>JAUPFV010000004.1:182251063-183591192 GCA_036936605.1 Limnanthes douglasii subsp. nivea | reverse complement strand
ATTGTTGTTATTGTTGTTATTGTTGTTATTGTTGTTATTGTTGTTATTGTTGTTATTGTTGTTGTTGTCACAAAATTGACATTTGGGCAGAAGATGAATGTTTCTTTTTTGAAGAATATTGTAAGTTGAGATCCAATTGTTAAGTATTCTCCAGCATACGAATAAGTATTTCTTTGGAGAAATAGTGTTTTGTAGCTTCTTGAATAGGTTAGAATGGTTACTCTTATTCCTTAGGTAGTTTTACATTTATTTGGTTTTGAAGAATCTATCCTTAGATAGCATCAATATAATTTTATCCTCCTCTTGATCATGAATATATAGTCTCTAAATTAACTGGATTTCAGTGGGAGTGACTTATGTTCTAAAGTTTTTTTTAGGTTTCATCCACCTCTGTCCCAAAATATGTTTACCTTGTCATTGATATACCATATATTGTCTTCATTATTAGAATGAGATATGCAGGGAGATGAGTTCCACCATTTATCAATCCAAAAATGTATATTTCCATTACGTAGTTTCCAGTATACCTGCTTCTTAGCTAACTCTCTGATGTTAAGGAGCCTTTTCCATGTGAGAGAATAATGTTAGTATCCCCACTTGTAATGGATGGTAGTATTTATAATAATGGTGTACATATAGTTGTCCCAAAGAGATTTATGATCTCTAAATCTGTACCACAACTTACAGGACAATGTATCCTGAAGGTCTTTTAGAGATCTTATATTCATGCCCCCCTTTTCCAAATGGTCTGCAGAGCTTTGTCCAACTAGTCCATTTGATAGTGTTTGTCTCTTGAGTAAACCCCAATAAGAATTTGTTAAAAAAACCTTTCAATCCTGATTATCAGTATTTTAGGTAAAATTCAATATGAAGGGAGAGGCATAAGGACTGTGTTGATTAGTGTCAATTTACCACCATATGATAAATGTTTATCATCCCATTCTATTATCTTGTTTCTAATATGAGTTACTATGGTTTCATAGTTAAAAGTCTTGTTGTTTGTGTTGATGGGGATTCTCAAGTAAACAGTAGGTAAGGGTACTAGCAGTAAAGCCAGTTTAAATTTCAATACTAGCTATCTGTTTTGGTTTTAGGCTTGAGGATATGATTACTTTGGTCTTATATTTGTTTATTGATTGACCCGATTTATTTTGGTAGTGCTGGAGAAAGGTAGGTAGCTTGTCTATGGTTGATGGAAGGCCATTGGTGAAAATAAGCAAGTCATCCGCAAAGGCTAGACATGGAATGGTAATAGGACTTCTAGTCTTATAACTCATTGTATTGTTTTATGCAAATAACCTATTAAATCCATGAATACGATACTCTTCAGCTATGATGAATAGACTGTGAGATAATGGATCCCCTTATCTTCTCCCTCTCATAGCTTTGAAGTAGCCTTTGGACTCACCATTGATTAGGATAGAAACGTTGACATGTTTAATCATACTAGTTATCGTTGTTATAAAGGCAGAGTTAAAAACAAATAGGGATAGAATTTCTAGGATAAAATTTGAGACATTTATCGAAAGCTTTTGTCATATCAACCTTACTCATAATAGTATCCCTTTAGTTCTTTTAATTATATCATTGACCATTTATTTAGCTAAAAGAATGTTATCATGAATGTCCTTGTCATGGAAAAAGCCACCTTGGACATTTGATGTAATTTTAGGTAGTAGCTTGACTAGTCTATTGTTAAGGATTTTAGAAAATTATATTTAATAGGGTGCAAAGGCTAATAGGTCTGGAGTATTTCCAGGAAATAGGATTACTGGAGTTGGGTATAAGGCATATATGAGTGGCAAAAAACACTTTGGGGTATAGTTTGGCCCTGTAAATAAGTCTGAAAAGCAGCACAGATGGTAGCGTCAAGCTACGAGATGGAACAAGGCGGCGGAAAATACAGAGAAATAAGGACGAAAAAAAGAAAGATAGATAGCTCTAACCCTAGGTCAGAGTAAAAGAGACTTTAAAGAAAATCAAATTTTATTAAAAAAAATTTTAAGACAAAACTAGGGTTTGAGGGCCTTTTATAAAAGTGCTCGAAACCTTAGCCCAAAATTAAAACTTTTTCCTTATGCAATAAAATAAAGCCTAGCCAAATTTCAAAGAGATTGGAGTTCGTTAAGTATCTTAATAAAATCCAACAAAAATAGAAAAATGTAGAAAATTCACTAAAACAGCAAAACGAGGGTTTAAACGATGGAATTTAGGGCATGGACTTTATCACGTTGTGATGCTTTCGAAAATCGTTGTGCTTCTCGACGTGTTCGATTTGAGTGGTTGCAGCGTCTCATTCTGATACTGGGCCTCTAATAAAGCCCATTTTCGTTTGTCTAGAAGAGCCGTATAGCCATGGGCTCGTGCAACTACATCATTCTCTCCTTCTTCAGAAGAATTCGCCCACGAATTCTCAGTTTTATCATCCTCAGCAGCATTGGTAAACGATACCAGGTGCTTCACGTTGAAAACGCTATGGGTCTTCATGTGGTTGGGTAGCTTCAACTTGTATGCATTAGGATTAATCTTTTCAATAATTTCAAACGGACCCACCTTCCTTACAACCAACTTGTTGTACTCTTGCGCAGCCAACTTGTTGTACTCGTGCACAGGATAACGATCCCTGGTCAAAACATCCCATACAAAATCCCATATTGCAAACTTCATCAGGCGGCGCTTCTTATCTGCGGTAACCTTATACTTCTGTGTTGTTTCCTCCAGGTGTTTGCGGGTGTTCTCATGGATCTCCCATAGTTCAGAAATGACGTTCTCGACCTTAGCTGGAACCTTATCAAACGTTAGGAAAGCTAAATCCATAGGACCCCGTGGGTTATAACCATAGACTACCGTGAATGGACTATACCCAATACTGCGCTTGTGGTGCCTGTTATAGGCCAACTCAACGTGATAAAGGAGGGAATGCCATGCTTTCAAGTTCTCAGAGACCTCTGTGTGTAACATGTTACCTAACATTCGATTAGTTACCTCAGTTTGACCATCTATCTGCGGGTGATACGCCCTGCTAAAACTCAGCTTCATGTTTGTGAGGCGCCAAAAATTCCTCCAAAAATTCCCAACCAATCGCGTATCGCGATCGAAAACGATATTCAAGGGTAGCCCATGTAAGCGGTAGACCTCACGAAAGTATTAATTAGCAACATTCACAGCATTTGTTGTTTTCTTGCAGGAAATGAAGTGGGCCATCTTAGAAAACCTGTCAACCACTACAAAAATAGAATCTTGACCTCTATGTGTTCTTGGCAGCCCAGAGACGAAATCCATGCTGACGCTTCGCCACGGTCCTTTCAGTAGTGGGAGTGGTAGGTATAGACATGCGTTGGAGGATGTACCTTTTTCCACCTGGCTAACCTAACAACTAGCTACAAAACACATAACATCTCTCCTCAAATACGGCATAAAGAACTGACTGGATACAGAGTGAAGGGTTTGATCTCTACGCCCATGCCCCTCGTTGTGTCTCTCCTGTACAATCAATAACCTCAAACTGCCCTTAGGAACACATAGTAAATTACCTTTGAAGAGGTAACCGTTGCTGATTGTAAAATCTTTTCTCAAACCTGCGCTGAGGTCCTCTAGAATAGGACCAAAATATAGATCGATAGTCAGTAGAGCCTTCATCAGCTCGAATCCCACAACTTCTCCTTCCATACAAATCATCATGATGTGTCGGCTTAGTGTGTCAGCTACGCGGTTAACTTCCCCTGAAGTATGCTTAATAGAAAAGGTAAAGTGTTGAGTAAATATTGCCTAACGTGTATGGCGGGAAGAGAGTTTCTCCTGACCCTGCAGATGCTTCAAAGCATCATGATCGGTGTACAGGACGAAGTCATTGTAGGCCAAGTAGGAACTCTAGTGCTTCAAAGCTCGTACAAATGTATAAAATTCCTTGTCATAGGTACTGTAGTTGAGTTTAGCTCCACTTAACTTCTCGCTGAAGTATGCTACAGGGCGGCCTCGTTGGTTGAGTACAACTCCAATGCCCAATCCGGACGCATCACAATGCAGTTCAAATCCTGTACAGAAGTCATGTATAACCAGAATCGGTGCAGTGTTCAGTCTTACCTTGATTTCCTCAAACGTCGTAGCTACTTCAGGGTCCAGCAGAGCTTCATACACTCTGTAATAGGAGCCATGACAGTGCTGAAGTTTTTGTATGAACCGTTTGTAAAAGGAGAACAATCCGTGAAAAGAGCGGACTTCAGTGATGGAAGTAGGAATAGGCCAGTCTTGCACGGCTTCCACTTTCCACTGATCCACCGACAACCCATCTTTTGACACGACATACCCCAGGAAGACGACCAAATCTGTCATAAAACAACACTTATCGAGTCCCTCATAAAACTCCCCTCGCCTCAAAACAACCAACACTTCGCGTAAGTGCTGGAGATGAAGCTCTTCCGTGGTACTATATATAAGAATATCATCAAAGTACACAACAAGAAATTTTCCGATGAACGGGCGAAAAACATGGTTCATAACCCACATGAACGTGCTAGGAGCGTTAGAAAGGCCGAATTACATTACCATCCATTCAAACAGACCTTATCGGGTCTTGAAGGTTGTTTTCCTCATCCCTCATATGAATACGAATCTGGTGATATTCTCTCTTCAAATCCAGCTTCGTAAACACAGTAACATCATTCAATTGATCCATTAAATCATCAAGGCAAGGAATAGGAAACCGATACCTGACCGTAATTTTGTTGATAGCCCGATTATCCACACACATTCTCATTGAGCCATCATTCTTTGGTGTTAACAGTGCAGGAACCGCACAAGGACTAAGACTCTCACGGATGTGGCCTTTCGTCAACAGTTCTTCCACCTGTCTACAGAGCTTTTCATGCTCTTTTAGGCTCATCCGAATTGCGTTCGGTTTGGTAGTTTAGCACCCGGTATAAGGTCAATAAGGTGCTGGATATCTCTCAATGGAGGAAGACCTATAGGTAAAGTATCAGAAAAGACAACATAAAACTCTGCTAATAGCGGTCGAACTCGCTCAGGTATACCAGCAAATGAATCAGTACTAAATTATTTAACCACCAAAAGATAGACAATGACTGTTTCATGAGCATGTTCTATAAACGTATTTTGTGGTAGAAAGTTCTTACCCGACTCCTTTGATACTGCAAGGGCGGGTTTTGGGGAGACCTCTCTAGTTGGTGTTAATATGAACCTGACATTATTCCATATGAAACTGTAGCAGTTCCTCCTACCATCATATGTGCATTTCTATCATATTGTCAGGGTCGGCCTAGCAACAAGTGACACATATCCATCCCAATGACATCGCACCATGCTTGATCCCTATAGTTACCAACATAAAAAGATACCAGACATATTCTAGATATATTTACCTCACTACCTTTCTTTAACCAGGCAAGCTTGTAGGGGTTTGGGTGGTCTTCTGTTTTCAAAGCCAGCTTCTGCACAGCTTATTCAAAGAGAACATTTTCGCAGCTTCTTGAATTAATAAGGAATTTGTATACCTTTTCCCCAATAGTACAAGTCGATTGGAAAATATTGTTCCGTAGCCAATCATCCCCTTCACTTCTGGCTTTCTGCGTCAGACAGATATGCCTTAAAACCAATGCTTGACCAACATCTCCTCCTGTAAACTGGTCCTCTGGAACCTCATCAACAGCATCCTCTAGTTCCTCATCAAACCGTGGGTCACCCTCCAGGTAAACATCAGCAGTGTCAGCGAACACACCCCTCGATTGTTGTAGATGTTGTCGTAACTTTGGATATTGTAAAGCAACGTATCCTAGTTCATGACAATGGTAGCACCAAACCTATGAGGAAGTAACTGTGCGACTAGGGACATGCGAATTAACACCTGTACGCATAGGAGCAGCAGTTGGTACTCCTGGGTTAGGGCTTGGAACCGTCCTTTTTGGAAACGCCAATAGAGTTGTTCTGGCAAAATCACCTCCATAAGGCCTTCGTGAAAGGGCTTTTTCCAGATGAAGTGTGCGTTAATGTGCTTCAGACACATTCACAGGGTTGAACATATTCAGTTGGTCCTAAAACTGTTGTCTCATCCCCCCTATATAGCGAGATACTAGCTGATCTGCTGAATCCGCAATATCGACACGGTTTTGTAGCTTGAAAAAATCGTTAGTGTATTCGTCAACAGTATTTGACCTTTGTTTAAGGTTTTGGAACCGCTGATACATGAGACGCACATAGTTGTAAGGCAAAAACGCAACCCTCAAGTGCTTCACAAACTTAGCCCAAGTTGTTATTTTTGGCTTACCTTGGCTTGCTCTAGTTTCCTTGATCTGTTGCCACCAGGATGCAGCTCGGCCTCGGAACTTAGTTGCACCAAATTATACCCGTCTTGCATCCGGAACCTCCTTGAAATCAAGGACTTCTTCAACTGAGGCGATCCAATCTAAAAACTCCTCCGGTTCGAGACCCCCTTGGAACTCTGGGATCTCCAGTATGCATCTAGATTCGCACCGGTTGTTGGCGTTCAGATCAGAATCTCTCGCTAGCGGCTGCTCAAAGACTTGGTCACGATAGTCTTGTGGGGAATATTGAACCCTACCTTGTTCTCTCCGAAGAGCAAACGGATTTCGCTCGCGGCTGATCTCTCTCTCAGATCCCGACGATTGGTTGCTCGAACCTGGAGCTCGAAATCTGTTGGTTTGGTTGTTCAACAGCCTGTGTAGTACTTTTTGTACGTCTCTCATCTAATTTCCCAATGAGTGCATCTGTTAACCAATCTGGGATCGGAATTGACCGAATTCATCACGGTCGATCGATTCGGTGATCGAAAGAGTGAACTTCCCCCGAAAAGATTGCTTTGGCGGCATACCTTTGTTACCAACGTCGTAGAAACTCTGAATCTGATACCAATATGGTAGCGCCAAGCTACGAGATGGAATAGGCGGGGGAAAATACAGAGAAAGAAGGACGAAAAACAGAAATATAGATAGCTATAACCCTAGGTGAGAGTAAAAGAGACTTTAAAGAAAATCAAATTGTATTAAAAAAATCTGAGGCAAAACTAAGGTTTGAGAGCCTTTTATAAAAGTTCTCGAAACCCTAGCCCAAAATTCAATATTTTTCCTTATGCAATAAAATAAAGCCCAGTCCAATTTCAAAGCGATTGGAGTTGGTTAAGTATTTTAATAAAATCCAACGAAAATAGGAAAATGCAGAAAATTCAGTAAAAACAACAAAACGAGGGTTTAAACGATGAAATTTAGGGTCTGGACTTCATCACTTTGTGATGCTTTCGAAAATCGTTGGGTTTCTCGACGCGTTCAATTGAGTGGTTGCAGCGCATTATTCTGATACTCGGGCCCGAAATAAATCTTATTTCTGTTTCTCCAAAAGGGCTATATAGCCGTGCAACTACATCAACAGAGCTCATGATTTATTATGTGCTAACATGTTTGGAAGAATGTATTATTAAAACCATATATTTCTGCTGCACTTGAAGGTTTGAGACTGTGTATAAAATCATGGATCTCTTCCACAAAAGGAGGTAACATCAAACCTTTATTATCCTATTCAATTATCATCTTAGATATTATATCATTAAGGTTTTTAGGATCTTGATTGGGTGGATTGGTTATAATATATTTGAAGTATGACTCAACTGAGTCACCAAGAATATTGTGATCAGTTATCCATTCTCGTTTATCTAAGATACTTTTCATTTTGTTCCTTCTTCTTTTCATTTTTACAAAATTATGGTAGGTACCAATGTTTTTGTCACCATCCTTTATCCATTTTGTGTAGCTTTTTTGGTTCCAATAAGATTATTCTTTTGCAAGGAATTAAAGGTGAATAACCTTAGCCTTAGATAACTGGAAATTATTTACTAAGGATTTTATTAGTGTTTTTAGCCTCAAAGACAACATCAAAGATGTTTCTAACACTCTCTTTATTTTATTCCTTTAAACTAATTTAAGCTTCTTAGATCTGTTCCATAAAATGTTGCTTGGATGACCATAAATTTATTGATTCCAAAAATTTTCAACAATATTGAAGAATTCATGATTTTGAGTCTACATGTTTTGATATCTGAAAAACATATTAGGCTTATTAACTTTATTGGAAATTGTTATACTAAGAGGGGTGTGGTCAGAGCAGATTCTAGCAATGTGAATGACCTTAGTTTCAGTAAAATAATATGTGCAGACAAGAATGTAGAGCATATGATCAATATTTTTCATTTAGAGTTGTCGGACAAAGTAAAATTAGTTCCAGAGAATCCACCACATTCCAGATTACAGTCTCTAATTGCATTATTAAAGTCATCCAGGCTTTTTAAGCATAATATTGACCAATTCAATTGCTTATGAGGAGATGAGATAAAATTTAAATCTCCCTTCACCAGCCACTGTTTAGTTTTGTCAACTAAGATTCCGAGGTTATTCGAAAATCCAAAGGAAATTCTCTTTAGTGTTTTGTATAAACAACTGTAACATAAAACAATTTATTCATTGTCATGTAACTTACTTCAGCATGAATGAATTGATTGTGGTCCATTATGATGTCCAATTTAAACTCATCTTTCAACATAATCTAAATTTTATTATTACAATTAGAAATGTAGTTAGTAAATCTAATGCTTTTGGCTATCTTTTCTAGTTTTGTTATCTATTAGAGGCTCCTGCAGAGCAACCATGTCAATATTACCTTTATATTTTATAGCCTTCAACTTTCTCTTAAAGATTTATTACAAATACCCATAATATTCGAATCGAGTATCTTTATGGTCATTTAGAATTGTTGGTAGGGGACATGTTGGCCCTTCGATCTGAAGAGCCTTGATAACTAGTGACCTTTATTTTTCTTGTTTACCTCTTTCAGTTTCTTATTGAGAAGATCCTTAAAATATTTATCCAATTTTGTTTTGTTGTGTGTAGGAGAGGTGGGCAAGCTGACAATACTCTTCTTGTTTGGTGAATGTTGCTCATAAGACAAATTTTCATAGTTGGGGATGCTAGTAAAGTTGAAACCAGATTCTAAGGACTGAATTTCTTCAGTCACATCTGCTTCATTAAGATTAAAATTAACGTCTAGAGGTAACTTTTTATTCTGATCTTTATGGGAAATTTTATCTTTCTACTTGATTATGTTTTGTGTTGAGATAGATGTTTTCTTTTTTGTCTGTTGGTTCCTTGTTTTGATCTTGGAAGGAGTGGGCTTATCCTTTGTTAGGGAAATTTTTTCTTCTTCTGTTAAGTTGGGTTGAGTAGTGCTAACAGAGTATGTTTCCTTGATAACTATAGATTTTACTTTAGGCAACCATATTTATGTTTCCTTGGATTGTGACCTTTTACAGTCAATTTTCTTGTGTTCCAAATGATTGCAGCCAATGCCGTAAGAATGTAGGTCTTTATAGCTTATATTCAACCAACAAATGTCATTCTCCACATATCATGATGTTTGATTCTATATTTTTTAGGTATCCACACATTTGTATATAAATTTATGCACGTTGGATATTTTTCATCCACACATTTGTTATAGGGCACTCATACTTAGGGTTGAAAGTGGGTGTCTATTTGAACAACCTCATTGAATAATGTTCTATAGTCCATACATTTTTAGACCATAGTTTGCATAAGTAATATTTTAGAGTCAAGTACCTACAAATTTTAAAGAATCCAAGAATTTATTACTAATGATAAGTTTAGAAATACCTCTCGTAAGTTCGTCTATTAGTATGAATATGGAAGAGGCAATCATCCTTTAGCTATCTTGCATATAATATCGAATTGAAATATGATATCATTTCTCATGAATATCTGTGGGAGTGAATGTTGGTTCGTTTCCTAGAAGTCTAGTTGCCCCTGCATATGTCTTGCTTTTTATAAAAGACTGGTTTGCTTCCTTCTTTAAACTTGTTTTTGGATCAAGATTCTAAGCTATTATGATAGATTTTTGGGAATTTTGTATTATTGTTTAGGTTATAAGAGCTAGGAAATCAATTTCTATTAAGACTTTGTTTCGTTCTTCTCGTAGATGTGCTTTGTTTCCTGTAGTTTTGATGTTTAAAGTATCTTCTCGATTTCTCTTTCTCGTGGAACTTTTGGTCTTGTCAGAGGATCCTACCGTTGTCTTGAATGTTATCTAAATCTGGAAAACAGCCAAAACATTAATGATGATGAAGATTGGAGATTAGATTGCTCTGTTCTTGTTTTCTTCCTTGATACATTCTTGGAGAATTCGTAAATTTTTTATTAGAATAATAAACACAATAGGTTTTTAATGTATGAGAAAAATATAAATAAAAGAACTCATTTCTTGCTTGGTTGATACATTTGACTCTTAATTTAAGAATAATACTCTCACTTAGCTAATATTGGTTTCAAATCCGTTAATGTTTAGGAAATATTTTGTTTGAGAGAATGGTAACTTTCTTAAATCATTATATTTATATTTATTAACTATTTATTATCTAATAAATTTGGTGGTTAACTAATTTCATATTTTTGTCCAAAATATATTGGGTAATTGTTGTTCGAAGATTAATTTTTATATATTATGAAAATATATTTGAGTTAAAATTAACTAGGTTGATAAGATGAAATAAAAATATTATTATATTTTAATAAAAAAATAATTTGTTGTTAGATGATATTTTATGACAATACCTCAAAGAGTTTATCCCTCGAACATAATCAATATGCATTTTTTTAATAATAACCAATTCTCTTTTAATATTTTATGATTTTTTAACTTTTGATTATAATTTATTAGTCAATAGAGTGCTAACCAAATTATAATGCATTAACTAACCGATCATGATTTTTTTAAACTTTTGATTTATAATTTATTACTCAATGTTAACCAAATCTATAATGCATTAACAAAACAAACGATCATGATTTGTTTGTAACTTTTGATTTATAATTTATTAGTCAACGAGTGCTAACCAATTCTGTAATGCATTAACTAAACGAATTATTTTTCTACTATTACCATCCCACTAGCTAATTAATTTTAAATAATTAATTAATTTTAGAGCAAGTTTGTTAGGAGAGTTTTGAGTTCAACTACCATCGTCTGAATAACAAGAGAACATAATAAAACATAGATGATACTTTTTTTAACAATCTGAATTTTCTAAAGCGAACTCAAATCAAATCATTTAAAGCATCAAAGAACGTTCAGTTTTATTATTTATTTAATATTTAAAATAAATTACATATAAAATTAAGTTTTATATGTTGTATTATGTTTGTTATTAAATTTTGAAGGATTTTTTTAAGGTATGCCATATTATATTCTATATCGAAGATCAATATTCTCTTTATCATTCTTTTTTATGTAAAAGGAATTTATTAACATAAGAGAAACGACCTAGACAAAATTAGGATTTATAAGAAAAGAAAGTTTTGTACACACTAAAGTCTGGCTGACAAAAAGGAGAAGACGATTCCATCTCTCCAATCTAAGCGACACACTAAAACCTAAGGCTAATTATCCAAACATTAGCTACCAAGAAGACTGATTGAGAATGATAAGTTTTTTCTACATGAAAATAGGTAAAAAGACACTGAGGGTACTAGACGATTAACCATAAAATCCAACAAGTGGAGCTTCAATTAGATATTCATGTACCACTGGATGAATTTATTGTTTTGACAGTTTTATTGATTTCTTCTTTATTAGGAAACTTCTTTAATCCAGGTAGGGTAAATTTTCTGTTGCCAATAAGACTCATTTTGAGCAAGGGCTTCAAGAAGGATGTCATTAGCTTTAGAGAGATTGATATTATTCTCATAATTTTTATTTTGAAGAAGATTTCTTTACATACTTTCAACTATGTTCTCAGCCTCAGTCTCTTTATCGAAAATGTTTCCAAAAACATCGAAATTCCATCTCTTTAGAACCCCTTTTAATCTTTTTAGTTTATTCCAAACAATGTGAAGAGGGGTTTCCTGCATTTGAAGATTCCAATTAGTTTCAACTATATATATGAATTCAGTATGTAAAGTACATATATTTTAGATTTTAAAACTAAAATGTCATTGGATATAAAGACACATAAGGGGTGTGGTCTGAACATGTTCTAGGTAAGTGATTGACCCTAGTGTTGTTGAAGAATTCAACTTGTTAAGTGTTGAACATGTTCTCTTTATCATTCATTGTTTTAATATCTATTTATTTTTTAAAATATAAATTCTTACTTTTTTTCTTATTTTTTTCTAAATCAAAATGTTCTCTCTCGATTTATGCATTTATTGTATTTATATTTTTGTTATTGTCATGCATGTTTCATACATATAAATCATCTTGTGAATCATCATAGTAATTTATACCAACAATTATAAAAAATAAAAATATATTAGCATATTAGGTTTTGATATTTCTCATCGTGGGATTGCATATATAAATATGAATATTATAACATATGGATTGTTAGAATTAGAATGTATGCAAAAGAGATAAACAAACTAAAGAACTCATTTTATATAATATCCCATGGTAATGTCCCAATTGTTCATAATTTATATTTGTATATGCAATTTGTTTTCCAAATAAACAGAGAGATATTATAAGAAAAGTTTAGAAAACCATCAATTAAGGAAATATATGGATGTTGTCTAAATATTTTAGTATAGTGTGCAAGGATCACGAGAAAAACGTAATTTATAAGATAAGAATTTTAAAAATATGGTAGTACAGTTTTCAGTTTATATCCAACTATAGATACCAAACTAATACCATTTAGGATATTATTTCAGATCAAATTACGTGAAGAAAAATAAATCATTTATTGTTAGACTAATTAAAGAGATTTGAAAATGTTTTGAATTTAAAAAGACAGTAATTTTGTGAGTCATAAATTACTCACTAAGGTATGTAATCGTTTCTACTTATTTGTGTGTGTTAAACTCTCTATATACTCAATACCTAAGTTTTGGTGAAGGTGTCGAAAAAGGAAGAGTCACTTAGTTTTTCTACTAAAATCGATCTGCAGCAGGTATGTAGAGAGATTTTGTTAAACTCCGTTCACAATTCGTCTGTTTTATTTCACTTTTTTGTGTTCTTTTTTCTTTTGATCTGATAGCAAGAAAATTGTGTATTTTCCCAAAACCCATTTTTTTATCTCAAGCCATTTTACAAGCTATTTACCATAATTGTTTTGTATTTTACCAACAACTAGTATCTGAGCTATATGTTTGGTAGTGATCCAAAGGAGATCAGATTTGAATGGGCGCAGTGACTACAGATGAAGGAAAGATGAGACTCGAAAAGTTCGATGATGTAGATTTTGGGTTTTGGAATATGAAGATTAAAGATTATCTACACTAGAAAAATATTTATCAACCCCTCTCAGAAAAAAATCAAGAGAGTATGAAAGATAAAGAATGGACCCTTCTTGACAAACAAGCTTTTAGAGTCATTTGATTGACACTGTCCCACGATGTTTCTTTCAATGTCGTAAAAGAAACAACCACAACGGGTCTTATAGGCTCTCTCTAGTATGTATGAGAAGCCATCGGTGTCCAACAAAGTTCACTTGATGAGGCGCTTATTCAATTTGTGAATAACGAAAGGCATGTCGGTAGCTCAACATCTCAGTAACCTTAATACAATCACAACTTAATTGAGTTCAGTGGAAATTGATTTTGATGAAGAATTATGAGCATTGATACTCTTGTCTTCACTGCCAGATAGTTGGAATACTATTGTCCCGGCGGTGAGTAGCTCGTCAAGAAGCAATAAGTTGAAATTTGATGATGTTTGTGACCTAGTTCTCAGTGAAGAGATTTAAATGAGATAATTAGGTGAGTCATAAATATCCTTAGTCTTACATAAAGAGTCAAGAGCAAGAAATTCAACCAGAGGGTATAGACACAATATATCAAACTACCGAGATAGATCAAGAAACTAGAGGTCCAAGTCTAAGAATCCTAAAAATTCCCAAGGGTTAAAAAAAATCGAGTATTGGAATTGTGGGAAGACCATGAACTATAAATATCAGTGCAAGAGAAAACCAAAGGACCAGGAGAAAAAAGAAGAGGAAAATGTCACTTCAGAAAAAGACGATCAGTTAATATACTATTTAGAAAGCAGGAAAGAGTCTTTGAGGTTAGACTCTTGAGCATTGTTCCATACTACTTCGAAGAAAGAATTCTTTGAGAGGCATGTATCTTGTAAAATGCATATCTTGGTGATGATCAACCTTGTGATATTATTTGTAAAAGTATTATAAAGATTAAGTTGAATGGGTCTATCTAGGAACTGAAAGATGTCAGATATATCCCCGATATGAGAAAGAACTTAATCTCAGTATGGTAGTTGGCTAGCGAAGGCTACACTACAATCATCCATGGTGACAATTATAATATTTCAAAGGGAGCAATGACAGTTTCTTGCGGAAATAATAGTGGTACCCTTTACATGAAAGCAGAGACGAGTTGTTCAATTGAATTAGCAGTAGAAAATTGTGTACTCGAAGAGGAAGCTTTCATGTCTTAAGTCAGTCGATATAGAAATTTGCGAAGATTGCATACTTGGAAAACAAAAAGGGAATATTTTTAGACGAGTGGCAAACCCCAAAGAAAGAAAGGTTGAAGCTTGTTCACTCCAACGTTTGGGGGCCAACAACTATTCATCTATAAGAAGGAAACACTACTTCTTGCCTTTTATCGATGATCATTCTCGAAAGGTATGAGTTTATTTTCTAAAGCATAAAACTGAAGTGTTTGATGTTATTTGGAGATGTATATCTATGGTAGGGATGGTGATGAATATAAGGACACCAGATTCAAGAAGTTTTACTATGAGCATGATATTAGGATGGAGAGAACCATTCCAAGTACGCTGCAGTACAATGGTATATTTGAACGTATGAATCAAACGTATACAAAAAGAGCCATAAGCATTTGTATACAGTTTGGTTTACCGAAGCAGTTAGCACATCGGCTTACTTGGTTAATCGAGGCCCATCAGTTCCCTTAAAACATAGAATATCTGAGGAGGTATGGAGTGAATGGATATAACATTATCATATCTAAGAGTTTTTGGTTGTACGGAATATGTTCATATAAGTGATCAAAGCAGGAAAAAACTTGGTCCCAAATTAAAGAAATATTTCATGATCGGCTATGGAAAAGATGAGTTCGGTTATCATGTTTAGGATATGAAAAACATGAAGATGATACAAAGTAAAGACGCGATCTTCAATGAAACAGTGATGTATAAGGACATACATAAAACCCAAGCAAATAGATCAAATCCATACTGATCAGTATTTGCAAATATTGATGGGGTCCTGGATAGTCAAGAAATATAGCTGATCGGATAAACCCCTCAACAAGAAGAGTTAGTTGGACAAACCAATCGGTAGTAGTCCAACACCTTATAACCGACCGAGGTAGTTCATGTTTTCGGAAGATCTTCCCGACCCCATATTCCCAACAGGAGATATTTAAACTATCTATTACTGACTGATGAAGGGGATCATGAATGTTATGATGAAGCATGTCAGACCAGTGATGCTAGCAAGTGGGAGCTTTCCATGAAAAATGAGATGGAGTCTTTAATCTCAAATGAAACATGGGAACTAGCTGAGTTAACCATGGGTAAGAAGGTTCTTCATAAAAAATGGGTGTGTCTGGTGAAAAATGAGCATGGTGGCTCTAAGAGATACAAAGTCCGACTAGTTATCAACAGGTTCCAGCAAAATGAAGAAATTGATTACACCGCCATTTTTGCTCCAGTTTTGAAGCTTAATACTATTAAATCAGTTTTGATTATTGTTTCCATTGAAGATCTTTATCTTGAACAATGATATGGAGTCTTTAATCTCAAATGAAATATGGGAATTAGCTGAGTTAACCATGGGTAAGAAGGCGCTTCATAACAAAGGGGTGTGTCTGGTGAAAAATGAGCATGGTGGCTCTAAGAGATACAAAGTCCGACTAGTTATCAACAGGTTCCAGCAAAATGAAGAAATTGACTACACCGACATTTTTACTCTAGTTGTAAAGCTTAATACTATTAAATCAGTTTTGATTATTGTTTCCATTGAAGACCTTTATCTTGAACAGTTAAACGTGAAGATTGCATTTCTTCACGGAGATTTGAATGAGGAGATATACATGTATCAACCAGAAGGTTTCTTAAAAGAAGGGAAAGAAAACATGGTATGTAGACTCCAAAAAAGTTTGTATGGTCTAAAACAAGCTGCAACATAGTGGTACATGAAATTTGACGATTTTATGCACAAAGAGAGTTTCCAAAAATGTAATGCTTACCATTCTTGTTATTTCAAAAGATGTAAGTCCAGTTATATCATTTTGCTACTTTATGTTGATGATACGTTAGTAGTAGGTTCATATATAGATGATATTGGAATATTGAAGCATCAATTTTCAAAAGAATTTGACATAGGACTTGGGTTCAACGAAGAAGATCCTTGTAATGCAAATCACAAGAGATAAGCATAAAAACGTTTTATAATTATCTCAGTCAGAGTACATCCATCGTGTTTTGCATATACTTAACATGGGTGATACCAAACCAGTTAATACACTATTGGCAGGTTACTTTCGTTTATCCAAGGATCAATCCCCTCATACGGAGAAAGAGAATGACTTTATTGCAAATGTTCTTTACGCCTCATTTATTGGGAGTTTGATGTATGCAATGGTCTGTACGAGGCTAGACATTAGTCATGAATTGGGATTTCTAAGCAGGTTTATGTCAAACCCATGGAAAATTCATTGGGAAGCCGTAAAATGGATTTTGCAATACCTACTATGTACCATAGGAAAATGTTTTTTACTTTGGTAAGGGTGAGTTAAAGGTACAAGGCTACATAGATGCAAATTTTGGAGGTATAATTGATCACCGAAAAAGCACCACCAGTTATATATTTAGTGTTTGAACTACAACTGTTAGTTGGATGTCAAAGTTACATAAAATTGTCACCCTATCGACTATAGAGGCTTAGTATCTAACAGGGACCGAAGCCACTAATGAGATTATATGGCTTCAAGGTTTGTTAATCGAGTTGGGATTCAAACAGAATAAGAACGTTTTGCATAGTGATAATCAGAGTGCAATTCAGTTGGCAAATAATTCAATATTTCATTTGAGAACCAAGCATATCGGTATTCGTTATCATTTCAAGAGATATTTATTGGAAGATGAGGTGTTAATACATGAAAAGATCCAAAGAAGCAAGAATTCAACTAATATGTTGACAAAGACAATACCCATTGAAAAATCGAAGTTGTGTTAAACTTTAGTTGATCTACAAGAGTAACAAGAACATAAAGAACTACTGCATATATCATAGCGTGAAGACACTTAAAACCAGTATTCAAGTGGGAGATTGTTAGACTCATTAAAGAGAGCTAAAAGAGTTTTGAATTTGAAAAGATAGTAACTTAGTGAGTCATAAGTTCCTCATTAATGTCGGTAATCGTTTATACTTTTTTTGTGTTAAACTCTCTATAAACCCAATAGCTAGTTTTTGGTGAATGTATCAAGAAAGACAAAGTGACTGAGTCTTTCTAATAAAATCGATCTGCAACAGGTCCAGAGATGTAGACATATTTTGTTGAACTTCGTTAACAATTTTTGTGTTTCACTTCACTTTTCCTTTTTGTGTACTTTTTGTTTTTGATCTGATTGTAGGAAAATTGTGTATTTTCCCAAAATCTTCTTTACCTCAAGCCAGTTTAGAAGTCATTTTCCAAAAAAAATTGTGTATTTTTCCAACCCTTATGTCATTGTCGACTCTTACAAAAGTCAAAGTTGTAATATATTTTACTAATTAAACAAATTATTCCGTGCATGTATGGATTTAATTGGGTGTTTCTTTAGAGTTGTTTATATGTTATTTAGAAATATATGAATTCAGAATTATATGGTATTATGCACAAATATATAAAGTTGGTCTAGAAAGTTACTTGTTAGTTTCTTGTTCATAAATATGATAATCCAAAGAGTTGTTGATTTAAGAGCAGTTACATTTTGAAACTCTCACTATAAGATTATCACAAATTTTTCAAATTATAAAAAAATTAAGATATTACTAGGAATGATCGTCATGATTTACAAAACCAAGTGATTTTCATGATAATGTTATTATGGCATAAAAAATAATTGAAACATGGAATCATAAGATACAATTTGGTATTGGAGTAACTGAACTTGATATACATGGATTTTTCTTATTAAAATTTTGAGGTATTTTGGTCTCAACCAACAACTCAACAATTTAATTTTAAAATGTTAGGGAAATTACAATTCTCAATTTTAATGAGTATTTAATGTGTTTACATTAAAGTTCTGAAAGGTCTCTCATAAAAAAAACTTCTTCCTTACTATTTGTTTTTCTAACAAATCTTACTTATTCTAAACAAATTATTCTTAATAGAACATATAAATATGACTTATCACACGATTATCAAATAACATTTCATCTTACATTTATGAATAACCTAATAATTGTTTCAGTGGAGATACTAGAAATCAGAAAGAGATGTACATATTATTTATATAATATTCAAAGAAAAATTAGCACTCAAAATATATTCTTCTATTTGGGTACATATATGGTATTAAGATAAAATGAGAAATAGCTATTGAGTTTAAAGTCAACAAAAAATCTTTGAAGTACTTGGGTTATGGGTCGTAAAAATATACTCACTTATGTATGGAAATGATGTAACTGTCATTTCATCTTCAAACATCAATACACGGTCTCTTATATAGAGAATAAAATAACTGTATAATCTTGTCTTACTAACTACTTTAATAACCCATATATAAACACGTGTTCAAGTTCAATATTTATCCAGCCTTCTCCCCCTTAACATTGAACTTGACTCTGTCTTCTTCGTCGTCTGTCTGATCTTCCTCTTTATCTGAAGAGTTCTTGAAAATCTTGTTGGCTCTTGATCTTCCTCTTTATCCGAAGAGTTCTTGAAGATCTTTGTTTGCTCTGCTTGATCTTCCTCTTTATCCGAAGAGTTCTTGAAGATCTTCTTGGCTCCTTCATTCTCTAGCAGTACAGAAAGAGGTAAATAAATTTTATTGAATATCTTAAGGTAAAATTAACAATATATATATATATATATATATATGTATATATATATATAAACGGACATTAAAAAGATAAATGCTAGATAGGTAGCCATGATATTAGATAAAAATATTTTAAAATTTTAAATCTAAAAATTATCTTTGAACTATCTATTTAAAACAAAAATCAAATAGACCCACACCTGTTTTTTATGTTGGCATTTAAAACGAGTCACCATGTGAAAACTAAAATTATTATTTTTTTCATCAAATAAAATTTTAAATTTGTATATAATAAACAATATTAATTTATTCCACATCTATTTTTTATGTTGGCATTTAAAGCCTAACACATAAAAAAACTTATTTTTGAATGATAAAACATGATTCAGATTGTCGACTTTCATAAAATTTAAACTAGTTTTATCTTGTTAATTACAACTGAATTCAGTATAATTAAACTTTACAAAATAATAATTTTTATTTTATTTTATTAAAACAAAGAGATGGTGATAGATTTTATTGATTAAATTATATTGTAAAATAAATAAGAAGAAATATCATAATAGAGTATGTCCCAAACTTCAAAATAAATATTGAAAATTATCTTAATATGTCGTACAACTATATATAAAAAAAATTGGATATGCGAGTTGGAAATAAAAAAGACTTACAAACTCTTGAAAGAAAAATTAGATTTTAAATTAAAGTTATGCTTAAAAATAAGAGTTACATAATAATATAATCCTAACAACGTGCATATAAAGTTTCTAGAAAAATTGCTCCTAGTGGGGTAACCGAGTTGGTGAAGTAAGGCATGCTTATGACCAAATGTCATGAGTTTGAGTCCCTCTATAAACGCTTCCTTGGCTGAGCCTGTCACCTTGTGTGGTTTACCTTCTGGAGTTGTTTTGTTGGCTATTACGTTAGACTGAGGGTTTACCCTGTGTACATTCATTGAGTAGCGGTTGTGGGTTCCCTCTAGAATTATTAGAAGCATGGATATCTCTAATATGCTATCTCACAGGTTATGGACTAATGCTTATAATGTTGGTGTTTCTCGTGGTTGTAGTTCAATTATAAACAATAAACAAGCCCCAAAATACCTTAGATGGATTACTCTGAACCCAGGAAGAATGAAGCTCAATGTCGATGGCTCGTGTAACAGTCATGGAGAAGCAAGCACTGGAATTCTGATAAGAAATTCTGATGGTGACATTCTGTTTGGCTCTGGAACACTATTGGGCAAACTGAATCCCCTATTTTCCGAGCTGAGTGCCCTTACTGAAGGTCTGATAACCTGCAAGAAAAAGAACTGGACTGATGTTGATGTCAAATGAGATAGTCTGATTTTGATCAATCTCATTGCTAATAGGAATGAAACATGGTACCTGAAATCATCTCTCGACATCTGCAGATCTTTGATCCACCCAAAAATGTCGATAAATCACATCTCTCGGGTTCAAAGTTAGTGCTCCGATTGGATTGCAAAAACTGTGCTAAAATCGAAGAAGAGTATTCAATTCTCTAATCCTCCGAATGATTTACGCAGTATTGCGCTTCTTGAAAGTCTTGGACTTGGTTTTGTTATCTGGGATGGTGTGATGAAGAAGAAGTCTGGCTCAATTTGAATTTAAAGAAGACGAAGGCGCCATAGTTCTTGCTCTTTAGTCCTTAATTTTTGTATTCTCTCTAAATTGGTCCTAAACTTTTGTATTGGTTTCAATTAAGTAATAAAAGTTCTTAGTTTCTTAAAAAAGAAACCTTTTAATCAGTGAGTGTTCCATGAGTTGACTAGCCAGAAAGAACTGACTTTCTCAGTTCTAAATCAACTAATGTCTTCCTTATCATCCAAGATGATGAAAAGAGAGTAATCATGACAATTGTCTAACAAAAAATCCACCTCCCATCTTCTCAACTTCCATTTGATGTTTGGTTCAACAATTCCCTTAATTCCACTGAGTCTTTTCCACGTCAGGGAACTATTTTTGTAGGAAGCTTTCAAAGGATGAGGATTATTGCATTATGCTGGCCCAGTAGCTTTGATTTTCACTCAAGTTCACCCAAAATTGGCAATAGAAGGTGTCTTAATAGCATAAAATTTTCGGATATCCACACCTTCAGTAAAGGGTTTGCACAAAGAAGACCAATCAATTCGGTTATGTGTATCAGTAGTTGAACCGCAAAGGAACTTGTGAATCTTCTTTATTGATGGCGTGGCAGAAACTAGAAATAAGAAACAACGATAAATCTCTAGCCATAGGTTAGAGAAATAAGGAGACTCCAAGAAATAATTTCCAAAATCAATTAATCAAAGTGACGGTAAAATATGGTATAAATCTCTAGCCGTAGGTTAGAGAAATAAGGAGACTCCAAGAAATAATTTCCAAAATCAATTAATCAAAGTCTGGCGGCAAAATAGGGTATAAAATATTTTATATAGAAACTACCTAAAACCTTTATCCCAAATAAAGAAAATTACATAAATGTCTTAAAATAAAATATATATAAATAAAAATAGCGCGTAAATATCAACACTGAGTTTTGAAGGTTTTATGGGTCGAATTTGGATATCAAACTTTGCGACAAAGTTATAGTTTTGAAATCTACCGAGTTCGTCGAGATATACGATTTGAATACCTGTTTGACCAAATTCCAATACCTAAATGACAAATTCCACAATCAACGTTAACAATACTGACTCATTTCTTCATCTTAGCAAAAGTTTCGTCGTTTAACATATTTTTTGTTTTCAGAGTAAGCGGCATATTTAAATAGATGAAATCCGCAGTGGCTAAGGCTTCGTCAAAGCTGGCAAGCTCCACACCTACTGTATGCGCACGGTTTGCCTAAGCATATGTATCATGGGCAACTACATGCATACCGAGATCCTTTGCATGTCTAGCTACCTCCGATCTAACATTTCCAAAACCATAATAACCAAGGTTTTACCCCAAGGAATACACCCATAAACTTGCTTCGTAGCCAGTTTCAATCTTTGACAGATGCATCAGCTTGTGCAACATTTCTCCCCACGGCAGTCAACAACAAAATCCCACATTCAGCAGCCAGGTTACTGTCTGCAGTCTCAGCCAGGTTACTATCTGCAGTCTCAGCCAAAACAGAAGCCAGCCTCTTGTCAATCCACACTTGTTTAACAATACTATCCTTCATATCAAAATCACAGAGTTTTTATTCTTTACAGGTTTGAGAGCATTTTCCAACTTCAAATTCATGTTTCATCTCTAAGAGCTTATCAATATCAATTCTCTGATATTCAATAGTTTCTTCCAACTCCTGAAGCAGGAAGACAAGCTCAATGTTTGTAACTTGAGTTTTCTGCAGTTGCAACGCCAAATTAACATTTTCATTTTTCCTAAAACTTTATCTCTTCTTCGTACTCCTGTTGGAAACTATTTAAATCCTTGGCATGAAACTCCAACTTTCTAGTAGAGTCTAATTTTTCAAGTGATTCTTCCAACAAGATTTTAAGTTCCTTTATTTCTTGTTTCAAAGCCTCGCATTCTATCTGTGAAGACATGAGCTCCATCTCAAGAGTTTCTTCGCCTCTTGACTGGTTCAGTAACTTCTTCTACAGTTTCTCCAAATCCGTCATCAAATTCCAAGAAATGTTTCCCCACATTTTAGTCTTTACTTTAAGCTCCGCAATTGTAACTTCTACAGCTTTTAGTTCTTTAGAAGTACCAGCATTCCTTATTGGTAGCGACTTATCAATCTTTGAAACTTCATTTAGATAATTATCTCTTTAATTTTGAATATGCACAGTACCTTAGACCTTGGAGTTCATTGTTGAGTGATTAGATTTTGAAGATTCGTTAAAAGAGTATGATCTGGAATACAACCGACTCTGAGAGCCACTTGAATCCTGTCTTCCACTCAGTTTTTTCACTCTCCCACTTAAACTACTTCGAGGGGAACAATTATCCTTGCTGCAATAACCCTTCACAGAATCAATGCTATGAAGTTAACGAGAAGCTGAGAAACTAGGGTCCATACTTCGAAGTTCACCAGAAGGATTTCTACTGCCCAAATGGTTTCCAGGTGATGAACAGACACTCTTGCAGAATATGCCATCAGAAAAATCTGAGTTGCTTTCCATATCATCATACTCAACATTCACATCCTCCAATTTTGAATTTATGGATGTCCGCTCGCCATCTCTGAGCTTTGTTGTTGGAGTTGAGCACTGAACTTTAACCCGTAAGACTGCCCCACAGATAGATTTCTTTAAAGGTAATGATACAGGAAAAGAAATGTTTGGACCAATATAATTAGCTAGATTAATATGAGCCTCTCAAAAGATGCTAGACCTAGATGATCCCATGGCAACATCAAACTTAATATGGCCTTCTTCCAATTCATTTGTAGTATAATTTTGAGAAACACAAATAGATTCTGACAAAGTGATTGCACACTTACAATTGCCATTTCGCACAGATGCCTCTGCCGTTTTGGTAATGATTTTTCTTGTTTCGACAGAAACAATAGAGATAAAGAGTTTATCCCATCCTTTTGGTACTGATAAGTTATTTTCGCTAATACCATACACGCATCGAACTCATTCTGTTACCTGGTTTGAATCCTTCCAGCCTCTCTCTCATACATATTACCGAACAGGTTATGTACGTCTACTGCGCTTTCATGATTACAACACACACTTAGAGGAAAACTAGCAAGAAATTTGTTAGATTTCATTTCTCTGAAAGTGTCATGCACTCGTAGGGATGGCAATGGGTCGGGATGGGTGCGGGTATAGCTAAACCCGTAACCCATCCCGTCTATATTTTTCCAAACCCATACCCTAATCCGTACCCGTCGGATAGTAATATTGTTTTCCCACACCCCAACCCGCTGCGTTCGGGTACCCATCCGCGGGTACCCATTGAAGTTAAGGTTTCTTTTTTAAAAAAAAACTACGCACTGTTCTCTAGATCTAAACCAATTCTATAAAAAAAATACTCCAACCTAATGTTAATTGTTATCTATTGATAATTAATACATATTTTTGGTATATGTTAGTAAATCATTTTCTTATAATTTAATTAGTTATATTATTAGTTTGTCTTGACTTTGATACTAATCGCAGAAAAAAAAAGATGTTTAAAAAATATAAATCATCAAAGATAATATTAAAATCTAGAATAGTGTTTTGTGATCTATGATATATTAATAATTGATATATGATTTTGGAATATGTTAATAATTTTTTATTTCATAAATAATAATATTATTAGACCAAAAAAGAAAAAATATATTTTAAAATGGAGAAAATTAAAAATAAAATTTAATATTTAAATGTAGAAAGATATTTTCCAAAATATACGGTATCTAGTGATAATTAACAAATAGTTTGTATTTTTATAATGTTATTAATAATTAATATATGATTTTGGTATATGTTAGTATTTTTTTTAATTTAATTAATAATACAAATAATATTAGTCCCAATAGTATCAGTTTTGCAAAGAAAAATAAAAAATATTAAAAAAAAGATTTTAAAAATTAAATTTAATGTTTAAATAGAACAATATTTTTCAAATGTACATCCTATATATTAGCAGATAATATATGGTTTGGTTATTACAGAATACAGATACTAATATTAATAACTTTATTTTAAAGCTCGATAACTAATATTAAATGATATAATATTTTATATAATATTAATTTAACAGGTACCCATCGGGTATTACCCAGTGCGTCGGGTTCGGGTTGGGTACCCGTGGAAAATTATTTAAACCCATAACCCATCCCATACCCGGCGGGTAGTAAATTTTCAAACCCGCAACCCATCCGTGAAAATTTTTTAAAACCCATAACCCATCCCATCGGGTCGGGTCGGGTACCCGCGGGTTCTGGAAAAAATTACCATCTCTATGCACTCATGCTTGGAGAGAGAAATAATACGCAGAAGGTCCGTGTATTTTGTGTTCTCTATCTCTGTCTACCTCGTTTCTTTTTCTCTTTCTAGTCCAATTCGGATCCTGGTTTTTATTTTCGCCCGCTCAAGCAAATCAACTTGTTGGATTGGGTCAGAGGAGACCCTTTTTATGTTTTTTATATTTTAGAACATTAATGCTCTCTCATCTGGATTTTAGATTATACTCCATGTTTACAAGAATATGATTTTTATCCATTAATTTAATTATACGAGATTATTTTTTATTTATTTATGAAAAATTTGATTTCGAATTATTTTTTCACGATGAAAAAAATGGTTTCGAAAGTTTTAATTTTTTGAGATTTTTAATTTTTTTTATCATCAACATTCTTCTCGACTTCATCATATTTATCGTAGATCGGTTTTATAAACACGGGCTCATACACAGTGTAGCATCACAGCTAAGATCATTAGATGGTGTAGTATAAGCATAAAACTCCTTAACTGGTCGTGGTTTTGGAAACACTGCTCTAGATGATACCAATATAAACTTGCAATCATCTTTCACAAAACGATATCGATTCGTTCTACCATCATAAGTTGAATTCCTCTTGAATCGTCATGGACGTCCTAAAATTAGATGACATGTGTCCATAATAACTACGTCATCATGACGTATCTTTTAATTACCAACATAAAATGTAATTATACAACATTTGGAAATTATTACCTCAATGTACTTTATCAGTTCTGAACAGCCTCTTCTCAAAATCAAATCCTCATAACTATTCGAATTGATTATAAACTTGCAAATTCTTCCTCCACTTGTGCATGTAGACTGGAAAATGTCGTTCTCTATTCTAGCCCTCAAATCAAAAGGTACCTAGAACATGATTCATGTACCTACATATCAATAATTGTTGTGCTCTAATACCAACTAACGGCGTGGCAAAAATTAGAAGAAAGAAACAACGATAAAACCCTAACCCTAGGTTAGAAAAATAAGGAGACTCAGCCAAATAATTCTCAAAATTAAATTAATCAAAGTTTGATGGCAAAATAGGATATAAGATGCTTTATATAGAAACTACCCAAACAAAAAAATTACATAGATATTAATAAAACAAATAAATAAAGATAACGCGTAAATATAAAAACTGAGTTTTAAAAGCTTTATAGTTAAATTTGGGTATCAAACTGTGTGACAAAGTCACATTTTTAAATTTGACAAGCTTGTCGAGCTCTTCGATTTGAGTACCTATTTGACCCAATTCTCATACCTGAGCAGAAATCAGTGTGTCCGCATTGTTAACTACATCATATATATATATATATATATATATATATATATATATCGTTTCATTATGGGAAGGTCAAGATAAATCATAACGTTCATGATTGATTTTTTACACTATTATGCACATGTTTTTATCACAACATAACTCGTGGACAAGTTCCAACCTTTAAATACTTTAGTTAATACACATTGACAAAAACCGTAAGTGTATAACATCCAACCATAATGGTTTCCAAATATGAGAGACATGCTGGTTTAGTATACTATCCTTGTCTATTTTGAATAGTTAAGTGTCTATATGTTTCATCCTTCAAATTGGTACTCACTATAGTAACAATTAAATCTATAAATTAGCTTTAAATTTCACAAAACCCATGTTTAAAATATTCTTATATTTTAAGATATCTAAAGTTCCACTATACAAACCCAACATGGAGACCTATAATTCAATGCACTTAATAAATATTTTATAAAACAATTCGACCAATCTATAAATGTCTAGTTATACAATCCCATAACCAAATTTTAATTGGGGACATATAATAGTTTTGAAAAAATTAAATATAAATAAGAATCATTAAAAAAAACTTTGATTTCGAGAAAAAAATCATAAATTATATGTTCATATTCAAACAATGATGATTCAGTTCTTCTATAACAACAATTTCCTAATCATGAGATATTCAGATCTTTTAAAAATTGATGTTCAAATCCGCATTAAAAAAAGTAGTTGAAGATATTCATGAAGAAAAAATTCAAAATCTTCAAGAAATTGTGCAAACTAAAATTAGTATGGTATTTTTATATATGACCACAGAATATTAATTAATGTATATTCATGCAATGTTTTTTATTAGAATATTAAGATTATTGTGATGTAATTGATGCATTTAGTGTAAGCTTTGGTAATGATGTTAAGAGTTTGACATGAATATTAAGATATTGTTATGTGATAGAAGAATTTAATTTAAGCTTATTTAATTTCATAAAGAGTTGTAGAATAGCAGTGTAACATAATAAAAAAAATTAGCTCAAAGTTCTGGAACAAAACATAGAGTTCTAACTCTAAAATATGGATTAATATAAGAAAAAAATTATGTAAGACAATTTAGCTTTAAGATCTAATCGATTGTCTAAATATAAAAAACTAGTTTATTTCAAATAAATATATAAAAAAAAACATGACTCGATAACATGAGAAAATGCATATAAAATATGTTTTGCCTAAATATGATTTATCTAAACGAAGCACAATAATATTTTTAGTACAATTATGGTACATACACTCTTCAATTTAAAGACATTTAAATGCATATTTTCTAGTTTAGCTGGTGGAAACTACTAAATTTTCAAACATAGATAAGAATATATATTATACTAATTTCTGTTATTTTGGTTATAAAGATATTTATATTTATTACTTATAAACTGGTCATATAGAAAGTATCTAGTTGAATTAATTTTAATTATTTATTCTAAAAATTGATATTTTTTATTTGGTTAATTATGGATTTATTTTCTTTGATTAATTTAAATTTTTATAATAGTTACTATTTAAAAAACATTTTATTTAATAAAAATGATATATTTCTTAAGCTCACAAAAAGTATGAACAATTTTTTTATACACTAATTGTTCTTTTGTATTTTATTATAAACGTATACCTCACCACGAAAATGAAGAAAACAAGTTTAATGATTATAACATCTGAACATCAATGAGAATCATAATTATATCTAGTTTTCAAACCAAACATTGGGGTTTGGTCCATAAACACGAAAAAAATGCCCAACATCTCCAAAAATTTGGAGGAGAATCATATTTATATCTAGTTTTCAAACTAAACATTGGAGTTTGGTCCTTAAACACGAAAAAAGTGCCCAAAATCTCCAAAAATTTGGAGGAGAATGGTTTGTTTGACTTCGATAAATTTGAACTCGTCAAAGTGGTGACAGATTGTTGACTATCATCCATAACAAACTATCGATACAAAATTATTTTATGATATTCGAAATAAATATGAAATAAATGGTGATTTTGGTACCTTTTTATACCAATTATATGATGGTTAATATTAACTAATTATTCTTCATTATAATTGATGGATTATTGACAATTTAATTTAAATTGGTAAATTGATGAGTAGTCTATGATATTTATTTGGGTATTGTTGGTTTATATCAAGTATTAAATCTGAGCAAGAAAATTGTAACCTAATTTCATCTACTCTATTAAAAATGTTTTATGTAGAGCTATTGGTTTGATACAGTGATTCGAATCGATCCAAAAACGAGTTCAAATCATCATAATAAATTTAAGATTAGAGAAGCAACTAATCAAACGTAAATATTTTTATATAAAGGAAAAATGCCAATGAAGGATGAGGTTGTTGAGATATAGAGCAAGGCTTACCATGATGATTTGTACAAAAATCCAAAAAAAAATAGAATTTTCAGGTCATAGTTGTGGTGATCTAAAAAGAGAGACTTTTATTTTTAATCCTCGTGGCATCACCGTCATGACTTGAAAATATCATCATAGCACCACCAAACATTGGATCGTAAGTTACGAGTCATGTTCGTTGCCGCATCGACGATGAAAGCGTACTTGGTCGGAAATATGTAATTTTTTAAAGAAATGCAATTTTCAAAATGATACGTTTCCAATATAATGAACTTTTTTAGAGTTTTATGGTACCATATAAATAGGCTACGAGGTTGAAAGATGAAGATACACAATATATATTCCACTATATAGCACTAAAGCTAAACTTTTTTTTTTATTTACCAAATCTTTGTCAATACGAATTCCGAGTTCAGGTTTCTTGTGTCGAAACTCACAACACTTGTTATATTTAAAAAGGTTATAAAATGATCTAAGAAATAGATATTAAAATAATTATTTAAAAAATTATATTCAATACATATCTTAAGTCTTTCATTTTCTAATAACTTTTAGGTGACCTTCTAGCGAGAGTTGTACGACATTTTTGTAAGTTTTGTTAATGTTGTGCTATGTATTATTTTTGTAAGTTTTGTTAATGTTGTGCTATGTATTTATGATAGTGGATATAACGATGGATACTATTAAGATCATGAACAAATCCCTAGTTTGTTTGGATCATAACGTTATATGTTGATAAGAATGGTTGATGTTTTTGTGATTGCATTTAAAATCCATTACATCCTTATCCTAAATTAGACAAGATTTTGAAGTCAACTAACAAATATACTAAAAATTTCAAAGACAAAAGATGCAGACAAAAAAACATGATCTTATATATCGAGAAGATATCTTGTACACCCTTTGTATCTACTTTTTAATTTATACTCCACTAGAACTTTAGTAGTGAAAATCTGGAATTCTCTCGAGGAAAATTACAGGACATATAAATTGTTTTATAAGTTTATATGAAAAATGTGAATTGTGTGTAGAATCAAAGATGAATAAAAATTTGTATAAATCTCCAGAAATATGTACAAAATTATTAGACTCGACATGCATAAGGGAAAAGCGACCGGGTAAGAGATACATTATAACTTTCATAAATGACTCTTATATATTTAATTATGTCTACTTACTTAAACATAATGATGTAATATTTAGTATGTTTAAAATATGTAAAATAAACGTTGAAAATCAATTAGACACTAGTATTAAAAGCTTACGTATGATAGAGCTTTCGATATACGCAAAAATATAACTTTATTTGAGATGGACAATAAAATGCTATTTAAATCTAAGTTTCATACTAAATATTGGGTATTTCCAAGTATATGGTTCTTTACAATTTTGCAAAACCACTGATTTAAAAATAATAAATTAAATCCAAATACTATAAGACATGTGTTTAGTTTGTATGTGACCAATAACATAACTGATAGCATAATGTCAACCTTTAAATAAATATAAAAGATGATGCATTCTCATTTATATTGTAGTTTAATACTTTAGTTTTATAGATTTTGTCACACTTTTTCCACCATTTTGTGCCCAGCCTCCCATCACACATCATGTTATGGATCCTTTTTACCGAAGACATCAGAATAAAGTGTATAAAACAATAAAATTTGAGACCTTAAAAATATGATTCATAAGAAAAATAATATCTAATTTGGAGAAAAGTGTTTACCTTATTTAAAAGCTTTATCCAACGGATGATTAATGAAGGTATGAATCATTATATAATAGGTCGCTTTTGATCTACTAGTCTATCAGTATTCACACAAATACCCTTGAACCGACAAACGATTAAAACCGAATGACGGTTGATATATATATATATATCAATGAGTCAAAAAACCTAATCATAATAGGTTTTATTATAGAATTCAATTTACTAAGTACCATATAATTAACAATAATATGAGTGTGTTAGTGTTAGCTAGAAAATAAAATTGAGAGATAAATTTTTTAGCGTTAATGAATTGATAAAAGAGACGCCTTTAAATAGGCTTTACATGGAGTTCCTAAAGTTTTAGTCAAACTTAATAAAGAGATTTAAATGAGATTTAATACTCATAAAGAATTAAGTTCAACCTATTAGATAAGTTTGAATGAAAATAAATATAAAATAAAATCTTTAAACTTTAACACACTACCTTAAACTGAAATCTGTAGATATTAGTTTAAAAGAAATAATTAACCCTCTATAAAAAACTATTTTAGGGTAGTGAACATACTCCAAGTAAACCATGCAACTTTACAAATTTAGCCAGCTTGAGAGGCTTGGTCTGTATATCTGCAACTTGGTCTTCACTTCGATAATAAATGAGTTTCATTGTTCCATTATTACTAAGATCTCTCAAAAATAATATTTCACATCATTATGTTTACTTCTTTCGTGTAGCACATGATTCTTGGAGAGTTTGATTGTTGAGCTGCTATCACAAAAATGTATTAGCTACGACTTGCTTAAACTTGAGTTCTTTCAGAATTATTCTCAACTAGACAGCTTGACAAGCACAAGTTGTAACACAATAAATTCAGATTCTGTAGTTGATAAGGTGACAATTTGTTGGTTCTTAGAAGACCATGAAATAGCCCCAGTTCCAACATAATAATATAGCATGAAATGCTTCTTCTATCATCTTGATCTCCTGCATAATCATTGCCACTAAACCCATACAGGTCTAATTTTTCACCCTTCTTGTACAACAACCCAAAATCTCTAGTTCTTTGCAAATAACGATGTATTCTCTTGACAGCTAACAAATGTATTTATGTTGGATTCTCCATATATCTACTTATTAAACTCACATAATACATTTTATCTGGTCTTGTTGCAGTTAAATGCATTAAACTGTCAACAATTTTCTTGTAAAGTGTGTTGTCCACCTTCTTTCCTTCATGATCTTTCTTTAACTTCAAACCAAACTCAGTTGGAGTGCTTACAGGATTGCAATCCTTCATTTGAAACCTATCCAAAACATCTTGCCAACAACACATTATTCACAAAATTGGGTTGGAATACTAATATGAGGAAGACATGTCACCATATTTTTATGTTGGAGGATCTTCAATCCACCAAAACTCAAGTGGCCATAACGAAAATTCCACAACCAGGAAGGGTCTTTTACTTCAGTGACCATACAAGTTTACACACTTTCAATCTTTAATTTAAACAACTTGTTTGAACTCATTGGCACAACAGCTCCTCTAGTATGATAATAAATCTCACAAACACATTTTTGAATAATGATTATATAACCCTTTTCTAGCAATTGACCATCACTTAACAAATTACTTTTCAAGTCAAGAACATAAAAACATTTAAGATTATTTCCACAAAATCATTATTTGTTCTTATCTCAATATTACCCTTTCCCATCACCTTCACAGTGGAACAATCACCAAAACTTACTGTAGAATAAAAGTTTTTATTTGAATAAGAAAAAAAGACTTACTCCAACACATGTGGTTAATGCAGCCCGTATCCACATACCAAACATTAGACTGAGATTCTTGATTAGCTTGAACAGTCATCTACAAAGTTTTTACTTCCTTATTTTTGGTAAAATTTGATTGTTTTTCCTTTCCTTTGTCATTAGGCAACTTAGTATAACATTCAGAACGATAATGCCAAATTTATGACATCTAAAACACTCTACTTTGGAATTGTCAAAATGTTGATCTCGTCCTCTGCCCATGCCTGAAAAATAATCAGTACTAGTTTTGAAATACCAGAACATCTCTATTACCATGGAATCCTCTTCCTCTACATGTACCTCTACTTCTTCCTTTAAAGTTTGAGAAATTAGTATGAGTAGAAGCCTTTAAAGCTTACTCCCCTGAAGTTGAACTGCGATTTATATTCTTGTTCATGGACCAACAAGGAGCTTTGAAGTTCATCAAGAGAGAATGCATCTATGTATTTTGATTCTTCAATTCAACACACGACATAATCAAATTTTGGCGCTAGAGAACGCAATATTTTCTCCACAATGGTAATATCTTCCATTTTCTCACCATGAAATCGCATTTTGTTGCTGATCTCCATAGTCCTGCCATAGTAGCTGGTAACAGATTCTCTATCCTTTATTTGTAGAGTCTCAAAATATTTTCTCAAATCTTAAAGTTGTACACGCTTCACTTCAACGGAGCCTTGATATTTTTTCATCATAGAATCCCAAATATCGTTGGAAGTTTTTTTTGCTAAGAATTGTTTCCAAGATGGGCCGAGAAATTGCCTGAAAATGATAATTTTTTGCCTTCAGATCTTTTAGCTTTCTCGCTTCCAACTCTGTCTTCTCAACATCCGTCAACACAACACCTTATGTTGGTTCTGCTATTCCACCTTATGTTGGATCTGCTACTCCGGAAACAACAACCGTCCAATATTCTTTGGACCTCAAGAAATTCTCTATGGGCATGCTCCAAGGATCATAGTGACCATCAAATCGTGGAATGAATGGTTGTACAAAAATTTCTGAAGATATCGAGTTTTTTTTTTCTTTTTTTATATAAAATTTTTAGCTTTTTTTCATGAAAAAAATTGATCTATTCTTTTTTTATTTTGTACATCTTCAAGATCCTGAAAAAAAAAAGCCAAAATTTTTAAACGATTTTGAAACGATCAAAATTTTGGCTTATTTTTTTTCTCGACGCTTTTCTTGGATCGTTTCTTCTTTTTATCAGCTTCGGCGCCAGCTTCTTTTGGTAACTTCTTTCTAGCCTTTGATTTCTTCTCAGCTGCTACGGCGGCTAAGGGATATTTCTCGGCGACCTTCTTCTCAGTCGGCTTCTTTTCTGCTTGGGGTGCTATTGTTGATTTTGATTAGGAAATGAGTTGTCGAGAGAGAGAGAGAGAAATTAATTGCAGAAGAGAAATAATTTTCTGATTTTGATTGGTGAGATGCGAGCTGCAACTTGAATTTGATAAAAAAGAAAAGGGAAAAGAGAAAAGAGAGATAGTCGGCTGAAAAAAGTTTATATATTAAGGGTATTTTAGTAAAATTTAGGGTCTCGTTATAACCAAAACGGGTTTCGGTTTAGCGTTGTCCAAGAGAAAATTGTATGCGTTAATGAATTGATAAAAGAGATGTCTAATACTTAGGGCTGTCAAAAAAATCCGAAAAATCCGATATCTGACCGAAATATTCGATATTGAATCCGAAAAAAATGGATAATATCCGTATTCGAAAGAAAACGGATAATATTCGTATCCGAAAATAGCGGATATGAATATAGTCATGTCCGTATTGGAAATATCCAATATCCGAAATTTTATAAATAAATATATATAATTTTTTATATTTAAGAATGTTATTTAGTTATCCCACATTGTAAAAAGAAAAATAAATTACTAAAAAAGTTAGCTATAAATATGAAGGGTTGTTTCTTTAAAAAATGTATCTTATCTCACATCTAAAGTTGGAAAAAAAAAAGTTGCTACTTTATAAAACACATGATTGACTTTACTTGTTTCTTAACAAGTATATCTTTTATAGTCTTATGACTTTTATTCCACATCTAAAGTGTGGAAAAGAATTGCTACCAGTTAAAAAAATTAGTGGAAATTCAAATATTCTGATTCGGATATTATGCCCGACTCGTATTCGACATATCCGTTTGACAGTCTGATAATCAATAACTTTGAATTAAAATAAAATTTTAAAATAAATATAAAATAAAATTTTAAAACTTTAACATTTAGGATTTTTTAATCGAATATTAACTCTATTAATAGTATTAAATTTAAATTATATTAATAATTCAATTTAGTCCAGTTTAATTAATATTATAAATAAAATCCAGTTTTAATAAAATTTAGTAAATTTAAATTATACAAACATTTAATTAATTAAATCTTACCTAACTAATATTACAAGAAATTTGAACTATGAATCGGAATCAAAACGTATTTTCATTAATTTTAATAAGTTCAAATCATATTAATACTTTAATTAAGTCAAACTTAATTAAAATTACATGTATATTTAATTTTAATTAATTTTTATAACATTAAATCATACAATATCTAATTCATTAAGTCTCTCACTCTCAATTAATATTATATAAAAAAAAAATTAAATTATTAATTTAACTTCGTAATTTAGATTACTTATTTTTTTAAAAAAATTGGTGTATGACCATATAAATTACTATTTTATAAATAAAATTATAAATATTGATTCTCATTTAATACATCCTTCACATCTAAATAATAGTATTAAATAGATGATTTGATTTAATCTTTTTGTAGCTAATGTTTCGCGTAATATGATATTTTAGTTTTAATATAGTAGATTAAATGCAAAAACATGGATCGTGTTATTTCCTCCATAAAGTAAGTTACAAAATTACCCTTTTACCCAGATAAATAGTTTTGGCCTTTAATCTTTAATTCTTTTATTAATGAGTAAATTATTAAAAAATAATGAATAGTTGATAAAAGCCATATATTCCATAGTCTCACTTGATCCAATAATATCATATCTAAAATTGGAGGGTTAAATAACATTTAAATCATTCATTATTCTCAAATGTCCATTTTTATCCTTACCTAGATAAAGGTAACTTTGGTAGAAATTACACCATTATTTGTAATATATTAATTGTACCATTATCATTGTGAAAATACTTATGACTATAGTATCTCATGTTCAAGTCATATATTTCAAATTATATATAATTTGAACTATGATTCTAAAGAAATTTATTAAGCTAACATTTATATGGCAGGAGATAGAATTTATATCAAATAAATATATAAAATATAATATCATTAATAATATTTCATATTGCCTCTAAGGAAAATTACACTAACAATATTCGACAATCACTAGACCCAATCATCCATGTATTTAATACTCACGGAACTAGTGCGAGGTTCGTGCTTCTGCGGCAATAAAGCCTTAATCAATGGTTCTGTAATGTTATCCTTTATATGCATTTTCCATATATAAATATCATATTTATCATTAATTATGTCGAATTAGGTGATATCACCGAAGTATATATTTGGATCAAGAGCGTGATATAGGATTTCTAGTATGTCCAATGGCTCCATTATAATAACAACAAGATCTAAGAAGTTCAGTGATGAACTTCTAAATTTAAATAGCTCATCGGTTGCATTGGAAGCGGCAATATACTCACCATTCATTGTATAATTAGCTACTATTTCTTGTTGTGAACTTTTCCGGCTTACAACACCTTAATTAAGATAAAACACAAAACCATACTGGAAAACCTAATCATCGTTGTCTATTTGGAAGTTAGTATCGATATAACTATTCATAACTAGTTTATCGTCTCTTTCATACACCAATAACGAATTCTTAGTCCTTTTCAAAGTATTTAAATGATATAACCTACCATGTTACGTGTTTGTTTAATGGTTTATATGTTCTTGATTAAATAAACACGTAACTTATAGATTACATCATTTAAAACACACTAATTTTTTTTATAGAATACCAAAAAAACTTTATTGTCCAAACAAGAAACCGAAATAATATTTCTACAAATCGCATGCACGTAAAAACAGTTATAAGTTTTATTGTGAACCTGGTGGGAAATGATACATTGCATCCAGTATCCAATACCCAAGATGTAGAACTAGATACATTGAATTTTATAACATATATATCGGAAGTAGAAGCTTGATCAACCTTTTACTTCTCTAGATCTTCCAAATAAGCATGGTACTTTCTCTTCTAATTACATGGTTTTCCACAATAGTGACAATCATTTTTAGCAACACAAGCAGGCTCAGGATATGGGTAGCGCATATGACAGGACGATCAGGGAATTCTCTTCTTAATAGAGTACCAGACTTCTCACACGGCTATATGACCAAAGATCAGGGCTCCGACCAAACTTCCCTTAGCTACTTTGAAACAACACATTTCACACTTAATTAAAAGGGCTTAACGATACCATAGTCTGTACACGCCTAACTTTTCCCTTATTCAAGATTGGTTATTTTCTCATACCGAAACGAACTTAGTTTATCTAAATCCAACCGGAGCGATGTTGGGAACTTGTACTCCCTATCTTCTCTAAAGGGGCTTATGCACTCCACTCGCTGTCTACTAAACGAGCGTTAGAGTGAGCGAGTGAAGCCTCTAAAGTGTTTTAGCTCTGGACTCGTTCATCCTTTTTAATGTTGGTCTCAACAGTTCTTAGCATAACCAACAATTCGATGAGTTTTTTTTTCTACCTCATTCATATTATAGTTCATATCGAACTGAGAATAGTTATTGTTTATTAAGTCAATCTGAGCTTCTTAACCAAACAGGAAACAAAAAGTGTCAAGGTACTAAATGTAACATATCATCTTTAGAACATGTGGTTGAACTGGGTCACGCTCTCCTATTTGAAAAGATCATTTAAACGTATTCAACTATTCCATAAGCATCTATATCGGTCTATGCTTATGATGAGCATTTTGTTGAGCACAAGTTACATTTTTAGCCGGAAGAGCAGAGGGGCATTTTAGTCACATAGATCTTTCGTTCATGTCTAAGGACAATCCTTAAATGTTTATGCCAATAAAGGAAGTTTCATTCCTATGAGCTTATCCTTCTCAAGTACTAATCACTCAGAGAAGTTATTTGTGTTTTTTGTCATTTTATAGCTACAATGTAAAAATGCATACATGTGTAAAGATCGCAAATATATAAAAATGCATAAAATATATTAGATTGTAAATATATCAATTAATATGTTCAAATAATTATATTATATTTCTAATATACCTCCCATTATTTTAATCAAATTAATAGTACTTTATTTAATTTGAAAAGTCTATATTATAAATATTTCTATTGAGCCAAGATTCATATTTCGTCATTTCTTAGGCTAGCTTTGAATTTTCACCTAAAACATAATTAATTATGGTGTAGATTATTTTTGGTTGAAGGAAATTTAGTAAAGGGTTTTGGGAATTTAATGTTCAAGGTGAAGTGTAGTGAGATAATTAAGGTGTATGCTTGTATTAAATTCTTATCACACTCATTAATGAAAGTAGTTGGGGTATTTATACTTAATTAATTACCCATGAGATTTTTGGATCGGATTGTGGAGTCGGGTCAAGTTCAAGAACCCATTGGCCCAAGATGTGAAATGACCAACACCTAGCTTAGTTATTTTCCACTATATTTGTCCTGTTTGGTTTCTCATGGTAGTGGTGTGGTCCGAATTACCCTTCGGATAAAAGCAAAGTGCAGTGTCCAAAATATTCGACCTTATCAGCAGCCTCTTTAGGTCTTGCAAAAAATATCTGGAAGAGCTAACCTACAAGAATAAAGATCAATGCATTTCCAATGTGTTTTTCTAATCCGTCTTTGTATCCGGATTGACCAGACCACCTTTTCTAGCTAAGGATTTTAAGAGTTCGCCCGATCGGAATTCGGTGGGACTGATTTTACAGTCAAGAATTTCAAGAGTCTTTTTTCAACGTGGGACACGTGTCAGGATCTCGTTCGACCTTTCAGTTGTTTTCTCCTAGTTTGTCGTACCTACTAGGCTAGAAAGTTGCTTAGGGCATAACCCCATGCTTAATATCCCTCAATCATGGCTATGATCAGTTTATCTTCCCCTAGGTTATCTTTTCTATTTTCACAGTTATTTAACTTGGCTTCACTGTTCCATTGTCTTCATAAATATAAACACTTCTAGAGAGAGAAAGCCTAGTTTTCTTTCAAATTGCGTCCAAGTAATTTATGTTCACAGCCAGAAACGCACTAGTAAAATGGGATTGGTTAAATTTGTCTGAATTAGAGAGAGCGAGAAAAGTTGCAAGAGACGAAAGAATAGTTACTGGTCTTCCCATTTCTCCTGGTGAAGAACTCAATCATCTAAAAGCAAACACAGACCAAGGTTCATCGTCACCAAAGACATCTAAGGTCAGAAAACTGACTTTTGTCCCAACTATCTTCATTCAAGATCCTTTGTTCAAGAATCTCATAACCCTCTCCCTAAAGAAAAGGTCGTTTCCAATGTTAGGAAGCCTTCACCCTTTATTTCTATGAGTTCAAACGTTGAGAAGTCCCCTGAGAAGAATACCACTCGCTGAATAAATCGCCAATCGAAGGTTAAGTCCACTTTTACCTCTTTGAAACACACTAGTTCGGAGCCAATAAAGCCTTTGCCAGAACCCAAACCATCCGGACAACAACCCCTGATAGAAGCCAAGCCATCCAAACAACCTTCCATTGTAATAGAGGAAAATATAGAGGATAGTATGGATGATAGTTCGTTTGAGGCGTACAGACAGAGGAGGATACCGCTGCAGATCAAAAGGGAAAAACTAAAGTGGGTCTGACCAATCCGGATGCGCTTCCAGAGTGTCTGGAAGGGAAAGTGGGGCCAAATTTCTATAAGTCAGCGTAAAAGACTTGTTATCCCTCCAGAATATAGCCTACATATACACCCACACCGCTGAATTGGGTCGTATTCGTACAAAGTGAGGGATTCCTCACCTCGGAAACTCTGATGGATTGCAAACCTAACGAGCTAGTGGTCTACACAGAGATGCTGAACTAGGGACTCCGGTTTCCTTTGGATCCAAAGATAATCAGGTACTTCTACTTGATTAAGTTATGTCTGAGTCAATTGAGCCCAAACGCGTGGTACACTCTGATGGCTGGCATCATGGATTCCAGACTATCCAAGATCCCACTATCAATGGAACAATTCGTTGTCGTGGGGAATTTGTGCAAGAATCACCATATTTCCTTCTACCATTATAATATGAGGAATGATTACAAGGTAGTGAATGACCTTATGGAGTCATAAAATCCATGGAGGATACAGTTCTTGTTCATGAGTGGAGCCTGGGAGAATGAGAAAAAGATCAAAGTTCACTCTAACCCAAGTCAACTGACTAGCCGATGGAAGAGTATAAGTAAGTTTTATATATGTTTCCCATAATTTTTGTAAACACTATGTGGTTATTCCCAACTGACTTATGTCATTTTTTAGTTTTTCCAAAGAAGTTCTCAGATCATGTAGAGAAAAGTTAAAATACTTTCGCCAAGCTAAACGCATGGGCCTTGGAGAAATGGGGGAATGGCTTCCATAACTGCTTCACCTCAGAGAATTTTGTGAGGTCTCATCTGTGGAATACCATAGAGAGAAGAGACCTCTCCTGGAAAGAACTGACCACCCCTCCTCCTGCAGACGTTATCATGAGGAGAACTAAGGCTAAGGACGCCAAACCTTACTTGCGTTCCAGGGTCAAAGCCCTTAGACATCTGGACAAGATGAAGTACAAAAGAAAGAAAGAAAAACCACAACAGACCCACCTCAGACAACCACCGAATGAACCGGTTTGGAGAACCAATGAGGGATTAATTTTGTTCTACTGGAAGAAGTGGAAGTTACTGTTAAGGAGGCTGGTGGATCGGACAACCCACCAAAGATTATGAAGAAGGATAAGAAACGCAAGGCAATCAGTGATAAAAAAGTTGCAAAGAAGAAAAAAGTCACTATGGGATCAGAGATGATTCTACGTCCTTCTGAAATCCCTCCTCCAGCTCCTGTTGATCCTAATTTGTAAGAAGAAATTCCACCCAACCTTTATTCCAACAGGCCGCTGTTGATAGAGAGGTAAATCTTGATATCTTTCAGAATATTAACATATATTTCAATGAACTGGACAAAGATGACTTCGCGGGGCCTTATCGCCTTGCCAACTCGTTAAATAATGTGACCCATAATGGTGAGACTTATGTGATATCAAGCAAGCAAGACACCCTCAGACACGCCCTCCTAGGTTACATCCGTCCGGTAGTTGACCTAGAAAGACAAGTGAGGGAACAAACAAACACTATCAATTCCTTGACCACAACTAACAAAGGCTTGACTAATAACCTCTTTACTGCTCAACAAAGCATAGAATCTCTGAAGAAAGAGAAAGAAGATTTGGCTGCCAAACTGCTCAAGTCAGAAGAGGCTCAAAGAGATCTCCAGACCAAGTATTCCTGACTGGAAACTTCTTCTTCTGATGAGATTAAAGCTTTGAAAGGGAATCTAGAGGCTAAAGACAAAACCATCAAGATTATATCCGAGGACAAGGCCATCTTGAAGGATTTTATTAAGAAGAAAACAGAGGAGAATACAACTCTAGTACAAAAACAGGTTGAAGAGATAGTTCCTGGAATAGAAGTATGCCATTAGAGTGGTAGACACATTAGAGAAAAGATATGATGACATCAAATCCAATATGGTCTTACTGTATCATGAGACCTTTCCTAAAAGGACTTTTGGTCCTTTGTGGAAATTCGTGGAATACGATGACCTCCATTTTCATATGATGGCTGATGGTGACAAGCACAACTATTCAAGTGGGGAATATTTTGAGTACAATGAAGGAGTAGGTGGGAGTTCAGGTGTTGAACTCAAAAGTCCGAAAAAATGGTTGTGAAGAAAAAACCAAAGGGAACAAGCCCTAAGGTTGTATTCTTATGCTGTATATTTTTTTGTTAAAAAACTAAAGTCCTTGGATGGCCAATGGATTTTGTTGTATTGTTTATTTAATTTATGTTCCTTAAAACTTAGAGTCCTTGAATGGTCAAGGCAACTGTGAATCATGGATCGGTTTTAGTCTGATCAGACTCTAATATCATATTTCCCTTCATTTGAATTTCGTTTAACTTTTTATGGCCAATGTTTAGATAGCCTTCAATATTTCAGAGTTGGTAAGTAAGGGTATTAAAGATCCTCAACCACATGTGTTTAATAAATGTGACCAAATGTTTAATATGTCCGATCAACTCAAAGATATTTGAGAGCCGGGGTGTTTAATAAGAATTTAATATCTGACCACCTTACACTATGGCTAAGTCAAAAACAGAGTTGCACTAAACTTTTGAAGAAGGCATAGGATATTATTGAAAAACTCGGACACCTCGTTAAAACCTTCCCGCGCCACCAGGGTAGGAAAGAGTATGCCCCCTAATATTTACATTGATACTTAAAAATTAAATATTTACAAGAGAGGTCCATTATAAGTATAACCTGAGATGTTCAACGTTCCATGGGTGAACTACGGTGCCTTAGTTCCCTTCCTTCCTTGTCTTCGATCCTGTATGTTCTTGGTTTAACTTTCCCACACACCATATAAGGGCCTTCCCAATTTAGAGCCAGCTTATCGAACTTTTTTTCCTTGGTGTGTAGAAAGACTTTTCTTAAGACTTTGTCCCCCAACTGAAAATCTCTTCTTATAACTTTGGAGTCAAATCTACGTCTCATTAAACCTTGGTAATGCGCCATCCTCAAATGCGCTTTAACTCTTCTTTCTTCAATCAAATCCAACTGATTCCTGACTGCTACATCATTAGCCTGTTCGGAATATTTTTGGACTGTATGAGATGGAAAAGTAGCTTATATGGGAGTGATTGCATCCATCCCATACCCAAGGGCAAAAGGGGATTCTTGTGTAGAAATTCGAGGTGTAATTTGGTAAGCCCACAATACTTCTTGTAAATAACTTGGCCATTTTCCTGCAGCTCTCTCCAAATTCTTCTTCAACACGGATAAGATTGTCTGATTAGAAACTTCAAAATCGCCATTTTCTTGAGGGTGGAAAAGAGAAGAAAAATAGTGTTGAATTCCTCTGGAGGTGTATAGCATTTCCATGTCTTTATTATCAAATTGTGGCTCATTATCTGTGGTAATCTTTCGGGGAACCCCAAATCTGTAGCATATGTTAGATAAAATAAATTTAATAATTGCCTTAGAAGTGGTTCCAACTAAAGGAATTTCATCTATCCACTTAGAGAAATAGTCAATAGCAACTATGATTGTTCTACATCCATCGGATGCCATGGGAAGAGGCCCAACTATATCCAACCCCCATTTGTCGAAGGGTATTGGTTCAAATATAAATTCCATAGGAATTGCTGGCACATGAATTTCATTTCCATATCTTTGGCAAGGATCACACTTTTTTACCATCTCTTTAGCATCTGCCATTATGGTTCGCCAGTAGTACCCTACAAATAAAACTCTCCTGGTTAGGGCTTTATAGCCACAGTGCAGAACCTTCTCCATCATGTAGTTCGAATAACATTACTTGGGATTATTCAAATCCTAAGCAAAGCAAGAGACGTCTGCTGAAAGATTTTTTATAATGAATTTCCCTTTATATTAAGAAACCACGAGCCTTATACTTGACTTTCTTAGCTATTCCTTTATCTGGAGGCAAAATCCCATCGAAAATAAACTGAAGAATATCATACCTCCAGTCCTTCGGCCGAATGATTACTATGCTCATACTTTCTTCATCCTCTTTACCTTTTTTGTACCCGTCTGTATCGATGGATATTCTTGCATCAGAATTAAAGGGTAAGATTCAGAATAAGCTATGGTTGCCAAAGAGTCTGCCACAGTATTCTCTGATCTACGGGTGTGTTCATAGTAGATATTATTGAAGCTTGCAGCAACTTCCCATAATATTAACAAGTATTTCATCAATTGTTCTTTCTTTGCTTCTGACTGCCCTTGAGCATGGTGAATCAGTAATTGGGAATCACTCATTAACCGGACTCTCTTTTCCCCACATATGAGAGCCAACTTAAGACCAGTTATAATTGCTTCGTATTCAGATTCATTGTTAGAATCCTTGAAACCAAAACATATAGCCTGGTACATGGTATCACCATATGGAGAATTTAATCAAATTTCGGCCCCAAAACCCATAGTACTTGATCCACCATCAGTTTGAAGTACCTATTCTTTCTTAAACTGATTTTATGGAATCTGTCTAGAGGATCTATCAGTATGAAATTCTACAAAGATATCAGCCACTAACTGGGCTTTAATCGTCGTCTAGGGCGCAAAATCAATATCATAATCACCGAGCCCAACTGACCACTTGATCATTCTGTTTAACACATCAGATTTCTGAAGAACACTCTTCAAGGGAAAAGATATTCGAACGAAAATAGAATGAGCTTGGAAATATGGTCTCATTTTTCTTGCTACAATTACCAAGGCCAGTGCTAATTTTTCCAACTTCAAAAATCTTCTTTCAGCATCCAACAGACTTTTGCTATATTTCTTGAAGGTCAGATATATGTGCATCTTCCTCCAAGCTCTTTACCATCATATCATCTGTATAAACTTCCATGTTTCCGCCAATCTGATAGGCAAAGGCTTTATTTACCAGTCTTTGATAAGTGGCTCCAGTATTTTTCAATCCAAACGACATCACCTTATAACAATGAAGACCTCTATCTGTAATAAAAGTGGTATGGTCTTGATCCTTCAGATCTACTTGTATCTGGTTGTACCCCAAAAATGAATCCATGAAAGATAAAAGTTTATTTCTAGAAGTAGAATTCACCAACTGATCTATCCGAGGTACGGGATAGAGATCCTTGGGGCATTCCCTATTAAGATTAGTAAAGTCAATGCACATGCGCCATTTACCATTCTTTATCTTGACTAAAACAGGGTCTTCAGTCCAAAAATGGTACTGATACTCTTTTATGTGGCCCATCTTGGTCAAACGATCAACTTCTTAAACAATCAGATCTGCTTTTTCTTTGGAGAAGACCTTCTTCGTTGTATAACCGGTGCAACATTAGTTTGTACAGATAAATTGTAACAAATTATATCAGCTGGCACTCTGGTAACATCGTCATTGCACCAAGCAAAAACATGTTGATTGTTCATTAAAAAAGACAACAGCTTGTGTTTCAAATTTGGCGCCAACTTGGTACCAATTTTAATATTCTTGTCTTCAACTAGGGTATGGGTTTCAACTTCCTCTACGGGTATCATGACACTGGGAGCCTCCCTATGATCATCAATTTCATTCTCATCAGTGGAAAGCTCCAGTAGCTGCTAATCTCTATTAATCTTGATTGTCTCCTCAGACTTAGAGGCGAGGACCGTTGCATAACACTCCTTGGCTATCTTCTGGCCACAACATACTTCAAACATTGGTGGACCGTAGAGGCCACATCATGCATCCTGGAGAGCCAAGACCTCCTAAATATTGCGTTGTAAGATGTTGGGAAATCCACCACAACAAACAGTACTCTTACCATTTTCTTAAAGGGGTTTTTGCCCAGCAACACCTATTCTTTAAATTCCCCAATCATATCTGCAGAACTTTCTATGAACCCACGATGGTTCTCTTCGAATGATGTATAACTGAAGGGTTCCTCATTTGCTTATAGGAGCTTAAAAACATGATGTTTGTCGAATTTCATGTGTCAATCAAAATCCGGTGTATATCATTTCCTCCTATCGGTGCCCCTATTACCACATCATTTTCATGAGGCCCAAAAATGTCTCTTTGGTCATTCTCATAAAAAAACTATAAAAGGAGTTTGGTACAAGTGTGTGGACATGTTTCCATCCAACTGGGTGGTCAAATTGTCATCATGCCTCTTCATTGATAAACTAGAAGGTGTAGTCACAGTATCCCTTTCGAAGATGGTTAAAGATTCAAAGAATTTAATCAACCCAAAACAGTCTTAGTCTTGTCTGTTATTACCCCTACCCGATTCCGACTTGGATCCGGATCAAGGTATTTAGAGTCTACATCAAACCTTTCAGTAATCACTATTGCATATTCCTGTGTAGATGTTTCAAGATTGCTTAAAGGATTAGTTCGGGGTGTATTGGCATTGGCTTGTGCATTATCCGGTCTGCTTCCCCCTCGTTTTTTACATAGTCTCCCAACTTAACCCTTTCAATGCGATTCTGGACCTCCTTCTTTAAGGTTATAAAATCATGGGTATCATGGTCTATGTCATTGTGGTATTAGCAGAAACGGGTGCTCTGGTTTTCTCTAGGGGGTTGCAATGTTGATGGCTTTTAAACTGCACTTTGTTTTCAGTTTTGTCATAGATTGTAGCCACCCTTTCCCCCAGTTCAGCAAACCACTCAGGTTGAACCCATGGTCCCCTTTTGCTTCTGATCTGTTGGTTCTGATCCTAGTTTGACTGATTCTACCTTAATCGATTAGATCCACGCCTAGTCTCCTTTGACCTGTACCCGGACTAATTAGCAGCCTGAGGTGTTGATGTTGTAGTAGTGGACCTTATTTGACGAGGTACCCTGGTCTTTTTAGTTTCCTCTACATTGATTTATTTCCCCACCTGATTCAGTAACCCCCGAAAGTCATGGCTTTCTTCCGGGTGACTGAATCAGCCAAGTTACCCGGATTTAACCCTTGTCTAAGGGAGGCAATTGCCACTTGCTCGAAGCAATCTGATAGCCCATTCTTTGCGTTCACAAATCTTGCTATTGTACTCCTTTAGAGACTCATTTGGCTCCTGAGCACAATGGATAATAGTATCCTCATTACCTTTAAGCTCTTTACTTCCAAAACAATTTCTCCGAAATGCAACCCAAAATATATCAAAACATTTAATAGATCCCTGAGGGAGACTTGAGGGCACTTCTTGTGAAAGTTTGGGAGAAGGCCCTCCACAGAAGTCTATCATCATCGAAGTTCATCATAAAGTTCTTAAACTTCTCCAGATGGTTGTCCAAATCTTTCCTCCCATCATATTTTTCTATCTTAGAGCTGTCAAACCTCTTTGGAAGGTGTCAGAAGAGTATTTTTGCAGACAAATGTGATTGCCTCCAATTCCTGTTGCAGCTAAAAACAGTATCTTCGTTTGGTGCAGCAAAAAGACCCTGTTTGGATTGGAAAACAAAATGGTCAATCAACAAAAGGTCAATATGCTGATCAACTGAACCCTTCATCTTCTCATGGTGCTTCTTAAGTCTGCCATGCCTATCCCTTTTTCTTGAATGCTTTTTAGTTAAACTCATTTTCTTTTTTGACCTCCCTTCATCACTGTTTGAGGACACTGATTCTTCAAGTTCTGCCTCATTAGATGAGCTGCTGGAGGACTCTGATGTTAAACTCTCTACATGTTTAGATCGGTGTGTTTTCTTGGAGCTGAGATGGGTCTTTAGAGATTGCTCATTTTCTCCAGGATTGTCAGTCTGGTGAAGTACCGACGCACCAGATTTCTCTTTTACCCTTTTTCTGCTTGTTTCACTGCTCTCAACGCCTCTATCTCAGCTCTCAACTTATCGCGTTCCTCGATAGTGTATTCAATGTTTTCCTTTGCAAATTCCACCTCAGGAGGTGGAACATTATGGGCATTCGGATCCATCCGAACTACTTTGTATACTGGTTTTGAATATGAAATTCAGGCACCGTCGTTCTCCCACCGTCATCGCCAATTTGGTGTGGATTATATCTGGTGGAGGGAAATTTAGTAAAGGGTTTGGGGAATTTAATGTTTAAAGTGGAGTGTAGTGAGATAATTAGGGTGTGTGCTTGTATTAAATTCTGATCACCCTAATTAATAAAAGGGAAATTACACCTAAGGTACCTACTCAACTTTTTTATTATTATCTAGTACCCAAGGTTTGATCAATATCATCTTAATACCCATCTCAACTACCTAATTACCTCATAGTACCTAACATTATTTTAATATCCTAACTACCCTCACCCTTCATAAACAACCACGTAACCAAAATTTCTCTTTCCTACTTTTTCTTTTTATTTTATTTATAAAAGGTACGTATCTTTGAAACTAGAACTCGAAATAAATAAATAAAAGTACTATCGCTTTTGTTTTTTTTAAATGAACAAAACTAGATCCATTGATAATATTTTTTGATTTTTTAAAAAAATAAAATTTCACCAGTAACAACTCTCGGGATATCATGAGAATTGTTCAGGAAATCCTGAGTTGCAAACAATTCTCTTGATATCCTGAGAATTGTTCAGGAAATCTTGAGTTGCAAACAATTCTCATGATATCCTGAGAGTTTTTCTAGAAATCCTGAGTTGCAAACAATTCTCATGATATCCTGAGAGTTGTTCAGGAAATCCTGAGTTGCAAACAATTCTCAGGATATCCTGAGAATTGTTCAGGAAATCCTAAGTTGCAAACAATTCTCAGGATATCCTGATAATTGTTCAGGAAATCCTGAGTCGCAAATAACTCCCAGGATATCATGAGAATTGTTCAGGAAATCCTGAGTTGCAAACAATTCTCATGATATTCTGAGAGTTGTTCAGGAAATCCTGAGTTGCAAACAATTCTCATGATATCATGAGAATTGTTCAGGAAATCTTGAGAGTTGTAAACAACTATCATGATATCCTGAGAGTTGTTCGAGAAATCTTGAGTTGTAAACAATTCTCATTATATCCTGAGAATTGCAAACACCTTGAGGTACCAACGGGTATATATGGTCGGGGGTATTTTTGTCCAAATTTCAATTTGATGTACAAAGTTACACTATCCAAAAAGTGGGTACCACTGAGTAATTAAATAGTTGAGAAGGTATTTACTGGTACTTTTCTCTTAATAAATATAGTTGGAGTATTTATACTTAATTAATGACCCGTGTGCCTTTTGGATCGGATTGTGGACTCAGGTCAAGTTCAAGAACCCATTAGCCAAAGATATGAAATGACCATCACCTAGCTTATTCATTTTCCACTACATTTGTCCAGTTCAGTTTCTCATGGTAGTGGTGTGGTCCGAATTTCTCTTTGGATAAAAGAAAAATGTAGTGTCGAAAATATCCGACCTTATTAAGTTAAGTAGATAAAATTTATCAATTATATCATCTATTAATTTTATATAGTTTGGGACAATATTTCCTCTTATCTATCTAATAAATCTTCACCGAAATATATGCTTCTAATAAATCTACCATGACCACTTAGTTAAGTTAGATCCAGTGGATCAATATTTGTAATATGCCTTGACAAACCCACCCCTATCGATCTAAACTTTGACGAGTCTTAATATTTATTAAAGTATTTTCTTATTGTTAAAGCCTATGATCAAATCATAAATATATATTTTCAATTTTTTCTTGAATTAAGTATCTTAAATCCGTATTTATTGGTTGATTCCCATATTTGGAAGGCACGATTGTTAAGAGGCTCACTTAATACAAGTATTATTAAGTCGAATAACAGAAAAACAAGTTATACTAATGAACTTATGTACAAAGAAAAGAAATGATATGCAAGTCGTATGGATCAAAACCTATATATTATGGGTTTTAAGGTCATAACCATTCACCATGCTCAAGTAACAATTAAGAACATCTCATATAGGCTAATTATATAACATCATATCGAATTTCTAACAATCTTATCACAGAATTCACATAAGACTGAATCTGAAAATCAAAACTAGAATTCATAACTTAGTAAATCTCAATTTTGAAGTTATAAATGATCTTAAAATACAATAAAGTAGGTCAAGTCAAGGTAAAATATTATTAATTTTATTTTCACATCTTATGCAGATTTGTCTCTCTCGAAACAATTCTAACTAATTACTTTCATATGCATCATGTATCGAATATATATAGCACCGCGGAATTATGTGTTTTTTATATAAAAAAACGCACCTAATTCCGAGATGTCGTCTTAGAATTATGTGTTTTTTATATAAAAAAACGCACCTAATTCCGAGACGTCGTCTTAGAATTAGGTGCATTTCATCTGTTTTAATAAACAATGGTGCATTTTTAAGTATTATTCTTTTTTAAAATAACGAATGAGAGACTGTCATTTTTTGTCAATATTAAAAAAGAAATCGAGTAGTTGGCTATCGTTTGTTATTTTTCAAGATTAGAAGAGAAATCTTGAAGAGGAGACCGTCTTTATAGTGGCTAGGCTAGGGTTAGGGTTTATGGGGGATTGATGTGAGAAGCTGATAGGACTCGTTGTGTGTGTATAAGTTAATATGATGGAGATAGTTGAGATGGTGGTAGAAATCGATGGAGTTGCTGGAGAATCAATGAGTTTGGAATAAAAATAAAGAAAAGGTAAATATGTTATTTCCTTTATGGAAGAAATAACAAAGTGGAGTTTCTTTTTATTTATGGGGGAAATAAAAAATTTGATGGAGGAAATGGCTTCACCCTACATGTAATACTAGTCTGTCAACATGCATACTAGTCTTTGTATTATAATTGGTAGTATCTCCATACTTATGACCAATGATATGTGGTCATGAGTCGACATGCATACTAGTCTTTGTATTATAATTGTCTTGATTAATGATAATACTCGACTATGGACCTTTAATAATATGATTAATTGATATCATATATGATCTCATGCTAAAATCACGTAGTTGAATCTATATATAGTTTGAACCATAATTTTAAGGACGTTTAATAAGCTAACATTTATATTGTAATATAGAAAAACATAATAATTTATATTGAATAACTAAATAGAACATAATTTCATTAATAATATTTTCAAAACTATAATATTTTTGCTTATAGGGCACCTAAACTAACGTCTCCACCATCAGTAGTTCCTACAATATGTCCACTACTAACTCATTCATCTTCGGATCTTGTTACAAACGATGTTAAGTATAATCCTGATCTCTCTATTTCTCTCTCAAAAGGTAAACGACAATGTACATATCAAAATTCATCTTTCCCAAAATATGATCAGTTACCTCTCCCTACCATATCTTTTAGTGTATATGTTGTTACTGTCTATATTCCAAAAACTATTCGAGAAGCTTTATGTCATTTTGACTGGAAAATTGTAATTTTTGAACAAGATAAAAGGCATTACAAAAATCTGGTACTTGGTAGTTGGTTAATATTTCCTACCAAAAAAAGGTTATTGGTTGCAGATAATGTTTAATGTAAACCTGAACCCAAATGGGACGATAGCTCGTTTTAAAGCAAAATTTGTTGCAAAATGATACACTCAAACTTAAAGCGTTAACTACTTTGGGATTTTTTCTCAAATACTCAGTTTACCTATATTTTTTATTTATTTCTTTAACAGCTTCAAATAATTGCCCACTAAATTAGTTAGATACTAAAAATACATTCTTATATGAAGATCTTTAAGAATAAGTGTATTTTTTTTTAAACCACCTGAGTGTGTTGCTCAAAGGGGGACATAAAGGTATATCATTTTAATAAATTATTGTACGGTTTAAAATAAATCCATTGTGCTTGGCTTAGCGACTTTAGTGATGGACTTTATAAGTTTAGGTTAAGAAAATAGTAATTGGGATCATTCTGTGTTTTAAAAATTGTTTGCAAATGGTATTATATTTGTGGTTGTATGTGTTGATAACATCATTATTGTTGGATTAAATACATTTACTTAAACATTTTTACATTCAAAAGTTTCAAAAAAAATTAGGATCAATGAAGTATTTATTAGGTAATGAGACAACAAAAAGCAAGAAAGGTCTTGAGTTGTAGACGGAAATATAAAAGTTATGAGCAAAACCATGTAACACGCTGATGGTCTTGAGTTGTTGATGGACAAGGTTTTTAATGAGCAAATTGTTTCACTTCACCATTACTCATTTGTTGAAATAAAAACCTAAGGCTCATCTACTACAAAAGCCACGTTCTTGAAGAGGAGAAGGGTCTCATTTCAAACTTTTATCATTTATACTTTTTATTTTCAATAATAATGCATTTCCAAGAACAAAATTAAATGTTTTCGAGGCATGTATTATGTTTCGAAGAAAAGTCTTAATTGTGTTAGAGACATGCATTATATTTCCAAGAACATCCTTAATTGTGTTCAAGGCTTCTTCTTTCTCCTATAAAAATTATGTACTCATATGTTAAATGGTTAGACTATCTTGATTCTGAAAAACTTCTTAAGTTTTACTTTTCTCTTGCTGGTGTGTAATATCAACAAAAAAACGTGTTCTTCATTTGATGCGTCATATCCTAAGGAAGATTAGTTGGAATATCAGATGTCTTTCCAGAACTTTTGTGTTACCTACCGATCCAGATCATTCGATCCTTGTATCCTTTTGGTTTCTTGGTTGCAAAGTTATCCATATCATATTTCAGAGTGCCGATTCTAGGAGGTTCTCATCAAGTGGTATTATGTTTTTTTTATAATTTTTTTGTCATCTATCATATATTCTTACTATGTTTCTGATGATTTGAGTGTTTAGTGTGATGATTTTACTTTGAATAATGAAATTCTAATATGATTTTATTAATTGTTCGCCATAAATTTTATAGTCTCACTATCTTTGTGATTATTTGAGTGTTTAGTGTGATGATTTCATATTGAATCACAACATTTTGATCCATTTCACCTTAGTTATAGTTGTTTGAATTTTAAATATGTCGAACTCTGTTTTAGGTACCGTTTTGCCTCTTCATATTCCTAACAATATGGATTTAGATATGTTCTAGGGTTTAAATAAATTGAACAAAGACTTTTTTATGGTAATCCAAATGATGAAGAAAAAATAAATTCAACAACAACGAGCTTCTGATTGAGGCCATGACAAATTTATTAGACACCAAGTTAAATACATTTCGCCAAAAGCTTCAATTAACCACTAATCAAAAGCAGAACCGTTCACGACAAAGCAATCCAAAAAGAATCTTTGAACAACATGAACTATTCAGAAATAAAGAAACTAATGAATATTATGAACACGTGAGCAATTCATCTCAAAATAGTGAGAGAAAACACCATAGACGTGCAAGAGAGGGCAACGAACGTGTGCAAGACAATGTTGGAGGTCTCACGATTAAGATTCCACCATTCTATGGGAAAATGATCCATATGCATATTTAGAATGGGAAAATAAGATTGAACTCGTTATCAATGTTCAACACTACAGAAAGATCAATCGAGTAAGAGTTGCTACTAAAATGTTTTATGACTATGCGCTTAACTGGTGGGATCAACTAGTAATCTCAAGAAGACATAATGGAGAACATCTGATAGAGTCATGGCCAAAGTAGTACCTATGTATTTGTAGTTGGATTTCCTGGGACTAGAACTGGTATGGATTTTTTATGATTGTTAATCGATTCAATAAAATGACGCACGTTGTTGCTTGTCACAAAACTAATGATGTATTGCACATTGCTAATCTGTTCTTCAAAGAAATACTTTGTTCGCATGTCATGCCTAGGACGATAGTTTCATATACGGACAATAAGTTTCTAAGTTATTTCTGGAAAACATTATGGTCTAAGTTAGGGAGTAAGGTTTTGTTTTCTACGACGTGTCACCCACAAGCTGATGACCAAACAAAAGTAGTAAATAAGACTCTGTCTACTATTCTACGTGCATTATTTAAAAAGAACTTGAAAACTTGGGAAGAATGTTTGCCACATGTTGAATTTGCATACAATCATTCTGTGCATTCAGCTTCAAAGTACTCTTCTTTTCAAATTATGTATGGATTTAACCCAATATCTCATTTAGATCTAATTCATTTACCTTTGAGTGAAAGAACTAGCATAGATGGGAAAAAGAAAGCTGAATTGTAAAACAATTCACATGATTATGCAAGGGAAAACATAGAAAGGAACACTTTAGCGATATGTCAAACAAGCAAACAATGGCAGACATGAGAAAGTTTTTAAGGTTGGAGATTAAGTATGTGTGGACTTAAGAAAGGAAATATTTCTAGAATAAATGAAGTCAAAATTGATGTCTAGAATCGATGGACCATTTGAAATAACAAAAAGAATCAACAATAATGCTTATCAACTTGACATGCGAGGTAAGTATAAAGTGAGTCATATCTTTTATTTTACTGGTTTGGTCCCTTTTATTGCAGATGAAATGGATTGGAGGTCAAATCATTTTCAAGTAGGAGAGGATAATATAATCCTAGATGACACAAAGAGCTTAAAGCCTGGAAATATGCAGAAACAAGTTGAGCAACTTGAACAAGAGAATGAGCTTGAAGTTAAAGATGTTCTTACTTTACCAGATGGTCTGATGGTGTGGCGGAAGATTAGAAGGAAAAACAACGATAAAACCCTACCCTAGGTTAGAGAAATAAGGAAACTCATAGAAATAATTCCCAAAATTCAATTAATCAAGTCTGACGGAAAAATAGGGTATAAGATACTTTATATAACACTACCCAAAACCCTAATTCCAAATAAGGGAAATTACATAAATGTTTTAAAATAAAAAATATAATTAACGCTAAACTATTAAAACTGGTTTTCTAAGGCTTTACAGGTCGAATCTGGGTATCCAATTCCGATACCTCAGCGAGAAACCAGTTTGTTCGCAGCCTTCGCTACATCATCCTTCCCCGGTTGGGAAGAATTCGACCTCGAATTCGAAACGCTGAAACATGACAAAACTGCAAAAACATTGGCGTGTTCACCGTTGATTTCAACCGGTAGCAACATAATGGTGTAAGAGGTGAGAATCTGAATGTTGCAGCTCTTGTCAAGAAGTGGTTTCTCAGCTTTGTCTCTCTTTACCATGCCATCGGCATTACTGTGGTCATCAGTAACAAGATATACTCCACCCAGTTGTTCTATGTCTGCTTTTTCAACCCATTTACTAACCACAACATCACATTTGCGCGTGTAAAAAGTTGTTGTCTTTCCAGTTCCAGATTGTGCTTGTTATATCACATCAAAACCCTTGCAGAAAGAAACAATTCCTCTTTGTTGAATAATAGATGGCTTCTCAAGTTCTTCACAGTATATTTCTGACAGCAGATTCAAACACTGCAATGTTCTACTTTTAACTTGTTAATCTTTCTTTTATTTCTCCAACGATTGCCCAAAACTCCTCTAGTATCTATTACAAAACCTAATCTTTTATCCATTAAAACACTATTCTTTTCTTTATCAATTTATTCATAATCTCAATCACAAAAATATCATCTTCCATTTTTCCAATACGAAAATATGTATCCACAGAAAACCGAATTAGAGGTTTGATTTTGGGATAATATAGAATACCTAGAAGATGCATCTCCACAATAAAAGATGCTACTTTGCAGTCTTTCTTCAATAGAACTTCTGAAGCGGTGTAGTCTGGTGTACTAAAACCTGAGACAATATCTCGATCTACAAGTTTCTCATCCACGTTAATTAGATCTTCATCATCCCATTCATCATCATATTCATTGTAGATTGGTTTGTCAAATACCGGCCCAAATACAGTTTTATCATAGAGTGGCTTGTCAAACACGAACTTAGACACAGTTTTAGCATCCCAACTAAAATCGACAGCTGGTACAATTTGAGTATAAAACTCCTTAACTGGTGGTGGTTTTGGAGATACTATTCTAGATGGAACTATTATAAACTTGATTCCATCTTTCACAAAACTGTATCAATATGTTCTGCCATCATAAGTAGAATTCCTCTTAAATCGCCATGGACGTCCTAAAACTAGATGACAAACGTCCATAGGAAATACGCCACACAATGCTGTATCTTTGTAATTACCAAGAGAAAATACAATTTGACAACGTTTAGAAACTGTTACCTCAGTGTACTCTATCAGTCCTCACAATATGTACGGGTATGGAAAAGCTTTAGTCTTCAACACCAGCTTTTGAACCGCCTCCTCTGAAATCAGATTCTCATAGATATCTGAATTAATTACAAATTTGCAGATTATTCTTCCAATTGTGCAAGTAGACTGGAAGATGTCGTTCTCTATTCTAGCATTCAAATCAAGAGGTACCCGGAACATGATTACTGTATCTGCGTAGCAAGAATTGCTGGTCTCTAATACCAACTAATGGCGTGGCAGAAGATTTAAAGAAAAAACAACGATAAAACCCTAACCCTTGGTTAGAGAAATAAGGAGGCTCGGATAAATAATTCCCTCAATTCAATTAATCAAAGTCTGACGGAAAAATATTGAATAGGATGCTTTATATAGCACTACCCAAAACCCTAATTCCAAATAAGGAAAAGTATATAAATATTTTAAATTAAATAAATATAATTAACACTAGAATATTAAAACTGGTTTTCTAAGGCTTTACAGGTCGAATCTGGGTATCCAACTTTGTGACAAAGTCACAGTTTTGAAATTTGATGAGCTCGTCGAAATCTTCGATTTGAGTACCTGTTTGACCCAATTCTGATACCTCGGTGAGTAACCAGTTTGTTTGCAGTCTTCGCTACGTCATGGTCCAATAACTCGATCAAGAGAAAAAATGTTTAACAAAGTTGTTGGAGGATTGCTTAATCAAATGGAGAATCCATGTGATCAGAACAACAAGTATGGTGGAAAATTTTGTCAAACCACTTTGATATTGATTCAAGCTAATTGATTTCAACAAATGAGAAAGTGTCTCGATTGCATTCTTTTTCCCTTATTCAAGCTTTGTCCCAATGAATTTTCTTGATAATATTTTAAATGAGGCAATTATTTAACTACACAATTGCCCATTTGTTGAAATAAAAGTCCAAGACCCATCTACAATAAAAGCCACGTCCTTGGAGGGGAGAAGGGTCTGATTTCAAACTTTTATCATTAATAATTTTTATTTTTAATATTAATGCATTTCCAAGAACGACATTAAATGTTTTCAAGGCATGTATTATGTTTCCAAGAAAAGACTTAATTGTGTTCAAGGCTTATTCTTTCTCCTTAAAAAAAACTATGTACTTCAATGTTGAATGGTTAGACTATCTTTGATTCTGAAAAACTTCTTAAATTTTACTCTTCTCTTGCTGGTGTGTAATATCCACAAGAAAATCTGTTCTTCATTTGGTGCGTCATATCCAAAGGAAGATTAGTTTGAATATCATAGGATTTTCCTCAACCTCTGTGTGACCTATCGATCCACATCCTTTGATCTTTGATTCCTTTTTGTTTCTTGGTTGCAAAGTTATCCATATTCTATTTCAGAGTGTTGATTCTAGGAGGTTCTCATCTGCTTTAAACATAACTTTTATACCACTTTTGTTTTACATGAATAGTTTTACGTTTTCTAAGTCGTCCGCTGCATATTTATTTCGTGATTTTTTGTTGTTTTTTATTATCGTCAAATTGACTTTTTTTATTCAATTTTCTTTTGGATTTCCCTATTTATTCCGGATGCGGTCTGGTTTTTTTTCATTGTTAAAGTTTTTTACAGTTTCGATTTTTATCATTTACTGTGGTTGAATCATCGTTCGTAGCTTTGTCGAATTCGCCTGAATTTATCCTGTAAGGATTTTATTCTGCTCCAATGGTGTCTAACATTTGGAACCACAACTCCATTATATCTAAGTGATAGAATATGCAATACACCGTTTGAGCTTATTTGTTTAGAATTAATATTGTATGGCACAAGGTCTTCTATCAAATTATACCCCATACTATCAAATTATACCCCATACTGCCCAAACCACACCCGAAGAACACGACCTCAAAACCATTATTAATGCTATTGTGATGTTAGTGGATTTATCGCACCATCTCCAATAATTTGTGCTCACAATTCTGGAGCTCGATTCCTTAATTATGGATATATAAGATCATTTGCATGACATATTTTGAAGAAAAAAAAAATCAAAAGTCTTTTACATCACTTTAGAACTTGAATTTCACAAATCGTATATGGTCGATTTTCCATCCTTCTCCGACTCTGTTTATTGTAAGAAATTGAAGCCACTTTTCGATCAACTAAAGAATAATATGGGTATGTAAAGTATCAACAGGGACAACGCAATGAGAACAAAAAGAAAAAGAAATGGCCGCATACAATGCCAACGACCACCAAAGGCATACAATGCCACTGGGCTATCAAGATTCCCCAGTTGTATGCCTCCACTTATATTAAGGCTCGTATACAAACCATGAGTCTTAATCCACCAAAACTGTGCTAGTACTAGTAGATAGACATAAATACCAGATCACATATGACATCTCAGCAAGGTAATCCCTTACTTTATTTTAATTTGAGCACAAGTTATGATGTTATCATTGGTAATGGACATTCAGTTCTAACTTATGGTTACGATCATAACTAGTTAAAATCCCTACACCCCACTAAAACTATTAATGTCTTTGTGCCTCTGTTTATAATAATAATCTAGTGTAGAAATCAGAAGTAATTTTATTGTTTGATAGAATTGTGAATCTGTGATTATAATATCTAAATATTTTTATATATAGATAAAAACAGCACCAATGAATAAAAAGAATAGAGATGTAGGGTAAACACATAATAAATATATATATATATATATATATATATATATAATATGATAACATTCTTTTATCAAATTCATAATGGGTCGGTGATAAGTATTAGAAATTTGTCAAGAAAAAAGATAATGTGAGCTTTTTGTAAAACATTTTGCAAATTACCTATAATTTTTAAACGGTTTTCAAATATCATCTTCTTCGTATATTCTTATAAACTTCTTCTTCACATATTATTCACACATCTTCTTCATCACATTTCTTAAAATATAATCTCAAATCTTAAATCTTTCAAATTCTCAATTCCAAATCTCAAATTTTCAATCTCAAATTTTCAATCCCAATTCGCAATTTCAAATTCAAAAAATCCACAAACTCTAAAATCCAAATTCAATACTAAATCCAAAACCAAAACAAAAACAAAAAACCAAAACCAAAAACCAAATCTCAAAACCAAAACCAAAACCAAAACCAAAACCAAAAACCAAAACCAAATACAAATACAAATACTAATCCAAAACCACAAGACCAAATCAAAATACTAAATCAAAATCGAAATGAAAATCAAAATAGCAATCCAAATCAAAGTTCAACTAAAAAAACAAAACTAAATTAAAAACCAAATACCAAAAACCAACTCCAAAACCAAATCTAAATCCAAATACCAAATGCCCGGTTAAAACTCAAATATCAAATATCAAATATCAAATATCAAATATCAAATATCAAATATCAAATATCAAATACAAATCCAATTCAGTCCGATCAAAACTATAAAGCCCAGTCAACATCGAACAACAATTCTAATTGCAAACATTAATATCCAGTTGCAAACAATACAAATTTTAATGGAAAATACCAAAACTATCTTAAATTACAAATAATTCTAACCAAAGAATTAATAATACTAATTTAACAAATATAAAATCAAATTGACGTACCTTAGCTTCACATTCGCTACATAACCAAAAATCCTTTCAATAGCTCGACGACCAAAAAAAAGAAAGACAACCATATGTTTTATTTTCTCCCTACAAACAGCTAAACGACTGTTCATCGGCATATTAAGAAATGAAAAAGAAACTCAAAGCTCTGATACAATATAGAAATTAAAGGTGATTTATTATTAAATTAAACTGTAAGTACAATAAGTGAAAGGTCTTTATATATACAAAGAGACACAAATAAATAAATAAACTATATATGCTAATATCTCGTGTATATATATATATATATATGTTTACGGCAAATAACACAATCTCTATCATATTTGACTTATTTGGTTTTTCGGTCAATAATTTTACCCAATTGGCTTGTTTAGTAAGGTGTGACGCGACGAGGATCTTTATCTAATCTATATGTCCATCCACGTTTTGGATCCTCGCATTTGGCATCCATATTGTGTATGCAGGCTTCTGTCATCATGGGTCCGCTATTTTTATAGTCTTAGAAAGCTTAAATTCATTAATTTGTAATTGTTTTTTCGTTCAAGTTTGTATTGATCGTGTATGTTTGGAAAGCATATTATATTTTATTTTATTTTATTCTTACTATATTATTTCATTACATTTTGGTATTATTCATAAGGATTTTATAGAAGTTACATACTTTGATACTACAAGATATTATTATTATTATATGTTTTGAAAGTGATATTTACTCTTAATTTATATGTACTTTTCTCATCGCATGGATTTTTTTGTATTTTGTATTTTGTATTTTTTTATTGTTCCAAACTTTAACTCAAACTCAGTTTTAGCATAATATAAAAGTCATATAAGATGACAATGGTCGCTTTTCCTACATAGTCAATTCTTTTACAACTGACTCTCCAAATCTTTCACCATATATATAATTTTTATAAACATACCAGTTGTGAGAATAACATATGGAAAACAAAAAACCATACAAAAAAGTAAGTTTTTCAACAAAATGTAAGAGATAAAAACAAAATTTATACAATTATGACATAAATGAGTACATAAGTATGTATATCTATGTAATGAAATTATGTTTATCAACTAAGCATGAACGATGAATATTTATTAAAATCAATTTAAAGCCTCAAAAATAGCTTTTTCTAGCGAGTTAAGATTATAATTTATGTAACAAGGCCTCAAAAAAATTAATAAGGTTCAAACTTAAAACTATAACATAGCCTTAAAATGTGGACAATCATAGCTAAAGAGTTGTTGCATTCTTCTTAATTTTCTCTTTAACTTTATCTTTCTCTCTAAAATATGTTTGGTCATTGACAAATAAAAATGAGAGAGAAAAAGTATAGACTATAAAGAGAAACTTCTTTTAATGGAGAAATCTTGATAAAGTTGTGGCATATGATTCTTATGTTTTTTTTTTCATTTTGACAATTTACTTAACTTTTTGTTGAACTTATGTTGTTCTTTTATTGTCTGCTTCCACATAACATGTAGTCAATTCTCTAACCATATTTTGTCCCAGTTGAAATTGGTATCAACTGTTTTACTTTTCTATATTGAATATCGTTTTTTTTATTTGTGGCACGTGATGTTCATATCAAACAAATTGAGAAAACTTTTTACTCTTTTTGATACAGATGATAGCTAGATTTGAGGTCAAATTATTTTTTAATATGAAGATAATGATGTGATAATGAGTATCAAAGCAAAAAATAAGACTCAAGAACGATTTGGAAAAAAATTGATGATAAGAAGAAAAACGGATTTGATGAAGAAAATGAGAGAGGATGTGTACAATATTTGGGAATTATTTGTATCAGTATCAACTGTTTTACTTTTCTATATTGAATATTTTCTTCTTTTTTATTCGTGGCACGTGATGTTCATATTAAATAAATTGAGAAAACTTTTTACTCTTTTTTTATACAGATGATCTACTGAATTTGAGGTCAAATTATTTTTTAATATGAAGATAGTGAGGTGATAATGAGTATCAAAGCTAAAAATAAGACTCAAGAACGATTCGAGAAAAAAAATGATGATAAGAAGACAAAACGAATTTGATGAATAAAATGAGAGAGGATGTGAACAATAGTTGGGAATTAGGGACCAAATGACGACTTATTTCAGCCAAAGGCTTCATTGGCTAACTCTAAACACTGACATATTGATACTGATGTAATTACTCGACTCAATTCTGGCCCAACACTAAGACTGAAGTCCAAGTTTGATTGTTACCCAAGCTTCACACATAAGCCTTACTCTAGAAGCTTCACACTCAACATATAAAATTAAGATAAAATAGAATTTTTTGTACTTGTATCACAGGATCCTGAGCATAACAATAAACAATCATCTTTATACAAACTATACATCTAACACATTTTTAGAGCATATATTGTGAACATTTTATAGCACTCTATGTATGAAATAAATATAAGAAAATAAATTATAACAAAAACTTATTTTCTTGCTTTCTCGTGGTATTAGAGATATGACCAACCATTCTCCCCGCCTTAGCTCAGACTTTGTAGGCTAAAAAATACCTACAAAATTTCTTTTTGTCAACAAGTAATCAAATGAATACCATTAGTCACATATACCTTGATAGAACTAACTTCATTCTATGGAATATAACGGCTCTCCCAATCATCATGGAGAACAAACTTGGGAGATTCAAAAATCGGGATACCCCTTGCGCACCAAATTTCATACAGGCTCGAGTGGAAAGTTTATAGAAAATCCAGACCATGAAGGATGGATTGTTAAAGATCATTTCTTACTAGGATGGCTATACAACATAATGAGTGCTAAAATAGCAGTTCAACTGTTGTAAGACGAAACATCAAAGAATATGTGGTAACCAACCATAAAATTATCAGGGTTACATACAAGATCTAGAATCACCCTCTTCAAGTCTGAGTTCTAACAAACCAGGAAGGAACCATCATCAATGGAGTATTATCTAAACTAAATAAACTCGATTGCTGGAAACTTGGCGCTAGTAGGCAGAGGTGCTTACCGTGATGACGCATTCTGTCACGACATATTTTCAACAGTCCTTTTATTACAAATCAACGTCGTTACAAATTTGTGCCTTTACGAAATCATGTCGTTATAGAATGATGTTGTTACACTGTCACACCGTTGTACAGTCTTACGGTTACAAAATCTATCACATGTAGTAGTTTATCATATTTTTTAATAAATTTATGAAAAAATAATTTGTATGCTTTAATTCACACATAGGATCATAAATGAATTTTGAGATTATTATTTGATACTTTTCTAGTTTTATTTAGATATTTTAAATATTTTATTAGATTTTTCAATTAATAAGTTATTAGATCTTTAAATTATATCTTTAAATTTGTTGGAATCTTTAGATCTTTCCACCATTAGATATTTCTAATAGTTTATTAGATTTTTCAACTATATTAGATATTTAAAATTATTTTTTAAAATTGTTAAAAAAATTGACACTTATATCTTTCAAATATTAGATATTTTAAATAGTTTATTAGATCTTTCAGTTAATAGTTTATTATATCGTTAAAATATATCCTTAAAGTTGTTGGAATCTTTAGATCTATCAAGTACTAGATATTTTAAATAGTTTATTAGATCTTTAAAATAAATCTTTCAAAGTTTAATATAATAACAATAAATATAAACATAACAATAAAATAATTTGACAAAATAATAATGATACAAAATACAATAAAAATAAACACTAAAAATTAATAAAAAAAATTAATAAAATCAAATAGAAAAAAAAACTAAATTAATCATAATTATGGATCTTGACCGTCACGTGGCGGTCAATGAGGCTCTATGCATGAATCTAATTTCATTATTTGTATCATTACTCGTATGTTTTGGCCCAGATCTATTTGAGTGGTGCATAATTCACTAATATGAGTAGTGACGACGACTTTCACTTTTATCATGCGTGGATACATTTTCAGTATGCACCATTTCCATATATTGTCGGTCGAACATCATTTAATGTTGATAAGAATAACTATCGACATTGGAAGTGGTCGGCTAAGACACGTATATCATAGCATGTGTGATTTGTATCTAAAAACTAGTAGGCAGAGCGAGTGCGTTAGCAACGCCATTAAATTTCTAGATGTATGGTTGATAAAGATATAAATTATGAGGGAGTCAATGCAATTATAAGACAAGGGGTTGTCATTGAACCTCTATAAAATTAAAATGATAAATGTAATATTAAATATATATGTTAAGGACCAAGGTGCAATTTATCCAAAGATATAAGTGATTATATTACTTATCCTTCTATTCAATAAATAGGAGAAAAGATTATCAATAAAAATGATTGACATTTTGTACTCTTTAACTATCAATTAATTGTTTCTCTCTCTAGAACTAAACAAGTCATTTTATCTTTCTGGAACTACTTCTATTGTTTGATTTTTACACTGAAAGTCTAACTCTTATCAATGGTAACATAACCTCAAACATGTCATTATCTTACATTTCGACCAAAGATCTCATTTCCTATTATATCTCTTGACTTTTTAAATAATGCATTGCTATATTAAAACTCTTCCGAACAGGATGCAGAGTCCACCCAATAACATTTACCCCATTTCTAATAAGCAGCTGACTAGTACTATCCTATACGGTAACTTCATACCATGAACTCTCGAATTCATATGCCTAATGATCAAACTATGTAAATTTATAGTATGTCCCATCATTATAACAATATTTACAAATATTTGAATTAAAAGTTAAGTCTTGAATCATTGGTATTATCAACTAATTTCAAATCTAATTTATTGCATTCATCAAGATTATTCATACTAGTTTTACGTTTATCATTAACGGTTGGCTGCTCTCTACTACCACTTATTGTTTTTACCTCTTTATCCAACGTTATAGTCTAATACTGAGCCATCTCATATGAGGATATGTTAGGACGATAAAGGAGAATCGTACGATGTATGTCTTGACAACTAAAATTCCATTTCTAAGTTAATTTTAAAAAAACTATATTCAGAATCATTAATTATGCACCTCATTCCCAACCCTCAAGGATCATTCAAAATTAGACTTCCAGTTTTATAAAAATGTTGTATTAATTCTATATAACAATCGCATCTAAACTTCATAAAAAATAACCAACACAATCTCATTTCCTCACTAAGATTATCTAAAGACGCTCTCATACTCGGCATATTGATAAGTTTATCATATTTAAAAAACATACCAAAGCTAATTTTGCTTCCAGATTGTTTAAATATGAACCTTGCATGCGTGCTCCTCTTGAATACTCTCGGACAGATGTTCTTATTGCAATGAATCCTTCTTGGATCTTGATCTTCTTTAACTTGATAATTAGGATGTTTTTGCGACATCGGTTCATGTTTTTTTAGACTAACTGACTTTACGAGGCATTATAAATTTGGATTGATAAAAGAATTTTCGAATTTTAGAGATTTATGTGATTAGTATAATGATAGTTATGAGAGTAATGAACAACAAGTAGTCTATTTACAAAAAAAAATGGGTCGTTGCCAATCAGATATCTGATTTTGAAGCAACTATTTTTTTTTAAAATAAACTCTCAAAATCGGATATATGATTTGTACATTTGTAGACAAATTTAATTATTGCCAAATCAGATATCTGATTGGCTACAATCCTTTAAAAACAATTATGATCAAATTAGATATCTGATTTGTCAAATCGGATATCGGATTTGATCTGAATATTTTTTATGAGTTTTTTCTCTATAAATAGAGGAAAAAAACCATCCAATTCTTATTTGTCTCTCAAATCATCTCTTAAATAATATTCTTCTTTTAAAAACTCTAAAAGCCAAATTTTACAATTACTAGTATAATCCCTCAAATCATTTTATATACATTCTTCTAGTAAAATATTTAATCAAACTTTATAATTATCAACCCAATCAAGTTTGTTTGGTGGATGAGGATAATTATTGATTTAAGTGCTTGGTATACTCTTTTATTTTACTTATTTGCGCCATGTTTGACATATGTTTCAATTATTAGTTTTTTTTATACTTTTGAAAAATACACAATCCTTTTACTAGTTTTTTTATACTGTAGAAAAATATAATTTAAATGGCACCAAAGCAAAAATATCCTGGGTAGCTGTGGTAGTGGGGCTAAAGTCCAACATCGCCCTATGGCTAATCCTAACCTACATTATTTTTATGGTATGCACGATCTCGTTGATATTGATTTATAAATCATACACTTTGAAACATATTCTTCCCATGCTAGCGTCGATATCTCTAGTAGTACTAGCAATGATATGAAGAGTATGAATAAATAATCTCGACCATGTGAACACCTTACTGAGAATCTTAATGAAAATTTTGCCAAGTGTAATCTTTGTGAAAATCATATAGTTATAAGTTTGGAAAAATAAACCGCGGCATCGGCGGTATGTCGAGACACTTAGCTATACATAACCTTTTTTATCCTTCTAAAATTTATGAAGACGAGAATCCATACAAAGATACTCAAACCGATAATGCTTTTATTTTTAATCAAAATACATATAGGGAATAAATCATGATATATGTTGTTGGTATTTCGCAATCGTTTAGTTTCGGTCACAATTGGAGATACGTTAATTGGATGCATATAGGGGTAAACCCAAGAGCCACACACATCCCACATACCTTTATGATTTTTGAAAATTTCAAATATTATACAAATAAAAAACAAATCACTTATGATACTATTTTAGCTATACCATAAAAAATTTCTTTGACTAGTGATATAACAATATTTAGTGAGTTTGATATTATATGTGTTACTTTACATTGGAGGGTTTCAGAATGGATACTTCAAAGAATAATTGAGTATTCTCAATCTATTGGAAAGCACACCACTACTGTAGTTTTAAAAATGTTAGAGTGTATGGCTCATTTTTGAATTAAAAATAAAATTATGTCTATATCTTTTTATAATGCATCTACAAAATGAAGAGTTATTGAGTATTTTAATAAAGATTATAATCATGTATGTTCCAATGTGTTTTACACTAAATGTTTATGTCATATAATTTAATTGGTTGCAAAAGATACAATAAGTATAGTTAAGGACTATATCGATCCTATTGAACAAGGGGTCCTACTATGCTCCACCTCAGATCCTAAAAAAATATTAGAAATAAATTATTAAGACTAGTTGAAATGGGAAAAACTTGTTTTAGATGTCGAAACTAGATAGAACTCTACATATTATTTTCTTGCATGTGTTTATACGTATAGAAATGAGATTACTGCGCTTTATAATAGACATAATCCTAATACACCTCTTGAAGATCAAAATTGGATTTATTATGTTCAATGTTAAGCTTCTTGAGGTTGTTTAAGGATGCAACTAAAATGTTTTCCGTGCAATGTACTCGTAACATTCACTTTGACCTTTATGGAATTACTAATGTTGCCATGCATACGGATAAATATAGGGATAATAGTGTAGGTTACGACATGGTGCCCAATATGGAAGAAAAAATTATTAAGTACTTCAATCTCACCTTCTACACTTATGTTATTGAGTGCATCCATTTTAAAAAACGGTCAATTTTGCCTTTTTAGTTACTTGTTTTTATAAAGCCGTACAACTTTTTGATGATATTTATAACCATTAAGTATATGTTCAAACAATTGATGATTATATTTATATATATATATATAATTAATATGTTGACAAATACGGAACAAATATAACATCTTAAAATGTAGCGGGTCTTAGTAGTAGAATAGGGGAGAGGCAGAAATCGTCATAACTATGTGAAAATGGGAATGGTAAATAGTGGGATGATAAGAGAAACTCTTCAAGTGATAAGGAATTTTCCATATATTTGAACACTTCATTTGATTTTACCACAATATGAAGAGAACAGCCCGCTTGGTATCTTAAGGTCGTGGAATTCGAAAAGATGTGAGTTTTCCTATTCTTTGTATGTTAGCTAAGTAGATTTTTCAATACCTATGCCTACAATGGCAAGTGATGTGGGTTTAGTTAGGACATACTAGAATATATGGATAATAAAAATAACAACACTTGTAGTAGTTATAGATTATAATCGAACCATACTAATAATATAAGTATAATAATAACAATATAATAACTTTATACTAATTTTAAATTATAATATACAAACTATATAACAAGTTATTTATCAAACAATACAACACATATATTATATGTGTTACAAAATTAATATAACAATGCTAAGAGTGCTTATAAATTATAATCAAACCATAATAATCAAAATACAATAATAAAATTATAATAACCTTCAATTAATTTTAAATTATAATATACAAACTATATAACAATTTGTTTATAAAATAATAACAACACTTATACTATATATGTTACAAAAATAATATAAAATTGCTAATTGTGATGACCATGACGTTAATCCTGCCATGTTTCATCGTGACCATTTTTTGCACTGACCGTGGCGTCCGTGTCATGACTTGTGAGTCCCGCCGTGTTTTCTTATCCTGTATACCATGACATGTCTATTGTGATCCCGCCAAATACCGTTTTGATGTGTCATCCTAGACGCCTCTACTAGTGGAGAGCCCAATTACACTAGATGATTTAGTGCCTCATGTATTGGTTGGTCTAGATTGTGACTTCACCCCTACGTGTTCAGGTTAACTGATAAACAATTACTAAACTGACTCAATTTACAAACAACTCTACTAACTTTCGGAAGTAGGCTGGAACAGCTCCACAAAATCATAAGCTCTATGGAAAACGTAAATATTGGTTTAGGTAACTAGGCTGATAATAGAAATAAGAAAAAAAATCTCATAACAATAACACTTGATACAAAGAAGCGAGGAGAAATTACAGAGGTCAACGAACAAAAAACTTCCAAAATAACAACAACTATAGAAGAAGAAACAACAGTTACGCTAATAACTACTGAGGTCGTGGTCCTAGAGCTAGGAGATGAGATAGTTACACTCTCAACAAACCAACCACCAAATATGTGGCAAGTATAGCCACAGTGGAGCAGTTTGCTATTTAAGGATGACTAATCATGTATAGGCACCTCACCAGTTTGGTCAGACTAAAATGGAAACAAAACAAGAAGCTTAACTGGTGTTTCAGGACCAAGGGTCAAAATGATCTTGGTATGTCATTAGCAGAGCAATCCATCATGTCATCAACAACCAAAACCTAATGAATTAAAAGACGTAATATACATGTAGGAAATTCATAAAAGTTGGCAGTAGTGATAAATGTTTTATTAAAAACAAAGGTTTTTCAAAGTTTTAAATATTTCAAACAAAAAACTACTACTGCATTATATCTTGCACACACCTAAAGTCACCAAAAAACTATTTTCAATTGCACAAATAACTAAAACCATGTATCTGATAATGGATTATGTAAGATTGAAGAACCTTCAAAGTTTCAATCATCAATTTCTAAATCACTAAATTTAAGTCCACGATTATGTACTGTTGAGCTTAGAGTTAATTTTGCTAAGTATGTTTCTTCTCTTTTACCTAAAGAGGGATGACATAAAAGGCTTGGCCGCCCTTCTAATAGATTTCTGTCTCAGGTTCTAAAAAAAAATAAGATATCCAATATTTTATACAAAAACTCTTTTTCTGTAATTCTTGTCAAGTTGTAAACCCCATACTTTTCCTTTTCAATTATCAGACTCTAAAACATGTCAACTTCTAAACTTAATTCATACTGACTTGTGTGGGATCTCTCCAATAAAGTCTCACCTATGATACAAATATTGCAGTCAATTCATTGCTAATTTTACAAAATTCATATGGCTTTATCCTCTAAGAATAAAGAGTAAAGCCTTTTTTGCTTTCATTGAATTTAAAAACCTAGTTGAAAAATTATTTAAAAGAGAAATAAAGGTAGTCCAATTGGAAAAGGGAATATAATAAAAAAGTTGTGCTCAACTGACCAAACCATCACGAATTTCTTCACGGAGCTTCATGTCCACATACCTTAAACCAAAATGGAAGGACTGAGAGCAAGCATCGACACGTTATGGAAACGGGTCTAACCTTATTGGACTAAGGAATTTTATACTCCATTATGTCTTATAAATAGACTTCCAATTGCAGTTTTAAACAATATCTCAACTTTTGAAAAATGCTTTAACAAGAAACCATACTATTTATTTTTAAAAACATTTGATGTTTATGCTATCCATGTCTTGGGTCATATCAGGCTAACAAATTTAAGTTTCATTCTGAATATTATACTTTCCTAGGTTATACTGATACCCACAAAGGGTATAAATGCATCGGCCCTATTGGAAGGATCTACATCTCTACGAATGTAATGTTTAGTGAAAATGAATTTCTTTTTCATCTCCTTAATTTCTACATCACTCATCTCGTATAGAGTCCATACCAATACACTATATATTGGTTCCTTACAGAAGGTTCATGCAATTCAAACAAAGCTCAGTCAAGTTACTCCTTATGGATTACTAATATACCATACTTCATTTAGCATACACAATTAGATAACACACATACAAATCCTACAGAAAGATCCACACTTGACCAAAAAACACACAGTTTATCAAAAACCAACCAACCATATAACATACAACAGTTACTTCACAAAGAAACACCCATCCATCACATATACATTTACCACATACCATATAATACCAACCAACACACGCATCCACACAAGACCAATAAACAAATAACAGCACACTAAACAGACTCAACAATACTAGCTCACACCCCTCAATGCAAACAAGGTCCAAAAATAGAATTTTCAAACTCATTCCTATCTATTCCAACCTAAATATCATCTCACATAATATAGCCACAGTTCGTACAAAAATCAATTGAATCTTTATAAAATCCTAACCGGGGAAAAGTAATGCAAAAAGAGTTTACTTTTCTTTAAGTTAATCACATTAATCTTTAGTTCCATGGTCCCTTATAATGAATGTAATAGGATAAAAATAGGTTTGTACGATTAAATACAATTTAGATGGTTTCCTACAATACCATAAGGCCAGATTGGTAGCTAAAGGGTTCCATGAAAGCTTTTAAATTAATTTTAGTGAGACCTATAGCCTTGTTATAAAAGCCTCTACAATCTGGATAATCCTAGCACTATGTGCCACCAAAAGGATGGGATGTCCCTCAATTGGACATTAATACTGTTTTTCTAGATGGGGAACTGGTTGAGACGGTGTATATGGCTCAATCAGAAGGGTTCATTGACACTACAAAGCCTTTTTATGTTTGTAAACTACACAAGGCTTTAAATGGATTAAAACAGACCCATCGAACATGGTATGACAAACCAAGATATAATCTAATTTAGTGGTAGTTCATAAACTCTAGGTCAGACTCGTATATATTATTTTAAAATTATAATTTTGTTATACTTATAATTCTAGTGTACGTAGATGACATTATCGACACTATAAACAATAAAGAACACCTACACACTTTCATACAAAATCTATATGTCACATTTACCCTAAAAGATAGAAACTCAATATGAGTATATTGATGACTTATTACTACGTGAAGGGTTGTCAACCTCCAAACCTTGCGTAAATCTTATGAGCCTTAGCCAACCCTTGTCGATCTACGATGTGAGCCACTAAAAAATCCTACATAATACATGACTACATTAGGATCACTACAATACCTATTATATACCAAACCCGACATAGCCTTTTTGTAAACAAGATAAGAAATTTCTTGTAAACTCCTACTAACCTACAGTGGAAATATGTTATACGTATTTTAAGATATTTATCTAGTTCTCGCGATATTGGAATTCATATTAAGACCAGTCTCGATCTAAACCTCTCTAGTTTCTCCGACATCAAAAGGTTAACTTCACCTGGTGACAGACGCTCCAATGAGGGTTAGTGTGTGTTCCTTTGTGAATTATTCGCCAGCTGGTCCTCCAAAAAATAGCAGGTGGTGACTCACTCTAGGAGTGAGTCTGAATATCAAGCACTAGCCCACCTAGTTGAACTCATTTGGCTTTGATATCTGCTATCTAAACTCAGTTTCCCTCTCTTTTGTCCATCAACTATCTAGAGTAATAACACATGAGTCAGCCAGACTGCTGACTCATTGACAAAACCAAAACCACTATCGCACTCTCGATTCATCTTTCGCAAAGATAAAAACGGTCTTCGATGGTCACCCATTCGTTTGAAATGGGGATATTGAAGCCATAATGAAATTCAAGAAGGATTCAAATAAAATATTTTATAAGAATAAGAAGAACGGATTTTATGAATATAGTGAGAGCAGATGTGAACAACATTTGGGAATTAGATTTATTCCAACTAACGACTTAGTTCACCTAAAGAACTGAGTGGCTAACTCTAAACGCCTACATATTGATAATAGTGTAATTACTAGACTCGAGTGTGGCCTAACACTATTACTGAAGTTCCAATCTATTTTTTATCCAAGACTCATACAAAATTCTTACTCTAAAAGCTTCACATTTAACGGATGGATTTAAGATCAAATATAATAAACAATATAGGATCCTATACATAACAATAATAATAAACAACAATCCTGAAGTAAGTTATATATACATTATACATTGTGAATATTTTGTAACACTCCACATATGAATTATATACAAAACAAATCCCACGCAAACTCCTTGATTTCCTTGCTTTATCTATGAGTAATGTTGAGAGATATGATGCATTAAAAGTATACGTTGATCCAATGACGAGATATCGCGATATACAACTAAAAATGCACTAAATGAACTATTTATTGAGATTATGAACAAAATAACATTCACATCCTTGGGATGTGGTCTATATCAATTTGAACTTTTTTTATACATATTAAAAATATGATATAGCCTATAAATAGTTCTTAAAGTTCTGGTAAAAAAAGTGACGAAAATACAGAGTATGAGAGCGTAATCAATAAAGTTAATCATTATTTTATCTTTTAAAGATATTTACTACTAGTTTTTAGGAATATTTGGGCTAAAAATCATGAATAGTCACCGGAGTTTGTCACTTGTTTCAGAACTGCCTTTTATTTAATTTGTGTATCAAAACAGTCACTTTATTGCACCAGTGGTCACTATTGTTTGTCTTTTTTTTTTACATTTTTGGTTATCGCTAGTGACCATAAATGCAAAGGAACCCAACAAAAGTGGTAATTTTGACACGAATATAACTTGAGTGGCACTTTTGAAACAAACGACTAATTCGGGTGACTAACTATGGTTTTTAGCCGAAACTTTGTTATTTTTTTCCTTTTAAATAAATGTTATCCATATTTAAGAAGATGTCTAATTTTTTAATATTATACAATTTATTTTAAGTGGGAGTGATACTACTTTTTGTTCCTTTATTTTTCTGATATTTTCGGTTGTCGTATCTGAATGATTAGATTATTTGGTGCGTAATATTCAAGTAATCAACCACCTCATCAAAGAACTTCTTATCCTTGTATGTGGCGCATTCGACCAATGTTCTTAGTTCTATTGTGTGAGTATTGGGTCGTGGATTTCATATACATAAGGTTTGTAGCACACGAGTTCTTAGGAGCTTCGAATTCACTATAATGACCTTAGAGTCTTTTCCTTGGGCCAAAATTCTTCATCATTGGGTAGCATAGCAAATGTTTAAGTTCGGTTTTATTATTTTATCCATTTTTTATATTTTCATTTGTTTTTATCATCTCTTTTTCAATTTCAAAAATATATTAAATATCTTTTAAATTTTGTTTAAAATATCCTTTAAAATATTTTTTAAAATATTGTTAAAAATATCCTACTATATATTTTTATTTTACAAAATCTTAGCATCTTTTTTATTTTATTATCTCATATTATTCTAAGATCTATTTTTAATATTATTGTTGTTGTAAATCGATTCAACATGCATTACTCATATTTGATGGAGTTTGCAATGTTCAGTCATTCTTACGATAAATTGATGTCGTTGAATAATTTTTGAATATATGGGAATGAACTTTGTTACGTAAAGTTAAGAGGGAATGCGTTATAGTGGTGAAAACAACTCAAATTGGAAAAAACTTCTCCAACATGTATTTCCAATTATAAGTTGGTTTTCGATGAAACTTCGCATGAAGAGAGAGTTCTTGTCTCCCATCTATAATGAAATACTTTCAAAACATTACGGTGTATGATTCAAACGTTAAGACGTTCACCAAACAATTTCAAGAGTTGATTGCATAGCTTGGAATTAGTTTTCTTGAGAAAAAACACTTGGATTTATAAATAGAGGGCTTTAATTTCTAAATGCAAGTTGACTTTTTTTATGTATGACTTTGCTTTTATTTTACTACTAATGTTCACGCCAGAAACATTGAATTCAATTTAAAATACTTTTATCGTTCCCATATCTAAGATATCACCTCTTGTGCAACATGAGTCATCAATGGTTCGTGAGAACATCTCTCATACTGTTTTTTCTTTAAAGCGCTTAAAAAAATTTATCCACGATGATTTGGCTACATATGTTGAGGATTTTGTCGATTGTATCAAAAACATTCGACATGCGCAAAATGTTAAAATGTCTTCTGCGTTCAATGAAGTATAATGAGGCAACGTTTTCTTGGAATATCATATTGAGTTTATTTTTTTATCATGTTTATTTTACTTCTTTTCGTGATTTACTCTCAAGTTTGATCAAGTTTAGTAGAACTATAACTACTTTGATATTATGAAAAGAATTAATATATTGTTTCAAGCTAAAGCGAATGAATATTGTAAAAATGTTGATTGAGAAGGTTAACAAGCGATTATATAATTGAAATCGATAATTTGCACATTAAAGCTCGATGACGAGCTTTTTTTAATCGTGAGAGAATGATACGAAGATGGTATTATATTCATATTAAACAATTTTAGTAATTTTTTACTCTTTTTATGTAAATAGCCTATTGGATCCAATGTCTATTTTTTAATATGATGAGGGGAATAAATGTGATCATAAGTAACAATGTTGAGATAAAAACGCATTAAAAGTACACATTGGTCCAATTAAAATATTTCGGGTTATACAGCTTAAAGATGCACTAAATATGCTAATTATTGAAATCCTTGACAAGGAGGACATTCACAAACCTTTTGGATGTGATATTTATCAAGTTCATCCATTTTATGCATATTAAAAATCCAAAAGAGCCCATGCAATGGTTCTTGATGTTGTCATAAAAAAATAGTGATGAAAATTGAGATTGGAAAAACTCAGTAAACTCAGTTTGTTATTATTAGATCTTTTAAGGATATTTTCTAGAATTTTTTAAGATTTTTTTTCCTTTTTACATATATAATCTCCATTAGAGAAGATATCCAACTTTTTAATAACATATAACGATAATATAGTGATTCTCGTTTATGTTTTTTTTAGAAATTTTTGGTATTTTTGGTATGTAATATCTGACTTATCATATTATGTTTTGTCAAAAAGTTTCTCATCTCCGATTATACTTTATTCGACCAACGTTCTTAATTTGTTGTATGAATATTTATACTTAAAATTGTGCTATGTGAGTCTTTTATCATAAATTTCACTACAATTAGAGTTTTCTTTTACCAATTTTTTTATCAAAAATGTACCTAACATAAATAAAATCGTTGCAAACCTGGATTTCAATAATTTTTAGATTTTGTTCGAAATTTCAAAAAATATTAATGGAAATGGAACTGATCGAGCTTTTAAATCTTCTTTAGACTTTCTTTCTATTCGATTTTTTAAAATTAAAAAAAAAAACAAAATATTTTTACAATATAAACTCGCTCCACCAAAAATTGTAATAGTTGAATATTTCATACATATGTTATCTAAATTATTTCAAAAATCATAATTAGAAAGGAATACCATCCTAACCATGTTTTATTTTTAATTTTTATGTTGTCATTCGAGCACAATTCTTGTTTGGTTTATACTTCACAATTGGTCACTACTTTATAATTAGGTTCTGAAGAAACCTGAATTCGCAGGCAAAATTTCTTTTCCTTTACATCGGAGAAATGAATGGAAGACCAAAACAGTAGCTAGTCACCGTCAGAAATCAAATTTTTACTTCGTTTGATTATAAATATTTACCCTACAACTTCGGTCATCTCATGTTTTTGGATTTAAAAGCACCAGCTCCTGTCAATAATCTTGAGTTGAACAATACGATCATAAAACACAATGAAATGGGCAAAACGAGTATAATGGCACAAAATGATGTATAAGGTAAAAGGAGATAGGTAAGATCTTAAAAATCAAATAGTTGTATACACAGAAAAAAAAAGTAAAATAAAGATATGTATGCATGAGGCTCTTATATCCCACAAATTCACCACTATCTGATCTGATGGGTACTTATGTTCATAAATAAAACACACCCCAAATGAATTCAGCTGTGTCATGGAACAGAAACTTCGACGTTTTAAATATTCGCATTAAACATTTGTTTCAAAGACAGACTTCACGGAGCAGGATTTCCTAGGAGACGCTCTATGGCAGCATTCACGTTTCCAAAGGTAGCGCGCAAGGCCCTAATATTTTCTTGAGTGTCGAAGAATCCCATTTCTTGAAGCTGTGAGAGTTGAGTGGCGTAGAGTTCTTCTGGAGGAACTGCAATTAAAAAACAGCAAATTTTACAATTTGCCAAGCTGGGTATGAAACAGTTCAAAGATTTTACCACAGATTTCATAGTTTAGCGAACCAAATAGCACGCCTTAGGCAGTATTATAAGTTCAATTTTTATAGCAAAACGACATATTTTCAAACAGAATAGGTAATGCAACAAATATCTTCAACTGCCCAGTCACTGTGAAGACAACTTCGGACATTTATCAAGCCCAGCAGAGAGCAAAATCTAAGATGAGAAAACAAATTCCTAGACTTCTCGAACAAATTGATTGATGCAATTACATATGCTAAAAGTGTGAAAATAGATACTTATGCCAATTCCATTACAACGAAATGCTTAGAGAAGTATGAAAATTTTAATGATTGTAGCAATCATGCATAAGTGTTTTATAAGCACTCACGAAAATAGACAGTGAAAATATAAAGTCAATGCGATGAATCATAGAGCACCAAGCCCAGTAGAATATCCCCTCCATATAGCAGTCCGCAAAAATAACTTGCCCATATTATTTAAACTTTTAGGCAAATGATGCACTGACGCTAATAAAACAGTAACCAAAAACTGTAGTATAACTCTAACCATTAGATTGATCTGGAACACCAAAGCCACCAGCACCGAGACCACCAAACATGTTCATCAACATCTCGATTCCAGAATTATTGGTCGTCCCTACGAGCACAAAATTTAATTTATGCACTATTGCTTTTTCTAAATATAATTGATAAATCGTAAATAGATAAGGGAACTGATACAAGAATGGGAAATGCTATAGGCAAGACAGCAGCTCTCAGACATACCTGGAGTAGCAGCAGTCTGTGTTGAATCTCTGTATTAAAATAACATAGATCAGAAAAAAAAGAATGATTGATGGTTTCCATTTGGGGAAGCAACTTAAAGTGATACGGTAGAGAATTTCAAGCCCTTCTAGAGCATGTACAATCGTATTCTTTAAATCTAGATGTTACAAGCTACATGTAGGAAAGAGAAAGTACATTTAAGAGAATGTTTATAAACACATCACTATACATGCTCTTTGACATTAAAATGACACTCAGTTCAACAGAAAATCAGAAGAAGTCATACAGGAAGTACTAAAGATCAAGTCCAGCATGAAAAGCAAAGATAGCAGGTAAGATCATGGCTGTCAAGAATATAACAGGGATACAAGTCACTTACTGGCTGGAATGATTCCTGTTTTGAGAAAAAAGAGACTGTTGTAAAGCTAGCATTTGCTGCCAAATAAAAATGAAAAACTTGAGAAACAGAAGGGAAACTTTCGGTTAAACATGCAAATATATTGTTTTAGAAACACATATTCCAACAACCTGCATTGTCTCTGGGGATGTCAACTGACGGAGAAAATCTGGGTTTTGCATCATTTCTCTCATTTGAGGATTCAAATCAAGCATTCCACGCAGTTGAGGATTGAGATTGGTTATCTACATTTCAGAAATATAGCCATAAATACGAATGGAACACATCAACCTTTGTGTTAAAATAACTGGCCGTACCTGATTCATATACTGAGGATTAGAGAGTAGACTTTGCATCATTTGTGATACAGCTGGATTTTGTAACATTTGATTCATTTGGGAAGCATCTGGCATGCTGCCACCAGTAAGCAAGTTATCCATCCCTGGCAAACCAAGCCCACCAAGACCAGCAATAGAACCTGGAGCTGCTGCATCTGCAGAACGTACGTTTGCTGCATTGTTTGCCTGTCCCCCTCCTGAAAGTTAAAGCATGTACTATGCATCAAATCTCCGGTCCGCATCTAACGAAATAACATTAGGTGTTCAAAAACTCAAAGAAACAGCTTTATTGTAATGTTCAACTCTATATAGAGAAAATACCATGTAAGAAACTACTGCGATTTGGGCAGGTCATATGCAGCCACATTAAGGCTTGAGAAAACATGAGGGAATAAATGAACATCTCGGCGAATAATTTTTTACATGATTGGTCATAGACTGAAACAGTGAGTGATAGTAAATATCAAAGAAACTTGTGCACCCAAAAACTAACAATTGTTTTGTTTTACTTCTTTTGTAAATATATTGAAATAATTTCATTTGTTCACAATTTTAGGAAATCCAAACAGATCTTAAGAGAAGTAAAACGAGAAACATACCACCAATATTGCTCCATGGGTTGGGAAGTGGATTCGCATTTGGAGCTGTCTGGCCTTCCGAAGGAGTAGAAGAAGGGTTGTTAGATGCGTTTGTTGGCTGTGCACCAGCTTGGTTCCCCAACAAAGCGGCAAACGGGTTCGAAGCCACATTGTTTCCAGCATTTCCAGCCCCAGTAGTGGCGTTTAGAAAAGGCTCTTGCACATTTTCATACATGCGCCTCAGCATGTTAAATCCCTCAGGAGTGGATTCAATGTTACTCATAGCCCTGTCAGTGTTCCGCATCATCTCACGCATAAGCTCAGGATTCCTAGCAGCTTCTAGTGTCTGTCGAAGAATGCTAGGGTCATTAAGGATATGTGCAAGCTCGGGATTCCTGTCAATGAGTTCGCGCATTTGAGGATTGCTCATTATCAAGGATCGCATCAGTTCAGGGTTGTTCATCAGGTTCTGAATGGCAGGCGTATTCATCATATCCCTCATTATGTTTGGGTTTTGACTTAGTTGTTGCTGTACTTGAGCAAAGTCTGTAAGACCGTCACCAAATAAACCAGAACCCGCGCCGCCACCACCTAATGGATTTACCCCTAGTCCAGGAAACAAAGACGACTCAAGACCAGCTCCCCCAAAGCCTCCGCCTTCATTGGTGCCAACTCCCCGAGTAACACCAGGAGTAGTGTTTCGACTTCCAGCATCCACAGTCGCAGAAGCAGGTGGTGCTGAAGAAGGTGCAAACCCACGAACCATGTGAACAGTATGATCAGCCTGCAAGCCTTCAGTAACCAAGACAGAATTGTAGTCAACCTCAAGAAGAAAGAAAAATCGAAGACAAAAGAAGAGTATATTTTATGTGATTAAAAACTTTCCTCCTTGATCCAAACTAACAAAACAAAATAAACAATAAATGTATGTCTAAGAGCATATACATCATTGCAAAATACTAAAAGTGAAATAATTAAAAGTACAATGATGCCTAAAAGTGCCTACCCAGAACCAAGACTAAAAACTTTATTTGTAAATTAAAGTAAATCATAGCCTACAGCAAACCAGCCTTCATTACAAGTGCATATGACCTAGATAACTCTTTCACTGTATATATAAAGTTGTGCAATTCAAGTCCACCACATGATTAACTTAAGATACTAGTCTAATACATGAGATTAGTAATCAAATTCAATAGTGTCAACCTTCTTCATATTATTACAAGAAAAAACCTTTCATAACTGATAATACCAATAAAAATCTTTGGCAGAAAGGGGTTAGAGATAGAAAAACTTAGAATCCTTTGAACTATCAAATTCTTAATAACCAATTGAATATACCACGGGATTTATGGGGAAATTAAAATTTTGATGACAAAAGTCAAACTCTGAAAGATAAAAAGAATGCTTTCTGAGTGTTTGTTTTTGGGTGAATAAAGGCTATCAAATAAGAAAGGACTATAGTTTAAGTAGATGACTTGTAGAGGAGAAAAAAATGACCTCTGGCCACCATTTTACCAACAACACAATGCGAAGATGTGAACAGCTCCAAAAGGATAAGATAAGCATCATCCCCAATTGCTCCTTCTAAGCCCTACCCCTAGCAATCTAACTATCTTGGGATTTGGACTTTCTTTCTTCCCGGAATACTGAGAATATGACCTTTAAAACACAAATTAATATGGCACGGGCATAAGAATTCCATAGCCTTCCAAAGAAGCCAAACTAAACTTCAAAGCAATAATCTAGCATATGTTTGGCTAACAACAATTGCTTACGTAAACAAAGGATGACTTCAATTATCACCTCAACAAACAAGTACAACAGCATCAAAATTGAATTTTACCATAGTATTCAAGAGGCGACACGTTAGATTAAGAATCAACAAATCTGGAGAGAAAAAGGCATACCATAGCTTTGGAGGGTTTGATCATCCTTAAGGATGCGGCCCTTGTAGATCAAGCGTTGCTGTTCAGCTGGGACATCGCTGTTTTGCGCTATAAGAGCTTTGAAAGAGATGACTGTGGAATCCAGACTTGTCTTGACAGTAAACTTGGTGCCGTTTGAGCACCGAATATTGACAATTACTCCATCTTCGATGCCGCCTTGGGAATCACTTGAATCTCCACCCATTGGTATGCTTTCGCACAACTTAAATCGATCTAAAATGAATAATTTGTCGCAAACAGATCTCTTTCAAAACCCTAACCCTAAATGAAATCGAGAGGAACAAAAGATTTCTTGACAAGAGGACTAAATAATAACAATATAAGAAAAATAATCTAATAAATGTACCCTTACCCTTACCCTTACCCCTATATTATATCTGGCATCTGGATGTGTATGAATACGACGACTTAGGAGAGAAAGTTGTGTTGGTCTAACCACGAAAAATAAAAGATATACTGAAAAATATTATAACATGTAAATTTAGTTTTCTTGCTAATTTTTCTGGGCGGCTAACCAATACTAGTAACATAACAACATACATCATGTAAATGTAAATTAATATGGAATTGGCCGCGTAATTCACCGGTTTTTTAGTCTGTGCACCACTTTGGCATCCCAACAAGATATCTTGGTTCACCTAATATCTATAATCCGATACGATAAATAAGGTTGGGTATAGAGATGTTTTCTTTTAGTAATTATACGGAAATTAATGTACGAGTATGTATTTATACTATTTTGTTGTTCAAAATCAAAATCAAAATCAAAATCAAAATCAAGGATTTGGGAGCTGATGGGTACGCTCCAAGAAGACGACCGGGTTTCCAAGAAAGCCCAAGAAGCAGCGTTTTACCCGACCAGGTTTCCAAGAAAGCCCAAGAAGCAGCGTTTTACCTAATCTGATAGCAGTCCTCATCTCGAGGAATTCGATCAGCTCTCCACCACACATTTCAAACCCTGCCTCTCTCTTCTCTAGCTCCTCTCTCCTTTCGAATCAGAAAAACCATAGAGTTACACATACAACCTCCTTCAAAATCCAAAAAATCATTACACACAACCTTCCTCAAAATCGTTTCTCTCCTGCCTTACACTTAAAATTGCTTCTCACTGAGAAGCTGATTCTGTTTTGGTTTTTCTCGATCTGAAATCTACGTTTGATTTGGATCTGAGGTTTGTCGAAAGATGAGCAAGAATGGGACTCAAGATGATTTCCCTCAACTGAAAGGCGCTACTACTCTGAAGATGGTTATGAATCCGACTTTCGAAAGCACTGAAGGGAAGAAGTCCTTTGCAGAAGTGGTTGGAGGCAGAAACAAAGAGTTCATTCACGAAGGAGTCATACACGAGGAGCACAAGGACTACAAGTCAGTGCAGTTTCAACGTGTAGATAAGTTTTCTTTAACTAGCATCTCTAAGCATACATTAATTGCTAAGTTCTTGTTTGGGAGTCCTACTCTCAGCGAGTTCAAATCATACATAGCTGCATTTAGGTTTATAGGGTCATTCAGCATATCTAAATGGGACTATAGGCACTACTACTTCATCGAATTTGAACAATTAGAAGATGTAAAAACGTTTTGGAGTAAACCTGTTAGATCGATAGGAAATTTATCTTTCAGAATTCTTAAGTGGTCACCGGACTTTAACCCCAAAAAGGAGTCACCTTTGACTCCTCTTTGGATTTCATTACCTAAATTGCCTGAAATCTTTTATAATTCTGATTCTGTTAACCATATTGCTAAAGCAATCGGATTGCCTTTAGCAGTATGGGTCCCTAGAAATAACATTGCTATGTATAATTACTGTAAAGCTTGGGTTATGGTTGATGTTTATAAGCCTCTTCCTCAAAACATTTGGATATGCTTTGGTGAAGAGGATGGCTTTTGGCAAGATATTCTTTATTTGAAAAAACCATTTTACTGTAAAACTTGTAAACACATAGGACATAAAGAAAGTCAATGTAAAAAAGAATAATTGGAACAAAATTTAAATAAAAACAGAAGCGATAAAGATCGTATAAAAAATATATCCAACCTTCCCTCAAAAGAAGTTTGGATACCAAAAGTTACAGGTATTAATAATGGAAAACAAACAGAAACTGAGGATATAAATATTGAAAAAATTGCTGAGAATTCTGAAGCTAAAAAACAAGTTCAAACATTTGAAAATAATAAGACTTTAATAGAAGATAGAGTATGTGAAAATGGATCTGAAAAGGTTATAGTATCTAGTATATGTAATAGTCAAACTGATATTCAACACTTAAATGTAACAGAAATAAATAAATTAGATAAAACAATACAAACAATTAAGGAACCTCTTGAAGCAACTAATAATGACATAACTAATATGACTAAATTACAAGATCAAGATATAGCACAAACAGATAATGTACTCAGTCAGTGTAATAATCAACTTGATTTTAATCACTTAAATGAAACAGAGCCAGATAGTGTGTATAAATCGCCAAAACTGAGCATTTCACTTGAACATCAAAGCAACAAAACTGTTAACCAATTAAAAGAGTCAAGGGAAAGTACTAATAAGAACACACCTAGTGATATTCTAGAGCATCAGAATAACAATGTTAAAAAATTTAATCAACTGGAAGATTCTGTAGAAATTACTAATGAGGACATAATTAATGAAATTGAAAATATAAAATTAAATAACTCATTTAATGCATTAACTGATGAAGAGTTAGAAGAGTTAGAAGATATTGTAGAAGCAGAGCAGTTACCATTAGTAAGGCCTAGTCTAAGTGAACCTAATTCACCTAAGCAAAGAAAACTTAAAAAATACTCTTTTAATGTTAATGTGAGAAGATCAGCAAGAAGTAAAACAATATCAAGAACAGGGAACTTTAAAGGGTCAATAGGATCCTCATATAAAAGCTTTAAATGACTGTATTTTTACTTAATTGGAATGTAAGAGGAATTGGTAATCGGAAAACATTAAGAAGAGTAAAGAATTTGATTAAAAAATTTGCAGTTGATATCATAGCTCTTCAAGAACCTATGATATCAGCTGAGAATATTGCCTCAATCTGTTTGAAACTTGGTTTTGATTCACAATATGCAAATATTAATAACAAAATTTGGTTGTTTTGGAGAAATGGTTATGAAATTGATGTCTTGGATAATTCTGATCAACTTTTAAACACTATGGTAAGTCATTCTTCTACTAAGATAGTAGTTCTGATTACCATAGTGTATGCAAAATGTAACAGATCTCATAGATTTCTTCTATGGGATCAATTAAGAAACATTTCTGTCACTAATCTACCTTGGCTTGTTGTTGGAGATTTTAACACAATCTCCAACACAAGTGAACAAATGGCCTATAATACTCTTTGCTCTAAAGGAATGGATGAATTTAATCTTATGATCTTAGACTGTAAGTTAGAAGACCCTGGATACATTGGATCAAACTTTACTTGGACAAATAATCATAAGTGGAAAAGGTTAGATAGAACATTGCATAATGATAAATGGAGAGAAAATTTTAATATAACAAAGGTAAACCATTTGGCCACAACATGTTCTGACCATTCACCATTATTAATTTCAGTATCAGATATATCTACATATAAAAAAACCATCATTTAGATTTCAGAATATGTGGTTAAAGCATGAAGATTTCTTTAAGACTGTAAATGATAACTGGTCTAAGCAGATTTATGATTCTTCTAATATATTTATCTTTTGGTCAAAACTTAAAAGGCTCAAGAAACATTTAAAAATTTGGAATAAGGAAACATTTGGAAACATTTTTGATTACTTAAGTAAAGTAGAAGAAGAAATAAAAACTACTGAATTAAGATTAGAAGAAAATGATTGCTCTGAAAACCAATCTAAGTTAGCTAGTCTAAATGTCACATATTCAATATTGCTTGAGAGAGAAGAAACTTATTGGAAACAGAAGAGTTATTCAAATTGGATTATAGATGGTGATAATAATACTGCAATGTTCCATAACTATGTAAAGAAAAGAAGATCTAAAAATATTATAAAGGGAATTCAGGAGAATAATATTTGGATTGAAGATGATAGTCTGATAGGGTCTTCTGTTGTGGAATACTTCTTTAACTTGTTAAATAAAACTCCAATTCAAAAAGACCTTTCTTCAGTTAGAAATATTATTCCTAGAATTATATCTGCTGTAGATAATGATAGTATCTTAATATTGCCAACCTTAGATGAACTGTATGCTGTTATTAAGAGTTTGAATCTTGACAGTGCTTCTGGAGTTGATGGATTCAACTCCAGATTTTACCTTTCTTGTTGGTCAGTTATAAAATATAATCTTTTAAAAGTTGTTATAGATTTCTTTTTAGATGTAACATTACCAAAAGGTTTATTTGCTACATTAATATGTTTAATACCTAAAATCAAATCTCCTAAAAATCGGGTGCATTTTAGGCCTATAAGTTTGTGTTCTGTCCTTAATATCATCATTTCAAAGCTTATAAACTTTAGGATAGCTAAGTTACTGCCTCTAATAATATCTAAGGAGCAAGGAGCATATGTAGAACATAGGACCATTCAAGAGAACATTTTAATAACTCAAGAGTTAGTTAAGGATCTGAATAGGAAAACTAGAGGACATAATGTAATTATAAACCTGGATATGTCAAAAGCATTTGATAACTTAGATTTTAATTTCATTTATGATGTAATGTTGTCATTTAGTTTTAGTGATCAAGTTATTAAGTTGATTAAGAAAAGCATAGAAAATGTTTGGTATTCAGTTATAGTTAATGGCAATGCTAATGGTTTCTTTAAGTCTGTTAATGGTCTTAGGCAGGGAGATCCTTTATCTCCCTGTCTTTTCATTATAGCTGAGGAGTTCTTAATTAGGGGTGTGAATAACTTAATTAATCAACATAGTTCTATGTCTTATAACATGAAAAGTTTAGTGAAAATAAACTGCCTAGCTTATGCTGATGATATCATTCTGTTTTTAAATGGATCACAAACAAGTATAAAGAAGTTAACTAAGTTCTTAGATACCTATCAAACTCTCTCTGGTCAGCAAATAAATAGACAAAAGACTACATTTATTACATCTTTAAGAATGAGCAGAACAAGAGTAATATCTTTAGAAAGCATTTTAGGTTTTAAGCATGCAGACCTTCCTTTTACTTACCTAGGAATTCCAATTCACTCAAACAATCATTCAATTCATTTTGAGAAATTAATTGATAAGATAAGATGTAAAATCTCATACTGGAACTCTAAAAACCTATCATTTGGAGGCAAAATAACCTTAATAAACTCTGTTCTAATGTCATACCTAATATACTATTTGCAATCTATTAAGTTACCTTTGAAAATAATATCTAGGATTGATAAACTACTAAATAAGTTTTTGTGGAGGTCTAGTAAAACAGACAAACATATAATATGGTCTAGTTGGGATAAATTGTGTAAACCATACAATGAAAATGGATTAAACATCAGAAACATTAGAGACATAGAAACTGCTTTTTCATTTAAATTATGGTTTAATCTTAGGGATAATAAAACCCTCTGGTCAAATATGATGCACTCAAAATACTGTAATAACATTCATCCTTTGCAATCTACACTGAAAATATCAGATTCTAAAATTTGGAAAAGAATGTATGAAGTTAAAGAAAGAGCAGAAAAACATATAAGATGGAAGTTAGGTGATGGTAATTCCGATTTCTGGTTAGATCAATGGTATAGTTCCAAACCCTTAATAATTTTAACAGCACTTAATTCTAATCATTATACACAAACAAAGGTAAATGAATACTGGATAGATAATGTGTGGAACATTGATAAACTTCTAAACATGATGCCTGCTAAATATGTGAATGAAATCATTAGAATAAAGTTTAATACATGCACATCTGATTCAATAATTTGGAAACTTTCAATTGATGGAAAATTCAACTTAAAGAAAAGTGTTAATGAAGTAAGAATTAAAACCATAACATCACAAATAAAAGATAAAATCTGGAACAATATTTCACCAAAGAAATGTTCTTTCATCCTTTGGAGAGTACTGAATAACCTATTAAGTGTAGATATTAAGCTTCAATAGATAGGTTTTTGTTTAGCATCTAAATGTACTAGTTGTCAGAATTTAGAAACCCTGAATCATGTTTTTGTATCTTGTGAATCTGCTTGGTATATCTGGTCTTACTTCTCTGCTATGTTTAGTATAGATGTAGGCAGGCATATGACAGTAAATAACATTATTAATCTTTGGTTATTGTCTACACCTAAAAGAATACATATCAGAACCATCCTACCTTCTTTGATTGTATACTCTATCTGGTATGCTAGAAATAGTTTCAAACATAAGGGTAAAATCTTATCTCCCAAAAGGATTATTAATCATATATTATTCATGCTTTCATCCTTAGATTCAGGATTGCATTTGACTAGGAAGCATTGGTCAAAGGACCTGCACTTAGCAAAGGATTTAAGATGTTTTAATCATGTTAAAACTACTAAGTCATGTTTGTATGTTGTTTGGTCTCTGCCTGCTTATAATAGACTTAAATTGAATTGCGATGGTTTTTGTTTATACAATGGTGAGTCTAGTTATGGTTTTATCATTAGGAACAGCTTTGGAACTATCATAATAGCTAAAGGTGATATAATTGGGAAGTGGTCTCCTCTATTTGCTGAAGTTTTAGCTCTAATTAATGGTCTTATGTATTGTAATGATCATGATTTAACATCTGTAGATATAGAGATAGATTGTCTCAGTTTATTCAACATGCTCGCAAGAGGTAAACATCCTTGGCATTTAGATCAAATTCTTCAATATTGTAGATCATTGATAAAACCACAGATGACTTTAAAACACATATATAGATAGCAGAATTCTGCTGCCGATTGGGTGGCAAAACATGCATTAAAGATACAGTCTAGATTTATAGTTGAATTGACACATTCATTGAATGAATTGAATGCAATTACATTGCTTGAATCGTTAAATCTGGGTTATTTTAGATTCTTTGAAGATGACTAATTGGCTTGGCAAGTTGAAAAACTTGACCTACATGGTTTCTGGTTTGCAGGATAAGGAGCAATGATGGAGTGAACTACAAGCTATGGTGTGCAGTAAGGGGATGGAGTGAAGGCAAGATCACCTAGGATGGATGAAGTACAAGATCACAAAATTGTACAATAAGATAGTTAAGAATGTTCAAACGAGAAGGATGAACATATGTAATAACTTTTTTATATCATCAATAAAATCTTATTTCTTGGGGAAAAAAAATCAAAATCAAAATCAAAATCATTTATCGTCCATCGAAATACGATTGGAAAATAGGTGTGGTATTAATAAAAAATGATTTTCTAAGCAGATAAAACCAAATACAATAAACCCCAAAGTAATGGTATTAAAAACTCATCCTATTTTATCTAAGTCATCCTATTTTATCTAATATTTTTTAAGGCGTGAAATGTTTAACTGAATTTTTACTCTCTTTTTAAGCCTTGCTTTTAATATTTTATTAAAATGTAAAGGAGCAGGTTCGATCGAGTTTTCAGTGAAGGGTAGGAGAAACCACTGTTATTTTGTGGAGAAGATTTCCAGATATATCGTGAAAGTAAGAAGAGTAACCAAACAATACAAATCTATCATTTTTCTACTAGATTTTAAAAGAAAGATGAACAAAGCTCTTGAGATAGAGAGCTCTATGAGACGAAGTCACCATCCTTGACTCATATAGACGTCGAGCTTCTTGAGTTATCGTGGAGAAGAGCTTGATAGAACCGATTTAATGAAAAAAATGTCACAAGCTTTTTCACAGTGTTTCCTCAAGTAACATTGATGGTTGTATTTTAATCTATTCCAATTGCTTTTGATCTTGCTCATCGATGACAATTTTATGCATTTCTATAAAACTTTTAGTAATTTTTTTTAGGTTATTCGGTAGTTAAGAAGAATATCCTTGTTAGATACACGAGGATAAGATCACAATTTAATAAGAATACATAAACCATCCGGCTTTAATTCAAATATAGTCTAAACCTATTTTTTTATCTATTATTATTTATTACTAATTAATTTTGTAATACTTTTAATAATATTTGAAATGTTTTTGAATAAATATATAATCCTAACTTCAATTAATAAAAAAATCACGTTTTTTTATCTTTATAAAACATAATGTTCAGTAATACATCAAAAACGCAATCATCACGTTGTAATAGAACGATTTTATACTTAAGAGTTGATAATAAAATAAAATATTTTTGTTTTTTCTGTGAAAGCATTAAGGTCATCTCTAATCGTCAGCCTTGGTCAGGACCGTGGGTCAAAATGATTTTTAAAGACATGTCTCAATCCCAAAAAAAAAGATTTGATTCACCGTTCGGGTTCGATTTCGGATTCTGGCAAAACAAGTTTAGATCCCCAAAATAAAGGATTTGATTCACTGTTCGGGTTTGATTTCGAACTCTGGCGAACATGAGATCGAGCTCAAAAAAAATGGTATTTCAGAAAGAAAATAAAGAAAGTGACTTCCATTGGAAAGAAAAATAAAAGAAAAGCAGGAAAGAAATAGAGGGAAGAGAAATGGAGCAAGACAAATTATATAATTGGATGTTCATTTAACACTTAAATACACAATAAAAATATAATTTATAATATGAAATTATAATAAAACTTAATTTATAATATATGCTTAGTGTTTTCGTATAGCGGGTAACCGTATTTTGCCGCATTTTTCGGTTGGAAATTATTATTTTTTACTTGGTCACATTACTTACAATTACTCGTTCAATTTCTAAACGAGGTTATCTTATCCATCATTATTAGTTATTAGGTCATCCTTCTATTATTTGTTGAGCTAACTTATCCTTCTTGATACTCGGTATCTCAACTGAAGGGTCTATGCCTTATAAGGACTCACATGTAAACCTTTTTTGGACTAATTTGTTTGAGGATTTTTACTTTCAAGAAGTAGAAACAAATATGGATAATGTGAGCTATACACATGGCTCTTGATTTCTTATCATGTGTCATTTTTTCTTTATCACTATTATTTGAAGCAGCAAGCACGTAAGTGTGCTTTCGCCAGTCAATGTTTGTCACGCGTTAGCTATTATGTTACTTTTATTGATAATGTAAGATCTACATACATGTTTCCTAAAATTGTGCTTCGTATTTTGTACCGTTTAGCATATTTAATATGTTTATCATTCATAAGCACAATTCAACTTTATAGGTCACTGATCCGTTGCCCATCGAACGACTAAAAGTAACATTAATGAATAATATAAATTACGATTTTGAAGGTTGGATTCACTTTCTTTGATTTTAGTCCATCAACAGAGAAAGCACGATTGTAATATATTATTTTTTTGTTATTGTTGTTTTTCAACTCGTACATTCACCAAGTCATCAGAGATAGTGATTCACAAGTAAGGAATTATTACTCATCTCTCGATTTAATTGTCTATTTCTATTTTGTGTCTAAGGGTTATGGGCTAAGCTTGATGTGATGATTTCGAGGTGTTTAATACCCTTTGTCAGCAAAGCTTAAGCTCTTCTGATGTGGTTTTTGAATCTTATGCTGATGAATTGTATTATTGTCTACCATAAATACCTTATAAAAGAGTTTTAAAAAGGAAGAAATCATCAGAATATGCCACTCCCGGCCTAACACCAGTGGAGCAAGTGCAAGATAAGGAATTCCTATACCAATTTTATGTTGTTTGTCTCCATCATATAAATACCAAACTACATAGGGGAATCGTAGGTTTAGGGTTGAATACAGCATACCTGATTCTGTTCAGACTAGGGTGCCCGAGCTGGGTGAGCTGTCTCATACCGCTCGAGAGGGTGAGACCTGCTTTCATACGACCAGTTTCGATTGGAGATTGTGTTTACCTCTTCCTCAATTTACTAATGAGTTGTTTACGTATATCAAAATATGCCCAACCTAACTCATTGCGCATAATTGGCGATTGATGTTAAGCGTATTAGTTAGTTCAAAGATATTGGATATCCTAGTCTGCCTAACAGACTTCATGTCTAGCATTGACATTTATAAGTCATCGGGTACCCAACTACTACATATCGATGCATATCAGCCATAAAATTGTTTAATGTTCCCACCTCTAATAAGAATTGGAATCATTTGTTTATATTCATATTTGGTAACTGTGAGCACCCCATCAGGAAGAATAATCTCAAGTTAGTGCGGATATGGATAAAGACATGTAAGTTGGGAATTATGTTGGTTTTGTTTGTTGTATCTTATTTATCAATGGAAATATTCTGATGTTTGTATTTTTTATTGTTGAATGTCTAGACTTGGGAAAATACGAAGAGTTATGGAGGAAGATATACGGAGAACCGGAGATTAAACTTTTAGAGATGCTGTTATATGTTACTTATTCAGCCTGATATCTAAAGTACCATCGCATCTTCACTCTTGTGAATTTTATATTAGAATGGTTATGGCATGTGCCTATGATAACAATGTCAGAAGATGGAGAGTTAAAGCTGATCATAACAGTGAAAATAACTAGTGTTAATCGAATGGGTGGCATATTGTTGGAGCGATATATGGAAAGAACACTGTAAGTATTGGGTTAGATATACTGGCCAAACAAGTTGGTAACAATGATGAGAAGGTGCGTCATTATGAGAAGGAACGTCATATGGTAACATATTATGGGTATATTCGGTCAAAAATAATCTAGTGACTGTGTTATTTTGTCCCTTAAGAAGATGAGTGATGGTGAGGTAAAGTAAAAGAGTCCCCTCTTTGTTGGAGATTCTGAGGTAAGCCAAAAAAGAGAGATTCTTAAGGATGAATCTTCTATTAATGAATCTCGTAAGTTATATGATACCACCGAGGAATCTGTGAAAGCATAATTAGCCATGGTAGTGAGTTTAACTCATTTTCCCATGCACGAGAACCCTTCAACAATACGGATTCAGATGGTGACCGTCTGAACAAGGTTGTTGACATTAGTGTTCAGAATAATCCTCCTACCATCCCTTTAAATTAAGAGTTATCATTACTTGGGGAACCTTGATATTTGGATCTAGCATTTAAATAGTAGGCAGCGAGCAAGTCATCAGTGGACTTATCAGAGTTAGGTATCTACTTGTACTCTATGTTTGATTTTTTTTACTATCATTCTTTTAGTGCCTCAAGATATCCTCGTGGAATTTCATGTTTGACCTCGTATAATTATATAGCCTGGTTGATAACCAGCTGTGAATCTATCGCACGAGTAGGTTTTTAGCTTCACATACGTGGTTTATCTTCAGGCCGACCATAACGGCTTCATACTCGGCTATGTTGTGTTTTACTTTAAACTAATCTTGATTGCTTATCTTATTTTATTCTTCAAATAGTGCTTTTAAAACGATACATACCCTCACACCCGTAGTGTTTGAGGCTCAACTGGTGTCGACTACCCATTCAATGTGTTGGTCCTTATTTATTTGGTTTGTCGTTCCTTTCTAGCTTTTTACATCCTATGAAATCATTAATCATGGTGACCATCGATTACCCCTTTATTGTCATACATGGCTCGTAAATAATTTTGTATTTTCCAAGTTCTACTAACCATCTTTTAAGCCTAACCGAGATATCCAGTTTTTAAAGTACATTTCTCAGTAAAAAGAACATGTGTAGGATAATTGTGTGGCTCTGGAAATATGGTCGCATTTTTCTAGCTGCAACTAGTAGACCGAGGGCAAGCTTCGAGGTTGAGGTATCTTGTTTCAACATCTACCAAACCTTTGCTAACGTACTTTATGTGCTTCTTTTGTCTCCCTTACCAAGATTTCATTCACCGTATAATTTATTAATGATAATAAAAGTGAAGTGGCTCACCAGGGTTACGGTACCAATAACACATTCAGTGGAGTTAGGTATTTCTTGAGTTCTTGGAAAACAATATCACATTCCTCTATACAAGCGAATTTATCAGCTCACTTTAGTATTTGAAGAAATGATGGCTCTTGTCTGGTACTTTGGAGATGAAGCGGGAGAGGGCGGCGAGACGCCTATTAGTCACTAAAATTCATTAATGTTTCTTGAAACCTTCATGAACGAATTTGGTTGTACACAAAGTAAACATCCATGAACGAGATGAGCTCATTTCCAAATGCGGCATCCACCAATTGGTAGATTCTAGGAAGAGGGAAAACATCATTTGCATAAGCCCGGTTGAGGTCAGTAAAGTCTACACACATACACCATTGGTCATTCTTTTTCTTGACTAGAATGGGGTCGGTTATTCATGTCGAGTATTGTGCTTTTTGAATGTGATCCAACTTAATGAGCTTGTCGACCTCTGTGAATATTGCCTTTAACTTATCTTGGGAGAAAGTTTGTCTTTTCTGCCTCACTGATCGTATGTTTTTCTTGATGGAGAGCTCATGACACATGACACCTGGATCAACCCTCGTAACCTTATTAGTGATAAGGTCGGATATTTTGGACACTACACCTTACTTTTATCCAAAGGGGAATTCGGACCAAACCACCATAAGAAACCAAACATAATAAATGTATTGAAAGTGCCTAAGTTAGGTGCTGGTCATTTTACAACTTGGCTAATGGGTTCTTGAACTTGACCCGACTCCACAATCCGACCCAAAAGGCCCATGGGTCATTAATTAAGTATAAATACCCCAACTACTTTCATTAATGAGGGTGATCAGAATTTAATACAAGCACACACCTTAATTATCTCGCTACACTCCACCTTAAACATTAAATTTCCAAAAATACTTTACAAAATTACCCTCTACCAGAAATAATCCACACCAAATTGGCGACCACAGTGGGAGCACGACGGTGCCTGAATTTCATATTCAAACCCAGCATACAAAGTAGTTCGGATGGATCCGAATGCGCAGAATGTTCCACGTTCTGAGGTGGAAGTTGTGAAGGAAAGCATGGAATCCACTATCGAGGAGCGCGATCAGTTGAGGGCTGAGATTGTGGCGTTGAGAGCAATAAAACAAGCTGAAAAAGGGTTAAATAGAAACTTGGCGCGTTGGTACTTCACCACACTGATAATCCTAGAGAGAACGAGCATTCATTGAAGACCCATCTCAGCTCCAAGAAAACACACCGATCTAAATATATGGAGAGTTCTACATCTGAGTCCTCAAACAGCTCATCTAATGAGGCAGAAATTGAAGAATCAGTGTCCTCAAGTAGTGATGAGGGACGGTCAAAAAAGAAAATAAGGGTAACTAAAAATCATTTAAGAAAAAAAAAGGTAGGCATGACAGGCTTAAGAAGTACCATGGGAAGGGAAAGAGCTCGGCTGATCAACATATTGACCGTTTGCTGATTGATCCTTTTGCTTTTCAATATGAACTAGGTATTTTTGCAACACCTAACGAATATACTATTTTTAACCGCAACATGAACTGGAGACAATCACCTTGATCAACGAAGATACTCTCCGGACACCTTCCCAAGAGGTTTGATAGCTCTAAGATGGAGAAATATGATGGGAGCAAAGATCTGGATAACCATCTAGATCAGTTTAAGAACTTCATGATGAACTTCGATGATGATAATAGACTGTTGTGCAGGGCCTTCTCCTAAAATTTCACGGGAAGTGCCCTCAAGTGGTATAATTGTCTCCCTCATGGATCTATTAAATTTTTTGATATATTATGGGTTGCCTTTTGGAGGAAGTTTGTTAGAAGCAAAGATATTAAGGGTAATGAGGATACCATTATACACTGTGCTCAGTAGCCAAACGAGTCTTTGAAGGAGTACATCAGTAAAAAAATTAACACAAAGAATGGGCTAGCAGATTGCTTCGAACAAGTTGCAATTGTTTCCTTTAGACAAGGGTTAAATCTAGGCAGCTTAGTTGATTCAGTCACCCGGAAGAAAGCCATATCTTTTGGAGGATTGTTGAATCAGGTGGGAAAATAAATCAATGTGGAGGAAACTAAAAAGACCAGAGTGCCTCGTCAAATAAGGTCAACTACTACAGCGTTAACACCTTAGGCTGCTAATCAGTCTGGATACAGGTCAAAGGAGATCAGACAATGGTCTAATCGATAAAGTCAGAATCAGTCTAGCCAAAGTCAGAACCAACAGGTTAGGAACAAGAGGGGACCATGGGTTCAACCTGAGTGGTTTGCTGAGTTGGGGGAAAGTGTGGCTATAATTTATGATGAAACTAAGAACGAAGTGCACTTTAGAAAGCCAGCAGCGTTGTAGTCCCTCAGAGAAAACTAGAGTACCCGTTTCTGCAAATACCACAATGACATAGGCCAAGATACCCATGATTGTATATCCTTAAAGAAGAGGTTCAAAACCTCATTGAAAAGGGGTAAGTTGGGGGGCCTGTGTCAAAAAACAAGAGGGAAGCATACTAGATAATGCACAAGCTAATGCCAATACTCCCCGAACTAATCCTTCAAGCAATCCTAGAACGTCTATGCAGGAAGATACAATGGTGATAACTGAAAGGTTTGATGTAGACTTTGAGTACCGTGATCTGGATCCCAGTCATAATCGGGTAGGGGTAATAATAGACAAGACTAAAATTGTTTCCGGTTTGATTAAAGTTTTTTGAATATTTAACCATTTTTGGAGGGGATATTGTGATTGCACCTTCTAGTTTATCAAGGAAGAGGCATGTCCACAATTTGACCACACAGTTGTATGGAAAAATGTCCAAACACCTGTACCAAACTCCATCTCCTTTTATAGTTTTCGATGAGGATGACCTAAGAGACATTGCCTCATGAAGACGATGTGGTAATAGGGCATCAATAAGGGGAAATGATATACGTCGGATTCTGATTAACACAGGAAGTTCGGCAAACATCCTATTTTTAAGCTCCTATAAACAGATAAGGAACCCTTCGGTTATGCAGCATTCGAACAGAACCATTGTGGGCTTCACAGGAAGTTTTGCAGATGTGATTGGGGAATTTGAAGAAGAGGTGTTGCTGGGCAAAAAATTCTTTAAGAAAATGGTAAGAGAACTGTTTGTTGTGGTGGATTTCCCAACATCTTACAATGCAATATTTGGGAGGTCTTGGCTCTCCAGGATGCATGTTGTGCCATCTATGGTCCACCAGTGTTTGAAGTATATTATCCAGGGATAAGTAGGCGTTGTCCGGAGCAGCCAGAATAGAGCCAGGGAGTGTTATGCAACGGTCATCGCCTCTCAGTCTGAGGAGGCAGTCAAGATTAGCAGAGGTTAGCAGCTACTGGAGCTTTCCACCGATGAGAATAAAATTGATGATCCCAAGGAGGCTCCCAGTGTCATGATACCCATAGAGGAAGTTGAAACTCATTCCCTAACTAAAGGAAATAATATTAAAATTGGTACCAAATTGGCGCAAAATTTGAAACACAGGTTGTTGTCTTTTTTAATGCCCAATCAACATGTTTTTGTTTGGTGCAATGATGATGTTTCCGGAGTGCCAGGTGATATAATTTGTCACAAGTTATCTGTACGAACTGATGTTGCACCGGTTGTACAACGAAGAAGGGTATTTCTCTAAAATAAAAATCAGATGTGATTGTTCAAGAAGTTGATTGTCTGACCAAGATGGGCCACATAAAAGATTCTCAGTACCTTTGTGGACAGCCAACCCTGTCATGGTCAAGAAAAGAATGGCAAATAGCGCATGTGCATTGACTTTACGGATCTTAATAGGACATGCTCCAAGGATCTTTATCTTGCTCATCGGATAGATTAGTTGGTGGATTCCACTTGTGTGAATAAAATTTTATCTTTCATGGATGCATTTTTGGGGTACAACCAGATACAAGTGGATCTGATGGATCAAAATCATACCACTTTTATTACAGATAATGGGCTTCATTGTTATAAATTGATGTCGTTCGGATTGAAAAATGTTGGGCCACATATTATAAAGCTTTTGCTAATCAGATTGGCAGAAACATGGAAGTTCATATAGATGATATGATGGTAAAAATCTTGGAAGAAGATGCACATATATCTGACCTGCAAGAAACATTTTCTAATTTAAAGGTTGTGAACTTGAAGCTAAACCCTGAAAAATGTGTTTTTGGGGTCCGATCTGGAAATATTTTGGGCTACATAATAAGTGAAAAATGCATTCAACCTGATCTGGATCAACTTAATGCCCTACTAACTATGGAACCTCCTCAGAGCACCAAAGAAGTATAAAGGCTGACCGGAAGATTGGCTGCTTTGCACAGGTTTATTTCAAGATTATCAGACAAATGTGAATGCCAAAGACTTTATTGAAATCAAGAAGGATTTGTCTTTCAAGTCTGTTGGATACTGAAAGAAGATATTTGAAGTTAGGAAAACTAGCATTGGGCTTGGTAATTGTAGCAAGAAAGATGAGACCATACTTCCAAACTCATTCCATTATCCTTCGAACATCTTTTCCCTTGAAAAGTGTTCTTCAGAAAGTTGATGTGTCAAACAGAATGACCAAGTGGTCTGTTGAGCTAGGTGATTATGATATTGATTTTGTGCCCCGGACGACGATTAAAGCCTAGTCAGTGGCTGATTTCTTGGTAGAATTTCATGTTGATAGATCCTCCGGACAGATGCCAGAAATCCAGTCTAAGAAAGAATGGGTAGTCCGAACTAATGGTGGATCAAATACTATTGGTTATAGGGCTAGAATTTGTTTAACTTTCCCTATGGTGATATTATGTACCAGGCTATATGTTTTGGTTTCAAGGTTTCAAATAATGAATCTGAATATTAATGAGCTATAAATGGTCTTAATTTAGCCCTTATATGTGGCGTCAAAAGAGTCTGAATAATGAGTGATTCCCAATTACTGATTCATCATGCTCAAGGGCAATCTGAAGCAAAGAAAGAACAATTTATTAAATACTTGCTGATGTTGAGAGAAATTGTTGCAAGCTTCAAGAGTATATATAATGAACACATCCCTAGATCGGAGAATACTGTAGCAGATTCTTTGGTAACCATAGCTTATTCTAAATCTTACCCTTGGATTCTGATGCAAGAATGCCCATCAATACAATCTGGCCAAGAAAATGTGAAGATGATGAAGAAAGTATGAGCATAACAACTATTCTGATGGGAGTTTGCCTCCGGATAAGGCCATGGCTAAGAAAATCAAGTATAAGGCTCGTGGTTTCTTGATATTAATGGAAATTCTTTACAAGAAATCTTTCAGCTGACCTCTCTTGCGTTGCTTAGGATTTGAAGAATCCTAAGTTATGTTATCTGAATTATATGATGGAGAAAGTTCTGCACACTGTGGCTATAAAGCCCTAACCAGGAGTGTTTTTCTAGCAGGGTACTATTGGCCAACCATGATGGAAGATGTTAAAGAAATGGTAAAGAAGTGTGATCCTTGCCAAAAATATGGAAATGAAATTCATGTGTCAGCAGTTTTTATGAAATCCATATCCGAACTGATACCCTTCGATAGATGGGGATTGGATCTAGTTGGGCCTCTTTCCATGGCATCTCGTGGATGTAGAACAATCATAGTTGATATTGACTATTTCTCTAAGTTGATTGAGCCAACTCCTTTAGCTGGAACCACTTCTAAGGCAATCATTAAAATTATTTTATCTAACATGTGTTGCAGATTTGGGGTTTCCCAAAAGATTTCCACATATAATGGGCCACAGTTGGATAACAAAGACATGGAAATGTTCTAAACCTCCAGAGGAATCCAACATTGTTTTTCCTCTCCTTTCCACCCTCAAGTAAATGGGCAAGTCGAAGTCTCTAATCGGACAATCTTTGTCGGGTTGAAGAAGAATCTGGAGTGAGATGCAGGAAAGTGGCCAAGTTATTTACAAGAAGTATTGTGGGCCTAACGAACTACACCTTGGGCTGTTATACGAGAATCTTATTTTGCCCTTGTGTATGAGATGAATGCAATCACTCTCATAGAAGCTAATTTACCATCTCACAGAGTCCAAAACTATTCCGAACAGGAAAATGATATGGCAGTCAAGAATCAGTTGGACTTGATTGAAGAAAGAAAAGTTAAAGCGCACTTGAGAACAACGCATTACCAGGGTTTGATGAGGAGCAGATTTGCCTCCAAATTTAAAAGAATAGATTTTCAGTTGGGGGGGGGGGGAAGTCTTAAGAAAAGTCTTTTTACACACCAAAGAAAAAATAGTTTGGTAAGCTGGCTCTAAATTGGTAAGGCCCTTATATGGTATGTGGGAAAGTTAAACCAGGAACATACAGGCTCCGAGACAAGGAAGGAAGAGCACTAAAACACCCATGGAATGTTAAACATCTTAGGTTATACTTAGAATAGAACTCTCTTGTAAATATTTACTATTTAAGTATCAATGTAACTATTAGAGGGGCATACTCTTTCCTACCTTGGTTGCGTGGGGAGGTTATAACGGGGTGTCCGAGTTTTTCAACTATATCTTATGCCTTCTTCAAAAGTCTGGTGTAATTTTGTTCTTGATTTAGTCATAGTATGAGGTGGTCGGATATTAAATACTTATTATATACCCCGGCCCTCAAATGTCTTTGAGTTGATCAGACATATTAAACACTTGGTCACATATATTAAACACATGTGATTGAGGTTATTTAATACCCTCACTTAACACCTCTGAAATATTGAAGGCTATTGAAGCATTGGACATAAAGAGTTAAACAAAATTCAAACGAAGAGAAATATGATATTAAAGTCTGATATGACGAAAACTGATCCATGATTCACAGATGCCTTGACCCTTCAAGAAATTTAAGTTTTACAGAACAAAGATTAAACAAACAATGCAACAAAATATCTTGGCCATCCAAAGACTTTCGTTTTTCAACAAAAAATACACAACATAACAATACAACCTTAGGTCTTGTCCCCTTTGGTTTTTTCTTTACCATAATATTTTTTCGGACTATTGAGTTCAGCCTTTGAACTCTCACCAACTTCTTCACTGTCCTAGGAATCTTCCTCACTTGAATAGTTATGCTTGTCATCATCAGCCATCATGTGATAAGAGAGGTCATCGTATTCCACAAATTTCCACAAAGGACCAAGAGTCCTCTTAGGAAAGGTCTTATGAAACAGTAAGACCATGTCGGATTTGATGCAATCATCCCTATTCTTCAATGAGTCTACCACTCCAAAGGCATACTTCTTTATTCCAGCTGTTATCTCTTCGGCTTGTTTTGGTACTAGAGTTGTACTAGAGTCTTAGATTTCACATAACGTTCCTAAATCTTAATCTCAAATATTTTTGGGACTTGGTGCTTGAAAGAGATCGATTTCTTGGCATTTCATTCAGATATGAGCTAGAAACCACATTAGATATAGAGGGTGAATATAACACCTTTGAGAATAAAGAAAATAACTCTGAATATGGGAGATCCAAGGAAGATCAAGAGCGGAAGAGTCCTAAGCAAAAAAATAACACAGACGGTGGTCAAGCCGATGGAAACAGATCTGAAGGTCGTTGAATTATGTTCACATCTTTTTTATATAATCGATTTTTTCTAAGTCCTTGGTATGGTAAGGGCCTTTGTAAATTCTTCAAAATTTATCAATATGAACTTGTTTTCAGTTTTACTTTCCATCTTTAAACAGAGTTAGTATTCAGTAATATTGTATTCGAAGTCTTCGTAGTTTAGGGTTATCAATCCCCAACCCTTCACAAAAAAACTTTTGACTAGACTATCAATCCTTTGAACTTGACCAACTAGTGTTGAAACCTTTTACGAATGCTGGAAATTTACACTTGACCAACTAATGTCAGAGGCTATTAATTGTGACCAAATAATTTTGGATCATTTACACTTGCCCGAATGTTGGACATTTACACATGAATAACTAGTGCTAGAACATTTTAATTCAGACCAACTAATGTTGGATCCTTTATACTTGACCAACACTGTTTGAACCTTTTAATATTTTAAAAAAAATTTAGTCAAGAATATCTGAATCAATCAACACCAAGATAAGAATATAAAAGGAAAAATAATTTATAAAAGATAGGTTATTCAGACACCTCATTAAAACCTCACCGCACCAGCATTGTAGGAAATAGTGTGTCTTCGAAAATTACATCACAAAATTAACTAATGTAATTTTTTTATTACAAATATTCCAAATACAATATTAAATGATAGATATTCCATGGATATCTAAGAGTGTTATCCTATTGACCTTCCAATCGATAAGTTCCAAGCTTAACCCTTTCAATAACTGAATAAATCCCTTCCCAACTTAGTGCTAACTTTCCTAACCATTTATCCTCTTGCATAATTGATTCCTATCCGAGTTTGATAATGAAGAGATCTTAAATGTGACATTGTTCTTTTTAACATCTATTAAATGTAGGTCAGTTCTTCGGCATACATTGTTACCCTCTTTAGAGTAATATGCAATTCAAAAAGATGAGAGGATAGACTCATATGGGGTTACCGCATCTATTCCATAAAAAAAAAGTGAAATGATATTCTTGAGTTGATGTCCTAACGTGGTTCGGTAAGCCCATAATACTTTTTGTAAATAATTTGGTCATTTCTTATCAACCCATTCTAACTTCTTTCTTAAGCTATCGAAGCTGGTTCCATTTGTCACCTTTAATTTCTCATTTTCTGGAGGATGCAAAGGTGATGAAAAATGTTTAATATTCTTGAAAGAACATAAATGCTTCCATATCCTTGTTTTCAAATCGATCGCCATTATTTGTGGTGTTTTTTTTAATTCTAAACATGCAACATATGTTATATATAATGAATTTAATAACATTTTTTGCGGTAATTTTGGACAAAGGCTCTACTTCCACATATTTAGAGCAATAATCAACAACCACGATGATGGTCTGACATCCCTGGGGGGCATGACAAAGGTCGTATGAGGTCCAACCCTCATCTATAGAAAGGAAACGCTTCATATATTGACTCAATTAAAATAAAATGAACATGTATAGTATTCATAAATCATTGATATACATCGCATCGTCTGACCCAGTCTTTGGCATTCACCATGATAGAAGGCAGTAATACTCGACTAATAAAACCCTTCTTATTAATGTTTTACACCCATAATGGACGAACCCCTCCACGTCATGCAATTCATATAGTATCATTTGTGATTCATTATCTATAAGGCACCGCAATAGTGAAACATGCACCTTGAACCTTAGATTTTAAGCCAATGTTTTATCAATGGGAAAATTCCATTTGATTAGATTTCCTCGAGCTCATATCTCCTATATTTTTCTAAGGCCATCGCATTTGGGAAGACTTCTTCAGCGTCTAAATATAGCTTAAAATTTTATATTATTGAAGGTGCTCTTGTTCCAGTATCCATAGATATATGCCATAGTAGCTAATTAATCAGCAATCAGATTTTCCGACTGATGAGCATGTTTGTATTTGACGCTTTCGTCGAAATTTGTTAAATCTTTCAATGCTCCTAGGTATATTACTAGGTGGTCTTTTCTTACTTTGGCCTGGCCTTAGGCATGGTTAATTAGAAGATGGGAATCAATTATTAGACAATCTTTCTTGGCATCATAGGGTTGTGCTAATCGCAGCTCTGCCAAGGCTAATTCGTATGTTGCCTCGTTGTTTGATGCTTTGAAAGTAAAGCATATTTCTTGGTGCATTGAACTCTAAAGAAGGATACTAAGTTAGCCATTGCTCCACAACCTGAATGCTTGAGTCTTCATCAGTTTGAACTATCCATTCATTTTTAAGTTTATCAATATATGGTCAAGGTTCTGACCGCTTGGAATGAAACTTAACTAGAAATTCTGCCAAAGCTTATGTTTTAATTTCTATTCGATGTTCAAATTCGACATTATAATCTCCTAATTTCGCTGACTATTTAGTCATCCGACCCGATACATCTGGTTTTTATAACACGTTCTTAAGTGGAAAAGAGGTTCGAACTGTAATGAAATGGGCATGGAAATATGGCCTCATTTTTTGCGCTGCCACTATTAGAGTCAAAGCTATTTTTTCCAGCTTTAAGCATAATTTTTCAGCATCTATTAAGATTTTACTTACATAATGAATCGGGCGCGGATAACCTTCAATTTCTCTGACCAAAACCACACTTATTGCATAATCTGACATTGATATGTAAATTAATAGATTTTCTCCGACAACTAGTTTAGTTTAGTCAAAATCTCTTGAGAGAATAAGCGTTCTTTTATTTTTGTAAAAGATTTATCGCACTCTAGATTACAATTGAACATATTTGCCTTTATTAGTACTTAGAAAAATAGTACCCGCTCATCTAAAGACCTTGATATAAATTTATTTAAAACTAATAACCTTCTAATTAATATTTATATATTTTTTATTGACCTTGTATGATCCATGATGATTATATCTTTTAGCTATACTTGGTCGGCTTGAATTCTATTTTCACTTACCATATAACCCAATAATTTTCCAGATCGAACACCATATGTATATTTTTCTGGGTTCAATTTTAAGTTAATGTCTTTCAGGTTAGAAAACATTTCCTCCATATTAAAAAATGATCCTCGTCTCTCATGTTTTTTACTAACATATCATTAATATTAACTTCAACATTTCTTCAAATTCTGCTAGTGAAGGCCTTATGTACCAAGTGCTGATAAATAGCCCCAATAAACCAAACGACATCACTTTGTAGCAGTGAAGACTCTATCCGTTACGAATGTGGTGTTGTCTTAGTCCCTCAGATCCATCAATATTTGATTATGCCCCACAAAAACATCCATGAATGACAAAAGTTTATTAACCGGAGTTGAGCCTATCAACTAATCAATTCTAAGGACAAGGAAATGATCATTCAGACAAGTCATGTTTAAATCTATAAATCCAACACATATGCAACATAACCTACTTTTCTTTTTGACGAGTATCGGGGGTTACTATCCACAATGGGTATTGAGACTTCGGAACATGCCCCACTTTTGTTATTTGATCTACCTTTACCATAATTATCCATTTTTTATAACTATTTCAGTTAATCTCCCAACTTTCCTATATATAGGGCTGGAGACCATGAATAAAGGATCTGACTTGAGTTTCTTGATTTGATTACTACCTTTTACTTCTCTTACTATAATTTAATCATTTACATTCTCTACTTAAAATTACAGATATAAAAACTCATATATTAGAAATTCATTAAACTTTACATTGGCAACATGGTAGGAGATAGCAAGGTACCTAGATTGCAGATCTAAAACCAGAAAATACAAAATTCAAGCTAGTAATATTGATCATAATGGAACCAGAGAAAACAAGAACTGATCATGTGATTCATGAAGCAATTGATACTATAAAATCAGATTTGCACATGGAAGAAAGTCGAGGTAATAGTCAAGCTCCAAAGCAACGCGATCAATCTGATATTGAAAATCGAATGAATCAATTGTTGGAAAATATAAATGTTTTAAATGATGAGTATGTATAAAGGGAGAAATAAATTTAGTATGGTAGATTAGAGTCCAAAGCATGTCTAGTTAAGGAAAAACATGAATTGGGAAACCAATCTGATGAGTCTTACACAACTCACTGAATTTGAAGTGATCGTAAAAAAAATGCATTTTCAATGAGATAGAGAACACTGTTCTTAATGGAAAGAAAATTAGGATAAACATCAATATAATTCATCCAGTGATAGCGAATTTTCTAGCTCGAATTCCGAGGGTAATTTTTTAAAACAATAAAGGTACCTAAATTCTTCGAGAAGAGAATGAAGTCGGCATTAAAAATCACACAAATAATATAAATAAGAAAAAAAAAAGTAGACCTTGAAATGTGAAGGGAAATTTATAGTATGAGGGAAATACGTCCAACCAGTACGTTAACACAACTGATCAAAACTTATATGCAATAATGGGAACCAATAGAGCTGATCATTATATTCAATGAGTAAGTTGGTGGAATTCTCCTTTGTCTGCTGACATAAGGTCAATACCGCTACCAAAATGCTTTGATATCTCAAAGTTAGAAAAAATTGATGGAACGCGAGATCCTGATTACCACATCGAAGAATTTAAGAATTATATGATGAATTAGTTTGTAGAGCATTTTCTCGAACGTTTAAGGGTACTGCTTTGAAGTGGTACAATTGGATGCTAAGGTAATCTATTACCAACTTTTGAATTTTTACAATGCTTTCCGAAGATAATTTGTAGTAAGCTAGGAAATGTGAGCCAATGACGATAAATTATACAATGCAAACAGGTAGTGTGGGAAAAGTTAAAAAACTATACCAGACAGTTCGGGAATCTAGGAATGAATGGGGATTCCTATCAATAGAAAAAAAGAATATATAATTAGACTTCCATTTCTCTCACGTACTAACGAATATATAATTGGAAAATTGTGAAGAACTTATCGTTATGGCAGCTTTCAGACAAAGATTTTTTCCAGGAGATTTGGAAAAATAGACTACCATAAGAAGAACTTTGACATTTGGAGCTTTGATGACTCAAGTTGAAGAGCATATTAAAATAGAGGATTCGACTCGAGTTCAATGAGCGTCTAGCTCTATTCAAAGAAACTCATGGGATATGTTTGCTAGCAAATGGAATCAAGGCAACTTATCGAATTCCCACGCAGCATCTCATCCAAGGATGAACAATAATTTACCTCCTAGGACTGGAAGGGCTCCTACTCAAGTTGCTAGCTATCAACCTCATAGATTGATGCCTAATCAGTAGATAAGACTAGAGTATTTTACGGAAGTAACTGAGACTATTGCTGCTACTATTGAAAAAAAATTAAAAGTCAAGTGAAGTTTAGAAAGTCAGCTCACATAAACAGGCCAAGAGAAGAACACAATAATAGGTTTTGCAAGTATCACAATGACATTGGGCATGCCATTGCAGATTGTATAGTGTTAAAGAAATATATATATACATTTTAATAAAGAATTGAGAATTAACAGCTTTTGTTGAAAGCCAAAGCAGTGGGGAGAAACCTCCAACCACGTTAGCACAACAAGTTGTTAATACAAACTCAAAGCAAGAGATTACATTAATGATCATAGATTCGAAGTTTGACAAGTTTGATACAGCCTCTGAATATCTAGATCCAGACCCAGATCAACTGGTTCTGTTATCAGTGGATAAACCGGTTTTTAGGGACGAGTTTGAAGCTTGTGTGAATATTTTGAATCTTGAACGATTATTCGGGAAGATATTATGGCTGGAAATACAAACAGTTCGAGGAAAAGATATGTAGTGAGTTTGGAAACTCAATTAGAAGGTAGAATTTTTACTCATTTATATGGATACACAAAGATCTCTTTTATTTTATTCGACGAGGATGATCTAAGGGGAACAGGAGGACCTCATGAAGATGCAGTGGTTATAGGAGCATACATTGTTGGGGTTGAAATTCGACGTATTTTGATAAATATATGAAGTTCAGCAAATGTATTGTTTAAGCCCGTGTATGATAAGATGTGTAATCCACCTAAGATTATTTGATTTGATCGTACCATAATTGGGTTTACAAGAGTGACAACTCAAGTGATCGAGGAATTCGAATGGAAGGTATGTTTAGGACTATGCTCTTTTAAAAAGAAATTCCAAGTCTTGTTTATGGTGGTTGAATGTTCTACCACCTATAATGCTATCTTTGGAAGATCTTGGCTATCAAGAATGTATGATGTTGTCTCTACTGTCCATCAGTGTTTTAAATATGTTATTGGAGATCTTATCGGGGTGATTTGAAGCGACCAACAAGTAGCCATAGAGTATTATACGGCACCTCTTCATGCTCGAAGACCTACTTCTAACGACCAGATGACTGAATAGAAATCATGGAGGTTACTACGGATAGACGGAGTGGACAATCCGAGGGAAACCCCGGGTCTCTTAGCTGTAGGAAAGAATGTTAAGGAATATACATTTACTAATGAAAAATCTTTGCGGATAAGGACATTACTGTCACCAACTTTTCGTTATCAGTTGTTACAATTTTTGTTTGATAACTTGGACGTTTTTCCTTGGAAAATAGAGGACATGGTAGGGGTTCCATCTGAGGTGATATATCATATCTTAGCTTTAAATTCGTAGGTCAGACCAATTATTCACACAAGGTGAGCTTTTAATATGGAAAAATCTGAGGCTATTGTGGCAGAGGTGGATCATTTATTAAAAATGAACATATTCGAGAGATAGAGTACCCTCTTTGGACTGCCAACCTAGTATTAGTTACAAAGAAGAACAGAAAATGATGATTGTGTGTTGACTTTACAAATTTAAATTGTGCAAGTCCCAAATACCCATTTCATATTCCTCAAGTAGATCAACTGATGGATTCCACTTCAGGAAATAAATTTATTTCTTTTATGGATGCATTTGCAGGTTAGAACCAGATTCAGATGGTACCAAAAGATCAGGAGAGTACTTTGTTTATAATCGATCGACGATTACATGTTATATAGTTATGTCATTTGGTCTAAATAATGGAGGGGCGACATACCAAATATTGGTTAATAAAGCATTTGTTTCTTAGATTGGGAGAACATGAAATTTTACATTGATGATATACTTGTTAAAAGTCCAATAGATGGTGAACACTTAAAATATTTGGATGAGACTTTTTTGAATCTAAGAGTCATTCAATTAAAGTTAAATCCAGAAAAGTGTACTTTTGGTGTGAGATCGGGTAAGTTTCTGGGATATATCATAAGTGAAAAAGGAATATAGGCTGATCATGATCAGTTAAAGGTTTAGTATTAATGACATCACCTCGAATAATAAAAAATGTACAAATTTTGACAGGAAGGTTAGCGCTGTTAATCGATTTGTTTTCTGATTTTCTGATAAGTATATTCTTTTTTCAAGTTTTACGAAGGCCAAAAGAGTTTATGTGGACACCAGAGTGTGAAACAATGTTTTAAAAGATTTAAGAACATTTATCGTCACCTGAAATTTTGTCCAAGCCTCAAATAGGAGCACAGCTGTTTTTGTATATAACGATGTCAGATTTGCTGTTAGCATTATTTTGATAAGAGAAGAAAGGGGAATTTCTAAGGCAGTTTATTATGTGAGCAAAAGTTCCTTGGTATCAGAGAAAATATATTTGAGGCTTGAAAAATTGGCTCTGCCTTTAGTGGTGGCTGCTAGAAATATGCGTCCTTATTTTCAAGCTCACAGAATTGTTGTTCGAACTTATTTTCCATAAAAGAATATGCTACAAAGGCCAAATATTTCTGGTAGAATGACTAAATGTTCAGTGGAGCTGAGGGAATTTGATATAATTTTTATCCTCGAACAACAATTAAGGATATGACTGCTCAATTTGGAGAAGTTATGTATCAGGCTATTCGATTTTGGTTTCATGCATCAAAGAATGAGGCTGAATATGAGGATACATTAGATGGTTTAAGGCTTGCAATTATTGTGGGGAGAAATCAGTTTGTTTAGAGACAGATTCACAATTGGTGGTAAATCACATGACATGAATATCTAAGGCTAAGAAGGATTAGTTAGTTTTGTATCTTCGTGAACTTCAAGGGTTAACTCTTTTGCTCGATAAAGTGATTGTTGAGCATATTAGTCGTGGATATAATACAGTTCCCGTTTCTTTAGCAACCATTGCATACACAGAAGAATCAATGGATATTGCTACATGAAAGTCCTTCAATTTTAACAATATCGGAATACTGTAACTATGTCGAGGAAGTATTTCTCACTCCAGAAGAAGTTTGAGGCGACTGACGATCTGACATAGTAGAGTTTTTGCTTAAAGAAAGATTTCCCCAAGATGTTAAGTCGACTCAAAGATTAAAATACAAGGCTTATGATTATACAATGTTATATGGGGTTTTGTATAAGAAGTCTACAAGTAGACCGTTATTATGATGTTTGGGAAAGCAAGAATCTCAATAACTTTTATATGAATTACATGATGGGGAAGGGTCAACTAATTATTGATTCACGTCTTTGACGATGAGGGTTTTATTGGCAGGTTATTATTGGCCTTCGATCATGAATGATGCTAATAATTTGGTACGAGACTGTGATATTTATCAACGTTTCACTAATTTTATTCATAAACCAGCAGTACCACTTACTTCCATATCCGAAGTTGTTCCCTTTGACGGATGGGTAATAAATATAGTAGGTTTATTACCTATGGCTTCAGGAGGACGATAAATAATGATTATAACATTAGACTATTTTTCGACATGGGCTAAACCTGAACCATTATCCGGTACAAGAGCCAAGGATGTTATCAAGTTTATATTGAATAATATTTGTTGTCGTTTTAGAGTTCCTTAAAAGATTACTACAGATAATGGTCCTCAATTTAACAATAGAGAAATGGGTTCTTTTTGCAATTTGAGGGGTATTATACAATATTTTTTGACACTTTATCATCCTCAAGCAAACGCTCAAGTGAAAGTAACTAATAGGTCTATTTTAGAAGGGTTAAAGAAAAATTTAACAGATGTTGTTGGGAAACAGCCAAATTATTTGTAGGAGGTGTGTGGGCTTATGGAACGACTCGTAAGGAAGCTACTCAGGAAACTTATTTTGTATTGGTGCATGGAATGGACGTTGTAAGCCCTTCAGAATCAACTTTACCTTCTTGTAGAATACTTCATTATTCCGAGAGTCAAATGATGCATAAAATATGATATACATTGACTTGATAAAAAAGAAGAGGGTTATAGTGCATTTGAATTCGACTCATTATCAAACTTTGATGAGGATTCGTCACAATTCGAAGGTACAACAGAGAGATTTTAAGGGGGTTATAAAGTCTTAAGGAAAGTATTTCTGCATACAAAGGATATGTGGCTTAGGAAAATGGCTCTGATCAAAAGATGTTTATCCTTAATTTTATATTACTTTTATACTAATTTAATTGTTAGTTTTAATTAACTATGAATAAAAATACTCTTATTTGGTTATTTTATTTATTTATTAGTGAAATTTGAGTAAAATGAGCAAAAAATGAGTTAAGATTGAACATAGAAGCTATAATTAAACAAGAAGAAGAAGATAAAAGTCAAGGACTTAAAGATAATTAGAGAAAGAATAAAAGAAATAAATGAAAAAAGACAAGATATTAATTGAAGATCACCATCTTAATATTTTAGTTTTCTAAAGAATAAATTATAATATCTTTATTGTTTAATTTAAAAGAATATTTCTTTTTATTTTTATTTTTTTATAAAGATTATGATTTTATTTTTAGGAATAAAATATTTGGTCTTTTGTAGTAAATTATAATATTATATTATATAATTTAAAACAATTAATTAATTCTTTTATTTTGTTTAATATTATAATAATATTATCGTTGTGGTTTATTTTTAGAACATTATGGTCAATAAAAAAGTCCATAACTCTTCCTATAAATAAAACTCTAACGAAGGGCGGCCGTCAACACAATTTACCACTTTTCTTTCTTCTTTTTATTTTTTATGGTTATGCTCATTATGAGCTAAATCTTTGTGTTCTAGGATTATTAAACCTTTGTATATATATTTGTTCAGGATTTATTTTTGTTTTAAATTTTTTATATAGTTTTTAGTATTATTATTGATTGTAATGCCTTCAATTACTTACGGGTTCAATTGGCTGATGTTAGATCTAGGTTGAGACGAGAGGTAAAATCTATTTTCAAAATATAATAATGCCAGTGGGTTGAATGAGTAGTGCGCCACGACCATGACCTCGTTAAGTCTGAACTAGGTTCTTAGGTTGCATGACCCAATTATAGGAGGTAGGCAAATTATAGGAGGTAGGAGACTAAAGATATAACCAGCCATACAAAAGGGTTAGTTGTGTGAGATCGAGAGATGATCACAACACTTTGAAAGAGAACCTGATTTAAAAAAATATATGTTTAGATTTGATTTAATTAATTATTTAAAGTTCGTAATAATATATATATATATATATATATGCATGTTTTAAAACATTAGAATTGTTTTAATATATATTTGTTTAAATTTTAATTAATTGTTTTATTTTTATTTTATTTTATTTTATTTTAATTTTATATTTAAACTTTAAATTTTCTTTATTAATTAGTATAATTGTTATATTAAACTAGACTAAAAAAATAGATTTATTCCCTTGGGTTCGATATTCGAGTCTAATATACTCTATAACTACAAAGGAAATCGTACATTTGCGTTTTTTCTTACCAATTTTGAATTGGGTAGGTCCTATATGGTTGTACGAGTCAAGCCAGGTACTTACCGCCTCCATGATGGAGAATGGAGATCTCTACAACACCCATGGAACATCGAGCACTTGAAATTGTACTATGAGTGATTTTTTCTCTTTTCAAACATTTTATATGATTTTATTGTTTGTTTATAGAAGTGGCATACTCTTTCGAATCTTGTTAGCCCGTGAAAGTTTTAACGAGGTGCCACATTTACATTCGCATATATCAATAAAATTCAATTCCATGTACAATGATTATTTTAGATTAAAACACTTAAATTATTTTGTGAATTACGCAAAGACTGATAATTTTTTTAAATAATTAAGAAAAAATAATTTAAATGATTGTAATATTCGAAGTGCTACACTTCCATTTAAAGAACTGTTTGAAAAGATAGTACAATTCAAAGTGTTACACATCCATTTAAAGCACTATTCCAATAGATAGTAATATCCGAAGTATTACATGTTCATTTAAAGCACTGTTCGAAGATATAGTAATCTTCGAAGTGTTACACGTCCATTAGAAGCATTGTTCGATGAGATAGTAATTGATTTCCAGAATCCCGATAAATTTGCTATTGAGAACAATACATAGAATTTGTAGAGTAAAAGGATTGTTGTTTACTCTTCAATTTTTTTTTATAGTAGCAAGGCTATCTAGCCCGCTTTTGGTTTTAACGGCTATTACAACAAGATGTTTCTCTTCTTCGAATTTTGCCTTAAGTGACTCCATCTCGTCAACTATCTTATTCTGGTCCTCATCACTTTTCTTAAGTAACTCGTGGAGAGAGAAGTACTTTGTTTTTTCTTTGTCCATATCATTTTCATGTTTTTCTTTGAGTTCATCCAACTTACGTTGATGGGAGGAGTTCAACTTCATTTTTTCTTGTTCATTAGTTTCTCTCAAACAACGGTTGATTTGGACGACTCTTTTTAGGAACTCTGATTTATGACCTTGGAAGACTTGAAAATATTCGAGGAGGTGTTTACCAAAAATGTCTCTCATATTTTTATTACCCTCAGAATCATTTCTCCACCAGATCACATCTTTAACCATATCCTCCAGTTTGCTTCGAGCAGATTGAAATTATGTGCATAAATTCTTTGTTACATCTTCCATGCTATAAAATGGTTAGAGCGCATGGAATACTTGTTCAGAGGGCCCCCAATAGGAAAAGACAGAGGACTTTCATTAACAAAGAGAGCAGCTGACGAGGAAGCTTGCCAAGGATTCGAACTTATAATTTGAGGTAAATTGGTTGCATAAATTTGGTTGCCGATTTGTGCAATTCACTATTGGATTTATTGAACTTTAGGAGCATTTAGATGAACATAAGATTGGTTTACTAAGAATTGACAGTTTGAGTTATTTTTTATAGTGAATTTCACAATCCAATCAACAGCAAAATTTTGCTATTTAAATATATGCTTGATCACCATTTGTGAAGATATTAGATTTTTGCAACATGATATAATATGTTCTAACTACCAGAGAGTTTTACCATATAGTATTCAAATAAGATTAGTGATACAGAGTAAACGCAGAGAAGCCAATATAGGGAAACCCTGATTTTCTTTATCAAAATTCAACCCCCTTACATCGTAACAAAGTCTATTTAAATAAGGATTCGAATGAAAACCCTAATACGAAAATACCAAAATGCCCGAAAGTAATAAAAAATCGAAATAAAATATTAAACGACTCCGAATGCCCAAAAAACGCCATATGCACGAGCATAACTGGTGAGTTCAACTCGTGGCGTCGTTCCCTTCGAAATAAGGTGTTGTGGGTCAAAATCGGACACCGTGAGCTCCAAAACTGTCAATTCGCTGCATTTTTCGGGTGATCGCCTGTCTTCATTAATTCTACCGCTAATCTGTCTGCATTATCCCCTTCGGGGTAGAGAAGGTTCGCCCTCGAATCAGAACCAGTCTTCTCTTCAGAAGAGTCACCTGCATAAGGAATTAGATGCTTAACATTAAAGATATCAGACGTACAGACATGGCTAGGCAAGCGCAGCCAATAAGCATTCGGGTTTATCCTCTCCACAATCTCCACATGGCCAATCTTCCGGGCGGCCAGTTTGTTATACTCACCGGCAGGGTACCGAGCCTTGGTTAGAACTGCCCACACATAGTCACCAACATTGAACTGTACAGGAAGGCGATAATAATCCGCCTGAGACTTATACTTGGCGGTGCTCAAGACAAGCTGATCGTATGTCTTCTGGTGGGATTGGGAATCCGCGATACAAGCTCCTCAGCAGTTGTGTGAACACGAATTTTACTGGGCAGGGCTAGCAAGTCCACAGGACCCTGGGGCACAACACCATACACCACCTGGAAATGACAAAGACCCGTCACGCGGTTAAGGGTATGGTTGTGGGCAAACTCTGCCTGCGGTAGGCGTTGATCTCACGCCTTCGGGTGATCTCCCACCAGGCTGCGCAACAAGTTACCGAGGGAACGGTTAACCACCTCTATCTGACCATCAGTCTGGGGGTGGTATGCACTACTGAAACTGAGCTGCGTATTCACCATGCGCCGTAAGCTGCACCAGAAATGACTCACAAACCTGGTGTCACGGTCAGAAACAATGGCACTAGGGAGGCCATGAATGCGGTAAATCTCTCGAAAGAAAAGCTGCGCGACACACACTGCATCAGATGTCTTTCTATATGGGATGAAGTATACCATCTTAGAAAAACGATCAACCACCACAAAAATAGAGTCGAATCCACGCTGAGTCGGGGTAATCCAAGAACAAAATCCATACTGATGTCGGTCCAGGGCTGAGTAGGAATTGGCAACCGAAAATAAAGATTTGTTGATGTTCCCTTGGCCAACTGACAAACTCGACAACGGGAGACATAACGACCAACTTCCTTACGCATCGAAGGCCAAAAATATGATGAGGACAACAACCGGTATGTCCTATCACGGCCCACACGACCCTCAGCATGCAGCTCATTGATCAACTGAAGACACAAGCTACAGTCAGGGATACACAACTGTACCCCGCGAAAGAGAAATCCATCCTCCATTAAAAAATCAGATTGTATCGCCTGCTGAATCATTTCAATAACCCGAGAGAAGAATGAGTCAGTAGCATAAAGGTCAACAAAAGAATCAAAGCCAGGAACCTGAACTCGCATTTCAGTTAGCAGATTGTGACGACGGCTCAGAGCATCAGTAACCCGATTTGTAATACCGGCCTTGTGCTTGATGACAAAAGTGAACTGCTGTAAGTAAGCTATCCAAGAAGCGTGTCTATGAGAGACCTTGTCCTAGCTGCCAAGATAATTCAAAGAGTCATGATCAGTATATAGCACAAATTCACGCTAAAACAAATAATGACGCCAATGTTTGATAGCCTGAACCACAACATAAAATTCAATGTCATATGTACTAAATCGCAGCTAGCACTCGCCAGTTTCTCACTGAAGAAAGCCACATGACGCCCTGAGTAGGAAAGAACTGCCCCAATACCAAATTTAGACGCATCACAATGAAGCTCAAATGGCTGGGAAAAGTCGGGCAGCACCAGAATAGGTGCATTGGTGAGACGCGGTTTAATCTCTGCAAACGCCGCATCAGCATCCTCGGACCATTCAAATTTCGTGTCCTTCACGCAGTCCGTAATCAGGGCCATAACACTGCTGAAATGGGGAATGAAACGTCGATAAAAAGAAGCTAAACCATGAAAACTGCGAACTTCGGTGATGGAAGTAGGTCGAGGTCATTGGTCTACTGCAGTAACTTTGCTCGGATCAGCTCGTAACCATTCAACATAGACAATATAGCCCAAAAATTGGACAGATGGGGACATAAACGAGCATTTGGAAGCAACACCATAAAACTTGTCCCGATGCAGCACCAATAACACCTCACGTAAGTGGGACAAGTGCACAGAAGGGTTAACGCTATAGATCAGAATATCATCGAAGTAAACAACAACAAATTTACCGATGAAAGGCCTCAATGCTTGATTCATGACACGCATGAAAGTGTTCGACGCGTTAGATATGCCAAACGACATCACCAGCCACTCGAACAGTCCCTCACGCGTCTTAAACGTCGTCTTCCACTCATCAGCAGGACGAATCCAAATCTGATGGTATCCACTCTTCAAACCAAGCTTGCTGAACACAGAAGCACCACCCAACTGGTCTAAAAGATCATCCAGATGAGGTATAGGAAACCTGTAGCGAACAGTGATCTTGTTAATAGCTCGGTTGTCCATACACATACGCTAGGAACCATCCTTCTTTGGTGTCAGCAACGCCGGAACTGCACATGGACTGAGACTTTCTCGAACATGCCCCTTATCCAACAAATCCTCCACTTGGCGACGTAATTCCTCATGCTCCTTCGGGCTCATTCTATAGTGGGGCCGATTTGGGAGAGCAACACCAGGAACCAAGTCGATTTGATGTTGAATATCCTTCAGAGGAGGTAACTCGGGGGGCAAAAGTCTCAGGAAACACATCTGCAAACTCCTGCAAAAGAGACTGAACTGCAAGGCTAGGGTCCGCACGAGAATCAGTCACAACAGGATCATAAAAAAACAAGAAGACCACACCAGTTTCTTCCATGACCGCCTGAAAATGAGCACAGGACAACAAGGTCGTTGTGGAAGGACCAAAGCCAATGCTGAGGGACCGAGACTTGGGAGGTACTAGAACAATATTCTTACCCCGAAAGAAGAATGAATAAGTATGCGCACGACCATCATACACAACAGACAAATCATACTGCCAAGAGCCGCCAAACAATAAGTGACAAGCGTACATAGGCACTACATCACAAAACACCTCATCCCGGTATCTGCCGCACAGAAAATGATACAAGCACACGTTTAGAAACAGTGATATCAGTACCTTTACTCAGCCAGGCCAACTTGTATGGCTTAGGGTGCGACTCTCATTTCAGCCCGAGCTTCGAAACCGCTGTCTCGGAAATTACATTCTCACAGCTACCAGCATCAATAATGAAGGTGCACACCTTACCGCCAATCGTACAAGTGGACTGAAACACATTATTCTGCAGCCAGTCACTCTGATCAGGAACACAAGGGGAAAATAAAGTGCGTCGTACCATCAAAACTGCACCAACATCACCATGCACAACCTCCTCCGCGCCTCAGTCACATCATCATCATATGTATCAAACTTCGGGAGACCATCAGGAACAATGGGGGGTGGTTCAAACGCCTTGTGAGAGAAAAGACCCCTAGCACCCGCAGCATTCGGACACTCTACCTGACGATGCCCTAACTCACCACAACCAAAGCAATGTAACTTACTAGCAGAACAGTTGGTCGCACCGCACCCAGGAAGGGCCTGATCAGGGGTTGGACGTGGAACTGGTGCGGGCGCTGAGGTCCATGTAGGAGAACCAGTCTGTACGCCAATCTGGGTCCGTCGAGCCAACTGTTTCTCTGCTAGGAGGGCACGTCGATGAGCTTCCAAAATAGACAACGGGTCGAATATGTTCAACACATCCTGGAGTTGAGGGCGCCATCCATCAATATAGCGGGATATCCGCTGATGTGTTGACTCGTTCATATCCGTACGAGCAAGCAACTGAAATAACTCATCCGTATACTCGTCCACAGAGTGTGGCCCCTGACGAAGATTCTGGAAACGCTGGAACAATTCTCGCTCGAAATTGTAAGGCAAGAATGCCTTGCGAATTTTCTTCTTGAACTTCTCCCAACTACGTACTTTCTTCTTGCCTTCACGCGCACAAATCTTATTCACCTGCTGCCACCAAGCTTGTGCCATGCCACGTAGGTGGATGGTAACCAAAGCTACCCGTCTCTTCTTAGGAACTTCCTTGAAGTCCAGCACCTCCTCAACCTGGGATAACCAATCAACAAACTCCTCCGCCCGAAGGCCACCATCAAAGTCAGGAATATTGACCTTAAATCCAAGCTCCCAGCGGCGGTCTCGATAAGCATTCCGTTCTGACCCCTCTCCAAAAGGGTTATCGGGACATTCAACCTCCACACCATGTTGCCTGGTAGTAAGGTCAGCCACATGACGGGTAAGATACTCGACTTGACGGCGCAGGTCAGTATTCTCGCAATCTCCAAAATCACTGGCATCTTTTTCCACAGCAACGCCGCCGCGACCTCTGGGTCTTACTCGTACCTGTGTTTGATACCAATATGATACAGAGTAAATGCAGAGAAGTCAATATAGGGAAACCCTAATTTTCTTTATCAAAATTCAAACCTCTTACATCGTAACAAAGTCTGTTTAAATAATGGTTCGAATGAAAACCCTAATACGAAAATACCAAAAATACCCGAAAGTAATAAAAATTCGAAATAAAATAGTAAACGACTCTGAATGCCCAAAAAACGCCATATATCACGAGCATAGCTGGTGAGTTCAACTCATGGTGTCGTTCCCTTTGAAATAAGGTGTTGTGGGTCAAAATCGGACACCGGGAGCTCCGAAACTGTCAATTCGCTGCATTCTTCGGGTGATCGGCTGTCTTCATAAATTCTAGCGCTAATCTGTCTGTATCAATTAGTGAATCCACTTCAATATCAACATGTCTAAAGTCATGGACCTTGCAGTATAATAGTCCATCTAGTAATGCTCGAGTTTCAAAAATTAATGGAGTAGTTTTTCCCCAAAAGAGTGCCTCTAGCAAATATAAGATCATCGTGTTTATTTTTATAAAAAATCTACTGCTACACTTACCATCACGAAGAGATGAGCCATCACAGTTTAATTTTAGCATATTTGATGATGGCGGGTGCCATTTTATGTAAAGACAATGCTTGTGATTTGTTAAGTGGTTATAACAATGCATTTCTCTAGCACATTTTAAGTCTCCAGACCAGTATTTGCGTTTGATGATGTATGATATGTCTAATGATGAAACTAAATGAATGACATTATCTATAACATGTTTGCAAGAGAACTTAATTTTACCATATTTGGATTTATTCCTTCCCATCCATATATTCCAAACAATAATATATGGTAAATTGGTTCTTATGTGGATTATTTTTGGAGTGGGCATGAGCCAGATGTCAATGACATAGTTTATTTTCATCTGATTACCTAAGATAATGCCAAACAAATCAGAGAAATGTTGTCAAACACCCCAAGAGACATGACAAGAAACAAACACGTGATTCAAGTTTTTAGAATTTTGACACTTAAATGCTAAATTAAATCCTTTTTATAGATAATAATCTACATACATTAACTTATTTAGTATCCTCCAAAGAGTGAAAGAACACTTCTTTAGAGATATATTATTTCAGATCTTCCTTAGAATTTGAGATTTTTGGTATTTGTCCCTGATTTTATTTCATATGTCTTTAAGATTAAATTTTCCATCTGAAGATACTTTCCATAGAATAATATCTTCAGAGTTAATATTAAGAGTAATTTTCTAGATTTTGTTGATGTTTGATTGTAATGGTCTCTTAACTTAGGTAGATTACATGCATTATTTGACCAAAATTCAGAAACCTTAGTTTGTCTATACCAATAATTATTTTTATTTGGGGATAGGGTTATAAGAGGATGAATGTGGTTCCACTTATCAAGCTAAAAGTCTATTTTACAATTTCTAATGAGCCATAATATGTATTTTCAGCTAGTTCTTTGATTATAAATATATTTTCCCAGACTTTCGAGTCCTTTTGTTTGAGGGAAGTTTGTAGAGGGTGAATATTTAGACAATATGTTGAGTGCATAAGATTAGTCCATAGTGTTTTATTTTCTCTAAGCGTTAACCATAATTTGTAGGAAAATGATGTTTGAATGTCTTTTAGCTTTCTTATGTTTACACCATTTTCTTTAAATAGTTTGCAAAGATTGGACCAATCTGACCATAAAATTGTTTTATTGTTATTATTGTATCCCTAAATAAATTTGTTTAGTAACTTGTTAATTCTTGATATAACATTGTTTGGTAGCTGGATAATTTGCATATAATAGATTGGGATAGCGAGGAGAATCGATTTAATTAGAATCTGTCTCCCACCAAATGATAATGTCTTACTGTTCAACTTTGTTATTTTAGATATGATTCTTTCAATAAGGTCATCATAGTAACATGAGTTGATGTTTAAGTGTATTAATATTCCTAGGTATTTGAAAGGTAAGTAGCTATGTTTGAATCCTAACGTGTTTTCAAGAGAAAAAAATTATATATATATTAATATGAATATGTAGAATAAAAGTTGTTTTGTGTTTATTAACTTGTTGACCATATAACTTTTGATAAATCTCAAGAAAATCACAAATTTTCTTGACATTATTTAAGGATCCATTTGTGAATATTATAACATCGTCTGCAAAAGCCAGACAATTGATGTTTAGAGAACCTCTTGTATTGTATCTTATTGATTGATGTTGTTATTAAAGTTTGTTAATTCCTCTTAATAATAACTCTTTAGCAATGATAAACAAGTTTGGGGGATAAAGAGTCCCCTTTCCTGATATCATTGCTAGAATTGAAGTAGCCAAAAGATATATCATTGATGATGACTGAGTAAAAAATATTTTATGTACCTTTTTTATTGAGTTAATGAATTGTAAGTTAAATCCAAAAGCCATAATTATATTATATATGAAATTGAAATCTATCTTGTCAAAAGCTTTTGACATATCAAAATTGATGATTATATTTCATCCCCGAGATTTTTTGTTTAGAACATGAGCCAGTCCCTGAGTTATAAGTATATTTATTTTGATGTTTCTTTTTTCAACATATGCACATTGTTCTTTAGAAATGATTTTGGGGAGTAGTCTAGCAATTTTGTTGTTTATTAGTTTGGATAATGTTCTATTGAATATTGTACAAATATTAATGGGCCTAAAGTCTTGCCATGTTTTTTAGTCTTTAACTTAGGAATCAAACATATTGAAGTTACAAAAATACCTATGAGATATGTTGAATTATTAATATATGGTGTGATAGCATTGAATAAATAATCTTGTATTATTATCCAACATGATTGGTAGAATCTGGAGTTGAATCCATCAACTCGATATGCACTATTGATGTAAATGTTATGTATTATGTGGTAAATTTCTTCTATGGAAGGGTTTTCTAGTCGAAATGTGTCATTTTGGTCAGTTAATGTTTTTGGAAGTAGATCAGATATGATGTTAAACTTCGTTTGAGTGTTTTGATTGTTTAGTAAAGCCTTCAAATGTTAAAAAACAGAAATAACCGATTAAGTTTTGATCTTCTATCCAAATATTGTTATTTGATATTCCATTAATTTTATTCATTTTTCTTCTCTTTCTTACAAAATTATGGAAAACTTTGGTGTTTTTGTCACCAACTTTAAACGAGAGAGATGTAATTCTATGTTGTCATAAAGTTTCTTCTTTAGCAAGCAAATTTAAGTGTATTGCTATGAGCTTTTAGAGTTTTGTTTTGTTATCAAGATTATTTAGTTCTTCTAAATTACTTTCAGTTATTTTAACATCTTCTTCTACTTTAGCAATGCAATAAAAAATGTTTCCAAATACTTCTTTATTCCAAATTTCTAAGATTGTGTTTAAGCCTTCTTAATTTAGACCACAATACATGGATGGGGTTACCATTTATGGGTTTACTCCAATGTGTTTCTATAGTTTTAAGAAAGTCCTGATGTTGGAGCCACATATTTTGGAATTTTAAAGGTGGTTTGAGGGCAATGGTATTTGAAGATGTGGATATTACTAAGGGTGAATGGTCTGAGCCAGTTCTAACCAGATGTTTCACCATAGTGATATCAAAATAATTCTTCAAGAGGCATTGTGTAAGGCCTTATTAAGGCACTTCCACTTATGATTATTAGACCATGTAAAATTTAAGCGCAAAAACCCATGTTCTTCCAAGTTGCAATCCATTATCATATAATTAAAGTCATACATTCCTCTAATGCAAAGTGTAAAGATTGTTCACTTGCTTTGGAGATTATATTAAAATCTCCAACCACAAGTCATTGAAGGGTTGTTTCAGATATTTGCATTAAATGATGCCAAAAAGGTAGTATTTGGGATCTGATGCATTTTGCATACACAATGTTATCTAGAAATTTTGTGTTTGAAGCATAATGGTACACCATTATGTGGACAAACTGGTCATTATTGTCTAAAATTTGAACATTGATTTTTTTTCTCCATAAAAGCCATATTTTATATTTATTATTTGCAAAATGTGTTTTAAAACCATGATTTTTTGTTATCTTTTCACTTTTTCAATAAATATCATTGGCTCTTGAAGAGCAATGAAATCTATTTTATCATTTTTAACAATATTTTTAATTCTTTTTATTGTTCCTTGGTTTCTTACACCTCTTGCATTCCAAATTTAAAAATGATATGGTTATTTAGAATTTGATCTAAGGATTTGATTGATCCTTAAAATTCAGTGGCTTGTTGATTAAGTTACCCATTAGGCTTTTAATCTTTGGTTTGGATGATATTTTGGATGCATGTTTAGATGTTTATTTTCTCACAAATGGATTATTGTTGATAGTTGATTGAGTAAGAGTTAAGGTAGGTCTGGTCTTAGGTGAAATAGATTCATTTTCTGAAATTTCTTCATCATTAAATATATTGAAAGAATCTCCTAAATTGATGGATTGAATTGCTTCAAACATATCAGTTTCAGATACTTCTGGAGGATCAATTGATTGATTTAAGATTAGTGTTTTATCACTTTTAAGATTTGTCCGACATTTATTAATTTTAGTATTTAGGTTTATCTTAACTATATAATTCTTATTAGTGTTAGGATTTGTTTCATTTTGATGAATTAGTTTCTTGGTTTGGTGATTAATCTCAATATATTTTAATGATTGAATCTCAGAGGGGGTTAAGATTTTTTGAGTGATATTATTGTCAAAAGTATTTGTTTGATTTGTATCCACGATTATATATTTAAGTTTTGGATATGTTCGAAAGAGTTGATATTTCTTAAAACTTTAATGTTTATTTCTTTCTTTTTACAGAATTTGTCATTATAGCCTAGATGTTTACAAATTTTACAATAAGCAGGTTTGTCACCATAAGTGACATCCTGCAAGTAGCCATCTCGTTCTCCAAAGCTAATCAATAGTATTTAGCCAAGCTTTACACATGTTAAAGCTTGCTCTATTTTTCTGAGGTACCCAAAGTGTCAAAGACAATCCAATTTCTTTGGCAATATGGGTATCAGAGTCAAGGTGATATAAGATCTCAGGGATTTGCGATATAGAAATAAAAAATAGGGTCTGAGGGGACTCCGGTTTAGGATGGAAGTCAAGGGTCTATTTTAAATATTTAAAGGAGTATTTGCATATAGATGTTACAGTTCATTTCCAGAAAATTTTGACATCATCTAAAAGGTCAAATTCGATAAAATAATGACAGTAATCTTATTTAATAGTACGAACTGCACTTGAGAATCTATATGATGCTAAATATGCTCTAAATTTGTCGAGAGTTGGACTCCGAAATAAAAATTAGCATTCAAGGTTATTTTTGAAAGAGAGGATAAAGAGAGCAAATCTAATTCTTGAAATTAGATAGATTTATAATCTTCCTTATCCTGAGGGATAACGTTCGTGTGGGTAAATTCTTTTCTTGAGATTCTTAATGATTCCACATACAATCTAAGGACTTGACCGTCTTTGTTAAATTGCTGGAGCAGCTTCAAAGATAGGGTTGTTCACCATGATTGTGGTAGACTTTCCTTGTTTGTTGATTTCCGTAGAGGAAGGTATACCTCACGGTTCTTTTTAAGGACCAGATCTTTTTTATTTTGTGGTTTTTTCTTGAAAATGTGTTGGCTGATTCTTCTGGATTTCACGAAATTCTTAATTTATAGATTTATCATATGAATGTTGGAGTTGGGATTTTTGTTTGTCTGAGTATATTTTGTGAGGAAGCTTGAGGTGATGGTTGCATTACCTCGAGATGAGATGATGAATCTATCACTAACTTAAATGGTAGGAGTGAATAGTTAAAAATCTTGATTTAGGGTTAAGTTTATTTGCGACAAAAAAGTTCCATCAAGTTTTGTCTCTTTTATGTTAGTTTGTTACTTTGTGTTAGTTTTTAATTAAATTATATTAATTTTAATTTAATATTTTAGTTTTATTTTAATGAAGTTTATGAGATTAATTTTAATAAAATATTTATGAGTTTAGGATTAGTTTAGGGGTTATTTCCAATGAGATATATATAATAATTAAAAATTCTTGTTTAGTGGGCCTTAGTTTGGTTAATTCTAATAAGTGTATCTAGAATATTATATTATGAAAATATTTTGTATGTAACAGGAATTTTGATATATTTGATGTACCTCTTAAGAACTCACCCGTAATTTAGGAGATCGTAAATAGATGATTTTTTTTCTGAAAAAAATGTTAGAAAAGATGAAATTGTGGTAGGTTCACGAAATAATGTTTTCTATTTGAGAATATTTGGTAACAAATATAAAATTGTAAAAAAGAATTAACTTCATAGAATATTTTGGACGGTTTATTTAGCAATTCCCAATTAAAATACGTAATACAATCCTTACATCTGTTTATTGGAAAAATAGTTAGGAGCGGCATAATGGTAAGCATTTAAAATGGAAAAACATATAAAATCAAAATATGGTAAGAAACCTATTTGAGAATGTGACTTTATTGCATTGGACGTTAGAAGAAAAGCAGAGAGTTGAGATAGTGATAAAGTGATAAGAGGTAGTATTATAGACTAGTAGTATATGATATCCATGAAAGTGGGAGATTCAGAAAAAATGAAATAAAGAAAAGCATAAAAGAAAGAAATAGAAATAGAAATAGAAATAGAAATAGAAATAGAAATAGAAATTGGGGCAAGTTTGTTTATTAATCAAATAAATAGAGAGGGGGTATAAGAAGCATTTCCTTTCCTTTTGTGTTTAATAAAAGACTAACCAAAGTGGATCATATTCATAACTCATAAGAAAGCATTACTGAATTTTGTCTCTAGAGAACTTTCCTTCAATCTTTCGCTCTATCTTTTTCTGTTTTCTGTTTTCTGTTTTAGTTTTAGTTTTTGTTGTAAGACGAATAACGAAGTGAGTATGCTGGTGTTTGGGTACGGCTACATCACATGTGTCCACATCTGAATTGCACGGCCAATGTTTGATGCGGAAAACCGGGACAAGTTTCATTTGCAGCAAATGTTTTCGTGTTGACCGGTATGGAGCAGTTAGTCTTCCCCAAGCAAAACTGCGGAATTAATAATAATAATAATAATTATCCATTGGTAAGAATACTAATATAATTTTTGTAAAAATAATTATTGAGAGGGTACGTACCTTCTCAACAATTTGCTTAGAAGCAGGTGCATCACAATCGCCAGCGGTGTAGCTCCCACAGGAGCCAAAAGGATTACCAAAACTAGCAAATTCAACGGCCACAATCTGTTTCATGTCATAGCACTTAAGATTAGCCATGAGCTGAACGTGTTCGCCAAGGGGGCTGATTTCGCTCTTGGATCTATGCCAGAACTTAACACTTGGAGGATAGTTGTCGCCAACGTAAGCGCAAATGGTGTCCCTGTCAACCAGTTGGAACTCAATGGCCTCCGGGGTCACTCCTGGCTCTTCCTCGAAAATTACTAACAAGTTCTTCTTTGGCCTCAACCAAGATCTTGGAATGTGGTATTCTGCTTGTGATGAAAAGCCAATGGGAGACAAGAAAGACATCCAGTATCTACCAATGTTGTTTCCATTCACCCAGATCAGACCCTTCCCCATTCCATTCATCCGTACAACCACCGTGTTTGATCCCTCAGGTTCGTCAAAATGTGTCTGAATTAATTACATGACCCATCTGTTAAATATTTTCAAATACATTTTCAAATACATTTTCAGATATACATACCTTGTACCATGAAAAAGGTGGTCTTCTTCCATCCACATTTTTCCACGTTATCTTTTTGGCCCCTTTTGAAGTGTAGAGTTGAAGCTCTTCTCCTTCTAATCCTACCTGCGATTGCCATTGCCATTGCCATTGCGATTCATTGATTCATTGATTCATTCCACTATCATATTTTGGTTCAAATGCAAATAATGTACCTTATGTCCCCATTTAACTTTGTGCTCCGTCATATCCATGATTCCTCTGGGCAAACCTTTGATTGTAATTTCCCGAGGTCCAGCATACCTCTTCTCCATATAGGCTCCACTGTCCTAAGAACATCAATTAACAAAACATGATTGAAGCTCTACTAATAATTATTTAATCGCTTGAAGTCATATTACATACCGGGAATCCGGTTAGCACTGCAGCGATAGCGATATGGTTATTTCCCACTTGGAAGTTTACAGCTTTTTCGAACGCCAAGGCCTTATTGTCGTGTGACCCATGCTCTTTACCTGCACCAAAATTCAATCAGATATTTATATATTTATATATTCATATATTCATATATTCATATATTTATATCTATATCTTCTTCTTTTTCTGTACCTATGTATTCCCCATTCAGAAACACATGTAGTGCATGCCCAAGACTTGCAACTCTTAAAACAGGACGTTTTCCTTCCTTTGGTAAGTCTGCTTCACTAAATTCGACACTTCAACAAAAATGACAAAACTATTTAACAAACAATTGCCCAATCTTTATTTGCCGTAAGCATTGTATTCATAAACTATAATTATAACTCACCTATTCAGATACCAAGCATAGTCTGATCTATCTTTCGTCAAACCATACAACTCAGCTGGAATATGAGACTGTCCGGGGATGTTGCTCGGAATAGATTCAGTGAACATCTTGAATTTAAACTTCTTGTTTGCTGACTTGGATGTTACAAAATTCCTCGAGCTATGTTGCCCAACAATCTTTTTTATATGCAACCAATATTACCATATTCTATATATCAGTATATCAGTATATCTATATATTACCAAACAATTCAATAGCTGCTTACTTGTGCGGTATTTAAAACCACGGTTTTACAATCAGGGAGGATGCTGATGGATCTCGGTGGCAAAGTATACTCCCTACCCCTGAATTTAATCACGGCCGGCACTTTTGTATTATTATTGGCCAAGAATGCTGCACACACTTTGTTTCCAGGTTGTTCGTAGTATCGAGCCTGATTGGATAGTTTCATTTTTTTCATTAACCAATAACCGATAACCAATAATCAATAACCAATTCTAATTCTATGTATCATTATCGAATTGATCACAAATATATACACCTACCTCAACCTTAGGCGCTAATGTCTCGGCTTTATGAGTTCCCCAGAGAAGTGCCTTCTTGCACAAGCCAAGTGCACTATGCAAGTGCTTAAGGTGGCTGTATTTTGGTTCTCTAGCCAAGCCTATGAGGAACAAAACATGATAAATGTGTTCAACACAGAAGCAGGTAAAAGATATCAAGAGAGGTTAACTGACCGTATTCATCGAGGGGTGCTTCATCATAGTAACGAGTAGTTACGAAGTGGGCAGATGTGCGGCCAAAGTTAGTGCCTCCATGGTACTAGAAATAAATACAAAAAAGAAAAAGAAAAAAAGTTATGATTGTATATTAGGGTTTTCTTTGGAGCGATAAAATGATGTGATATTGTACCATGTAGTAGTTCACATGAGTTCCATTCTTAGAAAAGAAGCGAGCAACTGAAAATGCGATATCTTCGGCTGATCTTTGTGACGGAGGATCACCGAAAACTCTGAACCTGTTAGTCCCAGTAAATAATTAATAATTTGGAAACATTAATAAATGTCTAGCCTCTAGAGGCTAGAGGCTAGAGGCTAGAGGGTAGAGGGTAGAGGGTAGAGGGTAGAGGCTAGAGGCACTGTTGTGTAACTGTTGGAATGGATTACTCACTGAGCAGTCCAGTTCTCTGTCCATATTGAAGGCTTATCAGGTTTATTGGGACCAGGAAAGGTGTCTCCACAATGTCTTCCATTGCAAGCATTGATCTGCAGCATAGGATAAATAATATATAATTATAATTGTAAATAATATTATATGAGGTTATTTGATAGTAAAGGAGAAAAATATACCATGGGATCAGGAGCATCATTTTGCTTGCACATAATCCATGGCACGCCAACATTCTGTGATTCTGCCATCTTTGCTGCCCACTGGACATATGAATCACCTTTTTCTCTGTAAGCTCTTTGCACTGCACTGTACTCATTCTCAATCTGCATTTATAAATTAAGAGAAGAATCGTTTATAGTTGGCATATTCTTATAACTCACATATTACATGTAGTGCTGTAGTGCTGTAGATCCCTTTTGTTACCTGTGCCAAGATGATCGGACCTCCTTGTGAGGCAAACAATTTCTCTTCTTTCATTTTGTCTATCACAGTCTTCACGTACTTCTCGGTGTATTTCTGGCCAACATCAATTATGAATTATAAATTACTACTTTATATATATATATATATATATATATATATATATATATATATATTAAAGTGGATGGTCCATTATTAATCACTTTATTATTTACTATTTATTATTTTTTATTTATTATTTTTTATTTTTTAATGGGAGGTAAGATTATTTTACCTTGAAAGGTTCGTTATCGCTTCGGAAAACCATACCAGGAATCTCTCTTAGCCAATATGGAAGTCCTCTGAAATAGTTATAGTAAATCAGTAAATAAAGTAATAAATTAATAGTCCTGTGAAAAGAAAAGTATGTATGTATGTATACCCATGGTTCCATTCAGCTTGAATGAATGGACCAAGCCTTAGACACACATAGAGATTATTCTTTTCAATTAACTTGATGAACTTCACCAAGTCAAATTGGCCTGAAAAGTTGAACTGTAAGAGAAAAGAATAGAGTTAAAAGAGAAAGATAGAAAGAAAAAAAAGAAAAAAAAAGAAAAAGAAAAAGGATGATTACATTCCCCTGTACAGGCTCGTGAACATTCCAAAAGACATAAGTTTGAATAACATTCAAACCACCCTGTTTGGCTTTTCTTATAATATGTGGCCACATCTGAAATCCAGTGAATGTATAAGTAAATGAATGAATAGAGGAATAGTTAGATGAATAGTAATATTATTACTTCAGGGGTGCTTCTAGGATAATGAATAGAGCCCGAGAAAAGAAGCTCTCTTCTCCCATTGACGATGAAGGAAGTTCCATCATAGGTAACTCCTGGCTGTCTCTTGGCTTGGGTGAGAGTAAGAGCAGAAGATGCAAGCAGGCAGGCCAAGAGAGGAATCCAAAGAGAATAATGTTTCATGACTCGATAAGATGGACTTATTATTATTATTGAGAAATAAGTTTCTTGAGCATGGAAATGGAAATAAGAGATTTTTGTAGAGAGAGAGAGTTGATATAGTAGGGGTTCCGTTAATGTTTTCTGGTTTAGAGTAAAACACGCATCTTTTTTTGTTTTTTTGTTTGAAACTTGTTGTAACTTCAAAACTAATTGTGCGTGCTCTTTTTTGTTTCAATTCTATTTTTGTCATTCAATTTGAAACTCTCTGTCTCTGTCTCTCTCTGTCTGTCTTATGTCTCTTTAAGAGGAAACTTCGCCTTTCAAAACTCTCTTTTCTTTTTCTCCAAATCTATTTTCAAAACCCAAACACATGTCAACTCTTTTTTATTAGTACATTGCCGTATTATACTCATCTCCAACTCTTATTCAATAATACCCTCCTAATATTATACCCTTCCCCCGTGAAATCATATTCTTATACACTATTTTTCCTAAAACATTTTATTGTCACAAATTCTACGTGATCTTTAAACAATTTTTCAATTTTTATGTTTTTATTATATAATCAACCCAATCCAATCCATCACTATCTAATTTAATCGTTCCGTCTAATTTAATCGAACCCAACCCAGCCAAGCCCATTTTACAAATAAACCCGTCAATTTAACCTCATTAAAGCCTTTTCTAGGTATGAGGCCTTCTTAGAATTGATCTCCCGAAATCCAAATCCTACCAAAGAATCTTCAGTTCTCTTCTCCCTTCTGAATTCGTTCGGTCTCAAGTCTCATCACAAATTCACCATCTTCAAAGTCTTAACAATATCTTCGATTCCCTGCCATACTCCTTCCAATACCCACCCCACCATGGACTAAGCTCTCTCGATTTTCCGCAGAATAAAAAACCCAGTTCCCAGTTCCAGGACTTATAACATCGTGATCAGAGAACTTACATCCAACCAAAGCTATCGATAAGATAAGCCATCTTGTTGCTAAAAAATCTGGTTGAAAACTCTGTGTCATCCCATGAATTCACTCATTTGTACATTAAAGTCTCTTTCAAGGATAAGAGCGTTGAAAGAAGGTAGACACATTCTCTCCCAATTTGTCGAATTCGGGTGTGGGTTAAATGGATTTGTTGGGAACTGTTACAGGACTCGTTAGGCACGATAAATCCAAACTAGAAACCCGACGAAAGGTTCGAAGAATGGTAGAATAAGGACTAGGAGATAATACTGTAAGTAAGAAGATTACCTCTAAGAACACAAATTCTCTTAAATGAGTATATGAATTAGACAATAGAGATGAAGATAAAATAACTTGAAATTATGATTATGCCTTTTCGGAGTTCCTATCTCTCTTACATATAGATTTAGAGTCATAAATAAAGAGAACGAAACGGACATCAATTAGGGCTTAAATGAAAGAAAAGTATCGGTAGTAAATGAATGAAAAGTAACGGTAGTAAATGAATGAAAAGTAACGGTAGTAAATGAATGAAAAGTAACGGTAGGAGTAGGAGACCAATAGGATCTCTGTAACATTGCCCCCTTCTTCGGAACATCCTTGTCCTCAAGGATTGAAATTTGGATACTTGGCGGCGAAGTTTTGGTAAAACTCCCAAGTAGCAGCCGATAGCGGATAACCCGTCCATTGAACGAGAACTTTGGTGACAGCGGCGTTGTGGTGCTTGACTGTTTTGCGTTCCAAGATTGCTTCAGGTTCTTTATAATTTCCCAAGTCGACGATGTATGGAGGTAGAACAGAGATTGTTGACAGTGGGTTAGGGAAAAACTTCAGTTGGCTCACATGAAAAACGTCGTGAATGGCTGCGGTGGCCGGAAGCTCCAGCTTGTAGGCAACGCTCTTAATTTTATCTCTAGCACGAAAAGGACCGTAATATTTCGGAGCAAGCTTATTCGGTACCTTATTGGTTTTCAACGAATTCTGCCGGTATGGTTGGAGCTTGAGGTACACATAATCGCCAGCCGTGTAGCACCAGAATTTAATGCCGTTCACTTCTACTGTTTGATGAAAGTCAATAACCTCAATTTTCTCCATGGATGTGTTTATGTCTTGTTCGTCAAACAACATATCTTCAACTGAAACTTTGCTCACTTTTACATAATCAGTCAACAGTAGCTTATAGGTTGCCTTAGTTGCATAGGTCATAAACACTCGTCCCTTGAATGTCATATTTACCAGAAAATAAGGTAGGGATGCAGTATGATCGAAGTGAAAATGGGTGATGAGAAGGACATCTATGGTGGAAGGGTCGATTTCATCAAAATAAGGCAGTGCAGACATCCCAGAGTAAGCAGGATGAATTCCACAATCAAACAGTATGGTGTTCCCTTTGAAAGACATGTAAACGCATGATCGAATTATTTCATCCTTTTGAAGGGATGAGTAGCGATAGGGTCGGAGAGTAACGGTATTAGAACCGCTTACCACAGGAATTTTGTGATTAAACTCTTCACAAAAAGGCGGTAAAGCTGTGGGTTCGACGAAAATTCCAGAGTACGAACTGATCAACTCACGCAGTGTAGAGTCCGCCGAAATATGAGACAAAAGAGCTTTTGGGTTTAAGTCGTCTAAAATGTCATCTATTATCTCATGGCCAAACAACAATGTGATCTGAGGTTCTTGAAGCATTAACTTGTTCAAACTTGCTCCGTTGATCGCCTTACAACCCTTGTTTACATTCCCACGCAGCACATGCTTCAAACCATTACGGTTGAATTCCATTCGGAGGTTGAGAAAATCCCATAAAATTGGACCAAGGGTGTGCAACCATTGAATACCTAGCACAAAATCACAACATTCAAGGTTTAAAGTTCTTACCTCTGTGGTGAGATCATAGCCCTGTACTTTCCAAGAAAAATTGCTACACTTGTATTTTGTAACAATTGTGCTTCCCAAGGCGGCAGAAACCACCATCGGTTTAGTCGCGTCGAGAGGGCAACCGATTTCATTGGCAACCTTTAGGTCCAAGAAGTTGTGTGTACTCCCGGGATCAATCAAAATGTGGATCTTTCGCTTACCACTTTGTCCTGTCAAACGCATACAATTAAAGGTTGCGTTGCCCGTCAGTACGTGTAGCGATATCATAGGCGGTTGTGTTTGCTCTGACTCAACAGCCGTCGTGTTGACTACGTCATGAACCTCATCTACATCGAAAAGTCCAGATTCTGCATCACCTTTCATGACATATATATGAGCCGTGCGATGGGTTTGTTGATGGCCGGGAGTGAAGATTTCATCGCAATACATGCATAAACCTTTTTGTTTGCGATCTTGCATCTCCTGCCAAGTAAATTTTCGGGGTGTTTGGTTGTTTTTTCTTGAGATAAAATTTGGCGTCTGATGTGTTTGTGTGTTGCTAGGGGCAGTGGGTAAAAGCGGTGGCTGGGTGTTTTGATTCAGATATTTCGGTGTTTGATAGGCGTTTGGAGTAGAATAGGTGTTGGGTTTGAATGAGGGTCGTTGTGATTTGTGAGGGAGTAGGCGTAAATATGATTCATGCATCATAGCTATTTTTGCTGCTTCGGGATTCCACATTCTGAAACTGTCTCACATGAAGCTGCAAATGTGGATTTAGATTAGTTAAGAAAATACTTAACGCATGGGCGCGTGGTAGGGATAACCGTGTGAGTTTACACTCAAATTTATCATGAAACACCTCGACCGAATCGGTCTCTTGTTGTAAGCTAACCAACTCCGATAATGGATCGACACACAAACCTCCAAAGCGAGTAGAAATTGCAAGAACATATTCTGTCCAGGGTGGGTATCGATTGAAACGTTCTGCAATATAGTTGTGGTGCCATTGCAATGCCTTTCCTGTCATATGGATAGTAGCGAGTCTTACCTTCGATTCATCTAGCGTTCCGTCAAGCGCAAAGAATTGTTCGCATTTAAAAACCCAATCGCGTAGGTCGGATCCATCAAAAATAGGAAACCCAACCTTAGTAAGGCGAGTGAGCAAACCGTTTGTTGGTGTCGTACGAGGCTCCTGATTAGTTCCACGATTCGAACCGGGGACAAGGTTCAGCGAATCAGGTGGTTCCGGAGAGAATGTTCGGGGAAGCGTCGTGAAAACGCCGGAATGTGAAGGATCGTCGTCAACCAGCGGACGCTTTTCAGGGTTCTGTGTAATAGGGCGTAGCTCCGCAAACATGTTCTTAATATCGTTGAATCGAGCAGTCATCTCATTCCTCAATAGATCGTTTTGTTTGAGTTGAGCCACACGATTTTCTTCATTTTGCTTCGCTTGATCGGCCTGAACTTGCTTCATCTCCTTAAGTTGCTTGTTAACCTCGATCAAAGTTTGTGCCCTAGTTTCCATGACAGTTTATTTTGAAGTAGAAAAAAAAAATCCGGGTCCGGAAGATCGATGGCTCTGATACAATGTTACAGGACTCGTTAGGCACGATAAATCCAAACTAGAAACCCGACGAAAGGTTCGAAGAATGGTAGAATAAGGACTAGGAGATAATACTGTAAGTAAGAAGATTACCTCTAAGAACACAATTTGAGAGGAAGATAAAATAACTTGAAATTATGATTATGCCTTTTCGGAGTTCCCCTCTCTTACATATAGATTTAGAGTCATAAATAAAGAGAACGGACATCAATTAGGGCTTAAATGAATGAAAAGTATCGGTAGTAAATGAATGAAAAGTAACTGTAGTAAATGAATGAAAAGTAAAGTAACGGTAGGAGTAGTAAATGAATGAAAAATAACTGTAGTAAATGAATGAAAAGTAAAGTAACGGTAGGAGTAGGAGACCAATAAGATCTGTTACAGAAACAGTTTAATTCAGTTGTATGATATTTGTGGAGATTTTGGGGTTGCTCGAAAGGTGTTCGACGAAATGTCTGTGAGAGATGTTGCTTGGGTGGGATGCTTTCTAGGTATTCTTTCTAATGGTGAGAATCAGGAGGAATTTCAAAAAAATTGAAAATCCAAAGGCTTTAGATGCCATGTGGAGACTGAGATGTTTGGAGGTTAGTGAATGGATTGGTGAGTATGTAGATTTAAACGGTGAACTGTTTCTATCTCAATAGAAGTGGAATTAGAACAAAAGTAGAGATGTGGAAAGGAAGAACTGTGAAACAATAATGAACAGGAACACGCCAGAGTATAAAACTATACTCTGGATGATGTTTTCATGGATTTCGAAGGTCGTCGGGCCTGTGTGATTAAGGCTCTCACTATTGATATTGAGGAGTTTTACGTCGATTGTCGATTGTCGATTGTGATCCTGATGGGACATGGGAAGTGACCTAACCTGAAGAAGATGTGCCTACCGAATTTCCTGAGCCAGTGCTGGGTATCAACTATGCTAGAAAGGGATTGTCAAAAGAGAAGTGGATAGCCTTTGTTGCTCGTCTTAGGATGCGTGGTTGCTTTCTAATACGTTCAGTAATGCTGCTTCCTTGAATTTCAGTAAAGGTGAAATTTTGCTATTTGTTGTGCCATTTTGATTTGATAGTATAGAAAGGAAGAACTGTAATTTCAATTATGGAGAGTCAGGGATGAAGACCTCATATTTTAATTGTGAACTCTCAAAAGCAGCCGACTATAGACCGGTTTGTTTTTATTTTCTCCAAAATCCAAGGCTTACGTTTAGGATTTTGTTTTATAAGCTCTTAATTAATTATCTATGTTTGAATCTAATTAATACCCCGCGTATGTATAAATATTAATTTCTTTAATAATTATCTTTTTTTTATAAAAAAACCAAAAAACAATAAAGGATAGTCTATTTAACCATGATAGCATTTAAGACAATAAATATGTTTTAAATAATATTTACTTTCTCATTTATTTTTTATTTTTTAAGATATTTGTTGATGTATTAAAAGATTTAATTAATCAAATTTATAGGGTGAAACTATTTATTCTATCAATTTTTTTTTATTTCTCCATAAATAAATAAAAAGCCACTTTGTTATTTACTTTATGTAGGAAATAACATATTTACCATTTTTTTTATATTCCAAACTCATTGATTCTCGATCGATTTCTACCATCATCCCAGCTATCTCCATCATATTAACTTATACACATTCAACCAGTCCTATTATCTTCTCACATCAATCCCCTATAAACGCTAACCATAGTCTACCCATTATAAAGACGGGCTCCTTTTCAAGATTTCTCTTCTAATCTTGAAAAACAACAAATCATAGCCAACTACTCGATTTCTCTTTTAATATTGACAAAAAATGGCAGTCTCTCTCGAATTCGTCTAAGGTAGAATCATTTGTTATATTAAAAAACAACAACCCTTAAAAATGCATCATTGTTTTTTAAAACAGATGAAATGCACCTAATTTTAAGACGACATTTCGGAATTAGGTGCGTTTTTTATATAAAAAACACACAATTCCGCGGTGCTATCTCGGAATCAGGTGTTTTTAAAAAAAACGCACCTAATTCCGAGCTGCCGTCTCGGAATTAGGTGTTTTTTTTAAAAAAAAGCACCTAATTCCGAACTGCCGTCTCAGAATCAGATGTTTTTTTCTTGAAAAAAAAAGCATTGTTATCTCGAAATTAGTTGTTTTCCGCTAAAACCTGCACAAATCGGGATTTTCAAAAATATGTCTTTTTAACAGAGATTCTCAAGTTACATAATGTAAAACTAAAAAACAAGATTAAATTATCTTGTTGGTTGATTGGGTGATGTTCTCCGGTGTTGACTCTTTAGTTTGGGTGTCTTCCATGAGTAATCTTTAAGAAATTTGAAGTTTTTTTTTTGTTTTTAGGGTTTAATTTTAGAAGTTAAATCAAATATGTTGGATATAATTTCGCTAAATCATGTGTTTGTTGATATAAAAGTTTCATAATGGTTAATGGTACGAAGTTATAAATTAGAAGGTAAAACGAGGACAAGATAGTAAAAGTAAGTGATAAGTTTTTTTTTTTTTCATTTTGAAATATGGAGGAAATAAAAAGTGGGATGGAGAAAATAGCTTCACCCAAATTTATATAGTAAATTTGTATTTAAAATGAAGTTGTAAAATTGATTTATATTTTCTGAGATATAATTTTTTTTTGGAATTGACTTATATTTTAATATTTAATTTTAATTTTAATTACACTAAATATTAAGGATTAAATATATCTCATAAATATTTATGAACTATTAATAATTAATTTTAAATTAAAGTATTACAATTAAAATAAATTATTAAATAATGTTTATAAATTCATAATTAATAATATATACGTGAGTTGTTTAAATTAATACCCTTCAAAATGTATATTATTGATATAAAAATAAATGGAAGATACTTATCATATACTTTTTTGACATTATTAGATTCATATGTGGATTTAAAATATTGTAAATATAATATATAATAATTTATGATATAATTTGGTTTTATACAATTAATTGCGTTTATATTTCTATTTAAGAAAAAATTAATATTTTTATTTTCAATTAATATTCAATTTAAATCCGTATGGTTTATTTTTTATGTTTTTATAATTCATAATGAATTAGTACCTTATCTAATCTAATGTTAAATATGGTTTTTTATCCCTATTTTTACTCTTCATTTTAACTTATTATTTTTATTTTAGATTTAACATTTAGTTTGTATTTAACAATTATTTTATAGTTTCTAACAAATTGATTATTGATAAAGTTTCGTCGTTTATATTTAATCCATAATTTTCCGTTCATATTTATTTTTAGTTCATATTTAGTTATTGATTTTTAGTTCAGATTTAACAAATAATTCATGTTTAATACATACTTCTTAATTCGTGTTTAACAGATGATTATCAATTCATATTCAACACATGATTTTCTATCCGAATTTAACCCATTGTATCCAATTAGGATATAACGCATGATTCTCATTAAGGATTTAATTCATTATTCACTATACGCATTTTACTTTTGATTCTTAGTTCAAATTTGATATATGATTCTTAGTTCGCATTTAACTCATAATTTTAAGTTCGTATTTCGTACATGATTCTCAGTTATCATTTAACTTTTGATTCTCTGATTTAACACTTATTTTTTTATTTGGGTTTAATTTATGAGTTTCAGTTCAAATTTAACAAATGATTCACGATTCACATTTAACACACGATTTTTAGTTTGGATTTAAAACATGAATTACAAGTTCATATTTAACACATAATTCTTTATTCGCATTTAACTTATGATACTCGGTTTAGATCTAACATATAATTTTTAGTTCGGATTTAATATAAGTTTCTTAGTTTGCTTTTAACCCATTATTTGTTATACGTATTTTACTTTTTTATTATATATTCAGATTTAACACGTAGTTTTTAGTTTAGATTTAACACATGAACATTCATGTATATTCAACACATGATTCTCAGATCACATTTAAGCTATGATATTTAGTTTGACTATAACACATGATTCTTAGTTCAGATTTGACATATGATTCTCAGTTTACATTTATCAAATTATTCGTTATACGTATCTTATCCTTGATTCTTTGTTTGGATTTAACACATGATTCTTAGTTGATATATAACATTTGATTCTCATTTCAAATTTAACATAGATTCGTATTCACGATTCGAGATTTGCTTTTAACCCATGATTATCCGTTTGCGTATAACCCATGATTCTTAGCTAACATTTATCCTTTGAATCTTAGTTTAGACAACACATAATTCTCAATTTGAATTGAACTCATGATTTTCAGTTCACATTTAGCTTGTGATTCTTAGTTCTTATTTAACATTTGATTATTATTATTTTATGTTTAACCCATGATAGTAATTTCATATTTAACACATGAATCTTAGTTCAGATTTAACACATGATTTTTAGTTCGTATTTGATCTATTATTCTCTCGTTCATATTTAACATATGATTATTCGTTCATATGTAATATTTGCTTCACATTTCTTATTTAACAGTTAATTTGTGATTCATGTTTGACCTATGATTCTTAGATTAACACACCATGTTTAGTTTGTATTTAACACATGGTTGACAGTTTAAATTTAACCATATATTTTTAATGCAAATTTAACAATTATTTTGCAATTAGAATTTAACACATGATTCTTAGTTTTGATTTAACACATTATTACTCATTCATATATAACATATGATTTTCAGTTTGTATATAAAAAATAATTCTTAGTTCAAATTGAATATATGATTATCAGTTCGCATTTAACCCATTATTTGCTGTAAGCATTTTACCCTTAATTATTTATCCGAATTTAATAAATGATTCATAATTCACATTTACACCTTAATTCTCATTTCGAAATTAACACAAGATTCACGATTCACGATTTTCATTTATACCAGGATTCACTACTCAGATTTAACACATGATTCTTGATTGCTGATTCGAGATTTGCTTTTAACTCATGATTATCCTTTCGTATTTAATTAATGATTCTCAATTAACATTTAACCTGTGAATATTAACTCATGATTCTTCATTTCCAATTAACCTTTGATTTTTCAATTCATATTTAACAAATGATTCACAAATCGTTTTTTACCAATTATTCTTATTCTATAGTTCAAATTTAACATATGATTCTTAGTTCATATTTAATAGTTGATTCACAATTCATATATAACAAATGATTTATGATTCATATTTGACATATGATTTCAAGTTCAGATTTAAAACTAATTTTTAATTCATATACACATTATTCACAATTCGTATTTAACCAATGATTTTGAGTACATATTTAACAAATATTTTGCATTTCGAGTTTAATACATGATACTCAGTTTAGATTTAGCACATAAATCTTAGTATGAATTTAACACATGATTCACAATTCGTTTTTACCATTGATTCTTAGTTCATAACTAACATATGATTATAATTTTGCATTTGACTTTTGATTATCAGTTTGATTTTAACATATAATTTTTATTTAGTCATTAATATATGATTCCCAATTCGTATTTAACCATTGATTCGTTGTTCGGGTTTAACACATGATTCTCAGTTCATATTTAACACATGATTCTTAGTCCGCATTTAACTCATAATTTTTAGTTCGTACTTAACTCATGCTTCTCATTTCTGATTTCACATACTATTCTCAATCAGCATTTAACATTTGATTCTATGTTCAAATTCAACACTTGATTCGTAATACGTGTTTAACCCATGATATTCAATTTGGATTTAAAACATAATTCTCTGTTCGTATTTAACACATGCTTCTTTGTTAATATTTAATCTTTGATTCTCACTTTATACTTCACCTTTGATACACAAATAATACTAAACACATGATTATCGTTGTTGATTTTACTAGTATAATATCTTATTTATTTAATGTTATAGACAATAATGGCTATCAAACTAATTATTTTGGTAATTAAAAGATATTTAGTTTGTTACAAATATATTTGTCAAGCGGGACGTGGTAGGATAGGATTTTGCGAGTTTATAGGAGTCTATCATGGTAAAACACGATAAAACACGACGTGATTCACTGACACGACTTTCACGGCTAGAACAGATATGACACACGATAAATACGACACGCGACAAACGCGAAATAATTATTATAACGGCAAACGACTGTATATTATATAAATTATTAATATATTTATATTGTTTATATTCTTTCATAATTAATATAGTTTAATTAAAATATATGCATATATAACATATTAGTTTTGTAGCAAAATATAATAAAAAAATAGTATTATGACTTGATAAACTAACTATTAATTATTATACCTAGATTTTTTATTTATGGTATGCCAATACTTTATTATTTACTATTATTATAATAGTTCTAAAGTTTTTAAATTATTATTTTAAATTATGATAAGGTTAATAGGTTAATTTAGCTTATTAGTGGTAAAAATATTATGATTGAACTATTGAATAATAAAAAATAAAATTGATTTATTTTAACCGTTCAGAGTGTATACCATGCTCTGAAATCAGCAAATATCTTCCTCCGATGGACAATCTTCAAAGACTTGACCGATATATAAAGATGATCGAAGATTAAAGAAGGAGACTATTGATTACTTGATCAAAGAAAAAACCTCCAATAATGATGTAGCGTTACTTTTTTCGATTATATATATATATATATATATATATATATATATATATACCACTCTCACTAGCCTAATCTTCATTCATATCTCACATAAATATCTAGTTCCTAAATTTCTCAAATAAAAAATCTATTTCTACTAATATTGTTTGGTTGCCGGTTTATTCTTCGATCATATAATCAATAATCTCCTTATTGAATCTTCGATCATCATTCTACATCGGTCAAATCTTTAAATATTGTTCATTGGAGGAAGATATTTTTTGATTTTAGAGTTTGCTATACACTTTGAACGGCTAAAATAAATCTAAAACTAAAAAATGGTAAATATGATATCTCATTTACTAAATAGGATATCTCATTTTCCATTAATTAATTTCATTTTATTATCTAATAAATACCATTCCCACTAACATAATGTTCTAATCTCTCACACAAATATCTAATTCATAAATCTCTCAAAAAACAAATTTATTTATACTAATATTTTTTTATTGCACGTTTGTTCTTCGATCAAGTGATCAATAATATCCTTCTTGAATTTTCGGTCATCTTTCTACATTGATCAAGTCTTTGAAGATTGTTCATCAGAGGAAGATATTTACCAATTTTAGAGATTGGTATACTTACAATGACTAAAAAATAAAATAAAAAATAATGATAAATAAGATATCTGATTTACTTTTTATCTAGAAATACCATTCCCACTAACCTTAGCTTCACTCATCTCTTAGAAAAATATAAAACACAAATCTAAATTTCAGGTTTGTTCTTCGGTCAAGTGATTGCTGGGAATCTAAATTTCAGGTTTGTTCTTCGGTCAAGTGATTATTGGGAATATTGGTACCGCATATTCCTCCTCTATATATAATTAAGTACAACCGGTCTCAACACTAGTATGATATTGTCCGCTTTGGGCCTACTGGCCCGCACGGCTTTGCTTTTGGTCCCCTACCAGAAGGCCTCATACTAGTTGAGGTATATTCTTACTTATATACCACTAATCTTTCCCATGTATTACCGATGTGGGATGTGGAATTTTGGTCGCTACCCCTAACAAATCCTCCTCTCGAACAAATTACCATTTTAGACTACTCTCAATTGAGATCCATCCGCTCACTCTAATCAGGTTGGGGCTGCCTGATCTCTAGAGCCTTTACATCGGATCTATCAGATTTCGACCATCCTGCCTTGTTCCTTAGCGCCACTCCAAACAAGTACCACCGTCTTGATACACTCTAATCAAGTCACACTGCTTGATGAGCAACGGGCACTCCAAACAAGGATCTCTCCGATCAAGCCACACTGCTTGATGAGCCTCCAATCAAGCCACACTTTTTGATAAGCCACGGGCACTCCAAACAAGGATCTTGAGCATGGCTACTAATTCATCATGTTCGACTAATGAGAATTTCACCCACATCGCCTGGAGCTCTGATACCACGTGTTGGGAATATGAGGGTCCGATCACCTCCACACTAGTATGATATTGTCCGCTTTGACCCACTAGCCCGCACGGCTTTGCTTTTGGTCCCCTACCAAAAGGCCTCATACTAGTTGAGGTATATTCTTACTTATATACCACTAATCTTTCCCATGTATTACCGATGTGGGATGTGGAACTTTGGTCGCTACCCTAACAGTGATCAATAGTAAGCGTAATCATAATATAATAAAACTATCTCACAATATAAATAAATAACAATCACTTTATCAAACAATAACACTAGTTATTTATACTATATTTAAACTAATATATTATATAATCATATTAATCAAAATGTATCATAAATAAAAATTAGCACACAATTTGATTAAACCATATTAATAATCAAAGTATAATAAAAAATTTATTAATAACTTACATAATAGACCATCATGTATGCCTTACAAATAAATTTTCTGTGTGTATCATATATCATGTTTGCCTTGTGTCTGGTGAGGATAATTATCGCCTAAGGGTAGGCTTGTAATTTGGTTGGTGTTTAATAGTAGTATGTGGGTGTTATATATTTAGTGTAGAGAGTAGAGAGATAATTAAGCTGGCTGGTAGCAGTTAATTCTCATTACCCACACTTAATGCAGGTGGTTGAGTATTTATACCCTAATGTTTGGGCCCTTATGGGCTTTCGGGTCATGTTTAATGGACCCGGGTCATGTTCAAAGACCCATGAGCTCTAAGTAGGAGAGCAAGTAGCTTAGTCAAGAAGTGTTTAGGTTTTTTAGTACTTTTGTCATAGTTCGAACAGTCCTATGGTCTGAGTGTTCGAAGTGATCTGTCCGGTCCGGAGGCCTTGGACCGATCTGTCCTTGTCCGGGGAGCATGCAGAATTCAGACTCATCAGGAGCCCCTTTTTTAGGTGTTTGTGCAAATACTCTTGTCAAAGACTTGAAAAACAGTCCGACATCAGGGGTAGTTTTAATCCGGACAGGTCTGTCAATTTGGGCTATGGGTTTATCCGGACAGATAAAGCTTCACGAATTCAAAACGGTTTTTGCCAGAGTTCGTGGGACACGTGTCACTCTCTGATTGGTTGCTTCAGCCGTTTTTCACCTTGAAATTCGGACCCACCTTCTTCGAAAAGCAACCTCTTAATTAAAGGTGGTGACATCAGCGCCGTCTTTAATCATTACCAATCTTTTCGAATTCTCCTAGGAATCAACTTCCTTTTTCAGATTTACTATAAATACAAACTCACTTTCTACTGTTTAACCATCTCTTTCACATTTACTCTGCAAAATTTCCAAATCTCTCTCTCTCTAAAGCAAAAACTTTGATCGATAGTTTATGTTTACAGCGAGGAACGCTCTGGTCAAATGCGGGTGGCTCAACCTTTCTGAGTTAGAGAAGGCTCAAAAAGTCGAAAGAGAAAGACGGATTGCGGCAGAGTTACCCACTTTTCCTGTTGATAGACCAATCACCTCTGCCACAGAGTCAGATCAAGGCTCTTCTTTTTCTAAAGGCATTAAGCCTAGAAAACTATTTCAAACCAACCTCTCCCCCATTATCTCTTGTTCCTCAGTTCAGGAATCAGAGCCTGCTGTCGAGCCAGGAGTAACAGCTACTAGCCTCAAAAAACCCTCACCCTTCATAGCAATGGGGTCGGATACGGAGCACTCCCATGAGAAGCTAGTCAATAGGAGGAAAGGCCGGTTGGTTAGAGGCCAAGGGTCTAAAAATACTCCCTCAAAGTTGGGGGCAAAAGACAGCAACACCGAGTCCGAGGTGCCTATTAGAGCCCCCAGGGATAGGCTGTCCGGTCCGGAGGGCACCAGTCCAAGCCTTCAAAGAGAAGCACCTGCTCCGGAAACTCTACCGGAGGCCATAGGCCAAAAGAACACCGAGGCCCAGCAGTCCGGAGACAAGGCTGAGTCAAACTTGAACCCTCCCCCCACTACAGCTGCTGAAATCCCTTCAACAATTATGGAGGAAGTGATGGAGGACTCTGTTGAAGAGGCCCCATTTGAGTCTGAGCCCTCCGGTCAGACCAGTAGAGAGATTGTTGCCAAGAAGGACAAAGGCAAAGAGAAATTGTATTTGAGGCATCCGGATCTGCCGGAGAGCCTCGAAGGAAGAGTGGGGCCTTGTTTTCACACGGTCAGCGTTAATTACCTCCTCTCCTTGCAAAAAATCAACTACGCATTGATCCACACAGCTGAGCTGGGCAGGATGCATACGAAGTGGGGCATACCAGAAAATGTGAAGATCAGGATTCATGTGCACCCAGAGACTCCCATGGACTGCAAGTTGAGTGAAGTTGTTATGTTCACAGAGCTATTTAACTGGGGACTCAGATTCCCACTGGACCCAGAGATTGTCAGATAGTTCCATCTAATAAAACTCTGTCCGAGCCAGCTGAGCCCTAACGCCTGGTATACCCTCATGTCTTGCATCATGGCATCAAGGCTGTCCGGGATCCCTCTGCCAATGGAGGAGTTTGCTGCCGTGGCCAGTCTTTGCAGAAACCACCACATCCCCTTTTACCATTTCAATATGGGGGATGACTTCAAGGCTGTGGACGATCTGCTGGAGGCGGAGAGGAATTGGAGGACCCAGTTCCTATTTGTTAGTGGTGTTTGGGAGAACGGCAAGAAGATCAAATCCGGAGAGAACCCAAGCCTCCTCAGAAGAGGAGTGACCGTAAGTCTCCTGCCTTATATTTTTGTCTCTTTCTTTTTTTTAGAGTTAGTTTATGCTAATTAGTCTTACTTTTGCCTTAGCAGAACTGCCCAAGGAATTTAGTGACTACCTGAAAGCCGGGCAAGTTACTTGTGGTAAGATTAATGCTTGGGCCGCTGAGAAGTGGGGGAACCGATTCCATGCTGCTTTTATCAGTGGCAACTTGGCAAGGTCTCACTTGTGGAACACCACAGGTCAGAGAGACTTGACTTGGGAGGAGCTCTCCACTCAGCCTCCTCCGGATGTTGGGCTTAAGAGGACCCATGAACTAGATGGGACACTCTTCCTGCCAGGCCGGTCCAAAGCCCCGAGCAAGATGAAAGGCAAGAAGAAGAAGGGCAAGAAGGTGGTGGGTGGTGCTAACCCTGCTGATGCAGAGAAGGATGCTCCAATAGACCCGGAGGGGCCAGCCTAGAGCCAAATTGATGCTGCTCTCTTGGAAGTGGTGGAGCAAGAGACTGAAAAGCAAGAAGCGAACCTCCCAAAACCTCCAAGGGCTTCCAAGAGAAATCATAAACAGGGAAGCGAAGGCAGACCGGGAGGCTAAGAAGAAGAAGACTTCTAAGGGAGACGAACTTTCTCACCGGGCTCCGGAGCCTTCTTTCCAAGCTGAGCCTACTGACCAACGCATGCCGAGGAGATTCCGGGTGATTTTCATACCGATGAGGTTGAGGGGGGAGATATCAATATTGATGGAGTAGACATCACCGGTCTTGGTGAGCTTGGTGAATACTTCCTCACTCTTCCGAGAGATGACTTTGTCGGGCCTTACCTTCTTCCGAGCACCTCAAATACGGTCACTTTCAATGGTAAGACCTTTATTGTTTCTAGTGAAAGGGATGCTATAGCCCACTCTTTGTTAAGAAATGTTCAGCCTGTACTTGTGTTGGAGAGACAAGTTCGAAGTCAGGCAGACATCATCAAGGATCTCAAGTCTGACAAAGAGAAGCTGTCCGATGACCTTCGTACTGTCACTTCCAATGCTGCCATGTTAAAGGAGGAAACTGAGGAGTTGAAGAGAAACCAAAAGGCAAGCACCACAAAAGTCGCCACCTTAGAGGACACCATTAGAGATCTCCGGGAGAAGCTGTCCGGTCTGGAGAAAGACCTTGCTACCTCAAATGGAGAATCCAAGGCCAAAGACCAAATCATCTCCAACTTGACCAATGACAAGATTTCTCTCGAAAATACAGTATCCAAGGCTACCGAGGAGAAAACCACTTTGCTAAAGGAGCAGGAGGCCAAGATTCAAGCCAAGATTGACGCTTATGCCACCCAAATGATCGACAGCCAGGAGGAAATGTACGCCAAGGTGAGGTCTGACATGGTTCTACTCTTTCATGAGAAATTTCCGAAGAGGAACCTAAGGGACTTATGGCTTCATGTTGAGTCTGACGACCTCCCGTATCATACAATGGCTGATGGAGACTTGCATGGTTACTCTAGTGCTTCCTCATCCGATGACGAAGAACGTACCGGGGAGAGCCCAGACGAAGATCAGGATGATCCTAAGGGAAAGAGGAAGGTAAACGAAGCTGAGCCATCTTCAAAGGCTCAGCCTTAATTTATGAACCATTTTTTTACTTTATATTCAGACTAAAGTCCTTGGAAGGCCAAGGCATTCTTTTTGTAATCGTGTCTGACATCTGACCAGATAGGTTTTTGTTTTGTTTTGATAATTCCAAAGTCCTTGGAAGGCCAAGGCATTTTAAGTTATTTTAATGAATATTTCTGTTTTGTACAAATCTCATCTTCTTTCATCGTTTGTTCCAATTTTGATGGCTAGAGTTTAAATAGCCTTTAGTTATTTCATAGTGAGAGTGTTTAAGTTCTCCGGCTAGAGTTTAAATAGCCCTTAGTTATTTCAATCCGGATAATGTGACAAAGGACAAAACTTAAAACACTTGGAAATTTTTTAAGAAGGCATCAAATTTTATTCAAAAGCCCGGACACCTCATTAAAACCTCCCCGTGCCACCAGGGAGGAAAGAGTATGCCCCCAAATATTTACATGGATGTTTAAACAAGTAAATATTTACACAAATTCTACTCCAAGTACATCCGGAGATGCTCGATATTCCAAGGATGAGTCAAAACTCTTCCATCTTTGTCTTCCAACCAATATGTTCCAGGTTTAATTCTTTCAACAACCATATACGGACCCTCCCAAGCTGGGGCCAGCTTTCCGAACAGCTTTTCTTTAGTGTGTAAGAAGACTTTCCTTAATACCTTGTCCCCCGGTTGGAAATGTCTTCTTTTAACTTTGGAAGCAAACCCGCTTCTCATCAAACCCTGATAGTGTGCAACTCTAAGGTGAGCTTTAACTCGTCTTTCTTCTATCAAATCAAGTTGACCTCTGATTGCCACCTCGTTAGCGTGTTCGGAGAAGTTGTGAACACGAAATGATGGGAGAGTTGCTTCTATGGGAGCTACTGCATCCATCCCATAGACCAAAGCAAAGGGTGACTCTTGCGTTGCAGCTCTAGGTGTTGTCCGGTAGGCCCATAAAACCTCTTGTAAATAACTAGGCCACTTCCCAGCAACCCCTTCTAAATTCTTCTTTAAACTGGACAGTATAGTTCTATTAGCCACTTCAACTTGCCCATTTGCTTGTGGGTGGAAAGGTGAAGAGAAACAATGTTGTATACCCCTTGAGGCACAAAAGCTCTTCATTTCCCTATTGTCGAACTATGGCCCATTGTCTGTTGTTATCTTTTGTGGGACACCAAATCTACAACAGATGTTGGATCAAATGAATTTTATAACAGCTTTTGATGTTGTCCCTGCTAGAGGGGCTGCTTCAATCCACTTTGAAAAGTAGTCTATGGCAACAATTATAGTTTTGCGCCCTCCGGACGCCACAGGGAGAGGCCCTACTAAATCCAAACCCCAACGAGCAAAAGGAATAGGCTCAGAAATTGACTCTAAAGGAATGGTTGGGACATGAATTTCATTGCTGTACCTCTGGCATGGGTCACACCTTCTTACCAATTCCTTAGCATCTTTCCTGATAGATGACCAATAGTAACCGGACAGTAAAACTCTTCTTGTTAAAGCCTTAAACCCACAATGGGCTGATCCCTCACCATCATGAAATTCGGAGAGGACTACTTGAGACTCTTCATCCCCCAAACAGCGCAGGAGAGGTTTACTGTAAGATTTTTTATACAAAACTTCTCTCAATATGATAAAACCACGAGCCTTGTGTTTCAATGTTCTGGCTAGTGACTTTTCTGGAGGCACAATCCCATTGGAGAGATATTGCAAGAGAGGAAACCTCCAGTCTCGAGGTTGCTTCACTTGTACTTCAAAAATTTCCTCTTCTTTACCCTTACTAAGTTGAATGGAGGGGCTTTCCAGCACATGGATCCATGGATATGACTCCGTATATGCTATGGTTGCTAACGAGTCTACTAGCTCATTTTCTGCCAGGGGTATGTGCTCATAGACAACACCTTTAAGCTTGAGTGCTTCATTTTTTAGGAGAAGTAAATATTTCACAAGATGCTCCTTCTTAGCCTCAGATTGGCCTCGGGCATGGTGGATAAGAAGCTGGGAGTTAATTAGTAGCCTGAACCTCTTGACCCCACAAATGTAGGCTAACTTTAAACCAGCTATAGCTGCTTTGTATTCGGACTCATTATTAGATGCCCTGAAAGCAAAACAAATAGCCTGGTACATTTTGTCTCCATATGGGGAAGTTAAACACACCCCTGCACCACATCCCATAGTGCTAGATCCACCATTTGTTCGGACGATCCATACCTTTTTTTTATCTTTTATGTCAGTAGTTTGCTCCGAATCCCTGTCGGAGTGAAATTCAACCAAAAATCCAGCCACAGCTTGGGCCTTGACTACTGTTCGAGGAGCAAAGTCTATGTCGAAGTCCCCCAACTCTACTGACCACTTAGTCATTCTGCTTGAAATGTCTGCCTTTTGGAGGACATTCTTCAGGGGAAAAGAAGTCCGGACGATGATGGGATGAGCCTGGAAATAAGGCCTCGTCTTCCTGGCAGCTATCACCAGGGATAATGCTAATTTTTCGAGTTTCAAGTAACGCTTTTCTGCATCTATCAAACTTTTGCTGATGTAGTACACTGGATGGGGATGACCATCGACCTCCCTTACCAACACAGCACTGATGGCACAACTTGAAACCGCCAAATATACGAAGAGTGTCTCCCCATCAACTAGCTTAAACAAAGTTTTGGGGGAGGACGGGTGCTTCTTGATCTCATTGAAATCCTCATCACACTGTGGGGTCCAATTGAATCCTTTTGCACCCTTCAAGGTTTGAAAGAAAGGGGAACACCTATCCGAAGACCTTGAGATAAATCTGTTTAAGGCAGCTAATCTCCCCGTTAACCGTTGTACTTCTTTAATATTTCGAGGAGGCTCAATTTGGAATAGAGCATTGAGCTGGTCCGGATCGGCCTGCATTCCATGCTCACTTATAATATAGCCTAGAAACTTCCTGGACTGCACTCCGAACACACATTTTTCTGGGTTTAATTTCAAATTCACTTTTACCAAGTTGGCAAAAGTTTCTTGGAGATCGGACAAGTGTAATTGCTCATCCACACTCTTTACCATCATGTCATCAATGTACACTTCCATATTTCTTCCAATCTGATCAGCAAAAGCTTTGTTTACTAATCTCTGATAAGTAGCCCCAGCATTTTTCAACCCAAACGGCATTACCTTGTAGCAATGAAGACCTCTGTCAGTGACAAATGTGGTATGCTCTTGATCCTTCGGATCTACTTGAATCTGATTGTATCCGGAGAAGGCATCCATAAAGGAAAGCAGCTTGTTCCCAGAGGTGGAGTCTACTAACTGATCAATCCGGGGGACCGGATACAAATCTTTTGGGCAAGCTCTATTGAGATCTGTGAAGTCAATGCACATGCGCCACTTGCAATTTTTCTTCTTTACCATAACCGGATTGGCAGTCCACAAAGGATACTGAGACTCCTTGATGTGCTCCATTTTTGTGAGCATGTCAACCTCTTGCACAATGACATCAGCCTTCTCCTTAGAAAAAGGTCTCCTCTTTTGAACTACTGGTGCTATGTCTTTCCGGACGGATAGATGATGTGATATCACTTCTGCTGGAACCCTAGTAACATCAGCATTGCACCAAGCAAAAACGTGCTGATGGTTCTTCAAAAACTTTAACATTTCATTTTTCAAAACGGGTGGCATCTTAGACCCTATCTTGACACTTTTTCCTTCTTCCAAACAGTGTGTTTCTACCTCTTCGACCGGTATCAACACTCCAGGGGTCTCTCTAGGGTCATCAATTTCACCCTCACCCCCAGAAAGCCCCACAAACTGCTATTGCTCGTTGGTACAGACTGCCCCCAGCGTTCGAGGAGCCAGGGCGGTAGCATAACATTCTCTTGCAATCTTTTGACTGCTCCAGACGACTCCAAACATGTCCCTGCACAGCATATTTCAAGCACTGGTGGACTGTTGAAGCCACTGCATGCATCCTAGAGAGCCAAGACCTCCCCAGAATAGCATTATAGCAAGTGGGACAATCCACCACAATAAAGAGTATTCTGACCATTTTCTTGAAAGGGCCCTTGCCCAATAGAACTTCATCTTCGAACTCTCCGATCACATCTGCTGAGCTGCCTGTAAAGCCCACAATTGATCTATCCGAACTCTGAATTACAACTGGATTTTTCATTCTTTTGTATGTGGTTAAGAAAAAGATATTGGCTGAGCTTCCAGTATCCACCAGAATTCGTCTTATGTCGTTGCCCCCAATAGATGCTCCTATGACAACATCATCCTCATGAGGGCCAGCAATATCTCTTAAATCATCTTCATAAAAAACAATAAAGGGGAATGAATGTTGTGACTGATAGGAAGTCATGTCTCCTTCTAGCTGGGAGGCTAAAGTATGCACGTGCCTCTTCCTCGAAGAAGCAGTAGGAGCTGTCATAGTGTCCTCTCCGAAAATCGTAAGTGACTCGAAAAACTTAATGAGTCCGGAGACCGACCTAGAACATTCCTCAATTGTACCCACTATATTTCGAGTTGGATCAGGATCCAAGTACTCAGATTCCACATCAAACCTTTCAATTATGACCATGGCTCCCTCCGGAGCAGCATTACTTGGACCAACCCGGTGAGTGTTGTCAGGCCTGTTACCTCTTCTTCTTTTGACGTAAGCCCCCAGCTTTCCCCTCTCAATCAAGTTCTGAACTTCTTGTTTCAATGTTATGCAGTCATCAGTGGTATGACCAATATCATTGTGATATTGGCAAAAAGAGTTATTGCGATGCTCTCTGGGAGACTGCAATGTGGCCGATCTCCGATAATGCACCTCTTCCTTTGTTTTATCAAAAATGGTGGACACACTTTCTTTTAATTCTGCAAACCACTCCGGTTGGACCCATGGCCCTCTCTTGTTTCTGGATTGCTGACTTTGAGTAGGAGCAGCTGGTTGAGACTGAGCTTTTGCCCTACCATGCCCCTGTCCGGTCTCTCTTGCTTTGTTCCCGGGCTGATTCTGATTGGGATTTGGTGCCACCGGGGTAGACCTCACCTGCCTGTGCACCCTGGTTTTCTTTGTTTCATCAACGTTTATTTGTTTTCCAACCTGATTCAGCAACCCTCCCCATGTCATGACCTTCTTTCTGGTCACTGAGTCAGCCAAGTTGCCAGGGTTCAAGCCTTGTCTTAGGGATGCTATTGCTATTTGTTCGAAGCAATCAGCCAACCCATTCTTGGTGTTCACAAAATGGCTTATATATTCTTTCAAGGACTCATTTGGTTCCTGGGCACAATGGATTATTGTGTCTCCATTGCCCTTTAGCTCTTTACTCCCTACAAACTGCCTTCGAAAGGCTACCCAAAAAGTATCGAAATCTTTAATACAACCCTGAGGCAGGCTGCTGTACCATTTTAGAGCACTCCCCGTAAATGATTGGGAGAATTCCCTACAAAGTAATTTATCATCGTCGTCAAAGTTCATCATGAAGTTTTTAAATTGTTCCAGATGGTTGTCCGGATCGGTACTGCCATCGTACTTCTCTATTTTGGTGCTGTCAAACCTCTTAGGGAGGTTTCCGGACATAATTTTAGAAGATAATGGAGATTGCCTCCAATTTCTTCCACGATTGAACACAGTATCCTCATTGGGAGTTGCAAAGATACCTGGTTCATCGTGAAAAGCGAAGGGATCCATCAGCATCCGGTCCACATACCTCCGGCTGTGAGATGACCCTTTACCAATATTCTTCTTCATCCTTCCATGTCTATCCCTTTTTCTTGAATATTTTTTGATCTGCTTTTGCTTCTTTCTAGTTCGACCCTCATCGCTGCTAGAGGATAAGGATTTTTCAACTCCTTCATTGTCCGAAGATCTATCAGAAGATTCTGAGCTTGAGTTAGAACTCTCCACTGGCTTGGACCGGTGAGACTTTTTGGAGCTGGCATGAGTCTTTTTGGTGCTCACATGAGTCTTTGAAGACTCATGCTCTCTGGGGTTGTCGGTGTGATGAGCAACTGATGCTTTGGAATTTTCTTTCATGCCCATCTTAGCCTTTTCTTCCCTCAGAGCTTCTATTTCACCCTTTAGCCTATCGCGCTCTTCAATAGTGTACTCATCGTTCTCTCCCACCACTTCGAGCAGAGCTGGTGGTACTTCTGGATTGTCTGGATTCATTCAGACAGACTTTCTTAGCTGGTTTTGAATGCTTGATTCAGGCACCTTCTTCTCCCACTGTGGTCGCCAATTTGGTGAGGATAATTATCGCCTGAGGGTAGGCTTGTAATTTGGTTGGTGTTTAATAGTAGTATGTGGGTGTTATGTATTTAGTGTAGAGAGTAGAGAGATAATTAAGCTGGCTGGTAGCAGTTAATTCTCATTACCCACACTTAATGCAGGTGGTTGGATATTTATACCCTAATGTTTGGGCCCTTATGGGCTTTCGGGTCATGTTTAATGGACCCGGGTCATGTTCAAAGACCCATGAGCTCTAAGTAGGAGAGCAAGTAGCTTAGTCAAGAAGTGTTTAGGTTTTTTAGTACTTTTGTCATAGTTCGAACAGTCCTATGGTCTGAGTGTTCGAAGTGATCTGTCCGGTCCGGAGGCCTTGGACCGATCTGTCCTTGTCCGGGGAGCATGCAGAATCCGGACTCATCAGTGTCGTGCCTGTTGTGTCAGCGAGTCAAACCGTGTTTTATCAAATAATTTTGTCTTTCTACACTTTTATTACACTTTTTATAGTTTACTAAGTCAAATTTAATTAGTTATTCAACACACAAACCATTGTTACACTTGATATATTGTATATTATGTATTTGAAATAAACAAATGAGTGCATAATTAGATATGTGAACAAAATATAAGTACAAAAGCGAATAAAAAATCATGTGTTAAAACTAAACTGATAATTTATTGGTTAAAAACTAATAAAAAATCATGTAAAATATAAACTTAGAATCAAGATTTAAATACGAACTGAGAATGATATTTTAAATCTAAACTAAGAATCATGGGTTAAATCTGAACTAAAAATCAATGGTTAAATGTGTACTAAGAATCATGGGTTAAATGTGAATTGAGAATCAATGGTTAATTATGAATTGAGAATCATACGTTAAATACGAACTGAGAATGATATAAAATACAAACTGAGAATCATTGATATTAAATACGGATTGAGAACTATGTATTAAATCACAATTGAGAATCATGTATTAAATCTAAATTAAAAATCATATATCAAATAGACACTAAGATTCATGTATTAAATATAAAATCATGAATTAAATATAAACCGCGAATATCGTGTTAAATTCGAACTAAGAATCAAAGGTTAAATGCGAACTTAGAATCAAGTGCTAAATCTGAATTAAGTATTATGTGTTAAATATGAATAATAAATCATGTGTTAGAATCGAACTGTGACTCAGAAGTTAAATACAAACTAAGAATCGCCAGTTAAATTTCAATTGAGAATCATATGTTAAATCTGAATTATAAATCATGTATAAATCATGTGTTACATTTGAACTCAAAGTTAAATACAAACTGATAATTAGGGGTTAAATACTAATTGAGAATCATGAGTTAAATCTAAACTAATAATCATGTGTTAAATCTAAAAAAAATAATCATGGTTTAAACACGAATCCTGATTCATTTGTTATATTGAATAAAGAATTAAGGGTTAGATTCGAACTCACAACATGTGTTAAATCTGAACAAAGAATCATGAATTAAATATAAATTGAGAATTATGTGTTAAATACGAATTGAGAATCATACGTAATATATGAATTGCAAATAATGGGTTAAATATGAAATGAGTATTATTTATTAAATCTGAACGGTGAATCATACGTTCAATTTAAATTGATTATTATGATTTAAACGTAAATAAAAAAAGGCAAGGTTATATCTAGACCCCATTTGGCTATAATGAGACCTTCAATCAAAAAAAATATTTTACTTTATGTAAAATGACCATCTTACCCATCATATAAAACAAGTCTTCGACCAAAAATCTAAACAATTTTCTTCCTCTTCTCCAACCAAACTTCTCTCTAGAACTAATCTAATACCCAAAGAAGGAATTACATTAAAATCTAACTATTTTCTTCCTCTTCTTTAACAAGACTTCTCTCTTTCTTTCTCTTCTTTAACAAAACTTCTCTCTACTTTTTAATTATATTTTAATATCGCCTTGTGGAACTTTCAGACTTTTCATTAGCGTAAAAAGAATGAATCACACTAGTCGAAAAGACAATTTTTTTTACAGAATTATATTACAATAAAGTAATCTGTGGACCCAGTAATTTGTATAATTTTTTATTAAGAAATAAACTAGTAACTGTGAAAATATTTCACAGTCCGATGGTAATAGAAATCTTGTTTCATCTTGATTTTTTTTTAAAAAAAAATTCAAAGAAATCAATATTTGAAATTAAGATCTTTGATTAATAGCGAAATCAGAAACATCAATCAGATAACAATACCACAAGAAAGAAAACAACATATCAATTTCTAAGTTTGAATTAAATGTACAACCAGAAACCCTAAATCCTCAAATTCCATGACCTAAGAACTTGTAAACTTTATAACAACCATCGTTCCTTCAGATTTAGCATGTTTAGCCAATTCACCAGACAACATCAACCTCACCGCAATCTGGATTCCCTTGAAGTGATAGTCGGTTTTTTGTTATACCTCGCAAGCTTCGCAGACTCACCAGTCAATTTCTCGAAGATATGTTGATGAAACTGTTCATGATTCCCATAGCTTTGCTGGAAATACCGATATCGGGATGAACCTGCTTCAAGATATTGAAGATGTAGATCTTGTAGGTCTCGACGCTTTTCTTGGATCGTTTCTTCTTTTTATCAGGTCCGGCGCCAGCTTCTTTTGGTAACTTTTTCTGGCCTTTGGTTTCTTCTCAGCTACTACGGCGGCCAAGGGATATTTCTCAGCGACCTTCTTCTCAGTCGGTTTCTTTTCTGCTTTCTTTGCTGCTTGGGGTGCTATTATTGATTTTGATTAGGAAATGAGTTCTCCAAAAAGAGAGATTAATTAGAGCATAAATAATTTTCTAATTTTGATTGGTGAGATGCAAGCTGCAACTTGAATTTGATAAAAAAGAAAAAAGAAAAGAGAGGCTGAAAAAGGTTTATATATTAAGGGTATTTTAGTAAAATTTAGGGTCTCATTATAGCTGAAGAAGGTCTCATTATAACGGGGTCTCATTATAACCAAAACGGGTCTCGGTTTAGCGTTGCCCAATAAAAATCAAGTGTTGAATAAAAATTGAGAAACACGAGTCAAATCCAAATTGAGAATCTAGTTAAATACGAAATAAAAATAATAACATCTTCAAACTAAGAATCACTTGTTGAATATGAATTAATAATTATGTTTAAATGAGAACTAAGAAACATGTGTAAAGTCAAAACTAAGAATCATGAGTTAAATACGAACCGTAAATCATGTGTTAAATCCAACTAAGAATCAATAGTTAAAATTCAAAGTGAGAATTATATGTTAAATACAAAGTGAGTATCGTGGATTAAATACAAATCATACATCAAGAGTTAAATCCAAACCGAGAATCAAGTATTAAATGCAAACTAAGAATCATGAGCCAAATTCGAATTGAGAATCATTTATTACATACGAAATGAGAATCATAAGTTATATACGAATTAAGAATCATATGTTAAATCTGAATTGAGAATCATGTGTTAAATCTGAATTAAGAATCACGGGTTAAATGTGAATCGCAAATCATGTATTAAAATCCAAAATAAGCATCAATGGTTAAATACAAACTCTCAATGGTTAAATACAAACTCACAATCATGTGTTAAGTCTGAATTGAGAATCAATCGTTAAATGTGAACTGAGATTTATATGTAAATGTATACTAAGAATTATGAATAAATGCAAATTTAACTTGAACTAAGAATCAATGTGTTAAATATGGACTAAGAATCAATGTGTTAAATATGAGCTGAGATTTATATGGAAACCTGAACTAAGAATCAAGGATTAAACATGAATCGTGAATCAGATGTTATATATGATATGGTAATAAACAGTTAAATGCAAACTCAGATTCACGTGTTAAATCCGATCTGAGTACCATGTGATAAATGTAAAAATCATGAATTATATGTTAAATACGAAATAAGAATCATAAGCTAAATGAAAACTGAGAATTATGGTTAAATTTTAACTATCTCTTAACTCTTTACTAAGGATAGTGTGTTAAATATGGACCGAGAATATGGGTTAAACATTAATCACAAATCGTTTGTTAAGTTTGATAAGAACTCAGAATCATGTGTTAATCTGAACTGAGAATTATTGATTAAATGTAATTTGAGAATTATGTGTTAAATATGAATTGAAAATCATACGTAAAATATGTATCAGTTATTATTAAATGTAAACTGTGAATCATTTGTTAAATTCAAACGAAGAATCATGTGTTAAATCATAACTGAGTATCATGAGTTAAGTGTGAATCACGAATCAAGTGTTAAATACAAACTGAGAATCATGAGTTAAATCCAAACCGGAGAATCGTGAGTTGGATTAAGTACAGAAAATTATTTAATTCGAGGGTCAAATATCATAACTTTCAGTAATTCTTTAATTGGGCTTGGAGTTTCTGGAAAAGTATAAAAAAATAATAATAGTCGACTAACATTATAGTTTTTATATATAAACCTATTTTATTATCTTGTAAATCAATATATCTATTTATATCATATTTATTAAATTAATATATCTATTTATATTGTATATATTAAAAATAAATAATAAATAATATTATATATATATCGTCTTTTAAATCAAGATATCTATATATATATATATTAATTGCTACATTTGACTATTGACTAACATTTGAAGAAAATTAATTGCTACATTTGACTAACATTTGAAGAAAAAAATTAATTTTAAATCAAATATGGTTCCGTACAATATTAAATAACATTAAGTATTCTTGGCTAATTGAATTCATTTATTTTTTTGTTTTTTATAAAACAAATATTATCTTGTTGTTTTATACAAAATATAAATAATAATTGTTTTCATTAATAGATGTGCAATCCCATATGGTATAAATGTCTTATTATTTAATACAAAACTTAATTATATAAAATACAATGCAAAAAAATAAAAAATAAAAAACAAAATTAATTATATAAAAAATAATAAAAATAAATCATTTGAAAAACAACTTTATTATAAAATCAAATAATGACAAATTTATAAAATCAAGTCGGTTTAATCAAACAAAATTGTAAATTTGACTTTAAAATAATAAAAATAGTCTAAATTTTAAAAAAGCGAAACTATAAATTTAAAAAACTAAAATCGAAAAAAAAGGATAACTAAAACTAAAATCATAATTGAAAAAATATAATTACAAAAATAATTTTGATAGGTTATTAGTTTTTGAAAATAATTAAAAATTGAAGTGCAAAACTAAATGGCAGTTTAAAGTAAAGAGAAGTTACTTCCTTTTAATCATGCAATCAGTTGTAATGTCTTCCTTTTATTTAAGAATTTTTTATATCTGCCTTTTATTTAAGAATATTTTTTCTCAGTATGGTATATCTATGACAAAAACAGATGCTTCGTCTCCTTCTCCTATCTGTTATTGTTGTTGTTAGATGCTTGTTTGCTCCATTACCTTTGTCAGTGTAAAGCGATAGCCTGCAAAGCAACGCTAGAGGGATTCGAACTCATGACCTTGATCAGAGACATGTAGATGCTTGTTTACTCCATTGTCTTTGTCAGTCTAACGTCATAGCCTGCAAAGCAACGCTAGAGCTCGAACTCATGACCTTTGATGAGAGACATACCATACTCAACCAATTCGGCTACCCTTACCCTTAGGCGCTATTCCACTGTCTTCAGTTTTTTGTCAGTTGGAGTATAATTATTTATTGAGGTTTTTGCATTTATTTGATTAGTTTGGTTTGTGTGTCCATAATTAAATTGCTCTACATTTTTACACGTTTTGGGTGCTAAAGATGTCTTGTATTTATTGTGGCCATACCATACGTATTGCTCTTGATTTCGCTGACGCTGTTGCCAGAAGAAATTTCGCTGATGTTGTTGCCAGAAGGAAACAGTCTCCATTGTTGTAGCAAATTAAGCATATGACAATTTTTGAGCAAACCTCTTAGGAAGATTCAGCAGGGGTTGCGTGACTCCAAGCTTGATCAGCAACTTATTGAGAGAATCAGGTGCATGAACTTGATACTTAACACTTCCACATGGAGTTAGATATACTTCAGCCGATTCGAGCTTCTCTGAACTAAGAGTTGTACTGTCCATTGTTTTGCTAAGTACCTTAACAACTAGGTCGACCCCTTCTTCCCTTGTGAAATCCCCCTTGTAGTCCTGTTTAAGTATCAACTACACTGCTTGCTTGCTTGTTGGCTCCTACCGCCACAGCTTCCATCCCCCCTAGTTTCCACTCGGGTCACTCATGTAAAGCTGGAACCCATAGTTCTTGTCCCACCTTGCAAAAAGATACGAAACACCGAAAGGACAGGACGGAGACCGCCAAATGAGTGTAGCCTTGTTTTGTGTCGCAGAGAAATTGAAGTAGCTGCTCAGCTGGCATCGGCTCTTGGTAGGCGTAGGTGTAGCGCTGGGCTTGGACAGGAGCAGTGTTGATAAGGATGTTGGCGTCAGACATTATTCCGGCCATTGCACAAGTGACGTGGTCGTTGAACTTGTACATTTTCTCATTTGAGGGTGAGGCAATTGTTGTAATTCTTATAAATCAAAATATATTTTCATATTATGTTTTAAAAATATTTTTTCAAATTTATTATTATCATATATATTATTATAAATAAAATTATTACAATTGAATAATTATTAGGATTTTTTATTTTAGGATGATATACATATTGCAATAAAAATATTTGTCATAAAAATAAAATTTTAACGAAATAATTGCTAATAATTGTTTAATGCAAAAAAAAATTAGTGCGCAAAAAAAATTAGTGAGTAAAAACATTGTCTCAATATTATTTTGTTATTATGACAAAATTAGTTGTCACAAAAAATTCAATTGTGAAAAAGTTATTTCTATCATCAAAAACATATTTTCTTGCTATGGACCACATTTGCCTCTATATAGTACTTGTTATAAAAAATCTTAATTTGTCACAAAAATATGTTTTCTAATTATTTTGTCACACAAAAGAACCAATTCCGAAAAACTAGTTTGTCACACTATCATTTTTTTTATTGCGATAAAATTAGTTGTCACAAAAAGGAAACAATTGTGAAAACTCTGTTTTCGTGGCAAGAAAAAAATATTAGTGCGAGAAATTATTTTTTCTCATTTTAAATCAATTTTGTGGCGTCAAAATATATTTTTTGTCGCATAAAACCTACTACGAGGGTGCTGTTGCAACTAATTGCTTGTGACAAAATTGTTACCCCAACAAATATGTTGAGAGAAAATATTAGTTTTTAAGACAAAAAAAAAATTGTAGCAAAAACTACTCTAGTAGTGCTAGCCTCGCATCTTCCAGTAGTCCATGTTTCGCGTCTCCCGTATCTCACATCATCCAACAGTACATATCTAGCGTCTCATGTCTCTCGTCTCCTGTAACTCACATTATCAATCAATGGATGTCTTTTATTGACCACTCTAGGAATAATTGGAAGTGAAAAGATTATATTTGGTCTAGAATAATTCTTAGGTTGATTGATTCAATAGTTATAGAGAAAAAATAGCGAACGATTTCTCGAGAGAGAAATGACAAGGGTCAAAGTCAAAGTATTATCATTCATCACCTTTTTTAAGATAAAGTACACATATTTATAGGAGTGTCATGTAACAGACACACACCCCATTACATTTCTAAATAAAAATATATTTATCATATATTACACTTTTAATCTTTTAAGTTTCTTCCTCACATAAAGCCTTACTTATATATTTTTTCTAGATCTTTTAACCACTCTAAACTAATTATTAATGGTCAAATTATTTATATCCTTATATGTAGCACATTAGTCCCTGCAAATAATTCTGAGGGAGGACTAAAATATATCTTCGGACAAGACCTCCTCAAAATTTCATAGGTGAAAGAGGTAAACCCAAGGTATTCATTTAACTAACCCTCCTCGAATATTGTTTTGAAGTAACCATTTTAATCTTGTAAATTTTATAGAAAGCGTTGATTTTCCTCTGATATATCTCGACACCTGTTGAAACCATAACAATACCATCATGTAGTTGTTACCCCAAAAGATCGATGTGACCAGGTAAATAAGGAGACCTTTCAACTCCTCATCAAAAAGCCCATAAAGTTTCTTCCTCACTTGCTATAAATGCAACTGTATGCCTCAAAAATTCTTACCTAACAATATTTAGAGATAAAAAAAGAAAAAGTTGATTCTCCCTCTCTCGACCGTTAAATTAAGATCTCCACCACCTACCGGAAACCACTGCAACACTTTCCATTTCCCTTCGTAATTATTTGATTGTTCTTTACTTTATTGTAGTGATTCTCCTCGGTTTATGTTCAGAATAAAGAATGTGTGGGACTGGCTTATTATTGCACAAAGGACTGCTGAAAGAGAGGCTGCATAAATAATATCTAACACACCTCGACAAATTTCTCAAACTTTCACATATGTTCTTTGTCCCCGAATAAAAAAATGATCACAAACGATTGTCCCCGGATCGTTTTCCAATAATATCTAACAAACGATCACAAACGATTCTCAAGACCACTAGAGGGAGATTAAAATCAATCATCAGATCTGAAAAAATAATATTTCTAGCAATTCATGAGCCAATGATTGGAGCTTCTCAACTCTCTAAGATTTCCAGAATCCTTGGCTACCAAAACAACTTTGCTAATGTATCAAACAATATTTGGATTCTCTTGAACAATGATTTTAGCATAACTCTTATTGATAAATGGGTTCAGTCTCTACGTATAAGGTTAATAACTCTTTACTTAGTAAAGAACATTATAGTATCTATTATTTATGCTAAATGTACCATGAAACAAAGGCTTGAATTTGGAATAATCTAAGGCAAATTGTTGATAACATAATGAAATAGATTGCGATGGGTTACTTCAGCACCATTATAAATCCATCTGAGCAGTTATCTTATTCTTATTTTTGCGTGAAAAGCATAAACAAGTTCCACATCACCATAGAACTACGAAGACTAAAATATAAAAGTATAAAACATGTTATGGCAGATAGTATAATTAGATGAGAGAATTAGAGCTTTATGTTTTAATGAAGGATTGATGTGCAATCAGACCCCTTTGTAACCGTTTCAATTAAAGCTAAATATTTGCGCCTCTATATAAAGGCCAAGGTTGATCTAATAAATATCTCTAACTTTTGAGATAAATCACTTTTATTGCTTGACTTTCTCTCACTAATATATATACTTCTCTCTACATTTTACTTTTCTCAATCTTATATAGTGAAACCAAATAATTACTCACCAAATTGGCGACTCCGTTGAGGACTGATAACTAATTAGTGCCTAGATTACTTTTTCGTATTTTCTCTTTCTTCCATTTCAAATCTTTGAAAAAACTTCAAACTTGACGATGAATCCAAAAAGTAAGAACAATTCGTTGGTTCGAGCAGCTGTTGAAACATTGAAATAATATTTGCAAGGGGATGATGATAGGCAAGAAGAATCTTTTCCAGTTTGACAAACTCAATCAGACATAAAAGTGTGGATGAATCAACTATTGGACAAAATTACCGCTTTGAATGAGAAATACAACCAGAGAGAGCATAAAATTCAGTCAGCTAGGATAAAATCAGAAGTGAGACAAATGGATGACAAAAATGAAGCTGACGATCAATCTGATCGAACTTGCGTAGCTCGCCAGATTAGAAATGAACAAAAAAGTGTAGTTTGAATCTTCTAAAGAGCGTCACACATCTCGAAAGGAAAAAAAGATAAACAAAGGTATGTCACATCTAGTAATGAAGAGATAGGAAGTTTAGGATCTGATTTCAAAAGATATTGAGGATCTTCGAAAGAAGAAACAGATCAACCTCAAAAATCTTAAAAAGAATACAAAGCTAGGAGAGAAAGTGTACTTCGATGTTTGAGGGAAGTTAATTAGTGCGAAGGAAATACATCGAATTAATACAATGTTGTTAATGATCGAAATTTGAACGTTGTGATGGGAATTGGAGATGACAATCAATATGTTCAAGTTGTTGGTTTGAGAAATTCTCCATTGATAACTGATATAAGATCTATCTTTCTTCCAAAGCACTTTGACATTTCAAAGATTTTAAAATTCGATGTGATGCAAGATCCTGACGATCACATCGAACAGTTCAAAAATTAAATGATGAATTTTGAGGATGATGACAGGCTGGTGTGTCGAGCTTTCTCTCACACATTCATGGGAACATCTTTAAAGTGGTATAATAGAATTATGAGGGGGTCAATTTCAAATTTTATAGATTTTTAAACTGCTTTCTGAAGACAATTTGTGGGGAGCAAGGAAATGCGAGCAAATTGAGATACAATAATTCATTGCAAACAAGCAGTGGGAGAAAAATTAAGAGATTACACTAACCGGTTTGTCTTAACTAAGGTGGGTTTAGATAATTGTGAGGAGCTGGTAGCAATGCCAACCTTTTGACAATGATTGTTACCAGAGGATGTGGCAAACGAAACAACAAAGCAAAGAGCTTTGGCTTTTAAAGCATTGATAGCTCAAGTGGAAGACTAAATCAAGGTAGAAAAGTTGACCGTAGTTCGATGAGTAGTTGGGACTGGTCAAATGAATTCTGGACAGGTGTCAAACAATCAAGGGCAATCTTCGAATTCCGTCCAACCGGCACGTCCGATGAACAATAATTTACCTTCTCGAACTAGGGGATATACAAATCAAGCATCAGGGTACCAATTTCATAGACCGAGGCCCAACCAATGGATAAAACCTGACTATTATATCGATCTAACTGAGAGTGTTACTACAATCTTTCAAAAAAATTAACGGGTATGTGAATTTCAAAAAGCCTACCCCGATAAATAGGCCAAATGAGGAGCGAAACAAAAGGTTATGCAAGTATCACAACGATATTAGACATGATACTACAGAGTGTATTGCATTAAAAAGGAAGTACATACTTTGATTGAAAATGGGAAGTTGCTGGCCTATGTGAAAGGGCAGAGCAATGCGTCAAATAACCCTATCGCATCGACTTCACATGCAACGATTCCAAATAAACAGACTGAAATTTGATGATTTTGGATTCAAAGGTTGATAATTTTGATGCAGCATTGGAATACTTAGATGTAGATTTCTATCGATTAATTTTAGTGGCAGTAAATGAGCCAGTGAAGCAAGATCATGTTCGAAGCCTTTGTGAGTATTTTGATTCCTATGCAATTTCTGGGGGCGATACTATGACTGGTAATACTGATAGTTCTAGAAAAAGGCATGTAGTGAGTCTAGCTATTCATATAGAGATAAAGATGTCTACTCATCTGTATGGTAAGAGAGATATTCCCTATATTCTTTTTTATGAAGATGATTTAAGAGGTATCGCAGGACCACATGAGGATACAGTGGTTATTAGAGTAGAGGTTGCTAGCATCAAAATCCGGCGCATGTTGATAGACACATAGGAGCTCTGCGAACTTTGTTTTCAAGACAACTTATGATAGAATGCGCAACCCTCCTCAGATTTCCCAAGCAGAACGTTCTATCATTGGTTTTACTATAGTGACTGCGCAAGTAATTAGAGAATTCGAGGAAGAGGTGAGTCTGGAAAATAGACCTTTCAGAAAGAAGGTTCAAGTGCTTTTTATGTTGGTGGACTGTCCAACAAACTACAATGCCATTTTTAGAAGATCTTGGCTATCGAGGATGCATGGAGTTGTATCAAAAGTCCACCAATGCTTTAAGTATGTCTCGCAGATCGTGTAAGGTTGTCTGAAGTGATCAAAAGGTTACTAAAAATTCTTATGTCACTTCTTTTCGGATCCGAGGATCTAGGAGTGCTCATGAAATGGGTGAATAGAAACCAAGGGGGTTGAACTCAGACCTCGAAGACGGGGTTGGTGATCCGAGGGAAACCCTGGGTTCATTGACAGTAAGTGAAGCAACGGAGGAATATGCTTTTCCTGATGGAAGAGTACTTCTAATAGGAACCTTACTAACCCCAATTTTATGTCAACAACTATTACAGTTTTTATCTCACAATTTGGATGTTTTCGCTTGGAAGACAAAAGATGTAATAGAAGTTCCATTCGAAGTGATTTGTCATAGCCTAACAATTAATCTGAAGGTCAAACCTGTTATACAAAAAAAGCGGGCATTTTCTTTTAAGAAATCAGAAGCAATTGTTTCTGAGGTGGATCGTTTATCGAAGATCGGGCATATAATGGCTTCGCAGTATCCTTTATGGATGGCAAACCCACTAGTGGTCAAGAAGAAGAATGAGAAGTGAAGAATGTGCGTCGATTTCACATATTTGAACCCAATTTGTTCTAAATACTCGTTCCCCGTTCCTCGAATAGACCAGTTGATTGATTCAACTTTGGGAAATAAAATATTGACCTTTATGGATGCTTTTACATGGTATAATCAATCACAGATGGATCCAAAGGATCAAAAGATTACTACCTTCATCACGGACCGAGGCTTGCATTGTTACAGGGTTATGCCCTTTGGATTACAGAATGTTAGAGCTACATATCAGAGATTAATGAATCAAGCATTCACCTCTCTGATTGGAAGAAATATGGAGGTGTATATCGATGACATGATGGTTAAAAGCTTAACAAATGATACACACCTTGAAGATTTAGAGGAGACTTTTTTTAATTTAAGAGCAATAAGGCTAAAGTTAAATGCAGATAAGTGTACCTTTGAATTTCGATCATGAAAGTTTTGGGTTATGTTATTAGTGAAAAGGGAATATAAGCTGACCCAGAACAGCTAAAAGTTGTAATATCAAATAAATCTCCTCGAACTATCAAAGAAGTGCAAATATTGACAAGAAGGTTAGTTGCACTTAACAGATTCATTTCTAGATTTTCTGATAAATGTTTTCCTTTCTTTCAAGTGTTACGAAGACCAAAAGAATTTGAATGGACTTCGGAGTGTGAATCAGCATTTTCAAGTATCAAAGACTTATTGTCATCGCCATAAATACTGTCCAAACCTCGAAGTGAAGAACAATGTTCTTGTACATTGCAGTATCTGATTTTGCGGTAAGTGCAGTATTTATAAGTGAAGATTCAAGAATTTCGAAGCTATTGTACTATGTCAGTAAGAGTTTGGTAGCAGCAAACAAGAGGTATTTGAAGCTCAAAAAATTGGCTTTGGCATTATTAGTGGCTGCTAAAAAAATATGCCCCTATTTTCAAGCTCACACCATTGAAGTTCGAACTTCATTTCCACTGAAAAATATTTTGCAACGCCCAGATATTTCTAGGAGGATGACTAATTGGTCAGTTGAATTGGGAGATTTTGACATCACCTTTTCACCTCGAACGATAATTAAGGCCCAAGCTTTGGCATATTTTCTTGTTGAATTCCTTTCAAGCAGATCAGATGAAGAGGTTAACACGAATGTTTTGCCAGCTATTTCGATGTTAATAGTTCAAACTGATATGGGTTCTAGCATTTTAAGATACAGCGTTGGGGTTCAACTGATTTCTCCATATGGAGACACGATGCTTCAATATATTAAATTTGGCTTTCACGCATCGAATAATGAGGTTAAATAGGAAGCTGCGTTGGCTGGTTTGAGGCTTACAAAAATTTGTGGTGCAACTTCCGTACGATTAGAAACAAATTTTCAATTAGTAGCAAATCAAGTGGTTGAAATATCTGAACCTAAAAAGGACCACTTCATTCTGTATCTTCAAAATCTGAATCTTTTGTTTGATCACGTTATTGTAGGGCATATAAGCCAAGGAAACAATACAGTTGCTGATTCTTTGGAAACTGTTGCATACAAAGAAGTATATCATTGGATTTTATTACAGGAGAGTCCATCCTTTCTAACTCATTCAGAGAAATGTGAGCATATTGAGGAGGTATTCGTCACTCTAAATACAATCTGAGGAGATTGAAAAGCTGATATTTTGAATTTTTTTATCAGAGAAGCGTTGCCTAAAGATATGAAATTGGCTAAGAAATTGCGAGGTAAAACATTTGCCTATATAGTGTTAGATGGGATTTTGTACAAAAAAGCTTTGAGTAGGCCATTATTGTGATGCTTCAGCAAACAACAATCACAGGAAGTTTTATCATAACTACATGATGGAGAGGGTTCAGCACATTATTGACTCGTCGATTTTTGATGGCAGGAAATTCTCGACCTTCGATTATGGACGATGCAAAGAATCTAGTTCGAATTTGTGATATTTTTCAATGGTTTGCAAACTATATTCATAAACCGACAGTTCCCCTTAAATCTATTATAGATGTCGTCCCATTTGATAAATGGGGAATAACTTTGGTGGGTCATTTTCCAATGGTTTCTAAAGGACGACAAATGATTATTGTTGCAGTGGATTATTTGAAGTTGAATCATTCTCTGGAACAAAAGAAAATGATGTAATTAAGTTCATTGTAAACAGATTTGTTGTCGTTGTGAAGTACCTCGAAAAATTACTACAGACAACGCTCCTCAATTTAATAACAAAGAAATGGCTTCTTTCCATGCTTCAAAGGGGATAAATCAATGTTTTTTTACATCATTTCATCCCAAAGAAATGGTCAAGTAGAGGTGACAAACAGTTCTATTTTAGAAGGGTTGAAAAAGAATTTGACAGAGGCTGCAGGAAAATGGCCGAATTATTTTCATGAGGTGCTATGGGCTTATGGAACAACCATAGGGAAGCTACTAAAGAAACCCATTTTGCCTTGGCATATGGGATGGATGTTGTTAGTCCTGCAGAATTCACATTGTCTTCTTTTAGAGTAGCTTAATACTCCGAAGACCTGAATGACGAGGCAAAAAAACCAAGTTTGGATTTGATTGAAGAAAAAAGAGTTCGAGCTCACATGAATATGATTCATTATCAAACTCTTATGATGATTAGATATAATTCAAGGGTTAAAATGAGGGATTTCAAGGTGGTGATAGAATTTTAAGAAAGGTATTCCTCCATACTAAGGAAAAGAGCCTCGATAAGATGACCCCAAATTGGGAAGGTCCTTATATGGTTGTTGAAAAGATAAATTCAGGGTCTTATCGCATTTGTGGCAATTAGGAGGGGATGCTTCAATATCCTTGGAATATACAACATCTAAAATTATATTGGAAGTAACTGTGTTGTATTTTGAAATTGTTTTCTTTGACTAATTAGAAGACTTTTTCCTACCATATTGGGACATGGAGGTTTTAATGAGTTGCTATGCAAATATTCGAAGCTATCAATAAGAATGCATTTTTTTGCCAATGGTTGTTTACAAATGCTTGTTTAAACTATTTTGGTAAGTAGTCAAACACTGATCATCTTTGAGGTTCACGAAGAGTAAAATATTCCAAAGTGTTGAGTACACTTTTCGAAGAAACAACCATATTTGAAGTGTTACGTTCTCTAAATGCACACTAATATTCGAAGTGCTACGTTTTCTAAACGCACTGTAATATTCAAACTGCTATATTCTCTAAACACAATGTAATATTCAGAGTGCTACATTCTCTAAATGCACTATTGTATTCGTAGTGTTGCGTCCTCCAAACGTACTATAATATACGAGGTGCTATACACAACATTATCCAAAATGTCACATTATATAAGTACTTTGTTTATATTTAAGGTTTTAGTGTTCTTTAAATATACCAATGAAGTTAAACGAGTATTTCCACTTCAAAAGTTTTTATAAGGGGTATAATATAAGTAATATTTTGAGACAAACATGACTTATAAAAATAAAGGATAAAACAAAGCCTTTCTGCATTCAATTTGATTTGATGAGAACAAATTAATTTCTTAAATGCCAAGTAAAGATGCATATATCAAAAACAAAATATTACAATGATTGAATGTCAGACACAAAAAAGATATAGCAAACTTACTCGTCTTTGGAGCTTTCTTCAGAAGTTTCCCTTTGATAAAAAACACTTTCCTCTTATTCTGCTTATTTGGATAAAGAGCCAGGAATAAGATCAAAAGCTTTGCTAAGGATAATTTTGATGGGAATTTTCTCCCAAAAACTCGAAAGGTTAGCTTTAGGAAATGTAGCATGAATCTCGCAAAGAAGGTTGATGGATTTTTGCTCTTCAACATTTGTGGTAGCTGCTAGCATGTCTTTTCCACATTCATTCTCAAAAGCAGTTACAAGAAGCTTTTTTTCTTCTTTGAATTGAGCTTTGAGAGCAGTCATATCCTCTATCAATTTCTTCTTCTTATCCCCAATCTGCTTAAGTGAAACTTGAAGATCATCGGATTTTTTCTTCTCTGTAGCTAACTCCTCAAAATGCTTGGATTTGAGTTGATTTATTTCATTTTGGTGAGAAGTGTTGAGATTTTTATTTTCTTTTCGATGCACATCTGTGAGGTTATTCTTGAGATAAATGAGTCCATTGACAAATTCAGATTTGGCCATTTGAGATCCATGAAACTACTTTTCTACGAGGCCACCAAAGATGTTTTTCATGCTTTTTTTAGCAGCAACAACTTTCTTATAGTGAACCATCTCTTTAGCCATGTGTTCTAATTGACTTCGAGAAGATTCGGTTTCTTGGGTTAATTTCTAGGATGCAGAATCAAGATCAGAAAAAGTTTGAAGATCAACTATAACTTCTTTGGATGTCTCCTCATAAAGAATGACCATTGGGCTAGGACAAGGTATGAGAGCAATGGAGGTTGTAGAAAAAGGGACTTCAGGAGATAGCTTCGGAAATAGTAGAAGTAGGTCTTTTACCAAGATTATGCAGTTGATCTTGAAGTTCCTGAACGATTGTATCTTCATCTCCAACCAGCTCTTGAGATTGATCGAAGTTGATGAAGCTATCATGATCAAAGTGTTCATCACCTCTATCATAGTCTCAAAAAATCCCCCCTTGTTGAGTGCCACAGTCTTCAGCACCTTCTTTATTTTATTTTTGCTAACATTGTTGATACTCCACAACCACAATTTCTTCACCATCGAACAACACTTTTTCGACGGTTTGCACAACTTTCTTTTTCCCTTTCTTTTGAGGAGTCGTTTTACCTGTGCCTTTCTTTTTTGACGGGACGATTATTTTTTTTAATTTTTTGGAGAGGGATGGCCTTCGACTCCTTCTTTTCGATAGTGGGGAGGTTACTTTCTATTTTTTTTCTCTTCGAAATATTTGGCATCAGATCTACTAAAGGGCTAGCTTCCTTTTTATTCTTTTTCTCCTTCTTCTTCCGGGGAAGGTGTCTATCCAATCTATTTTGAACGGGAAGAAATAATTTACAGTCATGGTCTACTAACCTTTTGACAACATACATAGGGTTAGGTGGCTCCATTAGATTTTCAAGGAAATGAGGTCCTAAGTTGATTCTCAACAGATGGTTGTTGAGAAAGTTGATAGGCTGGGAGGCTGTGTGAAATGCATCGCTCCATTCTTTTTCAGCCTAAGGTGCAAGTTTGACGAAAGTCTATTCGGCATCTTTTCGAAGAAGCTTGTAATACCTTGAAATTTCTACACAAAACACAAAATTTGATAAGAGGTAAGTAGAAAATCCGTTTGAGGTACAATTCAAGGTAATATAATAAAATGACTTACGATTACTCCTCCAGAAGAGGTTTAACTTTGATGGGTTGGCTTCAGAAATTTCTTTAACATTCTCCTAAGCTCCTGAGACGAAGACAAATTTTTGTTTCTAAAAAATTTCTGCCTCCAACAAGTCATCGATGATCTTCCAATCGTCATCCAGTTTTAGTTAGTAAAATAGAAGTACCGATCCGTTTGACAATTTGGTTAAGGAAATGAATTCTTGGATGTTGAGAGGAATTTTTTCTAGTCGAGAAACCATGATCACAGAGAGTAAAGTGAACCACTGATTTGGTGTCACCTGAGTTGGGCACAGATCCAGAATTTGAAAGTATTCAACTATCATGGGGTCTAGTAGAAATTGAAGACCCCAATTAATGATCTATGGGTAGACTACCAATTCATCATTTTTACAATTCAAAGGGGTTTCCCCTTCTTTGGGAAGACAAAGTATCAAGTTGTCTCCCATTCCCCATTGTCTCTTTAGATCATCTGTTTGTCTCTCTTGGTAAAATATATAAGAAACATTTTTAAAGCCAAGATATAGTGTGGTTCGAGAGGTTTTAAGTTTTCACCAACTAATGCAAGCATCTCGTCGGATATCATCACAAGAGATTTTTCTCTTCTTGTTTTACGAGCTTTTCCCTTTGAAACATTTTCCACTACTTCACTCTCTGATTCCTTCGAAGTTTCTTCTTCTGGTTCAGTTTTTTTTAATATGTAGCTTCAGAATCTATTTCCTCCTCGGATGCCTCATCCATTAGTCGATGCGGGTTACTTGAGGTATTTTGTTGAGATGTTGTTGTTGTCTCAACAATTTCCCTCGGGGGGAGGAGAAGTGGTTGATGGATTCGAAGCAACATCACCATTTGAAGCGACATCAGCATTATCGCTCATGGCTATGAAATTTTTTATTTTTGGTGTTTGAAGAGGCTGAGTTTTTGTTTCCCTGCGCAATGGACAAGGGGGCTCAGGTTTGACTAAAGAATGAGTCTCTTCTGATTTCTTTGAAGAAGATTTGGTTACCTTAGATTCTAGGTGTTTTTGGTGTTTGAGTTCTTGATGACTGACTTTCTTTTAGAAGAGGAGAAGGTGAAAAAACAAGAGTTTTGTTAGGATCGGAGTTACCATAATAGATTGTCTATGTAGACAGACCATGAGGAGCGTTGCTTATTAGTCTAGCTGCTTTGTATTCATTTGCTCTTTCGCTTATACAGAAGTAATCGTATGATCTGAAGACTTTGTTGTGTGATTTTAGAGAGTTGGGTTTTTTTGGGAATTCTGGCTCTGGATCTTCTAGTTTTCGCATGCTTTCTCATGAACCAGTTGAAGATTGAACAAAAAATTTGAGTTTTCCGGTGAGGGTAGCCAACAGATTGAAAAAACAGATGAAGGTAGCCAAAGATTTTTAATTTCTACAATTTCTCTCTTAAGAAATTATGTTTGTGAATCAAAAAATGGGTCACAAAAGTATTTATAGGAAGAGATAATTGGGAGAGGTGGAAATTAATTAGATAGAATTTAAAACGGTTGCATGGATAAGGATTTAACATTTGTCATACTATAGGTCTAGTGGCAGAACTACTGCCTAGGGTATCATCATTTTCCTGGAGACAGACATGGCATTTATAGTGTCATCATATATTCAGTCTCAGCTTCGAATCATGGAAACTGGTGAAAAGAAATGGTTTCATCTAGAGTGTCATCCTCGAAATTTGAAGCAGTTCAAATTATGAATAAAAGGGATTTTCTTCACTTCTAAAGATTTCTGAAGTTATTTAGTTCTAATTCGTTTAGTTTCATATGAACTAAGGGGGCTATTGATAAGGAAATAGAAATTCAAGGACCAAAATGTAAAAAAATAAAACCTGTTATGACATGTTGTATAATTAGAGGAGATAATTAAAGCTTTACGTTTTAATGAGAGACTGATGTGAAATTAGACCTCTTCTTGTAACCATTTCAGTTAAAGCTAAGTTTTTGTGCCTCTATATAAAGGCCAATGCTGATCTAATAAAGCTCTTTGACTTTTGAAATAAGTCACTCTTGTTGCTTAACTGTCTCTCACTATAATCTACTTATCTCTACATTTTACTTCTCTCAATCTTATATAGTGAAACCAATTAATTACTCACCATTACTTAACTGAATTTGGTTTTAATGAAAGAAAATTCACCTAGACCAACTCTCACAATTGGAAGAGATTATATAGAGTATTGCACAATAATGCATGGTCCAACTATTTTGATACCACCACTGTGACTCACATGGCCGGAACTAGCTCTGATCACAGTTCTTTTTGCATTTCAATTACACAGTAATTTGAGAAAATAAAGACTTCTTTCAGACTCTAAAACACGTGGCTTCTTTATCTTGGCTTATATAATATGTTTAAGACTTGTCGGTATGAATCTATGATTGGTCCTCCTTTACAAATGTTTTCGAAAAAGTTAAAATACTAAAGACCAAACTAAAGTGTTGAAACAAAGACACATTTGGAAATATATTCATGGAAGAAATCAAGTTTCTTAAGAGTTGTTACCAGGAAACTAAATCGATTAAAGACAAGATTAATCTAATAAAATCTAAGGTCAATCATCTACGACTCTTAGCCATGGAGGAATCCTCATGGAAGCAGAAATTTCGTAGCAACTGGCTTCAAAATAGAGACAAGAAAATTGTAGTTTTCCATAACTACAGAAAAAAGGAAAAAATGCAGAATCTCTAGAATACTAGAAGGAAACATATGGATTGAAAATCAATAGAAAATTGGCAATTCTGATATATGTCACTTTCAAAACATTTTGACAGAACATTCTACTGAAAAAGATATCCATGGTCTATCCTATATCATCCCAAAGATCATCCCACCAAAGGACAATATTTTTCTAATGAAACTTTAGATGACGAGATTTACAACTCTATAAATTCCCTAAATCCCTTTAGTGTCTTTGGTGTTGATGGTTTCAACACTCAATTGATTCAAAAATTCTGGTCTATAATAGGTTAACTTATGTGCAACCATCAAATCCTTTAACAATGGTGACTTTGTTTTACAAAAAGTCTATGCAACAATTATCTGCCTAATCCATAAGATAGATTCTTTTAAATCTTGGAATGATTAAAGACCTATAAGCTTCTACACAGTCTTTGACAGAATCCTCTTCATGCTTATCAATGATAGATTATATACTCTTCAACCTAAGTTCATCTTTGAAGAACAAAGTGAATTTGTTTAAAAAACAAATATCTATCATAATACTCTTTTAACTCGGGAGTTATTGAAAGACCTAAACAAGAAAATAAGATGAGGCGACATACTTATTAAAATTAACATGGAGAAAGCTTTTAATAAGATCTCATTCCCTTTTATTCTTAAAATTTCCAACAGTTTCTCGTTTTTAGTAGTTCCGTTGATAAATTAGAAGCTAAATTAGTGAAAACTGGTTCTCTATAATAATAAATGGAGATCCTATATGTTACTTCAAATCCAGTAACAGAGTCAGACAAGATAATCTAATCTCACAAAGTCTCTCAATTCTTGCTGAAGAGTTCCTTATCAGAGGTCTACAAAGACTCAACGTGAAAGAACATGCCATAAATTTAAATCATCAAGCTCAACCATGGTACCCTGTCAAGCATATGTTGATGGCATGATAATCCTCTACAATGCGTAAACAATAAGTTTTGAGAAAATTATAAAATTCCTACAAATATACCAAGACATATTTGGGTAGGTCATAAACAAAAACAAAACCTTTTTCATATCATCTAACAAAGTCTCTCAAACTAGAATTCATTCTATTGAACACTCTATTAGATTCAAGACAGAAAACCTTCCAATGAAGTATATTGGTATCAATATACACATTAAAATCAAAGCATCACAATTTGAGATATTATAACAAAAATCAGAGAAAAATGTGGGATTGGCGCAACTTACTCTTATCATTTGGAGGAAGAGTCACACTGATTTAAGGTGTCTTACTTGTTATTCCAGTCTTCCACCTCCAAAGCACTTACATTCCAAGATTTGTAACAAACAGAATGTACAAAAATCCTTAGCAGATTCTTATAGGGCATAAATAATCAACACAAAGCAGTCGCATAGACTAGATTGAAGTTCATCTGTAAGCCATACGATGAGGATAAAAAATCAGAAGTCTAGAAGAAACTTCTCTGACTTTCACTCGTAAGATCTGGTATATTTTTCTAAAAAAACAAGAGTATTTAGTCCAAGTTTATGCATTCAAAATATTATTCATTTCAACATCCTATGCAAGTCCAGCAAAAAACTTCTAATTCAAAAACCCGGAAGAGGCTACTACAGGTCAGGCAGCTAGCATAAGATTTCATCTTCTGAAAATTAGGTAAATGGGAGCTTAAGTTATGGCTTGACTTATGGTGCTCTAAAAATCCTTTAATTTCTCGTAATTTGAATGTATGTTGAAGAGAAAATGAAAGAATTTTGGACTAAAGGCAGATGAAACAACTCAAAACTACTAAATAAAGTTATTCCTTCAAATATTGACATAATTACAAGACTAAATATAAAGTGAACCGAAGAAAACTTTATTCAATGGATTCACACACAACAAGGAAGCTGTAGCATTAAAGCTACTTGAGAGAAAATCGGGCTTAAAGGAACCAAATCATCTCTATTCAAGAGAATCTGAAATTCAATCACTCCAAAAAAATTATTTTCTTCTTTGGAGGTTGTTGATTAACTAGATCTCTGTAGATGTGGTTCTTCAACACATGAATTTAGCTCTTGCATCTAAATGTCAATATTGTGAAAATTATGAAATAAACAATCATTTTTTTGTACAATGTAGGACAGATTGAAAGGCCTGACATTACTTTAGGAAAGTATTCAACATAAACAATACAAGATATATGACTTTGCACAATGTAATGAGGTCTTGGTTCTGGTCTATAAAAGAAATCTATATTCGCACTATTTTTTCACGGATCGTCTATTGGTCCTTATGGTCTAATAGAAACAAGATTAATCATCAACAAATCGGTGTCACAGCATCTACCATTATCTGGAAATTTACAAACATAATTAAATAACTCATTTTCAAGTAAAATAGCTTATATTAATAAAGCCCAATTGGCTAAAAGTATAAAGTTTGGAAACAATGATAATGAAGAATATTTACAATGAGATGATGTTTTAATTACTTAAACATCAAGGTATACTATTCATCTTCTTAGCTTGAATATCTTAAATATTCTTGTCTAAAAACTTCTTTAAAATACTCCTCTAAAATTAAATGGTCCTCCTCCAAGATTATAAAGTTCATAAACCTGTCAATAACTACAAAACAAAGAGTTTGACATTGAATTATAGGTCACGAAATTCATACCTTATGTTAGTTAACCGAAATCAGATTATCTACCAAAAATAGTTTTTCATCCTAATATAGCCCAAATTGAGGCTTTCAATAAATGAAATAGCCTTAAGAGTTGCAGGAAGATATTGAGGAAGTAACTCTAAGTTAGTTTTATTTTTAATAACCCATTAACAAATCCAATCAGTAGTGAGGTTTTGCTCCCTATGCATCTTGGTTCTTTTCATCCATACTTAATTGGTGCAGAAAACTGATATTGACAAACATGTTAATAACCCACAACTACAGTGAGCAAGACGAAATTACGGACTAGCTTGCTAAATATACTCATAAGTGCAAGTTCAAACTAGACATAAATGGGAATCATATACCTAATCAGCTCAAAGCCATTATGTTGTTGAATAGTTTAGAAATTGGATTTTTCAGAGACCTAAACTAATCAATGTTTCTCACCTCGTATATTATTTCTTATCTTATATGTAAAGATCTAACTAAACTTATTTCTTTTTGCACTAAGGAGCTTTATTATAGGTAGTTACACCTGAAAAAACTATAATACAGGTCAAAACCAGCTCTAACTATTACGGGAAAGTAGTTGACCCATAACCAATAATCTTTTACAACCAGGAAAGTTGATTCAAATCTCTGACCATGAATCGAAGATCTACTTCTATCATCGAGATCATTATTCCAACATGAGTATTCACGAAATGAAAGAACAAGATTCAAAGAAATCAGAAACAATATTTGAAAATCTAAAAGAAACAAAGAGAAGCAAATACGTGAACAAATAATTGATTCACGTGAGCTCCAAACATCAGTTCCTTCTATTACATCAGTACTCAAAGCTCGGCTAGTTGTCCAATTTTTTTGAATAAATTCCGAGCTCCAATCCATTAACTACTACTTTAATCATCTAAGTAAACACCGACGACATCTGCCTCCCATATTTTATAATGAAACACTACTTCTCGAAATGCAAAAAATCTTATCATTCTTCAATAAAATGATAGTTCACTAAGACACTCAATTTGTGATTCTATAGTAAGTGAGCTCCAAATTAAACCTCTCTTCAAAATTAAAATTTTGGTATCCTGTACACAGTATTTCTCAAATAGTAGCTTAAATATTATACCCGTAATCGAACACATAATATCTAATAATAAAAGATTTTATTAGAAAAATGTTTAAATCAAATCAACCGTAATGTAATCAAATTTTAATAAAATTTTAATTATCGCAAAGCTGGGTCAGAAACGAGGGGACGGGACGAGTCAAACAGGTTTGTCACCCTAATTAAAAATATCAAGGCGTTTATGTTTTGATTAGATGTCAAAAGTACACTTAACAGGTGTCAATTTGATTGATTATTTATTATGTGTATTTATTTAGGGTTTTTTTGGTAAAAACATTTAAATAAATAGAGAGTTCATACAAATACTTGGGGCATATCCCGAGAAGATACAAAAGATAAGTGAAACTGATACAAAAGTGCTAGATGGCCGATGTATAAATAGTAGTAACATCGGCATAACTACTTAGACAGAAATAAAAGAGCAGAGGTGGGTACAATATCACTGAGCATCCAGAGATCCCGCGACGACCTAATGAAAGCTCCAAAGGTAAAGATTCTGTAAGGTCTCATACAAAATGTCTGGACAATCGAAAATAACAGAATCCATGGTTGTGAGATGGTGAAGAAGGTGACTAAGAGAATTAGATAGGGTTTTACACTTTTACTTTCCAAATCAAATTTATTTTTTATTTAGGTGTTATCTAATATACATAAGAGGTAATAATCAATTATATAATTACATTCCATTATCCCTGTATGTTTTAGTTAACCATAATAATGTTTAATTAATTATTTAGCTACTATTTAATACATATTTTAATCTCTCTAAGATATCTGTGTATATAAATATTGTTTTTTTTAGTTTTTTTCTTATTTGTGTTATATGTATATTTCAAAAAATATTGTTATTTTTGTTTATATCTTTTTTTTGTTTATATTAAATTTTTGTTACACTACACTATTTTTTATGTTCCCGGTTTTAAATTTCTATTTTTATTTCTCCATGATTAATTTTATTTGTATGGTTTATATATTTATTTTGTATTTTATTATATTACTAATTTTTTAATCGATTGTTGTATTTTATTGTGTTTGGAGGGAATCTAATTGACCATTTAAAAAAAGGCAATCTAAATTGAGAAAACAATATATTTTTTATTATTATTTTTAGAAAAGTATTTATTATCTTTAAATTGTAAAAAGATCGAATGTTCAAACAAAATAAATTTTAAATTTTAAATTTTAAATTTTAAAGTAAAAACAAAATTTCAGAAAAAATGTCAATATAAAAAACAAATATTTTAGGAAATTTATTATTAGTCGATACAAAAAGGATATATATAGAACAAATTACAAAACTAAAGTGTGGGGCAAAAACTAGTTGGAGTGACTTAAGAAAAAATATGACAAGTAGAATCAATCAGTACTGGGATTGAGAATGGAAACCATTTTAGACGAACCCAAATTTAATCCCGCTAACCAGTGGGGTCAAGCAGGACGTGCCATCAGTTTCAGGTTCTATTTATCAGTTTTAAATGTCTGCCGGATTTATAGGTTGTGTACTCATTTTACAGATTAAAGACTAACATGTAACAAGTTGCGGCGGGACTGTCACATTGTGTGTTTATCCGATTTATACGATTATTTAAAATCATTTTTTATTTTTTAATTAAATCAAATTTTAATAATTGAGATACCTATAATATCAATAAAATATTTAAGATATTTTTTGATATTTTTTTTATTATATTTAGATATTATTCATAATTTATAAAAGGGAAATTGTATTTAAAGTACCCACTCAACTATTCAATTGTCACTTACCACCCAAGGTTTGATCAATTGTTACTTAATACCCATCTCAACTACCTTATTGTCACTTACAACCTAATTTTATTTTAATACCCTAACTACCATTAACCCACTATATAAACCTTATTTTCTGTTTTCTTTCTATTTTTTCTAGCTTTTTGAAGATTTGAATTTGTTAGCCGCTCTAACCACCTAACCCTACCAACCACCACGAGCTGGGTTGAAATCACATCTTCCGGTGATCGGAAGCTGCTAAAGGTTTGTTTCTTTATGTAAGTTGTTGTGTTAGACCTGTCTAACCTCTGTTTTATACGTACAGGAGTTGATCGTCGCTTTTTGGAATCTTATAGCTTACAAGTAATCGTGTTGCGAGCTTTTTAGGTAATTACCTACCGATTTCGAAGTTTTTTATTCGTTTTCTCTGTTGGAATAGGTTCTATTCTGGTGTTTTTAGATGCCATTGCCTGATTTCGAGCTTTTCTCTGTTTTTTTTTTGTTATAGTGATCTGTTATTGTTTAGTTAATATTGTTCGTTATATAGTTCGTTATATAATTTGGTAGTGCTTTAGTTTTGTCTTGAATGTGTAGATTACGAGTTTTTAGGTCAGTTAGAGTATTGTATTTCGAAACAAATATCAGGACCGGTGTTACATAGAAATATCAGGACAGGATGCGAATAGCTCTATGTAGTTATACACAATTCGCAAGATAGGATGCGAATTGGTGCAGTAAATAATATGCACAGTTTTTGTGACTAATAACAAATATCAGGACTTTATTACCTACAAATATGAGGACAAGATGCGAATAGTAGCCTGCAGTAAATAATATGCACAGTTTTTGTGACTAATAACAAATATCAGGACTTTATGACCTACAAATATCAGGACAATATGCGAATAGTAGCCTGTAGGTATACACAATTCGCAGCTTAGGATGCGAATTGTTTGATGCAGTAGTAAATATTTTGCACCTAGTTTTTTAGACTAATAACAAATAACTTGTATTGTCCAGGTTAAGAGATGTCTAAATCACGAGTTTGTATTTTTAAATATGGTCACCAAACTGCAATTGTGCCTTTCACGGAGTTTGAAAGCTTCGAAAGTATCCAAGCTTATGTAGAGAACACATGGGAGGAGCTTGCCACAGGTGAGTACCTAATTACTTACTCTTGCGGGGATCACAATAATTGTTTCTTTAATAACTAGAGTGATTTCGTTGGGTTGGTGCTATATCTTGATTTGGAGCTTTTAAAACGGGTTAGTTTTCTCAAAGAACAACACGTCTTCGATAAGGGTTCTGGTAATAAAAGTTCTGTTGATAAGAGCTCTGGTGGTAAGGATTCTGGTGGTAAGCGTAAAGAGCGTAGCTTGGTTTTGGAAGAACCATCTCTTGATCAAATAGTTAGCGGGGAGAGTAGTAACGGTTTAGTTAATTCTCATCAGAGGAAAAAACAACTTGCTACTGCTGGTTGGGCTGATGCTATTACAGGGGTGGGTCAAGCTTTTGAAGAAGGTGCTGCCGGTCTGAGGGTATCCTTGTGCAAGTTTGCGTTAGAGCATGGTTTTTCTTTCAAATACCTGCACAACACAACAAATAAGATCACTGCTTATTGTGAAAATAAGCTCACAAGCGGGTGCAAATGGAGGGTTTATGCATCTATTGACTCAAGCACCGGCCTTATGACGATAAAGAAGCATTTCCCGTACCATACTTGCAGTCCTGTTTTCTCCCAGAAGCATAAGCATAAGCGGCACAGGCATTTGACATCAGATTTGATTGTAGAGGAAATTCAGGATTCTCTCTGGACCTGCCATTCGTTGACAGCCAAAACCATACAATCGACTGTCAAACAAGATTACGGTCTTGATATCTCTTATCGTTTGTCATGGAATGCTTTAGAGAAGGCTAGGATGGGAGTTTTTGGAGATAGTTCAAGTTCTTTTACTTTACTAAGCGGGTACTTCAAACGCTTGAAGAGCCGGGATATTACTTCAGACTGCCAGTTGGAGTTGTCAGCTGGAAACCGATTCAAGCGTTGTTTTGTAGCATTCGGTTCGTCCCTTAGTGGTTTTCATTCATGCCGTCCAATGTTGTTTGTCGATGGAACCCACTTATATGGCAAGTACAAGGGTACATTGCTCACTGCTGTAGCAAAGGACGGAAACAACGGTTAGTTACATTTATATAGTTAATGAACGATGTTTTTGTTTGAAAATGCTGATGTAATTCGCAGTTGGTGATGCGAATTAAGCAGGGTTGTGATCCTCACATTTCGTAGTTGAGGCTGCGAATTAGGTATTATGCTGAGTAAACTGTACTTACATCGCAGCTTGAGTTAGGTATTATTTAAAGTTTCCACAAGCTGCGAATTCACATAACAAGTTGCGAACTGTTTGCATGATCAATTAAAATGTCACACACATTTCGCATGACAAGCTGCAAATTGTGACAGGACAGCATGCGAATTGTTTACAATTTTTAAACATTTGCATACTGTTGTAGTATTTATTTGATCTGCCTTTTTCCAGGACTATTCCCTGTTGCTGTTGCTGTAGTTAGCATTGAAGATTGGGACAATTGGATGTGGTTTTTGGGGTGTTTGAAACCACATTTGCTGGATCGCCAGATCACATTTATTTCAGACCGTCACTCTGGTATTGTTAATGCTGTTTCTGTCTTGTATCCAAACTGCTATCATGCGTAATGTTATTTCCATCTCATGCAGAATTTGAGAGCCAAACTGGAACATACTAACAGGGAGTATAAAAAAAAGATGTTGAGTTTCTTCCATCGTCTTGCTTATGCTCCCAGTCAAGAGCTTTTTAAAGAGATACTAATAGGTTTTTTATGTGAAGGTGGTGAGAGAATGAGTGATTTTCTTGCAAATTTACCCCCTGAAAAGTATGCGCAGGCTTACGTAAAAGGGAAGCGATACGGCTCTATGGCTTCTACCGCAGCTGAATCGTTTAACAATCAGATTAAAAAATATTGCGGCTTACCAATTGTTGAGTTTATTGATTGGATTAGAGTCTTGATTATGACTCAGGTTTCACGGAGATACGAAGAAGGTCTCAGCTGGAGTACTAATTTGGTTCCCGAGTACGAGAAGAAGCTAAAGCAGAACGTTGACATGTGCCGAAGTTGGGTAGTACGTAAGTTCTCTTCCGCCATGTTCGAAGTCTTTTCGACTCCTGTGGCTGTTGTTAATCTGTTGGATTTCAAATGTTCATGCGGATCATGGCAACAAGAGTGTTTTCCATGTGCTCATGCTCTAGCGGCATTACAATACACCGACCAAGATCCATTGACTGTAATAGAACCCTTCTTTACGGTTAAGAATTACAGGGAAAGTTACTCTTTCAGCATACCAGCTATAACTGATTTCAGCGAAGGGTCCAGCGCTAACGATCCTTCTTTTGTTGAAGTTCTACCTCCGAACGTTAAGAGACGCTATGGAAGGCCTAAGAAAAATCGAATCCCTTCTAGAGGAGAAATCTCAACCAAAAAGTTAAGGTGTGGCCGATGTTCGAAATCAGGCCATAACCGGAGGACTTGTGATGTTCCAGTTTAAGGACATTTATTTTTTTAGCATAGTTATTGTTCTGTACAGCAAACTAGACATTTGTACATTCCTGTGTTTTTGTATTTGCTACTATTGGAGTTGTGATTATTTCGCATCCTGTGCTGCGAATTATGTACAATACGCATACATATTTGTTACAAAGATCTATCAGGATTACATGCGAATTATGTACAATTATGTGAAATTTTAACAGGGTGCGAATCATTGGTAAAATCATATCAAACATTTATCTTATCTTACATTTCGCATGATAGGCTGCGAATTAGGGCCAGAATTGTGATGCGAATGGAGTTCGGTTAGGAGTCCTGATATTTGTCATGTGATAAGCTGCGAATTGTTATTTAATAAAATACCAGGATATTCAGTAAGGTTGAAAATGAGTAATATAGCAGGTTAACATGCGAATGATGTACAAAATATATTTGGATTACAAAAAGGAGGATTACAAGTTGGATTACAAGTTGTATTACAAACATCTATCAGGATTACATGCGAATTATGTACAATTATGTGAAATTTTAACAGGGTGCGAATCATGGGTAAAATCATATCAAACATTTATCATATCGTACGTTTCGCATGATAGGCTGCGAATTAGGGCCATAATTGTGATGCGAATTGAGTTCAGTTAGGAGTCCTGATATTTGTCATGTGATAAGCTGCGAATTGTTATTTAATAAAATACCAGGATATTCAGTAAGGTTGAAAATGAGTAATATAGCAGGTTAACATGCGAATGATTTACAAAATATATTTGGATTACAAAAAGGAGGATTACAAGTTGGATTACAAAAAGGAGGATTACAAGTTGGATTACAAAAAGGAGGATTACAAAATATATCCAACAACTAACAAGCTACTCGTGCTAGTTAGTTGCATTTTAAAAAAACAAAAAACAAAAACCAACTCTAGCAGTTGGTAGAGGATTAATCACCAACTGTTTCCTCTTTCTCCTTTCCCTTTTTGTGCTGCTCATCTTTGTCTTTCTCCTCTTTGTCTTCGACTTTCTCTTTATCTTTCTCCACTTTATCCTCAGCTTCAACATCAATGTCCATCATGCTTAAAAATTTTGTCCTCGATGGACCAGCTTTGTCTTCCCTCTTCCTTTTGTTGTTTTGAACCTCTGCCGTTTGAGGTTGCACCATTTCTGGCTGAGGTGCAGCAGGAAGCATTGGAACCTGTTCTGGCTGAGGTTTAGCAGCAAGCTGTGGAACAACTTCCAATGGTTGAGAGTCAGCTGAGTAGTAGTCATCATATATGTCTAACCCAAAAACAGATACTGGGCTGTTTGGTGGTGCTGCTGGCATGATCAACTCATCACTCCAGTTAACGGTTAAGGATGACCAGGAGTCACCCAGAGAACCGAGTGAACCAGAGTTTGAGTATGAGGTGGTGGTTGTGGTGGTGGAAAAAGACATGACTGTTTGAATTCGAAGAGACGAGGGAAATGAGTTTGTTAAAAAATAGCTCTGGTTTAAAATGTAGAGTTTGTTTTAAAAATAGTCTCTGGTTATCTAGTGTTATTTATAGGGAAAGGAGGTGATCATTACATAGCCTCCATGTCCAATCAGCAATTAATGGGTTCTGGACATGATTAGATTGTTTTTTGCGTGTTCAATGCAGAAAACGTTTACCATGGCATACGCCATAGCCTGTTCGTATTCTTGAATGATTTTATTTAATATTTTATTTATGCACCAGGCTGCGAACTGGTTTTAAGCTGGTATACCAGGCTGCGAACTGTGTGTGTAGTGATAACCATCTCTCAGGTTAGGCTGCGAACTATTTTATATATTTTAGGCTGCGAAGTATTCATACAGGTTTGGCTGCGAACTGTTCATACATACCAGGATCATAATCAATCATTATATATCAGGTTATGATGCGAACTATAAGATAAGGAATATTCATTATATATCACAATTTGTTTATGTATGCACAACAAAAATAAAATTTACAACAGACATATGTATTTTCAAGCAACTAATGTATTTACAAGCAATACACGAATCAGCCATATGTGATGGTGTCTATGTCATTTAAAAAGTAATTGAACATTTCTGCTCTTAAGGCAGTCACCATATCTGCATCGTATTTTTTCTGGACTGATCCATGCTGAATAATATCCCTTGCATATTTGCAGACGAAGACACCACAGTCCACGCTGCCTTTCTTTTGTTGTGGGAAGCCTCTTTCCACTTTCACCTTCCACCCTGTAGTATATTTGGGTAGGAATCCTCTATCCAACAAATATTTGATCTGTGTATAATAATTAGTGTTAGGAATATGCACAAAAACAAAAACAGTTGGTGACATACAATTCGCATCCTCAGGCTGCGAATTATATTACAATAAATCATACACAATTCGCATCTTATGTTGCGAATTGTATGACAACCTTGATAGGCTGCGAATTGAGTTGTGGACAGGCTGCGAATTGTAGACAACATAGATAGGCTGCGAATTGAGTTATGGACAGGCTGCAAAAAAACATCTTGTTTACTCACAATTCGCAGCATACCAGATCTTATTTTGCAGCATGCATACTTAAAATGTGTTTAGATTTAAGTGTATAGTTTGGAATATTTACCAGTAGTGTAGGTGTTCTTGTGGTGGTGTCTATGGCATGAAGCTTAGGCAGAAGCGAATTGTAGTTTGAAATTGTCCTTCCGTCGACGTCGATGACGAGCAACGTCCAGTGGTTTACATTGTCCTTCGACTCGGTGCACACTGGAACCATGATGATGTTGGCTGCTTTGTGCCCCTTCCTAAAAGCCATGTCCACCAAATTTTCCACTTGCCACCCTGCTTTCATTTGATGCTGCATCCAAGCAAGAGTATATTAAAGTGAGAACATTTCTGAGAACTTTGTTCAATTTACGTGAGCTAAACTTACCGCAGTCATGCCCGAAATCAGTATGGCGTCGTGATGCTCTCCTTTAGCTTTAGTGCATGGAACTTTGTAGTCTGCATCTTCAAGCATCTTTCGAATCCAAGCATCGATAAGCTAACAAAGGAGTTGTAGATTTATTATGTTAAATATATAATACATATGTGAAACATTGAAAATAAAGTTGGTTGAAAATTGGATACCTTAACGTCCAACTCCATTTCTAAAGGTAGTGCCATGACATCACTCACTTGCACCCTGATTCCGTACGTAAACTTGGACTCCGGTAACTGCCATACCGCTGGATCAGGGGTGTCGCTCTCGTAGGCTTTAACCAACTGTATTTTGTGGTATTGTGCCACATCGATACGGTCAGTTACTTTTGTTTTCTTTGGCCAGTCGCTGTATTCTACTACTGGCGGTTCCCGCATTGTAATTACGAACTCTTCTTCTTCCTCTTCCACTTGAGGCGGCGTTTGTGTCAGTAGCGCAAAACTTGGCTCTTCTATCTCCTTACTGGGCTCGAGCTTAGTAAATAAGAAAAATCAAGAGTTGAAACTTAGGCAGTATTTTATAAGTGCAACCAGTCCAAACAGTTCGCAGCTTAGGCTGCGAAATGTAAGGTAGCAGTTAAATAAATTTATTATTATATATCAGGGTAGGGTGCGAACTGTTTGAGGTTCCACTGAACAGTTCGCATCCTACCCTGATATTCGTTTGTAATACCCCAATCAGCATTGGACACAAATCTTATGTTATGATATGAAATCATTATAAGTAGGCCTTACCGCTCGGTCAGCGACAACCACTGCCGTTGACTTGTTCGGCATAGGATCTGGATCGTGTCGACAAAAATCATTAAAGTCATCCTCCGACATGTTCTCCAGAGACCGTTGTATTATAGAATCGTAATATACATTATCAATTTCATTTAAAAATTTCTGTGAAACTTGAGTGTAAATACCATCAACAAAAGCATTCGGTAAACCTACTGTGTTATCGTGGGACTCTAGAGCTGGCAGTTGATTTGTTACCGGGCCTACAGTTTGACGTTGGCTTAGCAATTCTGACTTTGCTGACAGCACCATTGGTCTTTGAGGTTCCACCGAAGAAGTGGTTTTGTCTTCTAAGGATGGTCCTTCCTGGCTGAGTAGTTCTGTCTTCTCACCGGGATGGACAGGTTCTGACTCTTGAGGTGCTACCTCTTGCGATAGCCTTTCTCTCTTTGCCAAGGTTATCTGTTGCTGTTGCCGGTCTTCGTGTTGAACCTGTGGCTGCTGGTGTTGTTGGGGGTGTTCTTCGTGTTGTTATTTCTGGGGGTGTTCTTCTTGTTGGTGCTGTTGTTGTTTGTGTCGCTGTTCGTGTTGTTGTTGTTGTTGCTGTTGTTGCTGTTGTTGTTGTTGTTGCTGTTGTTCCTGTTGTTCCTGTTGTTGGGGGTGTTGTTGTTCTTCTTCTTCTTGTTGCTGTTGCTGGGGGTGTTCTTTTTCTTGTTGTTGTTGTTGTTGTTGTTGTTGTTGTTGTTGCTGTTGTTGTGGTTGCTCTTGTTGTTGTTGTTGCTGGGGGTGTTCTTCTTGTTGGTGTTGTTGTTGTTGTTGCTGCTGTTCGTGTTGTTGTTGTTGTTGCTGTTGTTGCTGTTGGTCTTGCTGTTGGTCTTGCTGTTTCTGCTGGTGTTGTTGGTGTCTTTCGGTCTCCTATTTCATACAAAAATAAAAAAAAAACAAAAGGGTGGAAGGGTTAAGCATAAGTTAATCATTGTGTAATCACATTTCGCATCCTGACCTGATATCTATGTTATTCATTCCTAACAATTCGCAGCTCAGCATGCGAATTGTGTAATAACCAAACCACCAGTTTATTACATAATTCGCAGCTCAACCTGCGAAACGTTTGGAATGAATAACCAACCAGTTTATTACATAATTCGCAGCTCAACCTGATATTTGTTTGATAACATCATATCATCTACTTACATTATCTACCTCCTCTGTATGTGTCTCCATGATTGGTGAATTGTGGGCATCATCGTCCCTTTCTTCCGGCAGTACTCCAGGAAGAAATGTGTGCTGATCAGCATTAGAAACGGATGCTTGCTGATCAGTGGATTTTTGTCCCTCTGGAAGTGATGCTGCTACCTGCTTTATTGGGCTTTCAGTACGGCAGATTGGCAGAGAGATAGCATTGTGGAGTTGTTGTGCTTCAAGTTCCGCTATCTTGCGTTTCAATTCTTTCAGCTGCAAAAATGATAGCAAACTTTTTATAAACATATTAAGTGCTGATTGTAGTGATTATTTAAGGTTCAAGTCATACTTACTTCTCTAGCCTATTTTTCTATTTTTCGCCCGTACTTGTTCTTGTCGGCGTACGTCTTCAAACGCTTTGATTGAGCAGCAATATCGGGATTAGGGTCTCTGCGTTTGAATAAATAATCACCGATCGTTTCACTCATACTGGTTGTGTCGGTGTCGGAGGGCTCTTGCCTGGATTTGCCTTTGGGTTGTGGTGGAATTGTTTTCTTGGGGAGTCTTGGTGGTGGAATCGATGGCTCGGGTGGTGTTGGGTGTTCGAGTGTGGGAGACATCACCTTATTTGTTACATTCTGTGATGCTCGTCTCCTTTGTTTTGGTTTTGATGCTGTGCTTTTCGACCTCTTCCTAGGTTTTTCTTCCGGTGAAGTAGGTACCGTTACTTCTGCATCTTCACCATCTTCATCATCTTCTCTTTCTCCGAAAGCTTCAATTTCAGCCTCGGTAAGCTGTAATGGACCTTCTAAAACCTACCAACAGATGCACATGACAGTAAATTAATTGTTTCGAAAGTATGAGGGTGTAGACAAACAAATTGTTTTTTATAATCAGTTCGCATCATATGATGCGAACTGTGTGGTTTTGAATCACATTTCGCATGCTAAGCTGCGAAATGATTATGGGACAGTCTGATGCGAACTATATGTAAAACATATGATGGGAACTAAGTGTAAACCATATGATGCGAACTAAGTATTAAACATATGATGCGAACTGTGTTGAACACGAAGCTGCGAAGTAAAATTCATATCAGGCTGCGAAATGATTGATATATTTTTATAAGCAGTTCGCATCATATGATGCGAACTGTATGCACCCCCAGTTCAATACATATATAAAGCTGTTACCTGGTCTCTATCTAGCAAGGGTGTTCGAATAAGATATGTCATGGTTGATGCTTGGCACTCTAACCCCAACCATCTGAAAAACCTTGGTATCGATATTGGCTTCGCTATCTCGTGGCCGATTGTAGTGTGCTCCATGATGAAGGGTTGCATGGGGACAGGTTTTATCAACACGATGCTATGTACATAACTAATTTTTATATTGAATAGATGAATCTTACAACTACAAGGGCGACGCAGCCGACGACTTTATCAGCTCTTTCTATTGCTAAGCAACTCTTGATAGACTGTCGAAGCTTGTACAGTATTGATCCAGCCCAGTCATAATTGTTTATTCTGTTGAGGTCTTCAACGTAATAAACCGTGCTCCAGCCCAGGATATCTCCAGATACGGAGTAGAATAGTGTGGAGCACAAAAACAGTATCAACAGCCTCACAACATCTTCCAACTCATGCTCTCCTCCTTCGTTTATGGCCTTCGCTATACCCTCCTGTAAAACCAATGACAACATGCTATGTTAGAAATGTACAGAATCTTGCTTTATAAAGATGAAGTCCATTTTAGGCGTACCTTTATAATGGCATTTGTTATTGTTTTGGTATTACTAGCTGCTACTTTCCTGCCAGTTTTACCCATGAAGTATTTCTTCATCATCCTTGGTTCGTCCTCCTCGCCGGGTGCATACTTGTTGTGAAAAGCTCCGGTTTTTGTTAATTGCATTTTCTCGGTGCCATGCCTCAACCCGAATATGATCTTGACATCGTTCTCAGTTAGCTTTACATACTTGTTGCCAATCCTAAAGGCGTCTCTATCCACGGAGAATTGTTCGATTATATACTGAATGATTGAGTAGAATTTCTTCTTTGGCAGCTCTGCCTCATTACGGATTTCGAACACTGTTTTCAGAAGCGTGTAGAAGGGTTTGTTTCTTGCAGCTTCAATGTGGGCCCTTGTAATACACATGTCTTTGAGTAGCTTCAGAAGGCTCACCAACCCTGATCTGTAGTAGCTAGGTTTTGTTGTCATAGTTTCTGCACAAATACAAATCAGTTGGAGTGTCACAACTAAATTCGCATCACAAGCTGCGAAATGCATACATATAAATATTGGATTCACAGACAAGCTGCGAAATGAGATATGTTATGATGCGAATTAAGTAGCTCAAGCTGCGAATTGTTTGTTAATAAATATAAACATGCAATCGAGCTGCGAATTGCTTGCATTGTGGGTGATCAGGGTGCGAACTGTTGCACTTTTTACATGCACGTTGCAGGGATCTGGGAATTATGCAACGAACACCAAAATCAACAATGAACTACCTAATGCAGATCTAACATACATAATATTTCTCAGGAGAGTATCAGTATTACATGCAACTAAAATTATACCCTGGCTTCGACTATAAACCCATAAACTGAGCAACTATCGTCAGTAGATACTTCATTCTAGTATTAACAGCCTCGCCTATCGTGAATTAAGAGAAAAAAATGGTTCAAATTCGTCAAAAACGCAAAAAAAAACTATACTTTCCACGATAATGCATACTTGTTAAATTTCACCGGTGGGAGAACGAGATTGAAGCTTTCAGAGACGACTTCACGACAACTTTTTCGAATGAGATTTGAAGGTGTGTAGTCTGTCTGAGTAAAAGAGGCTGACCGGTGCGATAGTGACGAAGGTGCGAACGGTGAGAAGCTGTAGGGTTTCTGGGTTTGAGAGAGAGAGTATCACAAAGTCGAACGGTTTGTTTTCTGGTGGTTTCTAAAATTAAAATTTTGCGTTTGTTTAGGGTGATAGGAGGGTCGAAAAAGTGGGTTGGAATTGAAAAATGGGTATATATAGTGGAAGGGTATTTTTGTCCAATTTATTAGTCTGGGTATTAAGTAACACTATGTTAAAAGCGGGTACCACCGGGTAATAAGATACTTGAGTGGGTATTTTCAGGTACTTTTCTCTTTATAAAATTAGTATTAATATTTAACATTAGCCGAATTTTTTTGTACTTCGACAACGGATTATAGGTAGACTGATGTGTAAATATTATTGTGGAGCTTCAGAGATCTATTAGATTTTAAGGATTTTGCGATCACAAGACTATGCGAGGGATGGAATTAAAGACAGGATTTAACCGATTGGAATGAGTGCGCACAGGGTAAACCCTCAGTCTGACGCGATAGCCTGCAAACCAACGCCAGAAGGTAAACTAGGCAAGGTGACAGGCTCAGCCGAGAAAGCGTATGTAGAGGGACTCGAACTCATGACCTTTTGGTCATAAGAATGCCATACTCAACCAACTCGGCTACCCCTTTGGGGCATCTTTCAAATATTATATAGTTCTATTTTAGGTCTTTTGTTCTTTGAAGTTCGAAGTATATATGTTTAATTGTTTGTAAATAGTTTATTAGATTTTCAAACTATTAGATATTTAAACTATAAATTAAAAAAAAAACTGTTACATGTTAGTGTATATGCAGACACATATATTACTTCTAAATAACAAAATAGAAATTGAAAGAGAATTAGTTAATATTTAATATTAAATATAAGCAAAACAAACAATTTATTAATAATAAAAACAAAACAAATAATATAGTTGTTTAATGAAATAAAAAAAAATAAACATTACAATTAAAATGGTGAATACAATCAAATGTAAAAAAACTAAAAAACTTCATCTTCATTATTGAAATGTGGTGGACCAGTATGATGTCCGGCATGCAAATGCATATTCCCATCATAAGTCGTATGTTTTCTGATTGTTCAGCTTGAGAGGTTCCAAATTGATTATTTCATTCCCCTTGTCGACCATGTCACTCCTCGTATTGACCATGTCACTACTCGTATTAATCACGTCATTACTTGTATTCACCATGCCACTGCTCCAGTTTACCGTACCAGTGCTCGTGTTGACCATGTCACTTCACGTGTTGACCATGCCACTCGACGTGCTGATCATGCGACCACTCGGCATAGTGCATTTGCTGATTATGCGTCCACCCAACATATTCGCGATCAAAAAGTCCCTGTTGTTGTTGTTGAGAAGAACTACCAGCGGCCATGGGAGTGGTCGGCGACTGCACTTCCATCTGAGGGTATCCAGGATGTGGATTTGGTAGTTTGGTAACGTTGTTTGCTCTCCATATATGAGGAAATATTTTGTAATGACGACCTCATGCCTTTCATTTTTATATCAACTCTTCATCCCAAGAATATATCTCTTGCAATCTCAAAGAGTGCCTACCAATAACACAACTTTTCCTAACCTTGATTGGAGTGTACATACTCACATCAACCCATTTCTTAACGAGCAAATGACTTATTAGCATCCTATACGGTAAATTGATCCCCCAGATTTTTGAGCCATATGTCGAATCATCAAACTAGCCAAATTAATTATTCCCTCATTTCTTACCACAAAAAAGTTAAAAATATTTGAATATAAGAAAATTGTAAATCATTGTTACTAGAAAAAAACAAACAACTGTTAACCAATTTCAAAGCTAATTTTCAATGAGCATCCAAATTAGTTCTTACGACTCTACGTTTACCGTTAATTTCTCGTTGGGGCAGACCACAACCCATAATATTTATTGCGCTCTTGAATGTCATATGCTAATCATCACTATAAACCATACGAGATAAAGAAAGTGATGGAAATTTATGACCACTATATATATCATCAGATGGAAGTAAAAAATCATCTTCAAAATCAGTTTCAAAAAAACTGTAGGCAACATCATTAATTCTACACCTCATTCATAAACATCGACCTTGATGATCATTATCAATTGAACGCGCATGAGCATAAAACTGTTGTACTACTTCAATATACCAATCTGTTTTGAATTTAGCTAGATATAACCAACCTAAGCCTCTTGGAGAATTTAGAAGTTTGAAAAAAACTTGCATACCTTCAACTTGGATAAGTTCGTCGTAATCCAAATACATACCCGAGTGAATTTTGGTTACACCTCGTGGTGCTAGCGGGTTACGAATGCGAACCTCTTATTCGCCCAAATGTTCGAATGTCTGTCTCTCCGATTCTTATACATCTTGATGCGAAGAACTTCTTTCGGAAGTTGTTCTTTATTTTGACGATAACGAATCATCTCTACTTCTCCGAATCTGCTTTGATTTTCTCGAATAAGACATTAATATGAACTTTATGATATTTTAGTGTTTAAAATATCCATTTTTTTAGAGAGAATAGTATTAATAGATTGAAGGTGTGAAGATAGTGTTGATAAGAGTATAGTATTTATAGGTTTTTTAAAAAATGGTCATTTTTTTGCTGAAGTCAGCAATTCATATATCCGAATTGAGCAACGGCTCGTTGATTCAAACTAGTTGTTGTTGACGTCAGAAATTCGGATATCCGAATTGAGGTTGCCGGTTTGAAAACTAGGCGTTGCTTAATTCAGATATCTTTGGTATATTGCCTTACAATTTTTTTAAAATAGTCCACCAACTGAACCAGTTAACCATATAGGGTATCTTGCCGAAGTATATGATTTTATGTTTAATATGTATAATAGGTATGCTGAAAGATATAGAGCAAATTCAACTTCGAATGTAATGGGTAATAACAACAGGGGTAGAGGGAAATGTTTTACTAACTTTGTTTAAATGACAATGTTAAGTAACGATCAATTTGCAGAAACCCCTTAATCTGATAATGAGATGTCTAGAATATTTGAGCACTAGGTTTGATTTAACAAATTATATCAACCGAGATATTAATGATATTATAAGATGGTGGAGTACCAAAATTGATGATTATCCTATTCTTTGTAGGTTGTATAATAGATTTATGCAATAACCATATGTCTACAGTTGCAAGTGGGTGTGCTTTTAGCTAAGCGAGGTTGCAATACACGACTAAGCGAACAAGATTGACGAGAAAAGTACTTGGAGTGCTTGTGACGATCAAGGATTGGACCGCGGTTGATAAAAGGATGCAAGACAAAGAGTTTAGAAACAAAGTGAATGTAGACGTCATCTTTGAAGATTATCCAGATGATTATGAAAATACACTTGAACAGGAAATTTTGGAACAAGATGAAGCTGAAGGTGAATCAAATGAGTCTGAAGATTATAATTACAAAGAAGAACTTGAAAAAGATTAATGATGTTTGTAATAGATTTTTTAGAACTTGTGTTTTAATTTGCAAACATTTGTACAACTCCTCACCCGCAAGAATGTAAAATGTGAACGGCTAAATTAAATAAATAGACCTATTTACATTTCATTCTAATGAATCATTGTACTACTAAATACCAAAATACAAAATACTTATAATATTTATAACCAAATCATAATAATAAGTATCAAAATTTAATAATTAAATTACAATCATATAACTTATAATATTATAAAATTATAATATATGGTTTTAGTTTATAAAAAAATAGAAACACTATAAATATTAATAACCAATTGCCGCGTGTTCCCATTTATTCATGGCTTGACTAATCCTACTTGCCACCACCTCCACTAACATCTCAATCTCAATTAGAGTTTCTAAAAGCGCAAATTAACCAAGTGGCCTCTAAATTCAGCATTTAAAGTGCATTTGGGAGGTATAATTTTAGTAGGTTTTATTGTTTCAATTTATAAATAAATATTCCCTCCATCCCAAAATGTTTGTCATTCTAGGAAATATTTTTTGTCCCAAAATGTTTGTCGTTCTCGTTTACCAATGCAAATTTAAATATTATTTATAATCAAGTACCCATTAGATCTCTAATTTTTTCTACTTTTTATGAGAAAAGAGATGTAATTATGACATTTCTTAATATCTGTGCCTAACCTTAAAATGACAAACATTTTGGGACAGAGGGAGTAAGCGGTTTGGTTGGCCGGTGTCATGTTAGTGAAACATTTATTACCCGTGTTTTACTAACGAGGTGTCCGGTTAATGAGGCATTTATTACATGTGTTTACTAATGAGTACATATATTTTTATGTAAAAGTATTAATGATGAGGTTACCATTTTTATAGGGAGATTTGCCAATAAAGATCAATTCAACAAACCTATTACGGATAAAGTCCTAAAAAATTTAAATGATTTTATATCTTAAATACCCTTCTATATAAAATATAGTAACCAACTTCTCTTTTTTTGTTTTTTTTATTTTAATTTTTAAAGGTCGTATTTTTTAAACCGTAACTCGGAAAAAGAGTCCGAAAATACCATTGGTTTTGTTTTTTAGGACGAACAAAACTAGTACCATTCATGATATGTTTTGAATTTTTTTTACAAAAATTATGTTTTACACACGTTTCTCAGTTATATGGTTTTGCATCTAGTGACTGGTTTCGCATCTATCAAAATAAAGAAGGTTTCGCATCTATCAAAACAAAGAGGTTTCTCATCTAGGAAAATAAAGAAGCTTTCGCATCTATCAAAATAAAAAAGGTTTTGCATCTATCAAAATAAAGTAGGTTTCGCATCTATCAAAATAAAGAAGGTTTATCATCTATCAAAATAAAGAAGGTTTCGCATCTAGCAAAATAAAGAAGGTTTCGCATCTAGCACAACAAAACAGGTTTCGCATCTATCATAACGAAGAAGGTTTCGCATTTTCTTTGCGAAACCCTTAAAAAAATTTAAAACTTTAAAAGTCTGTAACTTTTAAACCGTAACTCGAAAAAAAAATCCAAAACTACCGTTGGTTTTGTTTTTTTAAGAAGAACAAACTAGTACCATTTATGATATGTTACGAATTACCAAAAACAAATTTAGAATAAAACACGTTTCGTATCTATCAGAAATGTGTTTTTTGCATCTACTATTCGAGAAAAATTACACGTTTCGCAACTCTCAGTAGGTACGGATACAAAGGTTTCGCATCTTCTTCCCTAAGCCATTTTACTCGACACCAAAATCTCATAAACTTAAAACAGACTAAAATCGATGAAAAACTAACTAAAATACAACAAATAAACTACATTAGCAACATAAAAACCAGATAAATACCAAGAATCGGAAACAAAAACATATCTCGAGTACTTCTAGTATTCCAAAATCAAAATTCGACTTACCACACACAAATCCACTTATCTAAACATATATCTAAAATCAAATTTCAAAATCAACTAAAAACACAACAAAAACATATGAAAACAAAAGAAAAACAAGAAAATTGAGTAAAAAAATAAAAAAAATCACCTAACATTAGAGTTGTTCTATTCACGTATAGAGAGAGAAAGAAAAGTGGAGAAAAATATAGATCTAAAAGCCTTTTATATAAATGAACAAGGGTATTTACAAATTAGTGGGTCTTGAATGATAAATATTTAACTAAAATGGATCCTTAATTGGATAATAGTTTGTGTTTTAAGTCTTAAATTGTACTTTACCCTTTTTTATATTCGTTCACTTTGTTCAATTGACGTTTATATTAAAAAAAATTGTAATTTTATTGTTGTCGCCGAACTAATAATTGTTAGTGTATATTTGTGTGAATTTTATCGCGATGTAAACATATTTTTTGTTTTATTTTTATTTAACTAATTATTAATATATATTTTTATTAAATTTAAATTTTATGGAAACAATTTATAATAATAAAAATATTATATTATATTACTATTTCATTTTAAATAAATTTTAAATTATTATTACAATTGTTATATTTTTATGTAATTTTTATGATTATAATAAAATATTACTAATTTTTTATTTTTAAAATTGAAATTCATAGACGTAACTATTTTTTTATTTAATATTGATTAACTATTTTTTATACTATAATAAGTTATTTAATTAATCATTAATATTTTTTATTAGTATTAGAAATTGATTTAATAGAATCAAAATATAATAAATGGTATATTAACAATTAATTAAATGAAATACTATCATATTTGTTAATAACATAAGGCTATGTTTGAAAGTTTTTTTTTTCATTTCTTTTTTGAATGTGTCTTATAACACACAAAAATCGTAGGAGGGGTCATTTCAGTTTTGGATCTGGAACGAATAGATTCAATAAATAAGAGAATTAAGGATACCCACCAAAAGACTAATCCAATCCATAATGATGTACTAGAAAATACAAGATTTTTGTTACTCGACCAACCGAGAAGCAAATACAACACGTACACTAATAACTAAGATTGTTGAAGTAGCAATTAATGCAAAAACAACCAATTGAAATGAATTCAAAGAATAAACAATATCAAAGAATAACTTTTATTCATATGCACTATAACATATAACAATAAACAATAATTAACAAGAATTATTCCTTTTATCATTTTTTGAAATGAATTCAAAGAATAAGAAGGGGAAAACGCTTTATAAGAATGAATTCCAGCTCTCGGAATGAAGAAGAACATTTATCCTTCCGATGAATTAATTATGAGAGATTCTAGTTATAAACAGAATATCCACAACAACCCAATGTTTGAAGCAGTCTATAGAAATGCCAATTTCTACGTTGAGAATATCCAAAATCATCTCTGAAACAGATCCTTCGCTGATGTTTTAAAACCCAAAACCCATGAAGTTATCCATGAAAACATAACTTGCATCAAGAAGGTTGATCATGTTGTTATCAACCATGAAAGAACTGACAAAGAAAAACTCCTAGGCATTTCGAAACACACGGTAATATGCAAATTTACATTAGGCAAACCAAATATAGAAACTGTTATAAACTTTCTTGGAAAATTCAAATTCACAGGAAATTACGGTATCACGAACTGGGATTTCAGGCACTTATTCATTGAGTTCAATCTTAAGGAAGACATGAAAAAACTTTGGAGACGAAACGTCTGACCAGTTGGCAATAAAACCCAAATACACCTGTTTGGATTACCCTCCCCAAACTTCCTGAATTTATGTTCAATGAAAGAACTATTGAAGAATTTTCTAAAGTAATTGGTTCGCCTATGATTTTATGGGTTTCTACTGTTAACAAGGCTAAATATAACTATTGTAGAGCCTGGGTTGAAGTTGATATTTCTAAGTCCTTGCAAAAAAACTATGGATTTGTTTTGAAGAAGAATTAGACATCTGGATCGATATTATATATGACTCTCTACCTAATTACTACAATATTTGTAAACACATTAAGAATCAACAATAAGTCTGCAATAAAGTATGTAATTCCCAACAAAATCTTACGAATGAACATCCCTCTACGAAAATCAACACTGACTTAAATCGAGAACCAAAACTCAAATATGTTAATATGAATAAGGAAGACCCTAATGTCATTCTCATTCCCCAACGCAATTTAGCTATATAAGAAACAAGATCTGAAAACTCTAATCTTCATCATATCTAATTGATTGAACAAAATAATGATTTTTTTAGGGAAACTTGGAGAAGATAGAGAAAGTATGTCTGACTCATATGATCAGATTCCACCAAACACTACAAGTAATCTCGAAATTATTGAAGCACTTCACTCAATTGACAGAGGTTTTTCATTCTCAAACAGCACAATTCTTGTCAATATCACATCTACATACTAAGGCAACTATTGGGAGTCTTCCAACCTCACCTAATCTCAAAAGAAAAAAGAAAGAAAAAGAGCTTGAAAATAAGAAAAACTCAAAACTAAAGAGTTGGAATTCTTTAGGCCCTTTCTTATCTAAACTAATGCAGTTCAAAGGAGCTGCAAAACCTCCTAAATCTAATAAATGAAAATCTCAATATTGAATTGGAATGTAAGAGGTTTGGGGAACAAAGATACTATCAAAAGACTGAGATCCCTTAAAAATCTGAAAAGTTTAACTTCATTACTTTACAAGAACCTATTGTTCATTCTTCTAATCTGGAAAGGATTGCTACTAAACTGGGCTTTAGCTGCTGTAAAGGGGATGCCAATAACAAGATTTGGGTTCTATAGAATCAGGATTTCAATGTGGATACTCTGGTGGACAATGAGCAGTTTCTACACATAAAGGTTAAACATCATCTCTTTAACAAAAAATTCAAAGTTTCTGTGATTTATGCAAAGAAATCCAAAATTCTTAGAAAGACTTTGTGTGATGGTTTACGATTAGTGGATAATAACTCAAGTGAGTGGATTATTCTTGGAGATTTCACTTCCATTATTAGTCCTAAGGAATAAATATTTTGCATTACATATTGTCGTAAAATTTCTGAAGATTTTAACAACCTCATCCTTGACTGTCACTTCACTAATGATGGGTTCTCTGGGTCTATCTACACTTGGACTAATGGGAGGAAGTGGAAACGTCTCGATCGGGTATTGTACAATAATAGTTGGCTTAATTATATTAGTACTACAAATGTCACTCACCTAGCCAAGACTTTCTCTGATCATGCACCTATTAGCATCAAGTTATCTAATAACCAAGATTATATAATCTCTTTCGATAAATTTCTAAACATGTGGGTAATGCATGGAGAATTTCTTGATTTGGTTAAAAGTAGATGGGATGGAAACATAGTAGGCTATTCAGGTTTTTTTTGTTCAAACTAAAAAGGTTAAAGACAGATATGAAGAGTTGGAGTAAAAATGTTTTTGGAAACATTTTTTATTCTGTAAAAGACATTGAAGAAGAAATTAATCAGATTGAATCTAACCTCCATGAATCAAACTTGGCTGATGATAGAGTCCTCTTTGATAGAGCTAAAGAAACGCATATTATTCTTCTTGCTAGATAAGATTCCTTATGGGGAACAAAAATCCCATTCCACATGGCTAAAAGATGGGAAAAAAAGCACAACTTTCTTCCACAACATGGTTAAAAAAAAGGAGAAAAAAAACATGATCTATAGAATATGGGATGATTCCAAGTGGATTGAAGGGAAATAAGATATTAATAAATCTACTATCATGTACTTTGATAACATTTTATCTAGAAGCAATGATACAATGCATATGCAACATACTTTGAACTTATTCCTCAATTGATCAATGAAGATGACAATTCTATGCTGATGGCCTGCCCAAGTGAGTCTGAAATTTATAACATTATCAAGTCTCTTAATTCTAACTATGTTGCAGAGCATGATAGATTGAATGAATAATTTTTCAAAACATGTCGGTCTATTATATCCAATTATCTATGTGTTGTCATATGTGACATCTTCAAAGGATGCTCTATTCTTAAAAAAATTCTTTCAATTATCCTTTATCTAATTCTGAAATTAAAATCTCATAAATCTTGGACAGACTATAGGCCAATCAGTCTCTCACCATGTTCAAGAGCTCTGTCATGATTTAAACATTAAATCAAATGACCATAATGTTATCCTTAAACTGGATTTGTCAAAGGCTTTTGACAAGATTGATCACAAGCTTCTTCTTAATGTTATGGCTAGGTTTGGGTTCAACTTTATGTTTCTAAAGTTGGTAAAGAATAATATATCTAATGTTCATTCTCCCATCGTGATTAATGGTGAGATGGAAGGCTTTTTCAAGTCCACAAAAGGCCTTAGGCAGGGGGATCCCCTATCCCCCAACATATTCATAATTACTGAGGAATATCTCCTCGGGGGTCTTAAGTCCTTGTATGCAGAGAATCATGGTATCAATTAAAAATACAGAGGGAAGATTGATATACCCTGCCTGGCTTTCGTGGATGATCTAATTATCTTTTGCAAAGGATTCCACTCTGCAGTCAGCCACACAAACGTGTTTTTAAACTACTACCAATCTGTTTCTGGGCAGCTCATAAATAGAGATAAATTGAAGCTTATGGTTCCTATCAAAATTCCAAATAGACAAGCTAAGGAGTTGAAAGAGATTCTAAACATGAAGCACAATAATATTCATTTTTAAGTATTTGGGCAGTGTTATCAACAACAATAACAAAACAGCTAACTTTGAAGATCTAATAGATAAAACAAGGATCAAGATAAGTGAATGAGACTCAACTCTTCTGTCTTTCGGAGGAAGATTAACATTAATTTATACTTTTCTATATGCTTTTTCTATCTTCTACACTCAGAAAGTCTAACATTCCTAACTCTGTAATCCATAGACTTAGAATTATATACAACAAATTCCTATGGGAGACTAAAGAAGATAGTAAAACAATCCACTGGTCTTCATATGAAAGATTGTGTAAACCTTACGCGATGGTGGACTTAACGTAAAAATAATTCAAGACATCCATGCAACATACTCTCTCAAGTTATGGTTCTTATTCAGAGGTTAGGGAATTCTTTGGTCCAAGATGGTGTTCACTATATACTGCAAGTCACATCATCCTATCACCTCTCCTGTTTCCATAAGAAGCTCCAAGGTTTATAAAAGGCTTTACAATGTAAGAGATAGGGCAGAAATATTAATTTTCTGGGATATTGGTATTGGAAAGAATAACTTATGGCTCGATAAGTGGTGTACAAAAAAACCTTTCATTCTCTTCAATGAAACAAATAATAGAACTTGGATGGAAAGCACTGAAATCTAAAAGTATTGGTCTGAATGATCTTGGAACTTACAAAAATCTTTGTCCTCTGTTACCACTACTGAAATAAAAAAAAATCTTAAGATTTCTATCAACAATAGACATGATGCTATTAAGTGGTCCTTATCCCCTGATGGAAAGTTTAACTCCAAAACAACTTGGGATGCAGTAAGGTCAAAATGGAATTCTTCTAATCTCCACACAAAAACCTGGAATCAGATTACTCCAAAGAAATTTTTCTTTCTTCTATGGAGAATATTTTTCAATTAGATTCCTAGTGAGACTAATCTACAAAAAAGAAAGTTCGTTCTAGCTTCTAAATGCAAAAAATATGATAATATATAATCAACTAATCATGCTTTTGTACAATGCAATGACTTCTGGTCTGTGTGGAATCACTTGATATACTCTTCAACTTAAATATTACCAGGAATATGTCAATGCCTCACCTAATCAGGACATGGTACTGGTCTATTACCAATAAGGTTCATCTGAGAACTATCCTTCCTTCTATAATAGCATGGGTTATCTGAAATTCAAGGAACAGCAACAAGCACAGAGACAAAAAAGACTGCCATAATTCTATGATCAGTCAAGTGATATACATCTTATCTAGCTTAAACCTAGCTAAATTTTTCAAAAGAACTCATTGGGGGCAAGGATAGTAACATAACTTCAATAATTAGTTATGTTAATCATCTAGTTAAGCATGATCTACCTATCCCTCTTAGATCAATTTGAATACTGATGGTGTTTGTAGCAGATATGGCGAATCTAGTGGAGGAGGTCTAATTAGAAATCATAGTGGAACTGTTATCTCGGGATTTAGCAAGCTTTATGGGAAATTAATCCCTCTAATAGCTGAATGTCGAGCTCTATTTGATGGGCTTATTCTCTGTCAATCTCTCGGTATACAAGATCTTGACATTGAAATGGATTCATCTATTCTAACTGAGATAATTCTTAAAAATGACTAGCATTGGTTCCTTAAACCCATTATAACAATCTAGAAAAAGCTTATACTCTCCACCATGAAACTCACTCATGTATATCGGGAGCAGAACACCGCAGCAGATTTGATTGCAAAGCAATCTCTTAAAGAAAAGAAGAACACGACTTCTAACAGCAATCAAATTCCTAATTACCTCAGAGCCATCGTCTTCCTTTAAATTTTGGGAGTCATCTATCTCAGATCGGAACCTCCAGATTAATCATTATGTTCTTCCTGCTCAGCTCTCTAGTTTGTTGATGCTCAGTTCTTCAATCAATCATATCATCAATCAAATACTAACTAAAGAAGTGACTAGTCAAGGAATTGTTATTTGTCTCGACTCAAGTATTTAAGCTCACTGGAAAATCTTGCTTGTTTTGTCTTTAATTTGGCTATCTTTCTCAAAAGTTCAATTTTGGCGAAAAGAGTTATTGGTTTCTTCTGGTTCTAACTTAAGTGAGGAGAATTAAATTTGTCTATTTATTTGAAATTGTCAAGTAGTGAGTTTGTCAAAAAATTAGGCCTCTTATAACCGTCTTTGTGACTCAATAGATTTAATTTTATGAAATTAAATTTTAAAAAAACAAAAAATATTTATTGATAACAAAAAATATTTAGATCTATATAAAAAGTATAACTTTATCAACACTTTGCATAAACTCGGCTAATAATTACTAGAAAATAATTAATAAATGTTTATCCATAAATAAATATTATATTATATATATAAGAGAGAGAAAATTCAAGAACGTAAAACTTGTAGAGTTTGATTGCTTCATCTCCGATTATCTCCGGCCATGGAGATTGCTCAAAAACAAGTTTTGAAGAGAAAGATTTCCCTAAACTTTCAACAACACCCAAAATCCATAAGATGAATCAGATTACTTACGATGAAATGGTTTCTAAGAAATCTTCAACAAAACCAGAAATGAAGCCTGAATCTATCTCCTTCAAAGAGAATCATATTTCTTTTCAGTTCCCTCAGAAGATTAAGGACTGGCTTGACGAAAATGCTAAGATTATGCTAATTGGCAAATTCAGGAATGGTATTCCTAAGAGAAATACCCTTCTATCATTTCTGGAAAAATTCATATTCAAAGGACCGTACAATATGGAGATTTATGATTCAAGGCATATTTTTCTTGAATTCAGTTTAAATGAATATATTTGCAAGATTTGGTCAAAAAATATCTGGATATTCAGGGATCATGAGATGCGGATTTTGAGATGGTCTCCAGATTTCAGTAAGAAGAAGGAGAGTCCTATGTCCCTGGTTTGGGTCAAGTTTGATGGAATTCCCGAATATATGTATAATACTGAAATTGTTAAGGAGATGGCGTCTTCGATTGGGGTGGTCTACAAACTGGATATCCCAGAAAAAAATAAAGTTCAAAAGAATTGTTGTACTGCTTTAATTGAAATTGATGTTAATCAAAAGCTCCATGAAAGGATCTGGATGGGTTTCAGTGAAAATGAAGGTTGCTGGGTTTCTGTTTTATACAAGATCTGCCGGCTTATTGTAATTACTGTTATCACAAAGGCCATAAGGAATCTGATTGCAAAAAGATAAAGTCTAAAACATAGGAGGACCAATCGAATAGACAATATCAAAGTAACAGCAAGAACGAAATGCAAATTTACGTTCCTAAAATCAGTTCGATAATCACAAAGACTTCTAAAGATCAGGAGAACAAACAAAAGGAAACAAATGAAGAATCTCTGCATCTTGAAGAAATGGAGGTTATAGAAGCTATCAAGACTTTTGATCAAGAATTCTCGAACACAAGCAATACCAACTGTAATACTCCTGAGGATCAGATCATGAATCTTGCGTCTCCTGTATTCAAAGAAATTCTGATTAAAAAACTCAAAGCAAATAAGAAAATAAAGAAGCCAAACCAAAAAACTATCAAGTCCTTATGTTTTAAGGATAAATAAAAAAAATCTTATTCTGATAATGATAAGTCTGATTAGTTGGAACCTACGGGGTATCAATAATAATCCAACCATTCTGAGGTTAAAGGACATGATAAACACTAACAATATTCAAATTTTTGCAATACAGGAGCCTTTGGCGAAAGTCGAGAAGATTAACGAGATAACTGCTAAGCTTGGGTTCAGTAACTACGCTGCGAATCAGTCTAACAAAGTATGGTGTATTTGGAAAGATGAGATCAAGATTGATTTACTAATCAATCATTAGATCAATCTGTCGATCATATACGCCAAGTGTAGTAGAAGTGAGAGAAGCAATCTTTGGAATTTACTTAATTCCATTTCACTGTTGGAGATTTCAACATTATTTCTACCTCTGATGATTAGATTAGATGTACATGCATATGTGTTAACAGCATGGAAGACTTCAACGATTGCATAAAAGATTGTATGCTAGAGGATGCAGGCTATGGTGGCTCGAGATACACTTGGAATATGGGTACTAAATGGAAACGGCTTGATAGGGCTATGGTTAACAACAAGTGGAATGCTACTTTCAATAGTACTAAGGTTCGTCATATGATCAGAACCTGCTCTGATCACCCGCCTCTCTTAATCAATGTTAATAATGTCACTAATACTTACCATAAGAAAGGTTTTAAATATATGAATATGTGTTCTAACGATGAGTCTTTTTTTAGTATTGTCGATATCAATTGGAATCTTCCAATTACTGGTTACCCAAATCAAGTCTTTTGGCTAAAGTTGAAGAGGCTTAAAGCTTGCTTAAAAGAGTGGAATAAGAATAGTTTTGGGAACATTTTCAACAACCTTAAATAAGCAGAAGAAAACGTTAGGAAGTTGGAAGATTCTTTGACAAATAACTTCAATATAAATGCTAAGGCTGAATTAGAGAAAGCCAATAGTCTTTATATTAAGAACCTAAAGATTGAGTCTGATTATTGGAAGCAGAAGTGTTACAGTGATTGGCTGAAAGACGGTGATAGAAATTCAAATCTTTTTTCATTCATTTGTGAATAAGAAGAGAAGGAAAAGGAAGATTAAGAACATCAAGGATGGGGATTCATGGTTGACTGATGAGGAAAGTATTGGTTTGTCTGCTGAGAAATATTTCAAAGAAACTCTTACTTCTAAGTCTTATAACAGTAAAGAAGAGGAGATTTTCTTGATGAATGATGATATTTTTAATGTCATCCCTTGCATGGTAACTTTGGAGGATAATAATGCCTTGTTAAAGCTAACTACTGAGGAGGAAATCTGGAATATGATATCAAGCATGAATGTAGATAGCGCAGCCGGTATCGATGGATTCAACCTTCATTTTTACAGGTTTTATTGGAAGACTATTAAGAGAGATTTATGTATCTCCTTTAATGCTTTTATCAATGGTAATTACATGCCTAAAGACATGTTTGCCACTAGGCTTTGCTTGATCCCTAAGACCAAGAATCCCACTTCTTGGAATGAGTACAGACCAATAGGTCTATGTACGATGATAAATAGAATCTTTGCTAAGCTTATAAACTCTAGGCTGGCCATTCTTTTGCCTAATATCATTTCTAGTTATCAAGGGACTTTTGTTCATGGTCGTTGTATTCATGACAATATCCTTGTGCCAAAGGAAATGATATACGATATTAACAGGAGACCTAAAACAGGCAATATCCTGATTCAACTCGATATGTCGAGCGTTTGATAAAATATCATTTTCATTTATTTATAAAGTTCTGTCCAAATTTGGTTTCTCTTAAGATGTTATTAGTCTTATTAATAGGTTAACAAGAAATGTCAGCATCTCCTTGCTCTTAAATGGTGGCTCTTTTGGATATTTCAGAACAAGAAAGGGTCTGAGACAGGGTGATCCCCTGTCTCCTAGCTTGTTTATCATCAGTGAAGAAGTGATGTTAAGAGGAATGCAAAGGCTTTTTGAAAACAACAAATTATAAAACTAGATCGCAAATGTTAATGCCTTGTCTAGCCTTTGCAGACGACATTCTTATATTTACAAATAGTTTACATGATTCCATTAACAATTTAACTGTTTTTCTTTACAAATACCAACTTGTTTCAGGGCAAATGATAAACAAGAAAAAGACAAAACTGATATCTTCATCTTCTCTACATCATAACAGGATATCTAGTTTGGAGTCTCAAACTGGTTACAAAACGGAGAATCTGCCCACGAGCTACTTAGGAATCATCCTTGACAACAACAACAAGGCCTGCAATTTCATCAAAATCATCGACAATATAAATGACAAGTTAACAGAATGGGATTCAAAGTATCTATCTTTTGGTGGCAGATTAGTGTTAATCACTAATGTCCTTATGTCATATCCTAACTAGTGGTTACAAAATAGTACCCTGCTTAAAAGCATTATCAACAAGATCGAGAAAATGATAAATAAATGTATCTTGAGATCTAAATTAAATGAGCCTATCATTCATTGGGCTAGCTGGAAGTCCATCTGCAAACCCTTTAATGAGGGAGGCCTCAATATCAGAAGTCTAACTGATATCCAGCATACCTACTCTTATAAACTATGGTTCATTTTTAGGAATAACAAAACAACTTGGACTAATATGATGCATTGTACTTATTCAAAAAATATGCATCCTCTATACACTAATTTTAACAGGATTGGCTCTCACACTTGAAGGAGATTGGTCAACATTAAGAATGAGGCAGAAAAGCATATCAGATGGGTATTGGGAAATGGTGAAATGGACTTTTGGAGAGAGAATTGGCATGACTGCAATCCTATTTCAGATACTTAAACAGAAGCAAATTACGTGGAAGCCAAAGTAAGCTCTTTCTGGAAGAATGGAAGTTGGGACTTGGATTCAATGACTCCTTCTCTTTCTCCTGAAAGACTGAGTAAAATTCGGAATCTCAAAATTGACACAACTAAACAAGATATCATGCTTTGGAAATGCTCAAACGATATAATTTTCAACAACAAAAAGACTTGGAATACCATCAGACATAAGTCAAACCATTCTAGACTCTTCAAAAACATTTGGAGCTACATTATTCCCATGAAGTTTTCTTTCCTTCTCTGGAAAATTATAATGAATTACATTCCTATAGACTCCGTTCTACAAAAAAGACACTTACATCTGGTTTCAAAATGTCAGTTTTGCAGAAATGGTGAAGACATTACTCATGTTATTGTTAATTGCATTCAACCATGGCAGATTTGGAATCACTACAGCATAATCTTCAAGATTAAAGTCAAGAGATGCATGATTCTCACTCATATAATTAAAATGTGGCATGATTTTAGCAGCAGCAAAGCTCACATCACTCACCTTATGCCTGCGATTATATGCTGGACAATATGGTATAATCGAAACAACTCAAAATTTAAGGGAGTTTCATACAATTTCAACTCTACGATTAACTATATTGATCGTATCATTATATCCTTAAATGCTTTTGTTTTAACAAAAAAACATTGGACTAACACAAAAAATGCTAGTCTGATTCTGGGTTGCCCAGTTCCTAATCATAAGCCAATCTATATTACCTGGAATCCTCCGATTGATGGCCGGATTAAGCTTAACATTGATGCCTCCGTTATGAGAAATGTTGAAGCCAGTGGTGCTGGAGTCTTCAGGAATCACCTGGGTGAAGTCTTGCAGTGGTTTGGCAACACTTATGGGAAAATGTCCCCTCTCTTAGCATAGACTCAGGCTCTTCTTGATGGCTTGCTAATCTGCAAGCAAAATAATTGGCTTCATGTCGACATTGAGTCTGATTGTCAGACTCTGATCAGTCTTCTTGCCGTCGGCATACCCCATGGTATCTCAGCCCGGTTATCAAGATCTTTCGTCAAGCAATTGTTTCTCCGATGGTGATAAAATACATCTCGAGAGTCCAGAATCAGGTTGCCGATTGGCTAGCCAGATGGACTCTGAGATACAAGGAGAAACCCTCTTTTAACCCTTTTATCATTCCTCTTGATCTAAGCGCAATTCTAGTCTTAGAAAACTTAGGTTTAGACTACTTATCTTAACTTTGCCAGAAAGTTCTCTTCGATTTTCTTTGTTCTGTAGGTACTGAGGAAGAAAACGGGAAATATTGAAAATGACGAAAAATCGGTAGAAGGAATCGGTAGAAGGATTAAGGCAAAGGAATCGGTAGAAGGAGTAATAAAACTTGAAAATGAAAGAAAATCGGAAAATTCAGAAGAAATTGAATCGAGACTCGAAGGTTTCACGCCATTGTTCTTAAAGTGGCAGAACTTTAATTTTAGGATTAGAATTAGGATTGATTTGGTACTTTACCAATCTTTCATCCAAAATTTTCAATTTTAGTTTTATCACTATAAAACCATATCTTTTGTAAAACTCTTAATTAAGTCCTTTGTATCAAATATTATTTTTGATTAATATATATATAATTATTAATTATGAATAAAAATACGATCTCCTATTGGAAATAAAAATTAGTGATTGCAGAAATAGATAAATAATTGCAATTTCCAAGTAAGTTACGGAAGTCCCTTGAATACCTATTAGCTAATGGGTAATGGGTAATGGGTAATGGCTAATGCTATGGCTATCTATCAAGTTGAAACGAGCGAGTTGTCAATTCTATAGAAAAGCTACAATCTCATCTCCGCAACCGCGACCGCGACCGCGACCGCTCTCTCTAGAAGAGGAAGAGTACCTCTCTGTCTCTGGTATGTCAGTTTCTACATCACTCGCTATCCATTCGCTTCTTATTCATTTCCAATTCTAGGGTTTTTCATCTTGATTTAATCAGTCTAAATGTTCGGATCGGTGCTGTTCTCTTTTATAAGCAGATTTCAGATTTAAAATGGTTGAATTTTGGGCGAAAGGAAGTCTTCGTCTCTTTTCTTTGTAGGAATCATCGATGATTATGTATACTTATATGTTCTGATTTGGGATTGATTGATTGATTGATTGATTGTTGATGCTTCTCATATCATTCCACTTTAAAATAACTCCAAATCTCTTCTACATTTGAACAGAACATTCTTGATTTGCTTATGTGCAATGACCGATGGTGAGGTGGATTATACAAGTCAACAAGTATTTCCCAGTAACAACTTGGGGGACTTACCTGGCAGTTGTTCCATGGATAGTTTCTTCGACGAGCTTCTAAATTCTCATGCCTGCACACACACTCACACCTGCAATCCTCCCGGTCCTGATTACTCCCATACACACACTTGTTTCCATGTGCACACCAAAATCCTGCCTGCATCCGGCGATGAAAATGAAAAGGCATCCTCTGATGACACAGCGGAGTCTGCAGATAAAAAGTCCAAGAAAAGGCCGGTGGGAAATAGAGAAGCTGTTCGCAAGTACAGGGAGAAGAAGAAAGCTAGAGCTGCTTCGCTAGAAGACGAGGTTGTGAGGTTAAGGGCTTTGAATCAGCAGCTCTTCAAAAGGTTGCAGAGTCAAGCTGCATTAGAAGCTGAGGTTTCCAGGCTAAAGTGTTTGCTTGTCGATATACGTGGAAGGATTGAAGGAGAGATCGGATCATTTCCCTATCAGAAACCTACCTGTCTAAATTTGCCTACCCAAAACCTCTCAAGTGCTTATGCCATGAATCCTTGTAATATACAGTGCGATGAACAAGTTTATTGTCTTCATCCGGGTGTAGAAGGACTTGTTAGCGGCCAAGACTTTAGTGGTTCTGAGTTTGACAGCTTACAGTGTCTACCCAATCAGAATCAGAATCAGGGAGTCAAGGAGCTTCCCATATGTGGAGGTGGAGATGGAGATGCTCATCTTAATGTTAATGTCACTTCTTCTCGAACACAGAAGAGAAAAGGTACAAATTTAGATTCCTTAATTTCAGAAAATATTCTATCATGCGTATCCACCTATCAATTTTTATTATTTATATATTTAATATTTATATCTTCTAGTTTTTTTATTTCTCAATAATAGCCATATACATCTGCACTTAGATAGGAGTTGAGTCTTAGTAAAATTATAGAAGATTCCAACCTGCACTTAGATAGGAGTTGAGTCTTCCTAAAATTATAGGAGATTAGATGCCAATGGGAAATATAACAAAAATTGGAATTAGGAATATAAACATCTCCTAAATACATTTTTTAAATATTCGAACACTATTGGTTCACATTTTGTGGGCTGTGCATGAATAAGCTTGTGTACCTGTTTTTGTGATCGGATGCTTTGACATGGGAAATGCTCGTCTTGTTTCACGAACAAAGTATATCTTGAAAGTTAGTTTATTTTGGGGAAGGGAGACCCACCCACCTGCCCTATAACATTAGGGTTTAAATGAACATCCCCTCTACATCAGGGGAGACCCAGACCATTATGGTGCTCCTTTGATTTTATTGATGCACCCAATCCTCAGTTTTTGAGTCACACAGAAGCTTGTCACAGCATGAGAATACTCACTCAAAAAACCATAATTTATGTATATAATGAAGATGAAATTTTGTTTACCATGCCCTCGTTTGCTCATTAAAGTGCGAAAATTGTGATAATTTGGAGTACACGTTGCCTTTTTTTATTTTTTTGTGTGTAAATTATTGCAGTTTAGAGATTTCTAACTTGTAATCTTATTTTCGTTGCACATCCTACGTAGGTGGCCGTGCAACCTAGCAGGGTGAAGCAGGTTTCTTTTAGAAGCATCTTTGTTTGTAGGGGTGTCTCTGGTCTTCTAATAAGAAATTGCATTTACCTTCACTCAGATCGCTTTGGTTTTGCTCTTTTTTCTGCTTTTCAAATATATTTATCTTGTACCCAGTTCTTTTGGTTACCCTTACTATCATAGGTCAAAGTTGTCGGATACATTGCTGTTTCATTTGGCCTTTTGAGTTGGTTATTAGTTAAACCTATGAAAGCCTTTTGCGGAGCGTGAAGAATTTACAGACCGAGACACATGTTGTAGTTTTTGTTTAAAGCGTTGGCATATTAGAAGTCTTTGGAACTAAATCAATTCTTAATTGCCAATGTTTGCGAAACTTGCAAACGGAAGCAGCTGAGACGATGCCTTTTTTGTTGTTTTTACGTGAAATGGAGAGAAGCTTCGCAAGAATTTTGACATTGCTGCTTTAGCATTTCGCCGCAGATCCCACCTAAAAAAGACCCTTTTTAAACCCAGGAAGCTGGTATTGCCCAGATTTGTCCATCTTCTAAGTTTTGGACGAATCTCGTTGTTTAGTATGTTTCATCTTGTCTACTCGTCATATACATTTGATAAATTATCTACTTGAATCTGGGTTTTGATCAGATCTAACTTCTTGTGTGGTTATATACCTTCCGTTTCTATATTAATGAGGAGGATACTGATTGGACTGAAGATTAGGCTACGGAGCAGATTCAAAATAATGATAAAATTAGGCCAAGGATCAGAATCAAAATTATGATATAGGGTGCTTTGTATCCGGTGGGTAGAAAAGCTTTTAAGGTGAACCGGTTGGATCATATTTAATTATGGTTAAGTTACCAATAGCAAGGAGGATTGAAACTACCCATAACAATTTGAATTTAAATCTGCATGGAATATATATTGTGTATAAAGTTATAAAATTAAAATTTACAAATTCTCAAATTTTGCCTCAAAATTTAATGGAGTATTATATTTTAACATAAATCAATTATTAAATCATGTTTTTATAAAAAATTATTATATTTCATTTTTAATTTTCAATTGGTTTATAAGTTTTTAATTATCAAATTTCCTTTCTCAAATTTTAACTTAAAACAAATCTAAAAAATATATTCTATCTATTAAAAGAGGAATTGAACGAAATACTGATAAGGTGGGGTTTTTGGTTGGTCCAATGGCTGTATAGAGTTAAATGTAGCCGACTATCCAAATGAGAATTCAGGCATTGAACAGTAAATCGTCCCTCGACTATCGCGTTTGGTGGCAGATAGTCCCTTCACTTTCAAATGTCCGTTGACAGTCCCTGGACTATCGCGTTTGGATAAAGTTAGTCCACTAGATCCTCTAATCCATGAGAGGCTGCCACCTGTCACCATAGTCCCCAGATTTTTGTATCACCACTAGTCCCTTGAGTTTAGGTCAAACCCAAAATGTAGAAAATTACAGAAAACTAAACTCAAGGGACTAGTGGTGATACAAAAATCTGGGGACTATGGTGACACGTGGCAGCCTCTCATGGATCAGAGGATTTGGTGGACTAACTTTATCCAAACGCGATAGTCCAGGGACTGTCAACGGACATTTGAAAGTCAAGGGACTATTTGCCACCAAACGTGATAGTCGAGGGACGATGTACTGTTCAAAGCCTGAGAATTCATGTTGAACTCTTAATTACCCAATTGAAACAATGACGGTATAGAGTTCAGTGTACCCGACTATCCAAAGTGAGAATCGAGGGGTCAAATTATTCTTAATTACCCAATTGAAACAGGATTGATTTTAATTATGGAATGTGGTCATTCTTATTTGGTCATTCTTATTTCGCAATCAAATGCTGGAAATAAATATATTATTGTTCGTCTCACAAATACAAAACCAATTATATTTTTAGATTTTTTTTAACTATGATTTCAAATATATAGATTTTTTTAAAAAGCTATAACACAATTATTTTTTCACAATCAAAATCCTATTTACGCAATTCTATTCTTTTTAATTTTGTAATCTGATTATTCCTATTTTCGCAACCAAATGCAGTAAAAAATTGAAAAAAAAATATTCGATGGATCTACTTTTGTTCGTCTTAGAAAAACAAAACCAATAGTATTTTTCAGATTTTTTTAAAGTTATGATTTTTAAAATATGACATTTTTCTTAAAAAAACTCTAACACAATTGTTTTTTCACAACCAAAGTCCTATTTACATACCTTTTTACTTCTTAATTCCGCAACCCGATTACTTTATTTTTGCAATCAAATGCAATAAAAAATATTTTTAACGAATATAGTTTTGTTCGTCTTTAAAAAAAATCAATGATATTTTCAGATTTTATAGGAGCTATGGTCTGAAATATATGGTATATGCAAAAAAAAAATCTGAGTGTTTTCACAGCCAAAATCCTATTTACGCAAATATTTTCATTTTAAGTTTGCAATCCGATTTTTTCGCAACCAAATGTAATGAAAAAAATAAAAAAATTCAATATTTTAACAACTACAAACAAGTTAGTTATACACGCCCAATTAACAATTATTTTCACGAAACAAGTTGTATTTTGTTTTTTTTTCACAATAATACTTATTTCACAATCAAATTATACGTAATTACGCAACCAACAAATAATAAAAAAATAAAATTCACGGGTCTAGTTTTGTTCATGTTAAAAGAACAAAGCCAATGATATTTTTGGATTTTTTTAGCTACAGTTTGAAATATATGATATTTAAAATAAATAAAAAATAGGAGAGAGAAAAATAGTTAATGATATTGATAAAGTCAGATTATATTGGAGGTCAAAAACAGTAAATAGGGTTAAATTTCTCTTAGAGGGGCAGTTCAGACCACACCGTTAAATTAACGGTACTCTAGATTTTTTTAGTTTCCTCATCTATATTCTCTCTCCACTCTCTACCTAAAGTTTAATACTACACAAACTAAATAACTTCCTAAACTACCCTCTACCCTCTGATTAGTTTTTATCATCACCAAATTGGCGACCATAGTGGGAGCAGGAGGTGCCTGAATAACATTATTCAAAACCACACTTGTAGATCGTACATCGGATTTTTTTAGGCATGGATCCCGACATGCAAATCGATCCCCCTCTTGGGAATGAGGGGATAAGAGGTGATAATGAGCATGCTAGCACTTTACATGTGAATCATAACACATAAGAAATGCATATCATGCAAGAGGAGCCTAATTAGTTGAGGGCTAAGATTGAAGCTTTAAAAGCCCAAAGACAAACAGAAAAAGAGTTAAAGGGGAAGTATCTTGTTGAATTCCATGGTTCCGATGAGCCAGATAACACCCACAACCCAGATAAAAGTGATAAGTCCCCGAAAGCTCGTAAATGTACGAAAAAGGAACATCGGTCTAAGCAGTTGTTAAACACATCAAATTATTTTGGAAACTCAACTACATAATCTGACTCAGATATTTCTTTTTCCTCATCAAGTAGTGGCCATGGCCATCAGAATAAGAAAGAGAGGTTAACTAAAAAGCATACTAAGAAAATGGATCAAACGGGCAAAGAAAAAATGAAGAAATATCAAGCCAAAGTGAAGGGATCGACAAATTATAGTATTGATCATTTGTTAAACGATCAATTTGTTGTTCAGTCCGAACCATGTATCTTTGCCACTCATGATGAGGATCATATGTTTAGTCGATTACACAATTGGAGGCAGTCACCTTTGTCTTCTTCTGGGCATCTACCTAGGCGGTTTGATAGCTCTCAAATGGAGAAATATGATGGAAGCCAAAATCATGATAATCACATATGGTGAGTTTGGTTATTTAGGATTGCTTTAGTTAACAAGAGAAGAGGTGTTCTAGAGAGAGAAACAGATTTTAGAAAGAGAAAATGAAAGTACGCAAGTGATCTAATCTCATAAATTCAACCTCTTTATTAGTTTAGCTTTGACCTTTATATAGAGGCACAGAGACTTAGCTTACAACTGAAAATAGTTACATAAAAAGGATAAATTGCACTCTTAATCCTTAACTAAAAGACATAGATACAAAATCCTCCTCTAACTTTACCAAGTGTTACATAATGCTTTACTATTTACAATTTAATCCCTAAATTTCTATTTCCTTATCAGTAGCCCCCTTAGTTCTCAAGTTAGTAAATGAATGAGAACTAATTAACTAACTTTGAATCTAAGCAGAAGCAATGATGATTTCCTCTTCCACAATTCGATGCAAGCCAATCATTCGGATGCATCGTAATATGTCCTTAGACAACCATACCCCAAGTTAAATTCAAATGGAAACCAATAAAGTCAAACGTCAAATCTGTTTCAAACTCATCATAGCTCCCTAGGGGTTAGGCTTACACCTAGGCTCCTAGCATAACAGAGGTCGATCCCATAAACACGAAGCTGGTTCAAATTCTGCCCAATCAACACAAATATTTCCACTTCTGCACACATCTTTCTTTTAGTAAAAATTCCTTAACAACTCATTTTTTGTTTCACAGACAAAAGTACTTGAGAGAGAAGTAGAGAAAACCTCCCAACCTTTGCTACCTTTAACGATTTCTTCAAACTTTATGGTTATTTCCACCGGAAAATTCATATTTTCTGATTGATCTTTAATCAGTTTATGAGAAAACACCCAAGATCCAGAAGATCAAAGGCCACAATTCCCAAAAAACCCAAATCTCCAGCACCTGACAGTAATTTCATCTTCGGAACTTACGATTACTTCTTCATAGGCGAAAGAGCAGATGAATATAGAGCTGTTGGGTTGATAAGGAATTCTCCGCTCTGAACATCCACAAAGATAATTTATTACGGTAACTCCAATCCCTCTAAAGCTCATGTCTTTTTACCTTCACCTATCACAGAAGAAAGTCAGTCTTCCAAAACTTTAACGCCCAAAACACCTCGAATTTCTAATTCTCATACTAAATCATCGCCTCGAATTAGTAGTGAATCAAGTAAATCTGCTTCGAAACAATCCGAAGCAACCTCTTCCTCAGCATATCCCCCACAAGCTCCTAGAAAAATAAATTTTATAGCCATGGGAGATGATGCCGATGCTACATCAAATCTTTCTACCAAATCTCCTCCCCCGAGGGAGATTGTTGAGGAAGCCTCATTATCTCAACAAAGTCCCTCGAAGAACCCTCAACAACTGAGAGACGAGGCGTCAGAAGCAGAGAAAGTTGATTCTGATGCTACTCAATCAGATAAAAAATCTGAATCTGATAAAGAAGTCTCAAAAAAATTAGAGAATGCCACAGAGAAAAAGGTCCGCAAACCAAGGAAAAAGAAGCCTCTGATTACTATATCCGATGAAGAAAGAGCAAAGGTTGGTTATAATTTGAGATCTCTCGATGCTGATTATATTATTGTCTTGACGTTTTATATATATATATATTATGAAGAAAGACAAGCATCAGATTTGAAGAAACAATTGGGAATGAGAAACGACATTACCCTTCATTTTCCCAAAAAAGGGGAAACACCCTTAGACTGTAAAAACGATGAATTAGTAGTATATCCAGAAATCATCAATTGGGGTATTTGGTACCCATTAGATCCCATAATAGTCGACTATTTCGAACTTCTAGATCTGTACCCAACTCAGGTGACACCAAATTAATTATCCACACTCATGTCTGTAATCATGGCTCCTCGCTTATCTAAGATTCCGATCAGCATCAAAGATTTTATATCTTTGACCAAATTATCCAAGGGACCAAAGCTTCCATTTTACTATCTTACCTTAGATGATGACCTAAAAATCATCGATGACCTTCTAGAAGCGGACAAATTTTGGAAGCAAAAATTCGCCTTCATCTCAGGAGCATGGGAAAATGGCAAAACAATATCCGAAGCCAATCCATCGAGATTAAACCTTGTCTGGAGAAGCAGTCGTAAGTACTAATTGTTGTTACCTTATTTAATGTCAACTTATGTGTTCTTAACATAAATTCCAAAGCACTATGCCATTCGTCAAACAAGAGCCAAAGAAATATTCATTAAGCTCGCCGCCTAGGCTGAAGCAGAGTGGATCAATGCTTTCTACCCAGCCTTTCAACCAATCAATTTTCTCAACAGTCATTTATTTCTGATCACTCCTGGAACCTTTCCTCCTAAAAATTTGATGGAACAATCTAACCCTCCTCAAGGTTGCAAAAGATTAGTCCATCCCGATTTCAAGGTATTCTTACATATCCGCAACAGATTAGACAGTCACCTGCCTCAGAAGAAAAAGGAAAAAAAGAACAAAAAATAAGCTAGCACATCTGGTGCTACAAAGTTCTTTACTTAATAACGACAATTTCAACATATAATCGAGTGGACACCGCATATGTCATTTTAAAGTTATTTCCCTACTTGCTACAAAGTGCCAAACAACATTACCTATTGATACAAGGATAATATGGTTGAAGAATCTCAACCAAAGACTCAGAAGCCTAATTCAAACTGACATACAGGTATGGTTGCGCTTCAGTTTAAAGTTCGTAGACCACCTAAGCATTTGATACAAAATAGCCTATCTTTATTGATTCTCTTGCGAGAAATTTGATACAATCTCTACAATATTTAAAGAAAATCATGACATGTCTCAGGTCGATAACTCCAACCTCCAGAGATGTTGAAAGGTTACACTCAACAATAAACAAATCTCTAGTTTGTGAAAATGGATTCGATAACAAAGGTAAATGTGCCAATAGTTGGACAAAAGTTTTCACAACCAAATAATGTTAAAGTTTTTTGAGAGCTCACTAAATTCACAACCACCGTCCAAGACCGGATCGTCTTGTTCAAAAAGTGAAAAAGGGACCAAATCATTGGGAGTAAGTCATTCTAGATCTATAATAAATGGCCCTAAAAATATGATTATGTTTGATGATGCCAACTTCAGCATAAGATTCAACTCAATAGAGACATGTTTCATTGGTGTTAGAGCTACATCGGTAATTTTATTAGTTTATCAGTATAAAAAATGTGGAACAACTGTCGTTTGTCCAACGATGACTCAACATACACAAATATGTTCGACGTCAGTCCCGGTAGATAAGTTGTATTAGTATAGAAAAATGTTAAGATTTTAAGATTACAATGTACGTATTAGCTTTAAATATTTCTGATCAAACAAAAAGAACCAGACTTGAGCCTATGGTTAACCATAATGTTCAAAACCACAAGGAGAAAATATCTCATACAATTAGTGGAATTTAACGACGGTGAATAAAAAAATAGAAGGCTTATACGAATACAGAGAGAAGATTAAGCGCAAAAAACATAAGCTTAACTATTATTATGTAATCATATTATTATTTATGATAGTTAAATGCATTATTAAACATGTGGTGATTAGTCATATTATAAAAATTTCAACAGTATCCTACTTGGATCATCATATGTTACTATATGATGCATCATTAAGTGAACGTTATTTAATTTCTACCGTCACATAGATAAACTAAAAAATCTCGTACATGACCGTTAACGACACATGAGTTAAGTAATTTTAGTTGCTTAAAAAATGTAAATGATAGCATTAGTAATCACAACAACACATCAATCAACTACATGGATGAATCTATCATGGTGCATATCATAAAAATAATTTGGAATATATTCTTACATATATTTTGTTAATTGTTCCTGATGTTTTCAGATTATTTGGACGGGCAATTACATAATATACATTTTGAGTAAATTTACACAGTTTAGAAAGAGAATCTTCATGTAAATAAGTGAGAGATATTTTTAGTAAAAACAATGTTGGATGCAATTAATTATCCTCACCTAACTTAACCCAAAGGTTTTAGATAGTAAATGATATGGTTAATGAATTTATATGGATAACCCGTAATGGTCTATTTTATCATAATAACTTGTTAATAATAAACATATGTATTCTTTATTACATAAATAACTGTCAATATTACATATTCATCAAAATGGTACCACATCGGGCTAGTGCTTACTAGTCCGAATCGTGCATCAGATAATTTTATCCTTATCAGTAGCCCCCTAGTACTTGCAAAGGTAACTCTAGCATTGTTTTGAATTTAACCATACACACACTTCAAATTTAACCATACATGTGCTTCAGAAATTGACTTTGGTTGATCTGAATAGACTTTGGTTGGGTAGTCCTATTGTTAACCATTATGCTTCGAAAATTGCTAGGGTGGCTTGTACACATATCATGGAAGAATTTGACCCACGAACTGTCCTTTGATTGGTGAAGCGTGATATCGTTTTTGAAATGGTTCTACTTCCCTATGCAAGTAGCTGTTGGGTGACATTTCCACTTCCCAACGCTTGTATCTACTAGGCATGTGAGAAGCCTCAGTTAGGATTTCATACTTTCATATATAATTATCCCCCACTCTTATATAATTTCCTTCATTTGTTATTGTTTCTGAAGATAAATAGATAAGCTCCCAACTTTAGCCACCACAAACCTCTGTTATCAGCCCAGTCACCACAATAAATACTTTCCTGGAAAACAATTTAACCCTGATGGTACACATCCTCTTTGGGGTTGTATGTTTTGTATAGATAACTCCTAAGACGATTGGTTATCTATCTCCAATAAAGTCGATAGAAGAAGAGAAGTAAGAAGATCTGATGGCCTTTAAGACTATAAATGATGAGTCTGAATTATGCCTCCTCTCCGGACAAGGACAAATCAACCGAACTCACCGGACCGGACAGGACACTTCGAACACTCAGCCCATTGTGCTCTTCGAACTATGACAAAAGTACTAAAAAACCTAAACACTTCTTGACTAAGCTGCATGCTCTCCTACTAAGAGCTCATGGGTCTTTGAACTTGACCCGGGTCCATTAAACATGACCCGAAAGCCCATAAGGCCCAGATGTAAGGGTATAAATACCCAACCACCTGCATTAAATGTGGGTAATGAAAATTAAATACAACCAGGCTGCTTAATTCTCCCTCTACTCTCTACTCTAATTATTAAACACCCATATACTTTCACAAAACTCCAGATAAATTATAAATTTACCCCCAGCCGATAATTAACCTCACCAAATTGGCGACCACAGTGGGAGAAGAAGGTGCCTGAATCAAGCATTCAAAACCAGCAAGAAAAGTCAGTCCGAATGAATCTGGACGCCCCGGAAGTACCACCAGCTCTGCTCTAAGTGGTGGGTGAAAACGATGAATACACTATCGAAGAGCGCGATAGGCTGAAGGGTGAAATAGAAGCTCTGAGGGCAGAAAAGGCTAAGATGGGCATGAAAGAAAAGTCCAAAGCATCAGTTGCTCATCACACCGATAACCCCAGAGAGCATGAGCCTTCAAAGACTCATGTGAGTACCAAAAAGACTCATGCCAGCTCCAAAAAGTTTCACCGGTCTAAGCCAGTGGAGAGATCTGACTCAAGCTCAGAATCTTCTGATAGCTCTTCGGACGATGAGGGAGTTGAAGAATCCTTATCCTCTAGCAGCTATGAGGGTCGAACTAAAAAGAAGCAAAAGCAGATTAAAAAATATTCCAGAAAAAGAGATAGACATAGAAAGATGAAGAAGAATATTGGTAAAGGGTCATCTCATAGCCGGAGGTATGTGGACCGGATGCTGATGGATCCTTTCGCTTTTCACGATATACCAGGTATCTTTGCAACTCCCAATGAGGATACTGTGTTCAGTCGTGGCAGAAATTGGAGGCAATCTCCATTATCTTCCAAAATTCTATCCGGAAACCTCCCTAAGAGGTTTGACAGCACAAAATGGAAAAGTACGATGGCAGTACTGATCCGGACAACCATTTGGAACAATTTAAAAACTTCATGATGAACTTTGACGACGATGATAAGCTACTTTGCAGAGCATTCTCCCAATCATTTACGGGGAGTGCTCTAAAATGTTATAACAGCCTACCACAGGGTTGTATCAAGAATTTCGATACTTTTTGGGTGGCCTTTCGAAGGCAGTTCGTAGGGAGTAAAGAGCTAAAGGGCAATGGAGACACAATAATCCATTGTGCCCATGAACCAAATGAGTCCTTAAAAGAATATATAAGTCGTTTTGTGAACACCAAGAATGGGCTGGCTGATTGCTTCGAACAAGTGGCAATAGCATCCCTAAGACAGGGCTTGAACCCTGGCAATTTGGCTGATTCAGTGACCAGAAAGAAGGCCATGACGTGGGGAGGGTTGCTGAATCAGGTTGGAAAACAGATTAACGTCGATGAAACGAAGAAAACCAGGGTGCACAGGCAGGTGAGGTCTACCCCGGTGGCACCAAATCCCAATCAGAATCAGTCCGGCACCAAGGCAAAAGAGACCATACAGGGGCATGGTAGGGCTAAAGCTTAGTCTCAGCCAGCTGCTCCTGCTCAGAGTCAGCAATCCAGAAACACGAGAGGCCCTTGGGTTCAACCAGAGTGGTTCGCAGAATTGAAAGAAAGTGTGGCCACTATTTATGATAAAACAAAGGAAGAAGTGAACTATAGAAGACCGACCACACTACAATCTCCTAGAGAACATCGCAATAACTCTTTCTGCCAATACCACAATGATATTGGCCATACCACTGATGATTGTATAGCTTTGAAGCAAGAAGTTCAGAACTTGATTGAAAGGGGAAAGCTGGGGGCTTATGTCAAAAGAAGAGGAGGTAACAGGCCTGACAATACTCACCGGGTTGGTCCAAGTAATGCTGCTCCGGAGGGAGCCATGGTTATAATCGAGAGGTTTGATGTGGAATCTGAATACTTAGACCCTGATCCAACTCGAAATAGAGTGGGTGCAATTGAGGAGTGTTCTAGGACAGTCTCCGGCCTTATTAAGTTTTTTGAGTCCCTTACAATTTTCGGAGGGGATACTATGACAGCTCCTACTGATTCTTCGAGGAAGAGGCACGTTCATACTTTGGCCACCCAGCTAGAAGAAGGCATGACTTCCTATCAGTCACAAAATCCATTCCCTTTTATTGTTTTTGATGAAGATGATTTGAGAGATATAGCTGGCCCTCATGAATATGTTGTTGTTATAGGAGCATCCATTGGGGGCAATGACATAAGACGAATTTTGGTGGATACTGGAAGCTCAGTCAATATCCTCTTCTTAACCACATACAAGAGAATGAAAAATCCAGCTGTAATTCAGAGTTCGGACAGATCAATTGTGGGCTTTACTGGCAGCTCAGCAAATGTGATCGGGGAGTTCGAAGAAGAAGTTTTGTTGGGCAAGGACCCTTTCAAGAAAATGGTCAGGATACTTTTTATCGTGGTGGATTGTCCCACTTCCTATAATTCTATTCTAGGGAGGTCTTGGCTCTCTAGGATGCATGCAGTGGCTTCAACAGTCCATCAGTGCTTGAAATATGCTGTTCAGGGACAGGTGGGAGTTGTCCGGAGCAGTCAAAAAGTTGCAAGAGAATGCTATGCTACATCCCTGGCTCCTCGGACATTGGGGGCAGTTCGTATCAACGAGCAATAGTAATTTGAGGGGCTTTCTGGGGGTGAGGGTGAAATTGATGACCCCAGAGAGACCTCTGGAGTGTTAATACCGGTCGAAGAGGTAGAGACACATTGTTTAGAAGAAGAAAAAAATGTCAAGATAGGGTCTAAGATGCCACCCGTTTTGAAGAGTGAAATGTTAAAGTTTTTGAAGAATCATCAGCATGTTTTTGCTTGGTGCAATGCTGATGTTACTGGGGTTCCAGCAGATGTGATATCACATCACATATCCGTCCGGAAAGACGTAGCACCAGTGGTTCAAAAGAGAAGGGCATTTTCCAAAGAAAAGGATGATGTCATTGTGCAAGAGGTTGACAAGCTCACAAAGATGGGGCATATCAAGGAGTCTCAATATCCTTTATGGACTGCCAATCCGGTCCTGGTGAAAAAGAAAAATAGCAAGTGGCGCATGTGCATTGACTTCACAGATCTCAATAGAGCTTGCCCGAAAGATTTGTATCCAGTTCCCCGGATTGACCAACTAGTAGACTCCACCTCTGGGAACAAGCTACTATCCTTTATGGATGCTTTCTCCGGATACAATCAGATCCAAGTAGATCCAAAGGATCAAGAGCATACTACATTTTTCACTGACAGGGGTCTTCATTGCTACAAGGTAATACCGTTTGGGTTGAAAAATGCTGGGGCTACTTATCAGAGATTGGTCAACAAAGCTTTTGCTGATCAGATTGGAAGGAATATGGAAGTATATATCGATGACATGATGGTGAAGAGTGTGGATGAGCAATTGCATTTGGCAGACCTCCAAGAAAATTTTGCCAACTTGGTAAAAGTGAATTTGAAGTTAAACCCAGAAAAATGTGTGTTCGGAGTACAGTCCGGGAAGTTTCTAGGCTATATTATAAGTGAGCATGGGATACAACCCGATCCGGACCAGCTTAATGCTCTATTCCAGATGGAGCCTCCTCGAAATATTAAAGAGGTACAACGACTAACGGGGAGATTAGCTGCTTTAAATATATTTATCTCAAGGTCTTCGGACAGGTGCGCCCCGTTCTTTCAAACCTTGAAGGGTGCAAAGGGATTTGATTGGACCTCACAGTGTGATGAGGCTTTTAATGAGATCAAAAAGCACATATCCTCTCCTAAAACTTTGTTTAAACCAGTTGATGGGGAGACACTCTTCGTATATTTGGCAGTTTCAAGTTGTGCCATCAGTGCTGTGTTGGTAAGAGAAGTGGATAGTTATCCCCATCCGGTGTATTACATTAGCAAAAGTTTGATAGATGCAGAAAGGCGTTACTTGAAACTTGAAAAGTTAGCATTAGCCCTGGTAATAGCTGCAAGGAAAATGAGGCCTTATTTCCAGGCTCATCCTATCATCCTCTGGACTTCTTTTCCCTTGAAGAACGTCCTCCAAAAGGCAGACATTTCAAGCAGGATGACTAAATGGTCAGTAGAACTGGGGGATTTCGACATAGATTTTGCTCCTCGAACAGCAGTTAAGGCCCAAGCTGCGGCTGATTTTTTGGTTGAATTTCACTCCGACAGAGATTCGGAGCAGGCTACTGACATAAAAGATATAAAGGTATGGGTCGTCCGAACAGATGGTGGATCTAGCACTATGGGATGTGGTGCAGGGGTGTGTTTGACTTCTCCATATGGTGACAAAATGTACCAAGCTATATGTTTTGCTTTCAGGGCTTCCAATAATGAGTCCGAGTACGAAACGGCTATAGCTGGATTAAAGTTAGCCTACATTTGTGGGGCTAGGAGGGTCAAGCTACTGAGTGACTTCCAGCTTCTTATCCACCATGCCCAAGGTCAATCTGAGGCTAAAAAGGAGCAGCTTGTGAAATATTTACTCCTTCTTAAAAATGAAGCACTCAAGTTTAAAAGTGTTATTTATGAGCATATACCCCGGACAGAAAATGAGTTAGCAGACTCACTGGCAACCATAGCGTACACGGAGTCATATCCATGGATCCATGTGCTGGAAAGCCCCTCCATTCAACTTAATATGGGTAAAGAAGAGGAAATTTTTGAAGTACGGGTGAAACAACCTCAGGAGTGGAGGTTTCCTCTCCTGCAATACATCTCCGATGGTATCGTGCCTCCAAACAAATCACTGGCAAGAACATTGAAACACAAGGCTCGTGGTTTTATCATATTGAGAGACGTTTTGTATAAAAAGTCTTACAGTAAACCTCTTCTGCGCTGTTTGGGGGATGATGAGTCACACGTAATCCTCTCCGAATTACATGATGGTGAGAGATCAGCTCAATGTGGATTCAGGGCTTTAATAAGGAGAGTTTTACTGGCCGATTACTATTGGCCATCTATCATGAAAGATGCTAAGGAACTGGTAAGAAGATGTGACCCATGCCAAAGGTACAGCAATGAAATTCATGTCCCAGCCATTCCTTTAGAGTCAATTTCTGAGCCTATACATTTTGCTCGATGGGGGTTGGATTTAGTAGGGCCTCTCCCTATGGCATCCAGAGGGCGCAAAACTATAATTGTTGCTATAGATTACTTTTCGAAGTGGATTGAAGCAACCCCTCTAGCAGGAACAACGTCAAAAGCTGTCATAAAATTCATTCTATCCAACATCTGTTGCAGATTTGGTGTCCCACGAAAGATAACAACAGACCATGGGCCACAGTTCGATAATAAGGAAATGGAAAGCTTCTGTGCCTCAAGGGGTATACAACATTGTTTCTATTCACCTTTCCACCCACAAGCAAATGGTCAGGTTGAAGTAGCCAACAGAACAATTCTGTCCGGTTTAAAGAAGAATTTGGAAGGGGCTGCTGGGAAATGGCCTAGTTATTTACAAGAGGTCTTATGGGCCTACCAGACAACACCTGTGGCTGCAACACAGGAGTCACCTTTTGCTTTGGTCTATGGGATGGATGCAGTAGCTCCCATAGAAGCAACTCTCCCATCGTTTCGTGTTCACAACTTCTCCGAATATGCTAACGAAGTAGCAATCAGAGGTCAGCTCGATCTGGTAGAAGAAAGACGAGTTAAAGATCACCTTAGAGTTGCACACTATCAGTGTTTGATGAGAAGCAAATTTACTTCCAGAGTTAAAAGAAGAGATCTCCAACCGGGGGACAAGGTATTGAGGAAAGTCTTCTTACACACTAAAGAAAAACTGTTCGGAAAATTGGCCCCAACTTGGGAAGGTCCTTATGTGGTTGTTGAAAGGCTTAAACCTGGAACATATTGGCTGGAAGAAAAGGATGGAAGAGTTCTGACCCACCCTTGGAATATCGAACATCTTCGGATGTACTTGGAGTAACATTTGTGTAAATATTTACTTGTTTAAACATTCATGTAAATATTTGGGGCATACTCTTTCCTCCCTGGTGGCACGGGGAGGTTTTAATGAGGTGTCCAGGCTTTTGAATAAAATTTGATACCTTCTTAAAAATTTCCTGAAGTATTTTAGTTTTGGTTTTTGTCACACCATCCGGATTGAAATAAAAGAGTGATGACCACTTAAACATTTTTCATCGGAGAATTTAAACACTCTCACTATGAAATAACTAAGGGCTATTTAAACACTAGCCAACAAAACTGGAACAAACTATGAAAGAAAGTGAGAATGGTGCAGAACAAGGATATTCATTAAAATAACTTAAGTGCCTTGGCCTTCCAAGGACTTTTAAATTGTCAAAACAGAACAAAAGACCTTTCCGGTCAGATACTGGACACAATTACAAAAAAGAGTGCATTGGCCTTCCAATGACTTTAGTTTGGGTAAACAAGTAAAAAGTAAATCATAAGTTAAGACTGAGCCTTTGAAGATGGCTCACCTTCGTCTGTCTTTTTCTTCCTTTGAGATCCCTCTTCTCTTCGTTTGGGCTCTCCCCGATGTGTTCTTCGTCATCCGACGAGGAAGCACTAGAGCAACCATACTTGTCGCCTTCGGCCATTGTATGATATGGGAGGTCGTCAGACTCAACGTGAAGCCATAAATCCCCTAGGTTCCTCTTCGGAAACTTCTCATGGAAGAGTAGAACCATGTCAGACCTCACCTTGGCATACATTTCCTCCTGGGTGTCGATCACATTGTTGGCATAAGCGTCGATCTTGGCTTGGATTTTGGCCTCCTGCTCCCTCAACAAAGTAGCTTTCTCCCCGGCAGCCTTAGACACTGTATTCTCAAGTGCAATTTTTTCGCTGGTCAAATTGGTGATGATTTGGTCCTTGGCCTTGGTCTCCCCTCTTAAAGTAGCAAGATCTTTCTCCAATCCGGACAGCTTCTCCCGGAGCTCTGCGATGGTGTTCTCCAGTGTGGTGACTTTTGTGGTGCTCACCTCTTGGTTTCTCTTCAACTCCTCGTTTTCTTCCTTTAGAGTGGCAGCATTCGAAGTGGCAGTAAGAAGATCGTCGGACAGCCTCTCTTTGCTAGACTTGAGGTCTTTGATAATGTCTGCCTGATTTCGAACTTGCTTCTCCAACGCAAGCACCGGTTGAACATTGCTTAACAAAGAGTAAGCTATAGCATCCTTATTGCTTGAAACAGTAAAGGTCTTACCATTAAAAGTGACTGATTTTGAAGTGCTCGGAGGGAGATAGGGCCCGGCAAAATCATCTCTGGGAAGATTCATGAAGTACTCACCAAGCCCACCAAGACCAGTGATGTCCACACCTTCAATACTAAGATCTCCCCCTTCGACCTCATCGGTTTGGAAGTCACGAGGTATCTCTTCTGCTTGTGTTGGGTCAGAGGGGTCAACTTAGGGAGGAGGACCACTTTCTTGCCCTTCTTTTTGCCTTTCATCTTGCTCGGGGCTTTGGCCCGGCCTGGCAAGTAGAGTGTCCCATCTGGTTCATGCGTTCTTTTAAGCACAACATCCGGAGGAGGCTGAGTGGTGAGCTCCTCCCAAGTTAAGTCTCTCCGACCTGTGGTGTTCCACAAGTGAGACCTTGCCAAGTCGCCTCCAGTAAAAGCAGCATGGAATCGGTTCTCCCACCTCTCAGCAGCCCAAGCATTGATCTTGGTGCAAGTAGCCTGCCCGGTTTTCAGGTGATCGCTGAAGTCCTTGGGCAGTTCTGCTAAGGCAAAAATAAAACAAATTAATTTAAACTAACTTTAAAAAAAATAAGAGTGTAAAGTAGGAGACTTACGATCACTCCTCCACCTGCTTGTGAGAAGACTCGGGTTGACACCAGACTTAATTTTCTGCCCATTCTCCCATGCACCACTTACGAACAGGAACTGGGTCTTCCAATTCCTCTCCGACTCTAGCAAGTCACCCACAGCTTTGAAGTTATCCCCCATGTTGAAATGGTAGAAGGGGATGTGATGGTTTCTGTAGAGACTGGCCACAACAGCGAACTCCTCCATTGGTAGAGGGATCCCGGAGAGCCTTAAAGCCATAATGCTAGCCATGAGGGTGTACCAGGCATTGGGGCTCAGCTGGCTCGGACAAAGCTTTATCAGATGGAAGTATCTGACAATTTATGGGTCCAAAGGGAATCTAAGTCCCCAATTAAACAGCTCCGTGAAGATGACAATTTCGCTTAATTTGCAGTCCATGGGAGTCTCTGGGTGTATGGGGATCCTGATCTTCACGTTCTCCGGTATTCCCCACTTCGTACGCATCCGGCCCAGCTCAGCTGTGTGGATGAATGCGTAGTTGATCTTCTGCAGGGCAAGGAGGTACTTGACGCTGACCTTGTGAAAACAAGGCCCCACCCTTCCTTCGAGACTCTCCGGCAGATCTGGATGCCTCAAGCATAACTTTTCCTTGCCTTTGTCTTTTTTGGCAGCAATGACACCACTAGTCTGTCCGGAGGGATCAGACTCAAATGGAGCCTCTTCGACAGAGTCATCCATTACTTCCTCCGTAATTGATGAAGGATTTTCAGTAGCAGTAGTAGGGGGAGGGTTCAAATCTGGCTCAGCCTGGTCTCCGGACTGCTGGGCTTCAGTGTTCCTTTGATTTCTAGCCTCCGATTGGGGCTCTGATGCAGATGCTTCTCTTCAAAGACTTGGACTAGTGCCCTCCGGACCGGACAGTCTATCCTTAGGAGCTCTGATGGGCACTTTTGACCCAGTGCTGCTGTCTTTAGCACCCGATTTTGAAGGAGTGCTCTTAGAAGCCTGACCTTTAACTAACCGGCCTCTTCTCCGGTCAACTAGTTTTTGAGGGGAGTGCTCAGTGTCTGACCCCATAGCTATGAAGGGGAGGGTTTTTTGAAACTGGTTACAGTAACGCATGGCTCAACCACAGGTTCCGATTCTTGAACCGAGGAACCTGAGATAATGGGGGGAGAGATTGGTTTGAAATAACCTTTTCGGCTTGGTGCCTTTAGAGGAAGAAGAGCCTTGATCTGACTCTGTGGTTGAAGTTACTGGTCTGTCGATGGGCGAAACGGGTAGTCCTGCTGCGATGCGTCTTTCCCTTTCGACTTTTTGCGCCTTTTCTAATTCAGAGAGGTTGAGCCACCCACCTTTGATCAGAGCGTTCCTCGCTGTAAACATAAACTATCTGGGTAAATTTTTGCTTTAGAGAGAGAAAACTTTAAGAAGTTGCAGAGTAAATATGAGAGAGATGGTAAAACAGTAGAAAGTGTTTTAATTTATAGTAAATCTGAAAAAAGCGTTTGATTCCTAGGAGAATTCGAAAAGATTGGTAATGATTAAAGACGGCGCTGATGTCACCACCTTTAATTAAGAGGTTGCTTTTCGAAGAAGGTGGGTTCGAAATTCAAGGTGAAAAAATAGCTGAAGCAACCAACCAGAAAGCGACACGTGTCCCACGAACTCTGGCACAAAACCGTTTGGATTCATGAAGCTTTATCGGTTCGGATAAAACTATAAGACAAACAGACCTGTCCGGATTAAAACTCCCCCTCAAATCGGACTGTTTTTCAGGTTTTTGACAAAGGTATTTGAACAAACACCTAAAAAAGGGGCTCTTGTTGAGTCCGAATTCTGCCTCCTCTCCGGACAAGGACAAATCAGACCAAACTCACCGGACCAGACAGGATACTTCGAACACTCAGCCCATTGTGCTGTTCGAACTATGACAAAAGTACTAAAAAACCTAAACACTTCTTGACTAAGCTGCCTGCTCTCCTACTAAGAGCTCATGGGTTTTTGAACTTGACCCGGGTCCATTAAACATGACTCGAAAGGCCATAAGGCCCAGATGTAAGGGTATAAATACCCAACCACCTGCATTAAATGTGGGTAATGAAAATTAAATATAACCAGGCTGCTTAATTCTCCCTCTACTCTCTACTCTAATTATTAAACACCCATATACTTTCACAAAACTCCGGATAAATTACAAATTTACCCCCACACGATAATTAACCTCACCAATAAAAGGCTCACTGAAATTGTTCAAGTAATTGACTACAAATGTAAGTTTCCTTTTAAGAAGAATTATGAATCGGTTGATCCTCCATTCTCTAACGTTTCTTCAACGTAAAAAACTTACCATTCCTAAACCAACTTGATCTTAGGGAAATGAGCGCAATGCATATCGAGCCTATTTTTTTCTAATGGGATTTTCGATTAATGAAAAAGGTTCTCTTTTGAATAAACCCTTGATGGATTCAGAGAAAATGAAGCGATCTCCTAGACATCAGGAAAATAAAAAAGAACAGTCAAACACGACCAGTATATCCCAAGTTACACCCTTATAGCAAACAGCTAGAAGCGTTGTTAATGTTGCTGAAGGGCTTTCTGCTCCTAAAACTATAGTTCCTGAGCGGTATGATAGCAGACTACTAGCTTCCGAAGACATACTGAGGTAGCTCATTGATGAGCTAAAGATAGAGATAGAAGAGCACACCGATATGGGATCAAAGGTGGATATTTCAGGCCATGCAAGAGATGATGTTGGGGATGAGATATAAATCCCAAAGAAAAAACTGAGGAAAAATTTAAAGCCAAAAAGCGGCAAAAACAAACATACATAAGTCGAACTACCTTTTTCAATAATTGAGGTCCTCTGGTCCAACTTTTGGAATGTTTAAAATATATACTAGGTCGTTTTCTATGAGAATATAACTACTATTCCAAAGAATGGTAATTTGATCTTCGGGCATGCTAGAGAATCCCAACCGAAGTGGAGATACGCATACTTAAAGTAGGAGAAACATATCTTTCGATTGTATAGTAAAAGTTAGTCGTCTACCTATATGAGTTGAACTAGGGGCTTTGATTCCTACTAGACCCTGTAATACTTCGATCGTTCGAGCTGTTGAAATTGTGTCCAAGTCAGTCAAGTCCGAACACTTGGTTCACCTTCATGTCGTGTATTGCCTCATCAAGATTGTCCACGATTAAGATGTTAATGGAGAAGTTTCTGACGATCACCTCATTATCAAGGAAAACTCGCATATCCTTCTACTTTATTACTATAGGGAACAAGTATAAGGTGGTAAGAGATCTTTTCGAGGCCGATAAAACTTGGAAGAAATAAGTATTCTTTGTAAGTGGTTGCTCGGAGAATGGATAGAAGATCTGAAAGAAGAACAATTCAAGCATAATCCTGAAGGAATGGAAAAGAACATGTAAATTCATCTTGATTTCGATAAAAAAACTGTAATTATTGTTAACTTTTAGCACTCAATGCTTATATGTTTCTCATTTTTGTAAGTATACCCAAGTCTCAACATCAGCATTTGAAAGTTTCCAAAGTGATTTTTAAAAAGTTAAACTAGTGATCTGAGGTGAACTAGTCAAATGGGTTTCACAACTACTTCGCAATGACCAACTAGTTCAAGGCCATCTACGGACCCACAATCAAAGCTCAATATTTCTCATGAAATATTTGTGACTCATGCGAGTAGAATTTGTTGATGTCCAGGTTTATCTTCCTGCTAGGCTATGGGCTCCAAGCTATAACGTTAATAACAAGACGTTGTTTGTGGTTGGGGCCCAAAAGAATATGCTACAAGTACCGTAAAAGCAAAACAAACTGATGAGCCAGCACATGGTGCTGGTGGGACTACTACAAGTCTAATAAAAGAAAATAACATGTACCAAGGGATAACAAGGGTAAAGGAAAAATGTGAAGAAGAAAAGTCAAAGACCAACGACTAAATTATTCCCGTCACGAATCAAACGACTATCCCTCTCTTGCTCAACCGTTACCAAGCCTAAACATCATAAAATCATTATGCACCTCCTCTGGAGGAGAATTAACAAGTTCTTAGAGTTTAAAGTTCGAAGTGTAGTGTCCAACAACTCGGTATTCAAAATGAATAAGGTTATTCTCCAACTTAGGGCACCTACTCCCTTGCTCTTCACAATCTTGAGAAGTTGATTACCAAATTAGAAAGGGAAACATGGAAGCAAAAATAAACCATAACATTGATTCGAGAAGACTATGAGGGACATTATAAATTTATCGAGGAGCAAAAATATTGTACTGATAACAAATAACATCGGATCACACTTGATAAAAAAAATGGAACTTTGAGGACTAAAATGTAAAGAATAAAACCTTTTATAACATATTGTAAAGTTAGAGGAGGAATTCAGCACTATGTATTCTAGTCAGGGACTAATGTGAAATTAGCCCTTTTATGTAACCGTTTTCAGTTATAAGTTAAGTCCTTGCGCCTTTGTATAAAGGCCAAGGCTGATCCAATAAAGGGGTTGGATTTTTGAGTTGGCTAATTAAAAACACTCTAATTTTCTCTCTCTAGAATCTATTTCTCTCCTTATAATTTGACTACTCTTGGTTAACTAAGGCAATTCAAGTAATCAAACGCACCAAATTGGCGAATCCACTAGGGACTGATTAATAATTGGGGCCTACTTTACTAGTTCGAATTTTATTAATCTTGAAAAACAATCTTAAAACTTCAATATGAATCCAGTGAATGACCCGTTGGTACGATCAACTGTTGAAATGCTGAAAACGATTTACAAAGGACAAATGATAGACAAGAAGGGTCTACTCCGATTCACCAGACTCAATCTGAGATATAGTTGCGAATGAATCAGCTTCTGGATTAGATAAATGCTCTGAACGAGAAATACGATCTTAGAGAACATGAGATCAGTCAGCAATGATGAAATCCAAGGTGAGGCAAATGAATGACCAAAATGATGATGGTGGTCAGTCTGATCGATCTTGTAATGATCGTCAAGTCAGAAGCTAACAGAAAAAGGTGCGCTTCAAAGCACAAAAAAACGTCATCCTTCTCGAAAAGAAAAGAAAGATAAACAAAGGTATATCACAGTTAGTGATGAGGAGGTTGAAAGCTCTGTTTTAGGTTTTAAGAGATATTGAGGCTCTTCAAAAGAAAAGACAGATCAACCTCGCAAATCTAAGAAATAACATGTACCTCGATGTTTGAGCGAATCTAACTGCTGTGAAGGAAATACATCGAATCAATACAATAGGGATGATCGTAATTTGTACGTGGTATTGGGAATCGAGGATCAGTATGGTTAAGGTGTTGATTGGAAGAAATCTCCATTAAAAAATGAGATTAGATCTATCACACTTCTGAAGCACTTTGACATTTCAAAAGTAGAAAAGTTCGATGGGATGCAAGATCTAGACGATCACATCGAACAATTCAAGAATTATATTATGAATTTCGAGGACGACGACAAGCTAGTGTGTCGGGATTTTTCCAGAATTTTAAGGGAACAACTTTGAAATGGTATAACTGGATTCCGAGGGGATCCATTTCAAAGTTCAGAGATTTTTATACTGTCTTTCGAAGATAGTTCGTTGGGAGAAGGAAATGAAGGAACATGGGGATTCAATCATCCAATGCAAGCAAGCAGTTGGAGAAAAGTTGAAGGATTATACGAAGCGTTTTGTCTTTAAAAAAGCAAGTCTAGATAATTGTGAAGAATTAGTGGCGATGACAACTTTTCACCAAGGATTACTGCCAAGAGATCTGGTTAATGAAACAACAAAAAGAAGAGCCTTAACTTTTTGGGCTTTAATGGCTCAAGTCGAAGACCAAATTAAGGTTGAAGAATCAACTAGGGTTCGAGAGGAAGTAGTTAACATCCAAATAATTTGGAACATATGCCCCATAACCAGAGGTAATCTTCAAATTCTGCCCAGCAAGCACGTTCGAGGAACAATAACCTACCACCTCGAACTGGAGGGTATTCGAATCAAGCTTCATCATACCAATTCAGTAGGCCGAGTTCAAATTAAAGGATAAGGTCGGAATACTATGAAGATCTAACTGAAAGTGTGGATGCAATCTTTGATAAAATTAAATGATATGTAAATGTCAGGAACCCACTCCAATCAACAAGCCTAGGGAGGAGTGAAATAACAAGTTATGTAGGTATCACAATGATGTTGGTCATGATATTGCTGACTGCATCGCTTTAAAAATGAAGTTCAAACTTTAATTGAAAATGGGAAGTAATTGACCAATGTGAAAGCACACAGCAATGCATCGAAAAATCCCATAGAATTGACTTCACAACGAACCAATCCAAGTGCATAGGCAGAAAATCTGATGATCATGGATTCGAAGGTTGATGATTTTGATGCTGCATCAGAATACTTGGATATGGATCTAGATCAGTTAATTTTGATGGTAGTGGAAAAACCAGTAAACAAAGTCCATGTTCGAAGCTTGTGTGAGTATTTTGAGTCATTGGCCATTTTTGGTGGCGAATCTATGATTGGTAACACTGATAGCTCGAGGAAAAGACATATAGTAAACTTAGCTAATCAGATGGAGGGAAACATATCTACTCATTTATATGGTAATAGAGGCATTCCCTTTATCATTTTCGATGAAGATGATTTGCAGGGTACTGCAGGGCCACATGAGGATGCAATGCTCATTGGGGCAGAAATTGCTGGCATTGACATTCGACACGTGTTAATAGATACTGTGAGTTCTTCAAACGTCCTTTATAAAGCTACTTATGATAAGATGTGCAACCCTCCTTGGAGTTCTCAGTCAGAGCACACTATCATCGGTTTTACTGGAGTAACTGCTCGTGTAATAGGGGAATTCGATGGGGAGTTAAGTTTGGGAAAGAGACCTTTTAAGAAGAAGGTTCAAGTGCTTTCCATGGTGGTGGATTGTCCAACAAGTTATAATGTCATTTTTGGAAGATCTTGGTTGTCAAGGATGTATGGTGTTATATCAACGGTCCATCAATGCCTCAAGTATGTCATCATAGACCGTGTAGGGGTCGTCAACATCGACCAAAAGGTTTCAAGAAAATGCTATGCCACTGTGTTTTGGATTCGAGGATCCAACAGTGGTGATATGATGAATGAATAGCAATCAAGGGGGTTGACCTCGAATTTTGGGGAAATGGTAGACGATCCAGGGGAAACCCCAGGGTCATTGACAGTAAGTGAAGAAATACATGAATATGCTTTTTCTAAAGGAAGATTACTTCGAATAGGAACCTTGCTGACCCCAATTCTACTTCAACAACTCTTGTAATTTTTATCCCATAGTCTGGATATTTTGCTTGGAATACGTGATAAGAGTACCAATTGAAGTAATTTGCCATAATCTAGCTATTAATCCGAAGGTGAAACTCGTAATTCAAAAAAGGTGGGCATTTTCATCAAAAAAGGCAGAGGCTATCGTTTCCAAAGTAGACCGGTTATCCAAGGTTGTACATATAAAGGAGTCACAGTATCCTTTATGGACAACGAATCCAGTAGTGGTCAAGAAGAAATTAAAGTGGAGAATGTGTGTTGATTTCACAGACTTAAATCGAGTATGTCCTAAAAATCCATTTCACGTTCCTCAAATAAACCAGGTGACTGATTCTACTTCGGGAAACAAAATATTGACTTTTATGGGTGCTTTTTCAAGATATAATCAAATTTAGATGGATCCAAAGGATCAAGAATGTACCACTTTTATCATAGACAAAGGCTTGCATTGTTATAAAGTTATGCCTTTTGGATTAAAAAATGTTGGGGCCACATACCAAAGATTGATGAATAAAGCATTTGCTACCCAAATCGGAAGAAACATGGAGGTATACATTGATGATATTGTGGTAAAAATGTTAGCACACGATGCGCACTTGAAAGATTTAGAGGAGACATGTTTAGATTTAAGGAAAATAAGGTTGAAATTGAATCCAAAAAATGTATTTTTGGAGTTCGGTCAAGGAAATTCATGGGTTATGTTATGAGTAAAAAAATGAGAGAAGCTGATCCAGAACAGTTAAAAGTTTTAGTATATATGAAATCACCTCAAACTATCAAAGAAGTACAAATTTTGAGAGGAAGGTTAGCAATACTTAACTTTCTAGATTCTCTAATAAATGTTTCCCTTTCTTTCAAGTGTTACGAGGACCAAAGAAGTTTGAGTGGACTTCGGATTGTGATGCAACATTTACAAGCATTGATGATTTGTTATCATCAATAAAAATATTATCTAAGCCTCGAAGTGGAGAACAACTCTTTTTATACATTGCGGTATTAGATTTTATAGTAAGTGTAGTGTTGAAGTGAAGATTCAGGAATTCCTAAGTCGGTGTACTATGTCAGTAAAATTTTGGTGGCAGCAGAAAAGAGATATTGGTAGCTCGAAAAATTAGCTTTAGCATTGGTGGTGGCTGCTAGGAAAATGCGTCCTTATTTTCAAGGTCATACCATCGAAGTTCGAACCTCATTTCCACTGAAAAATATTTTGCAACGTCCTGATTTTTTAGGGAGAATGACTAAGTGGTCCGTGGAATTGGAGGATTTTGATATTACTTTTTTACCTCGAACAGTAATTAAAGCGTAAGCTTTGGCAGATTTCCTTGTTAAATTTCATCCAAGCAGATCATACGAAGAGGATAACAAGGATGTTTTTCCAGTTAATTCAGTGTGGATTATTCGAACTAATGGAGGTTCTAGTGTTTTGGGATGCAATGCTGGAGTTCAATTGATTGCTCCATCTAGAGAAAAAATGCTTCAATCTATTAAATTTAGTTTTCACGTATCGAACAACGAAGCTCAATACGAAGCTGCTTTAGTTGGATTAAGTCTGGTGAAGATATGTGGTGAAAATTCAGTGCGATTAGAGATAGATTCTCAATTAGTAGAAAATCAAGTGTCTGGAGTTTCTGAAGCAAAAAAAGCCTGCTTAATTTTGTATCTCCGAGAGCTTCGAAATTTGATCCTTTTATTTGATTGCGTTGTTGTGGAACATATAAATCGAGGAAGTAACACAATGGCTGATTCCCTAGAAATTGTTGCATACAAGGAAGAATATCCGTGGATCTTGTTACAAGAGAGTTCGTCGATTTTAACCTAATCAGATCAGTGTGAACATATTAAGTAATTCTTTCTCACCCCAGATACAGTCTGAGGCGACTGGAGAACCAATATTTTGAATTTTTTTATTAGAAAAGAGCGACATGAAGATGCGAAATTGGCCAAAATCTTGTGAGGAAAAGATTTTGGATACATATATTAGATGGAGTTATGTATAAGAAAGCATTGAATAGGCCATTACTGCAATCTTTAAACATACAAGAATCACAAGAAGTTTTTTCAGAATTACATGGCGGAGAAGAATCAGTGCATTGTGGGTTCAAGGTATTAACTCGTCGAGTTCTGATTGCAGGGTTTTATTGGCCCTCGATAATAAATGATGCCAAGAATTTGGTTCGAAGTTGTGATACTTGTCAAAGATTTTCTAATTCTATTCACAAACCAGCATTTCCACTTATGTCTATTACCGAAGCCATTCTGTTTGATAAATAGGGAATATATTTAGTGGAGCCTTTGCCGATGGCTTCTGGAGGGCGACAAATGATTATTGTTTCAGTGGATTATTTTACGAAATGGGCAGAAGCATAGCCATTATCTATAAAAAAGCTAAGGATGTGATTAAATTCATTGTTAACAACATTTGTTGTCGTTTGGGAGTACCTCAAAGAATTACTACATACAATGGTCCTCAATTTAATAATAAAGAAATGGCTTCGTTCTGTGCTTCAAAGGGAATCAAACAATGTTTTTCTACACCTTTTCATCCCCAGGCAACTGGACAAGTGGAGGTGACAAACAAGTCTATTTTGGAAGGTTTAAAGAATAATTTAACAGGAGCAGTGGAAAAGTGGCTTAATTATTTACAAAAGGTACTTTGGGCTTATCGAACGACCCCTAGGGAGGCTGCTAAAGAGTTGAATGATGAAGTTAAAAGAGATATTTTGGATTTGATTGAGGAGAAAATAATTCGAGCTCATTTAAATATAATTCATTATCAAACTCTTATGAGGAACATATATAATTTGAGGGTAAAAAGGAGGGAGTTTAAGGAAGGTGTGTTGAGAAAGGTATTCTTACATACCAAGGAAAAGAGCCTCGGTAAGATGGTCCCGAATTGGGAAGGACCCTATATGGTTGTTGAAAGAATAAAGCCAGGTTCTTATCGCATTTGTGATAGTCAGGGGAGGATTCTTCAACATCCATGGAATATACAACATCTAAAATTGTACTTTGAGTGACTGTGTTGTATTTTGAAATTGTTTCCTTTGATTAATTAACGCACTTTTTCCTACCCTGTTGGAATAGATATGTTTTAACGAGGCGTTATGTACATATTCAAAGTTATCAACAAAATGGACTTTTTGGCCAATGGTTGTTTACAAGTGCTTATTTAAACTATTTTGGTAACTGATCAAAGACTGATCATCTTTGAGGTTGACCAAGAGTAGAATATTCTGAAGTGTTGAATACACTTTTCGAAGAAGCAACCATGTTCGAAGTGCTACGTTCATTAAATGCACTATAATATTCAAAGTGATACGTTCATTAAATGGACTATAATATTCAAAGTGCTACGTTCATTAAATGTACTATAATATTCGAAGTGTTACGCTCATTAAAAACACTATAATATTTGAGGTGTTATGTATTGTAATGATTGTTTAAAGTATTATATTATGTTTTCACCTCGAATAACTAATATAAATAACATTCAAATGAGAGCATAACTTACAAAATAAAAATCAAATACTTTGTCATTCAAATTAATTCGATGAACGCCAAATGTCAAAGTGATGATATGACAAGTACAAAAAAAGGTAGTAAAATTACTCGTCCTTAGAGCTTTCTTCGGGATCTTCTTTTGAGCTCTCCTCTTTGGATGAGGATCTTGGAACATGATCAAAAGTCTCTCTAGGACGCCATTCGAGGGGAATTACATTCCAAAAACTAAAAATATCGATTTTAGGATACGTGGCATGAATCTCCCGAAGGAGTGTAATGATTTTTCATTCTTTCCCATCATTGATAGTTGCCAACATGTATTTTGCACAATCATCTTCAGCAACAGTGATAACAAGTTTTTTCTCTTCATCAAATTTGAGCTTTAAGAGTGGTTATATCATCGGTCAATCTTTTCTTCTCTACTTCACTATTGACAAGAGAAGTTTGAAGGTTATCGAGTTTTTCTTCTCTGCAGCTAATTCTACAAGATGTTTAGTCTCGAGTTGATCCATCTCATTCTGATGAGAAGTATTGAGATCTTCTTTTTTCTTTTGGTGCACTTCTCTGAGATGTTTCTTAACATGAAGGAGCCTTCAGAGGAATTCAGATCTAGCCATTTGAAATTGGTGAACTGCTCTATTACAAGATCCCCAAAGATCTCCCTCATTTTTTTCTCAGCTGCAGCAGCACCTTTATAATGAATCATTTCTTTAGCCATGTGATTTAAATGACCTCGAGAAGATTCAATATCTTGAGATAGTTTTTGCGCTGCAGTATTGAGATCTAGTTAAAGGTTAAAGAGCGACAAGAACATCTTCGGATGGTTCCACAGGAGGAAAGACAACTGGGCTTGGTCGAGGAATAAGATCTAAGGAGGTTATAGGAACAATAACCTCATGTGATGCAGCTTCGGAGGTGGCAGGTGCAGACCTTCTACCAAGATTATGCAGATGATCTTGAATCTCCTGAATGATGGGATCTTCTTCTCCATCAAGCTCTTGTGATTCGTTGAAGTTAATAAAGCTGTCAGGATCGAAGTGATCATCGCATTGGTTATCTTCAACAAAAATAGTTTCCCTTTGTTGATTGGTAGCTTCATCAGCATTTAATTCATTTTCTGTTGATGACTTTGCTGATTCTCTGCAGCTACAACTTCGTTGTCATCGGACTATATTTCTTCGAAAATTTCCGTAGTTTTATTTTTCCCTTTCTTTTGGGGACTTGTCTTGGTGGTGCTTTTCTTTTTTGAAAGAGTAGTGGTTTTCTTCTTTCTTGAAGAAGGTTCATATTCTATTTGTTCTTTAATAGTGGAGAGAGCGTTCTCTTCCGTTTTTCTTTTCAGACCTCTTGGCTTCGGATCGGTTGAAGAAAGATGTATTAGCTACCTTTTTATTATTTTTGCCTTCTTCTTTTGGGGGAGATGGTTGTCTGATCTGTTGCGAATTGGCAAGAACACTTTGCGGTCAGGATGGACCAATCTTCGGACAATATGTATAGGGTTGGGAGGATCTATAAAAAAATTCAGGAGGAAAAGCTCCAAATGTGATCATAAATAGGTGACTGTTGAGAAAGTTGATGGGTTCGAAGGCTGTGTGGAAAGCATTATTCCACTTCTTTTCAGCCCAGACATCAAAATTAATGAAGGATTCGTTTGTTTTTTCTTGACGAGTTACATAACATCTCAAAATTTATGTTCAGAATATAGAAGTTGATAGTAAATGAGGATACTATATTAAAAATATAATTTAGGAACATAATATTAAAAGACTTACGATTACTCCTCCAGACGAGGTTCAATCTTGACGGGTTGGCCTCAAACATTGTTTTACCATTCTCCCACGCTCCATAAATGAAGACAAATTTCTTCTTACAAAATTTGTCTGCTTCCAGTAGATCATCGATTATTTTTAAGTCATCATCCAACGTGAGATAGTAAAACGGAAGCACTGCTCCCTTTGACAATTTGGTTAGAAATATGAATTCCTCGATGTTGATCATAATTTTGGACTAACAGGAGGTCGTGATTACAGAAAACTGCGTGAACTATTGACTTGGTATCACTTGGGTTGGACACTGATTCAAAATCTCGAAGTAGTCCACTATCATGGGGTCCAGTGGAACTCGAAGACCCTAGTTGACGATCTCTGGGTAGACCACGAGTTTGTCTTTTTGACAATCTAAGGGTGTTTCTCCTTTTTTGGGAAGATGAAGTGTAATATTGTCTCACATTCCCCACTGCTTCTTTAAATCAATTATTTGGTTCTCTTCGTAATATGTAGTTTGCATATTCTCACCTATTGATGCACGATCCCCCTCCGCTTAACACTATATAGTTCGCATCGAGAGATCTCAAATTCTCACCTATTGATGCACGCTCCTCCTTGGATATTGTGATAAGAGCTTTCTTTTTCCTCGGATCATTGGAAGGTTGGTTGAGGAAGGGGTTTCTTCAGATTTTTTCGAGGAGGATCTACTTATTTCACGACTAGTTCGAGGTGATGGTTTAGTAAGGGAATGTGAGATTTAAGGTGTTTATGGTATTCGAAGATATCGTGAATATTAAAGTTGATAATTTTATGCTTTTAATATTCATCTTGCTAGATTTCGAATTGAATTAGATTTCAAAGTGGATGAGTATGACGACATTTAATATTCATATAGCTAGTTTTAGAGAGATAAAATAATAGCACAAACGAGAAAAATTAGGGTTTTGTAGAAGAAAAGAATTAGTAAATAAGTAAAAAAACAAATGTCAAAGGTAAAAATATAAAGGTAAATAGTTGAAGTAAAAAGGTAAATATGATCGGTAAAAAGTAAAAATAATAAAACAAATGGTATTTTAGGTGTAACTTAATGAGTGACCGTATTTGTAACAAAGAATAGTATCTTTGGATGACATGTGTCATCACGAGGTTGTTTGGTACACGCTAATGACCCTATATGCAACACTTTAAAGAATAGTGACCCGTTTTGGGTAAGAAAGAACCTTAGTGGCAAGAATGCAACATGTGTCAAATATCGGGACCTGTTAGTTACTATCATTCCGGTTTCCTTTTCTCAAATTCAAATATTCTCTCCAACGATTCCAAAGGTGCAACTATAATTTTTGAGGAAGAAATATTTTAAGGCTGCGAAGAAGACCTTCACTATGTTAAGCGATTGGGCTCGGAAAATCAGGGCCAACCAATTCAATCAATGCTTCACGCCCCTGAACTTAGTGTAAAGCCACTTATGGCGTTCATCCAATGGTGATCTCACTGCAGACCAACTGATGACCCCTCCCAGCACTGTAGACACAATGAAAAGAATAGGGGGCGTGATGCTCGAGCTTACCTCCATACCACGAAAATAGCTCACAACCAAAGGGTGAAGAAAGAAAATGTTGAGAGGCCTGCAAAAAAAATTGAATATTGATGTTGCAGAGGTGGGCTAAGTTAACGAAGTAGCTGATGCCAAACTGTAAGCTGATAAAAGAAAGTCTCAGAGGGAGAAAAAAAAATGGTCTCCAAATCAACAAGTCAGAATTGTTGCAAAACACGTTCCCGATGTTGCAAAACACGCTCGTGTTGCGCATCCAGCCACCATCTCCGCCATGTTTGAATAATACGATTCTCTAGATCCCATAGAGCATGTACCTGCCTCTTTGGAGGTAGGTTCATTAAACAACGACGAACACCCATCCTAAGATCAGGCGAGCCTCTGGATCGAGAAGCAGTCTCACGTTGACGTACATGACCTGGAGACTAAAAGTCCCTTGGGTAATGATCTGCTCACCGATTTGCCGTAACATGTGGGTGAAGACCCAACTGAACCCCCTCGAGGCTAAAGTAAGAGTAGAAGATCTAGGTGGACAAAACACATCCGATAATATGTTTTCCACCAGATCATTCCAACTCAGCAACGCAGATTCTCACGCTTGTTCCATTTATTATCTCTGTAGGGAATATTGGGTCAGTATATTCCGCTTTTTTTTATATAAGTAAGAATACCCCGATCTCCACACTAGTGTGATATTGTCCGCTTTGGACCCACTGGCCCGCACGGCTTTGCTTTTGGTCCACTTCCAAAAGGCCTCACACTAATGGAGATGTATTCTTAACTTATATATTGATCTTTCTTCCCATGTTTAACCGATGTGGGATGTGGGACTTTGGTCGCACCTAACAATCCTCCTCTCGAACAAAGTACCACTCTAGCCTCCTCTCAATTGACTTCCATCCGCCTACTCTAGTCAGGTGGAGAGAAACCTGAACTCTAGAGCTTTAGGGCGGATCTATCTGCTCACACAGTTCCGCTCCTTGATCAAGCCACCTGCTTGATGAGCTATCAAGCACTCCATCTTTTAGATGAGTCTGCACCGCTCCTTGATCAAGCCACCTACTTGATGAGCTATCTTGGCGCTCCATCTATCCAGCAGATCAATTACCTTGAGTATGGCTCCTGGCAAGATGTTCGGCATCTTGAGAGTTTCATCCACATCATCACAACCCACCACATCGCGTTTCGTCTGGGCCTGGTGCTCTGATACCATTTGAGAAATATCTCCACCAACTAACGTGATATTGTCCGCTTTGGGCGATTAGTCCTGCACGGTTTTGCTCTTGGTTCACTCCCAAAAGGCCTCACATTAGTTGAGATATTCTATTCACTTATATATTGTAAGTACTTGTTCAGTCTAAGCGCAGTGGGATAAAGGATCAAGTTTACTCACTGTTAACACTCTCCCTTAAACTTGATCTGCGGAATTGCATATACACTCCTTTATGCATTCCGCCTCACTCAATACACCCACTGCATGACTTAGAACACAAGTTTCAACCTTGCTCTGATACCATGTTAGAAATATCTCCACTAACTAATTTGATATTGTCCGCTTTGGGCGATTAGTCCCGTACGGTTTTGCTGTTGGTTCACTCCCAAAAGGCCTCACATTAGTTGAGATATTTCATTCACTTATATATTGTAAGTACTTGTTCAGTCTAAGCGATCTCACTCTTAACAATCTCATAGCCCCTATTTCCATGCTTAAGCGGAAAGAACAAAGTCTCAAAGGAGAGTTTTCCCAAGTGAACGGTCGGATTTCACAGCTGGAGACTTATAATAGTGAGCTGGAACAGCGGATTGAGGAAGTGAAACATGAAGCTTTAGATCAATACCATCTTGCTAACGAAGCTGAGTTGTGGGCTCGTGTTGCTTCAAAAGATCTCGAGATTCAAGACAGAGCTCACCAAAGAGAACTTAATATCTTTTGAAATTCAATGTGAGATCAAGATACAGAATAAAACCTTTATCTGGACCTTTACAACGAAGTAAAAATTAAAAGCTGGTGCTGAAAAATATATAGAGGAAAGCGATAGAGTTGTCCAAAAATTAGATGCGTTAAAAGTTAAAGCGAAGGAGGATGAGGCAGTTTTGATTTTTAGTCTTAAAATACAAGATGAAAAAGATAAATAAATTTCCCTTGTCTAACGCTGGGGAATGCTTGAAAACTATGTCCGGTCGAGAAGTTGGGGCCAAGGAAATCTTGATTGTCGATATTCACAATAGGTTTCCCGATATGTAATGAGATCTCTATAAAAAGATATAAAAAGGATAAATACTTGTATTTTCAAGCATGCGAAATGACACCTCATGAAAACCTTCATGCGCCATCAGAGTAGATAGAGTACGCCTCCAGTCATTATATAAATCAACAAAACTCTACAGGTTTATATTTACTCTAAATATAATTTTAGGTGTTCAATATTCCATACGGACGAAGTGGCCTCCCATCTTGATCTCTCAATCGATATGTTCCGAGCTTCACCCTTTTGGTACTGTATATGGACCTTTCCAGTACAGTACCAAATTTCTGAGTCATTTCTCCTTGTTATTTAAGAGACATTTCCTCAAGAACTTGTCTCCTACTTTAAACTCTCATCATCTAGCCATGGACGTAAATCAGATTCTCATCAACATTTGATTATATAAAGAATTTAGTTGGGCTCGCATTCTTTTTTGCTCAATTAAATCGAATTTGGCCCGCCTACTCTCGTCAGTATCTTCTTCAAAATAGTTTAGGGTGTGATACAAAGGAAGCGTTGCCTCACATGATGTTACAACATCCACCACATAAACCAATTTGTAGGGTGACTATTGTATTGCAATTTGAAGAGTGGTTTGGTAAGCCCATAATACTTCTTGTAGATAGTATGGCCACTTTCCAGCTTCGTCTTTTTTGTTTTTCTTGAGGTCTTCAAGGATAGATATGGTTGTTACTTTGACTTGTCCATTGGCATGTAGGTGAAAATGTGTTGAGAAACATTAATGTATACCTCTAGAAAAACAAAAAACTCTCATGTCCATATTATAAAATTATGGATCATTATCCATCGCCAACCTCATTCAAACCCCAAAACGATAATACATGTTTGATAGGATGAATTTATTTACGTTATTTTATTTCTTCCCAGACAGCGGCTCGGCATCTACCTACTTGGAAAAACAATCCACTGTGATTCAGATAAGATTAAGTACTGGACCTACCCGATTTATACCCCACCGGTAAAAAGGTAAAGCCTTAGATATTGCTTTGAGTGGTGTTGCAGGCACATGTATAATGTTGGTGAATCATTGACAAGCATCACATATTCGAACCAACTATATTGCATCGGTCTTAATTGAGAGGCAGTAATACCCTAACAACAAAACCCTTCTCGTCAAAGTTTTACAGCCATAATGTGTTGATCTTTCCTCGTTATGCAGCTGGTACAATATCATATGTGACTCACTTTCCCCGAGGCAAAGAAACAAAGGTATACTCAACGATTTCTTGTATAAAATATTTCTAAGGACTATAAACCCATGTGCTTTGAATCGTAACCTCTTGGTCATTGCCTTATCAACTAGTAGTATGTCATTAACAAATCATTCCTTAATGTCATACATCCAATATTTTTCATTACTTGCAAATATTTTGAAAGCTTCATTGGGTCTTACATTTTGCTTTTAAAAGTTCATTATCAAAGGATTTTCGCATGTAAAAATTCATGGGTAACCTTCCAAATATGCAGTGGTACCTAAAGAATAAGCGATAGAATTTTCAGCCCTATGGACGTGCTTGCATTCGACACTTTCAAATAGTACTGCCAACCCATTCAAAACTTTCAAATATTTTAACTAGTGTTTTTGTATAGCCTCACTTATCCCGAAGCGGGATTCACTGAGACTGCAAGTCACTTATCAATCAAATTCTTTTCGCATCATCAATTTGTGTAAGTTGTATCTTTACCAAAGTGGCCTTATATTATGTCTCACTTTTCGATGCTTTAAAGCCAAAATGAATAACCTGGTGCATTGCTTCTCCTATTGAGGCGATCAACCAAATCTCTACACCCCAACCAAATGCGCTCGACCCTCCATTAGTCTGAATAATCCAATCAGCTTTTAAGTCTTCTTGATTTTTTCTCCGTATTGGTTTGAATTGAAACTCAACCGAACAGTTAGCTAACATTTGGGATTTGATCACTATTTGGTCTCGAAATCAATATTGTAGTCCTCCAACTCTACAGAACACTTCCTTATTCTCCCTCAAACTTTGTCTTTTGCAAAGTGACTAATAAATAGAATATGGGCTCAAATGAAGTTATAAAATGAAGTTTTAGCTGGAGATTCCAGCATGAGTTAAGTCTCGGCTTCGGGTAGCTTCATGCTTTTTCAGTTTTTGGAATCAATTTGAAGCTGAGTATGATAGATTATTTTGAGAATAATGGATAATAGTTAAGGTGTCAATGTGGTATAAGTTTGTTATAACTAATTGAGAGCACTATATGATCACACTCGTTGATATGGTATAATACAAGTTTGTTATAACTTCTTGGTATAATATTTGATCACGCTCATTGGCAAGTATATGGTAGGAGTTTGTTATAATTAATTGGTGTACTGTTTGATCACCATTTTTTATCTGAATAATAATACATATTATTATAATAATTTATGTTTTCTCTTGTGAGCATGGTGTACGTTTGTGTTAATATACTTCATATTTGAGATCCTATATATATATAAGGGAATTAGACTCTTATATGATATCGATGAGACATGGCTTTTAGAGAGAAAAGCTAGTGTTAGTGAGAGAAAAAAAGAATTGATTTGTTTTAGAATTTATGAATTCTTGAAGAGAATCATTGAAGAATACATTAACACAAATATTGAAAGTTGTGAGATACCTCTCATAATTTTTACTTCATTTTCCTTATGAATATAATATACTAGTTTGTATTTTGTGTTTAATACTAGAAGTTGAGGGATCCTACTGAAAACTTGATACTCAATTTTGATTAATTTTTAAGATTGTTTATTTACTTATATTTGATGCTCTTGTAAATCCGTATAAAATGTTTCATCTTTAAAATCATATTTTGCTCGTGGATGTAGGATTTATCCATAATCGAAACCATGTAAATCATGTAATGTTGTTTTTTATTTCTATTAAGCTCTTCAATATTTGTTAGAACTTAATTACATGAACTTTGTTTGAACATAAGTGCATAAATTATGCTAGAAACTAAGTGCATAAACTATGTTCAAATTTAAATGCATATAATGTGCTAGAACTTAAGTGCATAAGTTGCGGTGGGTTAAGTGCATAAACTTTGCTAGAATTAAAGTGTAGAAATTGAGCTCTACTTAAGTGCATAAACTATGTTAAAACTTAAGTGCAAGAACCTTGATGGAACTTAAGTGCATAAACTATTGTTGGAACTTAAGTGCATGAACTTTGGTATAACTTAAATACAAAAGTTGGTTTGAAAATAAGTGTATAAACTGTGTTGAAATCAAATATAGAGTTGTGGTGGAACTTAAGTACAATAATTATGATTGAGCTTGATTCATGAAGAATTTTGTCGATCTGAAAAGTTGGTTTTATATCCATAGATCTACCAAATTTTTTTAATATATTATCCTAATAATTAGTAGGGTGCGTATGGAGATTTTGAAAATGGATCTGAAATCAATTGATAGTTTATGAACAATGCAAACAAAGAAGAAAGAAGATTTGTGAAGATTAGCTCAATGAAGTTTGATATTGATACGTTCACCAGATATAATGATTTTAATATTTAGAGAATTGAGATCAAAGATCTTTTCAATCAAGTTGTTAAGACGGTTTCATTCATCATCAATAGAAGCCTTTGGTTTCTCGGTTATCTAGAAGGTGTTAAAGGGTATAGGCTATGGTGTTCGAACATTGAAAGTGATAAGATTTTTATTAGCAGGGATGTGATATCCAATGAATTTGATAGGTCATCTACCACAAAGTTTAGTAATATAATTATTACTTCTAATAGTAAAGTTGGAGTCTGATGGAGTTTGAACATAAAGATGAAGCATAGGATGCTTCTGTCGGAGCTGGTTTCCGGCGTGGTATAGCTTCGGCCTTTGTAAGTAATTTCAACCACTATATGAGTTTGATTTTGGCTAGGATTTGTATGCTTCTCATATTTCTGATATTCAAACTAGAAAAAAAAACAAGGAGATTTTGGTAGTTGTTAGTTGGTAAGGGATTGAGCATAGAGACCTAGCTAGCCTACAAAGGTATGGTTATGTTGATATTAAAAATTATGTTTGTATATATCGAAATACAGAGAGATTTTCATGAACCTGAGTATTATCACAATGTTTTTAAGAGCAGTGGTATACTAAAATGATTGAAGGTTATAAATGAAGAAGTTAATTCTCTAGAACAGAATGGTACTTGAATTATTATAAAACGGCCAAAGAATCAGAATCTTGTTGGTATGTTTTTTAGTTGAAACTACCTAGGTACAAAGCTATATTAATAGTTAAAGGATTTATTAAAATTAAGGGTGTTGATATCAACAAGATGTTCCCACCAGTTGTGAAGGCCCTTGTAAGGGTTGATGTCCATTTTTGCATAATTTGGTCTTGAGTTAGAATAGACGGATGTTATTATTATCGTTCTAAATGGATAATGACATAGTACTAACATGTATTTATCGGAGGTTTCGGGATCAATAAAGTTCAGCTACTTTATAAGAATTATTCAAGTTTGGGATGCAATTGTTGTTGCATTTAATCTCAAACTTTAATTATGTCCTTTGAATTTGTCCGTTTCTTTTTCACATTGTCGTTTCACTTTGTGCTGTCTTTTTGTCTACTCCACTTTAGACTATTTAATAGTCTCTCTATTACCTAATAAATCAGATCTGAGATTTAGCATTATCTCTGTTGTCTCAAAACGGTGTATATTAATCTGTTTTTAGACTAGATTTGGTATCAGAGCCTGAAGGTCTTAGCAGACGTATTTGTTTCACTAACGATGGAGGTGAACAAAGGAAAATGAGGTTTGTACGGCCTGAGCTACCCAATGCTGGATAGAAGTAATTATACGGCTTGGGCTATCAAAATGAAAGTTTATATGCAAGCGCAAGGGGTTTGGAATGCAGTAGAGCCAAAAGATCCCAATGTTGTTGTCGAAGAGAAGAAAGAAAAGATAGCGCTAGCAATGGTGTATCAGGAAATTCCCGAAGATGTATTGCTCTCAATTGCGAACAAGGGAACAGCGAAGGATGCCTGGGATATGATAAGAACCTTATGCCAAGGTGCAGACAAAGCAAAGAAGGCACGGATTCAAACCCTAAAATCTGAATTCGAAATGCTGAATATGGGTGACAATGAAAAATTTGAAGATTTTCACATGAGAATGAATAGCCTCGTTACAAATATTTGAGCTTTGGGGGAAACGATGGAAGAATCATACGTCGTAAAGAAACTTCTGCGTGATGTCCCTGCCAGATTCCTACAGATAACTTCAACACTGGAACAATTTGGAGACATCGAGAGCATGACTGTCGAAGAAGCTGTGGGTTCACTCAAGGCACATGAAGAACAAGTAAAAGGAAGGACATAAACGAAGGAGATTCAACTCATGTTGACAGAAGAGGAATGGGCTAAGCGAGAAGGAGCCAACAAAAAGCTTCTATTGACGCGTGAAGAATGGCTGAGGCGAAACAATGGTGACAAATCCACAAGGCAGAGAGGCTGTGGAAAGTTTGACAAGAGTGTTATCAAATGCTTCAACTGTAATATCTATGGTCACTTTGCCTCAGAATGCAGGAAACCAAGGAAACACAAGGAAACACAAGAAGCGGAGGCGAATTTGGCTGCGATGGAAGATGATGAAATGGCCTTACTCTTGGCCAAACATGATAAAGACTCGTCAAAGCTTCTCCTGAATAAGGACAAACTGCTATCTAATCAACTTCCAAGGCGTGGAGAATGTGCAGGCGAATCGAATGTCTGGTACCTGGACAATGGTGCAAGCAGTCATATGACAGGTTTTAAAGAAAAGTTTGCAGAACTGGATGAGAGTATATCTGGTGTAGTACGTTTTGGAGATGGTTCAAAAGTCGAGATAAAAGGAAAGGGCACTGTGATATTACTGTGCAAAATGGAGAAGAAAAGATGTTGCGAGAGGTGTATTATATACCTAGTCTACGTAATAACATCATATCATTGGGACAGATTTCTGAAGAAGGCAATAATGTGGAACTCAAGGGAGAATTTCTGAGGATCTACGACAACAAAGACAGATTATTGATGAAGGTAAAACGATCTGCCAATCGACTTTACAAAATTATTATTGAGACTAACAACCAGGAATGCCTGATGACTAAAGCGGATGACATCACGAGATTGTGGCATGCCCGTCTTGGGCACGTCAATTATCAAGCCATGGCTCTTATGTCTAAGCACCAGATGGTAGAAGGAATGCCCAGGATAATAAAACCAAATGTCGTGTGTGATGGGTGCTTAATGGGAAAGCAACCCAGGAAGGTATTTCCTGCCAAATCCAAGTTTAGTGCAAAAAAGGTACTAGAACTTATACATGGTGATCTGTGCGGTCCGATATCTCCAACTACTACCTCTGGATACAGATACTTCTTTTTGTTAGTTGATGACTTTAGCAGGTTTATGTGGGTGTACTTTCTAAGAACTAAGGATGAGGCATTCGAAGCATTCAAAAAGTTTCGTGTATTGGTTGAGAACGGGTCAGAGAAAAGAATCAAGGTGCTGAGAACTGACAGAGGAGGTGAATTCAATTCTAACGACTTTAAAGAATACTGTGAGAATGCAGGAATTGAGCGACACCTCACGACACCCTACACTCCGCAACAAAACGGAGTGGTAGAGCGTCGAAACCGAACTATTGTGGAGATGACTAGAAGCACTCTCAAGGAAATGCAATTGCCATCAAAGATGTGGGCTGAAGCAGTCAGAAACTCGGTATACATCCTCAATAGACTACCCACGCGAGCATTGACAGGTAAGACGCCGTATGAAGCATGGACAACAAGGAAACCGCAGATAAGTCATGTACGGGTCTTTGGGTGCTTATCGCACATGAAAACTCCAAGTGTGCACAACACAAAGCTGGATGATCGCAGTAAAAAGTTAGTTAATCTGGGGAGAGAGCCTTGAACTAAAGGATACCGTTTATATGATCCCAAGGAAGATCGTATACATATAAGCCGTGATGTCATTTTCGAAGAAACGAAGCAATGGCCGTAGAGTATGATTGCAGATAGGGAGGAGACACAGGAGAGTTTTATTGTGGCAAGTATGCCTGAGGTTGATGAAACAGGTCAAGATGAGACCGAAATTGTGGAGTATGGTGATGACAACCATAGTGGCAATAACACCCAGACGTCAACACCACAGTCGCGGGCTTCTGAGTCTTCTCAGTCCTCTGTTGGATATGACAACTACAGTAACACTCAGGTATCCACTCCACATTCTCATTCGTCTGATTCGAGAATCAATCGAGATAATTACGATGATAGCACAGAGCCAAAAAGATTCAGCCCTTTGAGTGAAATTTACAATGGCACAGAGGAAATAGAGCTTGATGAAGAAGAATTGTGGCTCATGGGGGTAGATGAACCTGTCAACTATACACAGGCAGCAAAAGATGTCAACTGGAGGCAAGCAATGAGGCAGGAGATGGATTCTCTTAAGGCAAATGATACATGGAAATTGACGAGTCTACCACCTAGACAGAAGATCATAGGTCTGAAATGGATCTATAAATTAAAAAGGGATGCGAACGGGAAGGTGGTAAAATACAAGGCACGCCTCGTAGCAAAGGGTTATGTACAAGAACATGGCATTGATTTTGATGAAGTATACGCACCAGTTACTCGGTTGGAGACAGTGAGGTTGCTATTAGCTTTGGCAGCTAAAAATCAATGGGAAGTGCACCATCTCGACGTAAAGACGGCCTTCTTGAATGGAGATATAGTGGAAGATGTATACGTTGCCCAACCAGAGGGATTTGAAAGAAAGGGACAAGAGCACCTAGTGTACAAATTGTCTAAAGCTTTGTATGGACTTCGCCAGGCGCCTCGTGCTTGGTATGCCAAACTGAATTCATGTCTTATAAAGCTTGGATTTACTCGTTGTCCGTACGAGCATGCTGTATACACAAGGAAGGAGGGAGAAAACAGTTTGGTTATTGCAGTATACGTAGATGACATTCTAGTAACAGGCACGAGTGTCTTAGCAATCAAGGATTTCAAGAACCAGATGAAGCTTCAGTTCGAGATGAGCGACATAGGAAAGCTCAGCTACTACTTGGGAATAGAAGTTGAACAAGGAGAAGGATATATCGAATTAAAACAAGCAGGTTATGCACGAAAAATTCTGGAAAATGCAGGCATGGCAGATTGTAATCCGACGAAGTATCCAATGGATCCAAAGGAACAGCTTGATCGAGACGAGACATGAAAGTTGGTCAATGCTACAGACTACAAGAGTATGGTAGGGGGTCTATGATACTTGGTTCATACGCGACCAGATATCGCATACTCAGTGGGTATAGTCAGCCGATATATGGAAAAACCCACAAAAAGGCACCAGGATGCAGTGAAAAGAATACTCAGGTACGTTAAGGGAACTATACAACACGGGTTGGTGTATACAAAGAATAGTGGCAATAATGTGTTAACTGGGTTTTCAGACAGTGACTTGGGTGGACAAATTGAAGATAGAAAGAGCACAGGAGGCGTAGTTTATTACTTGAATGAGAGTATTATCACTTGGGTCTCACAAAAACAGAAGTGTGTTGCTCTATCATCGTGTGAAGCTGAATTCATGGCTGCTACCGCAGCAGTTTGCCAAGGTATTTGGCTTAGAAATACTCTTAGTCAGATAACACATGAAGTTGTTGGCCCATTGATTTTATGCATAGATAATCAATCTGCAATCGACCTGGCTAAGAATCCTATGTTCCATGGTAGAAGCAAGCATATCGACATAAGGTTTCACTTTATCAGGGAATGCGTAGAGCGAGGAGAAGTTGTCTTGAAACATGTTTGCAGCAACGATCAAAGAGCAGATATTTTGACAAAGGGGCTAGCTACTGTCAAGTTTGAAAACATGAGGAAACTATTGGGAGTCAAAAACTTGAGTAAACGAGGTTGAGATTAGGAGGGAGAGTGTTGCATTTAATCTCAAACTTTAATTGTGCCTTTGAATTTGTCCGTTTCTTTTTCACATTGTCGTTTCACTTTGTGCTGTCTTTTTGTCTACTCAACTTTGGACTATTTAATAGTCTCTCTATTACCTAATAAATCAGATCTGAGATTTAGCATTATCTTTGTTGTCTCAAAACGGTGTATATTAATCTGTTTTTAGACTAGAATTGTACTAAATGTATTCGATAAAGAATAGTTGGAAAATTGGGGAAATTGATACTGAAGTCACTTAAAGAATTGGTATAGTGTTATTAGATACAAGTTATAAGTCGATAGAAGATCGAATATGGGATCGACATAATATTATGGGATAAAGTTCTAATAGGAAGTTTCAACATGATAAGTCTCAATTTCGGGGAGCTTTATGCCTTGGCTATTCATGGAATCAGTCTGGAACTGAATATGATATATTGTTTTGGGATTAGTGGATAGTGGTTGAGGTGTCAATGTGGTACAAGTTTTTTTATAACTAATTAGGAATATAATTTTATCACAATAGTTAATATGGATATTGATATGATAAATTTTATGTGAAGGACTGTTTGGTAATATAACAAGAGGTAATTAATTTTTGATGGTAAGTAGAGAGATAATAGAGCAGTTTAAGAAAATATTTGGAGAGAGAGAGAGAGTCTAACATAAGAAGTAATTGATCGTCCCTATCATAAATGCCTTAAAAACTATTTATAGATAGCTAATGGGTCGATACATGGTTTAGGCCCATATCCGAACAAGATCTAACCCCAAATACAAATAATTTAGCTCATAGGTCACAAGAATTAAATTTAACTGAAATAAATAACAAATTATCTAAACTTATTTTGAGTAAATGAATAAATAAATACAACTTAGATACGTAGATAATAGTTTTGTCTGATTTGTCATTCAAATAATTATGCTCTCATTAGATAGTCCCATTACTCCTCACAATACTCTTTTTAAGACGGCTAACATACAAGCTCTCCGCGTACGGGTTAAATATCCATTCGTATTTACCCCCTCAAGTTTTGCTTCAAAATTCTCAGAGAAATTACCTTGATTTATGCGTTGGAACTATTCAGATATACTAGTGATATTCTTCTTGTGTTATTTAATCGGACGTATCCCTCGACATGCGTCAATCATTTTTAGACCCGCAATTTCCCCCAACAATAGGTGAGGCATGTTAATAATTGGAAACGGTTCCACTCCGCTAGAAATTATAGCCATTGGTGACTATTCTACTTTCCTAGAACCAAGTCTAATGGTCTTATATAGTCCTTTATATAAGTTTTCCCCTCAATTTCTTATTATAACACTTTCTAAAGAGAGAAACTTCACTTGTAAAGATAGAAGCTAAGCTTTCTTTCCAGTGCGAAGCTAACTACTGAGAATATTTTATTCACCTTCCACCATCATTGGTACCATAAGTTCAATCTCCTGTGACATTTTTTAGTTTGCATGTTCACTAGCAGAACTACTTTAACCGATTGGCTGTGTTTATCCAAAAAAATACAAAGAGAATAAGAGAGCTAGGTTTGCTGCAGGACTGTATCTGAAGGTATAGTTACTACCTATCAGACGATTGACTACAAGGGTGTCTATCCATATAGCAGACACAATATCCCACCAAAACCTTCCTCCACCGTGCAATGGTTTACTTCAAAAAGTCATTCAACAAGGCCAACACAATCCCAATGAGCTACTAGGTGTAAACATCCCTTTATATTTCAAGATATAGGCTCTGCTACAGAGGAAAACTCACTTACAAGCTTGACCAAAGCTATTAAAGCTCTCACAAACCCACTTTAATGGGACCAAGAACTAGCCCAATAGACACACCATTTCCTCGATTCTCAATCACAACAACCAAGAAGGGAAAAAAGTAATGTTTTTGTCGGAACCTTTTGGATCTAATCCGAGGGAGTTGGTAGATTAAGATAAAAATGTGAGTGAGGAATATCCTCTAGAGGTATTTGATCAATCCGATGAGAATGTTGAGACTTTAAAGATAGCTAAGAAAAAAACTCTGAAGGGAAAATGTAGGAAGGCTAAGGCTACCGAAATAGAGGCAAAAGTACTTCTCCCATTATTGGTTGGACGTGTAAGGCCCAAATTTCAAAATGTTAGCCCTAAGTATCTTTTACCTCTTGACAAAATCCCCTACAACTATTTTCTAAGAGAATGGACTTAATATTATACGCGAGAAATGAGGATTTCCAAAAGAGGTAAAGGTTCGGTAGTCAAGCAATGTGAGACCTATGAGTAATGACCCAAGGTAATTAGTCGTTTATACAGATGTGTTGAGCTGGGGTATGGGGTTTCCATTGGATCTAGAAATTGTCAATTATTTTGAATTGGTAGGACTATGCCCAAGTTAGGCTATTCGGAATGCTTCGTTTACCCTGATGTCATGTATCATAGTATCTAGGTTATCAAAAATTTGAATGCAAATAATTTTTTTTATTGTTATTGTTGGGTTATCCTGAACTTCCCGAATCCATTTTTATTTTTACAATATAGATGAGGAGTACGAAGTTTTGGATGATCTATTAGAGGTAGATAAACTGTGGAAGATACGGTTTCTCTTCATCATTGGTTAGTTAGAAAATGGGAGGAAGATATATTCGAAGGGCTACCAAGTCAAGTCTCTAGATTTGGGAAATATACTAGTATTTCCCTGAATTTATCTTATCACTCATTTATATGTTATCTTCTATATTCGTAAATTTCTCTGAATTTTCCTTTGTATCAAACCTGAAGTCTGACCAACATCATTTATAAGATGTTAAGATCACGTTTAAGAAACTGTATCGATGGACTAAAGAGAATTAGTCCAACACCCTCTAAAAATGTTTTACTCTAAATAATTTGGTCTAGAGTTACCTTTGGAGTCCCAATTCAGAACATGATCTATCTTGGGAACAATTAACTACCCCTCCTCGTTCGGTGGCTATCCTTAAAAGGATCGAAGCCGCATATGGAAATGTGTTTCTTCCGATGAGGACTAGAGCTCCCAACCATCAGGAAAAGAAGGATAAAACTAACAAACAAGGCTCCAAGAAAGACATTGTTAGTGTTGAAGTTTGGAGAAGCCCAATAAATCTTTACCATCTACACTTGATGCTGATGCCAATGAGGGTGATAAACCTGTAAATCTTAATGTCTTGAAGAAGAGAAACAAACATAGCAGTAAGAAGAGGGAAAGAAAAAAGAAGCAAACAGTTACCAGTTCGGAGATTGTCCTCGTTTCGTCTCATCTATTGTCCCTCCAAAAACCAACCCAACTTCTGATTTAGTTCCAACAACAAAAGAAGAAGCTTATAATGAAGATATTTTGATGGGATCTATAGATGTGATAGATTTTTTAAGCTTTTCAGAAATACCTCCCCAACACAACTCATAACTTCACAAATGTACTCAAGGAAGATGTGCCCTTTCAATTGATAAAATAAAAATATACATTGACATATACAATGTTGGGCTTCATAAAACTCATTGCTAAATTAGATATGGAGGTTAAGGCAAAGAAGGAAACCATCGTTTTGCTTGAAGAGGAAAGTGAACGTCACAAAAAGGCCTTTGAAGAAGAAAAATCCCATGCTGATATCTGGAAAATAAGGCTAAGTTGGTTAATAAGGAGCTTACGAAGCTAAAAGCTGCTCACAAGAAGTTGCAAGCAAGCTAGCAACAAGGACGTTATAGATCTCTTGTTGAATGAGTTAAAAGATCAAGATGCCATTTCTAAAAAATATGAAAGGGAACTAACCACTCTTAAAGCTCAAGCGGTGAATGACAAAGAAGATGCAATGGGTGAATATGCTAATCGAATAATCGAATCTTTATCTAAACAGGATGCTTCGATTAAGTCCAACATGGTGTTATATTTTCACAAAGCATTCATAACCATGAACATCAGAGCTTTGTGGGAGTTAGTGTCAGAAGAATTATAGTCTAATGATAGGCCCATAGCTGATTTTCAAAAAGCATTCTTAACCATGAACTTCCCATAGCTTTGTGCAAGTAGTTCGGACACCTCATTAGAACCTCCCCGAGCCACCAGAGTTGGAAATAGTATGTTCCCAATATTTACATAAGTGAAATATAAAATGAACATTTACTATTATTTAAGATAAAGTATTAAGTACTCGATGTTCCATGGGTGTCTCAGAAGGTTTCTCTCTTGATCTATTAGTCGATGGATTCCACACTTGACTATTTCATTTAACGGATACGGCCCCTCCCAAGTTAGTCCAACTTTCCTAACCTTTTGTCTTTGGTATGTAAGAAAACGTTTTTTAGCACCTTGTCTCATATTTCAAATTATTATTTTTCAAATTTGAGACGCATATTTTCTCCTCATCAAGGTTTGATAATGAACAATTCTCAAATGAGCTTTGGTTATTATTTCCTCAATCAAATATAATCCAAACCTTTTATATGTAATGTTATCTTCTTCGAAATAACATTCAATTTCAAAATATGGGATGGTAGATTCGATCGGTGTTACTGCATCCATCCCGTAAACCAAAGAAAAAAAAAGATTCATAAGTTAAAGTTTGGGGGTAGTATGATAAGCCCATACCACTTCTTATAAACAAATTGTCCACTTATGTGTTGCCCTATTTTTCAAACCCATCAGAATGGTCTTAATGACAACTAATACATGCCTATTGTCTTAAGGGTGGAAATGTGAAGAGAAACAATGCTAAATTTCTCTACAATTACATAAAATTTTCGTGTCTCTATTTTTTATCTGAGGGCCATTATCCGTTGTAATGCTTCTAGGGATCCCAAATCCACAACATATGTTGGAGAAAATAAATTTTATGACTGTTTTGGATATAGTACCAAAAAGAGGAGCCCCATGGCACATGCTCATACTCCACATATTTGAAGAAAGTTGATATTTCGCTCAGTATCTGTAAATACTTTACCAACTGCTCTGTTTTTTGCCTCAGATTGGCCCTGAGCTTTATGTTTACGTAGTTGTGAATCACTTATTAAGAGAATATATTTGGCATTACAAATCTGGGAAAATCTTAGCCCTGATAGTGCTGCCTCATACTCAGATTCATTATTTGAAGCTTTAAAACTAAAGCGTATTTCTTGGTATATCAAATATCCAAACAAGATAGCAAGTAAACTTATGCCCCATAACCCAACATGCTTGACCTCTATCCTTTTGAACTACCCATTTTTTATACATTTTCCGATAGTGAATACAATATACAATCGCTGCAAATAGGATTTAACCAAAATGTCTACTATACCTTGTGCTTTGATTGCAGTTCGAGGAGCAAAATTAATATTATAATCTCTCAATTCAACAGACTACTTGGTCATCCGACCTAATACATCTGGTTTTTTTTGTAATATTTTTAAGTGGGAAATAGGTTCAAATAGTAATAGAATGTGCTTGAAAATAGGGTCTCATTTTTCTTGCTACTATTACAAGGGCCAAAGGCAACTTTTCCAATTTCAAATATCTTTTTTAGCATCCAATAGACTTTTTCTAACATAATAAACAAGGCGAGGGTAGTCATCAACTTCCCGAACCAAAGTTGTACTTACTGCGTAATCAGATACTGCTAAGTAAATGTAGATACTTTCACCCATTACTGGCTTAGTTAATGTATCTGGCAAAGACAAATGTTCTTTGATTTTAACAAATACTCAACACACTTATAAGACCAATTAAACTCCTTAGCATTTCTTAAAAATTCGAAAAAAGGGCACACTTATCTGAACTCCTTGATATAAATTTGTTTAACGCAACCAGTTTTCCAGTCAGTATTTAAACCTCTTTGATGGATCTAGGAGGGTCCATAGCAATTAGTGCACTCAATTGCACTGTCAGTTTTAATCTTTTTTCACTTATAAAATACCCCAAAAACTTTCTGAATCATACTCTGAACATGCTCTTCTCCGGATTTAACTTCAAATTGATATAAATCTATTTAACGCAACCAGTTTTCCAGTCAGTATTTGGACCTCTTTGATGGATTTGGGAGGGTCCGTAGCAATTAGTGCACTCAATTGCACTGTCAGTTTTAATCTCTTTTCACTTATAAAATACCCCAAAAACTTTCTGGATCATACTCTAAACATGCTCTTCTCCGGATTTAACTTCAAATTGAAGAAAGTTTCTTTAAAATCGATCAAATGATCCTCATACCTTAAACTCTTCACCTGTATATCATCAATATAAACCTCAACTTTTCTCCAAATCTAACTAGTAAACACTTTGGTCACCTGACATTGGTAAGTAGCTCCAGCATTCTTCAAACCAAATGGTATAACCTTATAACAGTAAATATCATTATCTATTATAATCTATTGGATTCATCTGTATCTGATTGTACCTAACAAATTCGTCCATGAATGATACCAACTTATTACCGAAAGTAGAATATATTATCTAATCTATTCGAGGACAAGGAACTGATCATTTGAACAAATTTTATTTAGGTCTGTGAAACCAATGCACATACGTTTTTACACTCTTCTTTTTTATAAGCACTGGATTTTGAAGTCCATAATGGGTACCGAGGTTCCCAAATATGCCCAATTTTTGTCAATCGATCTACCTCTTTAAAAATGGCTTCAAGTTTTTCCACATAAAAAATGCTTCATTTCTGTATGACTGGTGACACATTAGGTTGTATAGATAGCTTGTGTGATGTGTTGTAGGTAAACCTGTTACATCCTTAGTACATCAAGCAAACATATGCAAATTTTCTGATAAGAATATTAACTGTTCCCTTACTTTTTATAGTAATTTGGCTCCAATCCTAACACATTTTCCATCTGGGAAAATGTACAACTCAACATCTTCATCCGCAATAACTAAACTAGGAGGCTATCTTAGACCATCAATTTTGCTTAAATTCAAATAGGACTCTAGTAATTGTTATTTTTTACTGGTTTCCATATCCTCTAATGATATTGGGGTCAAAGCAGTGACATAACATTCTCTAGTCATTTTTTGGCTACTTCTGACGACTCCAACTCGTCCCCTCACTGCATATCTCAAACATTGAACTATTAATGCAATAGCATGCATCCTTGATAACCAGGATCTACCAAAGATAGAATTGTAAGGCATTAGACAATCAACTACCACAAGAAGTACTCTAACTACCTTTTTAAATGGTCATTTTCTGAGGACAGTCTCACCTTCAAACTCTCCAACCACATCAGCAGAGCTCCCCGTAAATCCTAATATGATTCCATTCAACAGGAGAATAACAGGTGGGTTTTTCATTTTCTTATAAGTAGATTGAAACAAAACGTGAGCTGAGTTGTGTATGTTAATCGAAATCCTTTGGATTCCATCTCCTCAACTGCAACCTCAATCACTACATTATCCTTATGGCCGAAAAACATCTCTTAGATCATCCTCATCGAATATAATAAATTTCATTGGATTCTAATATAGACGGGTAAACATTTTCTCTTCTAACTGGGTGGTCGAGCTAACTACTTGCCTCTTTAAAGAAAAACTTGAGGGGGATTATACAATATCCCCCTCCCCCTCCCAAAAATAGTCAATGATTCAAAAAATTGACATAATTCTAAGACCTTTCCTTTCTTTTCAAAGTCACTTATCATCATAATTAGGAATCGATTTAGGTCGGGATCTAGATACTCTGAGTCATCCTCAAATTTATTATATTGCTCGGTAATCACCATGGTGTTTTCTTGTTTAGATGTTGCTTATATAGCTTTCCTAAGAACAGCTTATTGTCCAACTACTGGTGGTAATGATCTATTTCTCACTTGTTCTTTGATAAATGTGTTCAATATTTCATTTTCGATCAAAGTTTGGATTTCTTGCTTTAAAAAATACCATTCTTGGTATCATTCCCCCACATCCATATGATACATACATAACCTGGTATTCCGATTTTCCCTTGGAGTTTGAATGGGTAGTGGCCTTCGAAACTGTACAAAATTCTTTGATTTGTCATAAATGGTTGCAACATTTTCCATTAACTTTGTAAAGTTATCAGGTCGGACACACTGATTTTCCCAAGGTCTAAATTATTGTCCCTAAGAGTATTGGCTAGCCTTAGCTTGATGGGAATTTTTTCTGGAATCCTTCGTTCGCTAAATGGTTGTAGTTTGTTTTTTAGAGGTAGAATAACTACTCATTGGTTTATTATGAAACTTAAATACCTTTGTTTCTTCTATTGCAATTTATTTTTCAACTTGTAACAGTATACCTTCCTAAGTCATTGTTTTTTTCCAGGTAACAATATCAGCTAACTCCCTAGCAAGCTGACCTTGCCTAAAAGCAGCTATAGCTAATTTTTTAAAGTAGTCTTGCAAATCATTTTTAGTTTCTACAAAACATTTGGTATCCTTCAAGTTTTCGAGATTGAATTGTCAACAATGGATTATTGTGTCTTTATTTCCTCTAAGATCTTTGCTTCCTACAAATTTTATTCGGAAATCCATCCAAAATATGTCAAAGTTCTTGATCGATTATAATACTTTAAGGCATTGTCCTTAAAGGTTTGGGAAATATCCCTAGACAACAACTTATCATCATTGTTAAAATTCATCATGATATTCTTGAATTGTTTGAGGTGGTTATCCGGATCTTTTCTCCTATCAAACCTTTATATTTTTGATATATCAAACCGTTTGGGTGAATGACCGAACAAAATATCTTCATATAAAGGTGAGTATCTCCAATTTTACCATTGGCTGAACTAATGTTCCTCATTAGACGTGGCAAATATACCCGGTTCAGATTGAATAGCAAATTGATCACTTACCAAGGGCTCAATGCTATGGTTTCCCGATCCCTTCACTTTTTCATAACACTCTATCTTTTATTATTCTTTTGGTGCTTTCTTTTATACAAAGAGTCTTGTTTGCTTAATTAGTGATTGTTAGAACATTTCTTTGACTGGTGTTTATCACTGTGACTCTTTCTCTTCTTATGATAGTGATCACTACTTAAAGAAGATGAGGATACTTCAGATTCAGACGTTGACTATTTACTAAATTTTAAAGAACTAGAACAATCCCTGGTTCTATGTTCTTTTTTCAAAGCTTGATGAATTCTTTTTAGACTGACCTCTCTGGTGTTTCTTGTGACTATGTTGAGTAGCAGGGTCTATTGTGGATTCACTAACACCCTATTTCCCATCAGATTTTTAATTTTCAGGTTGAACCTTACCTATAATATTCACCTCAACTTCTCTTTAGGATCTCAATGCCTTAATTTCTCCTTGTAACTGGTATCGCTCTTTTCGCATGAGTAGCCTTTCTTGGTTTTCATCATCCATATGCGGTGTTTGGATAAATTATTCTTTGATCCTAACTCTCTCATTCTCTTGGGCAGGGTCTAGTTGCAGTTCAAGATTCATACTTCGGAGGGTTCCAAAGGTAAATTTTCATACCCTAGGTTTTAGATTTTGTTAGGATAAATTTTATATGGAGGGTTATATGGTAATATAACATAGGTAATTACTTTTTGGTGGTGAGTAGAGAGATAATAAAGCAGTTTAAGTAAATGTTTAGAGAGTGAGAGTCTGACATAAGAAGTAATTGACCCCCTGTCATAAATGTCTTAAAAGACTACTTATAAGCAGTTAATGGGCTGATACATAGTTCAGGCCCAAGTCTGAACAATACCCAAGCCCAAATCAAAATAATTTAGCTTATAGGTCACAAGAATAAAATTTAACTAAAATAATTAACTAATAATCTAAATTTATTTTGAGTAAATGAATAAATAAATATATGTTAAATACGTGGATAATAGTTTCTTCCCTTATCAGATATTATACAAGTTTGTTATATTATTTGCTCTCAATCATTGACCTAGATAATAGTATAGGTTGTTGTAACATGATTTGTTTGTTATTGTGAGCATGGTGTATGTTTATGTAGCAGCGAGCTACATAGTGTTAACGAGAAAAAACAATAAACGAATTGAATGGTTTTAGAACGGATGAATTTTTGAAGATAATCACGGAAGAAGACACTAGAAGAAATAATGAGAGCTGGAAGATGGAATAAGGACTTGAGAATGAACTTTTGGTATGAACTTTTATCTCGAATTTAAATGCAAAGATCCATATTTGTTATGGTCTGGTCACCATAGAACCTAGAGAGAGAAAAGTTAGAAAAGAAAATAGCGTTAAGCTTTAAAGAGGTAAGGATTGTTCACCAATTTTAATTATGTGAGTAAATAGCTTAAATATCTAATCTAGTAAAAATTATAACTTGATTAAAAATTCAATTTCATAATTTTAAATCTAAATTTGGGTTTTTTATTCATAAATCTATGGTTATTATCGTTTTTATATTAATATTTACAAACTGTCAAACAGGTAAACAATTGTATACTCACCAATCAATTTAAAAAATTGCTAAAAATACAAATACAACTATTTTATATAGATGCATTTTGAGATTTTTTAAATATTTACAAATTTATCACTCATAAAAAAAATCCAATTATTTTTAAAACTCTATTGGATTACGATTTATGCCACCATTTTCGCATCCAAAATCCTATTCATTCTGCCCTTCTAAACACCCGGATAATATCATGATAACAACATCAAAGGCTTCATTTACCATATGGATATTGTTCATATGTACCTACAACCAGGATCTTTCCCACAACTTTAATATACAAAGCTGAACAAAATAACACTTAACAAACACACCTTCTTAGTACAGAGTCTATGCCGACATAATAACCACGATACAAGAATGTAAAAATCTAAAACAAAATAATATCTGAAGGTCGCAAATCTATCTATAAGATTCTATATATATTCCACTAGAATTTAAAGGTTTAATTAATGATACTAATAAAATATCACCCATTTTCGTATATTGAAAAGTAAATTGGGGCCCAAAAAGAAGAGTCTTCATTTAAACCGAACTAGGTTGATTGTAATCACAAAAATTTGAACAAGAAAAAAAAACACACATAGCATAACAGTAACATGATAGCATACTAATCTAAAACTTCACATAGCGTTCCAATTATAGATCCCCATATAAATCTGATTGAAATTATAATTCATACAAGTGCAGATGGAGAAGTAAAAGGTACTGGACATGTGAAAAATCAGCTTAAACATCGAAGCCCAATATATAGATCACTTGTCATTAGCTTCAACATTATCATCCTCATCATCAACCTCCTCATCCTCGCCTATGTCATTATCATCACGATAAATACTCTCTGCCATCTGCCACACTTGAAGGCTGTTATCCTCGGCTACACTTGAAATAACCCAAGGCTCGTTCTGGTTCCATGCAAAGTCTGATATTTTGGCCTTGTGTCCTCCATGAGAGAATAGAAGCTCAGGTGGACCATCTTCAGCATCCAATTCTATCTCCAACTGCTCTTCTCCGATCCTAGTAGTTGAATTTAATATATCAGCCTATATATCTACCTCCAAATTAGAACATTACAAGTCTATCTAATCAAATGTTTAAAAATTGAATATCATAACCATAGAATTTTAATTGACCTCCACAAAATTTATAAAATATAAATTTTCTACACATCAAAAAATTTAGAAACAAATTGGTTTCAAAATTCATTTCATTTCTCTTCACTACAGTTAATTTCTCTTTATTCTTGCTTTTCCCGAAACAGGATAGATTATTCTGAGGAGCCAAACTAATTTGCTAAGTCTATGGACCATAGAATATACTAAGACAAGATTCTCACTCAAAGAGAGTTAAATGAAGAGTCCTACAAATCTCTAATAAGATATAACACTCAAGAGTCCTATAGGAAATGTTACAGCACTTTTCTAACCCTCTTATCATCCAACCCACACTCAAGGATTTATTTACTGATGTATACATCTTATATAAGAACATGTTGATCACTAGCAGCAACCTTTATGCTATTTTCCTTGTATAATCTACAATGAATATATTAAACTTTCATAATACCTAACAGAATTGTTTAAAAGATTGAACTGGAAAAAGGAGAGGCAAACATTATTTTCTGAGCAACAGAGCACTGATGCCAAAATTTGCACTACCTGTTAAGATCCCAAACCATCAACCTCCTGTCCTCACCAGAAGATGCTAGCACAGTTTCGTGATTAGGATCCCATTCTACCTGAAACACCTCACCCCTGCAGAAAATGCATTCAGTGAGGAAATTCATCTCTAACTTCAAGCTCAAAAAGATGAAATCATTACTCAGCCTTCATAACTACTGAAAATCAGGCTCCTCTAAATTAAAATTCTTTAATTCTTGTTCCTAGGTGTTCATATATTTTCCCATTAACATGATTATCCTTGAATTGTTAAAAAAGAGAAAAATGATCAAATACTTATATAGAAAGATGCTGCTGTGAGTTGAGCATCTCAAACCAAACCCATGAGATGCAATCTCGGCCGTAAAATCCAATGGTCTAGATCCCATATGTTATAATTTTGATTAATCAGATCTAAATGTTGGATTTTAAACCAAAGGTGTGAGATGAACATCTCACCACAAAGGTGTGACTTGTGAGATGCTCAGCTCATACTAGACGGATCCTATATATAAGAGTCACTCTTAAATTAGTGAGAAATATGTTTTCATGGAGTGCAATCAGGCAAAAAATTAGGAAGGAGTGAACAAGATAAATAAATAAAACACCAGAAAAGCACGGTCAAAGCTTAACTAACAGATTGGTTTCGGGTCATGTGGTCTTTCTAAGAATAGCCAGAGGAAGAAGGCCCCAGAAAAATGCAACTAGTATTTATTCTGAATTCCAATGACACGGTAAGGAACATACTCATGGCTGGTTAGAACATGCAATGGTACACTCAGCTTCCTAATATCAAACAGGCCAACGGTAGAGTCAGAAGATGCAGTGGCTAGAACCCACTCATTGAAAGGATTGAAAGATACATAGTTGATCTGCTACCAAGAAAAAGGAAAATCATGAGCAAAATATAATCATCTTATGAACTAAACAATAAGATACATACTGGAAAGACAAGAGATAAAGCATATCGATTGCATGTGTCAAGTGCCTCATAATGGTGGGCACATATAATTCTTATACTTTCTGAAAATAAATGCCTGCTCACAGGAAGTAGTTGTGCTAATAAAATATTGGTTCGTTATACTAATGTAAGCAATTCAAGGAACATTACAGTTATTTGAACAACTAAAGCTTCGAATTAAGCCTGAAATTTAAACAGGACCGGAAGTTTGTCCGGTTTGATATAAAGAACGCAGACATTAGGCAGGACACTCTGAGTGATTAAAGATTTAGACAATTGGAAAAGTCCTACGTGTCGGTGTTGGGTACAGTGTACCAGGAAAACTGAGTGGTAAAAGACAAACTGAGTCTATAATAAAAAGAAAATTTTGAATAGAAACGTACTAGTATTGATGTAAGTAGTAATAATTTTAAAATATGCAATGTGGCAGACAGAATCTCATCCTTGTTCAACTAACAGAAATTAACAACCCATTGCATGTTAGTTTCAAGTTACCTAGATTGAAATCTGATAGTTATAGTAAGAGATGCATGTATTCACTCCATATCCATATCCATATCACATGTAAGCTAACCCAAATTTGTCAACTGATAACTAGAAAGAAGATCTGAGTCATGAACATGAACATGAATATATACCAAGTGGAAAAGTATTTAAACATATCCCTTGAAAACCCAAACCATAATCATCATGAACTTCACCTCTCTATCATGAACTTTGACACGTTGCTCAGTTTGGTTGGTTCTCAAATCCCAAATCATTAGTTGGCAATCATCACCAGCTGATCCAAATAAGTTTTCATTCTTTAAGTGCCAAGCGACATCTTCAACAACATTTTCATGAGCCTAAACAACACCAAGATATTAAAACAAACATTTTATAAATTAGTATATATTACTTTTGATGCTTTCTTCCTCTTCTTTGCCACACTGCAGAGATAGATTGACCGAGAGAGTAGTGAATCTGATAAAACATCATTACCTCATATGTATGCACTGCATCGAGAACCTTATTTTGAGCTGAAGCTGACACATCCCACAGGCATATCTTATGATCCTGTGAACCACTAAGAAGATAACCCTCTTTAAAGGGACTCCAAGATAGTCCATATCCTTCCTTATCATGACCCATCAACCTCAAATCAGGATTGAAGTCTCCTACAACTGGCTTGCTGCAATCAAACACAAACACCTCCGCGCCACTCGTCTTTGCACCAACGAGAGCTGGTCTCTGCGGCATGCATCGTGCTCTATTCACTTCCCCGTCAACCCTTATTTTCTGTTTTATCTCTACCTACACCAGCAACCAAATAACCTTAACCCTCAATTGTACTTAAAAACTGAAACAACAAAGCAACATGTATTTATCCCCCTTACAAACAACTTTAGTTACAGCTTGTTCAAAAAGGAACAATCTCATCCACATTTCATAGAGAAACTTTTACTTGGCGGAATAATAGCAAAACTTACATCTTCGGTCTTCCTATGATCTAGATAAGGCTTCTACATGTTTCAAAATTTCAGGTAGCAAAAGAATTGAACAATTATAGTTCACAATCTTTCATACTTACAGCTAAGTACTAGATTCAAAAACAAAATATCTTGGAGCGAATGAATATAAGGAAACTACACTTTGAACGAGTAGTTTCATTGAACACCTCCTATATGCAAACCCTTATCTTCTTTTACATTTCTAGTTACATCCCCAACCAGATAAACTTAACATTTCATTCTACTTTGCAATGCAAAGTTGAGTAAGAAACAACTTTCTTTAAAGTAGTTCAAATATGACAAACATTTTGATCCATACAAGAAACTTTGTTTAGCCATGTGATACCGAAGCTTACATCTCCTGAATGTTAAACACTAAGGCTTCTAAAAGCCATTGAAAGTCGGAAAACAACTTTAATCCGAAAATGATGAGTTGTTGATGAGACAAAAGAAGATTAGAAAAGTCCAGTTTAGTATTAAACAGCAAAACAGATAATTCTAACAGCAAAGAGGCAGGAATACATATAAAATAAAAGAGCGATTTCATCAAACACATGGTATGCAAAAACCAAAATGCCTAGAACTAACTGAGTCTTTAAACAATTGACAAACCTTGGGAACAATACGATCCTCGATCTCGGCCCCGATTTGTTCTGCTTCCTGTGTGGGGATGAGAACGTCAGCCACCATAAGGTAATCAGTGGCACCACCGGAGGTATGGGTCCCGAGGATAAGCTTGTGAATGCAAAAGGTGGGGTCAGAAAGGTAGGGTTGCGGCGGCAGTGGAACCCAGTGCACAGTGAGTGAGGGCCATTCAAGCGGGTGAGAGATCATGAGATCGTAGAGGAAGGGGGTGTTCTTCTTCCACACCGCAAAGTCCTCCTCCACCTCATCCAAACTCCTCTCTTGGCCTTCGTCTGCCATCTCTCTATCTCGCGCTCTCTCTGCCAAAACTCAGTCGCTCTCTAGGTTAGGGCTTTGTTTTAGCGCCAAAAGTGGATGGATTAATTTATAAGAGAAAGCTGAGTGCTTTCGTTACTACAGTACGATTTTACACGCAACCCAACGCAGTACACATCTTTTTATTTTGATTTTGAGGAGCCTCCTTTTTCATTCTCCTTTCTATTTCGCCGCTTCATCATTTTTCAAAAGATTTCAGCCCATTGTTGTTTTACCAAAGGCAAACCACCCCTTCGTCTTTTTTAACACATATAATAACAATAGTTGTCTATTCTTTTTTGTCTCCGAATATGTGACTAGTACAAAATAAAACAAATACATTTTATATATGCTGAATTGTTGGTTGAATGGGATGTATCCAAAATTAATCTTTGGAGGATGAAAAGCGAAAACATGGTCATCATTTGTCTGAATTTTTTTCGATTTTTTTATTTATTTTTCCAGCTACGGAGATCTACAACAATGTTATTTTCAATGGGGATGAATTTCTCGTTCTCCTTTTCTAAAAACAAAGATTAGAAAGTCTAAACAATCAAATCATATGCTCATGTTTTAATTTCTAGAAAATCCTTTTCTAAGCCTAGTTTGATTCCGGAAATTCAATATTCACAAGAGATCAAAGACTAGCTAGATGAAAACTCAAAGATAACCTTGATTGGAAAATTCAAAAATGGGATTTCTAAGAGAAGTGCTTTAATGCATTTTTTTAGCACTTTCAAGTTCAAAGGCCTGTACAGTTTCGAGATATATGATTCGAGACATATTCTCCTCGAATTCAATCTCAAAGAAGATATTTGTTTCATCTTGGAAGAAATGTGTGGAACTTCGGGGAGTATGAAATGAGGATTTTACTCTGGACTCCAAAATTTAATGCAAATAAAAAATATCCTCTATCTCTTGTCTCGGTTAGATTCCAAAGAATTATAAAATTTATATTTAACTCAAAAATTATCAATGATGTAGCTTCTTCTATTAGAGTTTCATACAAGGTAATTATTCCAGAAAGCAACAGAGCTCACAACAACGCTTGTTCTGCTCTTATTGAATTAGATGTTACTCAAAAGTTACCCAACAAGATTTGGATGGGATTTGGCGACAACAATGGCCACTGAATTTCTATTACCTACAAAAATCTTTCACAGTACTGCAACCTTATTATTTATAAAGGTCACAAGGATTCTGAACGCAAGAAGATGAAAAAAGAAACAAAAGAAAATTCAATAAAGGAACAAAGGGTTGTTCCTAGAAAAGAAACTGAGTCGAAGAACTATCAAAGATCTATTCAAAACAGAGTGCAGGTTTATATATACCTAAGATAATATCGATTGTGACGCATAATGAACATAAGGATCTTGAAGAGAATAACAATATCTTAGAAGATAATTCGTTACAAAATCATATCGAAGATAATACAATCTCTACTATTGAAGAAAAAGAAGTTATTGAAGCCATAAAGACTTTAAATCAAGGATTTTTGCAGATCGAATCCCCTGAGTTTGATAACCCTAACGATGAAAGCAACTCTCCTGGAAAAAACTTCTTGCAGTACTCCTAGTGACCAAATTATGAAACCTTCATCTCCTGATTCACATTTCAAAGAGATACTCGTGAAAAAAACTGAAAAGTGCAAGAAGAGTCAATAAACCAAGTAAGATGGTGATCAAGTATTTGAAATACACATAGACAAACAAGATACAAAAATCATACTCTAATAATGATAAAGCTAATTAGTTGGAATCTAAAAGAGATCTACAACAATCCTATATTTAGGAGACTTAAGAACATGATTATAAAAAAACAATATCAAGATTCTTGCGATTCAGGAGCCTATAGTTAACAATGATAAGATGAAGGAGATTGTTTTAAAGCTGGATTTCAGTAATTACATTACGAATTGCTCGAATAAGATTTGGTGTTTCTGGAATGAGGAATTTAAAATTGATTTACTAATCAATCATGATCAGTGTTTGCATTTTGAGGTTCTTAACATAGATTTCCGATCTAAGTTTTAATCTTTCAATCATATGTGCTAAGTATAATAGAATTTAGAGGCAGGACTTGTGCAATCTTCTTAGAATTGTTATCGTCTCTAATAAATCTTGGCTCACTGTAAGTGATTTTAACGGTATTACTAGCTCTAAGGATCAGGTTGGGTGTAGTTCTCTTTGCCAGAATAGTATGGAAGACTTCAATGACTGCATCAGAGATTGTCTCATTGAATACACTGGCTATGGAGGATCTAAATATACATGGAACAAAGGCACGAGGAAAAGGTTGGACAGAGTTATGTTCAACAACAATTGTCAATCTATCTCCAAAGAAACCCAGGTTCTTCACATGTCTGGCTTTCGCAGACGATGTTTTTATTTTTACTAATAGCTTTCATGACTAAATTGACAAGCTAAGCTTATTTATGGACAAGTATCAGGTAGTTTCTGGGCAAGTTATCAAAAAGGAAAAGACTAAGTTAATCTCTTCAACAATTCTTCAACAGAACCAAATTACTAGACTATAGACTCAAACTGGTTTCAAGATAGACGATCTTCCTACAAGCTATTTAGGAATCACCTTAAGTAACAATAACAGGGCTAGTAATTACTGCAATATCATCGACAGGTTGAATGAAAAAATCTTTGATTGAGTCTGCACGCACATTTCCTTTGGTGGCAGGCTTGTCCTAATCTCTAATGTTTTAATGTTTATCCCTAGTTATTTGATGCATAATAGCATGTTTCCTGCTAGTATTATAAATAGAATTGAGAAAATTTTAAATAAACTTCTTTGGAGATCCAAGTTCAATGAAAAAACCATTGATTGGACTACTTGGAAATCTCTCTATAAACCATTTGAAGAGGGTGGGCTGAATATCAGAAAGCTTTCTGATATTCAACACACCTATTCTCATAATCTATGGTTTATTAACAAAAAGTCTATATGGGCTCACATTATGCATAACATATATTCGAACAATGTTCATCCTCTTTATTCTAATTACAACAAGCTTGGTTCTCTCATTTGGAAAAGAATATCTAGTATAAGAAAAGAAGCATAAAATAATATCAGATGGTTTGTGGGGAAAGGTGAAGTAGATTTTTGGAAATATGATTGGCACAATCATCCTTCCATTGTTAATTCTCAAATTAATATGTCTCATTACCTTGAAGCCAAAGTAGAGTCTTTCAGGAAAAATGACGCTTGGGACATTGATTCATTAGGCTCTTTCTTGTCTCCTGCAATAATAAGTTAGATTCAGAATTATTCTATCGATAGGAATAAGGATGATTTAATGATTTGGAAATGTTCAAACGACATGAAGTTCAACACCAAAATGACTTAGAATAAAATCAAAAATCATTCAAATTACTATAGTTTGTTCAAAAAAAATTGGAACAATTTTATGCCAAAGAAGTATTCATTTATCTTTTGGCAACTTATCATGAAATACATACCAATTGACTCGGACCTGCAAAAAAGACACTTAAATTTAGCTTCAAAGTGTCAATTTTACTGTAACAATGAAAACATTAACTTTTTTTTGTGAAGTGCAGCTACGATTGGAAAATATGGATGCATTTCAGTGATATTTTCAATATCAAAATCGAACGATTCATGGTCATAACTCACGTTATCAAGATTTGGCAAGATTTCTTAAAAGTAAGGTCCACATAACTCATTTAATTCTTGCTTTAATCTGCTGGAATATTTGGCAAAACCGTAACAGTTCTAAGTTTTTATGGGAATATCAAGAATGTTTCTGCTTCTATCAATCATATTTACCGATTTATAGTTGCCTTAGATGCCACTAATTATTTATCTATAAAGCACTGTACTAATACTAAGAATTCTAGCTCAATTATTGGTTGCTCTACTTTAAAAAAGAAAAGCCTTTATACCTTGCTTGGAAAACCCATGTCGGGGTAAAATTAAGTTGAACGTTTACGCTTCTGTTTTGGGAAATGATAAGACCAATGGTAGTGGTATTTTTAGGAATAGTCATGGTGAGATTATTAGGTATTTTTGGAATACTTATGGGAAGTTTTATCCTCTGTAAGCAAAGGCTAGAGCTTTGCTCGACGGATTGCTGATTTGCAAGAGTAATCAATGGACTAATGTTGATATAGAGTCTAACGGTCAGACTCTGATTAACTTTCTTGTAAATGGTAAATCGTCGTGGTTCTTGAATCCTCTATTGAAAATCTACAGATACTTTTCTTTTTCATCCATGGTTATCAAGCACATCTCTAGAATCCAAAACCAAGTTGCTGATTGGCTTGCGAAGTGGATTCTGAGATGTAAAGAGAAACCAAATTTCTATCCATTTAATGTTCTGATTAAGCTTCAATCGATTATTTTGCTTGGAAGTTTGGGTTACTTTTCTCAGCATGAAGACTAGATTACTGGTAAGTTTTTGGATTCTCTTTCTCTTATGTTTCTTTTTACAGGTGCAGGGTTGAAGTATTATAAAGAAATTGAATGGATATTGCTTCGAAACTGGGTGAAGTTGATGGTTATTTAGAAGCATGAATCAGAAGGAAATGTTGAAAATGGAGGCTTGATGGAAAGGCTTTGATGGAAGGCTAGGGTTGGAGGTGACGATTTGATTTTCTGAAATTCTTGGAGGGAATCAGTTGGCGCCAAGATTTGTTTCTTAAACCAAATTTTAATTCAGTCCTTATATTTTGTAACTCTCTAACTTTGAGCATTTCTTTTAATAAATGGTATAGTGATTAAATATATATATATATATATATATATATTGAATTGTTAGTTAATTATATTAGTAGTTAGGATTTATATCCTAACTAAGCCGAAATTCTATCAATCTTTGTATTATAACAACAATACATGATAAATATAATATTATTTTTTGTCTTCTTTTTATTTTTTTATTTTTATTTTTTGAATACATTTAAAGATTTTGCATGGTATTAGAGCGGGTTGTTGTTTAAATATCTTATTGATTTTTGAATGTATAAGAAATTGGAGATGAAAATAAGAGAGATTTTTGAATGTATTAGAAATTAGAGACGAGAGGGAAAGAGAGAGTATAGAATGGAAATGAGTCATTCTACAAAGTATTCTTCACCTTATGGGATGCAAAGTGCGTCATGCTTTCAAGATTAACCAGCATATTTTTAGAAAGATACGAAACGAGATTTCCTGTAATAGGTTAGGAATCATAATTGTTATATCAACCGAATTGATCAGGTCTATCTTTAAATTTGTATTTTAATTGTTCCCATAGATGAATATATATGGGAAGAAGAATTGATACCGAATTATATTATTGGCTAGTGTTTTTTGCAATGATATTCTTGCAATAACCAATATGAATGTGAAAAAACAACTTGCATTTGGTCATTTTCGATAAATATTAGTGTTTTTTTTATTTTGTTTCATATGTAATTTGTTGGCTAAGATCCTTGGTTAGTCACGACTTTTCCATGTGTATAAAAAATGTCATTGATGTTTTTATGTATCAAAACGATCACTTTTGTTGGTTTTTTGTTACATCCGTGGTCACTCACGGGTGACCACGGATGCAAATCAAGACAAATAAAAATGACCACATGTGCAAAATGAAACTAACAAAAATGATTGTTTTGATACAAAAAAAACATTCAATAGAATTTTTTATACACATGATAAAATCCGGTGACTAACCAAAGTTCTTAGCCGTAATTTATGGAATTGAACTACTATAAATGTTTGAAATAATGATTATGAGATGTGTACAAGTGACACATTCTTTTTAGCAAGTGAAATTATCATTTTTTTGAGGTGATAATGGATTCCGCCTAATTAATTAAGGAAAGAAGTTGTTGTGCAATGCAAAGAATATTATTTTTGGATTCAAGAATAGAAACATACAAGAAAAATAATTTCTTGTTTGAAAAAAGAAAGAAAAAAACGTGAGTTAGAATTTTCTCTCTTCAAAATCACCGTACGCATAAAATTGCTTTCTTGTTCGCTCTAATTTTTTGCTACATAGTTTTTGTGTATCATTGAGATGGTTCTACCTAAAATTATAAAATGGATCCACATATCATTGATGCACTTTATTCAAAGTCTAGGTATTGAAGGTTGGCTTTCTCTACAGGGGGTGGTTCTGTCCATTATAAGTGTGGAGATAAAGTTGGCCGATTTAGGCCATTTCTCTTCACTTTCAATTACGGTAGTGTTTACATTTCTTGTGTATCTGTGTTTGATACTTGCATAAATGGGTGAGGCTACTTTTTTAATTAAAACACCATGAAGATGCACAAAGAAGCTTTTATAAAAGCATATTAGAATCTATCTTTTGGTCGCTGTTCATAGTGGCAATTTTTGCGGTTGTGGTAGGAAAAAAAACCATAATAACAACTACTTTCTCAATTATCATCAACACATATTGCTTGCTAATGCAGTTTTGAGGAAGCAACTATCTCGAAAAGTTAGTGGTTGAAGTTGTCAAGAATTTTCCACATAAAATTAATGTACAAAGGCAATTAAAATGGGGTGTATTCTTTGTCAATCAATACAATATGCGAACAAAGGCTTTTATTAGCAAGCTATATGGGAAGATATGCAGCGTCACAGGAATTCCGCGATAGAAGGCACGTATACGGGACTACTTCAATTAAAAACTGTTGGGGGCTCTATTAAACTTTTTAATGAGTTTGCTTTGATCCCTCTTGAACCTCCGAGATAAAGATGCCTACTTCTTTCATGATGTACATAGTGTTTGATGTGCCAATAACGATGATAATGCTTCTACTCGTCGGCTAGAAGTTTGTTCCCTTATTATTCAAGACGAATCTTTGCATTTTTTTAGGTCTCTTCTTGAAGGAGGGTGTTGAATTGTTAGTTAGTTATATTAGTAGTTAGATTGGTCAGGATCTATATTCTATATAAGGTTAAATACTACTACTTTTTGTATTACAACAACAATACATAATAAATAAAAATCTAATTTTCATCTTCTTTCCATCTTCTCTCTATCGTTTGATTCTTGAATACATTTAAAAATCTTACAATAATATAAAAATATTTTTATTTTACTTAAAATATAATTCTAAAAAACCGAAAATAAATATTACGAATACAAAACATTTACTAAAACAAAAATTTCATGATTTTTATATGGTCATTTTACATGTTTTCTTAAAAAATTATATAAATATAACTAAATAAATAAATTCAAATTCGTTTTTAAGTTGAATCAACAAATTGTAGTGGTGTAAATTAAAAAAAGTGCAACAACATATGAATATATATTTTTTGCTTTAAAAACTAGTTTACGATTTATTTGTTGTAAATAAAATATCAAAATATTTATATATTAATATTAATAAAGGTTTATTTAGTTTATTCAAACCAATCGGTCCATTCGCATATCAAATATGTAAATATTTACATATATTTAGTTAAAATATACACCAAACCATCATATTTTGGTGGTTCGAATAATATCATCCACTATCTGCAATATCAGACAATTATTTATTGTAACACAAGATCTATGAATAAAAGTTCAATATTCATTAATAAAAAATGTATGTTTTACTATCACTACTTGTTCAATTTACTTTCTCATGCCTCGTTGACGTCTTTTACTCCAACTCAATTTATATTTAATCGATGGACCATTTTGGCTAAGCCTAATGATCCAAAAACCACAATTAAAAATAAAAAACTACAAAAAAATATATAAACTTTAAAAAAGTAACATATTTATTAAACAAAATGACCAATCTATAATTTGGAATCCTTGAGTTTGACGAGAAAAGATATAACTGATGGCAGATCTAAATCAAAATTTAAATATAATGAGAGGATCTGAACATACCAAACGCCGAAATGAATAAACAAAACGAAAAACAAAACACTAGTTTTTTTATCTATGTATTTTTATTTGATCGATTTTATCTTTTTATATATATACTTTTATTTCGGTCCGTCAAAAAAAAAGAAAAAAAAATTAATTTCATTGATCTCATTGCATGATTATGATTATGTGTATATTGGAACAGAAATCTTTTAAAATATTGAACTATTTTACATTTGTTAATAAAGAACATGTACATCTAGGTGTGTTATTAAATCCCATTGTCGATATGGTTTTTCACTTAATATAATAAGTGAATTCAATAAACTTATAAAGATCGGCAATTAAGCAAACTTCACAAGTCCATCATTTATCGCTTACCTAACAGTCTTTTACTTTAATTTTATATTATGATCTACGTAAAAAGTTACAGTTGGGTTGTAAGTGAAAGATCATATTAAAAAATATTTGGGTAAGATGTTCATTGTTACAACTTTTGAAGACTAAGTGTGCCGATGGGTGTGTCTATATACAAGGATATCCATGTTACTTACAAATCTATGAACTATTTTTTGTATAAAGTGATTTGTTTTATTGCAAGAAAAAGTTGAGTTACATTGGGTCAGATCTGGTCCAAGAGACAAATAAAGCCCAAGGACAAAAGTTGTCATAGAGAAAGAAAAGCAAACATAAATAAAAAAGACAATACATATTCTTCGCCTAATCCCTTCATAACGAGACTACAAACCCTAAAACCAACCCCCAATTCAAAACCAATGAGCCACTAATTCACACAACAAAGCAACTAGATCGAAACCATCAAGCTACCACTTTTCCACAACAAAATCAACAAAACCACCAGAAGAGTAACACTAGACATTCAGAAGCACATCAGCAAGCATTACGAGATTAGAAACCCTAAATCAGTTCCCAAATGCAAAATCACCGAGCTCTCAACTATCCCAAAAACAAGAGACAAAGCCAGAAGCTGATTTTACTTCCAACAAGTTCAACGAGGCATACTGCTTGAATACGAGACTAAGCAGACCCATGAAGATCGAAAAAGAGAATCAGAGCATGCAAAGAGACAGAATAGAGATCATATTCAATAAATGAATGAGATGAGATACAAGGAGGATAAATAGACCCAAGAAGATCGAGAACTAGAAGAGAGATCTTGAGCGACTCGAAAACAAGTAAAGTTTCTTAATGCCTTTCTAAAACCTTCAGAAGGGGTTGGGATCCCTTATTAAATACCTCGTTCCCAACCTTTCCAGAAATGTAATTGACCTAAGATAGCTTGGGGCATCATTCTGGGTAAAGTTCATAGAAAGATTGGAAGGTAACGTTGCTTTAGCAATCCAATATGTGGATTCGTTCTGTTCCCAAAAAATATTAAAAAGTCTCATGCTTGATGACATTAGATTCCGGAAACATGACAAAATAAACTTTAAAAACCAAGGGCTTTTCCCATATAGAATCATTTCAGTGAGAATAGAGAAGTCAATATTTATGTCCAAGTGGTTGAGACCTCTTTCATAGCAGAGAGATAGCCCATCCAACAACGCCTTACACTCAGCCACTACCGGAGAGCTTTTACCATATAAATGGCCATAACCAAACAGAATTGTACCTCCAATGTCTCTCACTAGACCTCCACCACTAGACTCCCCCGAGTGACTACATGCTCCATCACAATTAAGTTCAAATTTGTTTAGTTTAAGGTTGATCCAAGCAAGAGATAATGAGACCCTAGGTTTGTCTTGAAATTTAATACAACCAAGACTAAACCCATACATTATGTCTATACCCTAATGCTTACTCTTGAAGAGATGAGCTATGTCTAAAGAATCCAACATATTTTTAATGTAGAAAATCATGGAAATAGAACTATAAGTCACCCTTTTGTGATGTATTTTATTTCCGGAAGACCATAAAACCCATAAAATAATAGCAGGTAGAATGGAACGAATGTATACCGATCTATCAATAGACCAATACCAGGTTCTCACCATGTGAGAGAGAGTCATATTTTTAGTAATGAAAATATAAGCAAAATAACACTAGACTTCCCATGCTTTCTCACAACTAATAAGATCATGATTAATACTTTCAATGTTGTCAAAATTCTGGCATTTAGAAGCTAAATGTATGTTCTTTTTTTGCAGGACAATATCCACTGAGATCCAGTTATGAAGAGCTCTCCAAAGCAGCATGAAGCATTTTTTAGGAGTAATTTGATTCCAAGTTTTCTTCCACATGTTAAATATATTAGCGTTCAGTCTGATATCATTCTATGTAGATTTAGTGGTAAAATGACCGTCATTAGAAACATACTAGTAGATAGAATTTGGAACCCAAACATTTAGAGAAATTTTATGAATGTTCTGCAATTAAAAAATAACAGAACAATTCTCTAATTTGGCAACATTCCAAGAACCATTGTCCCAAAAATCCCTAACTTCTCTACATTTAAACCCAATTATGGCCTCCTCATGATTGAAAATCTTAAAATGATGAAGAGAACACCATTTATCCAGCATGATGTCCAATTTACCTTCACCAACGTGCCATCAAATAAGCCTTTCAACATATTCCCTGACTTTAAGAAGTCTAATCCAGGTACTAGAGCTTCTGGTAGGTTTAGGAGCAATTAAGGGATGCATACTTTTGTAGTAAACGGAGACCATAAATCTGGACCACAAAGATTTTTAGGATCTGATATTAAACCATAACTTGTAAGAAAAAAACTTTTGAAGATCATCAATTTTCCTTATATTTAGGCATCACTCTTCAAAAGACTTGCAAACAACTGACCAATGAGCCCAATTGATAACCTGATTATCTTCTTTAGAACCCGACATAATTTTTTTAAAGAGAATATGAATTCTATGAATTACAGTCTTAGGTAACATAGAGCTTTGAATAATGTAAATAGGAAAAAAAATAGAGAATAGAGTGAACCGGGATCATTCTACCACAAAAGCTTAAAGTAGTTTGATCCCATTCAGCTATTTTAGCTCAAATTTAAAAATTAATCAATCATAATCAATGATAGAATTAATGTTACTTACATTAGTACTCAAATATTTGAATGGTAGATGACAATGCTTGCAACCAAGCTTTGATTCCAGAACAACAATTCTATGAGGTAAGAGATTATTAGAAACAATTAGCTTTGATTTCACTTTTTAAATCAATTGACCAAAAGTTTCTTCATAATGAGACATAAAGTTCAAAATTTTAGAGATTATGGAGGAGGCCCCATTGCATAAAATAAACAAGTCATCTGCAAACGCCAAATCAAGTATGCTTATATTGCTTCTGCTGATATATTTAGTGATATGATACTCACTGATAATACTGGCCAACCCCATAAGAATATATTCTTCTACCAAATTAAAGAGGCTAAGTGACAATGGGGTCACCTTGTCTTAGCCCTTTATTAGATTTGAAGTAACCTTTATCTTCCCCATTGACAACCACAAAAAAATAACAATTGTCAATGCCATTTTCAATTAGCCTTAAGAAATTCTGATTGAATCCAAAAGCAGAAAGAATACTTAATAGGAAGGTGTGGTCAAGCCTATTAGAGATAAATCGAAGCTTATTGTTTATAAATTATGTTATTGCCTCTTCTTTTAAGATTTAAATCGAAGGCTAAATCTTTAACAATAAGGATATTCTCGTGAATATCTCTCCCTTGAGGAAAAACTCCTTGAACCTCAGAGATAATATTAAGAATAATCCTAGAAAGCCTATTGTTTATAAATTTAGACACAATTATGTTGAATAGAGTAGTTAAGCTGATCAACCTAAAGTCGTTCCATGATTTAGGAGATGCAATTTTATGAATCAGACATAAAATCGTAGAATAGATCCCAGAAGGAGCACAAATAGCATAAAAAATCATCAACAATTATATGCCAACACACTTGGTAGAACTTCCCGTTAAATCCATCACAACCCGCCGCTGAGTTAGGGTTTAAGCCCTTGATAACTGAGTCAATTTCCTCTTTAGAAGGTAAAAGCATCAGGCTTTCATTCTCTTCATCCTTTACCAGCGTAGGATTATAGTCTAAAATCATATTTGAGTTCCAGAGAATAAAGAGATCAGACATCAAATCCTTATAGTATTCAACAGTAGAGTCACCAATCATAGAAGGGTCTTCAAGCCAAGTAGAGCCAGTCCAGATTCTGTGAATTTTATTCTTTCTGTTTCTCCTTTTCACAAAATTATGAAAGAAGACAGTGTTCTTATCACTGTCTTTGAGCCAAATAGCATGGGTTTTCTGCTCCCAGTAGGCCTCTTCTCTAGCAAAAAAAGTAGGATGATTATTTTAGATGAATTCAAGAGGTCCTTGTCTTTAATAGAGTTGGTTGAAATGTAATTAGCCTATTTATAACTGATTTCCTCATCAATAACCTTTATAGAATCAAATATGTTACCAAAAACCTCCCTGTTCCACACCTTCAGCTCATATTTTAGTATATTAAGTTTGAAGCAGAATTTCGATATAGGATTCATAAGTGCAGTAGGTTGCCAGTTTCTTTCAACCATATTGTAAAGACCTTATGAAGTGTCCACATTTTTAAAAACTTGAAAGATGATCTGGTTTTTAGGTGAGAAGCTTCAATAGATACACTTAACGATGAGTGGTCATAACAAGTCTTGGTTAGATGAATGACCTTAGTAGTGTCAAAGAAGTTGAGACAACTATTGTTGTAGAATACCATATCCAGACTCATTGTCTCCTATTAGTCCAAGTATATTTATTGCCAGAATAACGTGCATCTGTTAGGTTACAATCCATAATAAAATTATTAAAAGTCATCCACGCTATTAAGACAGTTTGAAGTGAAATGTAATTGCTCATTTGTGTTAGCAATAGTGTTTAAGTCCCCCAAGATTATCCACTCAAGACTCCCATCTTTTAAAGATCTTAGGGTATCCCATAGAGAATTCCTTAGAGACCTAGAACACTTAGCATAGTTGAGAGAAACTTTGAAGTTTTTGTTATAATTAATGTGCTTAATATTTAAATGGATAACTTGTTCATCATCGAAGAGAACATCAATAATGTAATCATTTCTCCATAAATCCAAGACTTTATTATTGATATTGTGAGTATAGCCATTGAAACCCTTTTTTTAAAATCTGATCAAGGTTGGTGTAATTAATTATAGGCTCTTGAAGGGACATAAAATCAGGGTTTTCATATCTTTTAAGAGCCTTTAGTCTAGCCATTGTTTCTTTGTTCCCAAGCCCACAAACATTCTAATTTAGGAACCTTATAGTCATTTAGAGTTAGATGATTTGGCAACCTCTCTGAGCTACACACTTTTGGTTGAAATTATGCCTTTTGTATTAAGAAGTTTTACCTTTTTTATCTTCTGATTCTTAAATTTTCTAACATCGTTACCCTTTATTTTCTTCGCGTGAGCAGGTGATCCAGGAAAGCTACCAGTAGTCTCTTTAAAAGGGGAAAAGTTCTTAGGTTGGAAAGTTTCAGTGTCAGGGTTTAAGGGATTCATAGTACCAAGATCAATTATACGGAGAGCCTCTATTACTTCTGAATCTTCAACTCCAACATGTGATATCCCATTGACATTAGTTTCAAGAAACAGAATAAGATTATGATCTATGATAACATTAGTATCATTTGGACGTCTGTTGACAATAATAGAGTTGATTCTTGAAGAGATCTGATTATTACTTAGTGGTTTATTGTTTTTTGCAGTAGGGCTTAATAAGAAATTATCCAAGTTTGGTGAAGGATATTAAACAGCAGGTTGAGGAGCAAATATGACAGAAGGTTGAGCAGAAGGTTGAGCAAAAGGTAGAGCACATGTAGGGTTTTCTTTTACTTTTTTACAACTTTTCTCAGAATGACCAAGGTGGTAGCAGAATTGCAATATCCAATATATGAATCATAGAGAATGTCTTGCCAAAATCTTTCCTTGCCAAAAGAGACCCATATTGTTTTTAGCATAGTCTTAGAAACATCCATTTGCACCCAAGCTCTACAATAGTTGAATTTTTCCCGATTTTTAAGGGAACCCATATGTTTAGGGGAGAACCAAGGATCTTTGCGAGTTCCATGATAGTAGACTCATTATAAATATACTCGGGGAGGTTAGGAAAGTTTATATAGACCAGGGTTAATGGATTTTCACAGTTTATGTTGAAGAAAGGACCCCATTAAATAAGACGCATAGTTTTATTCCCAATAGGCCATACATTTATGCACCATAGAGTTTTGAGATCATCTAGTAGGTTAAATTCAATAAATACATGTCTGTAGTCCAGGTTAGTGATACTGAAATCACCTTTAAATATGAAAGTCTTCAAGAATTTCCTGACTGTTTCAACACTTGGTTTGCCCATCGAGAATTTCGCAAAAATTGTATGCTTGGATATAGCCTCCAATATACTTTTATCTTTAGATTCATATTGTGAATAACATTATGGTGAGTAATATTATATGGTTTAGAGAAGAACAATTCTGCAAAAGATTTGGTTGACTTAATAAGCAGGGTTGAATCTTTACCTAGTAACACTTCGAATGTCAGATTGTATCTTATATTTAGATTGTTTTGTTGATATTGTAGTGGTGGGAAATGCAGATCAAGATCAGTAGATCTTTGGTAAGAAGAGGAGCACTCATCTTCATCCATCAGAGGAGATAAAGTAGTGAGGAGTCAAGAGAATGAGAAGAATCAGATATTGGTTTCTTGATTTTCTTGGAGAGAGCTATCAAATTGATTTTCTTCAACAAACCTATGAACTATAAATGTTTTGAAATCGATTCAAACTAATTAGACTTTTTTACTAGCATGACATATGTCTTATTCCAAAAAAATGGCTATCATTTCTAATTTATAAAGTCTTACGCATATTATATTTCTCAACTTTCCATAGTACAAAGTAAATATCTTTGAAGAGCCCGAATTGTTGGTAAATGTCTTGCCTTAACATTGGATCTGTTTATATGCGTGACTTTTTTTGTGTCTATATTATTGACCCGCGTGTAGATTGATGGCATAAATTCATAGTATAGTAAACTCTTTAAATATTAAGGTTTCAAAAATTTAATATAATGTAGAAGAACCAAAATGATCTCTATAAAAGTAAGATCAACATATTCATAGCATTGCCTGCTCCCGAGCGTCTTGCTCACACGCTACCATGAGCTATTCCTGATGGAGATGCTGGAGTTACTATTCTAGCTGTCGGACAGTCGGTGCTACCTTCAGGTTCTCGTCGGGGACTTCTTGCATGACAGGGGTTGTTACCAATCCAGCAGGTTTGATTCTTGGTTCATTGACGGTCATCGGATGTACCACTCGTGTGACTGGCTCCATTGGTGCAATTGGGGCCATATCCATAATCTCAGGGCCGATACTGCGGTAAGGTTTGTTGTTTCCAGCCTCACCAGTCAATTTACTCTAGTTCTCTAATCCACAACTGCCTCACTTACTTATGGGTTCTCTTTCTCAATCCCTGACCTAGTTACTACCATAGTTTTCTTAGTTTTTTATGAATAAATGATTGATTATTATATCGTGGGCCTAAGCCGTCGTTTTGACCATCATCCGTTATACGGGGTGCTTGGTTGGTTTTGCTCATTTAATATCTTGTGCGCTCATCTAGCCCTCCTCTTCTCATTTATAATCTTTGTAGATTTTGAGCAGAGAGGAGTTCAAACGATAGATACTGAGCTCCTTATCCAATCGTCTCCCTTCTGCTCGATTAGGGGCCGGTTATCTTCTCATGACTTTGTATTTCTTTTTCCTTATTCGGTGAAGTTTGTCAACCGGCTGGTCCAACTTTGTCTGTGCTTCCTTTTGACTTCTTTACCAGCTCGTTCTACTCGGGTATGCATGTTTGTTCTTGTTGTGCGCTTGATTACCCCCTTATCATGGCAGCCTCTAGTTTAGTGATTGAAGTGTGAAGACATAAAATTTCTAAAATAAATAATTAATTACAGTCAAAGAAAAATATTTGTAATAGTTGAAATATGTAACGGTAGCCTAAATGATGTCAGTGTATCAATGATGAAATTCTTAAAATAACTCACAGGAGAGCGCCTCGTGTCGACTATTAGGGGTGCATGATGGCGAGTGGTCTGACACCTAGATCCCATTTTCAAAATAAACACTTTGGTTTCTGTTTGGAGGCGTGTTAAACTGGAGTTCGTCGTTATCAATCACGCGTGCAGTTAATCATTAGTTTAGAAACCCACATTGGTGATCATGGCAAATTATAAGTCTGTAGACTAGTTTTGGAAGCGATATTGCAAACAATTCTTGAGTTTCTTCATCATCCTTAAGCGCATCTTTCAGGTGACTCCTTATACTTACACAAGTATTTTACTAACTTTCTTTGTTTTCTCGTGATAATAACAAGCACCTTGATACTAGACCCTCTTGACGCAGGTATGGAGGCCCAAACAACTGCCTTTAGCTATAGCGGTGTTCAGGTGTTTAGTTGTTCCACAAATTTCATACTCTTACACCTCCCACGTTATCATTGCAGTCAATTTATACACAAGATGGGTCCAAAAAAGGTTATAAAGAAGAACGAGAAAGTGTGAGAGTCATAGAATCAAAGATTAAAGACTTTGTATTTTTAGAAAGCTACTTTTCCCAAAGAGCTCATAAGTATGAACACAAGGATGCTGCTACCCTTCCTAGTTTTTTGGCCCGATATGGTATCCCTAGTAACGTTACTGTTAGGGTTCCAAATGTTGGGGAACATCGCTTTTAATAGAGGGAGAAGGAAACCTACTTGTTTACTATCGTGTTTGACCGAGGTCTACATTTGCCCTTGTCGAGCTTAATCCGAGATTTCTTTAGTTTTTTGGGCATATGCCCGACTCAGTTAGTGGCAAATGGTTGGAGAACCCTGTTGAGTATACTCTTTAGCTTGCGATTTCTCGACATATCAATATGTATAGTAGATCTGCTGGCTGCAATTGACGTGGCCAAATTAGCTAAATCGCCTTTCTTTTATGCCCAAGTTACCGGTATCCAAAAAATAATAAAATTGCCCAACTCTAACAAGAACTGAAAAAATTCCTTCGTGTTCATCTCTTATAATTGGGAGCACGAGAATGCATTACTAAACTTACAGCTTGAACGAAGGTAGAAGACCAAATATAAGGAACACACCAACGAAAATCCGTGTTGTTACTGAATTTGTCCCCTACTAACTGAGATGTTTACATGCGCATGTGAATGAAAACACCAGGAGTGGTGTGAGGAGGGCTTATAAGAGGGAGCTGTCAACCCGCTTATTACAATTGCAAACTTGACAAGATCTACGTGGTTACAAGAACCTTTACGATTATTTCAGCAAGTCAACTATCTGCAAGCTGGGTTGTGGTGGATTGCTGAGTTAAGCATTGCAGCAGACGGGACGATAACCATGACTAACACTCGAGAGAAAGCAACAACTGCTCGTCTAAGGGAATTGATGAAAATAGTACCAGAGTATTCTTATCGATTCTGCGTGGTAGAAAGTTAAGGGAAGCAAAATGATCCTCATCATTACAAGTTCAGTCGAAATAGGAGGGAGAAACGCCAAGTGTGGGAGGGGATGATGGAGAGAAGGATGCTCTTCTAGTAGATGATACTAATCTGAATTGGGCACATCGGTCCCGTGTTGTGGAGAGTGAAAAAGAAGACGTAAAGGAAGATAGTCTTTTGAAACATTTAAAGGTGATAGTGGATGCAGTGTAACTAGCAAAAAGGAAACCATAGTTAAGTGAGGAAGAAGAAAGTAATGATGGTCTAATATCGGATGGCCAAGATGGACAACTCCTTTTGCTAACAATGAAGATAGCTAAAGGGAAGGCTCCCGAGGTGATCAATTTAGATGCGACTCAGGCAGAGGGGCAAACGAGCCTGACATAGAGTGCTAATGATGAATACAACCCTAAGAGGAAAATCCCTAAAGATATAGCCTGTGGGATGGAACAGTTGGTTAAAACTGGATGCGTCCGGCCTTTATACATGATGTGGGTAGTGAAGCAGGTCGTATCAATATAGTGAGACCTGCTATTGTTCCCCAAAATGTCAAGGATCGAAGCCGAGCGGGTCTGACGCAGTGTTAGAAGTGCTTCCACTATCCAAGATGCTCATACCAAGGCCTTCCAGGCTCAAGTTCGAACAATTGAAGAGATGTTCCGAGCTCTTGTTTTATGACGATATGCCTATGAGTTAGCAATAGAGATAATATTAATAAAGTCGGGTTGTGTATATTGATAATCAATTATGTCGTGCTGAGTATAGTGTTGTTGGTAGATGCATCACAACTCAGTCATCTTGTCCTATCGGCGTATGTCGGATGCAGATATGCAAGTGATGAAGAAATAGAAACCGTACCGCTATTTTTTGGGTCTGTCAAAGGGTTGACTACTAAGCTCGCCCGATACAAGCATGCATATGGCTCAGCACAGACCCATAAGACTAACACTATTCAGGAGAAGGGGAAACTAGATAAGGAAGTCTCACTACTACGTAGTGCTTGAGAGACGTGCGATCAGAAGAATAAGAAAGTAAGCACTAAGGGTGCGATGTTGATATCCCAAAATAACAGATTTGTTAAAATGAGTGATGATCTGATGTCCCAAAATGTTGAGCTACTAAATCAAAAGGTGGCACAAGCAATGAGGGTAGATGAGCAAGAAGATCGCATCGCAAGACTCGTGATCGAGAATATGAATATGAAGGCCTCAATGAATGATCTGAAAGTGTAGATAAAAACTCAACATCAAAAACTAATAATGAAAGCCAAGGTCGATTTAAAACAGCAAAAAAAAGAGGTGATGGACATTGCTATGGACATAGTAGCAAATAGTCAAAGAGAGATGTTGGCCGATCTTAGAAAAGTTGAATCCTGGAACGAAGTTGGGGTCTTTCAATAAGCTTGCTGTCAAGTCTGGAAATCGTGAAGGTGGAAGTGAGATCCTCCTATTCCAAAGGCCGACAAATCAATTATTCTATTAGCAACAAACATCGAGGAGCAGCTGAAGCGAACATAGGAGGCTTCATTATTGTAGAAGTATTATGAACTAAGTGTTACGTTATTTGGAAACATCTTAATATAAAAGATTGAAAAAAATCAAAAACAATTAATATGACTCGCAGGTGTAAAAGCTTATAAGTTAGGAAAATAACTTTGGATGTGGTTATCGGGGAACAAACAATTTAAAAATAAAGTTCCATGTCTATTTTCATAGTAATATATGAACCCACCATATATAATATAATATTGAGCCAACCACAACTAGGACGAATAAATGTGGTCATCTCTGTCGTCCATCAGTGCTAAAGATATCCCATAAACGAAAAAATCTTGATGATAAAAGGAATTCAAGAAAATATCCAAAAAATGCATAGAAACACCCATCAAAAGTGAATTATGACAAAAAAAAAATATTGTCATGTAGAAGAGGTAGAAAATCCCAAAAAACATGCTCGACTAATGCATGCAAGGGAAAAAGGATAAAATAATAAATAATAAAGTATAAATCCAAAAAATTGGCAGCATTGTACAATTCAATCACATGTACAAATTTTATAATTTTTTAAAAACAATATATATAAATTCAATCACCATTAGTCGCGAATCAAAATTAATTTTATTCCCGAAGTGGGAAAATGAAGATTGTACTCCAGCTAAAATACAAAGACAATCGTGGCCAAGAAAGATAGACTAACAACCGTAGGACAAAAAAAGGTTTTACTACTTAAAATGTTGAGAGATTCATGTTTTGGAGAAAAATAAAACGGAGAACATGTGAGGACCTTACAGACGTACACAACGTATATCTGAAGGACCCATTTCCACTTTCAAGAATGGATCAACTCATAGACGCAACATTATAAAACAAGTTATTATCCTTCATGGATGCATTCATAGGATATAATCAAATCCAAATAAACGAAGAGGACCAAAAACAAAAATTCATTACTAAAATAGGGATACATTGCGACAAACTACTGTTCTTCAGATTATAAAATACATAAAGGTTGATAATTGTTTTTTGCAATTAAGATCAACAGAGACATCCAAGCTTATATTGATAACATGTCAGCACAAGTATACATGAAGAAGACTATCTGACATAACTCATTGAAATTTTCATCAAATTTTATTAAATTAAATAATTAATCCATAAGAAGACATGTTTGTCGTGATCTGAAGATAAGTGGCAACCATTTTTCTAAACGTTGAAGTGAGCAGGAGTGTAAGATGAAGCGTCAATAATACCAATACATATTTGGCATTTATGGAAATATTAACAAATTTAAAGCAAGGAGAAAATTTATACCCACACCTAGGGGTCTCAGATCACACAAATAACACAAATTACGAAGAACGAAGAGAGACTAAATTTTTAAAACTAGAAAAAATACTCTAGCATTGGGAGTAATCACTAAGTGAAAACATCTCACAATTTCTGGGTCCAAATGAAACCTAAGACCCCAGCTAAGTACTTTGGTGTACACCATAAGCTCTCATGCTTTGTAGTCCATTAGAGTCTCTTTAGGGATATGAATCATTCCTTTAATTGATTCAGAAAATCGTCACTTGTTTAGAAGCTTATCCATGTCAACTGTATGAGTGTATACATAAGATATTTTTTGTAAATCCATCAATTATTTGACGCTAACCTTAGTGAAATTGGGCCCGACTCGCCAAATAAGACATTAAAGAAGTGGTTTAGATTCTATCAGAGGGTTTTTTTTTCTTTTTTTCTCGAGGTTCTTTTTTAGTATCCAAGTATAATTTGATGTTTATAAAGGTGTATCTTCACTACTGTCATCCATTTTCTCTTCCATCATTTGTGGTTCTAATTCTGCTGGATCACCAGCCTGAGTACCAAGGTTATCTTCCTCAATATGAGGATGCTCAGCAGACAAAGCTGTTGGAAGAGTAATGGTGATGGTTTCTCGTACGATTGGATTTCGTTAAGAGAGATTAATGGTATCCGTAGACATCGTATATGGTTTCTCCACCTCTTTCTCTGAAGTGGAAGGTCTATTTTTATCCTTTGAAAGTATTGTAAGCCTATGATTAGTATTTTCTCCAATATTTGAGCTCATAAAAAGGAAAGTTGATAGGGGTTTACGATTGCTACCGACTTTTATTGAGGGAGTTTTAGCCAACCGAGCAGATTTGTCAGGGATTGTGCAAGGTGGCTAATTTTAGAAACATATGGTTGTCTAATATATATAGAACTTATGTTTCGTTCCGGAATTAGAGTCACCAAAGAATTGGGTAATCCGACAATAATTTTGGCTTGCCGTTTTTCCTTGTCCAACTCGGAAAAATTGAGCCAACCTCCTTTGATTAATGCAGTCCTCACAAACATACAAACTTTGAAAGAAACTAGAAGAACAAAAAGAGAAACGTGGATGAAAGTTTTTTTCTCTATATAAGACTATAAGATCAATCTATTTCTCACATTAGAAATATAAACAGTAAAAATTACCCTTATATATATGAGTAATGAATATGCACTTAAGTGTTTTACTAAGGAAGATGAACCAACAATAATAATTAGGAAAATGTATTCAATGTAGTCGTTTTCCCTTTTTTAGTAATCAATATCATTAATAAAAGAGAAATGGTTTAGTAGCTCCAATGACTACATGACACGTGTCCTGAAAAACTAACATTTTAAAGTCGTGACCTTTCAGTAAAAAAAGATTTGATAACCTCATTCAGAAGCAATTTATAAATCATTTATAGTATTAGATCTCCAAAAATACTATGGAAAGAGCTAACGGGGTTAAATGATAGGATCAAATTATGTTGGATGTCCCTTGCAGTAAAGTGGGTTAGAATTTATTTAGAGGGGTAATTCGGACCAGATAGCTAAAACTTGATGAATAATCAGTATGTTATGTAAGCTTAGTGACACAACTAAGTGCCTAGTACATTGGTTTATGGGCTTGGGGATCGTGAGATTAACTCGAATAGGTGACCCGACCCGAATGGCTCATGGATCGTAAAAAGAGTATAAATAACTGAATCAACACCATTAAATGGATTGGACTTTTTAAAAAATATTAAATACAAGCACATTTTTTCTTTTCCTAGATTCCACTAGGAATTTAATACCATATCAACAAAATATCTTCCAAAACTATCCTTACATTAGATTTCATCACTATCATAAATAAGTGTCAAGAACACAAAATAAAATTATAAATCCATTTTCTTCTTCAACATGTACATTTCAGTGGAGGAAAAATATTAAAAATAAAACCTGAGCTACACTCCTGAATTAATTTTTCTCAACCTTCATTACCAAAAGAGTAATGATAATTGAAGGAGAAGAACAAGAAAAAACAAGCATACGAAAATAAAAAGTACCTCATAAAAGGAGTGCTGCCTAAAGAAGGCACGAAAAAATATATATACATGCAAGATACGTGTGGACAATAGACATTATACAATAAAGAATTATTAAAGCCTTTATAAATATGCGCAAACAAAAGTTAATCAAATCTTTAAAATAAAATAAAGCATCACTCATTCAGAAAATAGAGCTATATATGAATTAATAAAGCCCCCATGTTATTATTGGCCAACAATCATGAAAAAATTCAAAGTAAAAAGTAAAAATAGGTGAAACATGTCAAAGAATTAACAAATTTAATATAAAGTCTATTAACAAAATTGTAAACAATAACAAAAGTGATGCCACTTAAAACACGGGGCATAAACATCATAGGACCAACCCTAGTGACATAAAAACAAATACAATATATCATTATTGTAGACAATTTTTTCAAGATGGTATAAGAAAAAAGTGAAACTTACCAGGACAAAAAAGGTAATAATGTTTCAAATAAAATATATATCGCAGACATGTGCTTCTGAGAGCTATCACGATTAATAATGAAGCATAATTCATAAATTATAGCGTCACAAACTACTACGGAGAGATGATAATCGAAAAAAATAATTTATCTTTTGTTCCATCCTCATGCCGACGAGAAATCAAAGCAATTAATAGACTAATAATTCAAGGCATGGAAAATATTGGAATAAGCAATATAAGCATGACCAAATTACATATAAAAACGTTACGGTCATACCAAACGACATTAAGAATTGCTACACAAAATATCATTTTTCATGATATATAAAATGAAAGTGTTAGTGGCAAACTAAATATGTTAGGACAATAGTATACGACGAAGGAAACAATAATAAAAAAATTAAGATATATAGTTGATTGCATAAAAAAAAAGGAATAAAATTCACCTTCACTAAAAACACTACAAAGCAGTTTGAGGAATAAAGGAAATTCCAAAGTATGATTTAACAGATTTGACTTGAGATAGAAAATAATAATAAGAATTTTTCAACATCCGAATGATGATTTATTGGAAAAATATGTCCAAATTGGGAAGAATCACTTACGGTTGAATACAAGCAATGTCAGGATATCCACACATTGTTGAAAATATGGAAAATCTCGTTTTACACTCTTGAAATGAAGAAGTTACTTAAGTCATACGGACTAAAAATTTGTTAACGCACTATAATTGATAAACATATTCATATAACCAAAATATTGCTCCTCTTGAAGGCAAAAAAAGTCTCGAGGAGGTGTTTAGCATCAATAAAAAGTGTTTGGCATGCCAAAATTATAAACTTTCTTTTAAAGACGCATAACAAACAGTTCTAAAAACAATTAAAAACTAAAAATAAAATAAAATAAAATAAAATACGGCGAAAGGAAAAAATATCATTTGGAAGATGCAAAAATGCATAGTTTATATTGATAAAAACAAATATGGTTAAACAAAAATGTTTAGCCAAGCTACCAAAGTTAAATAACAATATTTCGAAAGGAAACTGTATTTCAAAACAAATTAGATATATAACGAGTCTACAAAAATAATGGGAAATAAAAAGATGAATGTTGAGGAGTCAATTCGAAAATATAAGCTACATTTGCTTAACAAATGTTGTGAAGTAACAATCATGGATATAATGCTATATTCGATAGCGTCAATTAATGGGACACACGTTGTCTCATATGCGTTATTATTTATACCGATTCCTTCGCAATCTTTGCTAAATCAAGTATCATATGATCCATACTTTACTTTTCCTCAACATGTTCAAAAATGTCTAAAAATTGTTTGTCCTTATCAGTCCATCATGATAAAAAAGAAATAAAGTGAGGAGACTTAGCAGTCCAAATAATATATTTTTGTCACTATGCTTCATGAACGTTATAAAAAAAATAATCAATATTTAATTCTAGAGGATCCTCGTGGATATCCAATACAATATAGAATGAACTTTCATAATAACCCAATTGGTAGAGGAAATCATAACAACCTTATATTTGTGAAAATCAATATAACGAGCTCTACGCTAAACACAAAGCTGCTTTAGCATAATAATATACGCGGCTGACATACAATCTAATTGTTTTTCCCTCTTGATACTTGATTGAAGAGCAACCTCTAAATCATATTTTCTATCTATAATATCAGAACCACCATTAAAAAAGGCCCGAAAATTTGAAAAATCAAGCCGAAGGGTTCGCTTGGACGTGATGATACATAATCAATCCATTAAAAATAAGTTGCAAACAAAAAGATAGAAACCAATAAGTGTAAAAGATAAAAAAAACAAAAAAACAATAGAAAATAATATTACCTTAAAACCAAGATTTAAATGGAAACTATCAAGTTCCAATGGAGAAAAATGGATTAATAAATACTTTTAGTTTGCCAAAGCACCAAACCAAGTAACCACCTCGTGAATTTAGATTAAGATAAAAAATAAAGAAGAAAGAAAAAAGAAAAAAGAAAAAAGAACCAATTATGAAGCACACCATGTGACATATGGAATAATTTTCCCGTCTTCGGGGCGACCAGAATGAAAAACTAAGTCAGGAATCTGATTAACAAATATACCAGTCTTGGCAAAAAAAAATTCCCCAAGGATTTTATATCAAGCCTCGTAAGATCCTTATTATTTGTTTCGAAATCCTTTAGCTCAACCACTTCAATGCTTAAAGGATACAAAAAATATCACCTAGGCTTACGAATTCCGTAGTCAACAAGAAAAAGATTAAACCCTAATCATTAGCAACACATATTAAATGAACATGATTAAGATCTCCAACAAGACCTAAGGAGGAGAGAGAACATGAGAAACATTTGGCATATCCACTACATAATGTAAATATACACAATTTCAAAAGATAAGCTACATTTGATATTAATAATTGAGGATTATAATGCAAAATCACAGGAAATACCTAAGCGCTTATATCTCTTAAGAGTTTGTCACTCTTCTTTCTCATCCATCTCATACGTTTTGGCAATAGAATAAAGCAAACCTAGTACTCCATAAATAATACTAGACGAACCAGATGATATATTTGTTAAAGTACATTCCTTCAAGTTACTACGAAGATTTCTTGGAGGAGTAAAAAACAGATTTAACAATAGTAAAAAAGTACAACGAAAAGAATAAGAGAGAAAACGAGTTAATGAAATGAGTATCATGCTCACCACTCCTAACACAATTGATTGAATCATATATATTCTCAACCTTGGTGGACAAATTACCACCAACACATAAAAATGTTTTTCCACTATTCTATGACTCTGGGAAAGGATTAATGATATACAAAAATATAGACCCGCTAACATAAAAGAAATGACTCTTCCTTCGATCTGAAAACTTAATAATGGTCAATAAATCCTTAACAAAATGTGTGAAAATAACCGTATTGGGAAAATACTAGTCAAAATAAACAAAATCCAAAATTTAGGTATTAATCAGCTCCGAAAAATTTGGTTCAAATTAAAAAACTCAACAATAAAATTTTCTAATGGAAAACAAAACTCGTGATCAAAAGGGTAGGGTAAGAAAATAACATCATATTAGGGATACACTAGTCTTAATTGTTTTGGAAACTATTACTCTCTAGCAATAACGAATACAAACACATTTTGAAATCAAGATTTTTGTCTGCATTCAGACCACCAACCACTTATTTGGTTTGAAAATCAAGACGAGCATATTCTTTATTTTTAGTAGCTTGAACAGTAGAATACGCTATATTCTACATTAGGAGTGAGAAATGAAAAAAAAATTGTTTACAAAATTTCAAAAAATTAAAGACTTTATTGTAACAAACTAATACAAGAGCAAAGCTAAAACATATAAGTGAAAACAAAGAAGGATTAAGTATTCAGACAAAGAGAAATGATTTTTAAATCACATAAGTAATTAAAATTAAGCTTATATGCCGACCAACTATACTGTTATTAATATTACATCATTATGGGAGATGATACTCCCCTAAAATAATCGTTTGTAAAGGATATATTCGAGTACTGATTTATGTAAAAGTGTGGGGATGTTTTCCATTGACACACTCTTTTCATTTTATTAGCGTACATTTTCCAAAATCGTTTTGCTATTCCAACATGTGGATTCTGATGATTACTCTGATTGTTTCTTTGTTCAGATCAAAGTCCACGTAAAATATCTCCCTCTTTTTACTTGGCCACCATAGTGATATTTGTATTTAATTATGTTAGAGCTGTGTATGAAGATTGTTTTGCAGCATCCCTCGAATAATTTCCTAGTTCCCCTATTATTTTATTTTTAATTAATTTATTCAATTTTCCTTCCTCTACCACGACTTGGATTTGGTCCTGCAAACCCAACAATGTTTAGTAAAGCGACCTAGGTCACCTTGAAACTTACAGTACTTGTTTTTGTCTAATTTCAAATTTGGTCCAAACACCTTCATATTCGACTATACTTGATGGAATCCTTTGTTTTCTCATAAATCGTTGCTGGTGACTCTATCAGTTATGTAAATGGTCCCCTTGTCGGGGGATCTATTCTTCTGTTTTTTCCAGTGTTATAAGTGACTTTTGAGTTTCATTTTTTTAATTAATTTGTCCTTGATCTTACTGAAGCCAGAGAATTATTGTTTATTGGCTCTTCGTCTTTTGTGCTTATCTATATCACGGTATCTACTTTTTTTTATCAAAGCACCCTCGGTTGGATTTTCAGTGTTTTTTTAATATTTTTAGTATGGCCACCTCATCCATCTTGATGAATCGTTCCACATGGTCCAATAGATCTCTGGAGTCACGTACTTTTGTTTTTTATAATTGCATTAGACAAGGTTCATTATTTAACTCATTGTCTAAATGCTGCTCCAACCACCAGATCGTAGCAATTTTGTAATTGTGATTTTGTTTTAGCGACTCATTTGGTGTAGTTAATTTGGCTCTCATTATCTCTTTATTTGTAATGGACAATATATTACCCATATATTTTAATTTCTTTCGAACCCACAAATTGATTCTTATATACGGTTTTAAGCATCTTACTATTTTTATGCAACCTGTTGGGAGACTATTAAACCATTACATTGGTGTTCCTCTTAAAGGCATGGTAAAGGTTTGTCACTTTATTTCATCACCAACTATATATTGTATTATTTCGGTGTTGAATTATTGGATTTTGTGCTCCGGATTTCCATTACCATAATATTTATCCATCTTATGGTTATCATAGAATAAAAGATGACTTGATGTGATATTTATTGTGGTTAGTGGGGACTCATCATCGGTTTTTGGTGTTTCATCCTCGTAATAGTCATCTAGACCATCCAAGAATGGGTAAGCCTGTTGGAAACCTGAACCTTTCACTATTCGCCTTTGTATTTAATATTTTTCTTTGACGTGGTAACCTTGTTGTATAGATATCGGTGTATGTACCCTGGTTGATATTGCAGAACGTCATGCATCCATCTAGGTATCCCATCCTATATGGTTGTTACCCTTGGGCAGGATGTTGTGGATATCTCGATGGGACTTCTTTTTTGTTTTGGAGCATGCCTGGTGGAGCACATTGGTTCAAATAATTTCATATTATATAAAACGAGTATGGAAAATAACCTGGTGAAAGCATAAAATATAGTGTTATGCGGGATGTATTTTGGAATTATTCTCATGACTGCTATTGTCCCCTCATTCCTAATTTTTTGGATTATTGGGTATTGTTTTTCTTTTCCCACCATAGTCTCAAATATAATCCTTTCCCTTATGACATTGTTAGAAAGTTGAGTCTTGCTCATTCTTATATTTCTGTGGTATTTTCTTCATTGTTGATCTTTATTATTGATCATTGATCAAAGTTTTTTTCTCCCTTTCCCTTTCATGCTTCCCTATAATTTTTCTCATTTTCCCAAGCTTCTTTTTCGAATCTGCACTGCAACATGCTATGGGTAGCATAATCTCCATCTTTTTCATCCATTGTGTTGACCGTCTAGACGATATATTTAAGTGTAAGAGCTTGCGATAATAGTCGTTCTTGCAATTGAAGAACGTTTACTTATTGAGCATTCTTCAACTATTGAGCTAAGTGCTCGATCTTAGTTGGAAGCATCGACAAGTCCTCTTCAACCGTCAATGCCTCAAACACAGGGGGATTTATTGGTTTGTTTTGTGGATGCTCTATCTATATCTCTTTATTAACTAACACGTTGATGCTTTCAATAACATTTAACATATACATTTTCGGATAATTTGAATTATTATGATCTAATGTATTTCATATGGTAAAACATGCTTAATTTTGGGTGGAAATCACGCACACTACCCTGAATAAATTTATTGTGTCAAACTAATTAAAGTTTGATTTTTTTATGGGAGCATATCCATAGTTTACTTATAATTCAACATTCAAGTACAAAAAGATCTTTGGAAAGAAGCAAATTTTATATGGGGCATTCTTATTAATTGAATTTTTTTTGTGTGTAATATTAGAAAAATATAAGAATATTAAAATGGTCGGAACTAAACAAGACATAAGTGATTGTGTAAGGTGAACTACACAAGGGTTACATTGTACCATGAAGTTGCAATACTACAATGAGGCTGTCAGTGGGTTCCTTTACGTATAATATACGAACATTGGTAAATATTATCAATATTATCTTCTGCTAAGCTTAGATAATGAGAAGATGTTACATTTGAAAACATATATTTAAATGCAAATCTAAATGTTGTTTGTTAATAGTGAAAAATTTAACCTGGTAAAAAAAAGTGACACAAATATTGGATCACTTGACTACTCTTGTGTTGTGAGCCTCAAGATATACTTAAAACATGAGATCATACTCTTAGTCTGGGACGTGGTGAAAAAAAAAAACATATGTGGATAACTCTGCAAAAAAATATTATTTTGAACATGTTGGACAATGGTTGACCGAATCTCATGCGGATAGTATAAACACTTTAGATTTTGTACACCGGTCGATGCACTTGTTAGCTCTACTAGACATTGGCCAGAAACATTCATCACCTATAATGAAACGATCGCGAGTCATATATATAAAGGTTGAGCATCGCCTATATCACAAAATATAGTAGTGAATATCAGCTTCTTATAGCATATCAGTTGTGTGAAAATAAAAATAATATACAAACCACATGGATCACCATACATTTCTCTTTATATAAATAAACCGACTAATGTTATTTCCGACGGATATTGCAAAATTAGATCCATATCAATTGGTGTGTTTGAAAACAAAAATGGATTGTGTAATGTTAAAGAGAAGCTTACCTTTGAAATTCAAAATTATAAAGAATTATATTTACATGTTTATGACATTGAAGCTAAAATTGATGATAATTAACACGTATGGCACACTATGGAGTAACTGCTCGACAAAAAAATGGATAATTTTGCCGACCATCAGGTTATGTATTGCAACCATTTTTAAATATATATTTTAATGTCTTTCCGTACAAGGATAATATTCTATGTATTTACCGTTCAAAGGGTGACCAAACGGATAAGCAATCAAACAAGACTAGAGTTGCATACATAATGAGAGATCATTTTGTTCACCTACATCTTATATTTATCTTTTAACCCTCCATACTTATTTAGGTCGACATGGTGGATCATTGCCAACTATATATACCCCATTATAGAGCTTTAATAAAGAGAAATCATTCAGTTGTACAATGTTATTTTTCTTAAGGATTGAGAGATTTCAACAATTTTTTACCTTCAACGGTTGATTGTTTGCGAAAAATTTAAAGTTAAACAAAAAATAAATATAATGTTTATTTTTTTAAAAAAATTATAAGAATTTTATAGTTGTATTTCAATTTTCCAAAAATTGTTTACTTCATTTGCAAGATGCACTATCATTTTCTTATATTGAAAAACTTGTCTTATATTCCCTTAGCAAAAGTAATATTTATTATGTTTCATTCGCGTACCATAGTTTAGTAAATAATAATGAGACATGTTATAATGCATACCATATTTGCAAAACCAATTTTTATTTTGTTATATTGTAAAACATGATACATTGCTTGATTTTAAATATAAATATTAATTTCACCACTTTTTGGTGAATTCTATATTAAGGTTACTTTTTTACTTTTTTCTCTACATAAAAGTTCTCTCACAATAATTTATCTCTAACTATCTATTAAGTAGTCGTAAAACTATCCATATGTGTATTTCTTGTCACGAGGTTGTAAAGACAATGCTACCATAAATATAAGTTGTATTTGATAGTGCTAGAAATATCCGGATCCTAAGTTTGGTACCAAATTAAGTCGTAACCAAATATAGAGAGAGAAACACGGGATACATGAGAGCGAAAGTGGTAAAAACAGTTATAAGAATAATTGTTCACATACTCCCATAAAAGAAATCTTCAATTATATAGTGGTGGTAGTGGGTCCTGTCCCACATGGGTGACCCACTTTATTCTATTATTATATTTCTTTATTCTAACTCAACCCATTCTTTTGTTATTTACAAGATAAGTCCTCACTCTTTCTCAATTTATTGTCATTATCACAAACCATTATGCCAATGTTATAACACCATTTAGGTTATGCCGAACCAACATGATTCGACTAATTTACACCATTATCACAAACCAAGTTTTGATATGTTCAGGCCCTTAAGACGACCTTTCTTAATGGTAACAAATTGATCATCAGGGTCGGGAACTTTTGATGCCAATGATTTGACAACCATAGGTCGGGAATTTTTAATGCCCGATTAACGGTACTTTTTTAAACCACCTACTTCTCTGAATAATCTATCTTTTCGGTAACATTAAAAATGTTATTTTGGGCTCATGTTTGTTGAGCCTTGTTATTTTGTTCATTTTCTATATTGGACCCTGGTTTTTCTAGAGAGGGATTGCGTCATAGTCTCACGCGCGTCCCCACACTACTCTACACGTGTCGTTTATATTTATCAAAAGATTGACTCTTGAACTGACCAAGGCTCAGATGATGACACTAGTTTATTAGCCCTGCAGGAATGTCAGACGACGACACGTGTCTTCCATCCATTTGAAGCGTGCCAACTCATTCTTTTGAAAAACGACTCTTGGACTTCCCAAGGCTCTAGTCGATCGCGCTTCTCTATACAAGGATCCGTTGAAGATGAAGTTCATCTATAAATACTTCTCGTAACTTCATTATTCATCATCATAGCATTTTCAGCGAGAGAAACTAAGCTTGATCTTGTTTCTTCTAGAAAAAATAAAGTACACCATTATCTTTATTTATGAAAAACACATGCCTCGAGCAAAAGACCCAAACCAACCAAGAAAGTTGTTTTTGGTTTAATCGATTATTTGAGTATCTCTGAAAGGGATGCCGAATACAAAGCTGCAGGCTTAATCAAAAATTCTTCGAAGATCTCCTCTCGCACAACCTTATACGATTCTTTCAAACCCGACCAGCCATGACCTTCTGTTCAAACCGTCCCTACCACTCTTTCCTCCATTCGTCCGCTTGACACAAACTCCTTATTTGATCAAATTCGACCTCCCCGAGCCAACCAGACCTCTTGCTTAAAACCAAAAATTCTCCCACCAAACATTCGAATTCTCGATATCTAGTTATGTATGACTCAATTTCCTAATCGTCATCCCCCGAGATGGTTCAACTAACTCTGACACTTATCGGCGTTCGAAACAGTCATAACACTGCTGTCATTGTCAAGGGTGTGGCGCCACGCGACTAGGACCGAATAAAGCAACAGAAACTCAAGGATGCCGCAGCTAAAACCCGAGGCGAGTCAATTCCTAAAAGTGTTCGTGACGATACCAGTTCTAATCATATCTGACCTACTCCCGCCCCCGAGGAATTATCTGTAAAAAGGGTTTTTCGACAAACAAAAAACAAGAAAAACCGGCTCGAGCTGTCACAACACCGAATCCAAATAAGGATGATGTCACTCCTAAGAAACTAACCAGTATAAAAGAAACCTTGCCTCTCAAAGATGGTCGGATTGACATCCACAATACTAATAGAAATCATGTTGTTGACAAATTAGTTGCTACCATGTCGAAGAACTTACCCGACAAGTCAAAAAAGAAAATCAATCCAAACCGCGGTAATAAAGATCATGCTCTAGTAGCTGAACAAATTCTTAGTACTAATGACACAAGCCAAACCGGTGTCAAACCAACCTCGATGGCCCAATGATACACGAAACGAATTGTTGTTGAGAGGGATGGTGCCATTGTTGTTGTAGCCAGGGATGGCAATGGGCCGTCCGCGGGCCGGGTTCGGGCTGGCCCGCTTGAACCCGAACTTTTTTTTATCAACCCGAACCCGGCCCGGCCCGCTTTCGGGTTAGAATTTTTGAACCCGGACCCGGCCCGAACCCGGTTGTAGATTTGTCCGGCCCGACCCGTTTACGTCCGCGGATTGTCCGGCCCGTCCGGACCCGCATGTGTCCGCAAACTGTCCGGCCCGTCCGGACCCGACCCGACCCGCTTCTAATATTTTTAAAAATAATAATAATATATAAGATATAAATTTTAAAACAACAACCATAGTCCATACCAAAATAAACATAAAGCGGTCTTTTACAAAGTTACAAAACAATCCGCTTGAAATATCTAACATTTAGTGAAATGAAACATTAAAATAAAACAAAACATTCTTGAATTTTTTTTAGTTTCCAATGTGTCATCATCTTCACCACTTATGACAATGCTTGCATCTTCATCTCCATCATCAAACTCATCAAGAAAGCTTTGAAATGTGGCTTCCAAATGCGCCATACCTTTTGGTGAAGAACCTAACAAATAACATCATATTAGAATAACTATTAGTAAACTTACAAAAATAATAATCAACAAATAATAACCTAACAAAGATTCGGACTGGTGCTCGTCCAAATTATGTGAAGAAGCGGAAGTTATATTTCGATTTACTTGGGAGTCTTGAGATGTCATGATGAAATCTGCAGTGAAAATAGTATTAATTAATCTTCGGTCACCTTTTATTGACGAAGAATGCACCTATCCGAATCTAAAAGGCAGCTGCAAAAGACACGGCATACAAGCATACACATGTCATACAAGCAGCTGCAAAAGACACGGCATACAGCAGGATGACCATCATATACTTAACCAAGTTATCAAGTAACATATCAAGAATAAAGAGGGAACCTAGTGAAACCACAACCTTATTGACACGTCTATAAGATTTGCTTTCTTAGTACTCATCATATAAGATTTCTATAAGACCTCTACCAGCCATAAGCTTTGATGACTATATCTAATAACTGATGATTTGTACTGTAACACAACAAGTGGCCTAGTGCATACCTGGGTATTATTGATGATTTGTACTATTTCTGTTCTCGAAATATATATGTTAATAACGCAGCTGTTCCACCTCCAAGTGAATGCCCAACAATCTGAAATGAGTAAAAACGCAGCTGTTCCGACGATTAATTAATACAAGTAAAAATGCACACACTAAAAGGCCACTCAATTTAATCTACTGAAGAAGCAAAATCAATTCCACTGCAGAAGTTTCTAAAATTACTTACTCTGCAAGGCTAAAGATTGATTTACATAAAAGCAGTATAGCAAGTTCCCAATAAATTAACATAGCTATAAGTTATAGCCTATAACAACATAGAACCACCCTGTCATTTGAACTTTTGTTACATAAAAGCACTATAACAAGTGACCAATAATGGTACATAGTGATAACAACCTATAACAAACGGTTTTAGAAAAGTACGATACACCAAGCAGAAGCATAAAGGGATAAAAAGAAGAAGATTTATACCGTTGTAGAGTTTCTCTAAAGCCGAAACTTGCTCCGGGGTCTTAAGTATTCTTTTCCTACTAGCTTTCTCCACACCAGCATTAGCTTCACTACACTCTAAAGTTACAAAACACAGAACATATAGAAATCAGACAATAGTCATGAACTAATATAAGAAAATCAACACAATTCATCACACTGGATTGACCCAGAAGAATGCTTCAATAGTCTTACAATGGGTCACATATGAACCAAACCATACATTGATTTAACATCGCGAAAGTTGTAACCGACCCTCTATATATAAAGATGAGACGATGATAATCATAATGCAAAGAACTATGACATTCAACGAGATAAACCTTCTCATTCGAAGGAGCACGATCTTTGGGTCATTTAGAAGGGACTGAATCGAAATTAACAGTAAACAAATTAAAGATTGCCCAGAAGCTCAGTAAAGTGTTTGACCCCTCGGTTGGAGCACTGATCCCCAATACCTAGGCATAGTAATAGAGGCAAACTTAGAAATCATGTCTATACTTACATTAAAAGTAGAAAAATTTATCTTCCAATGCATCCAACTTTTCCAACCTGTATCAACCGGATCAGTTCAAACCAAGTTCCGCAAATTTGAGGATCTTACAACCTCGATTCATAAGTCAGGAGAAAAACTAATGATTTTTAACTTAGAAGGGGCACTTTTAAAATCACCTTCACTCTTCCCTTACTTCATGCTAGTGGCATTTGAGGCAGGAGGTATCCTAAGAGCACTTGTTTTACTTCTTTTATACCCTATCATTAGAATGGTTGGTGAAAAAAAAGGCTTGAAGATTATGGTCTTTATTAGCTTTTTAGGTGTTCGAAAAGAGAAGTTTCAGTGTGTAGGTTGTGTGTTACACAAGTTTTTGTTGGAAGGTATAGGCAGTGAAGGGTTTGATGTGGTGATGAGTTGTAAAAGAAAAATGGCAGTTACTGAATTGCTGTGTTTGGAAGAGAGATAAAAGCTTGTAAAAGAAAAATGGCAGTTACTGAATTGCTGTGTTTGGAAGAGAGATAAAAGCTTGTAAAAGAAAAATGGCAGTTACTGAATTGCTGTGTTTGGAAGAGAGATAAAAGCTTGTAAAAGAAAAATGGCAGTTACTGAATTGCTGTGTTTGGAAGAGAGATAAAAGCTTGTAAAAGAAAAATGGCAGTTACTAAACACAAAGTCAGATAATGAATCGAATCAATCCGATTATAGCAAGATTACACACCCTTCACAAAACAAGATTGGTATGTTAAGTCCTATGACTCCTATCGTATCAAACGCCTTAAGACAGACTGAGTTCTAGCAAATTGATATATCTTCTTAATCAGATAATTTTGCAGTATGAACTAGCAAAAGTCACAAATGATTATGAGTTAAGAGTAAAGTACGAAATATAGAGCTTGATAGACTAGAAGCTGACCGGCGAAGGGAGAGTTAGGGAGAGAATAGATAGCTTTGCGATCTCCGAAATGGCAGCGTTTCTGATACCGATAACATCGCTGACGAGATCCTGATATGCAGCTTTAATTCTTGTATTTGCTGCCTTGCTGGTGTTGTCGATGGTAAATGGTAACGAAAGGCTGTGCGGAGAAAGGCAGGAATGGAGAAGAACGGCGTCGATGGATACTGGATAGGGTTTCCTTCTTCTCTCTGTTTAAAATTTTTATTATTTAATTATTTATTTATTATATAAATATAATTATTTAATTTACGGGTCGGGCCGGACAAATGTTAATACCCGGACCCGGCCCGGCCCGTCCGCAGACATAATTTTTAAAACCCGAACCCGGCCCGTTACTGATTCGGGCCGGACAAAACCCGGCCGGGCCGGGTCGGATCGGGCCGGATCGGACCGGACAGAACTAAAATTGCCACCCCTAGTTGTAGGAGATGAATAACCTTTGCCTCCTGAAATTCTTGAAGTTCTAACCGGCTATCACAGCGCTTTCCCTAGGGCTCACGTTATTACACTCTTCATCGAAAAATATTTTTTACTATAGTCCCAAGGAGATGTCAGAGCTGAAAATTACTTGGGGCATTCCGGATTGTGTAAACATCCACTTCCCAACACCTGGGGAAACACTCTTGTCCGTAAAGAATATAGATCTGGTAGTATATATTGACGTTTTAAATTGGGGGATTACGTGTCCACTTGATCCCAACGTGGTAAGATACTTTGAGATTCCGGTTCTATGTCCGACCCAACTCACACCTAATATTGGTTTACATTAATGCTGTGTATAATGTCCTCGCGTTTGTCAAGGGTACAGATGGTTATGGAAGAGTTTGTAGTGATGATTTGTCTCTCAAAATCACTAAAAAAACCCTTCTTTCATCCCCTCTTAGCCAACAAATTGAAAATGGTAAACGATCTATTGGAAGCCGACAAGGCGTTGAAACATCGATTCTTATTCATCAGTGAGGTTTATGTTTTTTTGTTTCTTCCTTAGCCTTTAAGGAAAAATTATAAACTTTGAAAAACGAGCACCTGAAATCGGCCATAAAAAGTTTCCACCATTGCTTCACGCCCCTACATCTGATAACTAGCAATTTCTGGCGCTGCTCTAACGATCGTTTAACTTTTGAGCAGTTAAGGGTGGCACTCGCCTCCCTTGGTTTGGTGAAAATTTGCAAGCCCGCGATGCCATTCTATTCTTACCAAAGCACAACAGTGCTCCCAGTACAAGTGCCAAGTCAGAAGAGTTGTCTGATGCCGAAACGGAAAAAACTTGGCATGCCCCAGAAAAATAAGTGAAAAACAATGTATTGTCGGAGGTGGCTGGTGTCGAGGGCATAAATACAGATGCAGTAGGCCGCGACACCTCAGTAGTGCAAAAAAGAGATCCCGAGCCTCAGACAGTAGAAGATGTGGAAACTGAACACCCGATTGTCCATAGTGACCATGTTGTTAGTGAAGGAAAACCCCAAGTGCCGGTGAGAATGAAGACAAGACTCGCGCAGATAAAAAGGAAGAAAACTGTGCTTATTAAGGGAGGAAAAAAAATCCGAGACTGCTAAGAAGACAAAATCCCACCCTTCTACAGTGCCAAACTCCAATGTGCCCATGACCGAACAAAGTACCATGCCAACTATGTTCGAGCAATATGAATGAGGTTCCAAAACAATCGTGCCTGATGAGAAGTAAAAAAATAAAATGTTTTTCCTCACGAAAGGTCAAAAAAAGAAAAGGTTGCGGATAAAGGGATCCCGTGGAAAACGACGCAGAAATGGTGCAACTGGAAAATGAATCAGGTATGGCAGGCTTAAAGGACATGGTCGACATGAATGAAGGTAATTTTATTCCCACCTTAGCGAGGTTGGGACCCTTTAATCATTCCCTCCCCTCCCCCCACACCGCATATGATACAAATACTTCAATCAAAGGCATAGTTCTTAAAAATCCGCCACCACTGATCTCTCTCCCCAAAATCGATGGTCTTAGCCAATCTAAAATGTCAGACCTATCTTCGCCTTCGAGGTCCTTTCAACTTCAATAGTCGGACACACTCACCATCTCGTTATTTCATATGCTAGTTCTACTTGTGTTAAAAGAAACAAAATATGAGCAACTCAGGATGAATTATTCGTGGCTAGAAACCGAGTATCAGAGCTAACTATAGGGAATTAGAGCTATATGAGCGGGAAATGGTCAATCGTGCAACCGCTTGGGTGAAATAGGCCGAGGTCAACCTCCAAAAACTTCAAGAAATAGAGGCAGAATGGAAAAAATAGAAATCAAAACACCTACAAGTCATTCATACTCTACACTCCTTCAAACTTTATGTTGAGGAAGATGGGGACTAAACTGTTCGGTCATTGACAAATCTAATAATATAGACCCACTTTCACCGGTATCAAACATTTAAGGTTATTCGTCAACTCCAAATTGATTTGACAAAAAAGAGTAAGAAAAAGAACAATCAATTTGCTAATAACTGTGTCAAAACCATAGAGCGACAAGTTACCGATGCTAAAAAAGATTTAGTTCTGAATTTCCACCACTGATATCCACATCTACGTCTTGGGTCCATGTGGCTGGATATTCTTGAAAAATACCATCCCAAAGGAGTTGTTTGCGAGGATGACAGTAACCAAGGAGGCAATGAGAACTTGTCAAAAGAGTTTTCTAACGACTGACCTTTTGACGAGTTGTTCATTTTATGTACTATCTTTATTCTGCTTACTTAGACTTTTATGGTTGTGTAACTTGTGGTCGTATCATTCCGACCCGTTAAAGAACAGGGTACATCATTTTATATATTCGGCCTTCGTGGTCGTACCATTTTTGTTTTTTGATGAATGTACCATGTGTTAAGTTCTAAACTTTTATACTTCAGTCATAAATGATCAATTTCTGACTCCAAGGTAAACATTACTGAACATAATTGAAAAATAAAAATAATGTAGATCAATTCATTGTTGAAAATCCCTTAAGGTTAAACAAAATAAAAAATTGTCACTCAATCGAAGTTGAAAAATCCACAAGGTTCGAATAAATAAAATAATGTAGATCAATCAAAGTTGAAAACCCCATAAAATTTAATAAAATAAAATAATATAGATCAACCAAAGTTGAAAAAACAATAAGGTTTGAATAAATAAACTAATGTAGATCAACTGAATTTGAAAAACCCATAAGGTTCAAATAGATAAACTAATGTAAATCAACCTAACTTGAAAAACCCATAAGGTTTAAATAATCATGCAAACGTTTTAATAAAGGCTTCATTTTATATTAACATATCATTTTCCGTAGACACCTTATTAAAAACTCCACGTGCCATCACGGCGGGAAAGATGCGTTCCTAATAAAAATTGTTTACATGAATAAACATAAACACACGAAAATTCAAAATTACTCTTCGTAAAGCTATAGATGTTCAATATTCCAAGGAAGTCGCAAGGGTTGATTGTTCTTGTCTTTTATCTGATAAGTGCCTGGATTTATCCTTTCCACCACCTGGTAGGGCCCTCCCAGTTCAGAGATAACTTTTTGAGACTCTTGTCTTTTGTATGCAAGTAAACCTTTCTCAAGACCTTGTCACCAGGTGTGTATTATCTCTGATTGAGGGTAGTTTTGTAAAGTGTTTTGGATGAATTGTAGAGTGAATTAAGGTGTGTGCTTGTATTAAATTCTGATCACCCTCATTAATGCAATTGGTTGGGGTATTTATACTTAATTAATAACCCATGGTCCTTTCTGGTCGAATTATGGGGCCGAGTCAAGTTTAAGAACTCATTAGCCCATGATGTGAAATAACCAACACCTAGCTTAGTCACATGCCACTACATTTGTCCTGTTCGGTTTATTATGGTTATGGTCCAGTCCAAAATACCCTTGAGATAGAGGTTTAGTAACAATGCCAAAAATATCTGACCTTATCAGTAGCCTCTTTAGGTTTTGCAAAGAATCTTTAGTATAGCTGATCCATAAGAATAAAAATCAACGTATTTACAATGTGACCTTTCGATAAGTCTCTGTATCCGAACCGAAGAGATCATCTTTCTCTGTTTAAGAATTTCAAGAGTTAGTTCCATCAAAATTTGGTGGAACTAACTTTACCGTTAAGAATATCAAAAGTCATTTTTCGACATGGGACACGTGTCAGGTTCTGGTTTGACCTCACAGTCGTTTTTTTCCTAGAATCGCGTACCTACTAGGATAGAACCTTACTTAGGGTATAACCCCCATACTTTATAGCCCTTAATCATGGCTATTGATCGGTTTGTCTTACCCTAGGTAACCTCTTATATTTTCACAGTTATATAAACTGATTTTATTACTCTATTGTCTTCAAAAACACAAATACTTCGAGAGAGAGAAAGCTTAGTAATATTTTCAAACTCTGTCTGGGTAATTTATATTCACAGCAAAAAACGCACTAGTAAAAGGGGGTTGACTGGAATTATTTGAATTGGAGAAAGCGAGAAAGGTTGCAAGAGAGGAGAGAATTACAGTTGGTCTTCTTGTCTCTCCTCCTAATGAAGAAATGAACCGACCAAAAGCAAACATAGACCAAGGTTCATCGTCATCAAAGGCATCTAAGGCTAGAAAATTACCCTTCGTTCCAGTCGTTTCTTCTCTTCAATCATGGTTCTCTGTCCAAGAGTCTCAAAACCCTCTTCCTAAAAAAAGGGCAGTTTCTAGTGTTAGGAAACCTTTTCCTTTCACAGCCACGGGTTTGGACGCTGAGAAGCCTACTGAGAAGATCACCCCTCGCCGAATAACTCGCCAATCCAAGACTAAATCAACCTCTAACTCTTTGAAACCTGCTAGTTTGCAAACAATAAAGCCCCTGGCAGAAATCAAGCCATCCAAACAGCAGTCTTGTGTTATGGAAGAAACCATAGAGGATAGTATAGAGGATACTCATTTTGAGCCATCCAACGGAGGACACCACAGCTGATCAGAATGGCAAGATTAAAGTGGGCTTATCTAATCCTGATGCACTTCCGGAGTGTTTGGAAGGGAAAGTGGGGCCAAACTTCCAGAAGGTTAATGTGAAGTACCTAATATCCCTCGAGAACATTGCTTATGTATACACCCATACCGCTGAATTGGGTCGTATTTGTACAAAAGTGGGGCTTCCCTGATTCTGTCAAGGTGAGAATCCCGATCACCCCTAAAACTCTGATGTATTGCGAGTCTAATGAGCTAGTGGTATACACTGAGGTGCTGAATTGGGGGCTCCGGTCTCCTTTAGATCCAGAGGTAGTCAGATAATTTCACTTGATAAAGTTGTGTCTGAGTCCGTTGAGTCTGAATGCATGGTACACTCTGATGGTTGGCATAATGGCTTCAAGACTGTCAAAAATTCCACTACCAATGGAGCAATTCACTGTTGTGGCGAATATGTGCAAGAACCATCGCATCCCTTTTTACCACTATAACATAGAGAACGACTATATGGTGGTAAATGACTCGCTAGAGTCCGAAAAACCATGCAGGACTCAATTTCTGTTCATAAGTAGAGCATGTAAGAACGAGAATAAGATAAAGGCTGACACCAATCCAAGCCAACTGACCGGTCGTTGGATGAGTATAGGTAACTGTTATTTATGTTTTCCTTAGTTTTTAAATGTTGTGTTGTTATTCCAAACTGACTTGTGTCTCCTTTCAGTTTTTTCGAAGAAGTTTATAGAGCATGTAGAAGCATATCAAAGCATCTGTGCTAAGTTAAACGCATGGGTTTCGGAGAAATGGGAGAATGTTTTCCAAAACTGCTTTACCTACTTTGTGAGGTCTCACCTATGGAACACTACAGGAAGAAGAGACCTCACATGGGAGTAACTGACTATTCCTCCTCCCGCATATATCATTTTGAAGAGAACTGAGGCTAAGGATGCCAAACTCTACCTGCCTTCTAGGGTCAAAGCCCCTAGCCATTTGGACAAGATGAAGAACAAAATAAAGAAGAAAACCACAGCAGACCCACCTCAGCCAATTACCAAAGGGGTCAGTTCGGAGAATCAATGAGGGATCAATGCTGCTTTGTTGGAAGCAGTTGAAGTTACAGTTAAAGAGGCTGGTGGATCAGATGACCAACCGCAGATCACAAAGAAAGGTAAGAAGCGTAAGGCAAACAGTGATGCAAAAGCTGCAAAGAAGCAGAAAGTTACTCTAGGATCATAGATAATTCTACGTCATTCTGAACTTCCTCCTCTGACTCCTGCTGATCCTACTCTTCAAGAAGAAATTCCACCAAACTTTTATTCCGTACAGGCCACTACCATTGGAGAGGTAAATCTTGATGCATTTTAGAACATTAATATGTATTATAATGATCTGGACAAGGATGACTTCGTGGGGCCTTATCGTCATGCAAATTCGTCCAATGCTATAACCCATAATAGTGAGACTTGTGTGATATCAAGTGAACAAGACACCCTGAGGCATGCCCTCTTAGGTTACATCCATCTAGTAGTTGACCTTAAAAATTAAGATAAGTGAGGGAACAAATAAATACTATAACTTCCTTGACCATAGCAAACCAAGGCTTGACGAATAGTCTCTCTACAGCTCAGCAAAGCATAAAATCTCCGAAGAAGGCAAAATAAGATTTAGCTGCCAAATGCTCAATTCAGAATAGGCTCAAAGAGGTCTCCAAACCAAGTATTCCGGAATGGATACTTCTTCTTCTGATGAGATCAAAGCTTTGAAGGAGCAGCTAGAAGCTAGAGACAAAATTATCAAGACTTTATCTAAAGACAAAGTCAGCTTCGAGGATCTGGTTAAGAAGAAAACATAGGAGAATATATCTCTAATAAACCAGAAAGTTGAAGAGATAACTGTTGGAATAGAGAAGCATGCCCGTGGTGTGGTTGACTCTTTGGAAAAAAGAGATGATGGAATTATATCTGATATGGTCTTACTGTTTCACGAGACTTTTCCTAAGAGGACTCTTGGTCCTCTGTGGAAATTTTTGGAATATGATGATCTTCCTTTCCATACAATGACTGATGGTGATAAGTATAATTACTCAAGTAGAGAGGATTCTGAAGATAACGAAGGAGTTGGTGAGAGTTCAAGTGTTGAACTCAAAAGTACAAAGAAAGGCGATACTGATGAAAAAACCAAAGGGAACCTTTTTTTATTAAAACTCAAAGTCCTTGAATGGTCAAGGTATTTTCAAATCATGGATCAGGTCTATTCTGATCAGACTTTAATATTATATTTCCCTTTGTATGAATTTTGTTTAACTCTTCATTGTTAATGTTTAAATAGCCTTCAATATTTATATATGTTAAGTAAGTGTATTAAATGACTCTGATCACATATGTTTAATAAATGTGATGAAGTGTTTAACATATCTGATCAAATCAAAAGTTTTTAAGAGCCGGGGTGTTTAATAAGTGTTTAACATAAGACCACCTCACACTAGGGTTAAGTCAAGAAGAATTTTGCACCAAAATTTTGAAGAAGGTATAAGATATTATTAAAAAACTCAGACACCTCATTAAAACCTCCCCGCGCCACCAAGGTAGGAAAGAGTATGCCCCCCTAATATTTACATTGACATTCAAAAGGTAAATATTTACAATAGAGTTCTATTCTAAGTATAACCTGAGATGTTCAACATTTCATGGGTTCTTTAGTGTTATCCCTTCCTTGTCTTGCAGCCTGTATGTTCCTGGTTTAAATTTCCCACATACCACATAAAGACCTTCCCAATTTGGATCCAGCAAACCGAACTGGTTTTCCTTGGCATGTAAAAATACCATTCTTAAGACTTTGTCCCCCAATTGAAAATATCTTCTTTTAACTTTGGAGGCAAATCTGCTCCTAATCAAACCCTAGTAATGCGCCATTCTCAGATGCACTTTAAATCTTCTTTCTTCAATCAAATCCAACTGATTCTTGACTGCCATTTCATTTTCCTGTTTAGAATAGTTTTGGACTATGTGAGATGGTAAAGTAGCTTCTATGAGAGTGATTGCATCCATCCCATAGACAAGGGCAAACAGAGATTCTTGTGAAGCAACCCGAGGTGTAGTTCAGTAAGCCCACACTACTTCTTGTAAATAACTTATCCACTTTCATGCAGCTCCCTCCAAATTTTTCTTTAGCTCGAACAAGATTGTTCGATTAACAACTTCAACTTGCCCATTTTCTTGAGAGTGGAAAGGAGAAGAACAACAGTGTTGAATTCCTATGGAGCAGCAAAACATTTCCATGTATTTATTATCGAAATGTGGCCCATTGTCTGTGGTGATCCTTCGAGGAACTCCAAATCTGCAACATATATTAGACAAAATGAATTTAATAATTTCCTTCGAAGTTGTGCTAGCTAAATGAGCTGCCTTTATCCACTTAGAGAAATAGTTAATAACAACTATGATTGTTCGACATCCACCGGAGGCCATGGGAAGAGGCCCAACCATATACAACCACCATCTATTAAAAGGTATTGGTTCAGCTATAGATTCCATAGGATTTGTTGGCACATGAATTTCATTCCCATATCCTGGCAAGGATCATACTTCTTTACCATATCTTTAGCATCTACCATTATGGTTGGCCAATAGTATCATGCTAATAAGACTCTCCTGGTTAAGGCTTTGTAACCACAATGTGCAGAACCTTCACCATCGTGCAACACACAATTTGGGATTCTTTAAATCCTAAGCAACGCAAGAGGGGTCTGCTGAAATATTTCTTGTAAAACATTTCTCTTAACACCAAGAAACTACGAGCCTTATATTTAATTTTCTTAACCATGGCTTTATCCGGAGGAAAACTTCCATCAGAAATAAACTGGAGAATATCATACCTCCAGTCCTTAGGTTGAATAACTAGTATGCTCATACTTTCTTCATTCTCATTACCCTTTTCCTGGCTCGTCTGTATCATACATCTAGTCTAATAAGCTGGGCTTTAATCGACGTTCGGGGAGCAAAATTAATATCATAATCTCCCAGCTCAACTGACCACTTGGTTATTCTGCTTGATACATCAGCTTTCTGAAGAACACTCTTTAAAGGAAATAATGTTTGAATGACAATGGAATGAGCTTGTAAGTGCGCTCTCATTTTTCTTGCCGCAATTACCAAGGCCAATGCTAGTTTTTTTAACTTCAAATATCTTCATTCAGCATCCAACAGACTTTTACTAATGTCATGCATCGTACGAGGGTAATTATCCACCTCTCTTACCAGTACAACACTTACTGCATACTCTAATATTGCTAAGTATATGTAGAGATTTTCCTCCCGAACAGGTTTGAAGAGAGCCTTAGGTGATGACAAAGGCTTTTTTATTTCAAGAAATGATTGATCACACCGTGGAGACCAATTAAAGTCTTTGGCATTCCTTAACACTTGGAAAAACGAAGCACATTTGTGTCATGATCTTGAAATAAACCTGTTCAAAGCAGCCAATCGTCCGGTCAACCTTTAAACTTCTTTGGTGCTCCGAGGAGGGTCTATAGCTAATAAGGCATTGAGTTGATCTGAATTAGGTTGAATTCCTTTTTCACTTATTATATACCCCAAGAACTTTCCAGATCAGACCCCAAAAACACACTTTTCAGAGTTTAGCCTCAAGTTCACAACCTCTAAGTTAGAAAACGTTTCTTGAAGGTCAGATATATTTGCATCTTCCTCCAAGATTTTTACCATCATGTAATCTATATAAACTTCAATGTTTCTGCCAATCTGATTAGCAAAATATTTATTTACTAACCTTTGATAGGTGGCCCCAACGTTTTTTAATTCGAATGACATCACTTTATAACAATAAAGTCCTCTGTCTTTAATAAAAATGGTATGGTATTGATCATTCAGATCTACTTGTATCTGGTTGTACCCAAAAAATGCATCCATGCAAGATAAAAGTTTATTCCCAGAAGTAGAATCCACCAACTCATCTATCCGAGGAACAAGATAAGGATCTTTGGGGCATGCCCTATTAAGATCAGTAAAGTCAATAGCAAAATATTTATTTACTAACCTTTGATAGGTGGCCCCAACGTTTTTTAATTCGAATGACATCACTTTATAACAATAAAGTCCTCTGTCTTTAATAAAAATGGTATGGTATTGATCATTCAGATCTACTTGTATCTGGTTGTACCCAAAAATGCATCCATGCAAGATAAAAGTTTATTCCCAGAAGTAGAATCCACCAACTCATCTATCCGAGGAACAAGATAAGGATCTTTGGGGCATGCCCTATTGAGATCAGTAAAGTCAATACACATGCTCTATTTTCCATTCTTTTTCTTGACCAAAATAGGGCTGGGAGTCTACAAAGGGTATTGAGACTCTTTTATGTCGCCTATCTTGGTCAAACGATCAACTTCTTGAACAATCACATCTGTTTTTTCTTTAGAGAAAGATTTGATCATTTGTACAACTGGTGCAACATCAATTCGTATGAACAACTTATGAAAAATAATATCAGCTGGCATTCCGGTAACATCATTATTGCACCATGCAAAGACATGTTGATTACTAATTAAAAAAGACAACAACCGGTGTTTCAAACCTGGTGCCAACTTGGTGCTCATTTTTACATTTTTCCCTCAGCGAGGGAGTGTATTTCAATCTCCTCTATGGGTATTATAACATTGGGAGCCTCCATGGGATCATCAATTTCATTCTCATCTGTGGAAGGCTCCAATAGCTGCTAATCTCTTTTAATCTAGACTGCCTCTACAGACTTAGAGGCAAAGGACGTTGCATAACATTCCCTGGCTATCTTCTGACTGCTCCGGACAACACCTACTTGACCTTGGACAACATATTTCAAACATTGATGGACCGTAGAGGCCACAACATGCATTTTGGAGAGCCAAGACATCCCACAGATTGCATTATAGGATGTTGGGAAATCCACCACAAAAAAAAAATACTCTCACCATTTTCTAAAAAGGACCTTTGCCTAGCAATACTTCTTCTTCAAATTCCCTAATCACATCTATAGAACTCTCTATGAAGCCCACGATAGTTTTGTTCGAATGTTGTATAACCAAAGGGTTTCTCATCTGCTTATAGAAACTTAAAAACAATATGTTTGCCAAACTTCCTGTGTCAATCAGGATCCGACGTATATCATTTCCCCCTATCGATGCCCCTATTACCACAACGTCTTCATGAGGCCCTACAATATCTCTTAGGTCATCCTCAACAAAAACTATAAACAAAAACAAGGTTTGATACAGGTGTGTGGACATTATTCTATCTAACTGGGTGGAAAACTGTGGACATGCCTCTTCCTTGATAAACTAGAAGGTGCAGTCGCAGTGTCCTCTCCAAAGATGGTCAATGATTCAAAATATTTAATCAAACCGGAGATATTTTTAGTCTTTACCCCTACCCAATTCCGACTCGGATCTGAACCAAGGTACTCAGAGTCTATATCAAACCTTTCAGTAATCACCATAGCATCTTCCTATGTAGATATTCCAGGATTGCTTGAAGGAGAAATTCAGAGAGTATTGGCATTGGTTTGTGTATTATCCTGTCTGCTCCCCTCTCATTTTTTTGACATAGGCCCCCAACTTTCCTCTCTCAACGAGGTTCTGGACCTCTCGTTTCAAGGCTATACAATCATGGGTATCATGCCCTATGTTATTGTGGTATTTTCATAAACGGGTACTCCAGTTTTCTTTAGGGGACTATAATACTGCTGGCTTTAAAGTGTACTTCGTTTTTAGTTTTGTCATATACTGTAGCCACACTTTCTCCCAACTCAGAAAAACACTCAGGTTGAACCCATGGTCCCCTATTCTTTCTGACCTGTTAGTTCTTCGTTTGGTTAGACTAATTCTGCCTTGATCGGTTAGATCCTTGTCCAGACTCCTTTTACCTGTAACCAGACTAATTAGCAGCTTGAGGGGCATATGCCGTAGTAGTAGACCTAATTTTGCAATGCACTCTGGTTTTCTTTGTTTTCTTAACATAAATTTGTTTTCCAACCTGATTTAACAACCCTCCCCAGGTCATAGCCTTCTTCTGAGTCACTGAATCAGCTAAATTACCCTAATTTAAACCTTGTCTGAGGGAAGCAATTGCAACTTGGTCAAATCAAGTATTTTCAGAAACCTCCCATCATATTTTTCCATCTTAGAGCTGTCAAAAACTCTTGGGAAGATGTCCAGAAAGTATTTTCGCAGATAAAGGCGACTACCTCCAGTTCTTGTTACGACTAAAAACAGTATCTTCATTCGGAGTAGCAAAAATACCTAGTTCGAACTGGAAAGCAAATGAATAAATCAGCAACTGGTCAAAATGCGGATTAGCTGTACCCTTACCCTTCCCATGGTGTTTCTTAAGTCTGCCATGCATATCCTTTTTTTCTTGAATGTTTTGTAATCATTCTTATTTTCTTTTTCGATCACATTTCATCACTGCTGGAGGAAACTGACTCTTCAAGTTTTCCCTTATTAGATGAGCTGCTGAAGGACTCCGATGTAAAGGTCTCCACATGTTTAGATCAATGTGTTTTCTTGGAGCTGAGATGAGTCTTTAGGGACTGCTCCTTCTCTCCAGGATTTTCAGTATGGTGAAGTAACGACGCACCAGATTTTTCTTTAACCCTTTTCTCCGCTTGTTTTAACACTCTCAACGCCTCTATCTCAACCTTCAACTGATTGCACTCCTCGATAATATAGGCATTGTTTCCTTTGCAACTTCCACTTCATGAGGAGGAACATTCTGCGCATTCGGATCCATTCGAACTACCTTGTATGTTGGTTCTAAATGTTTTGGATGAAATTTAGAGTGATAATTAAGGTGTGTGCTTGTATTACATTATGATCACCTTCATTAATGAAAGTGATTGGGGTATTTATACTTAATTAATAACCCATGGGCCTTTCGGGTCGGATTGTGAGGTCGAGTCAAGTTTAAGAACCCATTAGCCCAAGATGTGAAATGACTAGTACCTAGCTTAGTCACATTCCACTACATTTGTCCTGTTCAGTTTATTATGATTATGGTTCTGTCCGAACTGCCCTTCGGATAGAGGTTTAGTAACAGTGTCAAAAATATCCAACCTTATCATCACTGACCTTAAACTCTCTTCAAACTTTAGAAGCGTACCTACTTCGCATTAAAGTTTGATAATGTAATGAGTTGAAATGGGCGCAAATTCGCTTTTCGTCAATCATATTAAGGGCTAGTCGGCCCTCTTCGTCACTATTTTATGAATAATGATTGACCCTGAAAGATGGGACCATGGTTTCTTCTAGGGTCACAACATCCATACCATACACCAGAGCGTAAGGAGATTCTTGAGTGGTGATTGGGGTTGTACTTTAATATGCCCATAACACCTTATGTAAGTAATTTGGTCATTTCCTAGATTTTCCATCCAAAGTTTTCTTGATACCATCGATAATCGTTATGTTTGTGACTTAAATTTCATTACTATCAAACTGCGTGCCGTTGTCCATAGTGAGCTTTCATCGGACCCCAAAACGACAAAAAATGTACGACGAGATGAAATCAATTACATTTTCAGCCCTTGTTCTGGAAAATGAATCAACCTCGACCCATTTGGAGAAGTAGTCTACAACGACCACTATCATCAACCTTCATCCTATTGCCATCAGGAGTGGGCCGACCAAATCAATCCCTCACCTATGAAAAGGTAACCCTTTAGAGATAGACTCAAGTGGTGTGGCTGGATTATGAATTAAATTTGCAAATTGTTGACAAGTATCACACTTTTTGACCAGCTCCTTTGCATTGGTTGCGATTGTGGGCCAATAAAAACCCGATAATGAAACTCTTCTAATCAAAGCCTTGCAACCACACTGACCCAACCCTTCTCCATCATGGATTTTGGACAAAACTATATGCGACTCATTATATCCAAGACATTTTAACAAAGGTCTACTCAGTGACCGTTTTTAGAGTACGACCTCTAAAAATACAAAACCGTGAGCCTTAAACCGTATCTTTTTTCCCAACACTTTATCTGTGGGCAACATATTGTTTATCAAGAAATTTCAGACGTTATATCTCCAGTCTATGCTGGTAATTGTGGAAATGCAGCAGACTATCTATGGTTGGTTCTCTAGCTATGTGCTTCTAATTATTGATTGGTCCCCTTATGTTAGAACCCATGTTCAATCCCCGACGTACGCTATGGTTGCCAACAAATTGACCATTACATTCTCCGCTCTGTGGACATATTTGTACGTGACCTTTTCGAAAACCGCGGCCAAACCGCTAAATACCGCCAAATATTGGAAAAGATGCTTTTTTCTTGCCTTGGAGTGTCCAATTTCATGATTAATCAGTAGCTGGGAATCGCTTATTAGCCGAACGTGCTTGGCCCCACAAATCTGCGTGAGTCTCGGTCTAGCTAAAGCTACCTCGTACTTAGCTTCATTATTCGAAACTGCAAAACCGAATCGAATGGCTTGGTGCATAGCTATCCCCAAAGGCGTGATTACTAGGACTCCCGCCCCACATCCACTCACACTAGATCCCCGATATGTTCGAACAGTCCAGTTGGTATGCTTTTTTTCCTGGTCTGTTAGAATATAATTATACTAAAAAATCTGCTAAAGTTTGTCATTTGATAGTTGTTCTAGGCTTGAAATCGATGTCAAAATCCCCTAGATCAATAGATTATTTGGCCATCTGACCCAAAACATCAGGGTGTTGCAACACACCTTTCAATGAGAATGACGTTCAGACCATGATGGAATAACCATGGAAATAAGGCCACGTCTTTCTGGTTGTAGTTAATAATGCTATGGCTAACTTCTCTAAATTGAAATATCATTTTCCAGCGTCTAATAAACTCTTGCTCATGTAATACACCGGCTTGGGTATCCGATCCACCTCACAAATAAGTGTCATGCTAACTGCGTAGTCCGACACCACAATTTACAAAAACAAAATTTTCATTGACAAAGCGAGGGAGAATAAATATTCTTTTAAACCAAGAAATACCTCGGTACAAGCGAGAGCCCAATTGAATGCCTTAGCCGGTCTTAGAACCTGAAAAAATAGTGCACATTTGTCAGAGAATCGAGATATAAACCTGTTCAGAGCCGCTAGATGCCTTATCAAAATTTGGACCTCTTTGACATTTCTCGGTGGCACCATAGTATTCAAAGCATGAAATTATACTGGATCCGCCTTTATTCCCCTTTCACTGATCATGTATCCTAAGAATTTCCCATACCGAATTCCAAACGAACATTTTTCCCGATCCATTTTGAGATTTATTCTTTTCAAGTTGTTGAATATTTCTTCCAGGTCGTTAAAATGATCATCGTCAGTCATACCATTGACCAACATATCATCTATGTAAACTTTAATGTTTCGCCCGATCTGACTTTCAAAAACCTTATTCACCAACATCTGTGAGGTGGCCTTCACGTTCTTCAGACCGAACGACTTGATTTTGTAATAATAAAACCTCTTCTGGTTATGAATGACGTGTTATTCTAATCCTTTAGATTTGACCTTATTTGGTTGTATCCCGCGTAGGCGTCCATGAAAAACAGTAGTCTGTTCCCCGACGTCGAATCTACTAGTTGGTCGCTTCATGGTATCGAGGAAGGGTCTTTATGACATGTCCTGTTAAGGTCGGTAGATTCTACACACATTCTTAATTTCTTATATTTTTCTTGACCAGGACGAGGTTGGCCATCCACAACGGATACTGGGATTCCCGGATATGCCCTACTTTTGTGAGTCTGTCCAGCTCCGTAATAATAACATCTGCCTTCTCTTATCCAAAAGCTTGTCACTTTTGGATCACGGGTTGGACTTTGCATCGTATGGCCATGCTGTTACAGATTATGATTTTAGGGAATCCAGTTATATCTTTCGAACACCATGCAAATAAATGCAATATTTCCCAAGGAAAGAAATCAACCTTTGTCGAACTGTGACTGATAAATTCGTTCCAATTTTCAAAACCTTCCCTTCAGGGAACTCGTAATTCTTAGAACTCTTATCAGTGAGCAATAATTCGGAGTTCTCCCTAGGATCATCTATAGGATTCGACCCTGAAGTCGACCCCACTAATTGCTAATATTTTACTAACTCCATTTCTCTGTCTGCTTTCGATGCTAGAGCCGCCCTATAACATATCATTGCCATTTCTTGGATGCTTCAAACCGTGTTCACGTTATTGTCGTTCATGTATTTTAAACACTGGTCGTCAGTTGATGTTACCATGTGCATTTAGGACAATCATGATCTATCAAAGATGGCATTATAAGAGGTCAGTGCATCCACAACCACGGAAAACATTGTTACCTTCCAACTCTCCAACCACTTTGTTCGTAACCCACGTGAATACTACGATAGTCCGCTCCAATTTTAAAATAAACGGTCATTTTTTTTAACTTTGCATACGTTATCGTAAAAATACTGTTCGCCGAGCTCCCTATATCTGTCAACACTCTCTGTACCTCATAACCCGCAATTGCAGCCACAGTCACTACTACGTCCTCATGTGGCCCGACGACGTCCCTCATATCATCATCTTCAAAACAGAGTATGGGGGAATGATTTCTATATAAGTGGGGTGATACTCCCGCTTTTAACTTCATGGCTAGGCTCACAATGTGCCTTATTCAAGAGAAATTTGAAATTTTTGCCAGAGAGTCGCCTCCAAAGATAGTTAGCGATTCAAAAAATCTACACAAGTCACTAACCTTTCCTTTACTGTAAGGAATTATTTTTTCCATAAAATTGATTATATTCTGATCTGCATCGGGGTCTAAGTATTATGTCGATAAATCGAATAGATTGGTTATCTCAGAAATAACCATTGCACTTTCCTACTTTGGTATCGTCACAATCTTTTTAACCCCAGTATTCCGTTGAGCTTGCTTCTTTACAAACAATGTCAATTTCACATTCTCAATCAACGTCTGAATTTCTTTCTTTAAAACAATGCAGTCATGCATATCATGCCCACATCCTCATGATACTTATAGTACCGGCTATTACAATTTTCTCGGGGGATCTGCATAGGGAAAGGTTTTTTAAAATGGACGATACCGTACGACTGAGGCTGCGGGATGGTTGTCTAATTTTGTCGATACCGTACGACTCCAACCTCCGTGCTTTGTTATAACTGGGCTGCCACTTCGGATGTTAAGGTCTCATGGATCAAAATTTTCCTTTTAACCTAAGCCAACAATGCCGCAAAAGTAAAAACTTGCTTCATTGTCACACCTTCTTTCATAAGACCGGGCAAAAAACCCAACCTAAAACTTGTCAACACGACGCTCTCATCACAATAATCTAAATCGGTTTTTGAGTCCACAAAGAGTCGGGTATAGTCTCTCAAACTTTCTTTGAACTTTTGTATACAGTTGACAATTGTGTCACCATTCGCTCTGAAGTTGTTGCTTCCCTGAACATTACCCAAAATATATCGAAGTTTTTTATACAGCCTTGCATCATTGTTTATACCACTTTAACGCGTGGTGTTTAAAATTATAGGATAACACACAACAAAGCAATTTATTAATGTTATCGAAGTTTAACATGAAGTTTTTGACTGATTAGGAATGGTTGTCTGAGTCCTTCTTTCCATCAATTTTTTCCACACGAGAATTTTCAAAACATTTGGGCAAATACCCTGAAAGGATTTCATCAGACAGTAGAGACGACCTCCAATTATGCCAGACCCTGATTGTTCCACTTCCAAGGCCTTCCATTGGAGTCACGTACAATCTTCTATCGTGCAATTTAGAAAATTGACTACCGACTCTATATCTGTGTGTCTAACTACCTTATAGGAACCGAACGTGAGGTGTAGTGGTTTGCTCGCCATGTTTGACCATGATCGCCCTCTCTTTATCCACCGATGCAGTCGTTCTTTTATTGTCGTTGTACCCATTATGTTTCACCATTCTTGACCAAAAATACACGCGTCGTCAGATTTCTTGCTTCCTGAGAATACTTTTTTCCTTCCCATGGCATCGGTATTCACGGTTAAAGAACAACAAATCATCTGAATCGTAAATAGAGGACTCACTGAGATATTGCATGCGCTGACGCTCAACCTTCCTATCCTTTCTTGAAGGTCCGTCATTTCCTTGTCGCAACCTATCCCGTCCTCGTCCAAAATATTATTTTTCTTGACCCTGACTATAAATTTCTTCTCTATCACTGTCGGGTGACCATTCTCTGTTAATATATGATATGCTTCTTTTTTCAGCTAAGGCCTCATATTTCTCCGCATTAAGCTTAGCTATATCGTCAAAAATTGATGTCTGGTCATAATAAGGGTCGATCACTTACCTCGCCCCTCCCCATATTGATAGTTATCGTATTGTTTCTCTTTGAATTGGCCGTCCCCAGATTAAGAAATAATTCCTTCGCCTTCTAACCCACAACTCTTCCCTCTACAGGATCGATGTTCATCTCTCTGTAGTTTCGTGATCTGGGAGAACTTGTCACCGGGTATCACTTTAGTTTCCCACTGAAGATGCCACATATAGTGCTAAAAATATCAGGACCTTGATTTTGGTACCAGATTAAGTCGTAACCATATATAAAGAGAGAAACAAAGGAAAATAGAGAAAGTGGTAAAAAGTACTTATAATAATAATAATTGTTCCCCACCCCCATAAAAGAATTTTCCCTTATATAGTGGTAATGGGCCGTGTCTCATATGGGTGACTCACTTTATTCTATTCTTATCTTTCTCTATTCTAACTCAACCCATTCTTTTGTTATTTACAAGATAAGTCCTTATTCTTTCCCAAACTAGTGTTCTTATTATAAACTATTACACAAATATTATAGCACCATGCGATCATCCTTAAACATCAAACTCTCTCATTTCTCACTTATTCTCTTAATTTTGTTTCCTTTATTCAGTTTAGTATCATCACCAAGGTTAGTTTGTTTTTCCAAATTTCGTGTTTTTCTCATTTTCATATAGGCCATATTTTTTAAAACTCTCATATATACAACACTAGTTTCCTAATGATAGTTTATTGATACAACCCTCATTTATAGTTTATTGATACAACTCTTATTTAAACTATTTTTTATTTTAAATAAATATATTCAATTTTTTTATCTTTACTTCTTAAACAAATTAGGAATGTAAGTTGATTGATTCGCATGTGGTAGTTCATGTTTCTCAATTAGATATTGATTAACATTTTGTGAATTTTATGTTTTACAAATTAATCTTGATTAATAAGTGCTTGTCTTGATATGTTGATTCGCGGACCTTTTGTTACCTCGACTCTCAATAAAGTTTACATCTAAATGAGCAATGACCTAAGGTTTTTTCGTTGATATTTTTTATTTAGGATGTTATTATTTACAATCTCCATGAAAAACTTTGGCATATAGATTCTAAAAGACATGAATAATGTCTCTCAACTACCATGAAGATAACTAAGAATAACTAAATCTAGTACCTTATTATCTAAAATAATTCTATTGAACTTAAGTTCACTCATTAGCCTATAAAACTTATTTATATTATCTACCATGATTCTTCCATCTCTGTATTGCAACTTCATAACTCGTCTCATAAATGAGGTTTTGTTCATGCTAGTTTTTTTTAGAAACTATAACATTAAGTTTGTACGATAACTCTATGGAATTATTGTCATATGTCACATCTTGAATGATAATATGATCAATACATATTTAAACTATCTTAATGGATTTTTTATGTACGAATTTCCGCTGAGAAACATCATATTGTTGGGGGTTGTGTTTACTATTAATGGGCTCATACAAATCTTTAATACAAGATATTCTACATTTTTATTTTTCATAGTGAGTAATTATAACATGTGAATTTAATCATCATTGACACATCAAAATATTTATTTATTGTTACGTACAAGATAATAAAATGGTTCAAGCTTTAATATCACCATGTTGGAAAAGATCACTAAATTTGAAACAAAAATATTGTGTATTGTTTTTATATTTTTCATAAGATATAAAAGACATTAAATTCTAAATTAAACACAATAATTTACGTGGAAAACTTTATAAGTATAAGGTAAAAAATTATAGAGGACCAAAATTCCAAATAATCAACTGTAACACAATATATAATAGAATTATATGAGTTTTCCCCAAACAATACTAAAGGATTTTAAAAGGAAATACAATAAATTTGGACATAATTCACCAGGTATGTACCAAATGCAATATATTAATGCACAATCGTAAAAATGATTATGTCACTATTGGATATAAACTTGATTTTTTTATGAATGATGTGCTAAAATTTCATCTTCACATGGCTTGATTTGACTATCCAACTGAGGCTCTCGAGCTTTTTTTGTAGCGAAATTTTATAAAATTCCAAATTATTCTTCTTTATGATTTTCACTATTTTCTTTCATTTTTTCTTCGTATGTGTTAGTTTATTTTCACGCATGTTCCTCTCTAGATATTCACTCTCTTTATATGCGACTTTAGTAAAAGAAGATAAAAAAAAGTCATTTAACATTTATTTTGTACAAGAAGATGCTTCCGGTTAATCTAATTATTTATTTGCTTCATTTCACCTTCACATGATTTATGATTCCAAGGATGAGAAAACCAACCGAACACGTGATGTATGCAAAATGTTCAATGATGTGTTACAAAAATGTCTTTATTAAGAACTACCAATTTGGTTTTAGTTTCACACTTTTTACAATGATTACAATTCTAATTATCATGTCACAGTAGATGTAACTACTCATTTTTAAAAATACAATAGAATACCTGAACATGTCTAAAACCTTCTTCAGTTCATGTCAAACAAAAACTACATATTAGTTTTTTTATAAGATGTCTTGATATAAAGTTTCAAGAGAAAAAATAAAAGAAAGGAAACCAATTATAGAAGATGTCATGGATAGCTTCATTGCAAATACGAGAAGTTGGTTCAAGTAGTATATGAATTATATTATAAAATATTGAAATTCTTGTTTAAAATCAAAGTATATCCATCCTAAATTCCGAAGCTCGAGAGGGTAAAGTTTAAAATAGTATTTTTGGACAGATCTTAAGAAGATATGTTCACGGATTGTGAATAATATTTAACAAATACAATGATAATACAAATTAATTCTTTTGATCCAATAGTATAATGATCGTCATGTAAAAAACCAAATCCGTTATCAATCACCTTCATAAAATGATTAACTTCACTAAAGCTTAAAACTATAAATCAAGCATTGATTGAAGTCACCACAATTGCATCAGATTATCTCATAAGCTATAATATAGTCTTTTGAATTTTGACAATAACATCATGTTATCTCCATATTTTATAAAAACCTAGTGAACGGTCACCTCGACACTTGTATTTTTTTATTTTTTTATAAATATTTTTTTATTATTATTTTTTATATATTTTTATTTAGCTTTATTTTTATTTTATGTGATTTTTTAATTTCATTATTATGAATTATCTTTACTTAATATCAATCAATTTAGTAATCCAAGTTAGTTAAACTAAACTTCACTCTCTATCGTCAAATGATATTTATTATTTGGATTTTTTAAAGCATTAAAGATAATGTATGTTTGAAAATGTTAGGTGACATATCTCAAAATTTGATGTCAACCTAAGTAGAATACTTCTATGAAATTTAATAAATTTATATCTTAGAAACTTAGGTATATGAATTAAGTCCCTATATGAGTAACGATAGAAAAGTACATGTTTTGATGTTTACCCAATTAATGCATTATTTTAGGACATTTGGATTGTTATCAAAACAGATACATGATTATTTTAGGAATAAATCTTAGAATTGAATTAATTGATTAGAATAATAGACTCTTTATTAAATTTTAATAATTAAAAAAAAACTTTTATAATTCAATCCTTGATAACTGGTCTCAGGTCTGATCAACATTGATATTTGCATAAAAATATAAGAATTTATGTTAAATTTATTTTATATTTTGTTTTATTGTGTAGCTTTTTTGAGTCAAATTATTAAATATATAATGATATTTTAACACATATTTCTTCAAGCTAATTGAATTGGCGGCCGTTGATTTAACACTGGCTAAAAGACTCAACTAAAAAGCTAATTAAGATTAAACATCACACCGTTCACGTAAAAAACTTTAAATTATTGTAAAACTAATCCAAGTTCACATGTCATTCGAGGTGTCTTCCCACATAATGTCTTAAGTAGTTGCATCGTGAGCCTTTGACTAGCACATGTGGTAAATTAACCATGATTGAAAATACATCAATTATAACAATATGATTTTTATTAATTAAATAAGAGTTTAATTACTATGGTTTATTAATGAAAGTGTTAAACATATTATTCTTTGATTATTACATGTATGCTTTAATATTTAATGAAATTATAAAGAACCTGTATCATCTCGAATAATATAGAATATTCACTTAGAAACTTGTATTTGGAAGATCTTATTACATCAGATTTGCGTTGTTTGATGTGCATCAATTCTTCTCTCATTATATAAATTGGAAATACTATTTATTGATCACGAGTGCATAAAAATTGTTTATTATTTTATTTTTAATCATGACTAGCGAAATACTAAATATTTGTATATATTTCTACATTTGATAAGTCCATATATATTTTAGTGGAGTTTTCTATCCTGGATTTTTTCATGAGGATATATTTCACGATAATGTTTGTATGGTGATAATTTTAGAGGGTGAAATGAAATGATTAGAGAGAGAAACGGACAAAACGAATAATCAAGTAACTATTGTCTAATGATTAGATCTTTTCCCAAAATAGGTTCTCCTTTATATAGTATAAGAGGTAGGTTCCTAAATTACATATTTACCCATTCTCATACACGTGTATTTCACCTCACTACTCTACCATTTGTACACATACACCTTAGATATTACATTTGATCCCCTCAATTTATATACTTGTCAAGTTTTGTACTCAATACTTTATTACATCAAATTAATGCCTTTATTTATTTTATTTAGCTCATCTATCACAATATTTTTATCCCATTATCCGTAGCCTTCAGTCCTTGTGAAGATGTTCAAGCAAGGACATATTCACGGACGCAGATTTTTCTTCTTCAGGAAGCTCATCGAATTATTCTTCCTAGACTCGTCATCAAATTTACCTCTTTAGGAACCTTATCAGATTTTTCTTCCATTGATTTCTCATCGGAAATAATGACCTCATGGTCACTCATTACTCTTAGGTTGCATGTTGAATTCGAACTTGATGAGTTGTCCATATCTTTGTGTGAGAAAACATTTAGAGTTGCACTGCTATTTAATCCCACGTGTCAAAAAATGTTATAACCCGCATTTGCATGCTTTCAAGAAATTTTTGATGAAAAAGTGTGCCAGAAAACCTTTACGCTTATCCATACGCGTGAGCGACATATAATAGGTAGAACAACTTCTCAAAAGAAAAACTTTTCATCTCCCAAATTCGTTGGAAGACCCTTATGGTCTAAAATGATAAAGATCGTAGACGAACATTCGTTGGAAGACCCGTCTGGTCCAAAATGATAAAGATTGTAGACCAACATTTGTTGGAAGACCCTTATGGTCCAAAATGATGAATATTGTAGACCAACATTCGTTGGAAGACCCTTCTGGACCAAACTAATAAAGATAAAACAAATTGTTTTAAAATGGCAAAAATATATATTATATATAAGTCAGGTATTAGGGAACCTCATTAAAACCTTCATGCGCCACTAGGGTACGAAAGATTCTGCCACGGGTGAAGAAGCTCTCTTTCTTATTTATCTTTGAGTCGATATGTCTACGACTTGGATTTCTTCGTTACTCTATACGGACCCTCCCAATTAGGTCATAGCTTAACAAGCCGTTTTTATTTTCTATGAATAAATACTTTCCAGAACACGTTATCCCCTGCTTTAAATTCTCGCCTTCTAACTTTGGAAGCATACCGACTTCTAATCAAGGTCTGGTAATATAAACAATTCAATGGTTCCCTCCTTCTTTTCTCCTCTATCAAATATAACTTTGTACACTTTCTTTTATTATTTGTCTCTTCGGAATATTCACTAATTCGGTACGAGAGGAAGATCATTTCGGATGGAACCACTGCCTCCATCCCATAGGTTAATGCAAATGATTATTCTTTTGTAGCTATCCGATGAGTAGTTCTGTATGCCCACAAAACTTCTTATGAATAATCCGGCCATTTTCCAGCATTGTCTTCCAAATTCTCTCTGTAACCATCCACAATTATTTGATTGGTAACCTCAACTTGGCAATTCGCTTGTGGATGGAAACGTGATGAAAAGCATTGTTGTATTCCTTTAGCAGAACAAAAAGCCTTCATTTATTTGTTATCAAATTGTGGTGCATTATCCATCGTTATCTTTATTGGAACCCCAAGACAACAAAAAAAGATTGGAAACAATAAACCTGATCACATCCTTGGCTTTTTTCATGCTAATGGCTCAACTTCCAACCATTTAGAAAAATAATCCATCGCGACAATTATCGTTTGTCGCTCTTCTAATGGCATCAGTAATGGTCTGACCAATTCAATGCCCCATCGGTAAAAAATTAATGATTCAGATATTGACGCAAGAGGCACTCGTAGTCATGGATTGTATTAGCGAACCTTTGGCAGGTGTCACAATTTTGAACTAGTTTCTTTGTATCCGAAGAGACTGTAGGCCAGTACCCTGCTAGAATAACTCTTCATATCAACATTTTATACCCATAGTGTGCAGATCCTTCTCCATCATGTAACTTTGATAATATAATGTGCGATTCATTTTCTCTTAAACATCGAAATAACGACCGACTAAAATATTTTTTATATAAAACATCATCGAGGACGGTATAACCATATGCCTTAAAAAGTATTCTTTTGGCCATTACTTTGTTAGTAGGTAACACATAATTTATAAAACATTATTTAACTTCACTAATCTAATCTTTTACTATGGTTGTACAGATTTAAAAAGCTTTGATAAAACCTTCTACCGACTCAGACCCTTTTGTTATTGAAGGATTTTCTTGTGTAATATTTCAACGGTACTCCTCAGAATATGAAACAATAGCCAAAGAATCAGCCACAAAATTTCCATCCCCGTGAAAATGTTTGTATCCGATGCTTTTGAAAACCAACGTTAAAGACTTTAACACCCTCAAATACTTCACTAAATGATATTTTCTTGCCTCGGACTAACCATATGCATAATTTATGAGAAGTTGTGAGTCGCTTATGAGCCTTACTTTTTTTTCCCCACAAATCTTAGCGAGTCTCAACCCTGCTAAAGCAGCTTCATACTTAACCTTATTATTTGATGCTTTAAATCCGAAACTTGTAGCTTCGTACATGGAAAATGCTTATGGAAAAATTAGCTGCATTCTTGCTCTGCATCCTGATGCACTTGAATCCCATTTGTTCGGACTATCCACTCCGACTCAAAGTTTTCTTCATCAATCTTCAAATCTGATCGTTTGGAGTGAAACTCAACTAAAAAATCCATAAAAGATTGTCCTTTAATGGCAGTCTTATGCTCAAGAGCCAATTTTACGTGCAATGGTTACTATTGCAAGAGCCAATTTTTCTAACTTTAAATAGTGTTTCTCATAATCCAAAAGACTTTTATTGATGCAATATACTGATGTAATATATTGGTTTTGGGCATTTTTAGGATCTAAAACAACACTAACAACATAATCTGATACCGCTAAATAAACATACAATCTCTCCTCCAAATTTTGCTTTGTCAAAATTTCTAGCGAAGAAAGATACTCTTTGATTCTATGATAAGCCTTAGAACATTATGAGGTCTAGTCAAAATAATTTTCTCTTCTCAACACTTGGAAAAAAGGGTACATTTTTCCGGCGTTCATGATATGAATCTGTTCAAGGCTGTAAATCTTCATGTTAGATTATACTTCGTTGATCGTCCGATGAGGTGCCATAGTGCTTAAAGTATTTAATTGCACCTAATCACATTATATCCCACGCTCACTGATTATGTACCCAAGGATCTTACTCCAAATGTACATTTTCTCTGAATTCAATTTCAAATTTAACTTTGTCAGATTAACAAAAGTTTCTTCTAAATCTCTCAAATGGTTCTCATCTCTTGTAATTTTTACCAACATGTCATCAATATACACTTCAATATTTCTCCCAATCTGAGTCTCAAAAGATTTGTTACTAAGCACTGGTAAGTTGCATCTGCATTTTTCAACCCAAACGGAATTACCTTATAACAATATACACCTCTTTCGATGATAAAAGTGGTACTCTTCTGATCCTTTGGATCCATTTGGATTTGATTGTATCCGGCGTATGCATCCATAAAAGAAAGTAATTTATTCCTTGAAGTCGATTCCACGAACTGATCTATTCGTGGAACTGGGTAATGATCTTTTGTACAAACCCTATTTAGATCACTAAAATCCACACGCATCCGCCATTTACCGTTCTTCTTCTTCACCAAAACCGGATTAGCAGTCCACAAAGGATATTATGACTCACATGTGTGCCAAATCTTAGTTAAACGATCTACCTCTGTTACAACAACTTCATATTTTTCTTGGGAAAAAATCTTCTCTTCTAGATGATCGGATGAACATTGTTTTGTACTGCTAACTTATGACAAATGATATCAGCGGGAACCCCTGTCACATCTTCTATACACCAAGCAAATAAGTGCAATTTTTCTGATACAAATTGAATTAACTTCTCTTTCACCTCCAAAGATAACTCTGTGCCGGTTTTTAGACTTTTACCTAGAGAGAAAACATAATCCTAGAAATTTCCGTATGGGACCATAAACATGGAGGTCTCCATCGGATCATCTACAGGGTCGGATTCGACTGAAGACCCTTCTAATTGCTATTCTTTCTTTGACTCGACCACCTTGATTTATTTTGGGGCCAAGAACATTAGATAACACTCTATTTCCATCTTTTGACTGCTTCTAACCGTTCCCACATTTTCCCACGATATATCAAACATTGATGAACAACTGATGGCACATCATACATTCTAGAAAGCCATGACCTTCTAAAAATTACATATAAGACGTTGGAGCGTTTGACACAGTAAATAAGACTGTCACCGCCTTTTTTAAGGTTCCCGACCTAATTCAACTCTCGCCTCGAATTCTCCAACCAGTTCAACCATTATTCTTAGAAAATCCTACAATTGTCCAATCTGGCCGAAGGATTGTTGGTAGATTTTTTATCTGACTATAAGTAGTGATAAACATGATATTAGCTGAGTTGCCAGTATCAATCAAAATTCTTCATATCTCATTCCCATCGATTTTTGATACAATAACGACCGCATTTTCGTGTGGACCAGCTGCATCCTTCATGTCATCGTCTTCAAAACAAATTATTGGAGATGGGTTTTTGTATAAATGTGGTGAAGCTCCCGCCTCCAATTGAGTTGCTAGGCTAATAATGTCCATTTTTTGAGAATATTTCCATGTTCCTGTAACAGTGTCTCCTCCAAAAATTATTAGTGATTCAAAGAAAACACATAGTTCACTAACCTTTCCTCTTACGATTGGATCTTCCACCATATTTATGTTGTTTCTATCTGGTTTTAGATATAAGTACTCCATGAAAATATCAAACGCATCAATAGAATCTTCATAAATAGGTTATGAGATCCTTAAAGCATCTTCTTGCTTTGGAAAAACCAAAGAACTCTTCTTCACAAATGTTGTCACTTTCCCATTTTCAATCAAAGCTTGTATCTCTTTTTTCAACGCTACGCAATCCTTCGTATCATGTCTAATGTCCTCGTTATACTTTCAATACCTATTGTTTATGTTCTCATTTAGAGTTTGTATTGGAAATAACTTAGAAAATTATACATGTGGACGTGTTCTCTTAAAGATTGTTGCTATACATTCATTCAGTTCGGAAAAATGGGTTGGTCGAACCTATTTTTTTAATATGGGTCAGACATATTGTTAAGCGTTAACAACCAAGATACATTCTCTCATTTTTGGAGGTGCCTGGATGATTGTTTGAGCTGTTGCTCAAGGTCGGACAATGTTTATTGGTTGCGAACTATTTTGTAATGCCATCGAATTCTGACATAAATGGTTATGTTCAATCTGTGCCGAATAACTCCTTTCTGATGTTTGGGTTTCTGTTACTATTTTTTTTTCTACTTGATCTACCAAAGCCTAAAATGTGATGGCTTGTCTTTCAGTAACAGTATCCTTTAAAACTCTTGGAAGCAATCCCATCCGAAAAGCTGTTATGGCCACTTTATCCTCACAATTTTCCACATCAGTTTTTGTTTTGATAAAACAGTTTGTGTACACTTTAAGGATCTCCTCTACCTTTAGCCCTTAGTAAATTATCGTATCATCATTCGTGGTAGAACTTTTTGTTTCCCACGAAATGCTGACAAAATATATTCCAAAACATGTCAAAAATTTTAATATTACCCTAAGGCAATCGATTATACCACTTTGAAGCTGCGTTCTTGAAGTTTTGGGAGAAATCTGTACGATAATTGATCATAAAGTTATTTGTTCAATGTGGACATCCGGATCTTGTGTCCAATTGAACTTTTCCAGCTTTGAATATCAAACCACTTAGGTAAATTTCCAGAAAGAATTTATGAAGAGAGAGGGGATGACCTCTAATTATAACCCATTCTATACATACTTCTACACGACCTTCGTTCGTTGTCGTATATAATCTCTCTTCAGATGGATATGTAAATTGATTACTCATGGTGTGGATAAATATCGCCTGAGGGTAGGCTTGTAATTTGGTTGGTGTTTAATAGAGAGATAATTAAGCTGGCTGGTAGCAGTTAATTCTCATTACCCATACTTAATGCAGGTGGTTGGGTATTTATACCCTGATGTTTGGGCCCTTATAGGCTTTCGGGTCATGTTTAATGGACCCGTGTCATGTTCAAAGACCCATGAGCTCTAAGTAAGAGAGCAAGTAGCTTAGTCAAGAAGTGTTTAGGTTTTTTAGTACTTTTGTCATAGTTCGAACAGTCCTATGGTCTGAGTGTTCGAAGTGGTCTGTCCGGTCCGGAGGCCTTGGACCGATCTGTCCTTGTCCGGGGAGCATGCAGAATTCGGACTCATCAGGAGCCCCTTGTTTTAGGTGTTTGTGCAAATACTCTTGTCAAAGACCTGAAAAACAGTCCGACATCAGGGGTAGTTTTAATCCGGACATGTGTGTCAATTTGGGCTATGGGTTTATCCGGACAGATAAAGCTTCACGAATTCAAAACGGTTTTTGCCAGAGTTCGTGGGACACGTGTCACTCTCTGATTGGTTGCTTCAGCCGTTTTTTCACCTTGAATTTCGAACCCACCTTCTTCGAAAAGCAACCTCTTAATCAAGGTGGTGACATCAGCGCCGCCTTTTAATCATTGCCAATCTTTTCGAATTCTCCTATGAATCAACTTCCTTTTTCAGATTTACTATAAATACAAACTTACTTTCTACTGTTTTACCATCTCCTTCAAATTTACTCTGCAAAATCTCTCAAAGCTTTCTCTCTCTAAAGCAAAAACTTAGTTTGATAGTTTATGTTTACAGCGAGGAACGCTCTTGTCAAAGGCGGGTGGCTCAACCTTTCTGAGTTAGAGAAGGCTCAAAAAGTCAAAAGAGAAAGACGGATTGCAGCATGGTTACCCACCTCGCCTGTTGATAGACCAATCACCTCTGCTACCGAGTCAGATTGAGGCTCTTCTTCTTCCAAAGGCACTAGGCCTAGAAAACTATTTCAAACCAACCTTTCCCCCATAATCTCTGGTTCCTCAGTTCAGGAATCGGAGCCTGCTGTCGAGCCAGGAGTTACAGCCACTAGCCTAAAAAAACCCTTTCCCTTCATAACAATGGGATCGGATACGGAGCACTCTCCTGAGAAGCTAGTCGATAGGAGGAAAGGCCGGTTGGTTAAAGGCCAAGGGTCTAAAAACACTCCCTCTAAGTCGGGGGCAAAAGACAGCAGCACCGGGTCTGAGGTGCCTATTAGAGCCCCCAAGGACAGGCTGTCCGGACCGGAGGGCTCCAATACAAGTCTTCAACAAGAAACTTCTGTTCCAGACACTCTACCGGAGAGCATAAACCAAAGGGGCGCTGAGGCCCATCAGTCCGGAGACAAGGCTGAGTCAAATTTGAACCCTCCCCCCACTACAGCTGCTGAAATCCCTTCAACAAACATGGAGGAAGTAATGGAGGACTCTGTTAAAGAGGCCCCATTTGAGTCTGAGCCCTTCGGTCAAACCAGCAAAGAGATAGTTGCCAAGAAGGACAAGGGCAAAGAGAAATTGTATTTAAGGCATCCGGATCTGCCGGAGAGCCTAGAAGGAAAAGTGGGGCCTTGTTTTCACAAGGTCGGTGTTAATTACCTCCTCTCCTTACAAAAAATCAACTACGCATTCATCCACACTGCTGAGCTGGGCAGGATGCGTACGAAGTGGGGCATACCAGAGAATGTAAAGATCAGGATTCCTGTACACCCAGAGACTCCTATGGATTGCAAGTTGAGCGAAGTGGTCATGTTCACGGAGCTATTCAACTGAGGGCTTAGGTTCCCATTAGGTCCAGAGATTGTCAGATACTTCCATCTGATAAAACTTTGTCCGAGCCAGCTGAGCCCCAACGCTTGGTATACCCTCATGTCATGCATCATGGCATCAAGGCTGTCCGGGATCCCTCTACCGATGGTAATTTGCTGCAGTGGCCAGCCTTTGCAGAAACCACCACATCCCCTTTTACCATTTCAATATGGGGGATGACTTCAAGGCTGTGGGCGATCTGTTGGAGGCAGAGAGGAATTGGAGGACCCAGTTTCTATTCGTTAGTGGCGCTTGGGAGAACGGCAAGAAGATCAAATCCGGAGAGAACCCAAGCCTCCTCAGAAGCAGGTGGAGGAGTGAACGTAAGCATTATGCCTTAAAATTTTGTCTCTTTCTCTTTTTAGACTTAGCTGATACTGACTGGTCCTACTTTTGTCTTAGCAGAACTGCCCAAGGAATTTAGTGACTACCTGAAAGCCGGGCAGGTTACTTGTGGCAAGATTAATGCCCGGGCTGCTGAGAGATGGGGGAATCGATTCCATGCTGCTTTTACCAGTGGCAACTTGGCAAGGTCTCACATGTGGAATACCACAGGTCGGAGAGACTTGACTTGGGAGGAGCTCACCACTCAGCCTCCTCCGGATGTTGTGCTTAAGAGGACCCATGAACCGGACGGGACACTCTTCTTGCCAAGCCGGGCCAAAGCCCCGAACAAGATGAAAGGTAAGAAGAAAAAGGGCAAGAAGGTGGTGGGTGGTGCTAACCCTGCTGATGCAGAGAAGAATGCTCCAACAGACCCGGAGGGGCCAGCCCAGAGCCAAATTGATGTTGTTCTCTTGCAAGTGGTGGAGCAAGAGACTGAAAGGCAGGAAGCGAACCTCCCAAAACCTCCAAGGGCTTCCAAGAGAAATCGTAAACAGGGAAGTGAAGGCACAGACCAGGAGGCCAAGAAGAAAAAGACGTCTAAGGGAGACGAGCTTTCTCTCCGGGCTCCGGAGCCTTCCTTCCAACCTGATCCTGCAGACCCAACGCATGCTGAGGAGATTCTGGGTGACTTTCACACCGATGAGGTTGAGGGGGGAGATATCAACATTGATGGAGTAGACATCACCGGTCTTGGTGAGCTTGGTGAATACTTCATCAATCTTCCCAGAGATGACTTTGTTTGGCCTTACCTTCCTCCGAGCAGCTCCAACACGGTCACTTTTAATGGTAAGACCTTTATTGTTTCTAGTGAAAGGGATGCTATAGCCCACTCCTTGTTAAGCAACGTGCAGCCTGTACTTGCATTGGAGAGATAAGTTCGGATTCAGGCAGACATCATTAAAGACCTTAAGTCTGACAAGGAGAGGCTGTCCGATGACCTTCGCACTGCCACCTTCAATGCTGCCATGTTAAAGGAAGAAACCGAGGAGTTGAAGAGAAGTCAAAAGGCAAGCACCACAAAAGTCGCCACTTTAGAGGAAACCATTAAAGACCTCCGGGAGAAACTGTCCGGTATGGAGAAAGACCTTGCTACCTTAAATGGAGAATCCAAGGCCAAAGACCAAATCATCTCCAACTTGACCAACGACAAGATTGCCCTTGAAAATACAGTGTCCAAGGCTGCCGAGGAGAAAACCACTTTGTTAAGGGAGCAAGAGGCCAAGATCCAAGCCAAGGTTGATGCTTATGCCAACCAGGTGATCGACTCCTAGGAGGATATGTATGCTAAGGTAAGGTCTGCCATGGTTCTACTCTTCCATGAGAAATTTCCGAAGAGGAACCTAGGGGACTTGTGGCTTTATGTAGACGATGATGACCTTCCACACCATACAATGGCCGAAGGCGATCAGTATGGAGTCTCCAGTGTATCCTCATCCGATGATGAAGAGAAAACCGGAGAGAGCCCAGACAAGGAGGAAGATGATCCCAAGGGAAAGAAGAAGGTAGATGAAGGTGAGTCATCTTCAAAGGCTCAACCTTGACTTATGATTTATTTTTTTACTTTTTATCCAGACTAAAGTCCTTGGAAGGCCAAGGCACTCTTTTTGTAATGGTGTCCGGTATCTGACCGGATAGGTTTTTTGTTCTACTTTGACCATTTAAAAGTCCTTCGAAGGCCAAGGCACTTTAAGTTATTTCAATGAATATTTCTGTTCTGTACAACTATCATCTTCTTTTGTTGTTTGTTCTAATTTTGATAGCTAGAATTTAAATAGCCTTTAGTTGTTTCATAGTGAGAGTGTTTAAGTTCTCCGGCTAGAGTTTAAATAGCCCTTAGTTATTTTAATTCGGATAGTGTGACAAGGGACAAAACTTAAAACACTTAGAAAATTTTTAAGAAGGCATCAAATTTTATTCAAAAGCCCGGACACCTCATTAAAACCTCCCCGTGCCACCAGGGAGGAAAGAGTATGCCCCCAAATATTTACATGGATGTTTAAACAAGTAAATATTTACACAAACGCTACTCCAAGTACATCCGGAGATGCTCGATATTCCAAGGATGAGTCAAGACTCTTCTATCTTTGTCTTCCAACCAATATGTTCCAGGTTTAATTCTTTCAACAACTATGTACGGACCTTCCCAAGTTGGGGCCAGCTTTCCGAACAGCTTTTCTTTATTGTGTAAGAAGACTTTCCTTAATACCTTGTCCCCCGGTTGGAAATCTCTTCTTTTAACTTTGGAAGCAAACCTGCTTCTCATCAAACCCTGATAGTGTGCAACTCTAAAGTGAGCTTTAACCCGTCTTTCTTCTATCAAATCAAGTTGACCTCTGATTGCCACCTCGTTAGCGTGTTCGGAGAAGTTGTGAACACGAAAGGAGGGGAGAGTTGCTTCTATGGGAGCTACTGCATCCATCCCATAGACCAAAGCAAAGGGTGACTCTTGTGTTGCAGCCCCAGGTGTTGTCCGGTAGGCCCACAAGACCTCTTGTAGATAACTAGGCCACTTCTCAGCAACCCCTTCCAAATTCTTCTTTAAACCGGACAGTATAGTTCTATTAGCTACTTCAACTTGCCCATTCGCCTGTGGGTGGAAAGGTGAAGAGAAACAATGTTGTATACCCCTTGAGGCACAGAAGCTCTCCATTTCCCTATTGTCGAACTGTGGCCCATTGTCTGTTGTTATCTTTTGTGGGACACCAAAGCTACAACAGATGTTGGATAGAATGAATTTTATAACAGCTTTTGATGTTATCCCTGCTAGAGGGGCTGCTTCAATCCACTTCGAGAAGTAGTCTATGGACACAATTATAGTTTTGCGTCCTCCGGACGCCACAGGGAGAGGCCCTACTAAATCCAATCCTCATCGAGCAAAAGGAATAGGCTCAGAAATTGATTCTAAAGGAATGGCTGGGACATGAATTTCATTGCTTTACCTTTGCCATGGGTCACACCTTCTTACCAATTCCTTAGCATATTTCATGATTGATGGCCAATAGTAACTGGAGAGTAAAACTCTTCTTGTTAAAGCTCTAAACCTACAATAGGCTGATCCCTCACCATCATGCAATTCAGAGAGGACTACTTGAGAATCTTCATCCCCCAAACAGCGCAAGAGAGGTTTACTGTAAGATTTCTTGTACAACACGTCTCTCAATATGATGAAACCATGATCCTTGTGTTTCAATGTTCTGGCTAGTGATTTATCCGGAGGCACGACACCATTGGAGAGATATTGCAGGAGAGGAAACCTCCAGTCTTGAGGTTGTTTCACTTGTACTTCAAAAATTTCCTCTTCTTTACCCTTACTAAGTTGAATGGAGGGGCTTTCTAGCACATGGATCCATGGATATGACTCTGTATATGCTATGGTTGCTAACGAGTCTGCTAGCTCATTTTCTGCCCAGGGAATGTGCTCATAAACAACATTTTTAAACTTGAGTGCTTCATTCTTACGGAGGAGTAAATATTTCACAAGCTGCTCCTTCTTAGCCTCAGATTGGCCTTGGGCATGGTGGATAAGAAGTTGGGAGTCACTTAGTAGCTTGACCCTCTTAGCCCCACAAATGTAGGCTAACTTTAACCCAGCTATAGCTGCTTCGTATTCGGACTCATTATTAGATGCCTTGAAAGCAAAATAAATAGCTTGGTACATTTTGTCTCCATATGGGGAAGTTAAACACACTCTTGCACCACATCCCATAGTGCTAGATTCATCATCTATTTGGACGACCCATACCTTTTTATCCTTTATGTCACTAGTTTGCTCTGAATCCCTGTCAGAGTGAAATTCAACCAAAAAATCAGCCACAGCTTGGGCCTTGACTGCTGTTCGAGGGGCAAAGTCTATGTCGAAGTCCCCCAACTCTACTGACCACTTAGTCATCCTGATCGAAATGTCTGCCTTTGGGAGGACATTCTTCAGGGGAAAAGAAGTCCGGACGATGATGGGATGAGCCTGGAAATAAGGCCTCATCTTCCTGGCAGCTATCACCAGGGCTAATGCTAATTTTTCAAGTTTCAAGTAACGCCTTTCTGAATCTATCAAGCTTTTGCTGATGTACACTAGATGGGGATGACCATCGACCTCTCTTACCAACACATCAATGATGGCACAACTTGAAACTGCCAAATATACGAAGAGTGTCTCCCCATCAACTGGCTTAAACAAAGTTTTGGGGGAGGACAAGTGCTTCTTGATCTCATTGAAAGCCTCATCACACTATGGGGTCCAATCGAATCCCTTTGCACCCTTCAAGGTTTGAAAGAAAGGAGCACACCTGTCCGAAGACCTTGAGATAAATCTGTTTAAGGCAGCTAATCTCCCCGTTCATCGCTGTACTTCTTTAATGTTTCGAGGAGGCTCCATTTGGAATAGAGCATTGAGCTGGTCCGGATCGGGCTGCATTCCATGCTCACTTATAATATAGCCTAGAAACTTCCCGGACTGCACTCCGAACACACATTTTTCTGGGTTTAATTTCAGATTCACTTTTACGAAGTTGGCAAAAGTTTCTTGGAGATCGGACAAGTGCAATTGCTCATCCACACTCTTCATCATCATGTCATCAATGTACACTTCCATATTTCTTCCAATCTGATCAGCAAATGCCTTGTTTACTAATCTCTGATAAGTAGCCCCAGCATTTTTCAAACCAAATGGCATCACCTTGTAGCAATGAAGACCTCTGTCAGTGACAAATGTGGTATGCTCTTGATCCTTCAGATCTACTTGAATCTGATTGTATCCGGAGAAGGCATCCATAAAGGAAAGCAGCTTGTTCCCAGAGGTGGAGTCTACTAATTGATCAATCCGGGGGACCGGATACAAATCTTTTGGGCAAGCTCTATTGAGATCTGTAAAGTTAATGCACATGCGCCACTTGCCATTTTTCTTCTTTACCAGAACCGGATTGGCAGTCCACAAAGGATATTGAGACTCCTTGATGTGCCCCATCTTTGTGAGCCTGTCAACTTCTTGCACAATGACATCAATCTTCTCTTTAGAAAAAGCTCTTCCTTTTTGAACCACTGGTGCTACGTCTCTCCGGACAGATAGGTGATGTGATATCACTTCTGATGGAACCCCAGTAACATCAACATTGCACCAAGCAAAAACGTGTTGATGGTTCTTCAAAAACTTTAACATTTCATCTTTCAAAACAGATGGCATCTTAGATCTTATCTTGACACTTTTTCCTTCTTCCAGACAGTGTGTTTCTACCTCTTCGACCGGTATCAATACTCCAGGGGTCTCTCTGGGGTCATCAATTTCACCCTCACCCCCAGAAAGGCCCTCAAATTGCTATTGTTCGTTAATACGGACTGCCCCCAGCGTTCGAGGAGCCAGGGCGGTAGCATAACATTCTCTTGCAATCTTTTGGCTGCTCCGGACGACTCCAACCTGTCCCTGAACAACATATTTCAAGCACTGGTGGACTGTTGAAGCCACTGCATGCATCCTAGAGAGCCAAGACCTCCCTAGAATAGCATTATAGCAAGTGGGACAATCCACCACAATAAAGAGTATTCTGACAATTTTCTTGAAAGGGCCCTTGCCCAATAGAACATCCTCTTCGAACTCTCCAATCACATTTGTTGAGCTGCCTGTAAAGCCCACAATTGATCTGTCCGAACTCTGAATTACAGCTGGATTTTTCATTCTCTTGTATGCGGTTAAGAAAAAGATATTGGCTGAGCTTCCAGTATCCACCAGAATTCGCCTTATGTCGTTGCCCCCAATAGATGCTCCTATGACAACAGCATCCTCATGAGGGCCAGCAATGTCTCTTAAATCATCTTCGTAAAAAACAATGAAGGGGAATGAGTTTTGTGACTGATAGGAAGTCATGCCTCCTTCTAGTTGGGAGGCTAAAGTATGCACGTGCCTCTTCCTCGAAGAAGCAGTAGGAGCTGTCATAGTGTCCCCTCCGAAAATTGTAAGTAACTCAAAAAACTTAATGAGTCCGGAGACCGACCTAGAACATTCCTCAATTGTACCCACTCTGTTTCGAGTTGGATCAGGATCCAAGTACTCAGATTCCACGTCAAACCTTTCAATTATAACCATGGCTCCCTCCGGAGCAGCATTACTTGGACCAACCCCGTGAGTGTTGTCAGGCATGTTACCTCCTCTTCTTTTCACATAAGCCCCCAGTTTTCCCCTCTCAATCAAATTCTGAACTTCTTGTTTCAATGCTATGCAGTCATCAGTGGTATGACCAATATCGTTGTGATATTGGCAAAAAGAGTTATTGCGATGCTCTCTGGGAGACTGCAATGTGGCTGGTCTCCGATAATGCACCTCTTCTTTTGTTTTATCAAAAATGGTGGCCACACTTTCTTTCAATTCTGCGAACCACTCCGGTTGGACCCATGTCCCTCTCTTGTTTCTGGATTGCTGACTTTGAGCAGGAGCAGCTGGCTGAGACTGAGCTTTTGCCCTACCATGCCCCTGTCCGGTCTCTCTTGCTTTGTTCCCGGACTGATTCTGATTGGGATTTGGTGCCACCGGGGTAGACCTCACCTGCTTGTGCACCCTGGTTTTCTTTGTTTCATCAACGTTTATATGTTTTCCAACCTGATTCAGCAACCCTCCCCAGGTCATGGCCTTCTTTCTGGTCACTGAATCAACTAGATTGCCTGGGTTCAAACCCTGTCTTAGGGATGCTATTGCTACCTGTTCGAAGCAATCAGCCAACCCATTCTTGGTGTTCACAAAACGGCTTATATATTCTTTCAAAGACTCATTTGGTTCCTCGGCACAATGGATTATTGTGTCTTCATTGCCCTTTAGCTCTTTACTCCCTACAAACTGCCTTCGAAAGGCTACCCAAAAAGTATCGAAGTCTTTAATACAACCCTGAGGCAGGCTGTTGTACCATTTTAGAGCACTCCCCGTAAATGATTGGGAGAATTCCCTACAAAGTAGTTTATCATCGTCGTCAAAGTTCATCATGAAGTTTTTAAATTGTTCCAGATGGTTGTCCGGATCAGTACTGCCATTGTACTTCTCTATTTTGGTGTTGTCAAACCTCTTTGGGAGGTTTCCGGACAGAGTTTTAGAAGACAATGGAGATTGCCTCCAATTCCTTCCACGAATGAACACGGTATCCTCATTGGGAGTTGTAAAGATACCTGGTTCATCGTGAAAAGCGAAGGGATCCATCAGCATCCGGTCCACATGCCTCCGATTGTGAGATGATCCTTTACCAATATTCTTCTTCATCCTTCCATGTCTATCCATTTTCCTTGAATATTTTTTGATCTGCTTTTGTTTCTTTCTAGTTCGACCCTCATCGCTGCTTGAGGATAAAGATTTTTCAACTCCTTCATCGTCCGAAGAGCTATCAGAAGATTCTAAGCTTGAGTCAGAACTCTCCACTAGCTTGGACCGGTGAGACTTTTTGGAGCTGTCATGAGTCTTTTTGGTGCTCACATGAGTCTTTGAAGACTCATGCTCTCTGGGGTTGTCGGTGTGATGAGCAACCGATGCTTTGGACTTTTCTTTCAGGCCCATCTTAGCCTTTTCTGCCCTCAGAGCTTCTATTTCACCCTTTAGCCTATCACACTCTTCGATAGTGTACTCATCATTCTCTCCCACCACTTCGAGCAGAGCTGGTGGTGCTTCTGGATTGTCCGGATTCATTCGGACAGACTTTCTTAGCTGGTTTTGAATGCTTGATTCAGGCACCCTCTTCTCCCACTGTGGTCGCCAATTTGGTGTGGATAAATATCGCTTGAGGGTAGGCTTGTAATTTGGTTGGTGTTTAATAGTAGTATGTGGGTGTTGTATAATTAGAATAGAGAGTAGAGAGATAATTAAGCTGGTTGGTAGCAGTTAATTCTCATTACCCACACTTAATGCAGGTGGTTGGGTATTTATACCCTGATGTTTGGGCCCTTATGGGCTTTCGGGTCATGTTTAATGGACCCGGGTCATGTTCAAAGACCCATGAGCTCTAAGTAAGAGAGCAAGTAGCTTAGTCAATAAGTGTTTAGGTTTTTAGTACTTTTGTCATAGTTCGAACAGTCCTATGGTCTGAGTGTTCGAAGTGGTCTGTCCGGTCCAGAGGCCTTGGACCGATCTGTCCTTGTCCGCGGAGCATGCAGAATTCGGACTCATCAACTCACACGATATTCAAGGTTATGGCTTCCAAAAAGAATATGTATGTAAGTGTTTGCTTGTTCCCTTTAAATACTCAAAACCCTATTATTCTCCTCAGACCCAAGTCTTTCTTTATCTTGTTCATTCTTTTCTTTCCTCGAATCTTTAGCTAAGTGAGATGTTCGTCAATCATACGATAGAATCTCTATCTTCGAACCCATGACTTTTTCCGGGGAAAGGTATTCATCTGTATCATACGATGAATAATCTCTAGATTCAGTTGATTCATAATGATGCTTAGATTTCACTCTTATCTTCGAAGAGCCACGATCTCTACTTTGATGTCTCTTATCTGTCCGAGGAGCATTGTCCAGGAAATATTTTTCAGTTATTTGTTCTCTTTGGATTTCAAATTTTTGTCTATGTGAACTTAGCTTCATTTCCTTCTCAACATTTAATCTTTCAATATCTTCTAAAAGTTCTTTCTTTAGAGCTACGAAAATAGATTCTTCTAGCAGCTCCTCAGCAAATTGGTCACTGTTGTTTCTTTTGTTCGTTAAAACCATTTTTCCTCGTCAAGAAGATCTCTAGACGGACTTCCAACCACACTATTCTTCGTGTCAGGCTCTAACGCTCCAAAAATTTCCGCATCCATTACTCTTACAACGTTTTAAAATACGATTAAAGATTTCGGAAAGACAATTCTAGGTACCAATCGTCTTCTCACAGACGACGCCAATGATAAGTCCAGAGATTTCTTAGTGGATTTTTCTGTCATGACTTTGTTTTTATGAGGATATATGTCACAATAATATTTGTATGATGGTATTTTTAGAGAGATAAGTGGAATTATTAGAGAGAGAAAGAGACAAAAGGAATAAGTAAGTAATAGTTGTCTAATGATTGGACTTTTTCCCCAAAAAGTTTGTCCTTTATATAGTACAAGAGATAGGTTTCTAAATTACACATTTATCCATTCTCAGACACGTGTCTTTCACCTTACTACTTTACTGTTTGTACACATACATCTTAGATATTATATTTGACCCCTTCAATTTATATATTCTTCAAGTTTTGTACCCAATACTTTAATATATTAAATTAATCCCTTTATTTATTTTATTTAACTTATCTATCATAATATTTTTCTCCCATTATCAGTAGCCCCCAGTCTTTGTGAAGATATTTCACATGAAATTCTTATAAAAGAGCCAAAATTATATTTCAAATAAAATTCTCTAATTTTATTAAATTTTTATGATTATCTAACTATTTATTTACGACTACTAGATCTAGTAAGGATTAGTACTTTTAGTTTATGATGATTTGTGTTTAAATAAATTCAAGACTATATTCGTTGTTATTTTTATTTTTTTCATTAGTTGATCTTTACTTTATTATATATTATATAAGTTTAAATCAAAAGATTGTACTTAAATTATATCATACCCATAATTGTTAAAGAACGACAAAGATATTAAGCACAATCGATGAAATCTGAACTTGATTATTAAAATTTTAAAATCCAATTATGATAGGTAGAAAAGACTACGATGGCTCCAGCTATATAAATAATGATTAGTATACTAAAAGACTATGATGGCTCCAGTTATATAAAAAATGATTAGTATATTATTATTCAGGATACAATAATAGCATACGATAATGTTTTTTTATCTTTTATAAAACCTTAACTTGATTACATCATTTGTGAATATTCTACATATCAAATTTGGTGCAACTAATAATCTTAGGCTCCTATGTAATTAATTTACACATTCATTATATTGTTTTGTTTAATTATTTTCGTTAAAAGTATAAAAATATAAACATCTAGTCTTTAATTTATCAACTAATATTATAAATAACTATTTTTATTATTATGGTAAATAATAATATTTTTGGATTCGATGTCTGATTTTTAAATACTTATTACTCCTTGAATGATATTCATACACTTGAAAATTCTAGATAAAACACTTATCGATTTACTAACTCAGACCGAATTAACAAAAACCATTTATTTTCATCATTATAAAGCTATAGGATTTCATCATCCGTATAAGAATGTGTGTCTGGTTATTTCATATAATCTTCTAAAAATATGTGATAGTTGAAACTTATCTTGTCTAAATGGGTGCGCAAAAGCAAGAGCTTCATCCTCGTATATATTAAACATAACTATGTTTGTTAGAACTAATTAGAAGAATCTACTTCGTAAAAATGATTTTTTTGAAACTTTAAAATAATCACATCATTTGAAGAAACTATAGATAAGATAACTAACCATGAAAAATATTTCATTGTAAATATGAAGCAAAAAGTTAAAAGATGGTTGACCAGTTTTCTAAAAGCTCAATATAAAAGTCATAAAATATAGAAAACAAAGTGTAAATTCTTTTAGCGATAAAATAAAAAGATTGATCTTAACATAAAAAATAGATGATTTAAAAACTTAAATCTTAATGCTATATGTAAAATATAATTTTATGAGGATTAAAATGTAAATTACGCGTTATAATTTCATTGAAGTATTTATAATGTAGTTTAATTTTATATTATTTAACACCACATATTGTTTATGTTCATAACATTATACATAACTAACTGATCCTTGATACAAACATTAATATTAATTGTATTTTTGTTGCAACTTTTCGTATGTTTGTAAATATAAGTTTAATATAGGTCATCCTAATATCCAAAATAAGAAGTAGAGTTTGGAGAATAATAACAGACAATAAACAAGAAGATTCCTTCGTCATCAAAATTGAAATAGTATTCCTATAATGTTATTATTTTGTATGGTAACTCTATTCCTTCATTAGAAAAGCCATCACCAAAGAATCTTGAGTAGCCATACTCATCATCGAAGAAAATATCAATGAAAAGAGCCACTATTTTAAATTTTGTGACTTTATGAGTTTTTTTTGGTATAAAACCTACTGAAATTGCACACTTAATTTATAGTAAAGTAAAACAAAGTAATGAAACAATATATTTTTATTGGTTCTCTAACATATTATTGATAACTGTCTTGTAGTTATATCTTTAGTTATCATTAATTATCTAATTTTATAGAATCAAATAATAAGTTACCCGATGCAAAAGTATTAACAAACTTAAATATTGATATGACAAAATTGGTTGAAAGATGGTGATTTATATTAATTACACATAAGAGCATTGTATTATTTTCTTAAAACAAATGAGTAAGACGCAATGAATAATCATGTGAGACTGCATGGATTTAAACATGTGATTTGTGAATAGATTTAATTAAGTAAAGAACATGCGAGACTATTACAAATAAACTCGCGACTCCATTGGAAATAAACATATGAAACTACCTCAAACAAACATGCGACTCTTGCATAAGACAATAAATTGTTTATTTACTTATATAATATATTACTTACAAAATAGCTAACATCATAGTATACTATATCATGAGAGCTTTCAATGAACATTTGTGTTTTCATCATTAAGGAAACTATTGAACATACGTGCTCTCATCAACTTACACGCGTCTTCATTGTATATTTAGGAATAAAACCATTATGGATAAAGTCTTTAGCATATTCACAAACAAAAACGCCGCATTTTAGGCTTTCTAGTTTTCATTGTGGGATATCTCTTTGTGTTTGCACCTTATGAGGTTTTTTTGACATGGGTATTAATTTTTTTCCATAAGGTATGTCAATTGTTAACAAGAGGCGAGACTAGTTAAAAGGTTATACACAAGACCAATATAAAATATAAAGCATGCATGACTTTAAATAATTACCAGTGGCTCAACATTTTTCTTGTTTGTGAGATAATATTGGGTTATAATTTGTTGTTATTCCCGATTCAAGGTTAATAATAAGCAATGTCTAATGGTTCATTGTATTTTTTGAGATGGTGCATACGAACCAACACATAATACATTTCTTGTGGCATACTGAAGAATACTTCATCAAACCATTTTTGTTAGATTTTCCTTCATGTCCTACTGAAGTCTGCATTAAGGTAAATGATCAAAAATAAGTTTTTTAATAATAATTGATACCTAATTTTAGGTATATTAACTATGTATGACAAGAAAATTATATCGTGCGAAATTTATAACTTTAAGTACCATCGAAATCTTGGGATGGTAGTTTCCACTTATTTTCTTTAAACATCTTATAAATTAAAGTGTCCATAATCTACCAAATGATAAAGGGGGGGGGGGGCATGTTATAAAAGAGGTAAGACTTAGCATTGTTATCAATAATTTATTCCATAATGGGTCATTGTTATAATGCGAGATTTGTATAGCTTAACTTAAAGTCCAGGTCACGTTCATTAGGTAGCGTCATCAGATCACTTACACAAACATTCATTTTAAAGGATCTATGTGATGATGGTAAATACCATACTTTTGGATCTTCCTAATTTCCGGCCCTTTGTATCTTCCCAATTGGATCATTTACCGGATCATGTCTAGTAGTTTCATCCCCATCAAATGTTCTTATTTTAGCCACTGTTGACGTTAATTCATCTTTCAAAACCTATGAAATGATAAATAACTTAGTAAAACATGCGTGACTAATTCAACTCAACATACGAATTTATTGCAAACTTAACATGCGAGTAATAAAATTAAACCATGCGATTGTAATACAAGATTAACCATCCAAGATTAATTATATTGAACATGCTACCACAATTGAACCTACGATTATATTTCAACTAAACATGTGATTTCATTACAACTATAACGTGTAAGACTAATTGTTTTTTATACATATTCATCTATGAGTTGGTTTATCTTTTGAATTATATCTAAGGTTGATGATTTTGACTCCAATCCCCATCATTTGTAGCATTTTCGAATTATGTTGGCTTTGTTTTTGCTTGCACAATAATTGTGTGCTCCATGATGAATAGATGCATAAAAAAATATATATCATTTTTGTTAAAGACACGAGTTCGAATTGACCTACGTAGCTTCTCTATTACTTCTCCTGACCAGTCATACTTGTTTATTTTTTTAATGTCTTCGACACAAAAATCATTTTTGTACCCAGTAAATCTCCTAAGACTGAATAGATTATAGTAGAGCACAAAAACAAGATGAACAAAATAACCACATCATTCATAACTTGATCCCACCCTCCAATACTAATGCATTTGTCTATTGCTTTCTGTAAAATACAACAAAACTAAATATGTGATCATATTGAAAAAAAATACACGCGAGTCTAGATCAGATAACCCATGCGAGACTAGTGCACGCATATGTACGATAATAGTAAAAGCACATGCCCAACATGATCAAAATAACCATGAGAAACTAGTGAAATTGACCACACAATCATTTTCAACAAACCACATGCACCTAGATCAAAAAGACAATGCAGATTGGTGGATATAAACATACTATTATAGTGATAAAAACTACATGCAGATCTAGATCAAACATATCATGCGAGAATAGTACAATAAAACATGTGGTCCTGGTTAATAAAATACATGCCACACTGGTACAAAATAACAATGCGAGACTGGTGCATGTAAACATGTGATCCTGGTGAAAAAACTACATGCTAGTCTTCAAACATGTGTTATTAATGATAAACTTATACCTTTATCAAATTAATTGATATTGGTTTTGATTTAGTTTTGTCAACTTTCTTGAATTTTTGTTCCCAAAGTATTTTTTTCATGATCCTGGACTCTGTATCTTGATCATCGAAGTAGTGGAATTTGAATCCTCTTTTTGAGTTTAAAGACATTTTCTCTTCGCCATGTTTTAACCCAAAAATAGTCTTTATGTCGTTAATTGTTAGTTTTACAAGTATTTAACAAATTCTGAAAGCGCCTTCTTCTACCGAGTATGTCTTTATGATCTTGGTTATAATCTAATAATGATTTTTCATTAGGAGACTTTTGTACGAACATCATAAAAAACTTCCAATAGATAGAAATCATAGTTGTCAAATGGCGTTATGGCGAGGCGAGGCGAGCCTCCGGCGCCACATAGTGGGGCGTGGCGACGATCTTAGCGTGGCGGCCGTCACGGCGCGCCACGGTCGCCACAAATGGTGTGGCGAGGCGCTCGCCATGGCGTGCCACACTAAGACCCATATATATATATATATATATTAAATAATAAAAACATAATACCTTAATAGACCCACGTTCTCTCTTCTACTTCTAGCATCATTCTTTCTTCCCTCAATCAAGCAGCCACAAACTCGGCGGCAACGTAGAGACCTCCGACGGTGACGGCGACGACGACGTATAAACCCCTGAAGGCTACTCTACCTGCACGGAACTGAACTGTTAGTTACATGTTCCGTTTTGGTTCGATTTTTTATTCTAAAGGTAAGCTTTCATATCCTCATTCCTCACACAGCTCGAAATATTCATTAAAATTAATACTGGGTTTGGTTATAAATTATATGGATCTGTTTGGTTTGGTTATAAAGTATATGGATCTGTTTAAGCTATTAAATGAAAATTGGTTTCAAAGTCGATTTGAAAGATTTAAGAAATGGAACAGGTAAGAACAGTTGTCATCCACACGAAATTCATTTGAAAGATTATTGAAGTCATTCAATGGTTTCCTTTAGGATGAATAGACAATCTCCTAATAATATAAAATGTTATCAGGTGTTGAAATTCATGTCCTTTATCTTAGTTGAAAGCGAGTCGACTTTGTTTAACAAATGTATCTCTGGAATCTGGATAATGATTTTAACTATTTGTGATATAGCAGGAGTAGAGCAGGAGTAGGCTAGGAAGGAATCAAGCAGCCACACATCCGAAGGCGACGTAGGAACCTCCAACGGCGACGAGGACAACGACGCATAAACCTTCGACGACTACTCTCTGCTTGCACGGAACTGAACTGTAAGTTACCTGTTCCGTTTCAGTGCTACTTTTTTTGTATATATAGTTTCATTTGAGTGTTTCGGTGCTGTTATTTTGGTATAGAGTGTTTCAGTGCTGTTATATAGTGTCATTTGAGTGTTTCGGTGCTGTCTATTGGGTATATATAGTGTCATTTAAGTGTTTCAGTGCTGTTTTTTGGGTACATATAGTGTCATTTGAGTGTTTCGGTGTTGTTATTTTGGTATAGCGTGTTTCAATGCTGTTATATAGTGTCATTTGAGTGTTTTGGTGCTGGTTTTTGGGTATATATAGTGTCATTCGAGTGTTTCGGTGCTGTTATTTTGGTATAGAGTGTTTCAGTGCTGTTATATAGTGTCATTTGAGTGTTTCGGTGCTGTTTTTTGGGTATATATAGTGTCATTTGAGTGTTTCGGTGCTGTTTTTGGGTATATATAGTGTTATTTGAGTGTTTCAGTGTTGTTATTTTGGTATAACGTGTTTCGGTGCTGTTATATAGTGTCATTTGAGTGTTTTGGTGTTGTTTTTTGGGTATATATAGTGTCCTTCGAGTGTTTCGGTGCTGTTATTTTGGTATAAAGTGTTTCGGTGCTGTTTTTTGGGTATATATAGTGTCATTTGAGTGTTTCGGTGCTGTTTTTTGGGTACATATAGTGTCATTTGAGTGTTCGGTGTTGTTATTTTGGTATAGAGTGTTTCAGTGCTGTTATATAGTGTCATTTGAGTGTTTCGGTGCTGTTGTTTGGGTATATATAGTGTCATTCGAGTGTTTCGGTGCTGTTATTTTGGTATAGAGTGTTTTGGTGCTGTTATATAGTGTCATTTGAGTGTTTCGGTGCTGTTTTTTGGGTATATATAGTGTCATTTGAGTGTTTCGGTGCTGTAATTTTGGTAGAGAGTGTTTCGGTGTTGTTACTTGTTATATAATGTCATTTGAGTGTTTCGGTGCGTCATCTTCCGCAAAAGCAACAAAAATAGTGATTAAATCAAAAGATAGAAACTCTGAACATCAATTGATAGTTCCTATTTTGTTTTGTTTTGTATTTATAATTTTTGTTGTGGTTTAATATTAATATTAATATCAAGGTTGAGGCCTAAATCGGAGGATGTAATTGATTAATGTTGTGTGACTTGTGTCATGTGTACAATCTAGTATATTGATTTTCCGTATATTGATTTTCCGAAATTTAATTGGTAGGTAAGAGTAGTAAAACAATGGCAACCAGTTCTTCTAACACTCAAGTTGGTTCGTCTACGTCTACAAAACCCAAAGATATTGGTTGGGATTACAGATTTCCTGTTGATCCTAAAAATAGAGATGCCGTTAGATGTCGTTTTTGTGACAAAATTTTTAAAGGGGGGATAACTCGACTTAAGCATCATCTACTTGGGTCATCTACTAATGCTACTGATTGTAAAAAATGTCCTTCTCATGTCAAAGATAGACTTCAAAGTGCAGCGGGAAAAAAACGAGAGGAGAAAGAGGCAATGAAACAAGTGAATTGTGAGCTTATAGTTGAAGAATATTTTGAAGATGAAGAGATGGAAATTGTTCAAAGATCTACCCCATGTTCAAAAGGGCCGCTTGATATGTATTATAAAAGGGAACCAATAACTAAAAAGCGAAAAGGTTCAATCTCAGAAGTAGAGCAGGAGAAGGCTAGGAAGGAATTAAGAGCATATGCAGTTCAATTGTTTTCGAGATGGATGTACGATGCCGGAATTGCCTTTAATGCGGTTAATTATGAGTCTTTGTAGGCTGCAATTGAGGCTATTGGACAATATGGTCCGGGGATGAAGCCCCCGACATATCATGAAGTTAGATTGACATGTTTGAAAAAAGAAAGAGAATCTACTGAGAAATTTGTTGAAGAAAACTTAGAGGAGGGTAGAAGAAATGGCTGTACTTTGATGGCTGATGGTTGGACTGATAGGAATGGGAGGGTTCTTGTTAACTTCTTGGTAAACACTCCTAGATGAAGTGTTTTTTTAGACACAATTGATGCTTCAGGTTTCTCCAAAACAGGGTCCAAGATGTATGATATGCTCGGCAAATTACATAGATCAACTTGGCCCAGAAAATATTGTTCAAGTAGTAACAGATAACGCATCAAAAAATGTTTTGGCCGGTACGTTAACTATCAAGTTTATATATTAAATGTTTATAACACAGATTTTAGTATATCACCGGTTATATATTATTACAAGCTAAATATTAATACTAGTACGCATATATTATTGCTAAGGCCTTCACAGTGCAGGCTATATAATAATTTGAATATCTATAAAAGAGACTAAAAGCCAAACTTCCTCTATTTTTATATATAGTCGCTATATATTAGACTAATATGAGTGCAGGGCCCCAATTTGACAATAACTGCAACAATTCCATATATTGTTTGACACAGAATATATATATATATATATATATATATATATATATGTATGTATTGCAGTGTTCAAATAACCTCAACAAAGTTATCTCGAACTGTTATATATTATGTACTGCAGGCAATATATATATTAGACTTATATTATTAGTAGAAGTTATATATTATTGATATAGGCTATATATTAATGGTATATGTCTATAATATTAGTGTTCATAGTTGTTAAATCGTGTATCGTATCGTGTATCGATTTTGTTTTTTTCCGTATCGTTTATCGCGTATCGTATCGTATCGTAAGATACGGTAATATATTAATATATATAATATATATATATATAATATAAAATAGTTCGTAGTCTAATAATATTAGATAACATTAGTCACATTAGTGATATAACATGTTTCACCATGTTTAATATCCATTAATTAAATCATCTAACCAAAAAACAAACCTTAAACCTTAAAAATCGTCATAAGACACAAAAAAATTCCCAAAAAAACTAATAATTATATTAGTCTTGATCTTCAAGATCGACGTCTTCGTCGTCTTCATTTTGATATATAACTTCATCGTCTAAATCTCCAACTTCTTCGTACTCTCTTTCATCTTCATCGATTAAATCCAACAAGTTTCCTTTGCCATTTCTTTTGAATTGACAACTTAAATCCCTTGGTCCTAAAATAGTTTGAATAAAAGTTTAGAAATTTAAATCACTTTGCGGTTATAAACAAAATTATGAATTTGTTTACCTCTTTTCCTCTTTTGACTAGAACCTTCGCCTTCACCATCATTGATTTGGACATCAACATTTTCGTTCATGTCCATCCATGTAATATCTCCGGGGAGAGTTGGATCTTCGGTCTCCGTAATCCATTCATCATCGGATTCTATATCGGAGAGACTAATAGGATCATATGTTTCTCCTTTCTCTTGTCTTTTTTGTCTTAATTCTAAATTAATATTGTATTTCACAAATACTAGTGAATTAAGCCTTTGTTGTTCCAATCGATTTCTTTTTTTTAAATGCACATGGTCAAACGTACTCCAATTTCTTTCACAACCCGTGGCACTACATGTGAGACTCAAAATACAAATACCAACATTTTGGAGCTCTTTACATTCACCACTGTAACTTTCCCACCATAGAGCTATTCAAATAATTTAATAAAAATTATAAACAACTTAAAGTTTATAAAAATAATAAAATAGTAAAATTTATTTAAAACTTACCGGGTTGTTTCTTATCGCGAGTAATTATCGCCATATCCATTCCAAACATCCCTTCCGCATTGTGGAATTTTTCTAGTTGTTTATCAACTATAATCCTTGTCTCACGATCCGGACACATCTTCTCTATGGTAGTAAAAAGGCCCACTTTCACCTCGACACCGGAATCAAAATTGGGAGCATAATGAAACCTAAACAAAATTATAACATTTTTTTAAAAACATAAATATAATATATTAATATGTAACAAAATATATTAGATGAGGTTTACCTAGGATTGAGATAATATGCGGCGGCATGAAGAGGTCTATGAAGTTGTAAATTCCAACGAATATCGATAATATTCCAAACATTTGAGTACCTTGTTTTCACAAAATTGAATTTTTTTTATTTATTGCTCTTTTGCTCGATCCATTGCCTCATAAATATATCCTATTGCCGGTATAGCATCTCCATCGACAAGTCTTAAAACTTTCACTAAAGGAAGGGTACACTTCAAACAATATTGGATTGATTTCCAAAACATATTATCACCTAAAATAATTTTTTCGATCTCCATACCATCTTTTTTTTTTTCGCATAACTACTTCGAACCCATTCGTCGGAAGTGAACATAGCTCGCAACCCGTTTTTTTGACATAGTACACTTTTTAGAGTGAAATAAGTCGTAGCAAATCTAGTAACGGCCGACCTTACCAACTCTCGATTTTTTGTATACTTCCACATCAAACTAAGAATCCAAACATGTCGATAAATGTAAACCGTTAGCATCCTTGCTTTCGCAATTGTTGTTTTATGTACTCCTAAATCGCCAATATCTTGTAAAATTAAATCAATGCAATGGGCGGCGCATGGAGAAAAAAAAATTGGTCTTTTGTTCATCAATTTGGCACCCGCCGATACATAAGCCGAAGCACTATCCGTCACAACTTGCACAATGTTTTCTTCCCCAATCTCATCGATAATTTCTTCAAACATTTTCAACAACTCATCCGCATTTTTAGAAATAGAAGATGTATCAAGAGATTTTAAAAACACGGTTCCACTAGGACTATTCACTAAAAAGTTAGTGATAGATCTTCCTTTTGTATCACTCCACCCATCAGACATCAAAGTACAACCTTTTCTTTTCCATTCAACTCTATATTTTTCTAAGGTTGTATTAATATTTTCACATTCTTTCTTTAAGAAAGTCACCCTAGTTTTATGATAAGAAGGAAGTTTAAGCCCTTTTCCATAGTTAGCTACCGAAGTCATCATCTTTTTGAACAAAGGACTTTTCACAATATTAAACGCTATTGCATGACCATAAAAGAATCTACAAATATCTAAACATACCGGTTCTCGATCCTTCATCATTCCTGGCAAAGTTGATTGTTTCTTTCCTTTTGTTTTTCCTTTCATAAGAGCATCTATGGATCCATGAGTAACATTTATTTTCTCGACTTCAACATCATCTTCTTCAAAGCATTCAAAAACATCCGCATCTTTCATTTTCTTCTTTTGAAGGTCTTGATTTGTTAAAATGTTAGAAAAATAATCTCTAACTTCTTCCGGATTATTGGTACAAGCCGCAACATTTTGACGTGTCCTAGCTAGATGATGCTTCATCCGACTAATTCCACCCCAAAATTGTTTTGAACAGTAGTTGCATTGTAAATGCAATCTACAATTTTTTTATCATTAGGATTAACACTCTTACAGTGTTCCCATGTTTTATCTTTAGTCTGTTCCATTTAGGTGGTGGAAAAAAACTTGAGAAGAATTTAGAAGAAGAATAGAAGAAATTTGGAGTAAAAGACTTTCTGCAGCCATATTAAACTTTAAACTTTCACTCTTTCGCTGTTCTTTTGTCAGTCTTAGACGTTTAGTATTCTTTACCGTTAGTAGATTTAAAAATATTTAAAATTTTAGTATAAAGTAACCAGTGTTTAGAGTTTTAATATTAATTCACGACTATGGTTTATATATTAATTCACGTTTCTGGTCTAAGTATAGGTTGACTATGGTTTATATATTAATTCACGTTTCTGATCTAAGCATAGGTAGTTATATTGAAGTTTGTAGGTTTGTATATTAATTGAATTTTGAATTATGGGTACTGTCTGTTTCTCTTTTATTATATGGATACTATCTCTCTTTTCTTATATGGGTTTTTCTTATATCGAAATGGAACTGTCTGTTTTTATTTCTATGGGTTTTTCTTATATATAACTGTCTGTTTTTCTTTCTCTTTTATTATATGGGTACTGTCAACAGAGTGTTATTTTGTTATTATAATTAGTGACTTTAGGTAGTTATATTGCAGTTATATGACAGTTTTTAAATTTGTGAATGGTTTTTGTAGCAGTTATATAATGTTATGACCAAAATCTCAATAAAAATGGGGAATCTCCATTTTTAAATCTTTAAATTCTACACAATCAATTATCGGACGATAATACGATACAACTGTTTTTTATCGTATCGTACGATATCGTTTGTGTATCGTCCGATATACAAATCCATCGATAAATAATACGATATGTATCGCTGGGTCTTCAGAAACCGATACGTATCGCGATACACGCGATACGTATCGCGATTCTAACAACTATGTTAGTGTTATATATTAGCACATGTTATTAGTGGTTTATATCACTGTTATATATTATATATAAGTACAGGTTATAATATACTAGATGCTGCTGCAAATTTTGTTTTAGTATAAAATGTCCAATTTTGTTAGAAATAAAGTTTGTTTTATTTTAACTACTAAGCGGGATATTGTGGTTATTTTTATGCTTATCATTTTTGTTGTTTACTATGTGATAGGTAAGTTACTCGAGAGCAGGTATTCACATTTATTTTGGACTCCTTGTGCGGCCCACTGTCTTGATCTAATGTTTGAAGATATTTTCAAGATTCTGAGATTCAAGCAAACTATTGAGAAGGCAATTAGGGTGAATGGCTATATCTACAGTCGCTCGAGGGTCCTTAACATGATGCGAAACTTCACTAATAACAAAGAAATGGTAAGGCCGGCTAAGACTCGTTTTGCTACAGGTTTCTTAACTTTGAAGAGATTTCATGAGCAAAAGAGAAACTTGATGAATTTTTTTAATTCAAATGAATGGCATCAAAGTAAGTTTTCAAAAGAAACGGCTGGGAAAAAAATTAAACAAACTTTGATGATGCTATCATTTTGGATAAATACTTTTGTTGTGCTTAGGATTGGTGGTCCATTGTTAAGTGTGTTACGAATGGTAGACGGTGAATCAAAGCCTGCAATGGGGTATGTTTACGAAGCCATGGATAAGGCAAAAGAAGCTATTGCCAAATCGTTCTCATACAATGAAGTCAAGTACAAGGATATTTTCAAAATCATTGACAAGAGATGGGAAAATCAATTGTATAGGCCATTGCATGCTGCAGGTTACTACTTGAATCCTGGTTTGTTTTACAGCAATCCAGATGTGGATGGGAAGTTTGAAATCAATGATGGTTTTCAAACATGTCTTGTGAGAATGGTATCGGACCCTGATATTCAAGCTAAGATTACAACGGAGTTGAATGCATATCGATATGAAGAAGGTTCTTTTGGCAGACCTTTGGCTATTAGATATCGAAGTTCCATGCCACCAGGTACATAAATTCTTATATATCTATTTTGCAATATTGTTTCAATTTCATTATTTTGGTTACTTATGTTAAATTTTTTAGCGGAATGGTGGGTGAACTATGGTTCATCGGCGCCTAATTTGCGAAAGTTTGCCATTCGAGTACTCAGTCTTGTTTGCAGCTCATCTGGATGCGAAAGAAACTGAAGCTTCTTTGAACATGTAAGAAACTTGATGTATAAATATTTTATTGTAATTTTATAATTTTATGACGTTTTTGACTTTTTCTTATTGAATTATTATAGATACATAGTAAAAAGAGGAATAGGCTTGCCCAACGTCGCTTGAATGATTTGGTGTATATAAAGTATAATAGAGCATTGAAGCGACGTCATCAATTGCGTGGAAAAATCGATCCAATTGCTTTGAGTGATATTGATGAAAGTAATGAGTGGTTGATTGGTGAACCTGAAAACATAGCTTCTGATAGTGTTGCTATTGACGATGGTGTTGATGAAGATATTTTGGATGGAGTTGATGTTGGAGTTGTTGAGGTTGATGAAGTAGAGTACAATCTTCGGTCTAAAAATCCATCATCTTTAGCGGCTCGCACAAGAGATCGGAGGCTTGTTGATGAAGACTCTGAAGAAGAAGATACTCCATTATGGGATATAAATGGAGAACATGATGGAGATGAGAGATGTGAAGATGTTGTCTCGGACGATGATGTGATTTAGTCTATGTTTGTCATTTAACTCATGTGTTTTAAGAATTATGTAATTTGATGTTTTATAATTTCATCTTTTAATCTATGTGTTTGTCATTTGACTCAGATGTTCTAAGAATTATGTAATTGGATGTTTAAGTTATTATTGTTAATTTAAATGTCTAAATAGTACTATTTAAATTACAGTTATGTGATATAAAAAAATTATTCAGGTAAGGGATCGCCGCATGTCATGTGGCCATCGCCGCGCGGCTCGCCTCGCCACTGTGGCTTTTTTAGCTCTTTTCGCCACGAACTGCCGCACGCCACTGACAACTATGATAGAAAGGCATTTCTTTCGCAACTTCTACGTGTTTATTGGTAATAATTTGAATTTTTACTTTCATCAAATTCAGTATGCTAACTAAACTTGATGTGAAAAAAATATGCTTTAAGAGATATTTTATCTTATAAAACAATCATGCCAGATAGGTTGATGAAACAAACCAGACTGTAAACCTATGTAGCATAAGTATGCGAGCCCAAACATAATAAATATTTATAACATGTGTGACTTTTATAAAATAAACATGTCATGCACAAGCACAAATACAGTTATGTGATTCACATGTAAAACAAATCACATGAAGCAAACCAATGCGAGAGGTGTGTTGGACAAATAAAAAAGATGCGAGACATGGTTTGTTTTCACCTTCGCAATGAATGAAACCGAAAATGAAATCTCAAAATATCAAACAATAGGAATATGGCATAAAATAATACTATGGAAGCTAATTACTAAAATGTAACATATCATATGCAAATAGTGCTATATTCTCAAACTCTGGAACCTTGTGTTTTACCGGAAATTATATACGAATGTGATCTTCACTAATGAACCCTAATTAAAAACTTATTTCATGTTAATTTAAGACTTTCAGACTAAGTTAACTAAAGCTAAACCATCCAAACACATATTTTAGCTTAAAATCAGTCTTCCCGAACGATGAATCGCACCTTAAATTGGAATTCATAAAAAAATCTAGCTAGTTCTTCACTTTTTGAGTTTAAGAGAGAAGTATGTGTAGAGAGAGAAGTAAACATATGAAACGTTTTGATTCAAATAAAAAAATGGATTATCAACCTAAAAACAATCTATTTATACTAATAGAGATATTTTGGTCAAGTTTTATGATCCAAATATTTACTAATAGTTTGTAATTTTTAAATATTATATAATAATAAAACAATTGGTTGATTATTTACTAATAATACACCATTATTTTATATATGTTTTTTTTATAGTTTATAATAAAGTTAGATATAAAATTATTTTTCGATAAACATGTTAATGATATTGGATATATATAAATCAGGGCTGAAAAGTGGTTTCATTCTTTATTTCCCGTCGAAACCATATAAATCATAGAAATAATTGTCTACTAATCTTCTCCCACCTTTTTCAAACTCCTCAACCGCTCTAGCTCTCACTTTGTCAAGAAGGCGACATGAGTATTCTCTATTTAAGGTGAGATTTTATAAAATCTAAATTATAAATGTTTACCCATTGATAAAATTCGAGTGAGTCAATGTTTGAAGGGTTTATTAGGATTAAATATTGTTAAATGAATAGAAGAGAGAGCTGTTGAGCATCATTAGGTACGCACAAGGAAAGAAGATCAGAACTAATTTTCTATTTTAAGTGTTTGAATTTGCTCCATACCATATTCGTTAGATTTGTAAAAGGAATTATGTAACTCTTTCCTAAAAGATATCACTTCAAGATTTTTTTTTTTTTTTACTTGGCATACTTTCTTTAATACTTATTGGGATATTTATTACTTGCAATTCATGTAATCTAAGGATAGGATAATTTTTATATACAAACTCAGAGTTAAAATATTTGTAAAACTAAAAAGATCATCCTATATTTTTTTAATTGTTTTATAATTATTTTCAAGTGAAACTGAGATTTCGAACCATATTGGGAATGTGTGTTAAAAAATAATCACTCCTAAAATCGTTGTTGTTTTTGCAAGTTATACTCAACTTCATGTTAAAAAAATAACTATTTCTTTTGTTGGGTTAATTAAAAAGTTAAAATGATTTATCATCTTGTAAATTTTTATCATTTTATAAAATATGTTTTAGCGAACCAATCGATTATGATCTTTATAGATTTAATGATATTGAATTTTTGGAGAACGACATAAACAAACTTACAAAATTGGATCTTTAGAAATGGATCAAAATACTTATTAGATAGAATAAAAATACTATATATAGTGTATGTGTGTTAGAATTGTTTGAATTTTTGAAAAAAGAGGTTCGATACAAGGCTTCCGAAACTCCAATTCTTAATTCGTCTCTATGGTCAGCTTTGATCTCTTAAATCAATTCCTCAATCTTCTCTTAGAATCTGTTACCGGCTAATTTCATTGGAATATTTTTATAAACGAGATTCTGATCATTTCATCATCAAAAAGGCTTTTTGCTGCAACCAATGGTACCTCTATTTTAGATAACAGTGAATCTACTTCAAAGGAAAAGCTTCTATGTATTGATTTTTCTTCATTGCCAACAAATAAGAAAAATGATCAACTAAACACTGAAGGATGGCCAACAAAGAAAAAAAATGGTACACATATAATAACAAATTCTACATTAGAAAAGTCTACAAGGGTTAGTGAAGAAACTAAGTTTCTTTATCAACAACAATTTTCTCGTTTTTCAAAAGTTTATTACTCTAATATAACATACAATAAAGTTACATAATATAAATATGAAGCAATAAGGAATGAACAAAGCAAAAAGAATATTTATATCCATTTTCATGCAAAAGATAAGGACAATCTATTAAAAAAATACAAAATACACTATGATTTACAAATTCGCAACATGAAGATGATATCGCAATAACATTGTCAAATTCTTAGAAAGATTGAAATTCAAAGGAGAATTCAATATCTCACCACCGGATTCTAGACATCTGCTTCTCGAATTTGATTTACATGAAGATCTTAAGACGATACGGCGCATAAACGTATGTACAATAGACTAGAAAACAATGAGGATTCTTCAATGGTTGCCATATTTTAACCTGACTCGTGAAACCCTTATAACTTCAATTTGGATTTCATTCTCAAACCTCTCCAAGTTTATCTATAACTATAATACAATAAGTTCTCTAGCAAAAGCTCTAGGCAATCCACTGAAAGTTTGGGTTCTAGTTAAAATTAGGGCATGACATAAATCCTTCAAAAAATTCGAGAATACTGATTTCATGGCACTACAAGAATCTACGATATCTCAAGAAAATCTTGTCAATATGTCTAGGAAGTTGGTTATTATGATTTGATAGAAAATATTAACAACAAGATCTGGGTGATGTGGAATGAAGAGTTCAACATTGAAATTCTTGTAAATCATGATAAATATCTTCACCTAAAGGTTAGTCACAAAACTCTAGACAAGGATTTTACATTTACTATTGTGTATGCCAAATGCAATAGAGTTTAGAGGATTGCATTATGGGAAAGCTTAAGGATGTTGAAGGATGGATCTCAAAATTGGTTAGTATTATGCGATTTTAATACAATTCCAAATGCACATAAGCAAATCTCTTGCTCATCTCTCGGTATTAAAAGCATGGATGATTTTAACCAAGTTATACTAGACTGCCAATTAAAAGATGCAGGATATATGGGTCTAAATACACTTGGTCCAATAACAGAAAGTGGAAACATTTGGACATAGTGCTCTACAACTGTCAATGAATAACTACTTTCAATACACTAAGGTAAACACCCTAGAAAGGACATGCTCTGATCATTCACCATCAATTATCTCTTTATCTACTGGTCAAGACACATTTTAAACATCATTTAAGTTTCTCAACATGTCGAGACTACATAAGGATTTTCTAAAGATGGTAGAAATGAACGGGAAAATAGAATGTGAGGGACTCTCATTCAAGTCTTTTGGAATAAACTAAAAAGGTTGTAGGTTAAACTTAAATTTTGGAATAAACAAATATTTATAAATATTTTTATGCTTTAAAGCAATCAAAATATTATGTAAAATTTTGAGAATTGTGTTATGAAAACACTAATACTTCTATTAACAAGGATCTTCTAGACAAGGTTGAGGCAAATCATCTTCTACTCTTAGAAAAAGAAAATAGCTATTTGAAACAAAAAAATTACTCAAACTGGCTTAAAATAATGACATAAACACTGCAAGTTTCCATAATTTTGTAAAAAAGAGATGAAGAATAATATTATCAAAGGTATATACAATAATAATACTTGGATAAGTGAGAAAAATGCTTTAGAAAAAATCAGTTGAAGATTACTTTAATCAACTGTTAACTGATCCTCCTAGCCAAAAATAAAATAAATAAATTTTCAATTATATCACTAATCCAATTACAGCTAAAGAACATGTAATGCAAATGGTTGAACCAACTGAAGTTTAGATCCATGGTATTGCTAATGATCTAAATGTCAATTGTGCAGCATGAGTTGATGAACTTAACGGAAGGTTTTTCAACATTGTTGGTACATTATATCTAAGTATTTAAGCGAGGCTATTGCAATAATATTAAAGGAGAAAATTTGTTCCAAATGACATTTATGCAATTGTCATTTATCTCATTTCTAAAATAGAGAACCCTAAATCTTGGAAGGATTACAAATCTATTAGTATGTGCACTATGTTTAACAAAATTATATCAAGGATACTAAAAAACAAGCTCTATACTTTGCTACCTAAAATAATATCTGTAAAGCAAGCTGGTTTTGGGAAAGAGAGAAGTATTCATGATAATATACTTTTTGCTCAAGGAATTTCTCATGATATCAACAACCATGTTAGAGGTGAAAATATCATGAAAACTTAATGGTTTGAAGGAAAACGTTTGATATCTTATCTAAAGATACCCTTGAGAGCTCTCAGATGGTTCCATAACTGGAAAATTGATTCATTGAGGAAAATGTTGATATTATACTAGAAGGAAAATAGAGTAAGAAGACTACAGATAAAAGGATACAAAATACTAAAATTAATCGTGTTAAAGGTTTAATTAACCCCAAATTAGTTCATTTCAAAAGGACTTGTAGACCATTTATTATTATAGCTGAATATATATATATAGATATAGATATATTGCTGTCCGAGAGCCGATGATTTAACTGGAGTATTTAGACAAGGTTATAAGGAAGCTAGGATTTCAAGTTGGTAACACAAATATCAATAACAAGATCTGGATTATATGAAAAGAAAACTTAGATACAAGATATCTAAGGCTTGAATACTAACAAATTAAGTGCAAAATTCTGAGATTTTTATAATTGTGAGACAAACAAATTATATACCAAGTCATATGAAGTAATAGTCTCACTTTAAAATTACTTGTATCATTTCCATCTTTCTTTTTGTCTCCTTATTTTCAAGAGTTAATTATATACTTACATGATGAACATGAGTTCATTTTCTTCATGATCTGAATAAACCTAAACTTCAACCTATTTTCAAAAGCAAAAAGAATAATTAATTTATATACAATTCATATAACAATTTATTGCTAAACTCTCTGTTACTAACAATATCTCAAGCACATAGATATATTAGACTCTTCTTGTTTTCGTAAAAAATATATTTTATTTTTGTAGGAATCAGATCTAAAAAAATACATGGACGATATTTAAAATAATAGATCGACAAGGTTAAATGGTTATTGATACTGAAAGAAGAAACCAAAATAATGGATTAAAAAAAGATTCGAAATCATAGAAATAAATACTAAAATATTGATCGATTGACTACAAACTCAGAGTTTTTATCAATTATTCCTACCTGTCAATCGCCCATAATTTCTTCAGTTTCTTGCTTGGGATGAAACAAAGAAATAAATAATGTAGAATAATCCAAAATTGACAGATGAAAATCATAAAAGAAGAAGATGCATATCTTTTTATTCTCGAAGGGAAATTCTCTGCTCATTTGAGTTATTATCCAAGTTATCAACCTATCAGAGAGAAAGACGGAAAAAACATAATATATAAAAAAAAAAGTAAAAATAAGGATCTTACTCAATGATTGTAAGGTTGCAAGAAAACGCAAACGATACCATGTTGATCAAGTGGGAGAAGAAGAGACACTCGAAAACCTAAACAATTCGACTATATAGGATAGAAAATAAAACAATAGGAACTATTTAGATTTGAGCGGGATTTTCGTCGAGCATTAAAATTAAAATTTTAAATTATTGTGGTGTGATATAATTACATATACGTCCTCATATACTATAAGGATTTTGTAAGTTAACCTATTAGTTCATTTTAGAAAATTATTTTCCACATTACGTTAAAAAAATAGACCATTTTGATTTGAAAATAATAATTTATCTTTAAATCGCTTTTTATATCATCAGTCCGATATTTTTTTTATTGGAGTTAATTTTTTTAGACAGTGTTTTCTTTTATTTATATTTATATTTATATTTATATTTTTACTAGTATTTGTTTTGGTAGAAAAAAACATTAAATAAATAGAGAGTTCATACAAGTACCTAGGCATACCCCGGGGAAATACAATCGATAGGTGAAAGATTGAAGACATAAAAGCCAAGTAGCCAAGATAAAATATAAGGACTATCAGAATAACAATAAAGAGCGTAACAAATGAGAGAAAGTAGGATCATCAATGCTACGCAAACACAAACAAACGAGCCAACCCGATGTGAACTCCAATGAAGTCTTCATCTAGTCTGTAATCTAAGTGTCTAAGTCAGAAGCGAATGTACCTGCATAAAAAATTGAATAAGTATATGATAGACACTTACTAAGGCCAATAAATCCTGGTGCCATGGAATCTGAACCGAAAATCGGAGAAATTTCGGTGAGAAACCAGAGAGACGATGGCCGGAGGGGAACCAAAAACTCTTGAATTCCTCTCATTCTAGACGTGGTAGGTAACCGCGCTAAAACAAATACGCCAAAGGAGATGGTTTCGAGATTCAGACCACTTTGACACCTCGATAACCCAAGACTGCCAGTTAGAGAAATCTAAAGGGAATCCTAATTTAGAGATGGCATAGGTCCAAATACTCTGGGTGTAACTACAATAAGAAAGGAGATGAGTTGTGGTTTCAGAAGCATATTTTCAAAGAACACAATCAGTTGGGGTATTGTAACCCCAACTGAGCAACTTATCCCTAGTGTAAAGTTTGTTTTGGACAGCAAGCCAAATGATAAAAGAGTGACGAGGAATGTTGTATTTATTCCATACTAACCCGGCCCACCCCATGGCTGGGGTGAGCGTACGAATGACGTTGTAGGTGTCCTTGATAGTGAACTTGATTCATCCAACTTTTGCTATCCAAAAGTCGGTGTCTTTAGCAAATATATTAGGAGAGGGAAGGAAGATGATAAGTCTGTTGATCTCTTTGAGATCTGCGTTACTTCTGGCTCTTGCGGATCTGGAATTTGAAGGCCAATTCCAGTTGCCATTATGAATGATATCCGAGACTTTGAGGTTCGTCTCGAGTATGGAATCATCAATGATATTGGAGCCGCAATGCACCACGAGAGAGGTGGGAAGAAGCCAAGGGTCGTACCAGAAGGATGTACTCATTCCATTCCCGATATCCACCCTGTACAAGTTGCTAGCCACTAGGCGAAGACGAAATTTTTTATTCCAGATCCAAGTACGAGACGATGTGATAGAAAGATCCCATAAATTTTTATTTTTTGATTTTTTCTAAATTAATCCAATCACTCCAGATCGAATGATTATTATTACTGATAATAAACCAAAGATGCTTAAGAACGGTCGCATGATTCCAAATTTTGAGGTCTAGGATCCCAATGCCGCCCTCTTTCATGAGAGAGGTGATATTAGACCAAGCTATTTTAGCCTCATGAATTTTCATAGCATAACCCGACCAGAGAAAATGATGAAGGTATTCAGTAAGCTCTTTAATGATCTTAGAAGGAAGGATAAAGATGGAGGACCAATAGACTTGCCCGACAAATAAGACAGATTTGATGAGCTAAAGTCTACCCACATAGGACAAATGCTTGAAAGTCCAAGAGTCGATCCTAGCGGCAACCTTGTGAAGAATAGGACGACAGTACGTATGGGTAAGACGCCCAGTAAGGAGAGGAACTCCCAAGTATTTGACTGGGAGAGATCCTTCAGGGAAACCCATAATGGAAAAAAGTTCAACACGAAGAGGGTAATTGATACCCGAGAGGAAGATGTGGCTTTTAGAAGGATTGACTTGGAGACTAGAATGCGCATAGAATTCGTCCAAGGTTTCTTTTATAAGGAGAAGGGAGTTAACGTCACCATAACAAAAAATCATGAAGTTGTCTGCAAAACAGAGATTCGTGGATTTAAGCTTGTGGCATTTCCAGTGGAATTTTTGAATTTTTTGTCCTTACTCTTCTCCTTAAGAGTACTGGAAAGAACTTGCATAACCATGACAAAGAGGAATTGAGAAAGCGGGTTCCATTGCCGGAGACCCTTTTTACTTTTGAAATTTCCATAGAGGTCACCATTGATGATAATGGAGTAAGAGAGTGAGGAGATGCATTTGATGATCCAGTTGATCATTTTGTCCGGGAAATTCGTAGTCACAAGAATATCCAGAATGAGATGACAGCGAACATTATCAAAATCCTTCTTAAGACCAATCTTAAGAGAAACCCTTTTTCCATTAGCATTAGAATGGTAGCCTTTTAGGACTTCTTGGGAAATAAGGATGTTGCCTGAGATATTTCTTCTCGAGACAAAGGCCGATTGAGAATTGTCAATCAGATAGGTGAAAGAGTCTTTAATTATGCTGGCTAAGATTTTAGAGATAATTTTGTAAACAACATTACAAATAGCTATCAGCCTACAATCAGCAACCACCGAAGGGGAATCCTTTTTGGGGATAAAAGCAACGAAAGTGGAGTTCCAAGCGGGATTAATAATTCCAAAATGGAAAAATTCAAGGACACGGTTACAGATATCCTCCCCAACCACATTCCAAGAGTTTTTGAAGAAGCAAGAATTAAAACCATAGGTCCAGACGACTTATTACTATCAATACTGAATAGAGCAGATTTGATCCCCTCACGAGAGATCTCACGGACCATAGATATCTTGTCACAGTCCTTGACTTTGGTAGAGAAAAGAGAGGAAACTTTTTCCAACCCCATGTAACCCGCATGATGCCAAGCATAACAAAGACCTTAGAGACACTAACGGGAGCTGAAACAGAAATCCCCTGGTTGTTATTAATAGAAATGATTTTATTGCAGAAAATGCAGTTTTAATGCTGTTGTGAAAGAATTAGGTATTTTTGTCACCAAGCTTAATCCAATTTTCTCTACATTTTTGCTTGAGAAAGGATTCTTCGGCTCGACTCAGGAAAATGAAGTTTGAAGAAGTCTCAATTTTTTTGGAAACCAGAATAGAGTTGAGAGGATCATTGGCTAGATTAGCTTGAGCGAGGAATAGAGTATTTTGAGCATTACTAACCCTGGTACTAATATCGATATACTCCTTTCGGTTGAGGCCAGTAAGATCATATTGAAGATGGTTGAGTTTGTTAGTGACACAACTCATACCAGAAGAAGAAACGAGAAGATTCTAGCTGTTTGAAACAATACTTTTAAAAAGAGGATGAGACTGCGACATATTAAAAAAATTGAAAGGTTTCTTCCTCCGAGGCCTAGGGAGACCTAGATTAAGGGTAACGCTGGTATGATCAGAGGATCGAAAAAATCCAAAGTAAGCAAAGAACATAGGATAGAGACTGTCCCAATCAGGGTTGACTAGGACACGATGGATTTTAGACAGGATGAGATGAGAATGTTGCTTATTGATCTAAGAGAAATTGAACCCGGTGGATCTAAGATCATTAAGTTCACTAAGATATCAACAGTTATTGAACTCGTCGATAGCCGCAAACAATGATCGGAGGAACCTATTCGCTCATCCGGATGACGGATGGCATTGAAGTCCCCCAAGGCAACCCAGAGAATGCCTTGGTTGAAGTTGGAAATGGTTAGAAGATCATTCCAAAGAGGAATACGATCCACTACCTCATTGAACACATAGATAGCTGTGAATCTAAATAAGGTATTGAAGTTGTGGCAGTTGGTCGAACAATGAATGAATTAGGAAGACTGGGAAATTCTAGTGACCGAGATAACACTAGGGTTATAAATTATCCAAATTCTTCACAGGGGATGAGAGGAATGATCGGTAATTACATGCCAAAAGGGAGCCATAAATCTAATAATTGGATCAACTTTCAAATAATGGACATTGGTTTCGACTAAAATTAGCAGAGAGATACTATTACTTATTATAAAATCGGTAACACTTTTTGTCGAACCGGGTCATTAAGACCCCTCACATTCCAAGAAGTAATATTCATAAGGAAACAAACTTATAGTACATCAGGCGATGGTCCTTTCGGAGGATATACCCTTTTTTCCTTTGTCGTCTGTGCGAAGCCTTCTAGGAGGCAACTTGACCTCCTCTCCGCTATCATCCTCCTTGTCCTCATGAAAGGGGGCAAGCTGATGACCAATGACTAACTCAGGATCCGTTTCAGAAGGGTGAGACTCCTCAGACGACAAGATAGGATTACTCGAGAGAAGGGCCTTTTTGGGCCTTTAGTATAATGGCGAGTGAGATGACAAAAAACAATGCATTTCGTACACTGAGAGGAAAATCCTTAGTATTCGAAGTTCACCAGAATGGACTTACCCTTAATTTTGAAGGTAAGCTCCAAACGAATATCAGATCCCGCTGAGATCATAATGCATATACGAACAAAATAAAGTTTATTCATTCTTTAAGTCTGATAATCAACCATCACTATAGTTGAAATAAAATATTCTTTTTATCCGGACGAAAATATTATTTTTACTAATTACATAGTTGATAAATAAATTTAGTTTTCTATAATAAAAGAAAATGTCAACTAGACTTTAAAATATTAAAACATATATAATATAATGATTTTTAAGTTTGAGGAAAATATTAGTCAACCATATAGCGCAGGTAAATTTATTTTTTCAACATGAATTTTGTTCATGTGCATTATGGGTTGAGGTAGAGTGTTTTTATTTATTTATTAAACTATTGGGCCTTTTATTAATATTTAACCAAAAATACACACTGACTTAACAGCTTGTGAACATTAATATCGAATCAAAATTTCCAAATTGAAACCCTAGCTTCTTTTCTTCTCTCTTCGTCTTCTCACAGCTTGCCTCTCCAGGTAGAAAACCCTGAATCCAATCCACGAAGACGACCCAAAAAATAATAACCAGCCCTCAAACCTTGCCAAAGAACATAATCAAAACCATCTGACACAGAAATTGAAAACCCTTAAAAACCGAGAACAATCCTTGGATGAATCGGAGAACTGAAGCAAAATCCGATGAAGAATATTGAAACAGAAAGCGAAGGAGGAGGTGGAGATTGATTCAAGGTAAGCATTCAACCCTAATTCTCCGAGTTGGTCCTTAGGTGGCACAGTCCTAGACCCTCTAGGAATTTGATCGCTCTCAATCTATCCCGGACTTTACTTCCTTCGAAGTCTGAGTTTCTGTTAGATTCAAGAGAGAGCTTTGCAAGGTAATCTCCTGCTTCTTTATGTTCTCTGAAAGCGTGAATCACTTTCATGTTGGAGAAGATCAGATTGTAGCAACAGGTTATCGAAGCTTTAAGATACCATGGAGCTCTCCCTGGAAGCAGCATTTGAGCAAGAATGCGACCGTCAATTTCAATTTCTAGAGAAATAATACCCTTGCCGTAGAATGCGACCGTCAATTACAATTTCCGGTCTCAGCAATGATGGAGTTCCCCTTGCCGTAGAATCTCCCGTAGGCAAAGATGATCACACCAGCATTATCTCTGACCAGACCGCCATCGTAGCACTCACCAGACTCAGTACAAGCACGATCCGAGTTTAGTTTGTAGCGATCCAGTTTAGGACTGTTTCAGCTAAGGGAGACTGGAACATCAGGTTTTATTAGGTGATTTCCACAGCCTATAGAAATCCCAACTTTTCCATCATTACCCTAGTGTTTTTTCTTTAGCAGACAAGCACTATCAATGTTTGAGAGAACGAACATGATATGTTTGATCATGTCATCCGAGCTTATGGTTTTGATTTCCATCTTCTTTTGTTCTGGTCTGCCAAATCACCCATACTATGATCGAAGGAAGGATCGTAAGTAGGTGAATCGCCTTGCTTGTGGACCAGTACCAGGTCCTCACCAAGTGAGGAAGAGACATAGTTTTAGTGATGTAGATTCTGAAATGAGCAGCATAGTAAACCCAGACCCTCCAAGCCTGCTGACAATCTACAAACACACGATTTATACTTTCTGTATTATTACAGTTCTCACACTTTGAAACTAATTGCAAGTTTCTATTTTGCAGGACGTTGCCAGTATGAACCCATCTCTTAAGAGTTTTCCAGAGCATGAAGGAGAATTTTAGAGGAGTCACTTTATTCCAGGTTCTAGCATACAAGTTAGATTTGTTTCTTTTTTTTCTGAGCTCATCTCAAGTAGCTTTAGTTTTAAACTGCCCATCGTCACTAAGAGTCGAGCTGATCGAGTCTTTAGCTGTGTTGTTAAGACAAAACTTGAGAGTGTTTTGAATTTGATCCTGATTCAAAACAGTCTCAAGCTTAGAAATATTCCATCTGCCTTCATCCCAATACTCTTGAACCATAGAAGTTGCATATAGTCTTCATCATTAGTGAAAGGTAGAGTGTTTGATTGCTCCACTTTTGGTGAAAAACAATATAGAATATAGAAAGAGGTGAGACGACTTAGGAGGTTTTCAAATGCTTTTCCAATCGATTCGATAGTTGAAAAATCTGCTACTACATTAGTAATGTTGAATCCAAAATTCAATTTAAGATTTTAATTTATAGAAAATCATAATTTTATAACTATTAAAACTACTAAATTAAAAATAATTTAACAGCTACTTTATCTTCGAAATAATAATAAAGAAAAAAGTAAAAAAATATCGAATTCCGGCTGTTTTTTTAATAGCCTTGGATGTAAAAACCATATTCTTTTTAGCAACTTGTGGTCTCAAAATGGGGTGGAAAGAAAAGCAAGTTGAAATAAAGAGGGCAGTAATAGGAAAATGGTTAAAAGGTTAGAGTTGAATGATGGTAATACGATATAAAAGCAGGGCAAGAGAGGTTTTTGAGTCAAAACCCCAGAGACCAGAACCAGAAAACATGGAGGGGAATGGGATTGTGTACTCATCTTCTCCGACTCCAACCTCTCTCAGACTCCTCAACAGCTACGCGTCTCTCACTCGAAAATACTTATTTGAATATATTGATAGAAATGTTGCTGGGAATTACTATGCTCCAATGGAATCTGATTATTCTTTTATTCTATTCTTCTTCTTTCATCTTGCAGCTTATGTAACCTAATATGGTCATCCATGTATTCATCGTTTCTAATCAAAGACAAGTAATTGCCTACCTTCATTCTTCAATTCTGGGATATATGTATTCCAGAATTTCAAAGCCAATTTTTATCAACAAATCCATTTCAAAGATGAAAAGAAATATAAATGCTGACTTTTGCTTAGGAGTAATTGTGGTCTTGGTTTTTCTCATGAGCTATAGCCTATAGTGTTGAATGCTCAGGTCCTTTTCCTGACGTATGTATAATGTATTATCATTTAGCGGTGAAGTACAATCGTGTCGATGAGCTCACAAGTGCTTCTGTGGAGATTTGACATTTTTTGCTCTGTTTTGGATACAGTGCAAGTTCTTTTTCTCTGTCTGTATTGTTGAACTGGCACACCATTTCATAATTAAGTTCATCAATCATTTTGAACTTTGATGCAAGCGGGCATGAACTATTTTTTGCAATGTCATGCTATATACTTTATATATGTATAGACTGAGACAAAGATCTTTTAACAATTCAATTCGATCTTATATGGTTTTATTTGAAGTTCTCTTAATTGAGTTAGTGTTATGTAAGTTGTAGAGTGAGATAACCTTATGTAGACATATGCATAAAACAGGACATAATTCCAGAGCATGTATACTTTCAGAGGCAGAGGCGGTCACTGGTTCTCATTTCAATTGATCCTGCACTTTTTTTTGTCTGTCTATTCAAGCAGATCAGTTATACTAGAATAATTTTTGAGGAAATATGTTTTGTGCTTGTTTCTTTCGACTGAGTGGTCAATGCAGTTATAGTTAGCACTTTATTAGGTTTGGTTGTCTCGTGGCAGATCCAGTGTGCTTGATGTGACTGAATATTTTGACTTCAGAATGAAAGGTAAATTCACATACTTGAGAAGCTACCAAACTATGGTGGTATCGTCTATTCTGCTGTTAAACATGTGCACCGCGAAGGAGAGGATATGCTTAAAATTTGAAGGAAATCTTAGTAATAAGGATTGTTTGGAGTGGATACTGTCAAACAGTAGAAGAAGACTGGGCAACCTTCTTTCCAGTCAGGAGTGGCTATGATCTCTTTGGTCAACTGGTGTGAGGCATTGTTTGGCACAGCTGGATGCGAAGAGATGTTTGGTATTGGATAGGATACCCGAGGAAACGAGAGACGCTGGAAGTTTGAGTTTTACATATTTTAAACTATCAGATTCAGATATGCCCTTCTTTTCTTCAAGATGATTATTCTGCATCTACGACACCAAAGTATATCAATTTTCTGTTATGGGTCCACCTTTTATACATAAACATTTGTATTGTTAATATGAGACAACTACCTTTAAAGCCGATACAAAATGAAAAAAACGTTTACTACCCAATCAAATTGAGTGAGTTGATACAAACAAAATTAATGGGGCTCGGATTGACATGAAAAAACACAAAGGATGGGCTAGGGATTTGATAAATACTATTAATGCTACGTAAGTTGTAATGCTCACTATGGATAGGTTGTTAAAAATTAAGATATACTCATACTCGTACTTATGTTTCGCAAATTAACTATTAACTCAACTTCTCTTTTAACTCCCACTCTTTTTTCCTAATCTTCTTCAACGGTAGTAGACCTGTTTTCTACTGCCTGTTTTCATGGTTCGCTGAACGAGAGAAAGCTTTACCCTGCTTTTTTTTTTCCTATTAAGCCTGCAACCAAAATAGCTGTCCATGTCTGCTTAGATTAGATTATTGGAATTTCTCCATTGAGTTGTACCGTCACATATTTTATCGATGTATAAGACTATCGTTAATATTAGTCTAATAAAAATAATCATAAAGAAAGCAACGGACTTGTAGATAAAGTATGTATAATGAAGGTAATTGTATAGATACCAGGTTTAATTCTGAATATTGTGAAGGATTGGATTCACGCAAATAAACAACTTAAGTAAAACGTAAAGTTTTGGGGTTATTTTGTAAAACAAAATTATACCGGGTTATGGTCCTTAAGGGTGACAATTTAATAAGGACCGGTCTTTATTAAGTAATTGTCTGGAAGTTACGTATAGTTAAATGGGAAGAACCGTTTTCTCACTTCAGTTTTATATATAAAGGTGAGTTTCACTTTTAGAATGGGACGGTATTAAATACAAAGAGAAAAAAGGTATTTAAGAAAAACAGATTTGTTTTTCCTTCATAATCAATCATTGGGTTTTGGTTGTCATCTCTTAGAAGATCATAACCTAGCAAATGATTCAAAGATCATCTACTGCAATTTCGGAATCTGAAGATAAAAAAATGTCTACATCCTGTAAGTATTTATTCCGCATTATTACAAGATGTGTTAACTTCATGGTTTAATAAGTTAGATGAGAAATCCGAAAAGTATTTCTTACAAGTGGTATCAAAGCCACCATGAAGTTAAGTTCTTAAATTTGTAGATTATGAAATTATGATTTATGAAACTAAAAATGTTTATCTATCAACAAAGCATGTTTAGATTTTAGTTTCAGATTTTAGAAGGAAATAATTATAAATATTCAAGATAGTTTAAGCATATTAAGTCGGCAAATCGTAGCAAATCCTTGCTTGAGTTAGGTTTTATATGAATCTATATATGAAACATTTAATAGCATGAGATTTATTGTGGAAAATCATATATGTTGTGAATTAAAAACGAAAGGATCACATCATGTTCATCTGTATGAAAGCTTTTAAAGAGCCTAGAAATAATAATAAAAGATTGCAGTAGTTTCATACATATATTTTATTCATAAAGTAAAACTAAATAAACTGCAAAAGCAGTTAACGAGGACATGCACCGAAAAAGCAGTTAATATAGTGAAATAAATATATTGTTATTTGAATGTATGTTTCTCGTAAATAAACGTGCAAGTTGTAAAGTAATTATAACTGTCGTCATCTTCAAGATGTGAGTAATTAAAGATGCGAACAATTGGTTTACGTGTGAGGTGGTGTCTATATTTAAGACTTTAGTTACACGAATTCCACGTTGGATAACTATCAAACTATTAGCATAATATATATATATATATATATATATATATATATATATATATATATATATATATATATATATATTAAGTACTATATTATACTATATAATTAAAGATATATTATAATATAATAAATTTAAGATATAAATTTAATCCCATTAAGTTTATAAAATGACTACAAAATAGTTTGGATCTAAAGTGAATAGGTAATCGTATAGTATTTTCTAAATTAATTAGTATGTTTTAAGTTGTCCGAATTCAGATAAATAATTAATGATCCAAAATATTTCCAAAGTGATCCCTATTGGTGATTTAATTATTTTAGACTTTTGACAAGTCTTTGATTGACAAGTATGCAAACTTTAATCGGCCGAAAGGAAGTTTAAGATTTGACATAGTTAATCTTAGACACAAGATAATTATTTGTGAACTGGTTATTAAGTAAATTGACCTAGGGAAATCGGCCCAAAGAAATATTTTCTTACTTAATTCAATTAGTAGGATCAACATTAATTATGCTCAAACTCATACACATACAAATTAATATGCTTGCCCAAAGGTATCTTATTGATGTTGTAAGAGTATGTTTTATTATGCTATGTTTATTTGTTAAATACTATGGAGATTATATGTTAAGTGATGTTTTTGGCTATTTGTTGTTTGTTGTTTATTATGTTAGCAAATTCGTATCTCTAAAAACTGGAAGGCAAAAAGGCACCCATACTTAATGGGACCAATTTTGAGCTGTCGAAAGAGGATATGTTGTTGCACGTGATGTGCCATGATTACGACTTAGCATTAAGGGTCGATGAACCTAAACCTCTGACTGATGACAGTTCTCACACGGAGAAGAAAAAGTCAGAGGCTTGCAAAAAGTCGAACATGATAAGTCTAAGGATCATGAAACAAACAATTCCATTAGCATTATGTGGTGCAGTTCCACCTGAGATCACCAATGCGAAAATGTTTCTCGAAGAGGTAGAGAAATGTTTTGCCAAGAACGATAAAGTAGAGATTAAGACGCTGCTTATTAAGCTAGCCTCTATGAAATATCGTGGCATATCAACTGTTCGTGAGCACATCTTGGAAATGTCAAACATCTCTTCCAAATTGAAAGCACTTAAGATTGACCTTCCGGAAGATGTTGTGGTAAGCTTTGTTTTTCACTCTTTCCTTCCTCAGTATAAGAACTTCGAAACTTCTTATAACTGTCAGCGCGAGAAATAGACTCTTAACGAGCTCATCTCTCAGGCAACGCAAGAAGAGGAAAAGATGAAGCAAGAACATCCAAAAGTGAAAATGGTGAAAGCTCAAGTGGATAAGAGAATTAAGAGAAAGTATGAAGGTTCAGATGCACATGCATCCGGTTCGGGATAAAAGAAGCATAAGGGTACGTCTGGTAAAGGGTGTTACTTCCATTGTAAGAAACCGGGGCACTTTAAGAAAGAATGTGAAAAATGGAGGGCTATGATGAAAGCCAAAGGTATTTTCACTTCTATGGTCTGTTCTCAATTTAGTTTTAGTGCTGAGAAATACTTGGTGGGTTGATACAGCAGCAACAACTCATGTTTTTATTTCTTTGCAAGATATGATAAGAAACCGAACCTTGAGTGATGGTGAAACATCCATCTATACAGCTGATGGCAGTTCGTGTTTAGTTGACTCTATTTGTGATTTTCGTTTGTTGCTTACCAGTGGACATTTTTTGTATTTAAAATACGTATTGTATGTACCTTCTTTTAGAAGGAACCTAATTTCCTTTCCGTTGTTGGACAAATTAAGTTATTCTTGTCTATTTGGAAATAAAAGTTTATGTCTTTATTTACATGGTAATGTTGTTGGTACTGGAAAGTTAATAGTAAATGATAACTTGTATTTATTGGATACTATAGAGGATCACAAAGAGATAATGAATGTAGATGTACCTGGAAAACTAAATTGTAAAATGGCAAATTCAGCAAAACTTTGGCACAAGCAATTAGGTCACATTTCTAGAGATGTAATTGAAAAGCTTGTTTCAGAAGGTTTATTAAATGAACTGGATTTTTCGGACTTCAACATTTGCGTTGAATGTATAAAAGAAAAACAAACCAAAGTGAAACGATTAGATGCATAAAGAGAGAAATGGGTCTTGGATTTGATACATACAGATATTTGCGGTCCGTTCCCAACAGCATCATGGAACGAACAACGATATTTTGTATCTTTCCTTAACGACTTTTCATGATATGGTATCTATATCTTATTCACGAAAAATCAGAAGTCATTGAAAATTTCAAATTCTTTAAGAGCGAGGTTGAAAAAAAACTTGGTAAAGACATTAAGTTCGTAAGATCAGACCGTGGTGGTGAATACTATGGGAGATATGATGGTTCAGGTGAACAACGTCATGGACCGGTTGCAAAGTTCCTAGGATAGTGTGGGTAGTCTCTCAGTATACGATGGCGGGTTCGCCCAACATGAATGGAGTATCTGAGATACGAAACCTTACATTGAAGGATATGGTAAGAATTATGATTAGTCATTCAACATTACCTATATCACTCTTAGGAGAAGCAATAAAATGTGCGACCTACCTACTTAATAGAATTCCGACGAAAGCAACTACTAAGACACCGTATGAACTTTGGACTGGGCGTAAACCTAGTTTAAAACATTTACATGTTTGGGGATGTTCAGATGAAGCGAATCCTTATAGGCCGAATGAAAATAAATTGGACTCCAAACGGTTAGTAGTTATTTCATCGGATATCCCGAGCACAATAGGGGTTCTAAGTTTTATGATCCTTCCACAAAGAATATTTGAGACGGGTACAACGAAATTCTTTGAGGATATAGAGTTTAAGAGGAAGAATTTAGTAACAAACATTCATTTTGGGGAAGAATCGGTAGATATTCATGAAGGTTCAAACAATGATACTTTGGTATCACATGATGATATGGTATTTAGGAGACCAATCATCACTTCAGATTTGTTAGAACATATAGATACTCAAGATGATGTTAATCTTCTTCCTATGGATGTTGTCCAAATTGAACAAAATGAATTTGTTCCAATATAGCAAAATGAAGTTGTTCAAGAAGAACAAACTCTACCTCCTCAAGAAGTTCAAGTGCAAAATGAATAAATTATGCCTTTGCATAGATCTACTAGATAAAGAGCGCTATATCTTCAGACTATATAGTGTATCTTCAAGAACATGAAAATTTTATGGTTCAACAGAAAATGATCCTTTAAGTGTTTGTGAAGCCATGAAAAGTTCTTATTCTCAGTTATGGATTAAAGAAATTAACGAAGAGTTTAAATCAATGCAAGATAAAACGGTATGAGAGCTTGTTCCATTACCTGAAGGAAAGAAGCCGATTGGTTGTAAATGAATTTTTAAAACCAAACGGGATTTTAAGGGTAATGTGGAGAGGCATAAAGCGCGACTTGTAGCTAAGGCTTTTACTCAACGTGAAGGGATTAACTTTAAAGAAACCTTCTCTCCAGTTTTATTGAATGATTCATTTCGGACAATCATGGCATTAGTTGCACACTTCGACCTTGAACTCCATCAAATGGATGTAAAGAGCAATTTTTTATAAAAACATTGAGGAAACGATCTATATGTTGCAACCTGAAAACTTTGTCTCTGGTGATCCAAAGTCGACGGTATGCAAACTAAAGAAATCTATTTATGGTCTCGATCAAACGTCTCGACAATGGTATCACAAATTTCTTGAAGTTATTGTCTCATTTGGTTTCGAGATAAATTCGGTGGGGGATTGTGTGTATCAAAAGTTCAGTGGGAGTAAATTCATATTTTTAGTGTTGTATGTTGATGGCATATTATTGGCCACAAACGATAAGTAATTTTTACATACGACGAAGAAATTTCTTTCGGACAAATTCGATATGAAAGATCTTGGTGATGCATCATTTGTGTTAGGAATTCAAATTCCATAGGAATCGATCTCATAGAATTTTGTGTATATTGAAAGTATGTTACAATGTTACGGGATGGAAACAGCAAAGGAAAGGAAACCCCTATATCAAAAGGTGAAACGTTTATCTTTAAGAAATGCCCAAATACAAAACTTGAGATTGAGAAAATGCAAAAGGTTCCATATGCTTTAGTTATTGGAAGTCTGATGTTTGCTCAAGTTTGTACACGACCATATATTTCTTTTATGGTGGGTGTGTTAGGGAGATACGTAAGTAATCCGGGGATGAAACACTGAAAAACAGTCAAAAGAGTTCTCCGGTATTTGCAACAAATAAAACATCATAGGTTAAGATATAAGAAGTCGGATAAACTGGAGGTCATAGGTATACCGACTCAGATTTTGCTGGATGTGAGGATTCTCGTCGTTCAACCTCAGACACTATATTCCTTTCAGCGGGAGGTGCACTTTCATGGAAAAGTGTTAAACAAACACTCATTTCATCTTCCAATGTGGCTGCGGAATTTGTTGTTTGTTTCGAGGCATCCAATCAGGCGCTTTGCCTGCAAACTTTTGTCACGAGATTGCGAATCATATAGAGGATAGAAAGACCCCTTAGATTATATTGTGACAATAACTCGACGGTTTAGTATTCAAACAGTATCAGGAGCTCGGTTAAGTCCAAACATGTAGATATCAAGTTTCGGTCTATTAAAGAGAGAGTAAAGAGTGGTTAAATCAGTGTGGAGCACATGTGGGGACAAACTCGATGTTAGCAGATCCTCTTACGAAGGCATTAGTTCCTAAAGCTTCTATTGAACACAACATTAACATGGGTGTTGTGTACTTATATGATTGTTAGTTTTAGTGGGAGTTTGTATTAAGCTATTAAATTTGTTTGTATTATGATAGTCGCAAACTTAAGGTCATTAATGCAAACATATTTATATATAAGTTTTTAGTGTGCTCTTATCTTTGATTATTCGTACTCTGCTGTAACTAGACCTCCAAGTAGGACCAGTTAAGAATAAATATGTAAGATTATATTTTATATTATTCTTATGCTATGCACCATGATAGATCCATGTAGTTTATTGTTGCGATATCGTGATTACTGATGCATCTATTTGTGACTTGAAATGCATTGATGATGACTTTAGCCCTATATCATTAATGGTCATTTACGGGATTGTTAAGGTTATCTATGTGACTACAGAAATTAAGAATGTTCATTAAGTGAATGCATCTTATAGTAACATATGATGATCCAAGTGGGAGATTGTTGGGATTTCTCCATTGAGTCACATGTTTTATCGATGTATCGGACTATCGTTAATACTAGTCCAATAAAAGTAATCATAAAGAAAAGGACAAACTAGTAGATAAAATATGTTTCATAGAGGTAATTGTATAGATACCAAGTTTAATTCTAAATATTGTGAATGATTGGATTCAGAAATAAACAACTTAAGCAAAACGTAAAGTTTTGGGGTTATTTTTAAAAACAAAATAATATCGGGTTATGGTCCCTAAGGGTGGCAATTTAATAAGGTCTGGTCTTCATTAAGTAACTGTCTGGAAGTTATAGATAGTTAAATGGGAAGAACCATTTTCTCACTTCAGTTTTATACATAAAGGTGAGTTTCACTTTTAGAATAGGACGATATCAAATACAAAGAGAATTTTTTTTTTAAAAAAAAAACACAGATTGGTTTTTCCTTCATAATCAATCATTGAGTTTTGATTGTCATCTACTGCAAGTTCGGAATTTGAAGATAAAAAAATGTCTACATCCTGTAAATATTTATTCCGCATTATTACATGATCTGTTAACTTCATGGTTTAATAAGTTAGATAAAAAGTCCAAAAAATATTTCTTACATAGATTACCCATCTATGAATAAAATTAAATAGCTACGATATTCTTGTTGATAGCTACATCTATCAATCGGATATTGAAATGCGAATGAACCTGTCATTAGATAAGATCACAACTTTATATGAGAAATATGATAAAAGAGAGCAGGATATTCAATCGCCTAGGTTGAAATATGAAGTAAGGCAGATGAATGATAAACATGATGTAGATAACCAATTTGATCGTTCTTGCGCAACTCGCAAAGTTTGAAGTGAGAAGAAGAAAACATATTTCGAATCTAAGAAAGAGCGTTATACTTCACGAAAAGAGAAAAAAGATAAACAAAGATATGTTAGGTCAAGTGACAATGAGTTAAATAGTTCAGGATCAGAATTCAAGAGGTACCACGGTTCCTCGAAAAAGGAAAAAGGTCGGCCTCGTAAATCACGAAGAGAATATAGAACAAAAAATGAGAATGTTCCACGTTATTTGAAAGAAGTAGAATGGTGTGAAGGGAACACATCAAATCAGTATACAGAGATGGATGCTCGAAACTTATATGCTATTATAGGAACTGTAAATGATAATCAATATGTACAAAGAATCGACTGGAGAAATTATCCTTTGACAGCTGAGATAAGGTTCATCATTCTTCCAAAGCGGTTTGATATCTCTAAGGTTGAAAAGTTTGATGGGATGCAAGATCTTGATGACCACATCGACAAATTTAAAAACTGCATGATGAATTTCGAGGACGATGATAGGTAGGTGTGTAGGGCTTTCTCTCAAATATGTAAATGAACAACTTTGAAGTGGTATAATAGGATTCCAAAAGGATCCATTTCCAATTTTAGAGATTTTTATACAGCATTCCGAAGACAATTTGTGGAAGTAAAGAGATTCGGGAAAATGGAGACACAATAATACAGTCCAAATAAGAAGTGGGAGAAAAGATGAAGATATTAAGCAATTTGTGTTAACCAAAGCTGGTTTGGATAATTGTGAGGAGTTGGTAGCAATGACAGCCTTCGATAATGATTGTTACCAAGATATTTAACGAATGAAACAACGAAACGAAGAGCTTTAACCTTTGGAGTGTTGATGGATTAAGTGGAGGATCAAATTAAGGTAGAATATTCAAATAGATTTTGAGGAGTGGTTATGACTAGTCAGAAGAGTTGAGGACATATTCCAAACAATCAAGGGCATTCTTCAAACTCAGCATAATCATAGTGTCTAAGGAACAACAATAATTTACCTCCTCGAACTGGAGGGTATGCAACTCAAGCTATACGATATCAGTTTTAGAGACCAATGCCCAATCAGTGGATAAGGCCTGAGTACTATGCTGATTTAACTGAAAATGGTGTTGCAATGTATGAAAAGGCAAAGAGATATATGAGTTTTAAAAACCCTACTCTGATAAATAGGTCAAGGGAAGAGCGTAATAACAGATTTTGTAAATATCATAACGATATCGGACATGATACTGTAGACTACATCTCTTTAAAGAAGAAGGTGCAAGCTTTAATTGAAAATGGCAAGCTATTGGCCCATGTAAATGGGCAAAACAATATATACGAGGCCCCTGTTGCATCGACTTCTCATGCAGCAAATCCAAATTTACAGATAGAAAATTTGATGATTCTAGATTCTAAGATTGATGATTTCGATTTTGCGTCGCAATATTTAGATGCAGAACCAGATTGATTAATTTTGATAGCGGTGGATGAGCTATTGAAACAAGGTCGAGTTCAAAGTTTGTGCGAGTACTTTGAATCCTTGGCCATCTTTGGAAGAGATACGATGACTGGAAACACCTATAGCTCTAGAAAGAGGCATGCGGTGAGTTTAGCTACTCAGATTGAAGGATGAATGTCTACTCATTTGTATGGAAAGAAGGATACCCCTTATATTCTTTTCAATGAGGATGATTTAAGAGAAACTGTCGGTCCTCATGAAGATGTTGTAGTCATTAAGAGAAACTGTCGGATTTCTCGGTCAGACCGCACTATAATTAGATTCACAGGAGTGACGGATCATGTAATTGGGGAATTCTAAGGGGAGGTATGTTTTGGAAATGGACCTTTTAGAAAGAAGGTTCAGGTTTTATTAATGGTGGTGGATTGTCCGACTAACTATAATGCCATTTTCGGGAGATCTTGGCTTTCGAGGATGTATACAGTTGTATCTACAGTCCACCAGTGCTTGAAATATGTCATCGGAGACTTCGTGGGGGCTGTCTGAATTGATCAGAAAGTTTTCAGAGAATGTTATGCCATAGCTCTTCAAATTGGAGAGTCAGGTAGTGGTGATAAAATAACTGAATAACAATTGAGAGGGTTAACCTTAGATGTTGAGGAATGGATTAATGATTCAAAGGAAACCCGAGATTCTTTAACCAGTAAGTGAAAGTATAGAAGAGTATGCTTTTCGTAATGGAAAAATACTTCGAATAGAAACTTTACTGACCCTAGCTTTACGTTAACAGTTGTTGGAGTTTTTATTTCATAATTTGGATGTTTTCCCTAGAAAAGAGAAGATGTGGAGTTCTGATCGAGGTGATATGTTATAGTCTAGCAATTAATCCGAAGGTTAAACCTGTTATACACAAAAGATGTGTTTTCTCTTTTGAGAAAGAATAGGCTATTGTTGCTGAGGTGGAATCGTTTGTCAAGGGTTGGACATATAAGAGAGTTATAATATCGCTTATGGACAAAAAACCTAGTGGTGGTTAAAAAAAAGAATGGAAAAATGAGGATGTGCGTCGACTTCACAGATTTATATCGAGTTTGTCCTAAAGATCCATTTCCAGTTCCTCGAATAGACCAATTGATTGATTTTACTTCAGGAAATAAAATTTTATCTTTTATCGATGCCTTTGCAGGGTATAATCAAATTCTAATGGATCCAAAGGATCAAGAGAGAACCACCTTCATCACGGACCGATGCTTGGATTGTTATAGGGTTATGCCCTTTGGATTCAAAAATGTTGGAGCAACATATTTTGTGGTGGCTGCCTGGAAGATGCACCCTCATTTTCAAGCTCACACTATTGAGGTTTGAAATTCATTCCCATTGAAAAATGTTATGCAACGCCCTGACATTTCTGGAAGGATGACCAAATGGTCGATACAGCTGGGAGATTTTGATATTATTTTGCACCTTGGACGGCTATCAAGGCCTAAAATTTAGCTGATTTTCTTGTTGAGTTTCATTCAAGTATATCAGACGAAGAGATTGAAAATGAGGTCTTGCCAAAGAGTTCAATGCGGGTGGTTCGAACGGATGGAGGTGCTAACATTCTAGAGTGCAGTGTGGGAGTTCAACTGATTACTATATCTGGGGAGGCAATATTTAAAGCCATTAAATTTGGTTTTCATGCATCGAATAACAAAGCTGAATATGAAGTTGCATTGGTTGGTTTACAGCTTGCGAGCATTTGTGGGGCAACGTCAGTCTTTTCGAAAAAAATTCCATGTTAATATAAAATCAAGTGGTTAGAATTTCCAAAGCTAAAAAGGACAATTTGATTTTATATCTTCGAGGCCTTCGAAATTTGACTATTTTGTTTGAGAACGTTATTGTAGAACATATCAGCCGAAGATACAATACAATTGCTAATTCTTTGGAAACCGTGGCATACAGTGAAGAATATCTTTGGATCTTACTGCATGAGAGTCCTTCTATTATAACCAAGTCATAGTAATGAAAGTATGCAAAATAAGTTTTTGTAAAACAAGATGTAATTTGATGGGACTGGAGGACTGATATCCTGAATTTCTTGTTAAGAGGAACGCTGCCCCAAGATGTGTAATTGGCTAAGAAATGAATTATAAAGCTCATGGCTATGTTGTATTAGATAGAGTTTTGTACAAGAAGTCTTTAAGTAGGCCATTATTGCGTTGTTTGAATAAACAAGAGTGTCAGGAAATTTTATCAGAGTTACATGATGGTGACGGTTCAACACACTGTGGTTTCAAGGCATTGACACGTCAGGTTTTGTTGGCAGGATATTATTGGCCTTCAAAAATGAATGATGCTAAGAGTTTAGTTCAAGGTTGTGATACTTGTCAACGATTTTCCGATTCTATTCATAAACCTGTTGTTCCACTCATGTCTATTACCAAAGCCATCATTTTTACAGATGAGGAATAGATTTAGTAGGACCATTGCCTATGGAATCTGGGGGACGCCAAATGATTATTGTGGGGTGGACTATTTTTTGAAGTGGGCAGAGGCTGAGCCATTGTCTGAGAAAAAATCCAGGAATGTTATTAAGTTCATTGTGAACAATATTTGTTGCTGCTTTGGGGTACCTTAAACAATTACCACAAAAAATGGTCTTCAATTCAACACTGAAAAAATGGATTCTTTTTGTACTTCGAGGGGAATTACATAGTGTTTTTCTACACCTTTTCATCCCCAAGTAAATGGTCCGATGGAGGTGACGAATAGATCAATTTTAGAAGGTATAAAGAATAATTTGACAAGGTTGTAGGAAAATGGCCTAACTATTTGCAAGAGGTGTTATGGGCCTATCCAACAACTCCTAGAGATATTACTAAAGAAACTCCTTCTGTGTATGATATGGATGCTTTTAGTCATGCATAATCTACATAACCTTCTTATAAAGTACTTTAATATTCCGAAGACCTGAATGATGAAGCAAAAAGAGCATATTTGGATCTGATAAAGGAAAAAAGACTTATATCACATTTGAATATGATCATTATCAAACTCTAATGAGAAGCAGGTATAATTCGAAGGTAAAAAGGAGGGATTTCAAATTTGGTGATAAAGTTTTAAGAAATGTATTTCTCCATACAAAGGATAAGCGCCTTGGAAAAATGGCCCCAAATTGGGAAGAACCTATATGGTTGTATAAAGAATAAAGTCGGATTCTTATCGCCTTTGTGATGAGTAGGGAATGATGCTTTAAAATCCTTGGAATATACAACATGTAAAATTATATTGGGATTAATGTTTTCTTTTGAAAACTTTTTGAATAATTGGGACACTCTTTCCTACCTTGTTGGCCTAAAGAGATTTTAATAATGTGCTATATAAATATTCGATGTCATCAATAAAAGTTTTTTTTGGCCAATGGTTGTTTCATTATAATTATTTAAATTATTTTGGTAACTAGTCAAAGACTGATCATCTTTGAAGTTGACCAAAAGTAATTATTCCGAAGTGTTGTATGTTTATGAAACACTTTCCGAAGAAACCCATATTCAAAGTGCTACTTTATACAAACACACTATATTATTCGAAGTGTTACGTTCTTTAAACACACTATAATATTCGAACTGCTGCATTCTTTAAACGCACTATAATATTTCAAGGTAAACATGTCTTATTTTATACAATTATAAATATAGACATAATGAAAGTATGAGAGAAACAAAATACTTTGGCATTAATGGTAATCCGATCGTACACAAAATCGAGTCATCCTATAACAGCTGGATGACAAGTACAAAAAACAATAAGATAAGTGAAGTTATTTGTACTCAGAGTTTTCTTCGGAAGATTCTCCTTGTTCAGATGCAGTTTCTTGTGATCAAAGGCTATTCGATCAAAAGCTTCACTTGGGCGATTTTCAATGAGAATTAGCTCCCAGAAGTTTGAGAGGTCAACTTTTAGAAATAAGGCATGAGTTTCACGAAGCAAGTTAACAACTTTTTTCTCTTCGGCATTTTGAATGGTCGCTAGCATTCCTTCCCACATTCGTTTTCAGCAGTAACCACAACGAGTTTTTTCTCTTCATCGAACTGAGTCTTAAGAGCATCTATGTTCTCTGTCAATTTTTTCTTTTCATCCTCACTCTTATTTAGTGACTATTAAAGAGTAGAGTATCTTTGTTTCTCTTAATATAAATTTTGAGCATGTTTAGACTTGTGCACAGTCCTGAGATGATTTTTGAGATAAATGATTCCTCTGCTCTGATCTGGCTGATTGAAATCTATGAAATTGCTTCTCCACGGTATTCTCGAATATTTCCCGAATTGTTTTTTCAGCAGCAACAATTTTCTTTTGAAGCACCATTTCCTTCGCTATATTCTCCAAGTGGCTTGGGGAATATTCAATTTCTTGGCATAACTTTTGTGCTACAACGCCAAGGCTGGTAAATGGTTGGAGAGAAAATGTAACGTCTTTGGATGACTCTTCAGCAAGTATGAATATTGATCTGGTGTAGGGCATGAGAGAGAAGGTAAACGGTGGCAAAGAATCTCTGATTCAGTTACCTCGAGAAGAACATGAGCAAATCTTTCACCATAATACTGTAGTTGGTTCTGAATCCCTTAGAAGTATGGATCTTCATCTCTATCAAGATCTTGAGATTGATCGATGTTGATGAAGATATTATGATCAAAGTGATCATCTCCTTGGTTATTATCTGCTGCAATATGTCCTTGATTATCTTCTTGATCATAATTTGCTCCAGTTTATCTTTGTTGATCCTCCACCACAATGACTTCGTAAGTTTTGGAAGACAACACTTCTTGTGGGGTCTATTCAATTTTCGTTTTTGCCTTCTTTTGTGGTGATGTCTTGGATGTGCTTTTTTTTTTGAAACAACAGTCTTCTTTCTTTTTTGGGAAGGCTCAACCTCCTCCTCCTCTTCAATAGTGGGAAGGTTTTTTTCTGTTAAAATAACAATAAAAAGAGAAGCAGTTTATTGTTACCCTCCAGACGAGATTGAGTCTTGCTGTGTTCGCCTCAGATATTTTCTTTCCATTTTCCCAGGCCTTGAAACGAAGACAATTTTTTTCTTCCAAAACTTGTTAGCCTCGAGTATGTCATCGACTATCTTGAGATCATCGTTAAGTGTGAGATAGTAGAAGGGCAGGATAGGACCCTTCAAAAGTTTGGTCCGGGAAATAATATCTTGGATGGAAAGAGGAATTTGGGAAAGTCTCGAAGCCATGATAATTGACAGAAGGGTGAGCCATTGGTTAAGGTGGCTTGCATAGGACATAGATCGAGGAGCTCAAAATATTCTAAAATCATTGAGTCTAACAGAAACCAAAGATCCCAGTTGATAATCTCTGGGTACACCACCAACTCATCCTTTCAAAAGTCAAGTGGAGCCTCTTCTTATTTCAGAAGTCGAAGCACAATGTTATCTGGCATTCCCATTATTTTTTAAAGGAGACAACGTGAGAATCTGGATAATAAATATATGGAAATTTTTTTAGTGCTAATATATACTCTGGATTCAGTGGCCTCAGTTTCTCACCTATTGAAGTAGTTAGTTCTTCGGAGAGTTCAACATGAGATTTCTTTTTCCCTCTTTTAAGTGCTTTTATCTTTGTAACACCCTTAACCATTTCACTATCAGTTTCTTTCAAACCATCATCCTCTGTATCAGCTTCAATGATCGATTGGGTAGCTTCAGAGTCAGCTTCGTCCTCAGATGCCTCATCTACAAGTTGAGGTGTGTTGGGATTCGAGGTTGATTCTCCATTAACAACGCTTGAGGGATTTGTTTGAGACGTTTTAGTTGTCTCAATAACTTCCGCCAGGGGAGGAGAAGAGGATGTAGGATTCAAAGTATGGTCAACGTCGTCTTCCATAGTGATAAAGGTTTTTATTTTATGGGTTTTAGGAAGAACTTTTGAATGAACTGAAGGGGTTTCCTTGCGTATTTGTCGAGGGGATTCAAAACTAAGTGGAGAATGAGTTTCTTCTGATCTCCTTCAAATATATGTGGTTTAGGTTACTTTGCGGTTGATTCGAGGCGTTGAATTTGCAGAACTAATTCAAGGTGATGAACTAGTTATAGATGGTGAAATTCGAGGCGTGTGTGGCATTTGAGTTTTTAACGATTGAATTTATTCTGGAAGAGATGAATATGATAAAGAATGAGGAGTTTGGTTTGGATCAAAGTTACCTTAATATAACATCTCTGTGGAAAATAGATGAGTGTTGCTTATTAATCCAGCTGCTATGTATTCATCTGCCCTTTCACTTATGCAGAAGTAGTCGTATGTTCCAAAGTGAGTTTTCTTTTTGTCCAGAGAGGATCAAATTCTGGTTTTTTTTATCTCTTGGCTAATTGAGTTTTGGATGTTTTCTTATAAAAAAAATTAAATAATGGGTGGTGGGTTTGTGTTTTTTTGGTGAACCTAACTTGGAGACTGAAGACTCAGATGAAGGTAGCTAAGAAATCTGAGGAACAAGATGGCTTTCTATCTCTAAAAATACGTTGTGAAGAAAAATGAGGCAAAATGAGGTATTTATAGAAGGGATTAAGGGAGAGAGAAGTGGAAGAGGTGGAAAGAGAGATTGGGCAGAATGATAAACGGTTGCGTAAATGAGAGCTTGATACCTGCCACATGACAGACCTAGTGGCAAACTTAGTACCTAGGGTATCATCACCCCTTTAATATTTTACTTCGAACAATTATGACCGTTAGAGAAAAATATCTCAATACAAAACGTTCGAAGTATCAACAAATAGTTGCTTTAATTTGAGGACATGATTCTATCAAGAATGTGGAACACTAAACTCAAAGCAGTTTGAATCTTGGTTGAAGGGACTTTTCTCCACTAATTAAACTTTTCTATAACAGACTAGTTCTCATTCATTGACTTTCATAAGAACTAAATGGGCTACTGATAAGAAAATATATTTATAAGGATCAAAATGTAACAAACGAAACCTTGTATAATAAGTTACGTAGATGTGGAAGAGATTTGGTACTTTATGTAAAGATAAAGAGCTATTGTGCAATTATACCTATTTCATAACTGATTCTGTTACGTTTAAGTCTTGGTGCCTCTATATAAAGGCCATGACTAAACTACTTGCATACTTTTACGTTATCTCTCTAAACTTTACTTCTCAACTTCTCTTTCTAAGATCAAATTTAATCCACACAAGAACCTTAATGCATTTCCTCAATCTCAAAGTTTGTCTTCGCACATTGACTTACACTTAATTTTGTCTCCTTCTGTAATAGATTTATTTGAGGCGTACTAAAGTTATGAACTTACTCATACTGAACATTTAATACCCATAGTCCTCAACTGAGTTCATTTAAAAAAAAACTAATTATTTAAAGAACCTTGTGGGACCATGGTTGATAAGTTGGACTGAGCCCACAAATAGATTTTTTTAATTTTGCATAACATGGACTTTGAATCACCTATTACAAATTTATGAGGCCGCACCATATAAAACCTTTTGTTTAATGTCACGTTGTAATAAAAAAAAACAGTTTAACATCCATTTGATGAAACTCTAGGTTAAAGTGTGGTGTTGTTGTCACGACTTGCCTAACTAAGTTTTTCATAAAATTTGATATAAAATACTTTTTAACCCAATTCGTTTACATTGACTATATCGCATTGTCACAAATCGTACTTTATGTCTCTCTATATTATTGTTAGAATTTCGATTGGTATTTGTAACCTCTTTTACAACCATAAGCTTTATTTATTAAGGTAATATGATAGGATCCCGATTATATTATCTTAGATTTACTTATACTTTTCTGGATGCAGTGTTGATCCGCAAGGGGAATCATAAATTTTTATGACTTTATATTGGGAATCTTTATGATCTTGGAAATCTACGCTATCCAACCATAAATTGTTCTTCATTATCTAGTGAATCCACTTAAAGACTTTATTTCTTAACTTTACACTTTCTTGAGAATGTGAAGTTTGAACTTTTTTAAACAATTTCATTTTGTTCCTTATATGGAAGCACTTTAATACAGACATTGAAACTAATGATATGATAGGTGAGAATCAGTCCATTAAAACAATTTCAAATATAATTTGATTTTTATTTTTTTAAAATGATATAAAAATTAAAGCTTAAAAATTAATTTTGATTTTTTTAATAAACAATTATCTATTAGTTTTGAAAATATAATATATAAATAACAAATTGGAAAAAGCCCCCACAATTTTAAATAACAAATTGGTTCTATGGTCTTTTTGTATTATCAGTTATGTATATGTTATATCGGATTATCTATTTTATTAGTTCGGTTCCGAAATGAATCTACCAATTTATCCATATTATTGGTTCAGTTCCAAAACAGAACTATCATTCATCAGTTTTATTGATTTGATTCCGTACCAGTATCTTTAGTTTCGGTTTTTAAAATGAAACCGTAAACCGAAGTATTAAAATTAAATCGGATTCTTAGCGTTTTGATTCTGGTTCGGTTCACAGCTGTGACAAAGATACATAGCTTAGCTTAGCTTAGCTTGGTTGTTATTAAAGATGGAAAATAGATTGGAGATGTTTTTAGGCAGTTTATGTAGATGGCACGTGAGCATTATCTGGTACAAAATGTGAGGTGTATAAGGAAAGGCATTTGAGCCTCAAAATCGCAAATGATACTTATCTCTAAACAATCAAGGAAGACTAAAATAGAATATTGGCCACATCCACGTCCTGACAAATAAATGCAGTCTATTATAGTGTATAGATATAGAATTATAGATAGATGAAGTAAGTAACTCACTGTTGTGGAGTGGCGAGAATGGCGAAGCCGGTGTCGCTTGAAGTATGGAATCCGAACGGGAAGTACAGAGTTATTAGCACGAAACCGATGCCTGGAAGTCGATGGATTAATCTACTGACCGACCAAGACTGTCGCCTCGAAGTAACAACATCCTCATTCTTACGACTCACTTTGGTTGCAATGGCAAACATTCCACTAATCTTGTCTTTGAATTCTCAGATTTGTACAGAGAAAAAAACTATTTTGTCTGTTGAAGATATTGTGGCTTTGATTGGTGATAAGTGCCATGGAGTTATCGGCCAGGTATTTTCTTTTTTCTTATTCACCAAATTAATAAATCATGTAATTTAATTTATGTATCCAGTTGACAGAAGATTGGGGAGAGACACTGTTCGGGGCGTTGAGCAGAGCAGGAGGCAGAGCTTTTAGCAACATGGCCGTTGGTTACAACAATGTTGATGTCAATGCTGCCAATAAGTACGGTATCTCCGTCGGAAACACTCCTGTAAGTTCTTTTATTATTATTTCAATTATTATTATTTCAATTATTATTATTTCAATTATTATTATTATTATTATTATTATTATTATTATAGGGAGTTCTGACCGAAACCACGGCAGAGTTAGCAGCTTCCCTTTCCCTGGCTGCGTCAAGAAGAATCGTTGAAGCCGACGAGTTCATGAGAGCTGGCTTGTATGATGGATGGCTTCCCAATCTGTATGTCACCTTAACAACTATAATTCTTATTCAAACTCAGTCTCGTGTGACATCATTCATATATATACACACACACACGTGTTTACAGCTTCGTGGGAAACTTGCTGAAAGGCCAAACTGTTGGTGTTATTGGAGCCGGTCGCATTGGTTCTGCATATGCTAGGATGATGGTATGCTTAAGCTGCAATATTTATAACTAAAACAGTCTCATTTGACATTTGACACTAATGCAGCCTTTCCATATAGGTTGAAGGATTCAAAATGAACTTAATTTATTACGATCTCTACCAATCCACACGTCTCGAAAAGTTTGTTACTGGTATGTTTTTCACTTGACTTGATTATTTCTCAGTTTCACCCATTCTAGAAGCATTTCCTCTGCCTCTTCTGCAGCTTATGGCCAATTTTTGGAAGCCAACAATGAACAACCAGTTACCTGGAAGCGGGCTTCAACCATGGAAGAGGTTCTTCGGGACGCTGACCTCGTAAGAATTCTTCTCGTATAAGAAGTAACAATTTTTTTACTTATAAGACTCAAAGCCAATAAGCCTATATGCATTATATACCAACCTTTGGGTTCATTGCTTGGGAAGTGAGATGTTTTGCTTATCTCAATTCTTTTATTGGTCAAATAATAACTAGGTTGTGAAATATATATATAAGTTATTCAATTCTCATTAAGAGAACATTAGTCGGCCTTACATATTTCATAAATTTACCTTATAGGATTTTTCGATAAATTTTATTCTTTTCTTTCAGATAAGTCTCCACCCCATTTTGGATAAAACAACGTATCATCTTGTCAACAAAGAAAGACTTGCATTGATGAAAAAGGTAAATAGTATTGTACTTTGTTCTAAAGGTATTGAAAACTCAAAGGCACAGTCTGTCTTATCAAGTGTTGTGTAGGAAGCAATCCTTATCAACTGTAGTAGGGGCCCGGTGATTGACGAAGTTGCTCTTGTCGAGCATCTGAAGCAAAATCCAATGTTTCGTGTAGGTCTTGATGTGTTCGAGGTACCTATAGTCCAAAATCATCTGTTTCTAGTTATATGTGTGATACAATTCTTTTAACGAGCGTGCTTGATGCTTGATGCTTGATTCTTGATTCTTAATGCTTAATGCTTATTGCTTATTGCTTATTGCTTATTGCTTATTGCTTATTGCTTATTTCTTATTACTTATTGATTTAGGATGAGCCATACATGAAACCAGGACTTGCTGATATGAAAAATGCTGTAATTGTCCCTCACATTGCTTCTGCTTCCAAGGTAAAATTTATCCAATATGACTAAGACTGATATTTTTTGATTTCAGAAAGAACCTTAGCCTTAGCCTTAGCCTTAACTAGTAATTCATTTTGAGCAACCAAACACACACGTTTGACATCACCCTGAAGAAAATTTGAGATTTTATTCTCCAACAACTGATTTGTGCAGTGGACTCGCGAAGGGATGGCAACACTAGCTGCTCTTAACGTCTTGGTATGTGGGACTGGAAAACAAATAGAAAACGTGTATTTGTATTTGTATTTGTATTTGTATTTGTATTTTATTAACCAGTGTGACATTATAGGGAGGTATTAAGGGATACCCGGTATGGGATGACCCGAACCGCATTGATCCTTTCTTGGATGAGAATGTTCCTCCGCCTGCTGCATCCCCAAGCATTGTTAATGCCAAATCATTAGGTACCGCTTCTGTGTTGGTCATAAAAGAGGAATACTAGATACTATTGACAATAAACTATAAACTATAAACTATAAACTTACTTTGTTATTCTACCAGGACTACCAGTCTCAAAGCTGTGAGATATAATCCACCCAGGGACCTTCTCGTCTCTCCATATGGAAGCCTATAATAATGTATATATACATTACTACTCCTGCTCCGGCTCTGGGTTTGGGTTTTGTTTTTGTTTTTGTTTTTCTACCTTTTTGTCAAAAAGGCTATTCTGTATGATACATGCATTTATATTCCATCCCATGTTTTCTTTTAAGAAGAATACTCGATTTTGAATATGTTTGATCATTAACATAACCTTTCCAATTAAAAAATCATCTATCGTATTGACAACAATCAATTTCCTAGGGTCCATATATGGTTCCTTCTTTGATCATAGACTAATTGACAATTAGAATAACTCAATTTATTCATCAAAACTTCAAACAGGAATATGATACCAAGATTATAAACTGTACTTCTTTTAACTTTTCATCGGAACAAGAGTTCCAATCATTGGGGTTGGCCCAGCCAAATAGGCAAAGCAACTTATTGGAAACCGGATACTTTGGGGTGCAAGCTTGATGCGATCAGCGCCAAATTGGCGGCGGCAAACTAGGAGATCTAACACGAATCATAGTTTTATGTAAACTTTTCGGTCCAAGACTGGTCGTGATTAACTCCATAAATATTATTTATTAACAACTAATACGAAGGAAAGCCTACGACAAACAAAATATTACTTATTCTTCGAATAATTGATACAGAGTCAAGTTTATCAAGAACAAAACAGGGCTAGTTTACCGTGAACAAAATATGACTAGTTGCGCCAAAGTTAGAATAGTGTGTTTTTATAAAAAATAAAGTTCCTCTGAATATGTAATTTTTGAAGAGGTGTGCTTTTGCCTAATAATTTTTTAATGATAATAACTTTTTGTATGGGTTTTGGTGTAGTTTATTTCTGTCGTAGGGTAATTTTGTAAAGTGTTTTGAATGTTTTGTGGAATTAAATGTTTAGAATAGTGGGAGTAGAAAGATAATTAGGCGGTTTATTAGTAATAATTATAATTTTTTATTACCCTCATTAATGATAGTGGTGGGGTTATTTATACTTAATTACTAACTTATGAGTTTATCGGGTCGGATCGTGAAGGCAGGTCAAGTTTAAGGACCTGTTAGTAATCTGGTTTGAAGTGACTAGTAGTTAGCTTAGTCAACATTTAATACATTTGTCCTGTTCGAAATTTCATTATAGTGGTTTGGTCCGAATTTCTCTTCGAATTAATGTCAAGGCGCAGTAGCTCAAATATCTGAACTCATCAGGTTTGATAATATCTATAAATAAACCGTCATTTCAAGAACAAAGCATATTCTTACATATCTCTCCAAATATCTCTTACTTGAATTCTCTCTCAAATATTTAAACATTCTCGTCTTGATCCAGATTTTTTAGTTGTTTATAATCTGAATCTAAATGTTTGTTATATCCTAAAAGAACTTCATAAAAATATCTAAGTAGAGAATTTTGACAATATATTTCTACGTGTCTCAAACTCCATCCTATTTTTTGGCTCCTTTCCGGTGAGTCTCCTATGAAAATTGTGTTGATAAAATTCTATAATTTGTTGTTTCCATATCTATATTTTCTAACAATAAAAACTAATTAGTATCAAACAACCATGGCTACAATCAAAGTGAGGAATCAAGACCCTGTTCGTTTGGACCGTTTCAATAGTTCAAATTTTACTCGATGGCAAGAAAAAATTACATTCTTGTTGACAACACTAAAATTTCATTATATTTTGGATCCAAAATGATATGGTCCTCGTAGAATCGGCAGTCTGAAATGGGATGGGGATAACTTTACAACCATGAACCTACAAATATTCAAGGATCAAAAGATGTCGATCGATAGGTCACACAGAGGTTTTAGAAAGGCCTCTCATATTCTAACTGATCTTTATTTAGATATGACGCACCAAATGAAAAACATGTTTTCTTTTGGATATTACACATTTGGAAGAGAAAGACAAGACATAAGAATTTTTTCTAAATAAAAGATAGTCTACATATTTTGAAACTGAGTACAAAGTTTTTAAAAGAGAAAGAACAAGCTTTGAACACAATTAAAGATGTTCGTGGAAATATAATGAACAAGCCTTAAATACAATTAATGATATTCTTGGAAACATAATGACCAAGCTTTGAACGCAATTAAGGATGTTCTTGGAAAAATAATGCACGAATATTGAAAATACAAAGTATTAATGATATAATATTCAATCAAATATTTATTATTTCCTCCAAAGACGTGGTTATTGTTGTAGAAAGACATTAAGAATTTTCAAAAAATTGGCAATGGTGATGTGAAAAAATCATCTCATTAAAAACCTTGTCAAGAAAATCCATTGGGACGAAACTTAAACAAAGGGAAAACTGTAAAGTTTTGAGAAACTTTCCAATTCATTGAAATCAATTAGCTTAAATCAAGACCAAAATGGTTTGGAAATATTTATTTCAATACTTTGTATTTCGGCACACAAATTTCCCATCTGATTAAGCAATCCTCCAATAGCTTTGTTAAGTTTCTTAGCTCTCGATCAAGTTATTGGACCAACCAGTATACCAATAATATCATTAGCTTCAAGCTCAACCTCTCGTTCAAGGTTCTTGCACATTCCCACGTTTGAAGATCCTTGTGCTATCTACGATTATATCATCCTCTTCCACTTGAAAAGGATTTGAACTTAAATCCGTTGCACCTGTAACAAAAAGAACTGAATCAGAACATTGAAGGTAAGACTCACTTTATACTTACCTCACATGTCAAGTTGATAAGCATTATTGTTGATCTTTTTTCTTACATCAAATCGTCCATCAATTTACGCATCAGTTTTAACTTCTTCTCTTCTTCAAAAAATTTCCTTTCTTAAGTGCACCCATACTTGATCTCCAACCTAAAAAACTTTCTCACTTCTTCCCTTGTTTTCTTATTTGATATACTTTTCACTTTTTCATTTCTATGTTTTTCTATGCATTCTCATAGATCTATTTGACAAGTTCATCTTTCTATTTCCCATCTATGCTAGTTCTTTCACTCGAAGAAAAATGGATTAGATCCAAATGAGAAATTGGGTCAAATTTATAAATAATCTGAAAGGGAGGGAACCCAGAAGTCGAATGCACATAATGATTGTATGCACATTCAACATGTGGCAACCGGTCTTCCCAAGTTTGTAAGTTTTCAAGTTCTTTTTAATAAATGCACGTAGAAGAATGGACAAATTCTTATTTACTACTTTTGTTTGTCCATTAGTTTGGGGGTGACCTGTAATAGAAAATAAAAGGTTAATTCCTAACTTAGACCATAGAATTTTCCAAAAGTAGTGCAGTAACTTAGTGTCCTTATCTGAAACCATCATCTTACGCATGTCATGCAAACAAACTATTTTTTAAATAGTAGATTAGCAATATGCAATGTATCACCAGTTTTATGACAAACAATAAAGTACGCTATTTAAGAGAATCGATAAACAACCACAAAAATAGAATCCTTACCAGTGATAAGGATATGAAATGGTGAGGGCTTAAATGTAATATAATTAAGGTGTATGTGATAAATTTTATAGTTGAAAGAGGGTATTTGAACTACTTGTAAATATAAGGGGGTTGAAGTGGAATTAATCCATTTGTATAACCGATTCAGTTAGATTAAGTATGGTGCGCCTATAAATAAAGGTTAAGACAATGAATAAAATGTGACACTTTTTCATTAGACTGATTTTACTTTCTCTCTCTACAATTAAACTCTCTATTTTACTTTATCTCTCTACAATTAAACTCTTTCTTTTACTTTCTCTCTCAAGAAACAAGATTCACACTTAACAAATTGGCGACCACAGTGGGAGATCTATTCGATTGGTACCTTGATTTTACAAATAAAAACCAGAAATTATAAAGTTCTTGCATAGTTATTGATGAGTATGATTATCTGAATCGCTTTAGTAAATGAAAGAAGTAAGTTTTAGAGAGAGAAATAGATTCTAGAGAAAGAAAATCAGAGTGCTCAAAGGTTCTAACTCAAAAATCCAACCCCTTTATTAAATCAGCCTTGGTTTTTATATAAAGGCACAACGACTTAGCGCACAACTGAAAACGGTTACATAAAAAGGGGTAATCACATAGTTCTAATTTCCTCCTCTAACTTAACAATCTGCTATATAATATTTTATTATTTATATTTTAGTCCTTAGATTTCCACTTCCTTATCAGTAGCCCCCTTAGTTCTCATGTCAGTAAATGAATGAGAACTAATTAACTCCGATAAGCAAAACTGAAGATAATTTCCTCTTCCATAATCCGAAGTAAGTCGATCGTTCTATTACATCATTATTTGCTCCAAATACATCGACATATGTCCACATATAATCATCATTTCATATCACAATTTGAAGCAATAATTATCTTAGGTATCGAACCTACTTCTCAGCAAATCATGACCATATAGGTGTCAGGCCTACAACTAGGCCCTTAGTGTATGAGATGTCGAACCCGTATTTACGTAACCGTTTTAATTTCTACCAAATCAGCATAAACCTTTTCCACTTTTCAACACGTCTTTTCTCCTCTTATAAATTCATCTGCAACTCATTTTTTGATCCATAAACAACATTCTTTGAGAGAGAAAACTTAGAATAACTCTAAAATCCTTTGCTACCTTCACCGATTTCTTCAAACTTACTGGCTAGCTTCATCAGAAAATTCATATTTTCTGATCAACCTTCAACCAGTTTATGAGAAAGTGCCAAAATTCAAGAAGATCCAAGGCCATAATTCCCAAAGAGCCTAAATCGACCAAATCAGACAATAATGTCTTCAGAGCTTACGATTATTTCTGCATCAGTGAAAGAGCAGAAGAATATAGAACTAATGGGTTGATAAGCAACGCTCCTCTTGGAACATCCACAAAGACCATTTATTTTGGTAATTTCGATCCTTCAAAAGTTCCTGCCTTTTCGCCTTCGCCTATTATAGAGGAAAGTCAATCTTCAAAAACTCGAATGCCAAAAACACCTCAAATCTCACATTCTCTTACTAAATCATCACCTCAAATTAGTTGTGAAATAAGCAGATCTTCTTCAAAACAATCCAAAGAAACCCCTTCCTCAACTTGTCCCTCACGAGCTCCTAGAAAAAAATACTTTTTTTAGCTATGGAAGACGATGCTGATGTTACGTTAAATCCATCTACCAAGTCATCTCCCCCGATGGAAATTGTTGAGACATCTGTATTATCTCAACAAAATCCCTCGAATAATCCTCCTCAACTGAGAGACAAAGCGTCAGAAACAGAGGTCGATTCAGATACTACACAGTTAAAAAATGAAGCTGATATCGAGGAGGAAGCTTTAAAAGAATCAGAAAATACTACACAGGAAAAACTTCGCAGACCGAGAGAAAAGAAAGCTCATATTACCATCTCCGAGGAGGAAAGAGCGACAATTGGTGAAAATTTAAGGACTATTTATGCCAATTACATTGTGACTCTAGAAAGCGTTTCATACTTATATTATGAGAAGAGACAAGCTAGTGATTTAAAGAAGTAATGTGGAATGAGGGACAACATTACACTTCATCTTCCTAAAAAACGAGAGACACCCCTAGACTGCTAAAAAGACAAACTTGTTGTTTACCCAGAAATAATCAACTGGAGGTTTCGATTCCCACTAGACCCTATGATAGTGGATTACTTCGAAGTCCTAAATTTGTGTCCGACCCAACCAACACCAAACCAGTGATTCACGCTTCTTTCTTGAATCATGGCCTCTCGATTATCCAAAATCCCCATCTGCATCGAAGATTTCATATCCTTAACCAAATTATCAAAGCGACCAGTACTTCCGTTCTATTATCTTGCTTTGGTTGATGACTTAAAAATCATCAATGACCTCCTCGAAGCTGATAATTTTGGAAGCAAAAATTCATATTTATTTCAAGAGCATAGGAAAATGGCAAAGTCCTATCCGAAGTCAACCCATCAAGATTGAACCTCGTCTGGAGGAGTAACCGTAAGTCTCTTAATAATATTTTTTAGAATTAAATTTTGAACTTATACTATCTTTATTCGTTATCAATTTATACATTCCAAACATAAATTTTAAGGTGTTATGCCATTCAACGAGAAAAAACCAAAACAACTTTCAAAAAGCTTGTTGCTTGGACTGAAAAGGAATGGAATAACATCTTCCACACGACCTTCGAACCCATTAATTTCCTTAACAGTCACTTGTTTCCGATCACCCATGGAGGAGAAAACCTGATGGAGCCTCCCAATCCTCGACAAGCTATGAAGAGGTTTGTCCATCCAGACTGCAAAGTGGTCTTACCAATCCGCAATAGATCAGACAACCATCTTCCTAAGAAAAAGAAGGCAAAAAAGAATAAAAAGGCAGCTAGTAAATTTGGTGCTAGCCCTTTAACAGATCCGAAAACAAAAGGTTCAAAACGAAAAACAAAAGAAAACACACTTTCCAACATTGAAGAAGAAATAGAAGAAGGACATTCTCCAAAGATAATGAAAACAGTTGCACCATCGAAAAAGAAAGTATCAGAGGTTGTCAAACAAGTATTGTCTGATGACAATAAAATTGTAGCTACATATAATCAGCAAAGTGGTCAAAACAAAAATGAAGATAACACTGCAAACGCCATCAACCAACAACAGGAAATATGCACCTGATTCCTCCGAAGCCACATCTACTGAAGTTAACGTTCTTACAACATCGTTAGATTTTATTCCTTGGCCTAGCTCATTGTCATTTCCTCCTGGAGAAGCCTTCCAAAGAAGTCATAGGTGCTCGTCTACCGTTTTCCAATCTTAATATTACAGCGAAAATACTTACTCAAGAAATCGAAGCATCTGAAAATCACCTGAAAAGTATGGTTGAAGATATGGTTTGCTACAAACGTGTTGCTGAAGATCTTATTCCTAGCTCATCGTCCGAAGATGAGTCATCCGGAAAGGGCTCTGAAAACGAATACATTTACTATCTTTTGAATTTTTATTGTCTTTTTGTACTTGTCATATCAGTATTACGACTCTTGTACTCATGAAATTATTCTGAATGACAAAGGGTTTTGTTTATGCTTCATGTTTTATATTAAGTTATATTCACGTTTAATCATTATTTATATTAATTATTCAAGGTAAAAAAATAATATAATACTTTAAATAACCATTACAATGCGTAGCACCTCGATTGTTATAGTGCATTGAATGTGCATAGTACATCGAACATCATAGTGCGTTTATTGAATGTAGCACTTCAGACACCATAGTGCGTTGGGTGAAGCTATTTCCTCCATCAAATTTTTTATTTCCACCATAAATTAATAAAAACTCCACTTTATTATTTCCTCCATAAATGAAATAACATATTAACCCTCCTTTTTTTTATCCAAAAACTCATTAATTCTCCAGCAACTCCATTACTTTCTCTTCAGATTTCTCTTCAAATCTTGAAAAATAACAACCCTAGCCACCTATTCGTTTTCTCGTATAATCTTGAAAAACAACAGCAGTTTTTCTTGAATTCGTGTAAGGTAGAAATCATTCGTTATGTAAAAAAACAACAACACTTAAAAATACACCGTTGTTTATTGAAACAGACGAAATGCACCTAATTCCGAGATGACATCTCGGAATTAAATGCATTTTTTAATATAAAAAACACCTGATTCCGAGGTCCTATCTCGGAATCAGGTGTTTTTTACATAAAAATACGCACCTAAATCCAAAGTGTTATCTCAGAATCAGGTGTTTTTTCTAACTAATTCCTATCTGCTGTCTCGGAATTAGTTGTTTTCTGCTGAAACATGCACAAATCAAGATTTTTAAAAATATATGTTTTTTAAGAAAAAAACAACTGATTCCTATATGCTGTCTCGGAATTAGTTGTTTTCTGCTAAAACCTGCACAAATCGAGATTTTAAAAAATATATGTTTTTTAACACGGATTTTTAAATTACATGAATGTAAAACTAAAAAAAAAACAAGATTAAATTACCTTATTGGTTGATTTCGGGATGTTCTCCTGTGTTAAATCTTTGATTTGGGTGTGTTCTTCTTCCATGAGTAATCTTTAAGAAATTTGATTTTTTTAGAATTTAATTTTAGAAGATAAATCATATATGTTGGATTTAATTTGGCTTAATCATGTGTTTGTTGATATAAAGATTTCATACTGGTTACTAATATCAAGTTATAAATTAGAAGGTAAAATGAGGGCAAGATAGTAAAAGCAAGTGATAAGTCCTTTTTTGATTTTGAAACATGGAGGAAATAAAAAATATGATGGAGGAAATAGCTTCACCCTAGTACGTTTATTGAACGTAGCACTTCGAATATCATAGAGTGTTTAATGAACGTAACACTTCGAACATGGTTGTTTCTTCGAAAAGTGTATTCAACACTTCGGAATAATCTACTCTTGGTCAACCTCAAAGATGATCAGTCTTTGATCAGTTACCAAAATAGTTCGAATAAGTACTTGTAAATAACCATTGGCCAAAAATGCATTTTATTGATAATTTTGAATATGTACATAGTGCCTCGTTAAAACCTCTGTGGACCAACAAGGTTGGAAAGAGTGAGCTAATCAATCAAAAGAAACAAATTCAAAATACAACATAGTTATTCCTAGTATAACTTCAGATATTGTATATTCCATGGATGTTGAAGCATCCTCCCCTAATTATTACAAAGACGATAAGACCATGGCTTTATCCTTTCAACAACCATATAAGGTCCTTCCTAATTCAGGGCCAATTTTCCGAGGCTCTTCTCCTTGGTGTGTAGGAATAATTTTCTTAACACTTTATCACGTACTTTAAACTCCCTCATTTTTACCCTCGAATTGTACATTTAATTAAGCTCGAACTCTTTTCTCATCAATCAGATCCAAACTTTCTCTTTTAGCTTCGTCATTGGATTCTTCAGAATATTGGGTTCTTCTAAAAGATGACAACGTAGATTCCATAGGGCTAACAACATCCATTCCATATGCTAAGGCAAAAGAAGTTTCTTTAGTAGCTTTGCAATGATTTGTTCGATAAGCCCAAAGCACCTCTTGCAAATAATTGGGCCACTTTCCTGTCGGCCATGTTAAATTCTTCTTGAAACCTTCTAAAATAGATATGTTTGTCAGTTCCACTTGTCCATTTTCTTGGGGATGAAAATGTGTTGAAAAACATTTCTTAATTCCCTTTGAAGCGCAAAACAAAGGAAATCATTTATTATTAAATTGAGGACCATTATCCGTAGTAATTCTTCGAGGTACTCCAACACGACAACAAATACTTTTTACAATGAATTTAATCACATCCTTCGTTTTCATTCTAAATAACGGATTTTCTTTTGCCCACTTTGTAAAATAGTCCACTGCGACAATTATCATTTGTCGTCCTCCAAATGCCATCGGCAAAGGTCCCACTAAATCTATTCCCCACCTATCAAATGGAGTGGTTTCGGTAATCGACATAAGTGGAACTGTAGGCTTATGAATAGAATTAGCAAACCTTTGACAAGTATTACTGCTTCGAACCAAATTTTTAGCATCATTCATAATCGAAGGCTAATAAAAACCATGCAAGCAAAACTCGACGAGATAATTCCTTAAACCCAAAATGTGTTGATCCTTCTCCATCATATAACTCTGATAAAACTTCCTGTGATTCTTGTCTATTCAAACATCGTAGTAATGGCCTAATCAATGCTTTCTTATACAAAACTCCATCCAAAACTATATACCCAAAATATTTACCTCGCAACGTTTTGTCTAATTTTGCATCGTCGGGTAATTCTCCTCGAGTCAAAAAATTCAAAATATAAGTTCGCCAATGGCCTCAGACTGGATCTGTGGTGACAAAAAATTCCTCATCATAATCACACTAGTCTGATTGAGTTGGAAACTGAAGGAATTTCTTGTAGCAAGATCCAAAGATACTCTTTCTTGTTAGCAAAAGTTTCCAATGAATCAGCCACTGTGTCACTTCCTCGACTTATATGTTCCACAACAACGCGATCGAATAAAAGTATCAAATTCTGAAGTTCTTGAAGATACAAAATTAAGCGATCATTTTTTGCCTTGGATTTCTAGATACTTGGTTTGCTCCTAATTGAGAATCTGTCTTTAATCGCACTGAAGTTGCTATATCTTTGCAAGTCTCAAACCAGCTAAAGCAGCTTCGTATTCAGCTTTGGTATTCGAAGCGTGAAAACCAAATTTAATAGATTGAAGTATTGTTTATCCAGATGGAGCAACTAATTGAACTCTAGCACTGTATCCCAAAACACTAGATCTGCCACCAGTTCGAATAACCCACATTGAATTCTCTGGTAAAACATCATTGTTATCTTCTGTATCCGTTCTGTTTGAATGGAATTCGACAAGAAAATTTGCCAAAACTTACGCTTTAATTGCAGTTCTAGTGGTGAATGTAATATCAAAATCTCCCAATTCCACTGACCACTTAGTCATTCTCCCTGAAATATGAGGACGTTGTAAAATTTTACAGTGGAGTTAGAGTCCGAACTTCAATGGTATGAGGTTGAAAATAAGGGCGCATCTTCCTAGCAGCCACCATCAATGCCAATTCCAATTTCTCGAGCTTCAAATATCTATTTTCTGCTGCCACAAAATTTTTGCTGACATAGTACACCGGCTTCAAAATTCCTGAATTTCCACTTATCAATACTGTACTTACTGCAAAATCCGATACCACAATGTATAAAAAGAGTAATTCTCCACATCGAGGCTTAGATAAAGTTTCTGGTGGTGACGATAAATCCTTGATGCTTGCAAATTCCGCTTCGCAATATAAAGTACTTTCAAATTTCTTTGGCCCTCGCAACACTTGAAAGAAAGGAAAACATTTATGAGGGAATCGAGAAATAAATCTTTTAAGTGCTGCTAACCTTCATGTTAAAACTTGTACTTCTTTGATAGTTCGAGGCGATTTCATAGGCACCACATCTTTCAATTGTTCTGGGTTAGCTTTTATCCCATTTTCATTAATAACATAACCCAAGAACTTCCCTGATCGAACTCCAAAAGTACATTTTTCATGATTCAGCTTTAGCTTTATTGCCCTTAAATTCAGAAATATCTCCTCTAAATCTTCCAAGTGCGCATCATCTATTAAGCTTTTTACCACCATGTCATCAATGTACACCTCCATGTTTATTCCGATTCGGGTGGAAAATGCTTTATTCATTAGTCTTTGGTAAGTAACTCCGACATTTTTCAATCCAAAAGGCATAACCTTATAACAATGCAAACCCATGTCAGTGATGAAAGTAATACACTCTTGATCCTTCAGATCCATATGGATCTAATTATATCCTGCAAAAGCATCCATAAAAGACAATATTTTATTTCCCAAAGTGGAATCAATCAGTTGGTCTATTCGAGGAACATAAAATGGGTCTTTAGGACAGGCTCGATTTAAGTCTGTAAAATCAACACACATTTTTTACTTCCCGTTTTTATTTTTGACCACTACTGCATTCGCCGTCCATAAAGGATATCGTGATTCCCTTATATGTCTGGCCCTAGATAAACGATCCACCTCGAAAACAATTGTTTCTACTTTTTCTAACGAAAATGCCCGCCTCTTTTGAGTTACAGGCTTCACCCTCGGATTAACAACTAAACTATGACAAATCACTTCGATCGATACTCTACAACTTCCTCTGTTTTCCAAGTGAAAACATCCAGATTATGAGATAAATATTATCATAGTTGTTGACGTAAAGATGGGGTCAGTATGGGTCCTATTCGAAGTGCTCTTCCCTCAGAAAAAGTATACTCTTCAATTTACTTGCTTACTATTAATGACCCTGGAATTTCCCTCGGATCTTCAACCTTTTGATCAAAATCCGAGGTCAACCCCCCGACTGTTATTTGTTCATCATATCACCACTGCTGTATTTTCGAATTCGAAATGCAGTGGCATAGCATTCTCTTGCAACCTTTTGGTCACTTTGAACGACCCCTATGCGATCTCCAATAACATATTTGAAGCAATGATGGACTTCTGACACAACGTCATACAACCTTGGCAACCGGGACCTTCCAAAAATAACATTATAACTTGTGGGGTAGTCCACCACCATAAAAGGCACATGAACCTTCTTCTTGAAATGTCTCTTTCCCAAACTAACCTCCCCCTCAAATTCTCCTATTGCCAGCGGAGTCATTCCAATAAAACCAATAATTGTGCGCTCTAACTGAGAAATTCAAGGAGGATTATGCATCCTGTCATACGTTGCTTTAAAAAGGGCGTTCCCAGAACTCCCAATGTTTATAAGCACGCTTCTAATCTCAACGCCAAAAACTTCTGCCCAATGACCATTGCATCCTCATGTAGCCTCGTAGTTTATCGCAAATCATCCTCATCAAACAGAATAAAATGTATGTCTCTTTTCCCATACACATGAGTAGACATTTTCCTTCTATTTGAGTTGCCAAACTAACAATTTGTCTTTTCCTCGAGCTATCAGTATTACCAGTCATCGAATCACCCCTAAAATGGCCAGTGACTCAAAATACTCACACAAACTTCGAACATGCCTCGTCTTTATTGGCTCTTCCACAACCATCAAAATCATCAAATTTTCAGCTTGCGCATTTGGGTTGGTTGGTTGTGAATTCGATGCTGGATTGTTCGATGCACTGCCCTGTGCCTTCACATAAGTTAGTAGCTTTCCATTCTCAACCAAAATTTGGACTTCCTTTTTTAGAGAAATGCAATCATTGGTGTCGTGACCAATGATTAGCATTTGAAGATTTCCCTTGGTTATGCGGGTACTGCCCCGAATTCTTTGGAACGTTAACTACTGCTCCTCGGACCCTAATTCATTCTTCAAATTTGATTTGATCTTAAACCTGAGCCATTAATGCTCCAAAAGAAAAAGCCCTCTTTTTTGTTGTCTCATTAGCCAGACCCCCTTGGCGAAAAGCTGCCATCGTCATTGACTCTTCACAGTTATCCAAACTTTCCTTTATAAAAATAAACCGCTTTGTGTAGTCCTTCAACTTTTCTCCAACTGCTTGCTTGCATTGGATAGTTGTGTCACTGTTTGCTCTCATCTCTTTACTTCCGACGAACCATCTTCGAAAGGAAGTATAAAAATATCTAAAATTTGAAATGGATCCCCTTGGAATTCGATTATACCATTCCAAAGATGCCCTTTTAAAAGTCTACAAGAAAGCCCGACATACCAGCCTGTCGTCGTCCTTGAAATTGATCATATAATTTTTGAATTGTTTAATGTGATCGTATGGATCCTGAATCCCATCGAAATTTTAAACTTTTGAGATGTCAAAACGCTTCAGAAGCGTAATAGATCTGATTTCACTTGTCAATGAAAAATCGCTCCAATCGATACCTTGAACATATTAATCTTCAGTTCGATTACCGCGTAGCTCCATCATAGTGATTTGATGTGTTCCCTTGAACCAATTAGACTTCCTCAAACATCGAGGTACACTATCTCTCCTAGATTTATGTTCTTTTTTATACTTTCGAGGTTGATCCCTCTCTTCCTTCGAAGAACTCTATACCTTTTAAAACCTGATCTAGAGCTCTCAACCTCTTTGTCAATAGATGTGACATAATTTTGTTTGTTTTTATTTTCTTTTCGAGATGAATGACGCTCTTTGGAGCTTTGAAGTGCGGCTTCTTCAATTCACTCTTGATTTGACGATCATTGTAAGATCGATCAGATTAGTTTCCAGCTTCATTTTGTTCATTCATTTGCCTCACCTCGGATTTCAGCCTTGCTGACTGTATCTTCATTCATTTATCTTATTTAAGATCTGATTCATTCACAATTCTATCTCAGATTTGTGGATCAGAGTGAATCCTTTTGGTCTATCATCTGTCCTCTGTAAATCTTTATTTAGCATTTCGATAGCTGATCGAACCAACAGGTCATTTCCTAGATTCATTGTAAAATTTTAAGATTGTTTTTAAAGATTGATGAAATTCGACCTAGCAAAATAAGCACTAATTGTTAATCATTCCTAGTGAAATCGCCAATTTGATGAGTATGGTTCTCTGAATCGCTTTAGTAAATGAAATAAGTAAGTTTTAGAAAGAGAAATAGATTATATAGAGAGAAAATCAGAGTGCTCAAATGTTCTAATTCAAAAATGTAACCCATTTATTTAATCATCCTTGGCCTTTGTATAGAGGCACAAAGACTTAGCTTGCAACTGAAAACGGTTACATAAAAAGGGCTAATTACAGTTTAGTCCACGACTAAAATACATAATTCTAAATTTCTCATCTCACTTTACAATCTGTTATATAATATTTTATTATTTACATTATAGTCCTTAAATTTGAGTCGTTATCAGTTATATCGCTTTAGATCGATATGGAACCACGAAATGAAGTTGATTCTATGGTTCGAAAAGCAATTGAAACTTTGAGAATTGATTTACGTAGGGAATAAAGTAAAGAAGATGACCAAATTCTACCACAGCAAGGTCATTCAAAGATTAAAGTTTGGATGAATCAGTTGCTGGATAAAATTAAAAGCATATTCAGTGAGGAAGGCTAAAATCTGAGGTACGACAAGTTGAAGAGAAATGCGAGCTGGAAAATCAATCTGATAGATCATATACAACTCATCAGATTTGAAGCGATTGGAAGAAAACATATTTTGAGTCTGATAAAGAACATCATACTTCTCGAAAAGAATAAAAAGACAAATACAAGTATAATACATCTTGTGAAGATGAATTTAATAGTTTAAAATCTGAGGAAGTATCATTTAAGCAAAAGAGTATCGGGGATCTTTGAAAGGAGAAATAGGCCGACCTCAAAAATTTCGTAAGTAATATAAAACAAGTAGAGATAATGTGCCTCATTGTTTGAGGAAAACTGGATGGTGTGAAGGGAATACATCTAACCAATATGCAGGTATAACCGATCATAATTTGTATGCTGTTATGGGAACATGAGAAGATGACCAGTACATACAAGGAGTAAACTAAAGAAGTTCTCCTTTAACAGTTGAGATAAGGTTAATAACTCTTCTGAAGCGTTTTGATATCTCTAAGGTCAAAATATTCGATGTGATGCAGAATCCTAATGATCACATCGAACAATTCAAAAACTATATGATGAACTTCGAAAATGATGAGAGGCTGGAATGCAGAGATTTTTCCCAGACATTCAAGGGCACAACATTGAATTCGTATAATAGGATTATGAAGGGGGTCTATTACTAACTTTAGAGATTTCTATACAGCTTTCCAACAACAGTTTGTGGGAAGCAAATAAAGACGTTCAAATGAATATAAAATAATACAATGTAAGCAAGTTTTGGGAGAGAAATTAAAGAAGTATACGAAGATTTTTGTGCTAATAAAGGTAAGATTGGATAATTGTGAAGAATTAGTTGCTATGGTAATATTTCGACATGGGTTATTACTAGGTGATTTGGCAAATGAAACAACAAAAAGGAGAGAATTAAATTTTGGAGCACTTATAGCTCATGTCAAGGACCAAATTAAAGCGGAAGAATCAACTAGGCTATATAACACCAGAGTATTATGTTGATTTAAATGAGAATGTTGTTGCAATTTATGAAACATTAAAAGGCTATATAAGCTTTGAAAAGCTAGCCCCAATAAATAGACGAAGAGAAGAGCGCAACGATTTTTTTTTGCAAGTATCATAATGATATTGGGCACGACACAACTTTAAAGAATGGGATACATGTTTTAATAGAAAATGGTGAATTGGCTGCTTTGTTATAGAGCAAACTAGTGGATCCAAAATTCCGAGCACATCGACACAACAAGCTGCTAATCCAAATTCGAAGGAAGATAGATCATTTATGATTTTAGATTCTCAATGTGATGATTTTGAGGTAGCATCAGAATATCTGGATACAAATGCAAATCGATTAATTTTGATGGTTGTGGATGAGCCTGTAGAGCAGGGACAAGTTCAAAGATTATGTGAGTATTTTAAATCCTTAGAAATATTTAGGGGATATTCCATGTCTTCTAATACTAATACTTCCAAGAAAAGGTATGTTGTCAGTTTAGTAACTCAGATAAATGTAATGTCTATGCATTTATATGGTAAGCATGATACTCCTTTTATTTTTTTTATGAGGATGATTTGAGGGGAATGGCTGGTTTTCCAAGGAGGATGCAGTGGTTATAGACACATGAAGTTTTACAAATATGTTATTTAATTCTACATATGATAGGATGCGTAATTCTCCTCGATTTTGTTGGTCTTTTTTTTCCGAAGAGAATTTACATTTGCTATTTAACTAGTGCGCACAAGGTAAACCCTTAGTTTGATGAAATAACGTGCAAACCAAATCCAAAAGGTAAATCACACAAGGTGACATGCTCAAATCAAGAAAGAATTTGTAGAAGGGGTCGAACGCATGCCATTTTGGTCACGAGCTTATCTACTTCACCAACTCGGGTACCCTTTTCGGGGCTCGAATTTTTTGGTCTGATCGTACTATAATTGGGTTTGTAAGGGTAGCATCTCAGGTGATTGGGAAATTCGAAGGTGAGGTATGTTCGGGTAAAGGCCCGTTTAAAAAGAAAGTTCAAGTCTTGTTTATGGTGGTTGAATGTCCAACTAGTTACAATTCTATTTTTAGGAGATATTGGATTTCAAGAATGTATGTTGTTGTGTATATTGTTCATCAATATTTGAAGAATGTCATTAGAGATCATGATGGTGTGGTTTGAAGTGACCAAAAAATGGACAAGGAATGTTATGCAATAGCACTCAGGGTTCGAGGTTCTAGTTCTGAGGATCAAATGGTTGAATAACAACTAAGGGGGTTGACTTTGGATGAAGATTGAATGGATGACCCGAGGGAAACCTCGAGTTCTTTAACAATGAGTGACATAAAAGAACATATGTTTTCTAATGGGAAGACTTTACGAATAAGAACATTTTTGTTCTCTATTTTTCATGATCAATTGTTACAATATTTGTTTGATAATTTGGAAGTTTTCGCTTAGAAAACAGAAGATGTGATAGGATTTTTCATTCTGAAATAATATGTCATAGCCTTGCTATAAATTCGAAGATAAATCCTATTATTCAGAAGAGACGAGCTTTTCTGTAGAAAAGTCAGAGGCTATTTTTCAAGAGGTGGATCATCTTTCTAGAGTCGTACATATTAGGGAGGCACAATATCTTTTATGGACTGCAAATCCGGTGTAATTAAAAAATAAGAACAGAAAATAGAGGATGTGTGTTGGCTTCACAGATTTAAATTGAGCATGCTCTAAAGACCCATTCCCTGTCCGCCGAATAGATCATCTGGTTGATTCCACTTCAGGGAATAACATTCTTTCTTTTATGGATGATTTTACAGGATATAGTCAGATTCAAATGGATGCAAAAGATTAGTAAAGTACTACATTTTTCACTGATATGAGATTACATTGTTATAGGGTCATGCCATTTGGATTGAAGAATGCTAGAGTGACACATCAAAGTTTGGTGAATAAGGAATTTTATTCTCAGATCAAAAGAAATATGGAGGTATCCCTTGATGATATGTTGGTTAAGAGTTCCACATAAGGTGAAAACCTTAAAAATTTAAAGGAGACCTTTCTAAATTTGAGTGTCATTCGTTGGAAGCTGAATCCTGAGAAATGTACTTTTGTTGTCCAATCAAGGAAATATTTAGGGTATATCATTAGTGAAAAAGGGATAAAAGTAGATCCTGGACAATTGAAGGCTTTGGTTTCGATGATATCACCTCGAACTATAAAGAAAGTGCATGTCTTGACAGGAAGGTTATCTGCCTTAATCAATTCATTTGAAGGTTTTTTGACATATATTTTCCTTTTTCTAAATTTTACGAAGACCCAAAAAGTTTGGATGGACACCAGATTGTGAAACAACTTTTTCAAAGATTAAAGAACTTTTGTTATCACTAGAGATTTTGTCTAAGCCTCGAATTAGAGAGCATATGTTTTTATATATAACAAAATCTGATTTTGATGTGAGTGCTGTTTTGATATGTGAAGACAAGGGGTTTTTAAAGCTATTGTATTATGTTAGTAAAAGTTTGTTTGCATCAGATAAAATGTATTTAAAACTTGAAAACTTGCCTTTGGGTTTAGTGGTGGCTGCTAGGAACATGCTCCTTTAATTTCAAGCTCACACAATTGTGGTTCAGACTTATTTCTCCCTCAAGAATGTGTTACAACATGCAGATATTTCTGGTAGAATGACCAAATGGTCTGTAGAATTTAGATATTTTGACATCATTTTCTCCTTACACGGCTATCAAAGATTAAGCTATAGCTGATTTCCTAGTCGAATTTCATTCGAGTCGATCAGATGAGACGCGCGATAAAGAGGTCTTTCCAGAAACTTCGATGTGGGTGGTTCGAACAGATGGTGGGTCTAGCATATTGGGGTATAGTGCGGGGGTTCAATTATTTGAATCCTATAGGGATACAATGTATCAGTCTATCCGTTTTGGCTTTCATGCATTGAATAATGAGGCTGAGTATGAAGTTGCGTTAGCCGGTTTAAGGCTTGCAAATGTTTGTGTATCAGCAATAGTTCGTTTAGAATTACATTCGCAGTTGGTGGCAAATCATATGGAAGGTGTATCTGAGGCCAAGAAAGATCAATTAATTTTGCATCTACACGAGCTTCGAAATTTGACTATTTTGTTTGACAAAGTGATTGTATAACATATTAACTGAGGGGATAATACAATTGTTTATTCTTTGGCAATAATTGCTTATACAAAATAATATCCATGGATATTGTTACAGGAGAGTCCTTTGATTTTAACACGATCAGAATAAGGTAAATATGCGGATGAATTATTTATTACTCCAGACAAAAGTCATAGTGATTGGAGGTCTGATGTCCTTAATATTTTACTAAGAGTTACGTTACCTTAAGATGAACAGCTGGCTAAGAATTTAAGGTATAAGTCCCATGGATATGTTGTATTGAATGGAGTGTTATAAAAAAAATCTTTAAGTAGACCATTGTTGCGTTGTTTGGGAAAGCAAAAATATCAAGAGAATTTATCTGAGTTGCATGATGGTGAAGGTTCAGTATACTGTGGTTTCAAGTCTTTCACGCGTCGGGTTTTGTTGGCAGGTTATTATTGGCCTTCAATTCTGAATGATACTAAAGTCTTAGTTCGTGGCTATGATACCTGTTGACACTTTGCCAATTCTAATTATAAACCAACAGTTCCACTTATATTTATTTCCAAATCTATTCCTTTTGACTGGTGGGAAACAGATTTAGTATGACCATTGTCTGTGGATTTTGGAGGACGTCAAATGATCATTGTGGCAGTGGATTATTTTTCGAAGTGGCCTGAGCCTGAACCATTATCTAGTACAAAAGCCAAGGATGTGATTAAGTGCGATGTGAATAATATTTGTTGTCGGTTTGGAGTGCCTCGGAAAATCACCACAGATTATGGTCCTCAATTTAATAACAGAAAAATAACCTTTTTTTTGTTCTTCGAGGGGTATCACACAGTGTTTTTCTACAACTTTTCATCTCCAAGAAAATGGTCAAGTGGAAGAGACTAATAAGTCTATTCAGGAGGGTGCAAAAAAAAAATAACATGTGTTACATGAAAGTGGCCTAACTATTTGCAAGAGTTGTTGTGGGCTTATCTTACAACTCCTAGATAGGCCACTCAGGAAACACCTTTTACTGGTGTATGGTATGGATGTTGTTATCCCTGCATAATCTACTTTACCTTGGAGAATCCTAATGCGATTATTCTCATTGAAGAAGTAGAAATTTATATCTTGGCTAATGGGAAAAATGTTAGAGTCGGGTCAAAGTAACCGGTAAAGTTAAAATAAGAATTGTTGATCCCTTTGTCCAAACATATACATGTGTTTTCCTGGTGCAGGGAAGATGTAACATATGTGCCAGCTAGTGTTTGGTGAGTTTGATTATTACAAGTAGCTTTAGTAGAAAATATCTAAAGTGTTTAGACAAAGAAAAATATTTTAGAGAGAGAAAATGAGAGAACACAAGTGAATACTGTGAGAAGTGTAACCCCTTTATTAGTTCAGCCCTGACCTTTATATAGAGGTGCAGGGACTTAGCTCATAACTATAATTAGTTACATAAAAACACTTAGTCCTTAATAAAGACACATGATCAAAATCGCTCCTTTAACCTTTTAATGTGTTACTAAACATTTTATTGTTTACATTATAGTCCCTGAAATTCTATTATCTTATCAGTAGCCCCTCTAGTTCTCATGTCAGTAAATGAATGAGAACTAATTGTCTTCGAATCGCGCCAATAGCAATGATAACCTTTCTTTCAAAATCTGACAACTTAAAATCAATAACATTTTTCTCCTCGAACCTCGTCATACGTAAAATCTAACCATTGAATACATCATGATTTCCTAGATGCTAGGCTTACAACTAGCATGACAGATGTCGAACATGTAACGTTGTTACCTTTTCAAATTTTGTCCAATCCTCACTAAACCTTTTCCACTTCTGCACACATCTTCTTCCTCCTATAATTTCGTTAGCAATTTCAATTTTTCTTTCACAACCCAAAATTCTTGAGAGAGAAACAAATTACCTCAAACCTTTGGCTACCTTCAACGTGTTTTTCAAACTTTCTGGTTGTTTTCACCAGAAAAATCATATTTTTCGATAAATCTTCAATTGGTTTATGAGAAAATACCCAAGATCCAGAAATTTAAAGCAAGAATTCCCAAAAAACCCAAATCTCCAAAACCCAGCGACAATATTGTCTTTGGAGCTTACGATTGATTCTGCATAAGTGAAAGAGCAGACGAATATAGAGCTGCTAGATTGATAAGAAACGCTCCCCTCAGAACATCAGCAAAGACCATTTACTACGATAACTTCTATCCATCTAAAGCTCCTGCTTTTACACCTTCACTTACTACTGAAGAGACTCAGTCTTGAAAAACCCAGACACCAAAAACCCCACAAACTACTGCTCGAAAAACTTTATAGCCATGGGATACGATTCTGATGTTACACCAAACCCTTGTACCAACTCTCCTCCCCCGAGGGAAATTGTTGATAAAATTTTATTAACTCAACAAAATCCTTCGAAGAATCCTCCACAACTGAGAGACGAGGCGTCAGATGCAAAGGTTGATTCCGAAGCTACCCAATAAAACAACGAGGTTGATACTGATGATAAAACCTCGAAACGATTTAAAAATTCCTCCAAGAAAAAAATACGCAAGCCAAGAAAAAAGAAAAATCTAATCACGACATCCGATGAAGAGAGAGAAACAATTGGTGAGAATCTAATATCTCTTGACGCAAGCTATATCGTTGCTTTAAAAAATGTCAAATACATCTATTACGAAGAGAATCAGGCATCGGCTTTGGAAAAACAATACAAAATGGAGGACAACATCACTGTTCATCTTCGCAAAAAGGTGAAACACCATTAGATTGCAAGAAAATGAGTTGCTAGCCCTTTAACAAATCGGAAGCCCAAACGATTAAAAAGAAAGACAAAAGTAGATGCCCTGTCAATTATCAAAGAAGAAACAGAAAAAGAGCCTTCTTCGAAAAAGAAGAAAACTGCTACACCTTCGAAGAAGAATAAATTTGCAACCATCGAAGATGTAGTATCCGATAATGATGAGGCTGTAGTTGCTGGGAATCAACAAAGTCCTCAACAGGAAAAGGAAGAAACTGATGAAGTTGCTACAATCGTTGTCGAAGATAATTAAGATGATCATCACTTCGATCTCGATTGTTTCATCAACTTCAATGAATCACAAGAGCTTAATGGAGAAGAGGATCCTGTCATTCAAGAAGTTCAAACTTGTCTACATAATTTTGGTAGAAGATCTGTACCGTCTACCTCCGAGGCATCTCCAAAAATCGTTGCTCTTTCTGCTCCTGCTACGTCTCTTGATCTCATCCCTCGTCATAGTCTAACGGTTTTTCCTCATATTCCACCAAACCCAGATGTCCTTGCTACACTTAAACCATTTTCCGATCTCGATACTGCTGCAAAAATGCTTACTCAATAAATCGAGGCTTCTCATGGTCATTTGAAACGACTGACCAAGGATATGGTTCGTTATAATGAAATTGGTGATGCTGAGAAAACATTTGAGGGAAACATTTCAAAATCATATAATAAATCAATTCCACTGCTTCGAAATGGTAAGATATTGAGCTTCTCCGAGGACTCCTTTTCGTCAAAATCCATTTACGAGAACAACACCAGGTCAATAAAGAAAAATTGAACGCTTCACATCAAGAAGAGATAAGTAAGCTCAAGGTTAAACACCTTGAATACTTAACCGCTGAGAAAGAGAAGCTCGATAATCTTCAGACTTCTCTTACCACATGTGAAGCAGAAAAGAATTTTTTTTGATGAGGTAGCCACACTGAAAGTTGATTTTGAGAAAGAAAAACAACTTGCTTTCACTGCTGCAGAAGATGAATTTTCGAAGGATATGTTAGCAGCCATCAATTATGGTAAAGAGGAGAATACCATCACCCTTCTTCAGGAAATTCATGCTACATATCCTAAGATAGACCTTTCAAGCTTCTGGAATGACATTCATACTAAACAACTCCCCATCGAAGCCTTGGATCCTATCACTAGCTCATCATCTAAAAAAGAATCATATAAAGAGGAATCATATGAATGAATTTATTATCCTTGATCTCTTGTTATATTTTTGTATTTGTCATTCTAGAACCAAAGTCTCTGTACTCATCGACTTGAACTAAATGACAAAAGTTTTTACTTGTATTACATATTTGCCATCAAGTTATGTGATCCTTTATTTATGCTAATTATTCGAAGCTGGAATATAATAATATACTAAGTTATACTTGAAAAATGTAACTCCTCGAATATTAAAGTGCATTAAATGAATGTGGATCATTGAAAATCCTAGTGTATTTTTTTAACGTAGCACTTCGAAATCAACACAGTGCGTTTATTGAACGTAACACTTTGAAAATAACTCACTGCGTTTACTGAACGTAGCATTTCGAAAATAACACAATGCGCTTATTGATTGTAGCACTTCGAAAATGATTGTTTCTTCGAAAAGTGTAATAAACACTTTGGAACATTCTACTCTTAATTAACCTCAAAGATGATGAGTCTTTGATAAATTACCAAAATAGTTTAAACAAACACTTGTAAATAATTATCGGCCAAAAATGAATTTTATTAATAATGTTGAATATGTACATATCACCTCATTAAAACCTTCCTGGGCCAAAAGGGTAAGAAAGAGTGCGTTATTCAACCAAAAGAAACAAATTCAACATACAATATAACTATTACCAGTACAATTTCAGATGTTGTATATTCCATCGATGTTGAAGCATTCTCCCCTGCATATCGCAAAGGCAATAAGACCCTGACTTTATCCTTTCAACAACCACATAAGCTCCTTCCCGATCCGAGGCCATTTTTTCGAGGCTTTTCTCCTTGGTATGCAGAAATAAGTTCCTCAAGACTTTATCACATGCTTTAAACTCTTTCCTTTTTATCCTCAAATTGTATATGTTCCTCATAATAGTTTCATAATGGATCACGTTGAAATAAGCTCAAAATCGTTTTTCATCAATCAGATCTAAATTTGCTCTTTTAGCTTCGTCATTAGATGTTTTAGAATATTAGGTTATTCTAAAAGATGACATTGTAGATTCCACAAGACTAACCGCATCCAATCCATATGATAAAGCAAATTGAGTTTCTTTTGTAGCTTCTCTATGAGTAGTTCTATAAGCCCAAAGTACTTCTTGCACATAATTTGGCCATTTCCCTGCTGCCCCTGCCAAATATTTCTTCAAACCGTCTAAAATAGCTCTTTTTGTCACCTCGATTAAATTGAGGGTGAAAAAGTGTTGAAAAAAATTGTTGAATTCCCTTCCATGCACAGAATGTAGTCATTTCTTTATTATTAAACTGAGCGCCATTATCCGTAGTAATTCTTCGAGGTACTCCGAAGCGGCAACAAATATTGTTTACAAGGAATTTGATTACATCTTTTGCTTTCGTTCCAGATAGCGGTTCTGCTTTTGCCCACTTTGTAAATTAGTCTACCACTACAATTATCATTTTCCATCCTCTAGATGCCATCGACAAAGGCCCCACTAAATAAATTCCATATCTGTCAAATGGTATGTCTTTAGTAATGGACATAAGTGGAACTCCCGGTTTATGTATAGAATTAGAAAATGTTTGACAAGTATCACAACTTCGAACCAAATTTTTGGCATCATTCATGATCGAAGGCCAATAAAACCCTGCAAGCAAAACTCGACGAGATAAAGCTTTAAACCCGCAATGAGCTGATCCTTCTCCATCATGCAACTCTGATAACACCTCCTATGATTCTTGCCTATCCAAGCATCGTAATAATGGCCTACTCATAGACTTTTTTATATAAAATTCCATCTAGAACTATGTATCCGAAGGCTTTACCTCGCATTTTTTTTGGCCAATTTCACATCATCTAGAAATATTCCTTGAATAAAAAAATTCAAAATATAAGTTTGTCAATCACCTTGGACTACATCTGGAGTGACGAACAATTCTTTTATATAATCACACTGGTCTGATTGGGTCAAAATCGAAGGACTTTCTTGTAACAAAATCTACGGATTCTCCTCCTTGTATGCAATATTTGCTAGCGAATCAGCCACCGTATTACTTTCTCGACTAATATGTTCCAGAACATCATGATCAAATAGTAACACTAAGTTTCGAAGTTCCCGAAGATACAAAATTAAACGATCATTTTTTGCTTCGGAATTTCTAGATTCTTGATTTGCTACTAATTAAGAATATATATGTATTGAAGTTTCTCCACATATTTTTGCAAGCCTTAAACCAGCTAAAGTAGCTTCGTATTCAGCTAAAGTAGATTTGTATTCAGCTTTTAGATACTTCATATTTTTGCTACCAAATTTGATGGACTGAAGCATCGTTTCTCCAGATGGAGCAATTAACTGAATTTCAGCGCTGCACCCCGAAATACTAGACCCACTATTTGTTCAAACAACCCACATCAAACCCGTTGGTGCAACATCCTGACTTTCTTCTATATCCGATCTGCTCGAATGAAATTCAACAAGAAAATTTACCAACGCTAGAGCTTTTTAATTTCAGTTCGAACGACCCCCATACGATCTCCTACCACATATTTAAAACATTGATGTATTAGTCGACACAACCCCATACATCCTAGACAACAAAGAGCTTCGAAAAATAGCGTTGTAACTTGTGGGATATTCCACCACTATAAAGAACACTTGGACCTTATTCTTGAAGGGTCCCTTTATTAAGCTCACCTCCCCTTAGAATTCCCCAATCACCAGTGTTGTCACACCAGTGAATCCTATAATTGTACCCTCCGATTGAGAAATCCAACGAGGATTACGCATCCTGTCATATGTTGTTTTGAAAAGGACATTTGCAGAACTACCAATATATCTATGAGCACACGTCAAATTTCAACACCCACTACTTCTGCCCTAATAACTACCGCGTCCTCATGCGGCCCCGCAGTACCTTGCAAGTCGCCCTCATCGAACAAGATAAAAAGAATAGCATTTTTCCCATATAAGTGAATGGACATCCTTTCTTCAATTTGAGTTGTCAAATTGACAACATATCTCTTCCTCGAACTGTCATTAGTACCACCCATACAATCTCCTACCACATATATAAAACATTGATGTATTAGTTGACACAACCCCATACATTTTGGACAGCCAAGACCTTCCAAAAATAGCGTTGTAACTTGTGGGACAATCCACCACTATAAAGAAAATTTGGACCTTCTTCTTGAAGGGTCCCTTTCTTAAGTTCACCTTCCTTTAGAATTCCCTAATCACCCATGGTGTCACGCCATGAATCCAATAATTGTACGCTCCGATTGAGAAATCCAAGGAGGATTACACATCCTGTCATATGTTGTTTTGAAAAGGACTTTTGCAGAACTACCAGTATATCTATGAGCACACGTCAAATTTCAACACCCGTCACTTCTGCCCTAATAACTACCGCGTCCTCATGCGGCCCTGCAATACCTCGCAAGTTGCCCTCATTGAACAAGATAAAAAGAATAGCCTTTTTGCCATATACGTTAATGGACATCATTTTTTCAATTTGAGTTGTCAAATTGACAACATATCTCTTCCTCGAACTGTCAGTAGTACCAGCCATTGAATCGCCTCTGAATATGGCCAATAAATCAAAAACTTCACATAAGCTTCGCACTTGCTCTTTCTTTACTGGCTCTTCAACAACCATTAAAATCAACCTGTTTGGATCCTTATCCAAGTATTCTGAAACAACATCGAATTCATCAGATTTTGAATCTAAGATCATCAAATTCTCAACTGGCGCACTTGGGTTAACCGACCGTGAATTCGATGCTGGAGTTTTTGACGCGCTTCTTTGTGACTTCATATAATTCAAGAGCTTTCCGTTTTCAATTAGAATTTAGACTTCTTTTTTCAATTCAATACAATCATTGGAATCATGACCAATGTCCTCGTGATATCTGCAATATTTATTATTCTGCTCCTCTCTTGGCCTATTAATTGGAGTCGGATTCCTGAAATTCACGAAGCTTTTATTTTGTCAAAAATTGCAGCTATACTTTTTGTTAAGTCTGCATAATACTCTGGCCTAATCCACTGATTCGGCCTCGGTCTGTTGTAATTGTAAGATGGGGCATGATTCGAATACCCCCCAGTTCAAGGCGGAAAATTATTATTCCTCGAACGTGCATGTTTATTACCATTCAAAGGTTGCCCTTGGTTATTGGCCACGTGACTTGAATGTTTTGGAACATTACTTGGTCCTTCTCGAACCCTGGTTGACTCTTCAACTTTGATCTGATCTTCAACCTGAGCCATTAATGCTCCAAAACTTAAAGCCATTTTTTGTCATTTCATTAGCCAGATCTCCTGGCAGTAACCCCTGGTAAAAAACTATCATCACCACACCTTCTTCGCAATTATCCAAGCTTGCCTTAGTCACAACAAATCTCTTTGTATAGTCCTTCAACTTTTCTCCAACTACCTATTTGCATTGGATAATCGTATCTCCATTCGCTTTCATCTCCTTGCTTCCAACAAATTTCCTTCGAAAAGCAGTATAGAAATCCCTGAAATTTGAAATGGATTCCCTCGGAATCCGATTGTACCACTTTAACGCTATTCCTTTAAAAGTTTGTGAAAAATTACGACACACCAGCCTATCGTCATCTTTGAAATTCATCATATAATTCTTGAATTGTTCAGTGTGATCGTCTGGATCCTATATCCCATCGAACTTTTCAACCTTATCAATATCAAAACACTTCGGAAGCGTAATAGATCGAATTTCACTCGTCAACAGAGAGTTCCTCTAATCGATACCCTGCACGTACTGATCCTCAGTTTCCATGTCTGCATACAAATTCCGATCAGTCTCAGCATACTGATTCGATGTGTTCCCCTCACACCAATTAGATTCCCTAAAACAACGACGAATGATGTCCCTCTTATATTTTTGTTCCTTCTTATGCTTTTGGGGATGTTCCCTTTCATGTTCCTCTTTCGAAGAACTTCTATACCTTTTAAATCCTGAGGTATAACTTTCAACCTCTTCACCACTAGATGTGACACATTTCTGTTTGTCTTTCTTTCCCTTTCGAGAAGAATAATGCTCTTTTAGAGCTTCAAAGTGCGCCTTCTTCTGCTCATTCCTAATATTTCGATCAGTGCAAGATCGACCAGACTGGTTTCCAATTTCATTTTTCTCATTCACTTGTCTCACTTCGGATTTAAGCTTCGCCAAGTGAATTTCCTGCTCTCTTTGCTCGTACTTCTCATTCAACGCTTTAATTTAATCAAGGAGCTAGTTCATATGCATTTTTATATCTGGCTGAGTTTGGATCAGAACAGATCCTTCTGGTCTATTGTCATTCCCCTGTAAATCTTCTCTTAGCATTTCAATTGTCGATCAAACTAATGTATTGTTTTCAAGATTCATTACTAAATTTTAAGACTATTTTTCAGGATTAACAAAACTCGAACTAGAAGGAAAGACACTGATTTCCAGTTGTCTCAAGAGGAGTCGCCAATTTGGTGAGTTTGATTATTACAAGTAGCTTTAGTAGACAATAGCTAAAGTATTTAAAGAGAGAAAATGAGAGAACAAAAGTGAATAAAGTCAGAAGTTCAACCCTTTTATTAGTTCAGTCTTGGCCTTTATATAGAGGTGCAGATCTTAGCTCATAACTATAAGTAGTTACATAAAAGGATAAATTAAACTTAGTCCTTAATAAAAACACATGATCAAAATCACTCATTTAACCTTTCAATCTGTTACTAAACCATTTATTATTTACATTTTAGTCCCTGAACTTCTATTTGCTTATCAGTGCTATGTGTCACAAGTTATTAGTACGATCAGATGCATGTCCGGTGTTTCAAAGAAGAAGATAATTTTCTAAAGAAAAATCCAAAGCAAGTTGTAAAGAAGTAGATTGACTAACAAATGTAGGCCATAATAGGAATCTCAATACTCGATATGGACAACAAACCTGGTGATGAAAAAGAAAAACGACCAATGTTGAATGTGTATTTATTTTACCGATCTTAACAGGGCTTGTCCTAAAGATCCATTTATGGTGCCTCAGATAGACCAGTTAGTAGACTCCACTTCTCGCAACAAATTATTATCTTTCATGGACACAATTTCCGGCTACAACCAAATCAAAATGGACCCAAGGGTTGCATCGTTACCAGGTGATGTCTTTTAGTTTAAAGAATGTTGGGGCCCATTATCAGCGGTTAGTAAAAAATGCCTTTGCCAACCAGATTGGAAGAAATGTAGAGGTATATATTGATGACATGATGGTGAAAATCATAAAAGAGGAAGATTATTTTTATGATCTCAAAGAAACATTTTACAACTTAGAAGCCATTAATTTATAATTGAATCCGGAGAAGTGTACTTTCGGTGTGCGATCTGATTTTTTTAGGATATATCATCAATGAAAAAGGCATTCAAGAAGATCCAGCACAACTAGATGGGTTAACTGGAAGATTCGCAGCCTTGAATCGATTTGTATCGAGATCATCAGATAAATATGCACAGTTCTTTCAAGTGCTAAGAAATTCGAAGGAATTCGATTGGTCTCTAGATTGTGATCAAGCTTTTATTGAAATAAATAAACATTTATCTTATTCTATTTATTTTAAAAAACTAGTGGAAGGAGAGAGGTTATGCTGAAATAAATAAACATTGGTAACTCATTCTTAGAGGACTGAGTAATATTTTTTATCAAAATAAAACCTTAAAATATGTAACCAAAAGTTCTATCACCATTCCATTCCTAGCCTTCGCAAATGATCTGCTTATTTTCACTCATAGCTTACCATCTACAATTGTTTATATTAGTAACTTCTTGCAGGATTACCGGGATATCTCAGGGCAAAACTATATACAAAGATAAAACAAAGATTATCTCTTCTAATCATGTTTCTTCTATTATAATTTCCTGTATCACTAATATGGCATGTTTCAGTTTTTAGTCTCTCCTTACATCCTATCTTAAAATCACCATCAACAACAACAACATAGCATCAAACTATGAGCCTCTCTTTAATTCCATCAGACAGAAAATCACTAACTGAGATGGAAAACTTCTCTCATATAGTGCCAGACTAACACTAATCTCTTCTGTCCTTATGGCTACACCAAACTACTGGCTCCAATGTTGCACTATACCTGACAATATCATCAACAAAATTGAAAAAAATTTCAACGAATTTCTTTAGGGTACCAGATAGGACATCTCTAAAACTCATTAATCTAATTGGTCTAAAATCTGCAAACCTTTCATAGAAGGTGACATCAACATCAAAGATATCAAAGACATTCATGATTCCTACTCTTGAAAGCTATGGATTACTCTTAGAAACAACAAGACTCTCTGGACCAGATTTACTCAAAGTATTTACTGCAATAATAGGCATTTACTGCAAGCTGATTTCTCTCCTAAAAAGTGCTCTCACATTTGGAAAAGAATGACAGTTATCAAGAATTTTGATGAGCCTCTTATCAAATGGAATGTAGGTCGTGGCGAACAATGAGTATACACCTTCACTGGAACAATAAATTACAGAATTACCAATTAAATTGTTATATGTGATTTATGTTAAATTGTCTTTAACACGAGATATCAAATTTCACCGATATCTTATATCACTGATGATACAATTAGAGAATAGTATAAACTATTTAAAACTAATATATAGTTGGTTGTAAATAAATAAAGAAAGAAATCCGTATAGTTGTTTGTAAATTATTTACAAAAGACCTCAAATCCCAAAATTGATCACTAAAGAAAAAAAAAATATAAAATGAACTTGCTGCAGGAACAATCTACATTTTCAAACGATTTATATATATATATATATATATATATATATATATATATATATATATATATATAATTATAATTAAAGAGAATAATGAGAATGAGAATGAGAATGAGAATAGAAAAGGTAAAGGAAGAAAATATGAAATAATAATATTATAATAAGGGGAGGACAGAAGCAGGAACGATAAGGACAAATAATAGGAAATAATAGGAAATAAAAGAAAATAGAGTTTAGGTTTAGTTGGAAGCATTGCTCATGAAAGATCCCAAAGCCTTTGCAGCTCCTGCTCTCAAAATGTACTGATGGTATGCTGCTGCTGCTGCTAGTGCCCCAACAAATGGTCCAACCCAGAAGATCCACTGCAAAATGTATAATTATTAATTTTTATTTTTATATCTAGACGTCACCAACAACAGCACAGCAGCAGTAGACTAGTAGTAGCTTACATGGTCATCCCAGGCTTTGCTGCCGTTGAACATAACAGCAGCTCCGAAGCTCCTAGCAGGGTTGATACCGGTGCCAGTAATGGGGATAGTTGCCAAATGCACCATGAACACAGCAGACCCAATTGGAAGTGGGGCCAAAACCTATCATTATATTACTATATTACTACATCATTATACTACATATTCCAATTTATATTTATTACTATACTACTACTACTACTACTTCTACTTACCCGATCACTGTCGCAACACTGATGTAAAGGAAAAGAAGAGTAGCTATAAACTCAGCTATCAGAGCTCTATAGAAAGACCACTGCTTCAACTAGAGTATGGCGTGAGAGAAAAAGAAGAGATGTGTTGCTTTCTTATGGATAAGACTGGGGTATTTCAGGAATGCTCAACTAAAACATTTTACCCAGGTTTTGAGAATGCTGACTTGGACCGCAGACCGCACACCGCATTCATAAATAAGAAATCGTACCCAATTTTAACCGTTTAATTTGTGCTTTCATTTTAAAACCCCAAACTCTTAAAACATTAAATCAATAGAAACGATAATTAGTTAGTTATCGTTTTGAACTTAACCGATAGAATCAATACCGTATATAATCAAATCGACACCATATAGCCCCTAAGCCCTAAGGGGTAGCCGAGTTGGTTGAGTATGGCATTATTATAACCAAAAGGTCATCAGTTCGAGTCCCACTACATACGCTTTCTCGGCCGAGCTTGTCATCTTGTGTGGTTTACCTTCTGGCGTTGGTTTGCAGGCTATCGCGTCAGACTGAGGGTTTACCCTGTGCGCACTCATTGCACTCTGAGTAGCGGCTGCGGATTCCCTCCGAAAAAAAAAAAATCGACACCATATATAATCGAATGAATTTAGAATCGAATGATAAAATTGTTAGAATCTATTTTTTTAAAATTTTATTATATATATATATATATATATATCTATTTATTATATTGTTAAATTTATTAGATAAAGAAAACTGATAATTTAACGGTTCGATCAAGTTCCATTAAAAACTGAATCGAGCCGGACAGATAACGATCCGAACTATGACCTATTAAAACAGTTAGTTAGTTAGAGATCTGGATTTTTTGGCATGTTCCTTCTCTACTTTAACCTAATCTTATTAAGTTTTTATGGATTTTTAGTATGGTAAGACAAATTTAAATTATTGTAATATTGGTATTCAATATAATCACATAGTAAAACTATACTGTAAATTTTTTTTTTAAACAAAACATATAATTATAATTATAATTATATATATATAATATTTTTAATGATACATTAAATATAATAATCTTTTTTATAGATGAGTTTTTCTACCAAAATAAAAAATTTATACAAATTTATAGTACACCTCATAATTATTGTTTATAGAATATTTTGCATCAACACATTTTATATCAGTTTAAATATTTAACTATGCATTTATTCAAAATGTATAAAATTTAATGTCACGTATAATATTGAATATCTATAAATCTATTTTATATGAAGAAAATGTTATATTAAAATGAAAATGGAATACACAAATTTATCATATTTCTCATGGTAGTTATCGAAACTATCAAATATCTATCCATATCTGGTGGCGAATATACATCAGTCTAGTTTATAATAAAAAGAAAATCACATATAATCCATTCTAAAAAAATTGATAGTGTAAAGTATATAATTGGTCTAGAAATATTTTTATGGAGAGTAATCAAATTGTTAGAGAGAGAATTTGTAAAGATTATTCTTGAGAGTTTGTCAAGACTCAAAGTCAAGTGCAATGATAGATTTATCTCCCCAAAAAAGTATATCTATTTCTAGGTGTCGTAAATTCGATGGAACTCACATTTTAAGTCATCTAAGCTTCTATTTTACTCAAATATTCTTTATATATTATTTGTTGATCATTTACTTTTTAACCTAATTGTTTTGGCTCAGATTAATTCCAACCTTACCAGTAGCCTCCCTAGTCCTTGCGAAGAAATATGAGAGATGACTAAACTCAATGTCACTTCAGACGAAACCACCTCAAAATTATATAAAAGTGATACATTTAATTTTGCGAATTACTTGGAGTGTGGTATTTTTCTATTAATATGTTTCGACACCCGTCGAACCCACGACAATTCCATCAAGTAGCCATTGAGTTTTAAGGACTAACGTATTTGTGTAAATGGGCATACTCTTCAACTCTTCTCTCAAAAGCCCATTGAAGTTCTTAACAGTTTGCTATAAATTCTATTCATTGTCTCATAAATTTATTCTTACCAAAACTTAGAGATCGAAAGAGAAAGTAACTTCTCACTTCTTTCATCGTGAAACCCATTTCTCCTTCACCCTTCACTAGAAAACACGGTAACAACTCCGTTCTCATCTTCTAGCGTAACAATCCTTCGTGTATATGCGAACACATATTTCCTTCACCAAATTAATTAGTGTTTGTTTATGTTTGGGTTTTAAAATTCGTGGGATTGGTTGACTATTTTTAAGAGAATCGACGAAAGAAAAAATGCAGGAATAGTGTTTGATCAACCTTTCCAAATCGTCCAAACTTTTACCTAAGGTTCTTGGCCTCCTAAAAAAAAAGAAATCACAACCAATCAACCTCATATTTTCTTACAATAACTCACCTCTTTTAAACCCCAAAGCTTGCTTTTAAAAAGCCGCTCGAAAATCTCAATTTCTAACTATGAGTGACTCTGAAGACCAAAACATCATTTCAAATAAAACAAATCATAAATCAGGTTCCAATGAAAGACAACTTGATAATGGTCAAAACCAAAATGTTTAAGACTAATCATCCCCCAAAAGGATCAATTGAAATAAACGAAGATTCGCTAAAATGATGCCTTCGAGTAAAGGAAAAAAGCAACCTGGCAAAGGCCCCCTCCTCAACTGTAAGATAAAGCCTTCAAGGAGATTGACAGTCAGGATTCAGTAGTGGTTGTTGATTCTAACAATGATATTGAAGAAATAAAGATAATCAAGTACACCTCCAAAAACAACGCCCAAGATGAAACTCGAGAGAACAACCGAATGGAAGAAAAAAATAAGACAAAACAAGTTGTTACACTCCATGCTGAGCTAGCTAGTAGCCTTGGAGAAAATTTCAAAGAAATACTTCTAGAATACCTTATTTCACTCAACAAAGTGCAATATGAGTACTTCCTAGAATCTGATGCACTTATTCTTCGGAAACAATGAGGGATCCTTAATCCCGTCTCCATTCGATCGTATGCTACCAGAGATACGCCATTATCCTACAAAGCATAAGAGTTAATTGTATATCCATAAATAATGAATTGGGGTCTTCTGTTTCCACTAGATCTCACAATTTCTCAATATTTTGGACTAATCGAGATGTGTCCAATCCAAGCCAGCCCCAACCTTTAGTTTACTCTCACTTCTTGCATTATGGCTTCGAGGATGTCAAAGATTGAACTTCTCATGGAATAGTTCATAGAAAAAGTAGATTGTCGAGAAATCCATGTCTTCCCTTCGACAATATTATCGCTGGGAACTCTTCAGAAATAGTCTACGACCTTGTCGAAGCAGACAAGATGCGGACACAAACGTTTTTTTCATCAGTGCGTGATTAAAAAAAGGAAATTAAATATCAACCGAGAACCCTAAAAAACTATCCATGAAATAGAAGTGTACACGTAAGTTTAATTTTTTTCCAAACTTATTTTGCAAACATTATCCATCTAACTTAACTATATAATGTATAAATTACAAAGCACTTCCAAGAGCACAATTCGTGCTGCCGAATAGACTTTCTCGAAGTTAAGTTAGTGGTGATGAGTCTGGAATTTGTTGTCACACTATATGAGAACCAGACAGGGGCAATTCAGACAACATCCACCCACTGAACCGTCCGGACATAACTAATGTGCTAAAAACTTAATCACTTCATGACTAAGCTAATTATCTACATGCTTAAAACTAACGGGTCTTTGAACTCGGCCCGAATCTATAAATCAACTCGAATGCCCATATGGCCCACAATTAAGGGTATAAATACCCAACCACTTTCATTAAATGAGGGTAATGAAACTTAAATACAACCAGGCAGCTCAATTCTCCCTCTACATTCTATCCAAACATTAAATACCCTCAAAATTCCACAAAACTCTAGACAAAACTACCCCTAAACGAAAATAAACCACATCAAATTGGCGACCATAGTGGGAGGACGAAGGTGCCTGAATCTATCATTCAAAACCATCAGAAAAAACCAGTTCGGATGAATCCGGACGTGCCGGAAGTACCACCAGCTTTGCTCGAAGTGGTGGGAGAAAATGATGAATATACCATCGAGGAGCGTGATAGATTAAAAGTTGAAATAGAAGCCCTAAGGACTGCCAAGAGGGCAGAGATGGGCACAAAAGATAAATCAAAGGCGTCATTGCTCATCATACTGACAACCCTAGAGAGCATGAGCCCTCGAAAACCCATGTGAGTACGAAGAAGACTCATGCTAGCTCCAAAAAATCTCACCGGTCTAAACCGGGGGAGAGCTCTGATTCAGACTCAGAATCTTCCAGCAACTCCTCGGGTGAAGATGGAGTTGAAGAATCCTTGTCATCCAACGATGATGAGGGCCGTTCTAAAAAGAAACAAAAGTTGGTTAAGAATTATTCAAGAAAAATGGATATGCATGGAAAGTTAAAGAGGCATATAGGCAAAGGATCATCTCATAACCGGAGACACATAGATCGGATGGTGATGGATCCTTTTGCCTTCCATGATGAGCCACGTATTTTTGCAACTCCTAATGAGGATACCGTTTTCAGTCGTGGCCGGAATCGGAGACAATCTCCATTGTCGTCCAAGATCCTATCCGGAAACCTCCCTAAGAGGTTTTACAGTACAAAAATGGAAAAATACGATGGCAGTAAAGACCCAGACAACCACTTGGAACAGTTCAAATTTTTTATGATGAATTTTGATGATAACGACAAGTTTCTTTGTAGAGCATTCTCTCAATCATTTACGGGGAGTGCTCTGAAGTGGTACAACAGTCTGCTACAAGGCTGCTTCAGAAATCTCGATACTTTTTGGGTGGCTTTTTGAAGATAGTTTGTTGGAAGTAAGGAAGTAAAGGGCAATGGAGACACAATAATCCATTGTGCCCAAGAACCGAACGAATCTCTAAAAGAATACATAAGTCGGTTTGTAAACACCAAAAATGGATTAGCTGATTACTTTGAACAAGTAGCAATAGCTTCTCTGAGGCAGGGCTTAAACCCTGGAAACTTGGCTGATTCAGTAACCAGAAAAAAGGCCATGAAACGGGGAGGTCTACTGAATCAGGTTGGAAAGCAAATTAACGTAGATGAAACAAAAAAAACTAGGGTGCACAGGCAGGTGAGGTCTGCCCCGGCTGCACCAAACCCAAACTAAAATCAGTCCGGAAACAAGGCTAGGGAGGCCGGGCAGAGTCATAACAGAACCAAAGCTTAGTCTCAGCCACCTGCGCGAGCCCAAAGTTAACAATCTAGAAATAAACGAGGGCCTTGGGTTCAACCGGAGTGGTTTGCTGAGTTAAAAGAAAACGTAGCCACTATTTATGAAAAAACAAAAGAAGAAGTACACTATCGAAGGCCGGCTGCGTTACAGTCTCCTAGGGAGAGCCGTAACAATTGTTTTTGTCAGTATTATAATGATACTAGCCATATCACTGAAGATTGTATTTCTTTAAAGCAAGAAGTCTAGAATTTGATTGAGAGAGGAAAGTTGGGAGTATATGTTAAAAGAAGAGGAGGAAATAGGCCTGATAACGCTCATCGGGCTGGTCCAAACAATGCAGGCCCATCGGCTCCGGAGGGGGATATGGTGATAATCGAGAGGTTCGATGTAGAATCAGAATACTTGGACCCTGACCCAACTCGGAATAGAGTGGGTGCCATTGAGGAACGTTGCAAGACGGTGTCCGAGCTTATTAACGTTTTTGAATCACTCACAATTTTCGGAGGGGACACCATGACAGCACCCACTGCTTCTTCGAGAAAGAGGCATGCTCATACTGTAACTACCCACCTGGAGGGAGGCATGACTTCCTATCAATCACAGATTCCATTTCCCTTCATTGTTTTCGATGAGGATGACTTGAGGGATATAGCTGGTCCTCATGAAGATGTTGTTGTCATAGGAGAATCCATCAGGGGTAATGACTTAAGACGAATTTTGGTGGACACTGGGAGTTCAGCCAATATTCTCTTTTTAACTTCCTACAAAAAGATGAAGAATCCAGCAGTAATTCAACGTTCGAACAGGTCAATTGTGGGTTTCACTGGAAGCTCAACAGATGTGATCGGGTAGTTCGAGGAGGAAGTTTTGTTGGCCAAAGGCCCTTTTAAAAAATGGTTAGAATACTGTTTGTCGTAGTGGTCCTACTTGTTATAATGCTATTCTAGGGAGGTCTTGGCTCTCTAAGATGCATGCAGTGGCCTCAACAGTCCACCAGTGTTTGAAATATGCTGTGCAAGGACAAATGGGAGTTGTTCGGAGCAGCCAAAAGGTAGCAAGAGAGTGTTATGCAATAACACTGACTCCTCGGACGTTGGGACAGTTCGTATCAATGATGAATAAAAGTTTGAGGGGCTTTCTGGGGTGAGGGTGAAATTGATGACCCCAGAGAGACCCTTGGAGTTTTAATACCGATTGTAGAGGTTGAAACACATTCTTTGGCTGAAGGAAAAAATGTTAAGATAGGGTCCAAAATAACATCGGAATTAAAAAGTAAAATGTTGAAGTTCCTAAAAGACCATCAACATGTTTTTGCTTGGTGCAATGTTGATGTTACCGGAGTACCAGCAAATATTATATCACACCAATTGTCCATCCGAAGAGACATAACACCTGTGATACAAAAGAGAAGAGATTTTTCTAAGGAAAAGGATGATGTCATAGTTCAAGAAGTCGACAGGCTTAGTAAAATGGGGCACATAAAGGAGTCTTAGTATCCTTTATGGACAGCCAATCCGGTATTGGTGAAAAAGAAAAATGGCAAGTGGCGTATGTGTATCGATTTTACAGATCTCAACAGAGCTTGCCCAAAGGATTTATACCCAGTTCCCCGGATTGATCAGTTGGTGGATTCCACATCTGGGAACAAGTTGCTGTCTTTCATGGATGCCTTCTCCGGGTATAATCAGATTCAAGTGGATCCGAAGGAGCAAGAACATACCACATTTGTTACTGATAGGGGCCTTCATTGTTACAAGGTGATGCCATTTGGGTTAAAAAATGCTGGGGCTACTTATCAGAGGTTGGTAAACAAAGGTTTTACTGATCAAATTGGAAGAAACATGGAAGTATACATCGACGACATGATTGTAAAAAGTGTGGACGAAGAACTACACTTGACAGATCTCCAATAAACTTTTGCTAACTTAGTAAAAGTAAATTTGAAACTAAGCCCAGAAAAGTGTGTGTTTGGAGTGCAGTCCGGGAAATTCTTGGGGTATGTAATAAGTGAGCAAGGGATACAGCCTGATCCGGACCAACTTAAAACTTTACTTCAAATGGAGCCTCCTCGGAATATTAAAGAAGTGCAACGATTGACTAGGAGGTTGGCTGCATTAAATCGATTCATTTCTAGGTCTTTGGACAGGTGTGCCCCGTTTTTTCAGACTTTAAAAGGTGCAAAGAGATTTGAATGGTCTTCACAATGTGATGAGGCCTTCGATGAAATCAAAAAGCATCTGTCCTCCCCCAAGACGTTGTTTAAACCCGTTCACGGAGAGACTCTTTTCATATATTTGGCAGTCTCTAGTTGTGCCATAAGTGCAGTATTGGTAAGGGAGGTAGATAATTATCCCCGTCCGGTGAATTACATTAGCAAAAGTTTGATTGATGCAGAAAAGCGCTATTTAAAGCTTGAAAAATTAGCACTAGCCCTGGTGATTGCTGCGAGGAAGATGAGACCTTATTTTCAGGCTCATCCCATTATTGTCCGGACGTCCTTTCCCTTAAAAAACGTTCTTCAAAAGGCAGACATTTCAAGTAGAATGACTAAGTGGTCCGTGGAATTGGGAGACTTAGATATTGATTTTTCTCCCCGTACATCAATCAAAGCCCAAGCGGTGGCAAATTTCTTAGTTGAATTTCACTCAGACAGGGATACTAAGCAAACAACTGATGTGAAAGACAAAAAAGTCTGGGTCGTCCGGACTGATGGTGGATCAAGTACCATGGGATGTGGTGCTGGGGTATGTTTGACCTCTCTGTACGGTGACATAATGTACCAAGCTATATGTTTTGCTTTCAGGGCTTCTAATAATGAGTCTGAATATGAAGCTGCTATAGCTGGTTTGAAATTAGCTCTTATTTGTGGAGCTAAAAGGGTTAAGTTGATGAGCGATTCTCAACTGCTTATCCATCATGCCCAAGGTCAATCCGAGGAAAAAAAGGAGCAGTTGGTTAAAAACTTACTTCTTCTTAAAAAAGTAGCACTTAATTTCAAGAGTGTCATCAATGAGCACATACCCCGAACAGAAAATATACTGGCAGACTCCTTGGCAACCATAACCTATACTGAGTCCTACCCTTGGATTCATATGCTGGAGTGCCCATCCATTCAAATCAGTATGGATAAGGAAGAATAAAGTTTAGATATACAGATAAAACAACCTCAAGATTGGAGATTTTCTCTCCTTCAATATCTCTCAGATGGCATCTTGCCTCCGGATAAAACAATAGCAAGAAAAGTAAAGTACAAGGCTCGTGGTTTTGTCATCCTAAGAGATATTCTTTATAAGAAGTCTTATAGTAAACCCCTCTTACAATGTTTGGGGGTTGACGAATCTCAAATAGTGCTCTCCAAATTACATGATGGTTAGGGATCAGCTCATTGTGGATTCAGGGCTCTAACAAGGAGAATTTTGTTAGCTGGGTATTATTGGCCCTCTATAATGCAAGATGCTAAGGAGTTGGTGAGGAGGTGTGACCCATGCCAGAGATATAGCAATAAAATTCATAGCCCAACTATCCCTTTAGAGTCAATTTGTGAGCCAATACCTTTTGCTCGATGGAGGTTGGATTTAGTGGGACCTCTACCCATAGCGTCCGGAGGGCGCAAAACTATAATTGTTGCTATTGATTACTTTTCAAAGTGGATTGAAGCAGCTCCATTGGCAGGTACAACATCAAAAGCTGTTATAAAATTCATTTTATCCAATATCTGTTGTAGATTTGGAATTCCACAAAAGATAACAACAGACAATGGGCCATAGTTCGACAACAAGGAGATGGAGAGTTTTTGTGCGTCTAGAGGTATACAACATTGCTTCTCTTATCCTTTCCACCCACAAGCAAATGGCAAGGTCAAAGTGGCTAACAGGACTATACTGTCCGGTCTGAAGAAAAATTTAGAAGGGGCTACTGGAAAATGGCCTAGTTACTTGCAAGAAGTTTTGTAGGCTTACCAGACCACTCCCGGGGCTGCAACACAAGAGTCTACCTTTGCCTTAGTGTATGGGATGGATGCCATAGCTTCCGTAGAAGCTACTCTTCCTTCCTTTCGAGTTCATAATGTTTCCGAACACGCTAACGAAGTGGCACTTAGAGGCCATCTTGACTTAATAGAAGAAAAAAAAGTTAAGGCTCACCTTAGAGTTGCACACTACCAAGGTTTGATGAGAAGCAGGTTCACTTCTAAAGTTAAGAGAAAGGATTTTCAACCGGGGGATAAGGTGTTGGGAAAAGTTTTCCTACATACTAAAGAAAAGCAGTTCGGTAAGTTGGATCCAACTTGGGAAGGACCCTATGTGGTCATTGAAAAGCTTAAGCTTGGGACATACCGGCTCCAAGACAAAGATGGATGGATTTTGAATCACCCCTGGAACATTGAACACCTCCGGTTGTACTTGGAATAGAAGCTATGTAAATATTTACTTGTTTAAAAGTTCATGTAAATATTTGGGGGCATACTCTTTCCTACCCTGGTGGCACAGGGAGGTTTTAATGAGGTGTCCGGGATTTTTTATAAAATTTGATGCCTTCTTAAAAGATTTTGAGTGTTTCAATTAAAAGTTTTCTCAGAAAGTTTTTAGCGATAGAAGACCATATTAAGTTGGTAGTATGGTGACTGCTTAAACATTGGTCATCGGAGAATTTAAATACTCTCACTTTACTTTGAAATACTTATGAAATAACTAAGGGTTGTTTAAACATTAGCCACCAAAAGCAAAATCATGAAACGATGCAGGAATGAGTTATGCAAAATAAAATTACTCATTAAAACATACAAAATGCCTTGGCCATCCAAGGACTTTGAATTGATAAAACAAAGAAAGGTTTATCCGGACAAGGACCGGACACGGTTACAAAAAATGCCTTGGCCATCCAAGGACTTTAGTTCAATCACAACAGAATTAAAAAGATAACTGATACTTCAAGAATGAGCCTTTGAAGATGGCTCAGCCTCACTTGGCTTTTTCTTCTTTGGGTCATCACCCAGACCCTCATCATCCGGACTCTCCCTGGTTTCCTCTTCTTCATCACTGGTGTCCTCACTAGAGTAGTTGTAGTTATCACCAACAGACATGGTATGGTGAGGAATGTTTTCGTACTCCACGAATCGCTATAAATCCCCCAAGGTCTTCATCGGAAATTTTTCATGAAATAGTAGAACCATATCTGACCTAACCTCAGCATACCTTGCCTCTTGAGAGTCTATCACCTCATTGGTATAAGCATCTATCCTGGCCTGGATTGTTTTCTCCTGATCTCTCAACAAGTCAGCATTTTCTTGGTCAGACTTGGACACCTTATTCTCAAGAGAGATCTTGTCATTAGTTAAGGCCTGAATAGTGTTATCCTTGGCCTTCACTTCCTCTTTTGATGACAGGAGGTCTCTTTCCAGGCCGGATTACTTTAGTTGGAGTTCTTTGACAACTCTTTCCGAAGCGGCTAACCTGTTGGCCAAGTCCTCCTGATTTTTCTTCAACTCCTCCTGACTTTTCCTCAACTCCTCGTTCTCTTTTTTCAATACCTCAGTATTTTGGTTGGCACCAAGAAGATCGTTAGACAGTTTCTCTTTGTCAGAATTGAGGGTGTTGATGATGGCTGACTGATTGCGTACTTGCTTCTCCAAGATAAGCACTGGCTGGACATTTCTCAGAATTGAGTGAACAATGATATCCCTTTCGCTCGAAACAGAAAAAGACTTACCGTTCAAAGTGACGGTGTTCGAAGAACTTGGGGGGTGGTAGAGCCCAGCAAAATCATCTCTGGGGAGGTTTTCGAAATAAAGACCAATTCCCTCGAGGCCAGTAATGTCGACACCATCAATACTGATATCCCCTCCTCCAACCTCTTCGATTTGAAAGTCACCAGGGATCTCTTCTGATCTTGTAGGATCAGTAGGTCAACGGGAAGTAGTGGCTCCGGATCCCGGAGAGAAACTTCATCTCCCTTGGAAGTTTTCTTTCTCTTGGCATCCCGACCTCCATCTTCTGCTCCTCGTTTTTTGTCCTTTTTAAGGACCTTTTGAGGCTTTGAAGACCCAACGGGTTCCTTGGTGTTCTCGTGTTCCACCACCTGTAGTAAGGCATCATCGATTTGCCCTTGACCTTGTCCTTCGGGATTTATTGGGATAGCTTCTTCCGCTTCAGTAGGATTGGCCTCTACCACACCTCGCCCGGCCTTGGCCTTTTTACCTTTCATCTTGCTTGGGGCTTTAGCTCTGCCCGACAAGATCAGTTTTCCATCTTTTCCCTCTGTCTTCCGGAGGGGGTGGAGTAGTTAATTCCTCCCAAGAAAAATCCCTCCGCTCCGTTGTATTCCACATATAGGATCTGGTTAAGTTGCCTCCAGTAAAGCAGTTGTGGAAGCGGTTTGCCCATTTTTCAGCTGTCCAAGCATTCAGCTTGGCACAAGTAGTCTGCCCGGCCTCTAGGTAATCGTTGAAATCCTTGGGCAGCACTACCAAAAATCAAAAGGAGAAAGAGTTAGATAATTTTTTTTAAAGTAAAAGTAGAAGTATCCGACAAGATTATTACCATCACTTCACCATCTGTTGGTGAGCATGCTTGGGTTAACACCAGCTTTAATTTTCTTCCCATTCTCCCAAGCACCACTGACGAACAGAAATTGAGTCTTCCAGACTTTCTCCGACTCAAGCAAGTCATCCACTACCTTGTAATTGTCACCCATGTTGAAGTGATAGAAAGGGATGACATGATTTCTGCAAAGGCTTGCCACAATAGCAAATTTCTCCATCGGAAGAGGAATTCCTGAGAGCCTTGAGGCCATAATACATGCCATAAGGGTGAACCATGCATTAGGGCTTAGCTGGCTTGGGCACAGCTTAATCAGATGGAAATATCTGACTATTTCTGGGTCCAAGGGAAACCTTAATCCCCATTTTAACAGCTCGGTATAAAAGACAATCTCGTTGAGCTTACAATCCATGGGCGTCTCCGGATCGATTGGGATCCTTACCTTGACATTCTCGTTGAGCATACTTGATTTTCTGCATAGCCAGCAAATATTTAACATTTACCTTGTGAAAACAAGGCCCCACCTTTCCCACAAGGCACTCTGGTAGGTCTGGGTACTTTAAACATACCTTTTCCTTGCCTTTGATCTTCTTGACCATGGCAGTTTCACTTGTTAGTCCAGAGACGTCAGTCTTGAAAGGGGCTTCTTCAATACTATCCTCCATTATGTCCTCCATGACCATGGAGGGGTTGTCAGCTGTCTTAGGAGGAGGGGGTTGGTGATTGGCTCAGTATGCCCTTCAGATTGTTGAGTATCATTTCCCTCTTGAGGTCTAGAGTCCGGATGGGGCTCGGACCCGGAGGTCTCTTTTCGAAGACTTGAGCTAGTAACCTCCGGTCCGGACAGCTTATCCTTTGAATTTTTGATGGGTGCTTTTGACCCTGTGGTTTTACTTTTTGCCCCGGATTTCGAAGGCGTGGATTTTGGTTTAGGCTGTGTGCCAGCAGCCTGCCCTTTAACCAGACGACCTTTTCGTCTGTCTACTAGCTTCTCCGGGGAGATATCAGCATCTCACCCTATGGCAATAAATGGGGAAGGTTTCTTGAAACTTGTGACTGCCTGTCCTGGTTCAACAACAGGCTCTGAACATAAACCCACACCAAAAGAGAGGGTTTTTAGAGATGAAAGCTTCGGAGTTTGAGAGATTAGAGATAATGAAGATAATGAAATAGTGAAAAGTGACCTAATTTATACTAATCAGGTAGATAATGCTTCGATACCTAGGAGGATTCAAAAGGTTGGATGCAATGATTAAAGGCGACGCTGATGTCATTCGCATTAAATGAAGAAGTTGCTTTTTGAAGCAAGTGGGAGCGCTGTTCTAGGAGAAAGACGGCCGGTGTGGCAAATCAGAGAAGGACACGTGTCCTACGATCTCTGGTGAAACTGCTCAGCTTCTAAGGGTTTCAGTCTGTCCGGATAAAGTTGTTATGCATTCTTGAAATGTCCGGACAAAGTTATAATTGCACTTGAGCTATTTTTTAGGTCTTTCCAAAGGCCTTCGAGCACAACCTAAAAAAGGGGCTAGTGATGAGTCCGGAATTTGTTGTCACACTATATGAGAACCAGAGAAGGGCAATTCAGACAACATCCACCCACTGAACCGTCCGGACAGAACTAATGTGCTAAAAACTTAATCACTTCATGACTAAGCTAATTATCTACCTGCTTAAAACTAATGGGTCTTTGAACTCGACCCGAATCCATAAATCAACCCGAAAGCCCATATGGCCCACAATTAAGGGTATAAATACCCAACCACTTTCATTAAATGAGGGTAATGAAAATTAAATACAACTAGGCAGCTCAATTCTCCCTCTACATTCTATCCAAACATTAAGTACCCTCAAAATTCCACAAAACTCTAGACAAAATTGCCCCCAAACGAAAATAAACCACATCAAGTGGGACAAATATAAATGATCAAACAAATACCATTAGTGCTTCAACCCATTATTAAACCTTGTTCAAAGAACCATGTTGAAAATCTCCCATGCAGACTACTACGCTTCCAGATAAGCTGATGGAACCTCCTCACCCAAGAGATGTTGTGAAAATGCTAGCTCCCCTGGACACTCGGGTTATTCTCCGTGTTAGGAATAAAACTCATATCCATAAGGTGAAAAATAAAAAATAGGGGGAACCATCCCAAGGAAACAAAATTAAGTCAAAGCCTACTCTGAGGCTTAAGAAGAGGAAAAGTAAAACAAAGGTTGATGAAAAATTCACTCCTTATACTGAAACCACTACCTTTAAAATCACTAAGAGAAATAAAAATATGGCTTCAAAGAAATAGAAAACGTGCAACACCAAACATCTTGAAGATTCTCTACCTGAATAGGTTACGAACGATTCATCCCCTAATTTTACACTAGAATCTATTGGAGACGATGAATAAAATTAGGATAATCAATTCTTTGATCTCGAACCATAGTTCGATGAAAATGAAACTCCTGCAGACCAGCCCAATTCAAAACAATATCCTCTTTCAGAAAAACACTGACCGTTTTTTTGTGTGAATGCTTTACATCTCAAGGAACAATCTTTAAGTTACATCATTCTGATGAGATCCCACTCATTCTTCATAATATGGTCCAACCTGTGGAAACTCTTGAAAGAAATGCCAAATAGTTCGAAATTGATGCCAAAAAATTTGTTGATGAAGCCAAATTAGTTAGTGAACAATATGAAGTAGTTGCTGATGAGGTGATTCATCTTCGGAAAGAAGCTACTGCCAAAACAAATAGGCCAAAGATGCTCAAATACTGGTCGTCGAACAATTCCATGTGTTTCAAATAGACAAATCTAAATTTCATAATATCCTAATCCAACTACGAAGGAAAATATCTACAAAACACACCACATAAATGAAATACGAGAATTTAAAATACGAGGCGCTCAATACCTTATACCAAGCCTCCGTTGTAACCGCTGTTGTTGACAAATGTGCCCAACAATTGTCTTAAGGTATTGAAAAATCATGAATATGAGACCAATCTATATTTAATTTTTTATGTTCATAAGGATTTTATGAAGCTTAACCTAAACTATTTTTGGTATATTGTACATGAAGATCAACGTCTCAGAGATATCTTTAACACTACCCCAACTGAATCTGATACCTCTAAATCATAAGAATCTGATAATGATAGCTCTAACTGTTCGAAAAATTGGGACTCACAGAATGTAAATTCTTTAAATAGTAGTTCACCTAGTTATTCTACGGATGATGAAAGAAATTAAAGATAGACTTCCTTTTTCACCATGTTTTATTGTATGCTTATATATTTATATTTTTATCTAACTTTTTGTTTGTTAGTCATCACATGCCATCTTTTGAATCGTATATTTAAGCATCATGTCAATTTCCATTCTACCTTTATCATTTCTTTACTTACACCATCACTTCAAAAATTAGCACTTCGTAGATTATCACTTTGAAAACACAAACACTTCGTAAATTACCAGTTAAAATAATATTCACTTCGTAAATTAGCACTTTGAAAAATTACACTTCGTAAATTATCATAAAACTTTATTTTACTTTCGAAGTTAAAGTTATCCACCTTTGGTTTTATCATAATAAGGGTGATCAATTCTTATTTCATTTCCAAATTGTTTTTCTATACTTGTTTTTTTTTTTTATATTTTGAAAAGAAATATTTGTTAAGTTTTAGTATTTAGATTTTAGTCACCAAATTAACATTGTTAGTAAGTACATCTTTAAATTTTCCACATAATGGATATATGACAAAAAATAATTATATTCATCATACCGACTATGTAGGCACCCATTAAAATCTTCCTGAGCTATAAGGAGATGAAAGAGTATGCCATCGGTTATACATTGACAAGAAAGATAATTTTCAAATCAATACTCACAACATTACTCCTAATATAAACCCAAATAATCTATGTTCCAAGGATGCTGTAAAGGATTTCCTTCACCATCTTGCAAATGATATCTCTCAGGATTTGCTTTCTTAACTACTAAATATGGTCATTCTCAATTTAGAACCAATTTACCAAGCCATTTTTCTTTTGTATATAAGAATACCTACTTTAGAATCTTATCATCCACTTTGAACTCTCTTCGTCGGACTTTAGATACATATATGTTTCTCATCAATGTCTGATAATGAAGTAAATTTATATAAGCTTTAGTTCTCTTTTCCTGAATCAAATCAAGTTATGCACTTCTTATTTTATCATTACTATCCTATGTATAATTGAGTAGTCTATAAGATGGAAGAGTAGATTCTGTTGGGCTCTATGCATTCATCACATATCCCAAAGCCAAAGATGAATCACAAGTTATCGTTCGAGGAGTCATTCAATAAGCCCATAACACTTTTTGAAGAAAATTTGGCCACTTTCCTACTATTCCCTCTAAATTATTCTTTAAACCATCCAAGATGATTCTATTTGTAATCTCCACCTGACCATTTTCCTGAGGGTGACAGGATTTTGAAAAACATCGCTTAATGCCCATTGAAGAACAAAAAGCCTTCATGTCTTTGTTGTTGGATTGTGGCATGTTATCAGTTGTAATCATCCGTGGACCCCGAACCTACAATAAATATTAAATAAAATAAACCTGATAACATTCTTAGGTCTTATTCTAGATAAAGGCTCAACTTCTACCCACTTCGACAAATAACCAACTATAATAATAATAATAATAATAATAATAATAATAATAATAATAATAGTATGACGTCCCTAGAAGCCATTAGCAAAGGACCAACCAAATCTATCCCCCATCTATCAAATATGAGTGCTTCAGAAATAGAATCCAGTGGCACTGTTGATACATGTGTCGTATTAGAAATGTTTGAGAAGTATCACAACTTCGGACCAAATTCTTTGCATAAACCATGATATTTGACCAAGTTACCCCACAAAAAGTACTCTCATTGTCAAAGTTTTAAATCCACAATGAGCAGAAGCATCGCCATTGTGAAACTCATATAAAACTATTTGAGATTCATTCCTCCATAGGCAGCGTAGTAACAGTCGAGTTAAATATTTTTTGCATAAAACATCTTCGAGCACTGCAAACCCATGTGCCTTAAACCTCACAATTTTAGCCAACTTTTTGTCAACCGGTAATGTTCTCTTGACCAAAAATTCTTTCAAGTTATATCGCCAATATCATTCTTATTCCTCTAAAGTCATGAAAACCTTATTGCCATGCTGACATTTTTTGGATTTCATTATTATAGAGGGGATTTCCTGTGCTAAAATCCATGGGTATCCCTCAGTATATGCAATTATTGTTAAAAATCAACAATAGAATTTTGACCTCGGCAAAGATGCAAGAACCATTTTCAAACATTACAGCCAATCCTCTTAACTCCTTCAAATATCTTATAAACTGGTCTTTTCTTGCCTGAGAAATTTCAGATACATTGTTCACCAAAAGTTGCGAATCACTCTCTAAATGTATCTTTTTTGCCCCACAAATTCTTTCAAGTCGTAACCCAGCTAAAGCCGCTTTATACTTTGTCTCATAGTTTGATGCTCTCCTAGATCGTATTGCTTGAATCCATTCCCTCTTTGTCAATGTCTGCAGTATATAGCCTTTCATAATAAAATTCCACTTGTAAGTCATCCAAATCTTAAGCCTTGGTTGATGTTAGTGTAGTAAAATTAATATCATAATCTCCCAATTTTACAGACCATTTTGTCATCCTCCCTGAAATATTTGACTTTTGCAAAACATGTTTTTAAGGGAAACAAAGTTCAAACTATGATGGAACGAGAAAGAAAAACTGGCGTATTTTCTGAGCAATTATGACCAAGGCGAAAGCCAATATTTCCAATTTCAAATATTGTTATTCTGAATCTAGCAAACTTTTAGTTAAATAATACACCGAATTCAGATATCCATCAACTTCTCACACCAAAACTAAAATTATTGCATATTCTGAAATTGTAATTTAAACAAATAGTTTGCATCCTTGAATTGGTTAGGTCAAAATATTTGGAGAATACAAGTTATCTTTGATTCTAACAAATGCCTCATCACATTTAGGTTTCCAACAAAATTGTATAGCTTGCCTCAAACCTTTAGAAAATAGAGCACACTTATATGAAGATCTTAAAATATACTTGTTCAAAGCTTCCAGTCTTCCCATTAAAATTGGCCCTTCCTTGATTGACCCAAGGGGATCTATAATTATCAAAGCCTTTAATTGGTCCGGATCGGCTTAAATGTCTATCTAACTCACTATGTAGCATATAAAGTCTCACAATCGCATTATAACTCTGATATGGATCAGGATCAAGAAACTCTATAGATTCATTAAACCCATTTATAGGACCAATTATTACCATTATGTTTTCTTACTTAGAAGTCTCATTCATTTCCTGAATCGATCGTTGGTTTACACTCAAAACTTATCGAGACTCAACCTGCTTCTTAATAAATATTGTTAACTTCCCATTCTCAATTAATATCTGAATTTCCTTACGCAGAGCTATACAATCTGTTATATCTTGCCAAATATAATTATAGTAGTTGTAAAATTTAGTATTCATTTCCTCTCTGGGTTTCGTTGTAGGTGGGGGCTTTTGAAATTGAACATGATTTCGAGCTCTCTCAGAAAGTATTACAACACACTCTGTTAATTCTGCATAATTATTTGGTCGAAGCCAATGGTTTGACTTAGGCTTTTATTGTAGTATTTGAGCACTTTGGTGGGGATAATTTGGAGCATATGATTGTTGATAAATTGTGGTTGTTAGATAGAGAGAAGCTTGTGACTGGTACCTCTGATTAGTCGAGGCCTTCCCCTCCTGAACTTGTCTCTGCATGAAATCCGTTTCGAATCTTACTTTCTTCGATTCATCAACGTTAATATATTCTTCCACCGGAGTCATTAAAGGTTCAAAAGTAAGCGCTCTTCTTCTTGTAGTTCCAGCAACCAAATCTTTGGGGAGAAACCCTTGTCGATAAACATCACATGCAACTTGTTCATCACAATCATCCAAACCCATTTTGGTAAGCGCACAACGCTTAGTGTAATCATTTACACTTTCACATACTATTTACTTGTATTGAATTATAGTGTCCCATTGGCTCATATTTCCTTACTTCCTATAAATTTTCTTTGGAAAGAAGTATAAAACATCCCAAAGTTTGTTATAGTCCCCTGGGGAATCCTATTTTACCATTTCACAGCATTTCATGTAAAGGTATGTGAGAAAGCTCGACACAATAATTTATCAGCATCTTTGAAATTAATCACGTAGTTCTTAAATTGTTCGATGTGATCATCAAAATCCTGATTTTTATCAAACTTCTCTACTTTTGCGCTATCAAAACATTTCGAAAGAATTATATATCAGACCTTGGCAAATAAAAGGGATATCTTCCAATCTATTTCTTGTCTATATTGACTCTTACCTATACCATTATTCCCAATCACATAAATCCCTTCCGCTGAAGGGTTCGTGAATTGATTAGTAATGTTGTACTCAAAGTTTGGGTTTTCAAATACATTTTGAGATTCAGTTTGTTTTTTTTATAATTAAGTTTCATTTCGTATCCTTCACCTCGAGTAGTTTGCCTTTTCGAATAATTCTTATCGCTAACTTCCATCATTCTTCTGCAACCAACAATGTTTTCGGGCGTATGAGAGTATCCATCGAAATCTGGAACAAGTGAATAACTAGAATCTGATGGGACATACCTATATTTTCTTTATTTTACCTTATGGAAGATCGATAGCCTTGATCCACCTGAAATTGAACTTCCCAAATATTGTCTTTCCTTGTAAGAATTCCACCCGGGGTCTCACCGAAGCGTCCAACTGAATTTCTACCCTTATTTATCCTCTGAACTTTAGATCAGACCCTTCCTGGCCAAACCAAATATTATTGTTCTTTCTGAACTAACTGATCATATAATTCAGTTATTTGTTCCAATAACTAGTTTCTTCGATCTTCGAAGTTAACTGACCTCGGTGCTTCTCCAATTGCGGTTCGGTTTGTGTGTTTATTGGTCTAAGTCCTGCTTCAGTGAATTCTCCATGTACAACCACTGTTGGATATGCTTGCAAGTCGGAATTCATATCTCATATTTATGGAAATGAAATTTTTCAAAATATTTTTCTAGTTTTAGATATGATATCTAAATATCTAGCGTACCTCCCATTGTAGTCGTCAGTGATAAATTTCACTATTTTCGAGAGTAATCAAATTACTAAAAGGAGAAAATGTAAAGAATATTCTAGAGAGATAATTTTGAAAGTCAAAGTAAAATGTGATATATATATATTGAAAAGCTATTACAAGCTCCACACCATCTAAGCTTTCCATGCAGATATCATTTTGAAAATAAGTTTTTACGATAATCTTAAAGCATCAATTTTGTCAAATTTCTTAACCAATATAGTTAATATATCCCTTACTTGATCAAGATTTGTGTTTGATGATATACCCATCAGTTAACTGAGTCCATTCAACCATTCAACACATTCACATTTTTTTAATATAATGATGGACTCAACCTATTAGCTAAAATGCCACAAAGAAATTATTGTTGTTGATAGAAGTCACCTAACGACCGACATGTTGTTATTTATGTGCGCATGTGCGTCAGAAACCTGTAACTAATAAGAAGCCTGGATCATCACGCTCGAATCTGTAGACCTGTTACTAATAGAAACTAACTTCATCACATAGTAATTGGTAAGTCCATTCCTTAGACAGAGTTGGTTTTGGTTTATTTTTTCGAATTCTAGATGGATTCAGTGCTTTCCATCTTCTGAGATATTCAAGCAAACTATTGACAGTGTCTTTGTATAAAACCATGGATATAGACCCAAAATCTATTTTTAATCATTTTAGCAATATAAGTCTATTGTGTTTAAGACCCAGATGAGAAGACATCAACGAAATGAAATCCAAGAACAAATATGGTATATTTCGTATTTATTATTTAAAATCTATTTACTAAATCTTTTTATTCTAGTTTAAGATGTAATGTTTATTTTCTAAATTTTTTATTTTGTTTTTTTGAGTCAATGAGAATTATTGAGTGTTTATTAGCTAAGATTTACTTTTTAAGTTTTTTAAGTCTTTAAACTCATTTAATTCTCTTTTAAGAGAGTTAGAGAAAATTATTTTGTTTCTATTTTTTTTTTGTATTTTTTTGTAAGGTTATATATAAAGCCTACAGTCATTGTAATAATAAAAAAGAGATTGATTAAAGTAATAAAAAAAGGAGCATTTTTACTCAAATTATTTGTTTGTGACAAATCTATCTTTAAACTATTATTGTGAGAAGCGAATTTAGTTGATCCTTCATTTTGTTTTATCCAAGATAATCTTAGTTTGGAGTTTTGCTTATCAAATAAGTTGTGAGTGTTCTATGAACATCAAATTATATAATCACACTGTTTCCGTGCCTACATCAGCTAATATCAGAGCCTTGTCAACGATAGAGGCCAAATACATGGTTGTAACGAAAGTAGCTAAATAGGCAGTATAGTTACAAGGTTTGGGGGCAAATTTGGGATTGGATCAAGCTACTATAAAAGTATTTTTTATAGTTAAAGCATCATAATATGGAACTAGATGTAACACGAGCATACAAAGCTAATACATTTCATGTATTCGTGATATAATATCTAACAGAATCATTGATGTGAAGAAAATGTCTACACATGATAATCTGACACATATACTGATCAATGGAGTATTCGTTTGGAAGTTTAGGAAATGCCTAAAGTGGATTGGTGATGGCAACATAATGTGAAGAAGTTTTTTTGTTGATAGTAAATAAATTATTTTCTTCTCATGGGGATTTAATGACTGGTGATTTTTATGTCATTTAGGTTCCACTCACTAATGCTGTGACTCATGATGACAAAAATAAAAATTAAATAAACATATTTAATGATATTTGTGTTCACATTGTACCTTATATTATTCTTTAGCAATCGTCTTAGTGTGCCCATTAGGTCTAATATTCGGAAAACCATTATCAATTGTCTGTTTAATCCCTTATGAATAGACTCTTACAGATATATAAACTGATGTGGATTATTTATGATTTAGGATAATTTAGTAAAGTGTTTTGAGAATTTAATGTTTAAGGTGGAGTGTAGTGACATAATTAAGGTGTGTTCTTGTATTAAATTCTGATCACCCTCATTAATGAAAGTAGGTTGAGTATTTATACTTAATTAATGACCTATGGGCCTTTCGGGTCGGATTGTGGAGTCCGGTCAAGTTTAAGAACCCATTTCTCAAGGTGTGAAATGGCCAACACCTAGCTTAGTCATATTCCACTAAATTTATCATGTTCGGTTTATTATGGCAGTGGCTTGGTCTGAACTGCCCTTGAGATAGAGGTAAGTTATTATGTCAAACATATCCGACCTTATTAGAAATAATAAAATCAAAATATATAACCCACTTATATCATAGTGAAAATCTATATTCTCGCGACGTATATGGATGTAGAAATTATTGTCGAACCACGTTAAATCTTGTGTACTTCTCTGTTGATTTTATTTATTATATTTTTCTATATGAGACATTTGGAATATATATTGCATCTTGATTCATAATATTGTTAGTCGTTGATACATAAGGATTTGATATCATCTAGTGAAATATAACTGCTTAAAGAATACATGTAAGGTTCTACTAAATAACCATATATCTCTAACACGACATTGATTTTAGTTTTTTTTTTCTTTTATGGTCTTTCAAAAATAAATATGGAACCATATTTCATAAGAAATAATCAAGACTTTAATATGTTTCTGAAGGAAAGTAGACGCACGTGTGTTCATATTTTTAGAATATAGAGATATGGAAACAGAAGTCACCGGAAAGTCGCCATAAAATAGGATGAAGCTTGGAAGATGTAGAAATACGCTACCAAAAGGAATTATTATGATTTTCTCTTTGGTTAGATATTTTTAGGAAGTTATTTTGGCATATAAAAAGCTTTTAGATAAATATTACAAGCAACTGAAAAATATTAATCAAGATGACAATGTTTGAATATTTGAGAGAGATTTCACGTAAGAGAGATTTTGAGATATTTGTAAGAATGTATTTTGTTCTTGAAGGTATTACTTATTTATAAGGATTACTTATTTATAGGAATTTTTTATTTTGATATTTTGAGATATTTGTAAGAATGTATTTAACTCAATATCACTGTTTCATTGTCTTAAACAATACAAACACTTCTAGAGAAAGAAAGCTTAGTATTCTTTTCAAATTGTGTTCGAGTAATTTATGTTCACAGCCGGAAACGCACTAGTAAAAGGGGGTTGGCTAAATTTGTCTGAATTGGAGAGAGCGAGAAAAGTCGCAAGAGAGAAAATAAATCGCTGGTGGTCTTCCTGTCACTCCTGGTGAAGAACTCAATCAACTAAAATCAAACACAAACCAAGGTTCATCGTTATCAAAGACATTTAAGGTTATAAAATTTCCTTTTGTCAAAACTCTTTATTCTCTTCAATCAAGATCCTTTGTTCAAGAATCTCAGAACCCTCTCCCTAAAGAAAAAGAAATTTCCACTGTTAGAAAACCTTTACCCTTCATTTCCATGGGTTCGGACGCTGAGAAGACTCCTGAGAAGAACACCCATCACCGAATAAGTCGCCAATCCAAGGCTAAGTCCACTCCTTGCTCTTCAAAACATACTAGTTCGGAGACAATAAGGCCCCTGGTAGAAACCAAGCCATTCTAAACAACAGCCCCTGGCAGAAACCAAGCCATCCGAACAGCAGTCCATTGTAATGGAAGATATATGAAGGATAGTATAGAAAATACTTCTTTTAAGGCGTCCGGACAGACAGAAGACACCGCAACAGATCGAAGAGGAAAAACTAAAGTTGGTCTGTCCAATCCGGATACACTTTCGGAGTGTCTGGAAGGGAAGGTAGGGCCAAATTTTTAGAAAGTTAGCGTGAAGTACCACATATCCTTCCAGAACATAGCTTACGTATACACCCATACCGCTGAAATGGGTCGTATTCGCACAAAGTGGGGGTTCCCTGATTCTGTCAAGCTGAGAATCCCGATCACCCCGGAAACTCCGATAGATTGCAAGTCTAATGAGTTAGTGATCTACACAGAGGTGCTGAACTGGGGACTCCGGTTTCCTTTGGATCCAGAGATAGTCACGTACTTTCACCTGATAAAGCTATGTCCGAGTCAGTTGAGCCCGAACGCTGGTACACTCTGAGGGCTGGCATAATGGCTTCTAGACATTCCAAGATCCCACTACCAATGGAGAAATTCACTACTGTGGCGAATTTTTGCAAGAACCACCATATGCCCTTTTACCACTACAATATGAGGAATGATTACAAGGTATTGAATGACCTACTGTAGGCTGAAAATCCATGGAGAACACAATTCTTATTCATCAGTGGAGCCTGGGACAATGGGAGAAAGATAAAAGTTGACTCTAATCCAAGCCAACTGATTAGCTGCTATAAAATCCCTTAGTCTTTTAAATACTATGCAGTTATTCTGAACTAACTTGTGTCTCCTTTCAATTTTTCCGAAGAAGTTCTCAGATCATCAGAGGTAGGTCAAAACACTTGTGCTAAGCTAAACGACTGGGCCTTGGAGAAATGGGGGAATGGTTTCCACAACTACTTCACCTCAGGGAGTTTCGTGAGGTCTCATCTATGTAATACTACATGGAGAGTAGACCTCACCTGGGAAGAAGTAACCACCCCTCCTCATGCAAACGTTATCCTGAGGAGAACTAAGGCTAAGGACGCCAAGATTTACTTGCCTTCCAGGGTCAAAGCCCCTAGCCATCTGAACAAGATGAAGAACAAAAGTAAAAGGAAAGCCACAACAGACCCACCTCAGCAGACTACCCAAGGGACCGGTTCAGAGAATCAAGGAGGGATCAATAATTGTTTGTTGGAAGCAGTTGAAGTTACTGTCAAGGAGGCTGGTGGATCAGACAACCCACCAAATATTACAAAGAAGGATAAGAAATGCAAAGCAAGCAGTGATGAAAAAGCTTTAAAGAAGAAAAAAGTCACTCTGTGATCAGAGATAATTCTACGTCCTTCTAAAATTCCTCCTCCGACTTCTGCTGATCCTACTCTCCAAGAAGAAACCCACCAGCCTTTATTCTGAACAGGCCACTGCTGATGGAGAGGCAAATATTGATGCCTTTCAGAATATTAACATATATTTCAATGAACTAGACAAGGATGACTTCGCGGGGCCTTATCGTCCTGCCAACTCATCCAATGATGTGACCATAATGGTAAGACTTATGTGATATCAAGCGAGCAAGACACCCTGAGTCATGCCCTCCTAGGTTACATCTGTTCGGTAGTTGACCTAAAAATATAAGTGAGGGAACAAAAAAATACTATTAATTCCCTGACCACAACAAACCAAGGCTTGACGAATAGCCTTTCTACCGCTCAGCAAAGCATAGAGTCTCTGAAGAAGGAAAAATAGGATTTGGCTTCCAAACTGCTTCAGTTAAAATAGACTCAAAGATATCTCTAGACCAAGTATTCCGGACTGGAAACTTCTTATTCCAATGAGATCAAAGCTTTGAAGGGGAAACTAGAAGCTAGAGACAAAACCATCAAGACTCTATCCGAGGACAAGGTCAACTTGGAGGATCTTGTTAAGAAGAAAACAAAGGACATCTCTAGTATAAAAACAAGCTAAAAAGATAGCTGACGGAATAGAGAAGTATTCCTCTAAAGTGGTAGACTCATTGAAGAAAAGAAATGATGGCATCAAATCTGTTATGGTCTTACTGTTTCATGAGACCTTTCTTAAGAGGACTCTTGGTCTTTTGTGGAGATTTATGAAATACGATGACCTTGCTTTTCATACAATGGCTGATGGTGACAAGCACAACTACTCAAGTGGGGAACATTCTGAGGACAACGAAGTTGGTGAGAGTTCAAGTGTTGAACTCAAAAGTCCAAAAAATGATGGTGGTGAAGAAAAAACCGAAGGGAACAAGCCCTAAGGTTGTATTGTTATGCTGTGTGTTTTCTGTAGAAAAACTAAAGTTCTTGGATGGCCAAGGCATGTTGTTGCATTATTTATTTAATTTCTGTTCTTTAAAACTTAAAATCCTTGAATGGTCAAGGAATTGTGAATCATGTATCGGTTTTAGTGGTAGATTCATTGAAGAAAAGAAATGATGGCATCAAATCCGTTATGGTCTTACTGTTTCATGAGAACTTTCTTAAGAGGACTCTTGGTCTTTTGTGGAGATTTATGAAATACGATGACCTTGCTTTTCATACAATGGCTGATGGTGACAAACACAACTACTCAAGTGGGGAACATTCTGAGGACAACGAAGGAGTTGGTGAGAGTTCAAGTGTTGAACTCAAAAGTCCAAAAAACGATGGTGGTGAAGACAAAACCGAAGGGAACAAGCCCTAAGGTTGTATTATTATGTTGCGTGTTTTCTGTAGAAAAACTAAAGTTCTTGGATGGCCAAGGCATGTTGTTGCATTGTTTATTTAATTTATGTTCTTTAAAACTTAAAATCCTTGAATGGTCAAGGAATTTGTGAATCATGGATCGGTTTTAGTCCGATGAGACTCTAATATCATATTTCCCTTCGTTTGAATATTGTTTAACTCTTTATGGACAATGCTGAAATAGTCTTTAATATTTCAAAGGTGTTAAGTAAGGGTATTAATTTCAATTACATGTGTTTAATAAATGTGACCAAGTGTTTAACATATCCGATCAATTCAAAGATATTTGAGATTCGAGATGTTTAATAAGTAGTTAATATCCGACCACCTCACACTATGGCCAAGTCAAGAAAAACGTTGCACCAGACTATTGAAGAAAGCATAAGATATTATTAAAAAACTCGGACAACTCGTTAAAATCTCCCCTCGTCACCAGGGTAGGAAATAGTATGCCCCATAATATTTACATTGATAAAAAGTAATCATTTACAAGAGAGTTCTATTCTAAGTATAACAAGAGATGTTCAATGTTCCATGAGTGCTTTAGTGCTCTCCCTTCCTTGTCTTGAATTTTGTATGTTCCTTGTTTGACTTTCCCACACACAACATAAGGGCCTTCCCACTTCCGAGCCAGCTTGCCAAATTTTTTTTCCTTGGTGTGTAAAAATACTTTTCTTAAGACTTTGTCCCCCAATTGAAAATATCTTCTTTTAACTTTAGAAGCAAATCTACTTCTCATTAAACCCTGGTAATGTGTCGTTCTCAGATTCGCTTTAACTCTTCTTTCTTTAATAAAATCCAAGTGATTCCTAACTGCTATATCATTGGCCCGTTCTGAATAGTTTTGAACTCTGTGAGATGGTAAAGTAGCTTATATGGGAGTGATTGCATCCATTCCATATATGAGGGAAAAATGAGATTTTTATGTAGCAGCCCGATGTGTAGTTCGGTAAGCCCAAAATACCTCTTGTAAATAACTTGACCAGTTTCCTGCAGCTCCCTCCAGATTCTTCTTATACCCAGAAAAGATTGTCCGATTAGCAACTTCAACCTGACCATTTGCTTGAGGGTAGAATGAAAAAAAAAACAGTTTTGAATTCCTCTGAAAGTGAAAAATATTTCCATGTCTTTATTATCGAATTGTGGCCCATTTTTTGTGGTGATCTTTTGGGGAACTCCGAATCTGCAACATGTATTAGAAAAAATAAATTTAATAATTTCCTTAGAAGTGGTTCCAGCTAAAAAAGCTACATCTATTCACTTAGAAAAATAGTCAATAGCAACTATGATTGTTCTACATCCACCAGATGCCATGGGAAGAGGCCTGACCATATCCAACCCTAATCTATTGAAGGGTATCGATTCAGATATGGATTCTATAGAGCTGATGGTACATGAATTTTATTTCCATATCTTTGGCAAAGATCTCACTTCTTTACCATATCTTTAGCATCTTCCATTATGGTTGCCCAATAGTACCATGCTAATAAAACTCTCTTGATTAGGGCTGTATAGCCACAGTAAGCAGAACCTTCTCCATCATGCAGGTCACATAACACAACTTGGGATTCTTCAAATCCTAAACAACGCAAGAGAGGCCAGCTAAAAGATTTCTTGTAAAGAACTTCCCTTAGTACCAAGAAACCACGAGCCTTATACTCGATTTTCTTAGCCATGTCATTATCTGGAGGCAAAATCCCATCGGAAATAAACTGAAGAATATCATACCTCCAGTCCTTGGGTTGAATGGTTACTATGCTAATAATTTCTTCATTGTCTTTATCTTTTTCATGGCCCGTGTGTATTGATGGATATTCTAACATCACAATCCAAGGGTAAGATTCAGAATAAGCTACAAATGCCAAAGAGTCTGCCACAATATTCTCCGATCTAGGGATATGTTCATAGTGGATACTCTAAAAGCTTGCAACAATTTCCCTCAACATAAGCAAGTATTTAATCAATTATTTCGTTGCTTCAGATTGCCCTTGAGCATGGTGAATCAGTAATTAGGATGTACTCATTAATATGATTATTCTTTCCCCACAAATAAGAGCCAACTTAACAGCAGCTATATGTGCTTCATATTCAGGTTCATAGTTAGAAGCCCTGAAACCAAAACATATAGCCTGGTACATGGTATCACTATAGGGAGAAGTTAAAAAAATTCCAGCCCCACAACCCATAATACTTGATCCACCATAAGTTTGGACTATCCATTATTTCTTAGAAGGATTTTCTGACATCTGTCCGGAGGCTTTATCAGCATGAAATTCTACTAAGAAATCGGCCACTTTCAAGGCTTTAATCGCCGTTCGGGGGGTAAAATCAATATCATAATAACCCAGCTCAACTGACCACTTGGTCATTCTGGTTGACACATCATCTTTCTGAAGAACACTCTTCAAGGGAAAAGATGTTCGAATGACAATGGAATGAGCTTGAAAGTATGGTCTCATCTTTCTTGCTGCAATTACCAAGGCCAATGCTAGTTTTTTCCAACTTTAAATATCTTCTTTCAGCATCTAACAGACTTTTGCTAATGTAATACACCGAGCAAGGGTAATTGTCCACCTCTCTTACTAGCACAACACTTATTACATACTCTGATACAGCTAGATATACGTAGAGCTTTTCATCCTGAACAGGTTTAAAGAGAGTCTTGGGTGAAGACAAATGCTTTTTGATTTCAAGAAATGCCTGATCACACTAGGGAGACCAATTAAAGTCTATGGCATTCCTTAATACCTGAAAAAATGGAGCACATTTGTCTGATGATCTTTAAATAAACCTATTCAAAGCAGTCAATCCTCCGGTCAGCCTTTGAACTTCTTTGATGTTCCGAGGAGGGTCCATAACTAATAGGGCATTGAATTGATCCGGATAAGGTTGAATCCATTTTTCACTTACTATATATCCCAAGAACTTTCCAGATTGGACCCCAAAAACACATTTTTTAGGATTTAACTTCAAGTTCATAGTTTATAAGTTAGAAAATGTTTCTTGAAGGTCAGATATATGTGCATATTCCTCTATTTTTTTACCATCATGTCATCTATATAAACTTCCATGTTTCTGCCAATATGATTAGCAAAACATTTGATAGGTGGCCTTATCATTTTTTAATCTGAACGACATCACCTTATAACAATGAAGACCTCTGTCCGTAATAAAAGTGGTGTGGTGTTGATCCTTTGGATCTACTTGTATCTAGTCGTATCCTGAAAATGCATCCACGAAAGACAACAACTTATTCCCAGAAGTTGAATCCACCAACTGATCTATCCGGGGAACATGATAAGGATCTTTGGAGCATGCTCTATTAAGATCAGTAAAGTCGATACACATGCGCCATTAGCCATTCTTTTTTTTACTAAGGGGTACTGAGACTCTTTTATGTGGCCCATCTTGGTCAGACGATTAACTTCTTGAACAATCCCATCTGTTTTTTTTAAGAAAAAGACCTTCTTCGTTGTACAACTGGTACAACATCAGTTCGTACAGATAACTTGTGACAAATTATATCAGCTGGCACTAAGATAACATCATCATTACACTAAGAAGATACATGTTGATTATTCATTAAAAAAGACAACATCATGTGTTTCAAACTTGGTGCCAACTTGGTACCAATTTTAATATTCTTGCCATCAACTAGGGAATGGGTTTCAACCTCTTTATGGGTACCATGACATAGATGCCTCCCTAGGATCATCAATTTTATTCTCATTGGTGGAAGACTCTAGTAGCTGCTAATCTCTATCAATCTTGACTGTCTCTTCAGAATTAGAGGCGAGGGCCGTTGCATAACATTTCCTGACTATCTTTTGATGCTCGGGTCAACACCTACTTGCCTTTGGACAACATATTTTAAACATTGGTGGACCATAGAGGCCACAACATGCATTCTGGAGAGATAAGATCTCCCAAATATTGTATTTTAAGATGTTGGGCAATCCACCACAACAAACAATACTCTCACCATTTTCTTAAAAGGTCATTTACCCAGCAATACCTCTTCTTCAAATTCCCAAATCACATCTACAGAATGTCCTGTGAAGCCCACGATAGTTCTGTTCGAACACTATATAACCGAAAGGTTCCTCATCTGTTTGTTGGAGCTCAAAAACAAGATGTTTTTCGAACTTCCTGTGTCAATCAAGATTCAACATATATCATTTCCCCCTATTGATGCCGCTATTACTACAACGTATTCATGAGGACCTGCAATATCTCTTAGGTCATCCTCATTGAACACTATAAAAGGAGAAGGGGTTTGATACAAGTGTGTGGATATTTTTCTATCAAACTAGGTGATCAAACTGTGGACATGCCTCTTCCTTCATGAACTAGAAGGTGTAGTCACAGTGTCTCCTCCAAAGATGGTTAAAGATTCAAAGTTTTTAATCAAACCAGATACAATTTTAGCCTTCTCTGTTATTACCCCTACCCGATTCCAGCTTGGATCCGGATCAAGGTACTCAGAGTCTATATCAAACCTTTCAAGGATTGCTTGAAGGAGTAGTTCAGAGAGTATTGGAATTGGCTTGTGCATTATTCGGTCTGCTCCCCTCTCGTCTTTTGACATATGCCCCCAATTTACCCATTTCAATGAGGTTCTGGACCTCGTCCTTCAAGGCTATACAATCACGGGTATCATGCCTATGTCATTATGGTATTTTTAGAAACGGGTACTCCGGTTTTCTCTGGGAGGCTGCAACACTGCTGGCTTTCTAAAGTGCACTTCGATCTTAGTTTTTTCATGGATTATAGCCACATTTTCCCCCAATTTAGAAAAACAACTCAGGTTGAACCCATGGTCCCCTCTTGTTTATGACTTGTTGGCTCTGATTCTGCCTTAACCGATTAGATCCATGTCCGGTCTCCTTTGACATGTACCCAGACTGATTAGCAGCCTGAGGTGTTGATGTTGTAGTAGTGGACCTTATCTGACGAGGCACCATGGTCTTTTTAGTTTCTTCCACATTGATTTGTTTCCCAACCTGATTCAATAACCCCCCAAAAGTCATGACTTTCTTTCGGGTGACTGAATCAACCAAGTTGTCGGATTTAACCCTTGTCTAAGGGAAGCAATTGCAACTTGTTCAAAGCAATCTGTTAGCCCATTCTTTGTATTCACAATTCTGCTGATGTACTCCTTCAAAGACTCATTCGGTTCCTGAGCATATTGAATAATGGTATCCCTATTACCCTTAAGCTCTTTGCTTCCAACAAACTGTCTCCGAAAGGCAACCCAAAAGATATCAAAATTTTTAATAGAACTTTGAGGGAGACTATTATACCACTTGAGGGAACTTCCTGTGAAAGTTTGAGAGAAGATCCTGCACAACAGTGTATCATCATCATCGAAATCATAAAGTTCTTAAACTGCTTCAAATGGTTGTCCGGATCTTTTCTCCCATCATATTTCTCCATCTTAGAGCTGTCAAACCTCTTGGGAAGGTGTCCAGAGAGTATTTCCGCAGACAAAGGCAATTGGCTCCAATTATTGTTGCGGCTAAAAATAGTATCTTCGTTTGGTGTAGCAAAAATACATGGTTCAGATTGAAAAGCAAAGAGGTCAATAAAAAAACAGTCAATATGCTGATCAGCTGAACCCTTTTCCTTCCCATGGTTCTCCTTAAGCCTGTCATGCCTATCCATTTTTATTAAATGTCTTTTAGTTAACCTCATTCATTTTTTTGTCCGCCCTTCATCACTGCTTGAGAACATTGATTCTTCAACTTCTGCCTCATTAGATGAGCTGCTGGAGGACTCTGATGTAGAACTCTCCACATGTTTAGATCGGTGTGTTTTCTTAGAGCTGAGATGGGTCTTTAGAGACTGCTCATTTTCTCCAGGATTGTCAGTATGGTGAAGTACCGACGCACCAGATTTTTCTAAAGCCTTTTTTTCTAATTGTTTTAGCGCCCTCAGGGCCTCTATCTAAGACCTCAATTGATCGTGCCCCTCGATAATGTGTTTATTGTTTTCTTTTACAACTTCCACCTCAGGGGGTGGAACATTCTGCGCATTCGGATCCATCCGAACTAATTTGTATAATGGTCTTAAATATGAAATTTAGGCACCATCGTGCTCCCACTGCGATTGCCAATTTGGTGTGGGTCATTTGTGATTGAGGGTAATTTAGTAAAGTGTTTTGGGAATTTAATGTTTAAGGTGGAGTGTAGTGATATAATTAAGGTGTGTGCTTGTATTAAATTATGATCACCCTCATTAATGAAAGTAGTTGGGGGTATTTATACTTAATTACTGGCCCATGGGCCTTTCGGGTCGGATTGTGGAGTCAGGTCAAGTTTAATAACCCATTTCTGAAGGTGTGAAATAACCAGCACCTAGCTTAGTCACATTCCACTACATCCATTACTTGATTAAGATTTGTTCTTGATGATGTACACATCAATTAACTGAGTCCATTCAACACATTCACATTTTTTGAATATAATGATGGACTCAGCCTATTAGCTAAAATGTCATAGAGAAATTGTTGTTGTTGATAGAATCACATAGCGACCGACATATTGTTACTTATGTGCGCATGTGTGTCAGAAGCCTGTAACTAATAGAAAGCCCATATCATCACCCTCGAATCTGTAGACCTGTTACTAATAGAAACTAACTTCATTATATAGTAATTGGTAAGTCGATTTCTTGGACAGAGTTGGTTTTGGTTTATTTTTTCGAATTATAGATTGATTCAGTGCTTTCCATCTTCTCAGATATTCAAGCAAATTATTGTTAGTGTCTTTGTATAAAACCATTGATATAGACCCCAAATCTATTTTTAATAATTTTAGCAATATAAGCCCATTGTGTTCAAGACCCAGATGAGAAGATCTTTTAGAATACATCAACGAAATGAAATCCAAGAATCAAGATGATATATTTTGTATTTATTATTTAAAATCTATTTACTAAGTCTTTTTATTCTAGTTTAAGATGTAATATTTATTTTCTAAGTCTTTTATTTTGTTTTTTAAAGTCAATGAGAATTATTGGGTATTTATTATCTAAGATTTACTCTTTAAATTTTTTAAGTCTTTAAACTTATTTAATTCTCTTCTAAGAGAGTTAAAGAGAATTATTTTGTTTCTATTTTTTTTGTATTTATTTGTAAGGCTATATATAAAGCCTAGAGTCTTTGTAATAATCAAAAATAGATTTATTAAAGTAATAAAAAATGAGTATTTTTACTCAAATTATTTGTTTGTGACAAATCTATCTTTAAACTATTATTGTGAGAAGCGAATTTAGTTGATCATTCATTTTGTTTTATCCAAGATAATCTTAGTTTGGAGTTCTTCTTATCAAAGAAGTTATGAGTGTTCAACGAACATTAACTTATATAATCACATTGCTTCCGTGCCTACGTCAGCTGGTATCAGAGCCTTGTCTAGGACAGAGGCCGAATGCATGGTTGTAACAGAAGTAGCTAAAGAGGCAGTATAGTTACAAGGTTTGGTGGCAAATTTTGGCTTGAATCGAGCTACTACGAAAGTATTTTTTTATAGTCAAATCATCATAAACCTTACATAGAACTACATGTACCACAAGCATATAAAGCTAATAGATTTCATGTATTCGTGATATAATATCTAACAAAATTATTGATGTTAAGAAAATGTCTACGAATGATAATCTGACAAATATACTAACCAATGAAGTATTCGTTTGGAAGTTTAGGAAATGACTAAAGTGGATTGGTGATGGCAACATCAAGTGAATGCCCTATGAGAATTTTGGTGAGTCATATGAGAAGAAGTTTTTTTGTTGATAGTAAATAAATGATTTTCTTCTCAAGGGGGAAGTTGTTAAAGAATGAGTCGAATAACCATGGGGATTTAATGATTGGTGATTTTTATATCATTCAGGTTCTACTCACTTATGCTTGTGACTCATGATGACAAAAATAAAAATTCAATAAACATATTTAATGATATTTTGTCCACATTGTACCTTATATTATTATTTAGCAATCATCTTATTGTGCCCATTATGTCTAATATTCGGAAAACCATTATCAATTGTCTGTTTAATCCCTTATGAATACACTCTTACAGATATATAAACTGATGTGGATTATTTATGATTTAGGGTAATTTAGTAAAGTGTTTTGGGAATTTAATGTTTAAGGTGGAATGTAGTGACATAATTAAGGTATGTGCTTGTATTAAATTAATTAATGACCATGGGCCTTTCGGGTTAGATTGTGGAGTCGGGTCAAATTTAGATACCCATTTCTCAAGGTGTGAAATGACCAGCACCTAGCTTAGTCACATTCCACTACGTTTGTCCTATTCGGTTTATTATGACAGTGACTTGGTCCGAACTGCCTTTTGGATAGAGGTAAGTTATTGTGTCAAACATATCCGACCTTATTATAAACAATAAAATCAAAATATACCTACTTATATCATAGTGAAACACTATATTCTGGCGACGTATATGGATGTTGACATTATTTTCGAACCACGTTAAATATTTTCTACTTCTTTGTTGATTTTGTTTATTATATTTTTCTATATGAGCCATTTGGAATAAATATTGCATCTTAATTCATAATAATGCTAGTAGTTGATACATAAGGATTTGATATCATCTAGTGAAATACAACTACTGAAAGAATAAATGTAAGGTTCTACTAAATAACCATATATCTCTAACACGACATTGATTTTTTTGTTTTGTTTTATGGTCTTTCAAAATTAAATATGGAGCCATATTTCATAAGAAATAATCAAGAATTTAATATGTTTCTGAAGGAAAGTAGAAGCACTTGTTTTCATAGTTGTAGAATATAGAGATATGGAAACAACAACTTACAGAATTTAATGAAGACAAAGTTTCGTCGAAGTCACCGGAAAGTCGCCACAAAATAGGATGAAGCTTGAAAGATGTAGAAATACGCTACCAAAAAGAGTTATTATGATTTTCTCTTTGGTTAGATATTTTTAGGAAGTTATTTTGGAATATAAAAAGATTTTAGATAAATATTACAAGCAACTAAAAAATATTAATCAAGATGACAATGTTTGAATATTTGAGAGAGATTTCACGCAAGAGAGATTTTTAGATACTTGTAAGAATGTATTTTGTTCTTGAAGAGATTACTTATTTATAGAGATTATCAAACAATTCCATATTCTTTAAGCATTTATAAATCTATCGTTAAAGTGACAACCCTTATAAAGTTACATTTTGAGAGAAACTTTATTTTCATAAAAGCATAATATTATGACTTTAGCGCGACAAATCTTGGTTTTCTTGTCGCAAACTTGCCTCTATATCTGTTATTCAATAAATAACTGATATTTTGTGTGATTTCATCGTGACCAACCCTGGGTTGATTGGGACCGAGTCGCGTAAAAGTTTACATAAAATTTGGTTCATGTCAGGTATCCTTATTTGCCATGACCAACCTCGTGTTGATTATGATGAAGTGTAATTTTCCGTGATTAACACAAGCCTGATCGTGGGAAACTTGCACCCGAAAGTTTCCAGTAGGTTGATTAGCCTACTTTGCATTGTTTGTTATATCAACTCCGATTATCAAAATTTTTCTTCCAATTATCCACATTTAGTCAATATTTTTAACAATCCTCCACTTGATTAGATCTCCCCTCTTTTATCTTTTTCTTGAGATAACTATTGTGTATATAATAAAATATATTTCGAGGGTAATTTTATCTAGAGTTTTGTGGTGTTTCAAGGGTATTTAATGTTTGGATAGATTGTAGTGAGAGACTTGAGATGCGTGGTTGTATTAAATGTTCATTACCCTCATTAATGAAAGTAGTTGGGTATTTATACCCTTAATTGTGGGCCACATGGGCTTTCGGTTCAACTTATGAATTCAGGTCGAGTTCAATGACCCATTAATCTTTAAGAAAGTAAGTAATTAGCTTAGTCATGAAGTGATTTAGGTTATAATATATTTAGTCCTGTTCGGATAGTTCAGTGGGTGGCTTTTGTCCGAATTGCCTCTGTCCGGTTCCCTCAGTCAGTGGTGAAAAAATCCGGACTCATCAATAGCCCCTTTTTTAGGTTACGTTCGAAGGACTTTGACAAGACCTAAAAAATAGTTCAAGTGTTCATATAACTACGTCCGGACATTTCGAAATGTGTAATGAATTTATTTGGACTGATTGAAAACCCTTAGAAGCCGAACGGTTTTGCTAGAGATAGTGGGACACGTGTCCTTCTCTGATTCACCTCCAAAATCAACACCTTCAAAATCCGGGGCTAAGAGTAAGACTACAGGGTCAGAAGCACCCCTCAAAATTCCCAAGGACAAGTTGTCCGGTCTGGAGGCAACCAGTTCAAGCCTTTGGAAAGAGACCACCGGATCTGAGCCCCAACCGAATTCTAGACCATAAGAGGAAAAGAATGCTCAACAATCCGGAGGGCCTACCGAGCCAACCACTAGCTCTTCTCTCCCAAAAACACCTGACAATCCCTACATGGTAATGGAGGATGTAATGGAGGACATCATCGAAGAAACCCCTTTTGAGACTGATGTCTCCGGGCAAACAAGTGAGACTGCCATCACCAAGAAGAGCAAAGGCAAAGAGAAAGTGTGTTTAAAGCATCCGGACCTGCCGGAGTCCGTTGTAGGAAAAGTGGGGCCTTGTTTCCAAAAAGTAAGTGTAAAATATCTGCTAGCCATGCAGAATATTAATTACACTTTTGTTCGTACAGCTGAACTTGGCCGGATGAGAATGAAGTGGGGGATACCGGAAAATGTTAAAGTGAGGATACCAGTTGATCCAGAGACGCCCATGGATTTCAAACTCAGTGAAATAGTTTTCTATATTGAGTTATTTAAATGGGGGCTTAGGTTTCCCTTGGACCTAGAAATAGTCAGATATTTTCATCTGATAAAGCTTTGCCCAAGTCAACTAAGCCCTAATGCCTGGTTCACCCTTATGGCATGTATCACGGCTTCCAGGCTCTCCGGAATTCCTCTTCCGATGGAGCAATTCGCTGCTGTAGCAAGCCTCTGCAGAAACCATGTCATTCCTTTCTATCACTTTAACATGAGTGATAATTACAAGGCGGTGGATGATTTACTTGAGTCGGAGAAAAGCTGGAAGACTCAATTTCTGTTCATCAGCGGTGCTTGGGAGAATGGGAAGAAAATTAAAGCTGGTGTCAACCCAAGCATGCTTACCAGCAGATGGCGAAGTGATGGTAGAAATCTCATTGCATACTCCTACTTTTTCTTATAACAAATTTGTTTGTCTAATTCTTCTTCTTTTGTTTTTTGGTACTGCTGCCTAAGGATTTCAATGATTACTTGGAGGCTGGGCAGACCACTTGTACCAAGCTAAATGCTTGGGCTGCTGAAAAATGGGGAAACCGCTTCCACAACTGTTTTACCGGAGGCAATTTAACAAAATCCCATCTTTGGAATACAACTGACCCGAGGGACTTGCCTTAGGAGGAATTAACCACTCCACCCCCTCCGGGAGTAATTCTCCGAAAGAAAGAAGGAAAGGATGGGAAACTGACCTTGCCGGGCAGAGCTAAAGCCCCAACAAACCCGGAGGGACAAGATCAAGGGCAGATTGATGTTGCCTTACTACAAGTGGTGGAACACGAAAGCACCAAGGAAGTAGCTGGGTCTCCAAAACCCCAAAAGGCTCCCAAAAAGTACAGAAAACGGGGAGCAGAAGGTGGAGATAGGGACGCCAAGAAAAAGAAAACCTCCAAGGGAGATGAAGTTTCTCTCCGGGCTCCGGAGTGTCAACCTCTAGTTGACCCAGCTGACCCCACTCAAGCAGAAGAAATTCCAGGTGACTTTCATACTTGAGAGGGTGCCGGAGGGGATATCAACATTGATGGTGTCGACATCTCATGGCTTCAAGGGATTGGTCTTTATTTTGAAGACTTTGCCAATGATGATTTTGTTAGACCCTACCTCCCCCCAAGCTCTTCGAATATCGTCACCTTCAATGGTAAGTCATTTTCTATTTCGAGTGAGAGAGACATCATCACCTATTCCTTATTAAGCAATGTCCAGCCAGTGCTTATCTTAGAGAAGCAAGTGCACAACCAATCAACCATCATCAATACCCTCAACTCTGACAAAGAGAAACTGTTTAGTGACCTCCTTAGTGCCAACAAAAATACTGAGGCATTGAAGAAAGAGAATGAGGAGTTGAAGAAACATCAAGAGGACTGAGCCATCAAGTTGGCCAATTCGGAGGGAGTTGTCAAAGAACTCCAATTGAAGCAGTCCAAACTGGAGAGAAACCTCTCTTCTTCAAAAGAGGAGGTGAAGGCTAGAGACAGCATCATTCGGGCCTTAACCAATGACAAGATTTTGCTTGAAAACACTGTGTCCAAGGCTGAACAAGAATAAGCCGACTTACTAAAGGAGCAAGAGAAAACAATACAAGCTAGGATTGATGCTTATACCAACGAGGTGATAGATTCTCAAGAGGAGAGATATGCTGAAGTCAAGTCAGATATGGTCTTGCTCTTTCATGAGAAATTTCCGAAGAGGACACTAGGAGATTTATGGAAGTTTGTAGAGTATGAAGACCTCCCGTTCCACACGATGGCTGATGGTGACAAGCATGACTACTCTAGTTACTAGGATGACACAACCGATGAAGAGGAAAAGACTGGGGAGAGTCCGGATGAAGAAAATGATGACCCAAAAAAGAAGAAGTCAAGTGAGGCTGAGCGATCTAAGAAAGCTCAGTCTTAAAGTATCTTTTTAATTTTCTGTGTTTGAACTAAAGTCCTTGGATGGCCAAGGCATTTTTTGTAACCATGTCCGGCCCTTGTCCGGATAAACCTTTCTGTTTTGAGAATTCAAAGTCCTTGGATGGCCAAGGCATTTCGTACATTTCAATGGGTAGTTTCAATTTACACAACTCTTGCATTGTTTCGTAGTTTTTCAATTTTGGTGGCTAATGTTTAAACAACCCTTAGTTATTTTACAAGTATTTTAAAGTGAGATTGTTTAAATTCTACGATGACAAATGTTTAAGTAGTCATCACTCCACCAATTCAATCTGGTTTGCCATAATTTTTTTGAAAGAAAACTATACACTAAAACACTCCGAATCTTTTAAGAAGGCATCATATTTATAAAAAAGACCGGACACCTCATTAAAACCTCCCCGAGCCACCAGGGAGGAAAGAGTATGCCCCCAAATATTTACATGAACTTTTAAACAAGTAAATATTTACATAGTTTTTATTCTAAGTACAACCGGAGGTGCTCAATGTTCTAGGGTGATTCAAAATCCTTCCATCTTTATCTTGGAGACTGTAAGTCCCAGGCTTAAGCTTTTCACTGACCACATAGGGTCCTTCCCAAGTTGGAGCTAACTTACCGAACTGCTTCTCCTTAGTATGTAGGAAGACTTTTCTCAATACCTTATCCCCTGGTTGAAAATCCCTTCTCTTAATTTTGAAGCAAACCTGCTTCTCATAAAACCTTGATAGTGTGTGGCTCTAAGGTGAGCCTTGACTCTTCTCTCTTCCATCAAGTCAAGCAAGCCTCTGACTGCCACTTCATTAGCGTGTTCGGAAAAATTATGAACTCGAAATGAAGGAAGAGTAGCTTCTATGGGAGCTATGGCATCCATCCCATATACTAAGGCAAAGGGAGACTCTTGTGTTGCAGCCCCGGGAGTGGTCCGGCAAGCCCACAAAACTTCTTGTAAATAACTTGGCCATTTTCCAGCAGCTCCCTCTAAATTCTTCTTCAGACCGGACAGTATTGTCCTGTTAGCCACTTCAACTTGACCATTTTCCTGTGGGTGGAAAGGAGAAGAGAAGCAGTGTCGAATGCCTCTAGAGGCACATAAAGTCTCCATTTCCTTGTTGTCGAATTGTGGCCCAATGTCTGTAGTTATTTTCTGTGGAACTCCGAATCTGCAACAAATGTTAGACATGATGAATTTAATAACGGCTTTCGAGGTAGTTCCTGCCAATGGGGCTGCTTTGATCCACTTCTAAAAGTAATCAATGGCAACAATTATAGTTCTGCACCCCCCGGACGCCATGGGTAGAGGTCCCACTAAATCCAACCCCCATCGAGCAAAAGATATTGGCTCAGAAATTGACTCTAAAAGGACAGCTGGAGTATGAATTTCATTACTATATCGTTGGCACGGATCACACTTTTTTACCAACTCCTTGGCATCTTTCATTATGGAGGGCCAATAGTACCCAACTAATAAAACTCTTCTAGTTAGAGCCCTGAATCCACTAAGTGCTGATCCCTCACCATCATGTAGTTCGGAGAGCACTATTTGAGTTTTATCGACCCCCAAACATCGCAAGAGGGGTTTACTATAAGATTTTTTTTATAAAGAACATCTCTTAGGATGACAAAAACACGAGCCTTATAATTTACTTTCCTTGCTACTGCTTTTTCCGGAGGCAAGATGCCATCTGAGAGATATTGAAAGAGAGGACATCTCCAATCTTGGGGCTGTTTGATCTGTATATTCAAACTTTCTTCTTCCTTATCCGGATTAATTTGAATGGATGAACATTCATGCACATTTATCCAAGGGTAGGACTCAGAGTAGGCTATCGTTGCTAAGGAGTCTGCTAGTATATTTTCCGTTCGGGGTATGTGCTCATAAGTGACACTTTTGAAATTGAGGGCCACTTTTTTGAGGATGAATAAATATTTAATCAGCTACTCTTTTTTAGCTTCGGATTGGCCTTGTGCATGATGGATAAGAAGCTGAGAGTCGCTGATTAACCTGACCTTTTTGGCTCCAAAGATGAGAGCTAACTTCAAACCAGCGATAGCAGCCTCATATTCAGACTCATTATTGGAAGCCCTGAAAGCAAAGCATATATCCTGGTACATTGTGTCACCGTACGGTGAGGTTAAACATATCCCAGCACCACAACCCATGGTACTTGATCCACCATCAGTCTGGATAACCCATACTTTTTTATCTTTTACCCCGGTTGCTTGTTTAGTATCCCTATCTGAGTGAAATTCAACTAATTAATCAGCCACAGTTTGGGCTTTGACTGCTGTTCGGGGGGCAAAATCAATATCGTAGTCTCCCAGTTCTACTCACCACTTGGTCATTCTACTTGAAATATCGGCCTTTCGGAGAACGTTTTTTAAGGGAAAAAACATCCAGACAATGATAGAATGAGTCTGAAAATAGGACATCATCTTCCTTGCAGCAATTACCAGTCCTAGTGCTAATTTTTCAAGTTTTAAATAGCGTTTTTCTGCATCTATGAAGCTTTTGCTGATATAATACACCGGACGAGGATAGTTATGTACTTCCCTTACCAACACTGCACTTATAGCACAATCAGAGACTGTCAAGTATACGAAGAGGGTCTCTCCGTAAATAGGTATAAACAAAGTCTTGGGGGAAGACAAGCGCTTCTTAATCTCATCAAAATCCTCATCACACTGTGGGGACCGGTTGAAATCTTTTGCACCTTTCAGAGTTTGAAAAAACGGGGCACACCTGTACGAAGATCTTGAAATAAAATGGTTTAGTGCAGCCAGCCTCCCAGTCAATCGTTGTACCTCTTTAATATTCCAAGGAGGCTCCATTTGCAGTAAAGCATTAAGATGGTCTGGATCAGGCTGTATCCCTTTCTCACTTATCACATACCCCAAAAACTTTCTGGACTGCACTCCAAAAACGCACTTTTCTGGGTTTAACTTTAAATTTACTTTCACCAAGTTGGCAAAAGTTTCTTGGAGATCTGCCAAGTGTAGCTCTTCGTCCACACTTTTCACCATCATGTCATTGATGTAAACTTCCATGTTTCTTCTAATTTGATCAGCAAAGGCCTTGTTAACCAACCTTTGATAAGTAGCCCCATCATTTTTTTTAACCCAAACGGCATTACTTTGTAACAATGGAGGCCCGTATCAGTAACAAATGGGGTATATTCTTGATCATTTGGATCTACCTGAATCTGATTATACCCGGAGAAGGCATCCATAAAGGACAACAGCTTGTTTCCAGATGTGGAGTCCACCAACTGATCAATTCGGAGGACCGGATATAAATCTTTTGGGCAAGCTCGATTGAGATATGTGAAATCGATGCACATACGCCACTTACCATTTTTCTTTTTTACCAACACCGGGTTGGCTGTCCATAAAGGGTACTGAGATTCCTTTATGTGCCCCATTTTAGTAAGCCGATCAACCTCTTGAACTATGGCATCAGCCATTTCCTTAGAAAAAGCTCTCCTCTTTTGTACAACAGGTGTTATGTCCCTTTTGGATGGATAATTGGTGTGATATAATGTCTGCTGGTACTCCGGTAATATCAGCATTGCACCAAGCAAAGACATGCTGATGGTCTTTGAAGAAATCTAACATTTTGCCCTTTAATTCCGATGTCATCTTGGATCCTATCTTGACACTTTTTCTTTTAGCCAAAGAGTGAGTTTCAACTTCTTCAACCGGTATTAAAACACCAGGGGTCTCTCTGGGGTCATCAATTTCACCCTCTCCCCCAGAGGGCCCCTCAAATTGCTATTCCTCATTGATCCAGACTGCCCCCAACGTCCGAGGAGCCAATGTTGTTGCATAACACTCTCTTGCTACCTTTTGGATGCTCCGAACAACTCCCACTTGTCGTTGCACAACATACTTCAAGCATTGGTGGACTGTTGAAGCCACAACATGCATCCTGGAGAGCCAAGATCTCCTCAGAATAGCATTATAATAAGTGGGACAATCCACCACAATAAATAGTATTCTAACCATCTTTTTAAAAGGGCCTTTGCCTAATAAAACCTCCTCCTCGAACTCCCCGATCACATCTGTTGAGCTTCCTGTGAAACCCACAATTGACCTGTTCGAACGTTGAGTTCATTTTTTATAGGAAGTTAAAAAGAGGATATTGGCAGAACTTCCGGTGTCCACCAAAATTCATCTTTTGTCATTGCCCCCAATGGATGCTCCTATGACAACAACATCTTCATGAGGACCAGCAATATCCCTCAAGGCATGCTCATCAAAAACAATAAAGGGAAATGAAATATGTGATTGATAGGAAGTTATGCCTCCTTCTAGTCGGGTAGCTAAAGTATGAACGTGCCTCTTTCTTGAAGAAGCAGTCAGTGCAGTCATGGTGTCCCCTCCGAATATTATAAGTGACTCAAAAAAGTTAATAAGTCCGGACACCGTTTTGTAATGATCCATGATAACACCCACTTTATTCCAGGTTGGATCAGGATCCAAGTATTCTGACTCTACATCGAACCTTTCGATTATCACCATAGCCCCATCCGGAGCCAATGTGCATGCGTTATTTGGACCAGCCCGATGAGCATTATCAGGCCTATTTCCACCTCTTCTTTTAACATACGCCCCCAACTTTCCTCTTTCAATTAAATTCTGTACTTCCTCTTTCAACACAATACAATCCTCAGTGGTATGACCAGTATCATGGTGATACTCGCAGAAACAATTGTTACGACTCTCCCTAGGAGAATGTAATGCAGCCGGCCTTCTGTAGTGTACTTCGTCTTTTGTTATTGTCATAAATGGTGGCTACATTTTATTTCAACTCAGCAAACCACTCCGGTTGAACCCAAGGCCCTCGCTTATTTCTAGATTGCTGACTCTGGGCTGGTGCAGCTGGCTGAGACTGAGCTTTGGCTCTGTTATGACCCTGCCCGGCTTCCTTGGCCTTGTTCCCGGACTGGTTTTGGTTTGGATTTGGTGCAACTAGAGCAGACCTCACCTGACTGTACACCCTAGTTTTCTTTGTTTCATCTACATTAATCTGTTTTCCGACCTGATTCAGCAGACCTCCCCATGTCATGGCCTTTTTTCTGGTTACTGAATCAGCCAAGTTTCCAGGGTTTAAGCCCTGCCTCAGAAAATCTATTGCTACTTGTTCAAAGCAATTAGCCAATCCATTTTTGGTATTTACAAAACGACTTATGTATTCTTTTAAAGATTCGTTTGGTTCTTGGGCAGAATGGATAATCGTGTCTCCATTGCCCTTCACTTCCTTACTTCCAACAAACTGCCTCCGAAAGGCCACCCAAAAAGTGTCGAAATTTCTGATGCAACCCTGCGGCAAACTATTGTACCACTTCCGAGCACTCCCCGTAAAATATTGAGAGAATTCTCTACAAAGTAACTTGTCGTCCCCGTAAAAGATTGTACCATTATATTTTCCATTTTCGTACTGTCAAACCTCTTAGGAAGGTTTCCGGACAGTATCTTGGAGGACAATGAAGATTGTCTTCAATTTCGGCCACGACTGAATACCGTATCTTCGTTAGGAGTTGCAAAGATACCTGGTTCATCATGGAAGGCAAAATGATCCATTAACAATATCTATATGTCTTCGGCCATGACTGTGAGACGACCCTTTGCCCATATGCCTCTTCAACCTTCCATTCCTATCCTTTTTTCTTGAGTATTTCTTGACCAACTTTTGTTTCTTTTTAGAACGACCTTCATCATTGCTGGATGACAAGGATTCTTCGAATCCATCTTCATTTGAGGAGCTACTGGAAGACTCTGAGTCTGAATCAGAGCTCTCCACCGGTTTAGACCGGTGAGACTTTTTGAGCTAACATGAGTCTTTTTTACACTTACATGGGTTTTTGATGGCTGATGCTCTATTGGATTGTCAGTATGATGAGCTACTGAAGCCTTAGACTTCTCTTTTGTGTCCATCTCTATCCTCTTGACAGCCCTCAGAGCTTCTATTTCAACTTTTAACCTATCACGTTCCTCAATCGTATATTCATCATTTTCACCCACCACTTCTGCCAAAGCTGGTGGCACTTCTTGTACGTTCGGATTCATCCGAACTGATTTTTCTTGATGGTTTTGAATGCTAGATTCAGGAACCTTCTTCTCTCACTGTGGTCGCCAATTTGGTGTGGTTTATTTTCGTTTAAGGGAAATTTTGTCTAGAGTTTTGTGGTGTTTCAAAGGTATTTAATGTTTGGATAGATTGTAGTGAGAGACTTGAGCTACGTGGTTGTATTAAATGTTTATTACCCTCATTAATGAAAGTAGTTGGGTATTTATACCCTTAATTGTGGGCCACATGGGCTTTCGGGTCAACTTATGAATTCGGGTCGAGTTCAATGACCCATTAATCTTTAAGAAAGTAAGTAATTAGCTTAGTCATGAAGTGATTTAGTTTTTAATAGATTTAGTCATGTTCGGATAGTTCAGTGGGTGGCTTTTGTCCGAATTGCCCCTGTCTGGTTCCCTCAGTCAGTGGTGAGAAAATCCGGACTCATCACTTGTAACTTTGAACCAACCTCCAATATGGCCCAACCGACGATCTCACACGTGTAACAATTTTTATCAAACATTTGTCCATATTACACTTTAGCATTATTTTCCCTTGTGCTCTATCCATTATCAGAATAACAATTTGAGAATCGACACCACCTCTAGATTCTTATAGGTACAATTATTATAATGTTTTTGTTACCTTTCGAAACACATGTCACACTTAGACTGAATTGTATTAAATGTTTCTTTGAACTTTTCCATCCACTGTAATGCCCCACATATCTCCCACTCATCACAGATAAAAATCTTTTATTTATTTATATGTTGAACCTTTCACAAATAACTTGTTGTTACTCATTACAAATTCAATGTTTAGGCTCCTTACCCCTTGTGCCCAACGCTATAAACTCGGACTCCATATTCGAGTGGGATATACACGTTTGCATTTTTTATCCCCATGAAACTACACCACCTGCAAATGTGAACTCCCACCCCATTGTCGATTTGTTATCAGCTAGACTAGTAATCCAAATTGCATAATTGTATCATTGTACTACCCCATGCATATTATAATATTAGATACATATGTCTTTAGTTTTATTTAAGTACTCCAAGACTTTTCCGAACTACATTCTAACATTCTTGTACTTGGATAACCAAAATGGGTGTTTAAATTTAATAAAAGGTTATGGGTATAAATGGTCTTAGGTAACCAAAATAGGCCATGGAGCATGTAAGCCCATTAGGTCTATTGGGCTTATTTGTCTATAAATAGGCTTTTAAAGCCTTTACTAAACTTTAGCCAAAATCATTTACTCTTCACGTAACTTGTCAAAATATTTCTCCATAAATTTTTTAGAAAGCAACTCTATTCTCTTTTTAGTGCCTACCCAACAATTCAATTGTTTCTTTTGTCATTACAAAAACACTCTTTAATATTCTTTGACACTATCGGTGGTGATCATACTTGGAGGCCCATAGAGGTACCTAAATAACGACATCTAAAACCTTAGCTATCAGAGTTTGCCTTTGGAATAAACCAAATAAGGGATTTTGAAATGCAAATGGATCTTACTCAGATAAACGAGAGAGTCATAATCAGAGAAAAATCTGGTCAAATACCATATACGACCGACGAGAAGCGATAACAAATACTCGTGCAAGAAGAGAATGACCAGTTATAAGGCGATATTGAAATATTAAGAAATAAAAAAATTTGCCACTAACCCCTCTAGGTAAAATCCAATCGGAAGTCAAAAAACCTAAAGGACAAAGGGACTCCGATGAACAAGTTATGAATTCAGGTACTCAACACAACCCAAAAAAGTATTAAAGAGATCGGTCACGAAAAACCTATGCTTCCTTAAAGATAGAACATAATACAAGGAATCGATATAAACCTTCGGAGTCTATTCGGTGCTAAGTCCCAAGCATCTTCGTCTTGTCAAAGTAGTGATCACCATCTTATATAAATAGAATCAACAGTGATAATAATTATTCGAAAGAACACTCGAGTTGACATCACACAATGAGTAAATAATACACCTCCTCGGATAAACGAAGAAAATAAAGAGGAAAAGAAAAAAAACAAATATTGATAGAAAGGTATGAGAATTGGAAAACCACAGTGTTGACAATCATACGAGTGATCAGTTTATGATACAGTCCGAACATGGTACGTTTGCAACAGTTAATGAGGGTCACCAGTTCAGTCAAGGGCACAATTGGAGGCAATCACCTTTTTATGTAGATATTGTCTCTGGCCATCTGCCCATGTCGTTCGATATTTCAAAAATGAAAAAGTTTGATAGGAGTAAAAATCCGGATAACCACCTTGAAAAATTCAAAAATTTAATAATGAATTTCAACGATGATGATAAAGTATTATGTCGGTCTTTTTTCTAGACCTTTAAAGATAGCTCTTTAAGTGGTATAATCGGCTTCCGCAAGGGTCAATAAAGAGTTTTGACATGTTATGAATGGATTGTTGAAGATTATTTATGGGAAGCAAATAAATACGAGGGACTGGAGACACAATAACTTAGTGTCATCAGCTTATTGGAGAAATCTTAGAGGAATACACTAAGAACTTTGTGGAAACTAAAAATGGTTTGCAATATTGTTTCGAATAAGTGGTTATAGCTTGTTTTAGGTTTGTGTTTCTTCCCAGAAAATTGGCTGATAATGTCACTAGTAAAAAAACAATGGCTTTCTGGGTGTTGTTATCACAGGTTGAGAAACAAACTACAGTAGATGAAACAAATAGGCTAAATGTTTTCCATCAACATAGATCGAGTGTGCAAAGTACTATCTTGGTTTGTCAACAACAACATGCACAAGTGGCCACCAGTTCCAATTCGAAAGAACATAATCAGAATCTGCTTCGACCTAGGGTGAACCATCATCCCAGGGTCAATAGTATGGATCCAAGGGGAATCAATAGGTCGGACCTGATCATCTTGCAGAACTGCAAGAAAATATGGCCACAACTTTTGATAAGGCTCATAATTTTATTTAGTTTAACCATTCATTCAAACTCTATGGGAAAATTAAAATACTCAATTTTTTGGGTCTTACAATAAAGTGGGTCATGATACAAAGGATTGTATTGCTTTAAAGTAAGAGATCTAAAATCTAATTTAAAATGTAAATTTAACTACATTTGTCAAAGTGCAATCGGGGAATAGATCCCAAGCTCCAGTTTTTGTCAAAGTTTTTTCCAAAGGGAGGCACTAGAAACTTCCCCCAAATGGGAAAATATTATGATTATTATTGAGCCATATAATGAATTCGATGTGGATCAGAATATTTTGACCCGGATCCTGACCGAGGCAGTATTATGATGATAAATGAGTTGACAAAATAGGAAGAGTTAAACATTTTTCTCAATTATTCGAATCATTGACCATCTTTGGTTGAGATGCGATGTCTGCACCCTCAGATTACTCACGAAAGGGGCATGTTATGAGTTTGACAAACCATCTAGAAGGAAAAATGAATGCCCATATTTATCAAGTTCTGATGCCATTCATTATATTTGATGGTGATGATCTAAAAGACGTTGGTGGACCACATGAGGATGTTGTGATGATTGGGGCGGTAGTCGAATGAACTAAATTTCGAAGGATTCTAATTGATATAGGTAGTTCAACAAACATTATGTTCTTGTTTACCTACAAACAAATGAAAAATATTTCTGTTATACTTTGGTAAAATAAAATAATAGTAGAGTTACAAAGAGTGTTGTAAATGTGATTGAGGAGTTTAAAAGAGAGGCTCTCCTCGGAAAATGATCCTTAAGAAAATAATCAGTGTATTATTTATAGTTTTCGATGACCCTACTACATAAAATGCTATATTTGGTAGATCTTGGATATCAAGGATGCACGTTGTTGCCTTGATGGTTCATCAGTGATAGAAATATGTTGTTGGGTTTCTAGTATGGGTTTTCCATACTAGCCACAGAGTGGCTAAAAAGTGTTATGTTACCGTTTTGGCCCGTAACACATTTTAGGCCGTGGAAACTAAAAAGAATAAAAATTACTTGAGTCCACTTCGGATTCAGAAAAGGTGGATGATCAGAGGGAGACTCCTAGGTTTGTAACACGCGATGAAGATACTGAGCTATATACTTTCACAAATATAAAAGATGTAAGAATTGGAGCCTAGTTGTCACTAGTTGAAATGGAATAGTGATTATAATTTTATATGAAAATTTCTACATGTTTACCTGGTGTACCGAAAATGTAAAAGGAAGAGTTTTTTTTTTCTGAAAAATCTGATGTCATTGTTATAGAGGTAGGCTGATTAACAAAAATAGAACATATTCGAGAATCTCAGTACCCTTATAGACAAAAAATCCAGTACTCGTGAAAAATAAAAATGGGAATTGGCGTGTGTGTGTTGACTTCACAGACCTAAACTGAGCTTGTCTGAAGGATCCATTTCTTGTCCCCTAGAATTGATCAATTGATAGATTCAACTTCTCGTAATAACATGTTATCATTCATGGACGTGTTTACTAGGTATAACCAGATACAAATGGATCTGAAGGACCAAGACAACACTATATTCATAACGGGATGAGGCCTTCATTGCTAAAACGTTACGTCATTTGGTCTGAAAATACTAGGTCCATTTATTAGTGTTTCGTAAATCTAGCCTTCGCTAGTCAGGTTGGAAGATATGTTGAGTTTTACATTGATGATATATTAGTAAAAATATGAGGGATGATTATTATTACTATGATTTGAAGGAAACATTTTCTAATATAAAAGCTATCAATTTAAAACTGAATCTAGAAAATCTACGTTCATAATTAGGTCCAAAAATATTGTGAGGTATATTGTGAGTGAAGATTTTATATCGAGGCCTTCAAATAAATGTGCACCATTTTTCTAAGTTTTAAGAAAACGCGAAGGAATTTGATTGAACTTCGGAGTATAATGAAGCCTTCACAAAAATTAAAGAACATTTATCATATCTAGATACATTAACCAAGCCTACTATGGGTGATATATTGTATCTACTTGGCAGTGTCTGATTACACGGTGAACTAGTAAGAAAATATACTTAAAGCTAGAAAAGTTAACTTTATCTCTGATAGTAGCACCTGTGGTGAGAAAAAATTACTGATAAGAGTATTCTCGGTAGTTGGTGGAGAAAATACTTAATATTTTGTAGAAGTTGATGAGTCCGGATATTTTCACCACTCACTGTAAAAACCGGACATGGGCAATTCGGAAAAAAACCACCCACTGAACCATCCGAACTGGACAAAAGTATTAAAAGCTAATCACCTTTTGACTAAGCTAATTGCTAATCTGCTTCACAAACTAATGGGTTTTTGAACTCGACCCGTTTTCATAAGTTTGACCCAAAAGCTCACGTGGCCCATAATTAAGGGTATAAATACCCAACCACTTTCATTAATGAGGGTAATGAACATTTAATACAACCAGGAAGCTCAAATCCCTCACTACAAAACACCCAAACATTAAATACCTTTAAAACACCATAAAACACCTGACAACATTACCCTCAGTAAAAAATAATCCACACCAGAAGTTAGTGAGATAATTGAGAACCTTACGGATTAGCGTAGTTAATTTTGTGTCACCCCCATTAATGCAGTCTTTTAAAGTATGTATAGTTAATTTTAGGTCGTGGGTCGGGTCATGATTTGAAAACTTAAAAAAGCCAAAGCACATTAGTGTAACCACTATTTTAGTAGGCATACAACTTAGTCAAAAGATAAAAATACGTCTTTTTTATTCTAGGTCTAAAATACCCTTCAATTTATTTTGACACGTTCGAGAAGTTGCTTATAAAAATATATCACCCAATCATGCAACCCTCTTAGTCCTCTTCAAAGTTTTATTTGGAGGGATAATAAATATTTATTCAAATCAAATTAATATTATATTTTCGAATCATCATTTTCATCATTTTCTCTTAAGTAACGTACAAATTCAAAGATATTTCAAAGTCGAAAAAGTTACCATTTTTATCGGTTGTATTTTTTGACACTTGTCAACTGTTCATTGGACCTTGGATTCGTTCTATCCTAGGTAGAGTAAGCCAATTAATGAGTGATATTTCCACTTCCCTAGAAATCTTTATAGTGGGTGCGGCTACACTTACTTTTTAGGGTACTTATGAATGCTAAAACTTCATTAATAGGCTCTCAAGTAATTTACTCTCTATCTCTATATAAACTAAATCCTTATTATTCATGTGTGACAAATCTTTACAAAGAAAAAGTTTATCTCCTAATAAAAAAAATTAAACGCTTTTGTGTTTGCATATTTACTGGTAGAAATGATCTAATCAAAGGCGGTTGGTGGAACTTATCCGAGTTAGAGGAAGAGGAAAAGAAAGTTATAATCGTTGTTGGACTACCTGTTTCTTCACCTCCAGTTGTCACTACTCAATTTATCGATTACAGTGGTGTTTATTCTTACAGTCGCAATGTTCTTCCAGAATATTCTACAACTTCTCAATCGTTTACTTCACACAAGTTCGCCTCACAGCCATCAGAATCTCAAAAGGTCACAAGTCGCTGGATTTCCTTGACATTTAAAGCAATGTGATCAGATTTGGAGAACGTCACCCCATCAGAGTGACTAGACAGTCAAAAGGCAAAGCTAAAGCTGTTATGGAACAAATAAAACTGACTGATTCTCCCTCTCCACCAAACCTAAATAAACATCAATCTATTACAGAAGATAACGCTAGCACTCAACCCTTCGAACCATCAGGATCGGAACCAGAGGTGATGGAAGAAATTATAGAAGATTTTAGTGAAGAGTATCCCCTTGATACATCTGGTCAAACAAGGGAAACTTCAAAGCCCTTCATCAACAAGGTTTTGATAGGGATAAAAATTCATTAGAAAGGAAAATATATAGAAGAAAAAATTGACAAGCTCCTGAGCTTGTTGGCTGGACATGTCAGTCCCAATCTTAACAAAGTAAGTGTAAAATATTTTTTAGCATTGAATCAGATATCTTATGAGAATTGGATTTCGTTCGTAATAAATAGGGATTCCCAAACGCGATTAAAGTTAGACGGTAAGCCTGGGGAAAGTTCGATGATTTGTCATTCCAATGAACTTGTACTTTACATCGATGTCCTAAATTGGGGCCTTTGGTTTCCCCGAGATCTTAAAATCGATAGGTATTTCCAACTAGTTCGGTTGTGTCCGAGCCAGACCAGTCCAAATACTTGGTTCACTTTAATTGCTTGTATCATTGCGTCCTGTATTTACAAAACTCCAATGCCCATGGAACAAATGACGGTTATAGCGGGGTTATGCCGTAATTGTAAGATTCTCTTCTACTACTTCAACATGGGGAATGATTACAAAGTAGTAGATGATCTATTGGAAGCGGATACGATATAGAAGTTTTAGTTCCTTTTCAAGAGTGGGCCATGGGAAAATCGTAAAAATATTTCTTCATGAAAAGGAAATCCAAGCCAATTACTAGATTTTAGGGGAGCCTATATAATTCTCTTCAAACATGTATTCCTTATTTATTTGACTATTTCATCACCAGTTTTAATTTCCTTTTCTTTATAGTTATTGTGAACCACTTTGTACATCTTCTGAAAGATTCACAAGTAACTTTTGAGAAGATGTATGATTGGGCAGAGAAAAAATGGATAATGGCTTTCACAAATTCTTTACCCCTCCAACTTAACTCGCATGCTCCTTTGGAGGACCAATCCAAAAAGAGAACAATAGTGGGATGAATTTTGACTCCCCCTTTATCTATTCAAAAGTTTTTAGAGTCGAATCTACCGATGGGAAGTTCTACCTTCCGACCAAGAAAAGAGCCCCCAGTCATCAACCTAAAACAGATAATAAGAAGAATAAAAAAGAAACTCTGCAACGTGTCGTCGAAATAGCTACCGAAGAACAATCCCTTGAGATCGATGCATCATTGTTAGATAAAATTGTTCCCAATATGAAGGAAGGTGATGTTTACACATATAATCTTGAGTCAAGGATACAAAATAAATAATTAAGTCAGCGATGAGAGAAAATAAAAATAAAAATAAAACTTCAACCAGTTCAGAGTTAGTATTACGTTAGGATCCTAGTGTTCTCACCATTCCTGCACCCGACCATGCCATTTTGTTTCCAAATTTTGACGAAGATGCTACTGTTGGAGTTTATAATCCGATGAATGAGTTAACATGGTTCGACTATGAAGCATTCGAGAATGCCTTCCCAAGTATTGCACCTAACATGTGTAGGGAATATTGTCCACTTTGGGCCCACCGGCCCGCACGGCTTTGCTTTTGGTCCACTTCCAAAAGTCCTCACACTAATGGAGATGTATTCTTAACTTATATACTGATCTCTCTTCCCATGTTTAACCGATGTGGGATGTGGGACTTTGGTCGCACCTAATAATCCTCCTCTCAAACAAAGTACCAGTATAGCCTCCACTCAGGGCGGATCTATCTGCTCACACTGTGATGCTCTTTGATCAAACCGCCTGCTTGATGAGCTATCAGGTACTCCATCTTTAGATGAATCTGCGCCGCTCCTTGATCAAGCCACCTACTTGATGAGCCATCTGGCGCTCCATCTATCCAGCAGATCATTCACCTTGAGTATGGCTCCTGGCTTCTGGTATGATGTTCGCATCTGAGGATTTCACCCACATCACAACCCACCACATCGCGTTTCGTCTGGGCCTGGTGCTCTGATACCATTTGTAAGGAATATTGGGTCTGTATATTCCGCTTTTGTATATAAGTAAGAATACTCTGATCTCCACAATAGTGTGATATTGTCCGCTTTGGGCCCACTGGCCCGCACGACTTTGCTTTTGGTCCACTTCTAAAAGGCCTCACACTAATGGAGATGTGTTCTTAACTTATATACTGATCTCTCTTCCCATGTTTAACCGATGTGGGATGTGGGACTTTGGTCGCACCTAATAACATGATATACGATGAAATACCCTTTGAAGTTTTAAAGGAAAATGATACAGTTGGTTACTCAAGAATGGGTTATGTGAAACCTGTTGTTGAATTGGAAAGGGAAGTCAAATCTTATATAAGAACCATTTATTTTCTTCAAGAGGAGAACAAAAATTGCAAAGTTCCCACGAAGTGGAAAAGACTAAGGCTAGCAAGGCATTCAGAGAGGCTGATGCACTAAAACAATAGGTTGGAACGACAAAAAATGAGGTATTCATAGTACAAGAAGAACTTGAAAACTACAGACATCTAGTTCGATCGAGATTAATTTATTCAAATCTCAGCAGAAGACAAACAAAGATGTTATGGATTAGATCTTGGTCGAAAAGCACACTCTAGAAAATTAGAAGAAAAAATTGAGTCTCTAAAAGGCAAGTCTACACAGGAAACAAACGATGTTGTGGACGCATACGTCGACGCCACTATAGAAAAATTAAATGAACGAGATTCCTCGATCAAGTCGGACATGGTCTTGGCATTTCATATACAATTTCCAAAACTAATCCTTGGTTCTTTATGAGGATGGGTTCCAGATAAGTTTTTGCTCTCGAACATATCTTTGATAGATTAGATGGATGCTTCTGATGAGTCGCCATGCGACCATTATGATAAAAATGATAGAATGGATTCCAAAAAGGGAAGTTCGGATGAAAAAAAAGAAAATATCGAAGGGAAAGAGAAAAAAATTAACAATTTCAAATTTTACCATTTTGTATAAATCTTTGAACCATTCATAGGATTGTTGTTGTTCCTTTTAATGAAATTTGTTCCATTTTCTTATATTTCTTCCAATTTTCCCCAAACTTCCAATTCATTTTGAATAGCTTCACTCTTAATAAACAAACCATTCGAAGGTGATGCATTCGAAGGCATACAGAATTTCAAACACAAACCATTCGAAGGCGTACAAGAGTAGAAACACAAGCAATTCGAATTTAATCCATTTGAAGACATACAAGATTTCAAACACAAGCCATTCGAAGGTAATCCATTGGAAGACATACAAGATTTCAAACACAAGCGACTCGAAGGTGATTCATTCCAAGGTATACAAAATTTCGAAGACAATCCATTCGAAGGCAATCCATTCGAAGGCATACAACATTTTAAACACAAGTCATTCAAAGGTAATATATTAAGAGGCATACAAAATTACTGAATATACTTAAAAACAAGAAATCTTGAAAGGGAAATAAAGGTATATTGATGATACATGCACCTCGTTAAAACCTCCCCGAGTCACCAAGGTAAGAAAGAGTATGCCCCTTAAATATATTTACATTAAAAAAAGTAAATTAAATATTTAAAATCCTTACTCAATAGATAATCTCAGATGCTCAACATTCCATGGGTGTCTCAATTGGAATTCCTTCTTGATCCACTAGTCGATACGTTTCAGTCTTGATTTTTTCTACAATAGTATATAGGGGTCTTTAGTGTGTAAAAATACTTTCCTCAGAACTTTATCTACAACCCCAAACGTTTTTTTTCATATTTTTTATGCATATCTGCTTGTTATTAAGCCTTGATAGTTAACCGTTATGAAAGGAGCTTTTAGTCTATTTTCTTCAATCAAATCTAGTTGAGCCTCTGAATGAGAGAACGGTAGAATGCATAAACCAATGCAATAGGAGACTCTTGTGTAGCAACATTTAGACCAGTTCTATAAGCCCACAACACTTCTTGTAAATTACTTTTTAGGACTTTTGAAACGGTTATATTTACCACTTCTACCTACCTGTTGTTCTAGGGATGGAAATGTGAAGAAAAGTAATGCCAGATTCCTATTGATTGTCAAATTGAGGGCCATTATCTGTTGTAATACTCCTAGGTATTACGAATCTTCAGCATATATTGGATATAATAAACTTTATTACTGATTTAGAAGTAGTTTTGGGGAGGGGTTCAGTTTCTCCCCCTTTCAAAAATTAATCAACTATCAAAATAATAGATTGACATCCTCCAGAAGCCATTGGTAATGGGCCAACTAAATCAAGCCCCCGTCTGTCGAAGGGTACTGCTTTAGATATAGTTTTCATCGGAACTGTTTAAACATGAATTGCATTTAAAACCTCTGGCATATATCACATTGTTTAACCAATTCCTTAGCATATACCATGATGCAAGGCCAGTAATATTATGCCAAAAAGACCCTTGCAGTTAAAGCTTTATAACAATACGATAAGACTTCAAGCAAATGTTAAGGAAATAATTGAAAAAATACTAAACATAAATTATCCAAAAGTCTTATCACAACCAAAGCATTTTATCTTAAAGGACATGCGAGACCTAAAGATGGCTGACGTGGGTATGAAAGCAGTGTGATTGTATAAGTTTATGTTCGGAGAACCCTCATAACTTGACCATATTATATGATGGTGATAGATAGATGATGGATTGAGTTGCGCCACAAAGGAGATGAAAAGATTTTGATAAGCATAACTCCAAACTCAGATTATCCCGGATAAAAACAAAATAAATGATCAACTAAACTCGTTTCCCACAAAAATAGTTTAAAGATAGATTTTTCACAGACAAATAATTTGAGTAAAAAAACTTTTTCTTTATATTACTTTAATAAATCTATTTCTTATTATTACAAAAACTCTAGGCATTATATATAGCCTTGCAAAGAAAGACAAAAAATAACAACAAAATATTTCTCTTTAACTCTCTTAAAAGAGAATTAAATGAGTTTAACAACTTAAAATACTTAAAAGGTAAATCTTGGATAATAAATACTCAATAATTCTCATCGACTATAATAAAACAAAATAAAAGACTTAGAAAAACAAATATCACATAATAAATACGTAATATATTTAATTGACCCTCTTAAACTAGAATAAATTTTTTTAGAAAATAGATCTTAAATAATAAATACGAAATATATCTTCTTGATTATTGGATTTCATTTTGCTGATGTATTTTAAAAGATCTTCTCATCTGGGCCTTGAAAACAATGGGCTTATATTGCTAACATGATTTGAAGTAGATTTCTGGTCGATATCATTCTCATGCTCTGAAAAAGAAGGTTGTCCTCAAACTTTAGTATGTAAAGTATGATTTCCAATATATGGTGCATATTAATAGTTGATTTTATTTGTTTGTTAACCTTCTCAATTAAGATGAAATGCTTTGGTTGTGATAAGAATTTTGAACGATTTATGTTTAGTTTTTTTCAATTACTTATTTAACATTTTCTTAAATTCTTTGGTTTCATTTCTTGTTTATGCGGGTGACGTAAGGATACTCCCTGTGAATTTTAGTTGAGGCATCAGATGTTCATACAACGGTATCAACAGTTAGGCATAAGCTGTTGTGGAAGAGCAAATGATATTGTTTGTTGTCAGCGTAAGGCCAGTTGAGAGTATGCGAAGTGATTCTCCAATCTCATATTTTCTTACCACAGGTAAAGATATATTTATTTCTTGATTACTTGAAGTTGATAATCCTTGATTTGTGTTGATCAAGGTTGTTGAATGAAGAGGGATGTATCGCATCCTAAAGTATGTTGATAAAGCTATACTGGCTTGATTGATGTTTGATTGATATCCTTCTGAATGTACTTGTTACCATATTATCGAATACAGAGTGAATTTACTTGAACTAGATTTTTTTATTATTATTGACTTTAGTTTAGTAGTGATTTCTCTAAACTTAGCTTGGCATTTTAGTAAATTTTAATGTCTTGGTTTTTTGTAATGGCATAGTCTTGTTAAAATTTTATTGGGTGGGTTTTCCTACAGTCTTACTGTTTATGACCCAAGTGACAGCAACATTGGCAATAGCTTGACAAATATTTGTATAAAATCTCTTGCAAGTATTCATCTTCTGTATCATAGCATACCCATATTTTGTTGATTATATGCTTAGTTATGTTCAATTTTATCCATGCTTTACAGAATTTATGCATAGCCTGATTTTTACTTGGTATCCATATCGAAAGTGGAATGCTTAAAGCCTTTTGCCATAGTCTTTATAATGTCAGCATTATATATGTAAGCTGACAGTTTGGGGAATGTGATCCACACTAGTGTGATTGTTGACTCTTTCTTAAGGTTAAATGAAGGAGTTCATCTGAGAATTCTCAAAGAATATTGACCCAAATTCCACATATTTATGTTTCATAGTTTCTTGATGTCATCTTGTATATCAAACTCTATCATTAGATGCCTGGCGTCCCAGAAAGCCAGACTAACATGGCAAACAAACATCATAGATCCAATGAACTTTTAAATTTATATCATCGTAGGTCTACCTTTTGTGAATTTACCAATGAGAGTAAACTTCATTCAAGATTCTAATTTTTTTGTCTTACTCGAAAAATTGAACAAATAATGAGTTGTTCTTATTGTTGATTTGCACATGTTCACGAGTGTAATCTTTTATTGATGGTCTTGTGGCTTCAACCTAAGTTTTAGGTTGATAAGGTGTAATAGAATATGGGCTAGGGAAATGTTTTATTATTCGAATGTTGGATTATAATTTAGAGTGGATATAGGTGATGAATTGGATATTGCATCATTGATGATTATTGAATTTTTTTTGATTGATTGCAAACAAATTTACATTTAATTTTTATTTAAGGACACAACAAGTTACAGATAGATTCTTTGACGATTTCTGATGATAAACATATCATACAGATCAACAGAATATAATAAAATTATAATTTTTAGTTCCACCGTGACTTTTTTTTATTTCACCATAAAAAAAGCTAATAATCATTGAAGATATTCATTAAAATAGGCTTAAAACATCTATTTTTAAAAACGTTTTTTGTTAATATATCTTATTTATAATACCATAAGTTGATGGGTGTTATTTGATAATAATAATTAATTTTATAATCTCAAATAACTAATAATTAATGATTAATGATTAATGATGAGCAACTGAATTTTCCAAATAAATAAAAACCATCAAATAATTTACTATCAATTTTCCTTCATGCTTTTTGTTTCCATCTCAAAATTTTATAACTCATTAGAAATCGGAAGCGTCGGCTGTGTTAAGTAGGATCATTAACCAAACTCAGTTACCACCGGAACTCTTTTGTAACCGGCTAACAACGGTAAGCATTACAACATTTGACCCGGATGGAAACGGGTCAAGCCGTTACAAGATTTGTTGTAACATCGTTGCACTAATTTAGCCAAAACGGTTAAATCCGTTAATATGTCTGTCGTTGTAAACGTTGTTGCCATTCAGTTGTAAAAAGATGAATTTAATGTTTGTTGTCATCGTCATTGTAAATCCGTTGTAAACTATTCAATATATTAGTAATTTCTTTTGCTTTTTCTGTTTCGATTATGTACTGTTTCCATAAATATAAATCACTAATATATTCAATCGGAATTTAACGGTTTATTAAAAATATATAAATATTTTTAAAATAGTTTATTTTACAAATATTATTTGTTTTCAAAAAGTAAGAAGTTCACCAATGTTGATTGGAAAATTGGTTTATTTTAATATAACATTATAATAATATGGATGAAAACAGTAAATTATAAAAAAGTTAAAAAAATCACACACAAAATAATATTTAATGTTAAATGAATTTTAATTTTACGATGATGGGAAATGAATATTATGGTTTTATTAATAATAAGCTTACATAAAAACTCTTCAATCACAAATGGTTAAATCGCTATCTGTTATTAAACTCTCACAGTTTACAAAGATAAGGTGATTTACAAAAATCTATTTTTAATGTTTATCTCTCGTATCACTCCACTCTCTACAATACCAACATATGCTCATATAGAACAAATATACCTACAATTCATTTGACAATATTTCTTCAATCTATCGTATAACCGTTGGTTGATTCGCTACGCTACCTTTGAAACCGTGTCTTGCTTCTTCTATTTGTAGACTTCAACAGAAAAATACTAGCTTCACTCCGTATTGGTCGGTTAAGATAAAACCTTAATACTTCAGGCGTTCCACATTAAATCACTTTAATCAACAACTATAATAAAGCCTTAGTGCAGTAGACACTCCATATTAAATATCTTGGCCATAATAAAACTATGATCCAATAGACACTTCAAATTAAATATTGTAATCAATGATTGAGATTAAAATCATATTTAAAAACCCAAATGAGGAAGCCCAGTTCCAACCAAGAACAAAGCACAACAATATTAAAATTCCTGCCCGAAGAAACTTTGATAAACTGATTCGGTCCAACTCACATGTTTTGGTTTAGCTCATATGTTTTAGTCCAATTATATTCTCCTCCGACTCAATATCTACTAGTCTCGACAACTCTTTTTTGTCCTTAGAATCCAAGAGAGTCTCAATAGTTCATATCTATACATGTTTTCGACTGATCTTTTTTCGACCCATGTAGTTCTACAACAGCACCTCTATTAATGAGTTAATTATAGCTTACACGTAAACATTCTCCACATAGGTTTATAGTAATTCCATAATTGTTTCTCTTAATATTCTACTCTTTCGAGACCAGCTCACATGCATCCCGGACTTGCACCAGTCAGAGCACCCGATATAATTTTCTCACTATCAATCTTAGTCACCTTCACTTTGTCACTCTCCACTACGTCTTAAATGAAGTGTATCTTGATATATTTGTGTTTAGTTTGCTCATAGAGCTTCAGATTATTTATTAAATGAAGATAACTATTATTGTCACATAACATAATTACATCTTATTTTTTACCCCAACTCAACAATCCCTTCAGCCAAATAGCTTCCTTCATAGATTCTGTAGGAACCATATATTCGGCTTTTGTACATGAAAATGCAACAATCTTCTATATATAAGACTTTCAGCGAACCACTTCTCCAATCACTTTAACATGTAACCCGAAGTCGACTTCTTTATATCAAGACAACCTACACTAGATTCGATATACCCTATCATATAAGCTATATCATTCTTATTCTAATACAACCCTACAACATCAAAGACTTTTAAATATTAGTTATTGTAAATCCCATTCTTTATAAAATAGAAAAAAAATTATAATCTACTTGAGTGCATCTCAATGTTATTTTCCCGGATTAAATATGAATATGCTCAAAACACTCACGTTGTAAGAAAGATAAGGTCTTGTGTAAATCATATTATATATAATGTTACTGGTAACATTAGCAAAAGGTATCTCTAATATATACTTCTTATTTGTAGCTTTTGTTGAGCAAAAGGTATCTCCAATATATACTTCTTATTTGCAGCTTTTGTTTGAGATTCAGTGACACTAAGTTTGAATTGGGCACCAATGGGAGCTTCATCTGTTTTGGCTTCAAACAGAGAGAACTTATGTGGGGCATCATGTATATATTATTGTTGAGATAAGAATAATTATCCCTTCGGTCTCTTCCTCATAATATCAAGACCAAGTATCATTCAAGTCTCTCACATATTCTTCATCTTAAACTCTCCTTTAAGTTGAGTTTTCATCATTTTAATCTTCTTCTTATATATTCCAACTATTAGTATGCCATCCACGTACAATAGCAACTGAATTAATGATTAATGATGAGCAATTGAATTTTCCAAATAAATAAAAACCATCAAATAATTTACTATCAATTTTCTTTTCCTTCATGCTTTTTATTTCCATCTCAAACTTTTATAACTGATTAGAAATCGGAAGCGTCGGTTGTGTTAAGTAGGATCATTAACAAAACTCAGTTACCAGCGGAACTCTTTTGTAACCGGCTAACAACGGTAGGCATTACAACATTTGACCCGGATGGAAATGGGTCAAGCCGTTACAAGATTTGTTGTAACATCGTTGCACTAATTTAGCCAAAACAGTTAAATCCGTTAATATGTCTGTCGTTGTAAACGTTGTTGTCATTCAGTTGTAAAAAGATGAATTGAATGTTTGTTGTCATCGTCATTGTAAATCCGTTGTAAACTATTTAATATATTAGTAATTTCTTTTGCTTTTTCTGTTTCGATTATGTACTGTTTCCATAAATATAAATCACTAATATATTCAATAGGAATTTAACGGTTTATTAAAATTATATAAATATTTTTAGAATAGTTTATTTTACAAATATTTTTTGTTTTCAAAAAGTAAGAAGTTCACCAATGTTGATTGGAAAATTGGTTTATTTTAATATAACATTATAATAATATGGATGAAAACAGTAAATTATAAAAAAGTTAAAAAAATCACACACAAAATAATATTTAATGTTTAATGAATTTTAATTTTACGCTGATGGGAAATGAATATTATGGTTTTTTTAATAATAAGCTTACATAAAAACTCTTCAATCACAAATGGTTCAATCGCCATCTGTTATTAAACTCTCACAGTTTACAAAGATAAGGTAATTTACAAAAATCTATTTTTAATGTTTATCTCTCATATCACTCCACTCTCTACAATACCAACATATGCTCATAGAGAACAAATATACCTACAATTCATTTGACACTCTTTCTTCAATCTATCGTATAACCGTTGGTTGATTCGCTACGCTACCTTTGAAACCATGTCTTGCTTCTTCTTTTTGTAGACTTCAACAGAAAAATACTAGCTTCACTCCGTATTGGTCGGTTAAGATAAAACCTTAATACTTCAGGCGTTCCACATTAAATCACTTTAATCAACAACTATAATAAAGCCTTAGTGCAGTAGACACTCCATATTAAATATCTTGGCCATAATAAAACTATGATCCAATAGACACTTCAAATTAAATATTGTAATCAATGATTGAGATTAAAATCATATTTAAAAACCCAAATGAGGAAGCCCAGTTCCAACAAAGAAAAAAGCACAAAAATATTAAAATTCCTGCCCGAAGAAACTTTGATAAACTGATTCGGTCCAACTCACATGTTTTGGTTTAGCTCATATGTTTTAGTCCAATTATATTCTCCTCCGACTCAATATCTACTAGTCTCGACAACTCTTTTTTGTCCTTAGATTCCAAAAGAGTCTCAATAGTTCATATCTATACATGTTTTCGACTAATCTTTCTTCGACCCATGTAGTTCTACAACAGCACCTCTATTAATGAGTTAATTATAGCTTACACGTAAACATTCTCCACATAGGTTTATATTAATTTACATAATTGTTTCTCTTAATGTTCTACTCTTTCGAGACCAGCTCACATGCATCCCGGACTTGCACCAGTCAGAGCACCCGATATAATTTTCTCACTATCAATCTTAGTCACCTTCACTTTGTCACTCTCCACTACGTCTTAAATGAAGTGTATCTTGATATATTTGTGTTTAGTTTGCTCATAGAACTTCAGATTATTTATTAAATAAAGATAACTATTATTGTCACATAACATAATCACATCTTATTTTTTACCCCAACTCAACAATCCCTTCAGCCAAATAGCTTCCTTCATAGATTCTGTAGGAACCATATATTCGGCTTTTGTGCATGAAAATGCAACAATCTTCTATATATAAGACTTTCAGCGAACCACTTCTCCAATCACTTTAACATGTAACCCGAAGTAGACTTCTTTATATCAAGACAACCTACACTAGATTCGATATACCCTATCATATAAGCTATATCATTCTTATTCTAATACAACCCTACAACATCAAAGACTTTTAAATATTAGTTATTGTAAATCCCATTCTTTATAAAATAGAAAAAAATTATAATCTACTTGAGTGCATCTCAATGTTGTTTTCCCGGATTAAATATGAATATGCTCAAAACACTCACGTTGTAAGAAAGATAAGGTCTTGTGTAAATCATATTATATATAATGTTACTGGTAACATTAGCAAAATGTATCTCTAATATATACTTCTTATTTGTAGCTTTTGTTGAGCAAAAGGTATCTCCAATATATACTTCTTATTTGCAGCTTTTGTTTGAGCTTCAGTGACACTAAGTTTGAATTGGGCACCAATGGGAGATTCATCTGTTTTGGCTTCAAACAGAGAGAACTTTTGTTGGGCATCATGTATATATTATTGTTGAGATAAGAATAATTATCCCTTCGGTCTCTTCCTCATAATATCAAGACCAAGTATCATTCAAGTCTCTCACATATTCTTCATCTTAAACTCTCCTTTAAGTTGAGTTTTCATCATTTTAATCTTCTTCTTATATATTCCAACTATTAGTATGCCATCCACGTACAATAGCAACTGAATTAATGATTAATGATGAGCAACTGAATTTTCCAAATAAATAAAAACCATCAAATAATTTACTATCAATTTTCTTTTTCCTTCATGCTTTTTATTTCCATCTCAAACTTTTATAACTGATTAGAAATCGGAAGCGTCGGTTGTGTTAAGTAGGATCATTAACCAAACTCAGTTACCAGCAGAACTCTTTTGTAACCGGCTAACAACGGTAGGCATTACAACATTTGACCCGGATGGAAATGGGTCAAGCCGTTACAAGATTTGTTGTAACATCGTTGCACTAATTTAGCCAAAACGGTTAAATCCGTTAATATGTCTGTCGTTGTAAACGTTGTTGCCATTCAGTTGTAAAAAGATGAATTGAATGTTTGTTGTCATCGTCATTGTAAATCCGTTGTAAACTATTCAATATATTAGTAATTTCTTTTGCTTTTTCTGTTTCGATTATGTACTGTTTCCATAAATATAAATCACTAATATATTCAATAGGAATTTAACGGTTTATTAAAATTATATAAATATTTTTAGAATAGTTTATTTTACAAATATTTTTTGTTTTCAAAAAGTAAGAAGTTCACCAATGTTGATTGGAAAATTGGTTTATTTTAATATAACATTATAATAATATGGATGAAAACAGTAAATTATAAAAAAGTTAAAAAAATCACACACAAAATAATATTTAATGTTTAATGAATTTTAATTTTACGCTGATGGGAAATGAATATTATGGTTTTATTAATAATAAGCTTACATAAAAACTCTTCAATCACAAATGGTTCAATCGCTATCTGTTATTAAACTCTCACAGTTTACAAAGATAAGGTGATTTACAAAAATCTATTTTTAATGTTTATCTCTTATATCACTCCACTCTCTACAATACCAACATATGCTCATAGAGAACAAATATACCTACAATTCATTTGACACTCTTTCTTCAATCTATCGTATAACCGTTGGTTGATTCGCTATGCTACCTTTGAAACCATGTCTTGCTTATTCTATTTGTAGACTTCAACGGAAAAATACTAGCTTCACTCCGGATTGGTCGGTTAAGATAAAACCTTAATACTTCAGGTGTTCCACATTAAATCACTTTAATCAACAACTATAATAAAGCCTTAGTGCAGTAGACACTCCATATTAAATATCTTGGCCATAATAAAACTATGATCCAATAGACACTTCAAATTGAATATTGTAATCAATGATTGAGATTAAAATCATATTTAAAAACCCAAATGAGGAAGCCCAGTTCCAACAAAGAACAAAGCACAACAATATTAAAATTCCTGCTCGAAGAAACTTTGATAAACTGATTCGGTCCAACTCACATGTTTTGGTTTAGCTCATATGTTTTAGTCCAATTATATTCTCCTCCGACTCAATATCTACTAGTCTCCACAAATCTTTTTCGTCCTTAGATTCTAGGAGAGTCTCAATAGTTGATATCTATACATGTTTTCGACTGATCTTTCTTCGACCCATGTAGTTCTACAACAGCACCTCTATTAATGAGTTAATTATAGCTTACACGTAAAAATTCTCCACATAGGTTTATAGTAATTCCATAATTGTTTCTCTTAATGTTCTACTCTTTCGAGACCAGCTCACATGCATCCCGGACTTGCACCAGTCAGAGCACCCGATATAATTTTCTCACTATCAATCTTAGTCACCTTCACTTTGTCACTCTCCACTATGTCTTAAATGAAGTATATCTTGATATATTTGTGTTTAGTTTGCTCATAGAACTTGAGATTATTTATTAAATGAAGATAATTATTATTGTCACATAACATAATCACATCTTATTTTTTACCCCAACTCAACAATCCCTTTAGCCAAATAGCTTCCTTCATAGATTCTGTAGGAACCATATATTCGGCTTTTGTACATGAAAATGAAACAATCTTCTATATATAAGACTTTCAGCGAACCACTTCTCCAATTACTTTAACATGTAACCCAAAGTAGACTTCTTTATATCAAGACAACCTACACTAGATTCGATATACCCTATCATATAAGCTATATCATTCTTATTCTAATACAACCCTACAACATCAAAGACTTTTAAATATTAGTTATTGTAAATCCCATTCTTTATAAAATAGAAAAAATTTATAATCTACTTGAGTGCATCTCAATGTTGTTTTCCCAGATTAAATATGAATATGCTCAAAACACTCACGGTGTAAGAAAGATAAGGTCTTGTGTAAATCATATCATATATAATGTTACTGGTAACATTAGCAAAAGGTATCTCTAATATATACTTCTTATTTGCAGCTTTTGTTGAGCAAAAGGTATCTCCAATATATACTTCTTATTTGTAGCTTTTGTTGAAGCTTCAGTAACACTAAGTATTAATTGGGCACTAATGGGAGCTTCATCTGTTTTGGGTTCAAACAGAGAGAACTTATGTGGGGCATCATGTATATATTATTGTTGAGATAAGAATAATTATCCCTTCGGTCTCTTCCTTATAATATCAAGACCAAGTATCATTCAAGTCTCTCACATATTCTTCATCTTAAACTCTCCTTTGAGTTGAGTTTTCATCATTTTAATCTTCTTCTTATATATTGCAACTATTAGTATGCCATTCACGTACAATAGCAATAGGACTTGTCTCACCCTATACGTTTCCCCATTTTAATCGACACAATTATCATAGCATCTAAAGACGTACTAGATAAATCTCATAAAAGCATCAACTTTTATATTCCAATACCTCAACGATTGTTTCAGTTCATAAAGAGGCTTCTTCATCAAACACGCATCACCTTCTTTCCCTTCTTTAAACTGTTTATGTTGAAATATGCAAATTGTATTTTCCAATTCTTAATACAGAAATGGAGTAGTAACAACCATTTAGTCTAGATCAAGATCAAATATAGCAACAATTAACAGTATAACCCTTATAGAGGTTTGTTTCATAACAGATAATAATATTTCATTGAAATCAACACCCTCTTTTTCCGTAAAGATCTTAGACACTAGTCTAGCCTTATATATGGGTAACCAATACCATGAATACCTAGATATTTCTTGACTATCCATTTTCTCTCAACAAGCTTCTAACCCTTCAATTGTTTCACAAGAATCCATGTGCTCATCTTCTTGAGAGATCTCAATTCTTCCTTTATAAGTCACTTATATTTATTACTACTCTTCATAGCATCATAATACGTTTCCAGTTCAAGATAATATTTCAGAATTTTAAGACAAACACCATAAATAATTACATCAGGAAAACCATACATATGCAATCATTTACTTCATATTTCTGCTCTATCTATCATTAATTGATAATTGTCAAGATCATATTGCTCTTCAGTCTAATCATCCAAATCCTTAGAATATAAGAACCTCATCTATCTTCAGCCTAATGATATGCTTGAATTTCCTCTCTATGAACCAAAGCTAAACCAGGTCCTAAATAATCTTCGGGAAAAATATCATTAGTTTTACTATTTAGATCAGAATAATCATCAACTTCACATCTTTTCTCAGCAGTATAAGGTTGGGTCTCCACCTTCTTCTTCAAAGGCATGTCCTCCTCATTAAGAACCACACACATACTTATCACAGTTTTCTAATGTCCTAAATAATATTATTGGCATCCTCAACGACCAACTTTTAAAGAATGAGATATACTTAAAATTATAAATAATTTAGTGTTAAAGTCTATATTATTTAATCTAATTAATTTGATGATTTTTAACACAGTATAAACCATCATTAGACCTCCATGTTAGCATTACTTTCCATATTTCTAAGTATTTCACAAAACAAACAAATTTATAAAACTCTACATAAATGGTTTTTGTGATGTTGGTTGAGAGATTGATAGAAACTTTTTGATGATTTTAGGCACACGTAGTATACTACTCAATGTAATAGCTTTCGTTTTATTTGTGGAAAGTTTAAAGTGACATGTTTGTAATATATTAAATTTGTGACCATTACCTATAGCGAAAGATTACTTACCCCCAAAATCATCTTTATGACTCATTAAAATTAGATTACCAATCACATGGTGGGTTCCCTTATATGCATACCATGTACTATCACTTCCCTACTTTTAGGTAACCATGTAGGCACCTTGGTCATTGTGAGCCTCAAGCGGATCATTTGGTGTATAAACCTAATATGTTAGATCGTCTCTAAAGAAACAAATTATTTTATATGTTTATAAAGAATTTTGAGTCTCATATTCTTAATTCTCATTCTTCTTGCTTTTTTACATTTTCTTATATCTCATAGCATAGCTGCTACTTCAAAACAGAACTGACCTGACTCAATTACCTTTAGTAGTCAACATACTTTGCATATGCATGATTTTCACTATATTTCTGAACATTTACAACCACAATCGCACATATCCACTATGGACTCTGCAAAACAATATACTCCAAATAGACCAACACATATCAAATACATACTTCACACAGATCAAACACAAATTAAATATACAATCATAACTCTAACATAGATCATATACAACCAAATGGCAACTCAAATTAAATAAAATCTAGACACACAACCTAATCACAACCCAAATCAAATATAAACCACACACATAATCTACATAGACTACACACAGCTAAGTTACAGCTTATATCATACATAGATCTAAATAACACAAACCTTAAAGCCAATCACACAACCATGCACCACCTGTGTCCGTGTTCCCGAAGGCACCCCTCTCTTTCAAGAGGATTCGCGGCATGTCAAGCCATGGTAAGGTTCTTCGCTTTGCATCGAATTAAACCACATGCTCCACCGCTTGTGCGGGCCCCCGTCAATTCCTTTGAGTTTCATTCTTGCGAACGTACTCCCCAGGTGGGATAGATTCGAAATGTTAAAGAAGTTCTTGTGTTGGAAACACATTTTATAGCCTTAAGATTCAGAAGAATATTCGGTAGAATATTTACGGGAAAAAGTATGGACTTGGATCTACCAAATGATAAGAATGCCTATGAGATTCAATCATAAACAACTTTGACTCGGTTGTATGTAAACCCCCCTTTCACCCCCACCAGGCTCTTTTGGGTCTAATTTTTGCCCAGTTTGTATTAGGTTTTGTTAAGTTAAGGGTTGGAAGCATCCTTGTCCCTAAGAATGAGGAAGAGTTGCTCAGGAGTATGCATACCTGAGCCAAGAGTGGAATTTCCAAACCTATATTTATCTACATAGGATTGAATACCACTTTATTGGTCATACATACACAAACTACATATAACAAAATCATATATGGACTATTATTTGGTTTTATACTATGAATGTAGTGGTTTTTAAGTGGTTTTAGAGGCTCGGGTATAATCAGGATGGTTATGTCTAAAGTAAGTTATGCTTGTTGGTAAATGGTTTCACCATACAAGTGGTATTTGTTTTTCTGAAACCTTCAGCCTAATGGTCAAATCACATGTAATCAAGTTTGTTTAAAGTATTGTTGTTTTTAAATGATGGGATATAAGGAAACTTACTATTAGTAACGATTTTATAAATGATCTAACTAACTTAGACATTTTATATGTATCAACCTCAAAGTCTTAAAGACTTCTTGAAGCCTAATGATGTTTACAAGCTTAATAAGGCTCTTTATGGTCTAAATATGCCCATAAGTCTTGGTATTCAAGACTCAGTGATGTCCTAATTCAGTGTAATTTTCATAATTTCAAAGTATATTGCTCAATACTCTTCTATGTTTCCAAAACATTCATCACAATCCTTCTAGTTTATGTTGATGATATTATTATCATGGGAAATAAACCAAGTTACTTACACACATTTATCCAGAATCTAAACTCTACTAATTCTCTTAATGATATGGACTATCTACATTTATTCATTGGAATTAGGGGCTTACAAATTTTATATGACTCTATCTTACTCAAAAATAATATATATAAGACTTACGTGTTTATTTTGAACTCTATTCCTCCAAGCCATGTGATACTTCAATGATAATTGGCCAACCTCTTTTCTTACATAATGGTGTAACTTTGTTTGACCCTATAAGATACATGACTATTAGGCTCTATTTAATACTTATTGTATACACAACCATATATTGCCTTTATATTTATTAAACTTATTCAATTATTCAAAATAATTAGAATTATACATCGATATTTGTCAAAATAGTTTTGAGGTACTTATCTTGGACTTGTTGATATTGTTGCACAAGCCCAGAGCTATATAGCTATTTTGGATAAACGCAAACGGGCCTCATTGATAACCGAGTATAGGCCTCACCATGAAGTTTGGGCCCCAAATTCCATTGTTTAAGACCCCAAATTGATGTTTTAATTCTTTTATTAGATTTTTTTTATATTTATTGTATTTTATTAAAATAGCCCAATAAGTCTATTTATGTCCATATATGACTGAACTATGTTTTATTGTATTTCGAATAGTTTTTTGGATTTGGGTTAGAATTTTAAGCAACTTCTATTTAAGCTCTGAAACCCTGATTCTAAGACAACTTTTGTTCAATTTTTGAAATTCTTTCTACCCTATGGTTAGTGTTTCTATCTGATTTTCTTCAATTGATAATTTTATCTCTATCACTTGTTGTCTCGATCTTCATATTAATCATTCTCCTCAGCTCTATCTCACTAGGTTTTCTAATACCAATTGGGCAAGTTACTCGACGATTGCAATTCCATTAGAGGATATTTTGTCTTCTTTGTAGACTCTCTTATCTCTTGGTCCTCCAAGAAGTAACATGTTATGGGTCGGTCCAACACCAAGTCTGAATATCAAGCATTGACTAATATTTTATCAGAGTTAATTTGGCTTCATGTTGCTCTTTGCAAACTTTATTTTCCCTTTCCTCAAGCATCTATCGTTTCGTGTATCTCTTGCATTAAATTGAATATTTCACGCTCGCAATAAACATATATAATTGATGTACAATTTATCACATACAAAGCTCTTCTTTATGTCTTTTATATCTTGTACATTTTATCTCATGATCATACTGTTTAGTTTTTCACCAAGCCTCTCTCTGACTCTCGATTCACTTCCTTACGTGAGAAACTCATGCTTGTCGATCTTCATTATATTTGAGAAGGGAATGTCAAATGAATTAGTAAATAGGATACTTTAGTGTATCAAGAATCAACAAATAAAGAAGATGACATTATAAAGACCCTAGTTGGACCCTAGTTGTGTTCTTTGCTGAGGTTATTCTAAATTTAGTGTTGAAGCTAAGTTATCTACACGACTATGTTTCAATAACAGATTACTCTTCTCAAGTTAATAAGATACAACTTCTCAAAATCTCAAACCCAACTTTAATAACTCATGAAACCTATTAAATAAATAAGTTTCCAAAAACAAAACTGAACAAAGATTCATTTTTAAAAAGATTATAATTATATTTTATGTATAAAAACTTTATAACAACTCACATGAAGTGTGTATAAAATTTAATGGAGAACATAAATCATTTAAAATGAAATAATAAATAAAATTACAATTCAAATTCTCTCAAATGTAACTAAAACACTTTTTGGTGGTCTAAAATATTTTATTTTCTAAAATATAATTATCTTTTATACTTCAAAGATAAATTTATCATGTAAATTTATTATGTCTAGGTTGGAAGTAATTTGTTAACAGAGGTATTGTCATAGGACTACATGAGTCAAAGATGGATCAATCAAAAACATGTATCTGTACAAATTTTTTGAACTCTATTGTTGGAGCTTGGGCTGTGAGTTATATGCAGAGAAGCTGTTAAAATTTAAGGGCTGAGACAAGCTATTGAGAGTAGTGGTTATTGAGTCAAAGGATAATATATCTTGACTAAAGCATGTGGTCATAACTGGACCAAAGTATGTGCTTAAATACTGTTGCATTTTCTTCCTAGTTAGAACTCGACTTCTTCATTTAGGTTTTTAAGTATGATTATAATCCCATCCATTGATTAAACTATTTAATCTAAAGTTTATATTGTAATAGATAAATATTATAGACTTTGAATAAAATAATTTAATCTATAATGTATATTGGATTAGGGCTTTATTATAATTATTTATTAGAGAAATTTGATGTGAAGCTTCTAAAGTATTAGGTTTTATCTTAAACATCCAATCTGAAGTGAAGCTAGGGTTTTACTTGTGAAGTATATATATATATATATATAGAAGAAGCAAGGCATAGTTCCAAGGTTAATGTAGTAATAATAGCGAGCAACGATACAATAGATTGAAAGTTGAGAAACATATCTCACTTCGAAATTGAAAAGCCACGAAAGATGAGTTCCATGAAGCTTAGCCTAGAAAAATTCGTATGATCGAATGAACTTATTTTTAAAAGAATTAAATTTTAGGCTTACCCAGTACAAAAGGGTTTGATTGTTGTAATCAATGAAAAATTTACATAGGTTGATATTGTGGTATTGTTTATAGCTCATAGTTCCCTCATACAAATCTTAGGAGATGAAATGCTGTCTGAGGTTTACGAAAAGCTTACGACATTGGTAATATGGGATTGGCTATAGGATATTTATATTAAAACGTCCTTCGCAAACAAATTATATATCAAGAAATACTTTACACATTGTTTAAGGATAATAGCAAAAATATCTAAAATCACCTGGACGATTATAATATAAGCATACTCAACTTGTATGCAATTGTTGTAAAGGAGGAGAAAAATGACCAAATAATTATCCTTTTAAGTTCTCTACTAAACAATTAAGAATACGTTATGGATACCATGCTCTACGACAAAGATGTCTTTAAGATGGTCAATAGCGCCTTAAACTACAAAGATCTCCAAAGTAAGACCATCTTGAAAGAAAACTCTAAAGAGCATAAACTAAGTGTGAGAGGAAAGCCAGGAAAGATATATATAAGTAAGAGGAGAATAAACTCTAGGTCTAAGTCCAATAGGCTTGCAATTGGTTCAAAATAACATGTCGGGTATGCAAGAAGAAATGGCATATAAATAAGAACTACCCAGAGATAGGAAAGGGAAACAACTATAAAAAGATTTAAGTCAGAGACATTGGAATAATATTTTATGATAGTAAGTAAGTTGTTGGATTAATGACTTATTATTCTTCCATGTACCAAACTAAATGTGTGATGTATTCAGGTGCGTTATTCTATATGACTTCCAATAAGCATTGGTTTGAAGACGTGAGAATGCTTGATGGTGGAAATATCATCCTCGATAATGAAGAATCATGTGATGTCAAGTGGATTTGAAATTTTTAGCTAATATTGTTTATAGAGCTTGAAATAGTGATTAAAAATCTAACGTATATAATTAAAGTTAAATGGAACCTATAAGTTAAACGTATATAATAAAATCTAATATGAAATTGTTATAAAATCCTACAAGACTAATAGTGTATTAGTTCTTGAATGATCTATAATGGAAGGGGGACGTCTAGTGTTGTGGAGGACTATACCAAGTTGTGGCAGCTTAGGCTGAGAAATTTGAGTGAAAAGTACCTTAGTGAACTAAGCAAAAGGGATTGTTAGATGGTACCGCAGTTTAGGAGCTGATATTTTCTAAAAGTTTGGTATTGGGTGAGAGCGAGAAGGTAAAGTTTATGCTCATCAACCAGATAACAAATGGATTGATTTATTATGTTCATTCAGATCTTTAGAGTCCTTCATGGGGACCTACCATAGGTGGTGCAAGGTACTTCATGTTCTTAATAAATAATTATTCCAGGAAAGTGTATGTAATAGTTTTGAAGACCAATGATGAAGTGTTTAATGAATTTGTGAACTAGAAGATATTGGTAGAGAATCAAATTGGGAAAATACTAAAGTAGCTTTAGACTAATAATATCTTGGAATATGTGAACAAAGAGTTAACTAAATATTATATAAATCTTGGCATTTTGAGACACCAAACCATGAGAGGGAATCCCTAACAGAACAGACTTGCCGGGAGAATAAACCGAATCTTACTAGAAAATGTTAGGTATATGCTTCATATTGTTAGAACGGGTTGAAGATTCTGGGAAACATAAAAATGGGTGCGTATATCATTTACAAGAGTTGTCTATAATGCTTAAGTTTATTTTTCCTCAAGAGGCCTGGACCGGACGTAAACCTAATCTGGAATATGAGAGAGTGTTCGGATGTGCTACCTACGCACATGTGAAGCAGGATAAGCTTAGTCCGAGATTACTAAATATTTATTCCTCGGATATCCAAAAAGAGTAAGAAGATATAGGTTTAGGTGCCTTAAACTTGAACATTAGAAGGTTGTGATAATTATCTATATGGTTTTTAATGAGGAGGATATGCCTCTGAAAAAGAAGGTGGAGACCCAACCTTGTACAGTCGAGAAATGATGTGAAGTTGATAATTAGTATGATCTAAATAGTGAAACTATTGATAGTTTTCCCAAATATTATTTAGGACCTGGTTCAGCTTGAGTTCATGCAAAGAAAATTCAATCACATTATGAGGCTGGAGATGGTTGGGGTACTAATGTTCCAAGGAGTGAGATGATCGAACTGGTGAGAAATATGACCTTTATAGTTATCAATTGACGATTGATAGGGGACGAAGACCAAGCAAACGGCCGCACATTTATGATGTAATTGTTACGGTTATTCGATTAAATATCAAGAAGATGATCTTGAAGTGGAAAACTATTATGATGTAACTGAGATTTTATATGAGAAATGGTGTAGTTATAGGGGTGGAAATGTCAAACTTAAGGTCGTGCAACGCTGTATTGTTGTTATAAAATCCTATAAGACTAATTATTTGTTAGTTTTTAAATGATCAATAATGGTAGGGTGGATGTTTCGTGGTGAAGGATTTTACCAAGTTATGGTATTTTAGGTTAGAGAATTTGAGTCCAAAGTACCTAAGTGAACTAAGCAAGTAAGGGTTATTAGATGATATCGCCGTTTAGGAGCTTAGCCTTTCTACAAGTTATGTATTGGGTGAGAGAAAAAGGGTAAAATTTATGTCAATCAACCAGATAACCAATGGATTTATTTATTATGCTTATTCGAATCTTTGGAGTCAAGAATGGGAACCTGCCATATGTGGTTTAATGTACTTTATGTCCTTGATAGATGATTATTCCATAAAAGTATAAGTAATAGTTTTGAAGACTAACGATGAAGCGTTTGATGACTACGTGAACTAGAAAAAAGTGGTAGAATATCAAATTAGGAAAGTAGTAAAGAAGCTTCAGATTGATAATAGCTTTGAATTTGATAATAAAGAGGTCACTAGCTATTATGGATATCTTGGAATTTCTAGACACCAAACTGTGAGAAGGACTCCCTAACAGGAAATGACGTATTGAGATAATTAAGAGAATCTTATTGGAAAGAGTCAGATATATGCTTCATATAGTTGGAATGGGCTGAAGGTTCTGTGAAAAAAATATGACAACGGGTGTGTATATGATCTACAAGAGTTCATCTATAATGCTTAAGTTTATTTTTTCTCAAGAGACCTGAAGTGGACAGAAACCTAAGCTGGAATATGAGAGAGTGTTTGGATGTGCTATCTACACACATGCGAATCAGGATAAACTTACACCAAGAGCACTAAATACTTATCCATGAGGCTGGAGATGGGATACGATAAATATCAGCTGACATATGATACGAGACAGCAGATGCCAGACTAAAAAAAGATAGCTAAAGATTCTATTGTTCTTTCGCCTCAAATATGGTATATAGTAGTACGAAAGCAAGCCCGTCATAGACGACGTAAGCTGGAGGGGACCAATTGGAAGCTTCGAAAAATCAAATGATCCAATTGAAGTATGATGGTAGGGGATCCCAAACTTGGAACATGTGAACTCCTATAGGTTTCAGGAAGAAACTTCCATCAAATAAAATGTGAAATATTTTCGTCGACTGAATTGCACAAAAAGCAGATATGAAAAGTAATAATGCCACTAGGTAGAAGATAAACTTTTTTCCCCTAAATCCTAACGCAACAACACCAAATTTAATTTTAAATAAAACTTTATAATATTTGAAGAGCCCGTAAAAATATATTAGAATATTGATTGTAATAGATCATGTTCTAATTTTGTCCATAATAGATCGGATATTTTAAAATAAAAAAATAAAAAAAAAAGAATTACCACAATTAAAAAAATTCATCCATCGTTTTAAAATTAATTTTTTTATAATGGCTAAAATACCAATTTTAAAACTTAAAACCCTTTTTAAGATAGAGATTGCGTACGATTTGTATTGATGATGCAATTACTAACAACTGTTAATCATATTAGATATTACTGCTTCAATAGTTCACGATAAAGCCTACGATTTGTTCGCTTGGTTACCCGGTTAGATACACATTCTTTTATTAGTACAGTAGACGTTTACGGCATTTTGTAGATTATGTTTAGCATCATTCGCCTTGCTCGCCGAAAATGGTCCGCCGCTTGGTGGATCGTACCTTTACGGCAGTTGCTGTTATATGAAAGTCAGACTCTTCCGTCTCCAAACTCTCATGAGTTCCGTCTCCACATTGGTTTACTGGTGTTTTGCATGGCATTTCAGACTCTTCCGTCTCCAAACTCTCATGAGATCCGTCTCCACACGTCTACTGGTGTTTTGCATGGCATTTGTTTGACTTCCATTACTAGCAATGACTCATCTTTTGATGTTTTATACTTTTGTATTAGGGTTGAGTGTTCTCCTTGTTGGATTGGGATATGTCATGTCATGTGATGTACATTTCAGGTTTACCTATTTGTAAATCAAAAGATGAGTCATTGGATTATGTAACTAATTTTTTTTTTTATAATATTTTTAATATAAAAAAAATAGTTTTACATATATTGAAAAGATAAAGATTAAAACAAATTGCTACAAGTACTCTAGAAGCATTCCTTTTAGCTGGATTCAACAAATTATTGGAAATGAGGGAGGTTGACTTGCTTTTAATAAAGCAACTCTTTTATACATGAACAATGAATAATCTGAAAACTGTCTTATAAATTAATAGTCGATAAATGTTAACAATGTTTCGTTAAGCCTTTTAGATTGAATTAATAATACATTTAGAAAAGAAAAAAAACAGACTTGATATTAAAATTCCACGAAAACAGAGTTTATACAGAAATTCCAGCAAATATCAAACTAATGAATATTTCATTAGATCTCGAAACAATTTATAGAAACAATAGGAGATGGCCTTTAGATCTTTTGCACATCAAAGTCAGGTTTGTTATGTACTCAACCTCTAAATTGGAATTATATCCAGTTGAAGAAATCTCTTTTTGCATCTTCCATAGTCTTCCGGTCTTGAATCCATGACAAGTATTATCTCTATCCTTCGCCAGAATCTTGGTTCTGCCCTGCTATGAATCCCTTTCCGTCTTTGATGTTTCATTGATTTGTACCTGCGACCCAAAAATAATAGTTTAGGTTACTGAACTAATATTATATTATATATATATAGAGATTCATTTTTGTATAATCGATATTTTAAAGAAGTTGGAAGAATGTAATTTGACATCAGCCAAAATAGATAGTAATTAACTAAAAACATATATTTCAGAGTAATAATATAAATTAAGAATATACTAAGAAAAGTTATAATTTCAAATTTTATATAAATAAAAAATATAAAAAATAGTGTAGTCTATACCTCAAAGATATAATTTCATAGCTGATGTTAGATTGATAACTTTAAAAGTGAAGCTATTTTTTCCATAAGATTTATTATTTTTTTCATTTCAAATTTTTAAAAAAATACTTCACACTTGCTTTTATCCTTTTGCTTTTAAAGTACTTTTTAATTTATATTTGATTTCACTATGCACTATCCAACACGCATTCTAATAAACACATCGTTAAGTCAAATTATAGCTCAGATGTATCATTTGACTTCTAAATTAAACCTTAAAACAAAAAAAATAAAATTTCTTAAAAATTAATCATAGAAAAGAAGACACCCAAGCCAAAGGTTTTCACCACCCTATAACATCACCCAATCGACCAACAAGATAATTAATCTTGTAAAAATGGAAACAAACAAAAATGTTAAGAATACAAAACAAGTTAGAGTTTTTGTTTTTAAATAAACAAATCAAAAACAGATTTCCAAAGTTTTATAAAAGTAATTTGATAAAAAAAAACCAATAATCTCGTTCTTGGAACTCAATATACATGAATTATTTAAAAAAAAAATCATACGAAGAGAGTTCGGGGAATTGCAAATTTTTCTACATATCAAGTTCGCGGAACTCGATGTGCAGAGTACATCCAACTTCTTGGAACTCTTGCCAACCAATAAATTAAAAAAAAGACTTAGGAGAGATTTGTACCTTTGATAGATTGCTTCAATCGAAAGTGGTAGGTAGGTTGTTTTCCTAGTTTTTTTTCTCGGCTAAAAGAGGTGATGGTTATGTATAAATTAATGTAGATATGGTGTTTGAGTAGTTGCTCGAGAAGAAGGTAAATATGAGTCTTTGGAGTAAAATTTAAAAAAAGGATAAATTAATAATTTTCTTTATGGAGGAAATAACAAGTGGAGTCTTTTTTAAAATACAGAGGAAATAAAGAATCTTATGGTCGAAATAGCTTCACTCTGACTTTAATATTTGACAAAGTTTAATTTTGGATTAGATTTAGTCTTGTCAACCGAATCAATAGCAATAGAGATTGTTGGTCATGTTGAAAGATTTTAGAAACCAATTAGAGCTTTGGTTTTCATTATTTCAAACAATAAAATAAACAAAAAGTAAACATAAAATAAAAGCAAACGCACCGCAGGAGATTTATAAAGATTAGATTTTTTACCTAAATAATATGATTATGTATTCAATATAGAATTATGTTATGAAAAAAATGAGCGAGATACATTTTCTAAGAGACTAAAAAGACCTTCTCCCTCGTTTGAGAAGCTATTTCATCTCCGGTGTTCCATTTCATCTCCGACGTCTTGCCTAATATCTTAGAGAGTCTAAAAGTCTAATGGATTTGAACTTCCCATTCATCAAGGACTCCATCAAGATCAATTTCAAATCATGTGAAAAAATAGGTTTCTAGGGTTCAAGCATCATGCAGCAGATCCAACATCAAGAGGTGCAAAATCATTCAAATAATAAAGTGTTTCCCAATTGATAATAGTCATTGCGAGAGAAGACATTCTATCAAGTCTTGAAGAAATTAGGGTATCAAATTTGGACGTTTTACTCCTGTTTTTAGTTTCTTCGATGAACGAAAAGGAAGAATCATGGTATGGAAAAATCTTTAGGGAAACAAAAAAATTAAAGGGTAAATGACAACCAGCCAATTTCTCAAGAAAATACTGGGAATCAAGAACATGCGGTTGAAAAGGCGACTAAAAATTCAGGATTTGATCTTCATTTCGTTCTCCTCAACATTAAGACTTTGTATTCTCAATTCCTCCCTCATAGGATTTCATATAAAGATGTTGTTCAACCAAGACCTAACATCAAGGAGGTCAATCATGACGAAGTAATCTACAACAAAAAAGAAGGCTTCAAGTCTATAAGTTTTCGCAGAGAAAGATAAGTCTCTCTTACTCAATTCTTTTGTATAGACATTGTTTCCAAATTTTTACTGTAGGTAGACCATCATCATCTTAAATTAATCAATTTCTAAACAAACTTAAGCTTAGTTAATTTGTATGTTTTTTTATAAACGGCATGTGTTTATAGAGTTATCCTTAATAGATGATTTAAAAACTCTATGGAAAATAAATGTTTGGTCTTTTAACCAACATTGCATGAGATTAATCAAATGGGAACCAAATTTAAATCCAAAAAAGAATGCACAGTTTCTTCCGTGTGAGTTGATAAGGGGGGGATGAAATATTTTGATGAATAAACAAAATTAGATGAATAAATGAATTGATTTGATGTAATAAAATATTGAGGATAAAACTCGACAAACATATAATGATAAGGGGGGCATATGTAATAATTAATATGTATGGTTAGAGTTAGTAAAATGTGGGGTGTAAAGACCCACAAAAATGGGGGTAAATTTGTAAATCAATGATGTACCTCTTGTACTATATAAAGGACAACCCGTTTTGGAGAAAATGGTCCAATAATTAGTCAATTACTACAATATTATTCCTTTTGTCTATTTATCTCTCTTATCATTATGTTTCTCTCTCTAAAAGCACTCTCATATGAAACTTTCTATGACATATAGTCTCATACGAACATTGTCGTGATAGGAAACATCACTAAGAAATATTTGTAACACATCATTCGCTCCGTTTGTAGGAATAACGATTGGTACCCGGAATCGTTGTTCAAAAACCATGGTATTGTTCTAAAAACATTGTGAGATTGAGAGAGCTAGAGGCTGGTACGAAATATCGTGTGATTGGAGACTCATCTTGAGATCTCTTGGTTGAGGAATAATTGGTAAACGAAAGAAATAAAAATGATATGTCGAGGAGTTGCTAGAAGAATCTGTCTTAGTAGCTCGGTGGAAAGAGCTTTTGACAGATACTGAAAGATTAAATGCTGAAAGGGAAACGATAATAAGTTCACGAAGACTTAAATCAGAGTTCCGAAGAAAATAAACAGTTGGAAAAGAAACATAATGAATCAGAGATGTCATAAAAAAAATCCATTCTTCCTCGAAAAGAAGAGGGAGATGCAGAAATCGTTATGAATCAACATAATCAAGTGAATATTCATCGTACAATTCAGATGAAACTTTTTATTTTTAGGAGGATAATCGACGTCAAAAAATGACAAGAGAAAATATTCGAGGAGGCGAAGATGTGGTCCTCTGACATCTCATAGAACCAAGGGTTCGAAGAGGGAAATTCCAAGCATGGGGAAAAGGGCTTGGTTCTGAGGAGCCGGCCATGATTGTGAATATAGTTCAACAGGAACAAGTAACTCTATGCATGTACATTTATTCTGGAAACCATAATCTTGAGTATCGTGTGAGTAATCAATTCACTTATCCATCCGAATATGGTTTATACACAGCCATAATATGGTCATAACTTGAGATTGTCTCCCATCTTCCCGGAAATCCTTTCAGGGCATCTACTTAAGTAGTTTAATATTTCTAAGCTGGAAACGTTTGATAGGATACAAGATCCAGACAACCATATAAAGAAATTCAAGAATTTTATGATTAACTATGATGGCAATGACAAACTTCTATGCAGAGCCTTCTCTTAGACATTTAAGAACGCAGCTTCAAAGTGGTACAACCGTTTGTCTGAGGGTTGCATCAAAGTTTTTATATGTTATGGAATTTATTTTGTTAACACTTTATGGGAAGAAAAATATTCTGAGCGAATGGTGATACAATTATTTACGGTAGGCAAAGAGTTAAAGATTATACAAATCGTTTATCATGGCTAAGACTAACATGGAAAATTGTGAGGATAAAATGGTGTTGGCTGCTTTCCAAATAGGAATCCTGCCCGCAATAATGAAGGATAACGCAGGAGAGAGGCAAGAGATGACATTTGAGGCGTTGTTAGATCAAGTAGAGAAAATAATTATGGAAGGAAACACAAGAACCAGAAAGGAACTTTTTATCACAGTTTGAGTAAAACCAATTCCCTCAAAGTTTGATGGTAGCACATAACAATTCAAATCCAAAAATCGTTGTCCGACCTCGAGCACCAGTTCAAATGATAATTCAAGCAATCTGAAGCGTGAAAGAGTACGCACCAGTTGTGAATACTTAACATCATGTCCGACTTATGTCAAACAAATGGGTGAGACCAACACATTTTCCTAAGCTAACAGAGTGTGCAGCGGTAATCTTTGATAGAACACGTCTGCACGTACAGTTTTGTAAGCCATTTCTAATACAGAGTCCGAGGAAGAACATAAGGAATCGGTATGTAAGTATCTTGAGTACATTGGGCATGACACAAAGGATTGTATGGAGCTGAAAAAAGAGATACAAACCTTGATGAAAAATGGGAAGCTGACAACATTTATGAAGAAGAATTCTTTGGTTGCTCCAAAGCAAGAAAATATGCCAAATCAAAAAAATCCTATGATGATCTCAGAACCTATTTTCGAAGAATCTATTGATGTATTTGATATTTTAGCAAGTATTTAGATCCAAATCCAGACAGAAACAGTATCAACATGGTGGAAGAGCCAGTTGTGAGAAGCCATACTAGTGAATTATGTGCTTTCTTTGAGTCATTAATATTTTTTGGATAAGATACTATTGCAGAGAGATCGAATTATTCTCGAAAAAGACACACTGTTAGCCTAACAACTCAATTAGAGGGGGGGGGGGGGTGCTTCACCACACATATACAAAAAATCCATCTCCAATACTTTGTTTTGAAGACGATGATATGAGGGACGTAGCTGGTCTACATGAAGATGCAGTAGTTATCTGTAGCATAAATTGCTAGGGATAAAATACTAAAAGTTTTGATTAAACCGACAACTCAGCTAATATTATAATCATGAATACTTAAAGTAAGATAAATAATCCACCAATAATCCTTCGGTTAGATCGGATAGTTGTAGGGTTTACTGGAGTCACGACTAAAGTAGTATGAGAATTTGAAGGGATAGTTGAACTACGACGGGGACCATTGAAAAAGGTAGTGACAATCTTATTTATTGTGGTAGACGCTCCAACGTCTTACAATGAAATATTTGGAAGGTCTTAGCTGTCAAGAATGCATGTTATGGCGTCAACAATCCACCAATGTTTGTTTGAAGTATGTTGTGATAAACAATGTTGGGATAGTCAGAAATAGTCAAAAGATGACACGAGAATGTTATCGAACGGATTTGGCCCCAAAGCAAATCAAGGGGGACGATTCAAATAAATAATAACAATGAGTGGAGTCTTCCTCAGGATCTGATCTCGTAAACGATCTGAAGGAGACCCCCGGGCTCATGATCCCAGATGACCATTTTAAGGATCATGTTTTCTCTCAGGGTAAAATTATAAAAATTGGCACAAAAGTTATATGGGAAAGTAAGGGAAAAGTTAATTCAATTTTTATCAACTAATTTACACATGTTTTCATTATGTACATAAGATATGACATGGGTTTTTACAAATATTATTTGTCATAAACTAGCAGTTCGAAGTAATGTTCGTCCGATCATCTGGACGAGGAGATCTTTTTCCCAAAATTCTGAGGTAATCATGGCTGAGGTAGATTATTTAATCAAGGTCGGGCATATAAACGAGTCACAATATCCTTTGTGGACTACTAATCTGGTTTTAGTAAAGAAGAAGAACGACAAATGACGAGTGTGTGTGGATTTTACTGATCTAAATATGACATGTCCAAAAGATCCCTTCTCGATTCTTTCGACTTATGGGAATCGATTACATTCTTTAATGGATGCATATGTCGGGTACAACAAGATCCAAATGGATCGAAAGGATCAGGAGAGCACCACTTTCATCACTTAAAGAGGTTTATATTGCTATAAGGTAATGCCGTTTGGGTTGAAAAATGTCGGAACAACTTATCAATTCCTAGTAAACAAGGATTTTGAGACTCAGATTAGGAGAAATGTTGAAATATATATATCGATGATATGTTAGTAAAAAGTGCAAGGGATGAGAACCACTTGGCATATCTAGAAGAAACTTTCGTTAACGTGGAAAAAGTAAATTTGAAATTGAATACAGAAAAATGTACATTCGGAATACGGTCCAGAAACTTTCTCGGGTATATAATTAGTGAGAAATGGATAGAATATAATCTAGTACAACTAAATGATTTGAGAACCATGACACCACCTCGAGCGATGTACAAATTCTAACACGAAGATTGTCAGTCTTGAATAGATTCATATCACGATCATCGAGCACGTGTGCTCCTTTTTTCAAGTATTGAGACGAGTAAACTGGTTTGACTAGACCAAATAATGTATAGAAGCATTTCATTGGATCAAAGAATATATTTCTTCGCCAAATTTTTTAACAAAGCCAAATATGGGGAGGAATTATATGTTTATCTTGCGGTGTCAAACTATACTGTAAGTGTTATTTTGTTCGAGAGGAAGACAATTTCCAAAGACTAGTGTACTACATCCGCCAAAATATTTTAGATGCTGAGAAACGATATATGAAGTTACAAAAGTTGGCCCTCACATTAATAACTGTTGCTCGGAAGAGGAGGCCTCATTTTCAGGGTTACTCAATCACCGTACATCTTTTCCACTAAAAAATGGGTTACAAAGGCCTGATGTATCAAGGAGAATGACCAAGTGGTCAGTTAAATTGGGAAATTTTGATAATGAATTTGAAACTAGGAATACTATTAATAAACAAACCTTAACAGATTTCCTAGTCGAATTTCATACTAAACGGAGGTTGATGAAGAAAACTTTGAGCCATAGTGGACGGTCTGAATATATAGGGGCTCAAGTACATCATAATATGGGACAGGGGTGCAGTTGATTACTCTAGAAGGAATTTCCATGTATTTAAATTATCTGCTTCAGTTTTAAAGCATCAAACAATGAGGCAGAATATGAAGCCGCTTTGCAAGGGATGAGACTTGCTCAGATTTGTGGGGCCAAGAAATTAAGGCTGATAAGTGACTCACAAGTTCTTATAACTCATGGATCTGGTCAATCTGACGCAAGAAAATATCATTTAGTAAGGTATTTTAGAGCGTTAAAGGCCTTAACATTGGTTGTCGAAAGCATCAGATACGAACATGTTCATAGGGTTGGAAATTTTGTGGTTGATTCTTTGGAAACTGCTTCATACTCTGAGAAGTAGCCTTCGATTATTACATAGTAAATTCCTTCAATAGCAATGAGATTTGAGTTAGTAGAAGGTTCAGTCAAAGCTTTTCAAAACTCTATAACCGCAAAAAAGATTGGAGGAGTGAGATTAAAGAATTCTTGGTAAATGATGTACTACCAGTTGACAAAGAAATGGCTAAAAGAATACGGTTGAAGGCATATGGTTATACGGTCCTCAGAGACATCTTGTATAAAAAAAGATTTTAGCATGCCTTTACTTCGATGTACGGAGAAAATGAATCATAAATGATATTTTCAAAAATTAAATGATGGAGAAGGATCCGCACATTATGCGTATAAAACTTTGATATGAAGAATTTTTCGGGCAGGGTATTATTGGCCTACTATCAGTTCAGACGCCAAAGAGTTTGTTCAGAAATGTGACACTTGCTAGAGATTTGCTAATGCAATCCATACACCGGGAGTGCTTCTTGAATCAATATTCGAATCATTACCTTTCAAGCGATAGGGCATTGATCTGGTCATATCTCTACCAATAGCATCAAATGGACAACAAACAATAATTATCGCAATAGACTATTTTTATAAGTGGGTGAAAACTGAATCATTAGAAGGAACAAAAGCTAATGATGTGATCAGGTTTATTATTTCTAATATTTGTGCTCAGTTTGGAGTTCCAAAATGACTATGGATAATGGGCTACAATTTGACAATAAAGAGATGAAGGCTTTTTTATCTACTAAAGAAATACAACAATGTTTCTCGGTACATTTCCATCCACAAGAAAACGGCCAAGTCGAGGTTACTAATACAACAATCCTTGACGGGTTGAGAAAACAATTGGAGGGTAAGGCTGGGAAATGGCCAGATTATTTACAAAACGTTTTGTGGGCATACAGAACTACTCCTCGGACAGTTACCCAAGAGTCACCATTTGCGTTGGTCTATGGGATGGATGCAGTCTTCCCATCCGAAGTAATCTTCCCCTCATTTCGTATCAGCGGGAACTCTAAAGAGACCAACGATAAAGGAAAACGTACAGAGTTAAATTTGATAGAAGAAAAAAGAAGAAAATCACAACTGAATTCTTTGCACTATCAAACTTTGATGAGAAGTCGGTACGCTTCCAAAGTTAAACGATGAGAATTTAAAGCAATGGACAAGGTGTTAAAGAAAGTATTCTTCATATGAGAGAAAAACGTCTTGGCAAACTATGGCCTAACTAGGAATGTCTGTATACAGTAACTAAGAGGGTAACTCTGGGGACATATCGACTTAAAGATAAAGAAAGAAGATATCTTCATCACCCATAAAATATTGAGCACCTCAAATTATATTTGGAATGAATAAGTAAGTTTGTAAAGTTTTATATATATTTTTGAAATTTTTGTAAGCATCGGTGACATACTCTTTCCTATCCTAGTGGCGTAGAAAGGTTTTAATGAGGTTCTCTCATAGCCGACCTATATATATATATACAATTTTTATCTTCTTGGAACAAAAGGGTCTTCCAACAAATTTTGGTCTATAATGTTTATCTTCTTGGACTGCAAGGGTCTTCCAACGAATGTTGGTCTATAATTTTTATCTTCTTGGACCAGAAGGGTCTTCCAACGAATGTTGGTCTACAGTTTTTATTTTCTTCGACCCGAAGGGTTTTCCAACTAATGTTGGTGTACAAGTTGAAAATATTTTATAAACGATAAGTATAATAGTACTTTCATATGAAAACGTTTGGAGGAGAGAATTGAAAATATTTTATAAAAAATTAAGTATAATAGTATTTTTATGTGAAAAAGTTTAAAGGGGAAAACTGAAAATCCTTTATAAAAAGTTAAGTATATTAGTATTTTCATATGAAAAAGTTAGGAGGAGAAAATTGAAAATATTTTATAAAAATTTAAGTCTAATAATGTTTTCATATGAAAAAGTTTCGAGGAGAAAATTAAAAATCTTTTACAAAAAGTTAAGTACAATAATATATTAATATGAAAACATAAGAGGAGAAAGTTGATAATCTTTTATATAAAGTTAAGTATAATAGTATTTTCAAAAGTTATCAAGAGAATATTGAAAGTCTTTAATAAAAATTTAAGTATAATAATATTTTCATATGAAAAAGTTTAGAGGAGATTGCTTAGAACCGTTTTGAAAGTTAAGCATAATTGATAAGGTTGGATTTTATTGGAAGTTAAAACGGTAAGAGGGTCAGATTTTTCTTAGAAGGGAACCTAAACAACCTAAATAACTTCCAAAACTTTCCCCGATCATTTTTTACCAACACCAAATTAGTGACCATAGTGGGAGCGTAAGGTGCCCGAATAGCGTCATTCAAAACCTGACTTGTGAATCGTGCGTCATATTTCATTCAAAGGCTCGTAAAGGAACAAAAAATAAACATCGAGCTAAGCAATTGTTGAACACATCAAATTATGTTGGAAACTCAACCACTGAATCAGATTCATATATCTCTTCTTCTTCATGAAGTAGTGATCATGGTTGTCAATAGAAGAAAGAAAGATTAAGTAAATAAACATTATAAGAAAATATCAAATAAAAGAGATTTAGATGGGAATAAAAGAGATAGAAAGGGCAATACAAAAAAGAGAGAATATCAAGCCAAAGTGAAAGGATCGGCACACTACAGTATTGATAATTTGTTAAGCGATCAGTTCGTTCTCTAGTCCGAACCATGTATATTTTCCACTCCTGATGAGGATTATATGTTTAGCCAATGTCATAATTGGATGAAGTGACCTTTGTCTTCGAGAATTATTTCTGGACATCTACCGATGCGATTTCATAGCTCAAAAATGGAGAAATATGATGAAAGTCAAGATCCTGCCAATTAACTTGAACAGTTTAAAAAACTTATGATGAATTTTAATGGCGATGATAAGCTGTTGTCTCGGGAGTTTTCACATAATTTCAAGGGAAATGCATTGAAAGGGTATAACAGATTGCCACAATGATTTATAATTTTTTTTATATGTTTTGGATGGCATTCTAAAGGTAGTTTGTGGGGAGTAAAGAGCTCAAATAAAATGGTGACACTATCAATTATTATGCACAAAAACCTAACGAGTCTTTACAAGATTGCATCAGACGTTTTACAAACACAAATAATGGATTGGCTAATTGTTTTGAGCAAATAGTTATTGCTTCTCTACGGCAGGGCTTATGCCACAACATTTTGGTTGATTCAATTACTTGGAAGAACGCAATGTCTTGGGGAGGATTATTGGACCATGTCGGGAAACAAATCACAATAGAAAAAACCAAAAATTCTAGAGTACCATATGAGAGTAAATATCGTCCTACAATTTCTATCACACAAGCTACTACTCAGTCCCAAGCCACAGTCAATTACCGTCCTAGGAAATTCGAACAAGGTTCACATCGGTCTAGACAGAGTCAGTCAAACCAGAACCAACAGTCTAGACCAAGGAGAAATATGTGGGTTCAACCTTAATGGTTTGCGAAATTAGGTGAAAATGTACCCACCACTTATGATAAACCAAGAATGTTGTACATTTCCAAAGGCCACCACCAATTCAATCACTCATGAAAATCAAAACACATGCTATTGTAGGTACCACCATGATGTGGGCCAGGATACACAAGCTTTTATTACCTTGAAGCAAGAGGTGCAAACATTGATTCAAAATGGAAGAATAGAAACTGAGCCTTCTCCAAAAAGGAAGAAAACAAACCCCACATCAAAAAATAAAGGTACTGCCAAAAAGACTCCTAAAAAGGGGAAAAAGAAAGTTGTGCAAACCGTTAAAGAGGTCTTGTCAGATGGTGACGAGATTGTTGTCATGGAGAATCAACAAGGTCATCAAAAATAAAATGAGGCAAATGTTGAAGACATTAGCACTCAGAAAGGGGAAACTGTATTAGACAATGATCGAGGTGATGACCACTTTGATCCTGATAGTTTAATCAACTTCTATTAATCTCAAGAGCTTGCTGCAGATAAATATCCAATTGTTCAGGAAATTCAAGATCAACTGAATAATCTTCGTAAAAGACCTGCACCTGCTACTTTCGAACCAGCATCTCATAAAGTTCCTTTTCCTACGACCTTCATTCCTCTCATCTTGACCTAGCCCAATGGTCATCCCTACTGAGGAGCCATCCGAAAAGGTTTTAGCTGCTCTTCAACCTTTTACCGATCTGGATGCTGGAACATAAAAATTAACTCAAGAAACGGAATCCTCTCGAAGTCAGTTAAAATACATAGAAAAAAATCTGGTTCTGCACAAGAAAGGTGTTGTTGCTGAAAAAAGTATGAGAAATATCTTCGGTGGCCTCGTGGAAAAGCAGTCTCATGGATTTCAAATGGCCAGATCAAAGGACTCATCCATCTCCAAAATCACCTCAAAGATGAGCATCGAAAAGAAAAGAAAGATCTCATTACTTCTCATCAGAACGATATAGATTAACTCAAGACCAAGCATTCTGACGAGTTAGCCACAAAGAAGAAAAATCTGATGGTCTTCAAGTTTTTCTTAACAAAAGTGAGGCAGAGAATAAAAAATTAACATATGACATGACTGCTCTAAATCCCAATTCAATGAAAAAAAGAGACTTGATGTCACCGCTGCTGAGAATGAATGTGTGAAAGACATGCTAGCAGCTATCAAAAATAGAGAAGAGCAAAAAACCGTCACCCTCCTTCGGGAGATTCATGGTATATACCCTTAAGTTAACCTCTCCAGATTTTGGAAGTGAACTCCCATCGAACGAAATCCTATCGAGGATTTGGATCCTATTCTTAGGTCTTCATCCGAAGAGGAAGAATTAGAAGAAAATGTTTCTGATCAAAGGCAAAAATTTCAAAGAAAGTTTCGAAGACGAGTAACACTACTATCTCTTTTTGTGCCTGTCATTCAATCATTATAATATTTTTTTAATATATAATGTTTTACTTGGCATCTAAGAAATTACTTTGTTCTCATCGAATCGAATCGAATGTAGAAAGGCTTTGTTTATTCTTTATTCCCATAAGTCATCTTTGCTTCGCAATATTACATATATTACCTATTTAAAGTAAAATTTTATTATTCATAGGACCTCGAATATTATTGTGCGTTTCGAGAATATATCACTTTAAATTTTATAGTGCATTTAGGGAACATAACACTTCAATTATTATAGTGCGTTTAGAGAACGTAGCACTTCGAATATTATAGTGCATTTAGAGAATGTAGCACTTCGAATATGGTTGTTTCTTTGAAAAGTGTACTCATAATATTATACTCTTTGTCAACCTCAAAGATGATCAGTCTTTGACCGGTTCACAAATAGTTTAAGAAAGCACTCGTAAACAACCATTGGCCAAAAAATGCATTTTTATTGATAACTTTGAATATGTACATAACACCTTATTAAAACCTCCCTGGGCCAACAGGGTAGGAAAAAGTGTGCAAATTAATCACATAAAACAATTTCAAATACAACATAGTTACTCCCAATACAATTTTAGATGTTGTATATCACAAGGATGTTGAAACCTCATCCCCGGATTATCATAAAGGCGATAAAATCTTGGCTTTATCTTTTGAACAACCATATAAAGACTTTCCCGATTCGGGGCCATCTTAACGAGGCTCTTTTCCTTCGTCTGGAGGAATACCTTTCTTAAAACTGTGTCACCCACCTTAAAATCCGTCCTTCTCACATTCGAATCACGTCTACTCCTTATAAGAGTTTGATAATGAATCACGTTCAGGTGAGCTCGAACTCTTTTTTTTCTTCAATCAAATCCAAACTTAATTTTTTAACTTCATTATTCAGGTTTACAGAGTATAGAGCTACTCTAAAACAAGGAAATATAGATTTTGTAGGACTAACAACATCCATTCCATATGCCAAATCAAAAGGAGTTTCTTTAGTAACTTCCATAGGGGCTGTTTGATAAGCCCATAACACCTCGTACAAATAATTAGGCGATTTTCCTGCAACGTCAGATTCTTTTTCAAACCTTCTAACATAGATCTATTGTCACCCTATACTTATCCATTTTCTTGGGGATTAAACTATGTGGAAAAACATTACTTTATCCCCTTCAAAGAACATAACAAATCCATTTCGTTATTATTAAGTTGAGGACCGTTGTCTGTAGTAATTTTCCGAGGTACTCCAAAACGATAACAAATACTTTTTACAATGAACTTAATCAAATCCTTAGCTTTCGTTCCAGAATGTTCAGCTTCTGTCCACTTCATAAAATAATCCACTGCAACAATTATCATTTATCGTCCTTTAGAGGCCATCGCTAAAGGTCCCATCATATTTATTCCCCAGCTATCAAATGGAACGGCCTCGGTAATGGACAAAAGCATAATTGTTGGTTTATGAATAGAGTTAGCAAACCTTTGACAAGTATCACAGCTTCGAACCAAATTCTTGGCATCGTTCATAATCGAAGGCCAATAAAACCCTACCAAAAAAATACTCGACGAGTCAATGCCTTCAACCCGCAATGTGCTGAACCTTCTCAATCATGTAATTCTGACAAAACTTCATGTGATTCCATCTTGCTTAAACATCGCAATAATGGCCTACTCAACGCTTTCTTATACAAAATCTCATCTAACACTATATAGCCAAATGCTTTGCCTCGCAATTTCTTAGCCAATTTCACATCTTCAGGCAGTTCTCATGTAACAAAAAAATTCAAAATTTGGGTTCTCCAATTTCTTTAAATTGTGTGTGGAGTGAAAAACACTTCCTCAATATGCTCACATTGCTCCAATTTAGTTAAAATCGACGGACTCTTCTGTAATAAAATCCAAAGATATTATTCTTTGCAGGTTACAGTTGCTGAATAATCGGAAACTGTATATTCCCTTGGTTTATATGCTCTACAACAACATGATCAAACAGAAGAGCCAAATTTCGAAGCTCTGAAAGATACAAAATTAAGTGGTCTAGTTTTGCCTCAGAAACTCCATATACTTGATTTTTCTACTACTTGAGAAACTATCTTTAATCGTGCTGAAGTTGTACCACATATCTCTACAAGCCTCAAACCAACTAATGAAACTTCATACTCAGCTTTATTATTTGATATGTGGAAGCCAAATTTAATAGATTAAACATCGTTTCTCCAGATGGAGCAATCAGTTGAACTTCAGTGCTACATCCCAATACACTAGAACCTCCATCAGTTTGAACAATCCACATTGAACTAGCTGGCAAAACATCTCTACTAACATCTTCATCTTATCTTCTTGAATGAAACTCAACAAGAAAATATACCAAGCCTTGTGGTTTAATTGCCATCTTAGGCGAAAAGATGATGTCAAAATATCCTGATTCAACTGACCACTTAGTCATCCTCCCAGAAATGTCTAGGCGTTGTAAAACATTCTTCAATGGAAATGAAATTCGAACCTCAATGGTATGAGCTTGAAAATAGGGACGGATTTTCCTAGTAACCACCACCAATGTCAACACCAACATTTCGAGCTGTAAACACCTATTTTGTGCTGTCATCAAACTCTTACTGACATAGTACACCGGCTTAGGAATTCCTAAATCTTCACTTATCAATACTTCACTTACTGCAAAATCAGAATCCGCAATGTACAAAAAGAGTTGCTCTCCACTTTGAGATTTGGATAGTATTTCTGGTGATGACAACAAATATTTGATGCTTGAATACATTGCTTTACACTCCAAAGTCCATTCAAATTCCTCTGGTCTTCGTAACATACTAAAGAAAGGGAAAGGTTTATCAGAAAATCTAGAAATGAAATTGTTAAGTGCAACTAGTCTTTTTCCTATTAAGTTTTGCACTTGTTTAATAGTTCGAGGCAATTTCATGGATATTACAGCTTTTAATTGCTCTAGGTCAGCTTCTATTCCCTTTTCACTGATAACATAACCCAAAACTTTCCCTGATCGAACTCCAAAGGTACACTTTTCTGGATTCAACTTTAGCATTATTGCTCTTAAATTAAAAAAGTCTCCTTTAAATCTTCCAATTGTACATTATCTGTTAAGCTTTGACCACCATGTTATTGATATACACCTCCATGTTTCTTTCGAACTGTGTGGCTAATGCCTTATTCATTAACCTTTGATATGTAGCCCCAACATTCTGTAATCCAAATGCATAACCCTATAACAATGCAAGCCTTGATCTGTGATGAAGGTGGTACTTTATTGATCTTTTGGATCCATATGAATTTGGTTATAGCCTCAAAAGCATATATAAAGGTCAATATTTTATTTCCGGAAGTGGAATTAATCAACTGGTCTATTCGAGGAACGATAAATGGATCTTTAGAACAAGCTCGATTCAAATCTGTGAAATCGACGCACATTCTTCACTTCTCATTCTTCTTTCGACCACCACTAGGTTTTCCGTCTATTAAGGCTAATGTGACTCCCTTATATGTCTGACCTTTGATAGATATCAACTTCGGATACGATTGGTTCTACTTTTTCAAAAGAAAATGCTCGCCTTTTTTGTATAACAGGTTTCACCTTCGCATTGATTACTAGGCTATGGCAAATCACTTCATTTGGAACTCTTGTTACATTCTCTGTTTTCCATGCGAAACATCCAAATTTTGAGATGAAAACTGTAATACTTTTTGACGTAAAATTGGGGCCAGTAAGGTTCCTATTCGAAGTACTCTTCCATCAGGAAAAACATATTCCTCTATATCTTCACTTACTGTCAATGACCCTGGGGTTTACCTCGGATCATAAATCCTCTCCTCGAGGTCCGAGGTCAACCCCCTTGACTGCTATTCATTCATTCTATCACCACTCATAGATCCTCAGATCCGAAAAGCAGTGACATAACATTTTCTAGCGACTTTTTGGTCACTTCGGACGACCCCCACTTGGTCTTCGACAATATACTTAAAGCACTGATGATCTATTAACACAACTTCATACTTTTTTGATAGACCAGATCTTCAGATGGAATTTTAGCTTGACAGACATTCCACCACCATAAAAAGCACCAGAACCTTCTTCTTGAAAGGTCCTTTTCCCAGACTCAGTTTTGCCTCGAATTCCCCAATTACCAGCGCAGTCACTCTAGTAAAACCGATGATAGTATGTTCTAATTGGGAAACCCGAGGAGGGTTGCACATTCTATCATAAGTTGTTTTGAAAAGAACATTCGCAAATCTCTGTACGTCGATTAGTACGCCTCAAATTTTGGCACCAGCAATCTCTGCTCCAATGACCACCACATCCTTATATGGCCCTACAGTACCCCGTAAATCATCTCCATCAAAAAGAATAAAGAAAATGTCTCTCTTACCATACAGATGAGTAGACATATTTCCCTCTATCTGAGTAGCTAGACTCACTACATGCCTTTTCCTTCCACTCATAGTCACTCCCCCGAATATTGCCAATGACTCAAAATATTCGCAAAGGCTTTGAACGTGACCTTGATTTACTGGTTCCTCTACTCCCACTAAGATTAAACGATCTGGATTTGCATCTAAGTATTCCGACGTTGCATTAAAATTATCAACACTTGAATTCAAAATCATCAAATTTTCACCCTGTGCATTTGGACTCATTGTATGTGAAGTCGATATGATAGGGTTCTTCGATGCGCTGCTTTGTAGTTTCACATAAGTCAATAATTTCCCATTCTCAATCAAAGTTTGTAACTTCTTTTTCAACGTAATGTAGTCTGAGGTATCATGTATGATGTTATTGTTATTTTTGCAAAACCTATTTTTTCACTCCTCTATTGGCCTATTAATTGGGGCACGCTTCCTGAATTTCCCATACCCTTGTCGTTTTCAAAGATTGTGGCCACACTCTCAGTCAGGTCGGCGTAATACTCAGACCTTATCCATTGGTTGGGCCTCGACCTATCAAATTGGTATCCTAATGCTTGGTTTGAATAACCCTCAGTTCGAGGAGGTAAATTGTTATTCCTCAGATGTGCCGGTTGAACATAATTCAAAGATTGCCCCTGAATATTTGGCACCTATCTGAATTATTTTGAATAGTTCGAATTACTCCTCGAGCAGTAGTCGACTCTTCTACCTCTATTTGGTACTCCACTTGAGCCATCAAAGCTCAAAAAGTTAAAGCTCTCTGTTTCGTGGTTTTGTTTGCCAGATATCCTGGTTGCAGTCTTTGTCAAAAGGCTATTATTGCTACCAGTTCCTCACAATTATCTAAACCCTTTTTAGTTAAGACAAACTGCTTAGTATAATCTTTCAATTTTTCTCCCACTACCTGCTTGCATTGAATTAGTTTATCCTCATTTTCTCTCATTTCTTTGCTTCCTACAAATTATCTTTGAAAATTAGTGTAAAAATCTCTAAAATTTGAAATTGACCTTTCAGAATTTGGTTATACCACTTCAATGTTGTTGCCTTGAAAGTTTGAGAGAAAGCCTGACACACCAGCCTGTCGCCATCCTCAAAATTCATCATGTAATTTCTGAACTGTTCGATGTGATCGTCCGGATCTTCCATCCCATCGAATTTCTCAACCTTTGAAATATCAAAGCTGCTTCAGAAGTGTGATAAATCGTATTTCAGTTGTCAATTGAGAATTTCTCCAATCAACGCCTTTAAAATATTGATTGTCATCTCAATTTCCCATCATAGCGTAAAAATTTCGATCATCTACACCATCGTATTGTTCGATGTATTTCCTCTACACCAATTAGCCTCCCTCAAACATCGAGGTATATTTTTCCTCCTAGCCTTGTATTCGTTTTGATATTTTTGAGGTTGATCTTTCTCTTCTTTCTGATATCCTTGATATCTTTTGAAATCAGATCCAGAGCTTTATATCTCCTCATAATTGTATGTGACATACCTTTGCTTATTTTTTTGTCTTGTTGAGATGTGTGACGCTGTTTAGTAGGTTCCAACCGTGCTTTTTTATGTTTACTTTTAATCTGGCGAGCTGCGTAATATCGATCAGATTGATCGCCAACGTCATTTTTATCGTTTACTTGTCTTACTTCTGATTTTATCCTGGCTACCTGAATCTCCTGTTCTTCTGGTCGTATTTTCGTTCAAAGCTGTCGTTTTGTCCAAAAGTTAGTTCATTCGGACATCTATATCTGATTGATTCTCTCGAACCAGAATAGATTCTTCTTGCCTGTTATCTGCCCCTTACAAATATTTTTTCAATGTTTTTACAACCGATCAAAGTTGTTTTCAAAGATTCGAAAGGCAGAAAAGAGAAAATTCGAACGAGTAAACTAGGCACCAATCAGTGATTAGGTCCCTAGTGGAGTCTCCAATTTGGTGAGTTAATATTTGGATTGGCTAAGTAAAATTGAGAGAAATAACAATGTAGAGAGATGAAAAGATTTTAGAGAGAGAAATTTAAGTCGCAAAAATGATCTATTTCAAAAAGTTCGACCCTTTATTAGATCAGCCTTAGCCTTTATATAGAGGCGCAAAGAATTAGCTCCAACTGAAACAGTTACAAAAACGGATTAATTACATGTTAGTCCATGACTAAAATATAAAGTTCTAATTTTTTCTTCTAACTATACAGACTGTCATAACAAGCTTTATTCTTTTACATTTCATTCCTCCAAGTTCTATTTCCTTATCAGATGTAATTGGGGAATTTTAAGGAGAGGCCTTTTAGGAAAATGACCATTCAAGAAAATGGTGAGGGTTTTATTCGTAGTAGTTGATTGTCCGGCGTCTTATAATGAAATATTTGGTAGATCTTGGCTATCTATGATGCATTCAGTAGCATCCACTGTTCACCAATGTTTGAAATATTTTGTGGGAGGTCAACTAAGCATTGTCCGAAATAGCCAAAAGGTGGCAAGGGAATGTTATGTCACTGTTCTCGCTCCAAAATCATTAGAAGCATTGAAAGTTGGAAAATAATAGGAAATTAATAGAGTCTTTTGCGGGATCAAATGAGATAGATGATCCAAGAGGGGCTCCTACTGTTGTGATCCTAATTGAAGAAGTTGAAATTCATCATCTGGCAAAAGGGAAAAGTATCAGGGTCTGGTCCAAATTAACCTTAGAATTGAACGAAAGGTTATTACATGTGTTTTCTTGGTGTAATAATGATGTAATTAGAGTACCAACAAGTATTATCACCCACAAACTGTATGTTGAATCTGATGCGGGTCTGGTGGTACAAAAAACAGATTTTTCTTTCTAAAGAAAAATCAGAAGCTATAGTCCAAGAAGTGGACCGGTTAACCAAAATGGGCATATTAAAGAGTCCCAGTATCCTCTTTGGACTGCCAATCTGGTCCTTCTTAAGAATAAAAATAGAAAATGACGTATGTGTATTGATTTTAGAGATCCCAATTGAGCTTGTCCTAATGAACCTTTCCTAGTGCCCCGAATAGATCAGTTGGTGGATTTCACATCACGGAATAAGTTGTTGTTCTTCATGGATGATTTTTCTAGGTATAATCAGATATAGATAGATCTGAATGACCAGGATCACACTACTTTCATCACTCATAGGTGGATTCATTGCTACAAAGTAATGTCTTTTGGGTTGAAAAATGTTGGAAATATTTCTCAACGATTGGTTAATAAGGCATTTTCCGACCAGATTGGAAGAAATGTAGAAGTTTATATTGATTGTATGATGGTTAAGATCCCAAAAGATGAGGACCACATTTCTGACCTCCAAGAAACGTTTTCTAACTTGGAAGCCATCAACCTGAAATTAAATCCTGAAAAGTATACTTTCAGTGTCCGATCGGGTAAATTTTTGGGCTACATTATAAGTGAGAAAGGGTTCCAAGCTGACCTAGATCAATTGAATGCCTTGTTGGCCATAGACCTACCTCGGACTACTAAATAAGTTCAATATTGATTAAGAGATTAACAACATTAAACAGATTCATTTCAAGGTCATCAAATAAGTGTGCCCAGTTTATCCAAGTTTTGAGAAATACAAAAGACCTCAATTGGTCCCCAAATTGTGATTAAACATTTCTTGAAAATAAGCAACGCATATCTTCACCTAAAACTTTATTCAAGCTTGTTGATGCATAAATAATTTACACATATCTAGTAGTAACATATTATGTTGTGAGTGTAGTATTGGTACAAGAAGTTGATAACTATCACCACTCTGTTTATTATATAAGTAAAATCGTATTGGAAGCATAGAAAAGATACTTGAAATTGTAAAAACTAGCCTTGGTATTGGTCATAGCAGCCAGAAAAATAAGCTCATATTTCCACGCACACTCTATTACGATTGAACCTCTTTTTCCATGAATAATGTGTTACAAAAAACCAGATATATCATGACGAATGACCAAATGATCAGTTGAGCTTAGAGATTGTGAAATTGACTTTGCACCCAAAATTGCAATCAAAACTCAAGTTATGGCTGATTTTTAGTTGAATTTCACTAAAAAATGCCTGATGAGGAAGCTCAAATGAGTAAGCCTAAGAAGGAATGGGTGGTTCAAATTGATGGTGGATATAGTATAATGGGGTGTGGTGCTGGTATCTGCCTCATTTCCCCTTTTGAGATTCAATATACCACGCAATACGTTTTGGTTTTAGAGAATCCAACAATGAATCGGAATATGAGGGTACAATAGCAAGATCGATATTGGCTCAAATATATGGCGCCAAAAGAATTTGATTATTGAGTGATTCATAATTAGTTATTCATTAACTGCAGGGGCAATCTGAAACCATGAAATAACATTTGGTGAAGTATTTAGAGGTGTTAATAGATATCTCAACCATTTTTAAACATGTTAAGTACAAACATGTCCCAAGATCGTAAAAATTCAATGGCTGGTTATCGACCCACTAGAGCATATTCCAAAGCATATCATTGGATCATTGTGCAAGAATGTCCTTCCATAGTCACAAACTCTGAAGTAAAAGGTGATATAGAAGATAAATTTCAGTTATATATCATAAATTCTCAAGATTTGAGGAATGATATCCAAGATTTTATCACTAACAGATTTTTATCTAAAGACAAAGCTTCTGCCAAAAAGCTGAAATACAAAGCTCATGGATTTGTGGTTTTAAGAGGGGTTTTTAACAAAATCGTCCAGCAGACCCTTGCTGTGTTGACTCGGAGTCAACGGATCTCATGTTGTCCTATCAGAACTACATAATAGACAATGATCGACACATTATGGTTACAAGGCTTTAGCTATAAGGGTCTTGTTGACAGGGTATTATTGGCCTTCTATTTTGGCAGATTGTAAAGACTTGGTAAAATGATGTGACCCTTGTTAAATGTATGGAAATGTAATTCATGTACCAGTAGACCCTATGGAGTCTGTGTCTGAAACAGTACCTTTTGAAAGGTGAGGACTTGATTTAGTCGGACCACTTCTGATGGCCTCTAAGGGGTGTCGCACTATCTGTTTGGAAATCGATTACATTTAAGTGGCTAGAAGCTTACCCACAATTTTGGACAACGTCCGAAGTAGTGGTAAAGTTTATTCTTTCTAATATATGGTGTAGGTTTGGTATTCTCAATGCGTATCACTACAAACAATGGTCCTTAATCTGACAATAAAGACATGAAAATGTTGTGTGCATCAAAAGGAATTCACCATTGTTTCTCTTCTCATTTTTATCCTCAATACAATGGACAAGTTAAGGTAGAAAAATGAACAAATTTAATGGGTCTGAAAAAGAACTTGGAGGGAAGAGCCGGGAAATGGCTGAATTATCTACAAGAAGTACTATGGGCCTACCAAACTACTCCCCATACAGTTACTCAAGACTCTCCATTTGCTTTAGTTTATGGAATGTATGCAATCATATCTATAGAATCTATTCTTACTTCTTTCAGAGTTCAAAGTTATTCTGAAAAGAATAATAAGGTGGTAGTAAGAGCTGAGCTAGATTTGAGTGAGGAAAGGAAAATAAAAGCTCATTTGAGAACTATTATTTACCAAATAATTATGAGAAACATGTATACATCCAAAGTTAAAAAAAGAAAACTTTAAGTGGGATATAAAGTTCTAAAAAACATATGTTTACATACCAAGTAAAAGATTGGAAAGCATGCTTCAAACTATGAAGGACCATACATTATGTATGAAAGGATCAAGAAAGGAATATACAAGCTCTTGGACAAAGAAGGTAACCTTTTAAAGCTCCCTTGTAATGTTGAGCATCCAATGTTATATTTAGAATAATCTTATCTTGTAAATATTTACTTTGTTTTAGTTCAATGTAAATATTAAGGGGCATATTATTTCCTACCCTGATGGCATAGGGAGGTTTTAATGAGGTGTCTGAATCACAATCAATCTACCATCTTTTGCCTTTAAAAAGTGTCTTTGTTATGCTTGGTTGTATTTAATTTTGATGTCTTCAAATGTATTACCTTCGAATGGCTTGGTTGGATTAATTTTGATGCATTTGAATGAATTACCTTTGAATGGCTTAGTTGGATTAAATTTTGATGCCTTCGAATGGATTACCTTCAAATGGTTTTGTTGGATTAAATTTTGGTGCCTTCGAATGGATTACCTTCGAATGGCTTGGTTAGATTAAATTATATTGCCTTTGAATGGATTACCTTCGAATGGCTTAATTGGATTAAATTTTATTGCCTTCGTTTATTCTAAATTTAGATTATCTTTAAATAAAACATACTTAATCAGGGTCGGATATGAATGGAAGTGAAAATATGTTGGAACATGAAGCTCATAGAAATAAAGTTAACATAAACTACATTGGGTATCCAATGGCAAAACAAAATAAATCCAAAATTTGAATACTAAATGCCTTTGGCCTAGCCAAGGACTTATACAAATTTATCTGATATAAATGAAACAAAATTCCTTGTATATATTTAGAACTTTAATTCAAACACACATACACATTGAACCATGTTAACCTTATGGCTTGTTTCCATCGGTTTTCTTTCTTTCTTTCCCTTGTTGATTCTCACCATCAGAATCCTTTTCATCCTCTTCATCAAAGTTATCTTCTTCTTAATCATCAGAAATATTAAACTCATCACCTAAAGCTAGGTTGTGGTAAGGGATCCGTTCAACTGGCACGTACCTCCATAGATCCCTAAGAGATAGTTTGGGGAATGTATTATGGAACAACATCATCATATTTGATCTTTTCATCCATCTCTTGTAAAGATTCCAACACTTTGTTAGCATATAAATCCTCATAATTGGCTACCTCTTGAGCAGTATTAATAGAAGCTATATCATCTTCTTTTTTTCTTAAGAAGATCTTCGAGCTTTTTCTTCTCTTCACATAAATATTGAATAGTCTCTTTCTCCTTAATGTGCTGATCTTTTAAGGAATTAATTTACTTGGAATTGGATGACTATAAATTAGTGTAGTCAGACTGTAGCTTATCACAGTCAAATTTGGTTTGAACCAACTCTTTATTAAGGGTCTTCATTTGTTTGACAAGATTTTCAGTTTTCTTTTTCTCTTCCTCAATAGAGTTCTTTAAACCTAGATTTTCATCTTGAAGGAAGATAATATCCCTGGATTGAGATCTTACTTGCCTCTCCAAGTTAATGATTGGCCTTACATAGCCCAAAACTGCATACCCCAATTCATCAAGCTGCTTAGACACTTTAAAAGATTCACCTTCATATATCACAACCTTCTCATGCTTGTTGGACTCATGGAACTCTCGTTCAAAGTCTTTAAAATTAAACTTCCCTAAGTTTCATAAGTCATCCATTTGATCACCACCGTCAAAAGTCGGCATATCATATGTAGGAAGCAATGGGGAATGAGGATCGGTATATACAACAATTTGTGGAGGAACTTCGGTGTGAATGATTGAAGGGATGATTTAAGATCGGAGAATGATCTCCAAACCAACTGAAGTCTTCTTCTTCATTTCCCTCTTATCTCTACCTTCCTTACTTATTTTTCCCCTTTCTTTTTAGCGGTCAGAGAATCTAATGGCCTTTCAGTCTCTTCAACAGTAACTGCAACAATTTCTAAAAGCGTTGCATCAATGGCCTTACTCTCTAGTTCAGGAGTAACTTGAGGTGAACCATCAAGTCGAAATACCTCACTATTTATAGGTTTAGGGGAAATCGAAGGCCCCAATTGAGTACATTGGTATAAACTACTAACTCTTTGGCCTTGATGTCCATCAAAGTATATTCATGTTGAGGTAGCCTCACTTTTACCGACTCAGGAAATCCCCTTTTATCTTTACAACGGAGAAACCATTAATCATATAGTCAAAGCTTTAGGGAACCCTTTAGATATCTGGATACCTTCTAAAAAACTAGCAAGACGCAACTATTATTAGACTTGGATAGAACTTGATGTATCCACGCCTGTTAATAAAAAAAAATTGGATTGAATTGGTGACCACAAGGGTAATTTGAAAAACATTATATATTGGGATACCCCTAGTTTATTTTCCAGACTGTCCCCACCTGGGTCACATGAGCCAAAATTGTAAAATAAAAATTAAAACCTGAAATTTTTAAAGATAAAAACCTAGTTTATTATGTTGATCAAATGGTTGAAAATAATTCAACAAACACAAATAAGATTAAGGCTCCTAGGATGAAATCAATAATATTAGAAGAACCTTGAACTCAGTCTAACATGTCTAACCAAACACTAGAGAGACTTGTCAAAAATAATATTATTAAGGATAAGGATATTTCTCAGCACACTAATAACCATATCACTCATCAAATTCAAGGAAATAATAACCTTCAAGTAGAGCACAATACTGAAATTATTGATGCTTAACAACCTATAGACACTCGAAACTGATTCTAATGCCTCAATACCTCATTTGACTATGAAGATATATCAAACTCCCCCACTACACCTTAACTAGAAGCCTTCTAATCTTCCCTAATAAAAAAAGAAACATGGATAATGAGCTTAATGTTATGAATCAAAAAATCAAAACGTTTAAACCTAAAAAATTATTCAATCTCACAAAACAATTGATTCCAAGGAGTCAAACCTCTCACCCTCTAATATAAATGATAGTTAAAATATTAAATCAGAATATTATAGGGTTATCGAATAAAAAGTCAATTAGAAGATTAAAGCATTTAGTAACCTCTAAGAAAATTGAGTTCCTGGCTATCTAGGAACTCATGATCTCTACGGATAACCTTGACCAAATTATGAAAAATCCCAATTTTCATCTAAGTATTTCTAACTCTAACAATAAAATCTGTGTCATGTGGAAGATTCAGCTAAGAGAACATTGTCTGTGATGAAGAAGATATAATTCACCTTAAAGTTTCGCATCAAAATTTGAGCAAATACTTTATGTTTCCATCATCTATGCTTGATGAGTCCGGATAAATCCACCATTGCCTACTGAGATTTTTGGACAAGGGCAATTTGGACATAAACCGCCCACTAAACTGTCCATACAGGACAAAAGTATAAAATAACTAAACACCTTTTGACTAAGCTAGGTGCTAATCAGCTTATTAAGTAAATGGTTCCATAAGTAAAGGTATAAATACTCAACTACTTTCATTAATGAGGATAATGAATATTTAATACAACAAGGCGGCTCAAATCTCTCACTACAAAACACCCAAATATTTAATATTCTCAAAACTTTACAAAACACTTGACAAAATTACCTTCAGCTTAAAATAAACCTCACCAAATTGGCGACCACAATGGGAGGAGAAAGTGCCTGAATCTAGCATTCAAAACCAACAGAAAGACCTGTTTGGATGGATCCGAACGAGCGAGCAATTCCACCACCTGTGGTGGAGGTGGTTGGGGAAAATGATGAATACACCCCCGAGGAACGAGATAAGTTGAAATCTAAAATAGAAGCGTTAAGGGCTATTAAAAAGGCAGAGATGGGTTTAAAAGAAAAGTCCAAGGCGTTAGTCGTTCACCATACTGAAAATTCAAGGAAGAATGGCTCATCAGCAAAGACTCATTTAAGGCCAAAAAAGACCCATGTTAGTTCCAAGAAGTCTCACCGGTCCAAGCCGGTGGACAGCTCAGAATCTGAGTCCTTTAGTAACTCTTCGAACGAGAATGATCTTGAGGAGTCTTTGTCATCAAGCAGTGATGAGGGGAGGTCTAGGATGAAGCAAAAGCTAGTTAAAAAATATTCAAGAAAGAGAGATAGGCATGGAAGACTAAAGAGGCATCTGGGAGAAGGGTCGTCTCATAGACACAGCCATAGTCACATGCATGTGGACCAGCTGTTGATTGATCCCTTTGCTTTCCATGATGAGCCAAGTATTTTTGCAACACCTAATGAAGACACAATTTTTAATCGTAGTCGGAATTGGATGCAATCGCCATTGTCTGCCAAGATACTTTCCGGAAACCTTCCTAAGAGGTTTGACAGTACTAAAATGGAGAAATATCATGGGAGCAAATATCCGGACAACCATCTGGAACAGTTTAAAAATTTAATGAAAATTTTGATGATGATGACAAAATTCTGTATAGATCCTTCTCTCAATCCTTTACGGGAAGTGCTCTGAAATGGTACAACAACCTGCCACAGGGTTGTATCAGAAACTTTGATTCATTTTGGGTGGCCTTCCGAAGGCAGTGTGTGGGGAGCAAAGAGGTGAAGGGCAATGGAGATACTATTATCCATTATGCCCAATAGCCAAATGAGTCACTGAAAGACTATATAAGCCGGGTTGTAAATACCAAGAATGGGTTAGCTGATTGCTTTGAGCAGGTAGCAATAGCCTCTTTGAGACAAGGGTTAAACCCTGGGAATCTAGTTGATTCAGTGACAAGGAAGAAGGCCATGACTTGGGGTGGTTTTCTAAATCAGGTGGGAAAACAAATCAACATTGATGAAACAAAGAAGACTAGGGTACACGGACAAGTGAGGTTTGCCCCAGCTGCTCCAAACCAGAATCAGTCATGATACAAGGCCAAAGAAACCGGATAGGGGTCCAACATCGCCAAACAGACTCAATCCCACCTAAATCCAGCTTAGAGCCAGCAATCCAGAAATAAACGAGAACCTTGGGTCCAACCGGAGTGGTTTGCTGAGTTAAAGGAGAATGTGGCAACCATTTATGACAAAACTAAAGATGAGGTGCATTTGAGGATGCCAGCAATGCTTCAATCTCCTAGGGAAATTCATAATACTTGTTTTTTCCACTATCATTATGATATTAGCCACAACATCGAAGACTGCATCACTTTGAAACAAGAGGTACAGAATCTTATTGAAAAGGGCAAGCTGGGAGCTTATGTCAAGAGGAGGAGTGAAAACAGGCCTGACAGTGCTCCCCGGACAGTCCCTACGAACAACGAAGGAACATTAGCTCTGAAGGGGGAAATTGTGATCCATAAAAGATTCGATGTGGATTCAGAGTATTTCGAGCCTGACCCAACTCGTAACAAGGTGGGGGTTATAACAGAACAAGTCAAAATGGTGTCCGGAATCATTAGCTTCTTTGAGTCGCTTACCATTTTCGGAGGGGACACTATGACTGCGCCGACTCCTTCTTCAAGGAAGAGGCATGTTCACACTCTAGATACTCAGGTAGAGGGAGACATATCTTCTTATCAGTCTCAAATTCCTTATCCTTTCATTGTTTTTATGAGGATGATTTAAGAAATATAGTTGGGCCTCATGAGGATGTTATAGTGATATGAGCTTCAATTTGGGGTAACGACATCAGGCGAATTCTGATTGACACTGGCAGCTCAGCCAATATTCTGTTTTTAAGTTCTTATAAGCAGATGAAGAATCCGACAGTGATTCAACGTTTGAACAGATTCATTGTGGGGTTCACAAGGAGCTCTGCGGATGTAATCAGAGAATTTGAGGAGGAGGTATTGTTGGGCAAAGGCCCTTTCAAGAAGACGGTTAGGGTACTATTCGTTATGGTAGATTGCCCCATATGTTACAATGCGATCTTTGTGAGGTCCTGGCTCTCTAAGATGCATGATGTGGCTTCAACAGTCCATCAATGTTTAAAGTATGCGGTTGAAGGACAAGTGGGAGTTGTCCGGAGTAGCCAAAAGATAGTAAGAGAATGTTATGCAACTGCACTTGCTCCTAGAACTTTGGGAGCAGTCCGGATTTATGAAGATTAGCAGTTTTTGTGGCCCTCTAGGGCTGAGGGTGAAATTGATGACCCCAGAGAGACCCCTGGTGTTTTGATACCGATTGAAGAAGTTGAAATCCACTCTTTGGCTAAAGGAAGGAGTGTTAAAGTTGGCTCAAAGATGGCACCAGAATTGAAGAAGAAGTTGTTGTCCTTTTTGGAAGGTCACCAACACGTTTTTGCTTGGTGTAATGCTGATGTGACTGGAGTACCAACAAGTGTTATATCACACAAACTATCTATTAGGAGAGATGTTGAACCTGTTGTGCAAAAAGGAGAGGTTTTTCTAAGGAGAAAGCTGATGTAATAATCCAAGAAATTGATCGCCTTACTAAGATGGGGCATATAAAGGAGTCTTGGTATCCTTTATGGATACCCAACTGAGTGTTAGTCAAGAAAAAGAATGGGAAATGGCGTATGTGTATCGACTTTACTGACCTCAACAGAGCTTGCCCAAAAGATCTCTATCCATTCCCCCGGATAGATCAGTTGGTGGACTCCACATCTGGTAACAAGCTATTATCGTTCATGGATTCCTTCTCCGGTTATAACCAGATACAAGTGGATCCGAAGGACCAAAAAACACTACCTTTTCTACAAATAGGGGTCTCCATTGTTACAAGGTGATTCCTTTTGGGTTGAAAAATGTTGGGGCTACTTATCAGAGGTTGGTAAATAAAGCATTTGCTGATCAGATTGGAAGAAATATGGAAGTATATATCGATGATATGATGGTTAAGAGCTTAGAAGAAGAGTTGCACCTAACTGATCTTCAAGAAACTTTTGCCAACTTAACAAAGGTGAATTTAAAACTCGATCTTGAAAGTGTGTTTGGGGTGCGGTTTGGAAAGTTTTTAGGTAATGTGATTAGTGAAAAAGGGATACAGCCTGATCTGGATCAGTTTGATGCTCTGTTAAAAATGGACCCTCCTCGAAATATTAAAGAAGTGCAGAGGCTGACAGGAAGTTTGGCTGCTTTAAATCGTTTCATTTCAAGGTCTTCGAACAAATGTGCTCCATTCTTCCAAACCTTGAAATGTGCTAAAGACTTCAACTGGTCTCCACAGTGCAGCCAGGCTTTCAATGAAATAAAAAAACATTTGTCCTCTCCCAAAACCTTTTTTAATCATGTTGATGGAGAAACACTATATGAATACTTGGCTGTGTCGGAATGTGCAATAAGTGCAGTGCTGGTAAGAGAGGTGGACAATTATCCTCGTCTGGTATATAGTACATCAGCAAGAGTTTGATGGATGCTAAAAAGAGGTACCTAAAGCTTGAAAAGCTGGCACTAGCCTTAGTGATTGCTGCCATAAAAATGAGGCTATATTTTTAGTCTCATTCCATCATCGTCCGAACAACTTTTCCTTTGAAGAATGTGCTTCAGAAAGCAGACATATCAAGCAGGATGACCAAATGGTCAGTAGAATTCGGTGATTATGACATTGATTTTTCCCCACGAGCTGCAATTAAAGATCAGCATGTTGCTGATTTCTTGGTAGAGTTTCATTCGAACAGAAGTACTAAACAAGCTTTAGAAGAGAAAACTAAAAAGAGTGGGTTGTTCGGATGGATGGTGGATCAAGCACAATGGGTTGTGGGGCTGGGATTTGTTTAACCTCTCCATATGGTGATAAGTTATACCAGGCTATATGATTTGCTTTTATGGCTTCTAACAATGACTCTGAATATGAGGCAGATATAGCTGGTCTAAAGTTAGCTTTTCTGTGTGGGGCTAAAAGAGTTAGATTAATGAGTGATTTTTATCTTCTTATCCACCATGCTCAAGGTCAGTCCGAAGCCAAGAAGGAGCAGTTGATCAAATACTTATTCATTCTTAAAGAAGTAGCAGCCAACTTTAAAAATGTTTGCTATGAGCATTGATAAGTGCATTTCATGTCACTTATTACGCTTCCATTATTCTTAAAATCGTCTCCGGTTCTCAAGGATTCGTTGTGTTTTAACGTGTTTTTCCAGTATTGTTAAAGGCGCTTTTGACGATGATAAATCTGTTAATCTAATCATGGAGTGTGTGCGGGTGGTGAGGTTTTCGATCGGATTATTACCAAGGGGTCTTATAGTGAAATGGGTGTTGCTCCGGACAAGAATATTGAGCTGTTTTAATTGGAGGTTCGGTTTTTAATTGGAACCTTGTCGACATACGTGAGATTTATCCCTTACATAATGAAAAACTATGACTACGGAGTTTTGATATTTCTATTGACCTTTAATTTGATAACTGTTTCGAGTTTCCGGGTTGAAAATGCATCACATCCTCCTCCTTTGCCGACCGACACATTAGCATTGCGAGAATGGAAGCTGGGGAGAAAACATAGCATCAATAATTCGGACGAAGTAGCTGATTATTTTTATGTTGGACCAGCGACGAAATTTCCTGCTAAACAAAAAATTTATGTTGGGCCTAGACTTCGAGCCAGTTACTGCAGCTCTAATATCAAACTATTACTTATTATTTCGGGGACCCGGATTGGTTTAACCCTAATATTTTCTCTTCAGTACATTCGAACTTGGAAATTCACTTGGGGGCCCAGTAGAAAGGAATTCGAACTTGGATGGAAAGGAGAGAAGAAAGGGGAGGTCTCGTTTTGGGTTTTCTTACGGCAGAATACAAAACAAAGAAAAGAAAAGGAAAGCGGACGATTACTGGATTTTGCGGAGCAGGACAAAGAAAGAGGAAAAATCACAATTGGCTACTGACTTTTGTATTCTGCAGAACGACAGTATACATAAGAAAAAAGAAAAAACGGAATTGACTACTTTTTGGTTTTTCCTGCAGAAGATACAAAACGAAAAAGAGGTGATTGCTGGCTGTTTTGGGTTTTCTTTCGGCAGAACATACAACCAGACGGTAGGAGGCAGACAATTGTTTCGGTGGTTTTCAAGAGGCAGCAGGTGACAGCTACTGTCGTTTTCGATCGGCATGCTCAAGGTCAGTCCGAAGCTAAGAAGGATCAGTTGATCAAATACTTATTCATTCTTAAAGAAGTAGCAGCCAAGTTCAAAAATGTTTGTTATGAGCATATTCCTAGATCGGAAAACACGTTGGCAGACTCTTTAGCAACCATAGCATACTCTGAGTCCTACCCATGGATTCATGTACAAGAATGCCCATCCATACAATCAAATCAAAACAAGGAAAAGGAGGAGAGTTTGAGTGTACAAGTAGTTCAATCCAAGGATTGGAGATTTCCCCTTCTTCAATACATCTCTGATGGAATATTTCCTCCGGAGAAAGCTATGGCAAGGAAAATGAAATACAAAGCTCATGGTTTCTTGATCTTAAGAGAGGTTCTTTATAAAAAGTCGTTTAGCAGACCTCTCTTGTGTTGTTTAGGGGATGAAGAGTCCCAAATTGTTTTGTCGGAACTACACGATGGAGAAGGATCAGCACACTGTGGCTATAGAGCTCTAACCTGGAGGATTTTGTTAGCCGGATACTATTGGCCATCCATAATGGCAGATGCTAACGAATTGGTGAAAAAATGTGACCCATGCCAAATATATGGTAACGAAATTCATATCTCAACAGTTCCTGTGGAGTCCATTTCCGAACCAGTGCCTTTTGCTCGTTGAGGACTGTTTTTAGTTGGGCCTCCACCAATGGCGTCCGGAGGGTGCAGGACTATTATTGTAGCCATTGATTATTTCTCAAAGTGGATAGAAGCAGCCCCCTGGCAGGAATTACTTCAAAAGCTGTTATAAAATTTATCTTGTCTAACATTTGTTGCAAATTTGGGGTTCCACAAAAGATAACCACACATAACGGGCCACAATTTGATAACAAGGATATGGAGAGTTTATGTGCCTCCAGGGGCATTCAGCATTGCTTCTCTTCTCCTTTCTACCCACAATCAAATGACCAAGTTGAAGTGGTAAACAGGACCATTCTGTCTGGTCTGAAAAAGAATTTAGAAGGGGCTGCAGGGAAGTGGCCAAACTACTTGCAAGAAGTGTTGTGGGCGTACCAGACTACTCCTAGGGCAGCTACTCAGGAATATCCTTTTGCCTTGGTATATGGGATGGATGAAATTACCCCTATAGAAGCAACCCTACCATCATACAAGGTCCACAACTATTACGAACAAGCCAATGAATTGGCAATTAAGAATCAGTTTGACTTAATTTAAGAAAGAAGGGTTAAAGCTCATCTTAGAACAAACTCACTATCAAGAATTGATGAGGAGCAGATTTGCTTCCAAGATCAAGAGAAGGGATTTTCAACCAAGAGATAAAGTATTAAGAAAGGTTTTCTTGCATACTAAGGAAAAGTAGTTTGGCAAACTAGCTCTAAACTGGGAAGGCCCTTATGAGGTCTCTGAAAAGTTTAAGCCTGGGACATATAGGCTTCAAGACAAATATGGAAGAATCCTAAAGCACCCATGGAATATTGAACACCTCCGGTTATATCTGGAATGAAAGTTGTGTAAATATTTACTTGTTTAAAGTCAATGTAAATATTATGGGGCATACTCTTTCCTACCCTGGTGGCGCGGGGAGTTTTTAGTGAGGTGTTTGGTTTTTCAGTGAAATATGATGTCTTCTTAAAATATTATGTGTAATTTGATTAGAATTCCTTTCAAGTCTTCAATTTAATACTAAGGATCATAGATTTTAAATACTCTCACCTTAAATATTTGTAAAGTAAAGAAGGGCTCTTTAAACATTAGCCATTAAAATTGAAAGCAAGTATGGAACAAAGAAAAATTGGATAAGATAAGCATGTCCGGGTATGAACCGGATAACGATATTAAAATACAAAATATGCATTGTCCATCTAAGGACTTTAAGTATTGTGAAAGAATTATCCGGACTCAAATCGGACACAATTACAAAAATGCCTTGGCCATCCAATGACTTTAATATTTCACAAAATTAAGAAAACACAAAAGATATTTAAAAACCTCAGGGCTTATTCCCTTCGGATGTTCCTGCATCACCTCCTTTCTTAGGGCATTTGAGTTCAGCGCTTGAACTCTCACCGGTTCCTTCTTCTTCATCGGTAGTAGAGTCGATTCCACTAGAGTAGTTCTTTTTATCACCATCTGCCATGGTATGGAACGGGATGTCTTCATACTCCACATATTTCCACAAGATACCAAGTGTCCTCTTCGGAAACGTTTCATGGAAAAGAAGTACCATGTCATACTTTACTTCGGCATACCTTTTTTCCAAGGAGTCTATCACCTCGTTGGTGTATTTATCGATGTTGGCCTGAATTTTCTGTTCCTGCTCTTTTTCCAAATCTTTTTTCTCCTTGGTTGCCTTAGACACAACCTCTTCAAGGGAATTATTTTCGCCGGACAAGGTCTGAATGGCACTATCTTTGGCCTTCATGTCTTTCTTTAAGATTGAGAGATCTTTCTCCAAACCAGAATACTTAGCCTGGAGCTCAATGTTAGCATTCTCTGAGGTGGCCAGCTTGGTTGACAGATCTTCCTTGTCATTCTTCAATTCTTCAAGCTCTATCTTTAGTGCTTCAATGATCTGGTTAGCATTGAAGAGGTTGGTTGACAGAGTCTCCTTGTCTGTGTTAAGGGTGTTGATAAGGATGGACTGATTTTTCATGCTCTCCAAATTGAGCACTCGTTGGATATGGCCTAAAAGAAAATGGGTCATTGTATCCTAGTCTTCGGAAACAGAGAAAGACTTAACATTGTAGGTTACCATGTTGGAAGAACCTGAAGGACGGAAAGGACCAGCGAAGTCATCTTTCTCTGAATCGGTGAAGTAAAGACCGATGTCCTGAAAAGCTCTGATGTCAAGCCCTCCTCCGGTGCCCTCTCCCAGTTGCAAGTCTGCTGGGATTTTCTCTGCCAAAGTGAGGTCAACAGGAGCTGGTGGAGGAGGAAGCTTCAAAGGGCGAAGAACTATTTCTCCCCTTAAGGTGATCTTCTTCTTCTTGGCAGCCCATTCGTCGCTATTAGCTCCCCGTTTTTAGTCCTTCTTCGCAGGCCTTGGTGGATTCGATTTTTCTCCTGCCTCCTTGACAGTTTCATATTCAACCACTTGGAGCAAGGAGGCATCAATCCCTTCTTGGTTCTCCACACCTTGGTTCTCCGGGCCGGTCTCTTCTGCAGCATCCCGAACTGCCTCTGCTGCAGCCTTCTTTTTCTTTCCCTTCATCTTGCTAAGGGCATTGGCTCTAATGGGCAAGGCCAGTTTACCATCTTTTTCCTTTGTTCGTTTGAGGATGATAACTGGGGGAGGGATGCGGTAAATTCTTCCCATATAAGATCTCTTCGGCCTGTGGTATTCCACAGATGAGATCTCACCAAATTTCCAGAAGTGAAACAGTTATAGAAGGCGTTTCCCCAACGTTCTGCGTCATATACATTTAACTTGGCACATGTAGTCTGCCACTCCTCTAGATATCTGGTATACTCCTTCGGTAATACTGAAAAGAAAGTAATGAATGATTCAGAAGTGGAATATTTGTAAAGTGAAAAGAAGAAAATGAAAAACAAAATTGAAGAACTTAATTGTACTCTTCCACCTACTAGTAAGCATGTTAGGGTTAGTCTTGGCTCTCATCTTTCTCTTATTCTCCCATGACCCACTAATGAATAAGAAATGAGTTTTCCAATTCTTCTCCAACTCTAACAAATCATCTACCACTTTGAAATTGTCTCCCATGTTGTGGTGATAGAATGGGATGTGATGATTTTTGCACAGGCTTGCCACATCGGCAAATTGCTCCATAGGGAGAGGGATTCCGGATAGTCTTGATACCATTATGCAGGAAATGAGAGAGTACCAAACATTTGGACTTAATTGTCTTGGGAAAATCTTAATCAGGTGGAAATACATGTTGAACAATTCTGTGCAGATGGCCACTTTATTAAGTTTGCAGTCCAATAGAGTCTCCGTAGTGACAGGTATTCTCACCTTCACTGACTCTGGGATCCCCCACTTTGTCCGGATCCGGCCCAATTCGGTAATATGAGTATAAACATAATATATGTTCTGCATGGCCAACAAGTACTTCACATTGACTTTCTAAAAGCAAAGTTCCTACCTTGCCCTCCAAGCACTCCAGGAGATCCGGATGAGCCACTTCAACCTTCAATTTTCCTTTCCATTTCCTACCAGAAGTAGCATCTCCAGTTTGCCCTGAGGCTTCAGTTTTTGAAAGGGGCTCTCCGATACTATCTTCCATCACTTCTTCCATTACTGTGGAAGGTTTATCAGTTGTTGTGGATGGAAGGGTATCAACTTCTGGCTCTACGGTATGTCCGGATGATTGAGCGCCAGTTTTTTCCAAAGGTCTGGTGTCCGGTTGAGGCTCAGTTCCGGAAGATTTCGTTTGAGAAGCTACTTTAGGTTCCTCCAATCTGGAGGGCTTATCTCGTGGGGCTCTTATAGATATCTCCGATCTGGAGGGTTTATCTTTGGATGCTGATTTAGAGGCCTCCGGTTTGGAGGGCTTTGACTGTGAGGCAGTCGCTTGGGTTTTCACCAAACGAGTTGTCCAGCGTGGATTGGATTTCTGTGGAGACTTTTCAATATCATAATCCGTGGCTATGAAAGGGGAGGGTTTTCTAACACTTAATACTGCATTTTCTTGGGTAGTAGAAGGTTGAGAGTCCTAAACAGAGGAACCTAATGGGATTGGTGAAAGATTTGGTTTGAACAGCCGTTTGGGTTTTGGGTTTCTGGTAGAAGATGATCCTTAATCAGCTTCTTGGGATGGTTTATCAGACTTGTCGTCTTGGGAGACCGGGAGACCAGCAGCGATGCGCCTCTCTCGTTCAACTTTCATTGCCTTCTCTAATTCGGACATATTCAACCAGCCGCCTTTTACAAGAGTGTTTTTACCCTTGAACATAAAACTAACCAAGAACGATTTTGAAAGAAAGGGTGAAAATCTCTGTAAAATATTTGTAGAGTGATGAAGATAATGAAATAGTGAAAAAATGGTTTATATATTAGTAGAAAAAGGTAACTGATACCTAGGAGAAGACGAAGAGATTCGAGCGATGATTGAAGACGACGTTGATGTGAGAAATACTAGATGCATATGTTACTTTTTAGGTTTAGTGGGAGCGCCAATCTAGGTAAGAAACGGCTAGTAAGTCAAATCAGATTGCGACACCTGCCACACGATCCAAATAAAAAAAATCTTAGAATTCTGGGAAGAAGTCAGTCCGGACAAACCTTAAACCAGACATACAAATGGGTCAGAAAATAATTGTTACTGACTAAATGAATTTTTTAGTCCCGCCAAAGATTTTTGACAAAGCCTAAAAAAAGGCTACTTATGAGTCCGGGTAAATCCACCACTACATACTGAAATTTGCGGATAAAGGCAATTCGGATATAAATAGCCCACTAAACTATCCGGATAGGATAAAAGTATAAAATACCTAAACACCTTTTGACTAAGCTAGGTGCTAATCAGCTTATTAAGTAAATGGGTCCTTAAACTTGACCCGGTTCCATAATTTGACCCCAAAGCCCATGGGTCCATAATTAAAGGTATAAATACTCCAACTACTTTCATTAATGAACATTTGATACAACCAAGCGGCTTAAATCTCTCACTACAAAACACCCAAACATTTAATACTCTCAAAACTTTCCAAAACACTTGACAAAATTACCCTCAGCTTAAAATAAACATTTGACTCTCTCTTTGGTAGAGTTTGAGAAACTTATCCAGCAATCAACTAGAGCAGATTGTCATGAGTGATTTTTGGTGTGGTTAATTTTCGTCTGAGGGTAAATTTGTAATTTGTTTAGAGTTTGTGGAGGTATGTAGATGTTTAATGTTTAAGTAGATAGTAGAGGGAGAATTAAGCAGCCTGGTTGTATTTAATTTTTATTACCCATATTTAATGCGGGTGGTTGGGTATTTATACCCTTGTATTTGGGCTTTATGGGCTTTCGGGTCATGTTTAATGGACCCGGGTCATGTTCAAGGACCTATGAGCTCTTAGTAGGAGAGCAAGCAACTTAGTCAAGAAGTGTTTAGGTTTTGAAGTACTTTAGTCATAGTTCGAACAGTCCAATGGGCTAGGTGTTCGAACTGCCCTGTCTGGTCTGGTGATCTTAGTCCGAACTGTCCCTGTCCGGAGAGGGAGCAACATTCGGACTCATCAATTTTAACTACATCATTAATAGTGCTGAGCAATTGTCCTATTCTACCTTGTGTTTACAAATTTGCGATGATTTCAATAACATTATCTTTGACTGTTCTCTTGGATAAACATGGATTTATAGAATCTTCATAAACCTGGAACAATAATAAGAATTAGAGAAGGCTAGACCAGATTCTCATTAATGAAAAAATAAGAATGTGCTTTGACAATATCCAAATGAAACAGTTATCTAAAACCTGCTCAGATCATGCCCCATTGCTGATTACTTTAGCCAATAACTCTTGTAGCTAAACTCATCCTTCAAATTTCTTAACATGTGGATTCAACATTCAGAATTATACAAGTTTTTGGGAACTCTCATGTTTTTGGACCAATAATAGGAATTATTAAAATTTCTTAACATGTGGATTCATGGAACTCTCATGTTTCTGGCCCCCACCATTGCATGCTTTTTGGAACAAGCTGAAAAGACTTAATTTAACTCTTACGTTTTAAAATTACAATGTGTTTGGAAACATCTTTATTGTTGTTACAAAAGCAGAAGATGAAGTCAATTTTTGATGAAAAAAAGTTCCAAAATTCTAAAAACATGAATGATAAAGTTAGTCTAAATAAAGCCAAAGCCAATAAGCTTCTTCTCTTGGCAAGATAAGAAGCTTATTGAGAGTAAAAAACTACACTAACTGTTCCAAAAAGAGAAAAAAACACTATATTATTTCATAATGTTTTTAAGAAAAGAAATAGAAATAATAGAATCAATGGTATTAAAGAGGATATTGTTTGGATAGATGACCAAAATCAAATGAGTAAGCTAGTTGTTGAATATTTCAAAACCCGATACCTCCACAAATCAATATGTAATAGCTCTTGAAAACATTCCTCACATGATCTATGAATCTAATAACAACAATCTCTTGGTTATTCATATTATAAATGAAATTGACAATGTTATTAATTCTTTGAAAACTAATGTTGTGGCTGGCCCAGATGGCTTTAACACCATCTTTTACTATATCACCTCTGTCCTACCATCATATATTACTTTAAGGATAATATTTTCTCCAAAAGTATCTTTGCTACTACATTATCCCTGATCCCCAAATTCCATTTTCCAAAACAGTTGAAAGACTTTAAACCAATAGGTATTTGCACTGTTTTTAATGGAATCATTTCTAGAGTTATAATAATAGGCTCAAATTAATTTTTCCTAACATTATCTCCTTTGAACAATGTGGTTTTATTCATGAGAGAAATATTCATGATCAAATCTTATTTTCCAATGAAATCATTCATGATATTAACAAATAATCTAGAGGAAATAAATTTCTCATAGATTCTTATTGGATATTATAAAAGTATTTGGCTTTTATAGTAACTTTATTAATCTAATATATAATAGTATCAATTATGTGTTCTTCTGCATTATGATTAATGGAGAATTACATGTTTTTATAAAGTTTTGAACGACATGAAGCAGAGGGATCCAATTTTCCCAACCTCTTTATAATTCTTTAAGAGTTTCTCATAAGAGGCATGAATAACATATTCAATAACAAGCTCAAAATTTTGTACAAAACCAGAAGTAATATGAACATCAATTGTTTAACATATGTTGATGACTTTGTCATCTTTGTTAATGGTTCAAAAAATAATATTATCAGACTCAATTAGTTCTTAACTCTTTATCGAAAATCATCTCGTCAAGCATCAACAAAGATAAATCTTGTTTTAATACTTCTCCCAAGCTTAATCCATATAGATCAGAGCCATTGATGAAGTATATCGCTTTAAGTATAGAGCCTTACCAATAAAATATCTAGGTAATAGTGAGATTGACTTTTGGTTGGACATGTGGTTTAAAAAGACCCCTCTAATTCTGTAATATGAGTATGAGAATAATAATTGGTAAAACCCTGATAATATTAGTACCTATGAGACAATAACACTTGGAATATTAATGTGGATGTGCAATCTGATCCCATGTTAATTATTGATATGTTAGCGAATGGATTAGCTCCCTGGTATCTCCAAAATACAATTTATTGTTGCAGAAACTTACTTTTATCCGTAATAACTATTAAGCATATTTCAAGAGTCAAAAATCTAATAGCCGATTGGCTTTCTTGTTAGCCTCTTACATGCAAGATGAAACTCGATCATGGAAACATTAAAACCTTAAATCCCCTCAGAACCATTGTGTGTTTAGAGAGCTTAGTTCTTTTTTACTTAAATCTGAATGAATGAGTTGTATATCAATCTCTAATCATGTGTTTTTTCCAATTGGCATGTAGTTAAATCTTAAATTTGTTTCAATTGAATTCCTCTTTATGCATGCTTAAATACCATATATCTAGTAATTTTCCGTGATTGAAGATTGAAGTTGCTGGAAGATGTCAATTATTTTGGTGTTGTTTAATATATTTAGAATGGGATTCTCAATTTTTCCCTCTCAAGTTTATGTAACTATAATGTTTTGAGTAACAATTTGGATCTTCCTACCTGTAATTTCTGTTTTGATTCAATAAAGATTTATCTTTTGGAAACAATACAAAAAGACTCTTCCAAATACTAACATTCAACCACTTCTTTTTTGTTACAAAAGACTCAGAGATAACAAAAAGAACTATCGATTTTAGAGTATTCTCAAGTGTTTATATTTTACCTTTCTAGACTCTCTAAAATCAAGGCAAGTCGAAGAATTTTCTCTCATTGTAATTTTTTCAAGTCATGATGCTGCACAACTTCAATATTCTCTCTCACTTTATATAGACTCAAGGATGTGGAGTATAAAATATCAATATTACAAAAGCAATCGACATCTAGAGACTTTGCCCAACCATATAACAAAATGTTTCATACCTTTCAAGACACACGTACGCTGTCGGATAGTGGTATTATTTCTGACGTCTGTACAAATACTATTTATCTCATCTTCAAATGCACAGTCCAGATTAATCCTCTTAATCAACGACATAACCTTTTCACTCAATTCAGAATCTTCTCATACAAGTGATCAAGCTCATCTAGGAACTTATAAGCTTATCAAGAGTTCTTTGATAACCAGTTAATGTAACTTCAGTCTAGCAAGAGATTAACCTGCACTTTCGGTTCCAACAATAAAAAAATAAACTTGTCTTCGGTTATGCTTAACCTTAGGTTCCAGCATAATTCTCGGCACCAAAGTCTGATTGAGCATCCAGACATAAAGAAAATCAACAGTTCCAACTCTGTAAGCTTAAGTTTACTCACATCTTCGGCCCTCAAGGTCTGAAAGGACTGTACCAATCACATTTATCCAGCTTTAACACTTAGATCCAACCTTAGACACCTAATTTCAGCTTTAGTACTTATTTCCAGCTTTATACCTTAGTTCTAGCATTTGGTACTTAGTCTTGGTTTCAGCATACAACTTCGGCTATAAGTTTTAGCCTTTGTCACTAAATTACAGCTTCAACACTATGTTACAGCTTCAACAAAACTTACAGTCTTTGATCCCAAGTCACAACCTTCAACAAACTAAGATGAAATTTTTTTGGTGCATTAAAATAAAATTTATATATGACAAGTGAAAAGAGCCAAAACAAGATTTATGTGAACCATCTGAACAGGGTAGAAGGATTAAGACTAAGGATCTTGATGGCAGTATTGCCAAATTTTATGCAGGCTAACTATGGCGAGTCTCATTATTTATTATTATCCTAAGTCATGTCTCGTTAGAACCCTTGTCGGTCAAAACCTCTATTGAGGAAAAAACTTTATGTTATCGAGAGAAAAAAGTATGAACGATTATGTTTTATTTTAAAATTTAACATATCAAATTTTGTAGAGATGTTCAAGTTTTTTAGGATCGTGTTTGGATTTTTAATTTATGGTGTGTGAGTCATAAGTATAGCCTCGTATTCCTTTCAATAAAAGAGATGAAAAAGAATAGAAGGGATCAATATGACATTTAAGCTGAATTTATATGTTTTTGAATTCTCTTTGAGCACATTCACTCATAGAAAGCTCATTTTCGGTCTTTTATTAGGCATTTAATCATATATATTGGATGAATCAGTTGAGCCTCACATATTAGTTAGATTATCGATGGTTCAAATGAACTTATCTCTCTTGTGAGCAATATATTCTCTCAAAAACATTTTAGTCCTTCTACCTTAGTGAGGATTTAACCATCATATTCACCTGGAAGCAAGTTCGAAAGAAAACATAATATTTTTTGGTTTGACATATGCAAAATTCGGATCATATAGCAATTTGAAAATATATGAATTTTAATTCGTGTGAATAAAACAAATAAAACAAATTGTAAATAGAGAATTTGGTTTTTCTATTACTCTTTCCGTCCCAAAATGTTTGTCATTCTAGGAAATATTTTTTATCTCATAATATATGTCGTTCTCGTTTATCGATGCAAATTTAATTATTATTTATAATCAACTATCAATTAAATCTCTTTTCTTTCCTACTTTTTATGAAAAAAAAAACAATTATTACATTTTTTTAATATCTGTGCATAACCTGCATAACCTTAAAACGTCAAATATTTTGGAACGGAAAGAGTATAAGGTTTGATCGGTTGGTGTTGGTAAGGTGAAAATGGATTATATATAAACCTCATTTTTTTTAACTTTTTTGGTTCGGCCAAGTATTTTATGGCGCCTTTGTGGTTGGGGAGACAAATCGAAACATGTTAGATTTCATCCACGTAGGTTCAAAAGCAGTCCAACAGAATTAGCCTTTTATATTTTAAATTTTTTATTTATCATTAGAGATAACATGGTTCAAAATCAGCGCTTCAAACAATAACTTTTAATGCGTTATTATTCTTCGAACATACTGTATAAGAACAATACTAAAAAAATTGAATCTGAGCAGAGAGCATTATACTTATCTAATGTTGCAACGACTAAACAAAAATGATTTTTAATATGAACAGAGACTTAAAATAATACGGATATAGATTACAATCCAAAACCTAACATGAACATAGGTTGTCGTGCAAACCAGATTTCTGATCCAAAATCTAAAAATAAAAAATAATCCAACAAGCTATCCAAATTAAATGATGTTTTGAATTACCAGATCTATGTATCGAATAAATTACAAAATACTAGTATTCTATAATTAGCGCGGAAAAAAATCTTAAAATTGACGAACAATGAATTGTCGTTCGGATGTTAATTAGCATGTTATAAATAAACCGATAAATAAAATTTTAGATGATTGATTTTGATTTGGTATTGAACTGGTTTTAAATACAAAATTCGAAAATAAAATAACGAACAAATTACTAACAAAATAACAATTTTTTTAAATTTATAAATCCAATATTTAACCATATAAATTAAAAATAGTAAAAGAGATATAAAGAATAATAGAATAATAAATATTACCTATGCGGATAAAAATAAGCCTCTTACCAAACTATAACTATTTATAGATTTATAAAAAGAATCAAGTGTCAATACCTTTCAATGGACGATCTAGCCTCAACCTCTCTCTAAAAGTCATGATAAACTTCCTGCAACCTGTCGATATTAATACAAGTACAAGTCTTCGAACCATTATATTGCTTGTGTGCCATATAGATATAGCCATATAGGAAAAACGGCCTTGTACCGCTAGGCGTGCTTGGTAGAGGTGCTTCATGGTCAAAAAAGGACAAATGGTATCAAAATCGGTATTCATCACCAATGAAACTGCGCAGAAGCCAAACGTAACATATCGATGACTTAGCTCATCACCAAGAAGACCGGCCGACATAAATCCAAAAGTGGCGTGGACAGAATGAATGGTATGTGTGCTTACGACAACTTAATCGTGGGTGCTAATTGAATAACGAGTGCACGATAAGAAATACTACTCCTTTGAACCCAAAAAAGGCATATAGAGTATGAGCGGAGTAGTGTGCAAGGAAACTCTTCTTTGATTTGATTGTGGTGGCAAAGTGTGAAGCACGGAACAGATGATCACCGATATAAACAAATGCGGTGAATACTATTGCATGGAAAAAAAGTGCGCCAATGTAAGAATAACTGAACACGACAGGTAAGACTAACAAAAGAGCTGTCTCGCTGAAGAAAGTAAGATGAGACGCATAACAGTATAAACATGAGATCAACAAAAGAGCTTAGAACAAGCTAACCTTAACTTTTCTGTACACACATAATAAGCTCCCACGACATATCCATAATAAGAATATAACATATACTTATATTTAATTCCTTCTATTGATCCTTATATTGCTCTCCTGTCCAATAAAAAATTGCTAACTTATGCCTTTGGACGTGCGTACAAACACATCACGGACGAAAGGGACTAAGCCTGTGGTACAAGTATTTGAACTTAGACAGTGTTGTATAAAATTTAAATTATATAACTTCTTACATTTTATTTCATTTTCGTATAAAAATACTTGGCCACAACCCGGATATTTAATAATTTTATAATCATAGTAGGTTGAAATATGGTACTCCCCCTCTCTCCGTAAATATTTGATGTTTTAGCGTTTTGTTACGAATTAATTATCGTTTCTAAATTTTAAAAGGTATTGATGGATGATTTCATTTATATCCCTTTTCATATTAATTAATTTTTTGATTTATTTTAAATACATATTAGTTGGAAGAGCTATTTATACCGATTAGGATTACTTTTTACAATACCAAAACTAATAATGATATTTTTTTAATTAATGCGTAAAATGTTAGAACGTCAAAAGAGACGGAAATGTGGTAAAATACATGACCCATCTCCTTTAGATTCTGTTGGTTGTTCAGTGGGGTCGTCGCACATGGAATGGGGATAACCCTGAAGAAAAATGAAAGATGCGGTTGTTTTCGTTGTAGACCTGGTACAAGAAAATATCGACTCCAGCTTTCCCTAATCTGGAATAAATTTAAAAGAAAAAGCTGGATGGCAGAGGCAACGTCTTTTGGACGACCCAAACAAATACCAAATTCCTAGCTGAATCATAAACAAGCTTCCACATAAGTAGGATTAGAGGTGGCAAACAGTTGGAACCGGAAACTATTGGAACTGTTTAGCAGAGAACCGCGGTTTGCGATTCTGGTGGTTTACTCTTTAAGTTTTTTACTCCTTATGCGGTCCTCGCGGTTTGCGGTTTTTGCGGTTTACAGTTCTAATGGACCAATTTCGCAGTTAAACCACCAGTTTAACCACCAGAAAAACCATTTAGGAACCATTTATCAAAATATTTTATAATGTCATTTAAAATTAATTTGTAAGTGTTAATTAAATCTAATTTCAATAATGTACAATATAAACGGTAATTATGTTATTTAATGTATTTTAATTTAAATATGTTATCATTTTAATCGAAATTCTATAATCAAGCAATTACATTCTAAAAAAATTGTAATTTGATTTTGATATGTTTGATTATATTTATGTATTTAAGATATTTTATTTAATATTAGGTAGATATTAAATAAAATATATACATCTAATTGTATTTTGATTACAATTTTCAATATTTATAAAAATATTTTTTCGATTATAAAAATAAAAACTTGATTGTCTTAAACAAGATATCGTAAACAATATAATTGTAAAATGATTTGTATATTGTTTGAACATACGAGATATTTAAGATGTTATATTTAATATTATGTACATATTAAATAATATATACCTATTAGACATATAATTGTATTATGATTTTAAATTATTAGGTGATTCCGTAGATTCTTTCAAGCTTGAAGTGTTTATGGTTAGATGAATTATATAGTTTATTGTATTTTCGAACTATTCAATATTTGAAATTTAAATTTAAAATTTTTAGAATTGTATAATTATATGCATAAACTTAAATTACTTGTAAATAACAAAAAAAAATTGAAAGTGAAAGTGATTTAAATAACATTTAATAAAAAATAGAAGCAAAACAAACAATTCATTAAAAATAAAAACCAAACAAGTAACATAGTTGTTCAATCACATAAAAAAGAAAAACATTACAACGATAATGCTTAAGACAATCAAATGTAAAAAATAAGGAGCTTGATCGTTGTTGTTGTTAGGCGGTGGACCTTGTAAATACATGTTCTCCATCATCTGTCGCATATACTCCGACTGTTCGGCTTGAGAGATTGCAAATCCCTCATTCCATTGATCTTGTCTATCATGCCACTGCTCGTATTGACCATGCCACTGCTCATATTGACCATGCCACTGCTGGAGGTGACCAAGTTGATCATTCACCCCTACTTGCCACTGCTATAGCTGATCTTATAGACTATAGTGTTGTTATCGGATCAGACCGATCTGGCTGGCTCAAAATTTTGGTCCAAAAGAATATAAGTTTTTTGAAATAAAGTAAGGTTGAACCATACCTTTAGCCATGAAAGTGTCGGAGATTCTTCTATAATATAAACATTTAAGGCAAAGGTATAAGAAACCTAAGCTTGCTTTCGGTCTTTATTTATGTATCACAATATAAACAAGGGACCGTGGAATAATCACACCTTAAGTTTTCTTTCTTAAGGTTTTATAGTCCACTAACAGCCCTACTGATCTTATACGTTGCTTATATCTCATATTATGTTGTTTCGTATTTCTCTAGAAGGGAGAGAACCCCCCCCCCCCCCCCCCCCGCCACTTCTGAAATTCAGTTTTCCAGAGTCCAAAATTATTATGTCAGTCCGTTTATTGAGTATGCGCAAAGTGTATATAATCCATATGTTGCTCATGCGAATACTCAGCAAATTCGTAATCGGTTCGTCTTTCTTATCGCGCTACTCCAAAAGAACCACCAATAGCATTTGGATCGAAAGGCGGCTGAAGTTGATGCTGAGTAGGTGGATTTGGCGGTTTTGTAAGACCGTTCGCAGTCCATATCTGATTCAACTCGGGCCTATGGTGGATCCATGCCTCCAATTTTGAGATCAACTCTTCATCCCAAGAGTATATCTCCTGCAATTTCAAAGAGTTTCTACCTATAGCACTAGTTGGCCTCACCTTCATCGGAGTGTACATACTCGCATCAACTCCTTTCGAAACAAGAAAATAACTCGCTATCATCCCAAAAGGTAGTTTATCCATACCACACCTCATAGCCATATTTCAAATCATCAAGCTAGGTAAACTAATTCTTCCCTGATTTCGCACGATAAAAGCAGTTAAAAATGTTTGAATATATGAAAGTTGCAAATCATTGTTACTAGGGGGAAGAAATATACTATTTACCAATTTCAAAGCTAATTTCCCATTAGCATCCAAATTACTTCGCATGGCTCGAAATCTACCGCTAATTTTTGAAGCATCTGAACCAGAACAAGTAAGAAGCTCTACTGCTTCTTCGTAGGACATAGGCCAATCAACACCCAGCCCGAGTTAGGATAAGTGATGGAAGGTAATTTATCACCGGTATATATATCACGGGTTGGAACGAAAACAAGTTCGTCGAAATCAGTTTCGAAAAAACTATAGGGTTCACTATCAATCAAACAACTCATTCTCAAACCTCTACCATTTGGATCATTCTCAATTAAATGTGCGGTGGCATAAAACTTGCGTACTAATTCTATATACCATTCACAATTGAATCTAGCTAGTATCATCCAACCTAGGCCATTAGTAGGTTCAATAAGTTTGAAATTTTTTTGCATACCCTCTACTTCGATCAGTTCATTATAGTCCAAATACATACCCGCCCAAATTTTGGTTACACCTCGTCGTGCTAGCGGATTACAAACGCGAACCTCCCATTCACCGTGATGTTCGTAAGTCGCGCTCTCCGTTACCTCCATCTCTTCATACCCCAAATCTCATTCGGCATCTCCTCTTCGTCTCGAGGATGATGATTCAGCTCTTCCACCAACACGGGGTTGCTTTGATCTTCTCGAAGACATTCTACGTAACCTGAAATGTAGAATAGTGTTTGAAAATTATAAAAATAATTTAGAGAGAAAAGTGTAGGTAACTAGAGAGAGATTGGTAGTGGTGTGAAAAATATAAGGGGGAATGAGTAGTATTTATAGGGTTTTTTTCAATTAGTCGTTGGATGACATCATCGTGCGGACCATCCGGTCTGACGTGCGGATGGTCCGCACGTTCCAAGCTGAAACGGCTAGTTTTGATCAACTAGCTGTTTATTTAATCCGGGGCATCCGGACGAATCTCTGGATGCCCCGGATGAAATAAACGGCTAGTTGATCAAAACTAGCCGTAGCGGTCCGGGGCATCCGGACATTCGTCTGGATGGCCCGAATTTGCCGTCCGGGCGTCCGGACATTGATCCGAATGGTCGGGATATTATTATTTTTTAAAATTTTCGAATTCTTTTTATGGGTCTCCCCTATAAATAGAGGAGACCCCAACTCAATACTCACAAACTCACAAACACCTCTCTACTCCTCTGTAAATCTCTCTACATGTTCTAAATATTCTAGAAAACTCAAATTACTTATTTTACATATTCTAGTTCTACTTTCGAAATTGTTTGATTTTTTTTTTCCGCAAATTGTTTCTATTTGATAAAAACACTTAAATAACATTGGGATAACATTATAATAGCTCAATTAAGAGCTTCGTATAATTTATCAAGTTATTTACTTGTTTTAGTTATTTAAATTAGTTGTTTTAATTTTAATTTTATTAGTTGTTCTTAGTTGTTCTTAGTTGTTATTAGTCTAAATTTAGTTTTATTATTTGCAATATTAATTAGTTTCCATTAGTATTTTATCTCATATTTAAAAAAACCTTGTTTTAAGTTTTAAAATGTCTCTAAAACGTAGAAATACTAATGCTCACCCACCCGCTAATGTGGATCTCAATACCGTAGATGATTTTCCTATAGACTCCCCTCACGTTGACACACTTTCCTCCCACGAAAGTGGTGGTGGAAGTACTAGTGGTGGATCGAGATCTCATAAGAAAACATCTTGGATTTGGAAACATTATACTCCATCAGAAGATGGTTATTCTAGTATTTGTAACGTGTGCAAAAAATGTTATCTTCACGTAAGTGGAAATAGAAATATGGGCACTAGCACTATGGTAAAACATTTACTGAAACATGAAGTATATGATCCTACAAAACCTAACCCAAATAATGTTTGCATGAACCCTCAAACAAGTATTCCTTTTGAGTTTAACCACGATATGTATAGGAAAGAAACAATGATTTATGCAGTCGGTAGTTTACAACCATTCAGTTTTGGGGATTCTTGGAGATACGAAAATTGGATGCAAGCTGGGGTAAACCCACAGGCAAAACGCATTCCACGCAGCTATTTGCAATCGGTAGCCTTTAAATATTTTTTAAAAAGAAAAAAAAGCATTATTCAAATTATGCTAACTTTGCCATGGAATGTTTCGATTACTAGTGACATAGCTAATTTTACTAATTTTGATATGGTATGTGTTACCCTTCATTAGATGGATCCCGAATGGGTACTCCAAAAGAGAATTATATGGTTTGAATCTATTGGGAAGCATAACGCACAATTAATTAGGGAGAGTATGGTTGAATGCATGGATATTTATGGCATTAGAAATAAGATTATGTCTATTTCGTTGAATAATGCATCTTCTAATATTAATTCTATAAAATTTCTTATACAAGATTGCAATCCCATTTTTCCTAAATTGTTTCACACCAAATGTTTATGCCACGTACTTCAATTAATTGCGAAAGACGGAATACTTAAGGTTATGGTTGATTATATTGCCCCTGTTAAAAATGGGATCCTATTTTGCACGACCTCCGCTGCTAAAAAAAGAGCTTTTAAAACACTTGTTACTTCAAATGGGAAACAATATAAAAAACTTATATTAGATGTCGAAACTAGATGGAACTCTACTTATGTAATGCTTGCACGTGCACATATTTTTAAAGAAGAGATTATGACGCTTTATAATACATCTTATCTTGAAACACCAATTGAAAAAGAGCATTGGAAATATTGTGCACACATGTTAAGATTTTTAAAACTTTTTAAAGATAACACTCAAACCTTTTCTTCATAATATCAACCTAATGCTCATTTGGCCCTTTTCACGATTACTAATCTGGCCATACATATGAATTAATTTAGATCAATTTTGTATGTGTAGACATGGTGCCCTTTTCATCTAATCCCTGATACTTATTCAATTGCTTGCATTTTAGATCCTTTTTCACGAAAAGATAAATTTGAATGGCTAGTTAGATGGTTTTATCGATCTGTACATTTTCTACAACTAGAGCACCGAAGGAACCAATTGACCCTGAAGGGTATATTAGCAGCATATATGACTGTTTGCATAATATCTATGATAAGTATGCTGAAAGATATAGATCAAATACAACTACAAATGTAAGGAGTAGTAACAATAGGGGTAGAGGAAGATTTTCTACTAACTATGTTCAAATTGCAATGTTACGAAACAATGAATTTACAGAAACCCCTCAATCTCATAATGAGCTGTCTAGATATTTGAGCACTAGGTTTGATTTTACGAATTTTCCCGACCAGGGTATTGAAGATATCAGAAGATGGTGGGGTACCAAAATTGAAGAGTTTCCTATTCTTTGCAGGGTTGTTAAAGAGATTTATGCTATACCTATGTCTACAGTTGCAAGTGAGTGTGTTTTCAGCCAAGCGAGGTTGCAATACATGACTAAGAGAACAAAATTGACGGGCAAAGCACTTGGAGTGCTTGTGGCAGTCAAAGATTGGACAACGGCGGATAAAAGGATACAAGACAGAGAGTTTAGAGACGAAGTGAACGTAGACGACATCTTCGAAGATTATCCGGATGATTATGAAGATACACTTGAACAAGAAATTATGAAAGAAAACGAAGCTGAAGGTGAATCAAGTGAGGACGAAGACGAAGATTTTATTTACGAAGAAGACGAAGTTGAAGATGAATTATGTTCGTAATAATTATTTACTATTTTGTATTTTAATTTGAAAACATGTGTACAACTCCTTGCCCGCAAGAGTATAAAATGTGAACGGCTAAATTAACAAAAAAAAACTTTACCTTTTATTATAATAACAACAATTGTATTATGAAATACTTATAAGATCTGATTTTGGTTTAAAAAATAATAACAAACACTTGTAATATTTAAAACCAAATCATAATAGTAATCAAAATGTAATATTAAAATTATAACCATAAAATTTGTAATATTTTAACATGATAAGATATAGTTTTGGTTTGTAACATAATATCAACCCTACTAATATTAGATCCCAAAACATAATAATAATATTTAAAATGTAATAATAACATAAGTAATATTTAAAATTTTGGATTATATAATAATTACAACCCTTAAAATATTAATAACCAAAACAAATTAATACTCACCAAAATGTAATAATAATTTTATAATCATATACAATATCTCAATATTTTTAAATACAACTTAAGATATGATTTTGGTTATAAAATAATTAAAACACTAATATTTACAAATAAACCGCGGTTATTTACAAATACACAGCGGTTTTGCGGTCATAATGGTTTACGTTCATAGCGGTTTGCGGTCCGGGTGGTTTACTCCTTATGCGATCTTGGTGGTTTGCGGTCCTAACGGTTTGCGGTCCTTGCGGTTTGCAGTCCTAATGGGCTAGTTAAACGATTTACCCGCCGGTTTATAAATAGTTCTCCAACTTTGAACCGCGGTTCCAAAACTATTTGCCACTACTAAATAGGACACCAAAAATAACGATACTCTTTTTCAAATCCAGGTCACCGTTTTTATTTTCAAGAGTTAGAGCAGTTTTTTTCTAAAGTGGAGGTTTAAAATCACGATTCGTCCTCTACGTATAACCGTTTATCGTAGTAGTTTTTATTTTTTATTTTTGTTTTCTATTCATTTTTCATATTTTAAAAATTATAGACCGATCAGTTTCCAGTACATTCTCTAACGTCAAAAAAATGATACAAAATTTGAAATTTAAAAATACAAAATGACACAAAATTTTGGATTTGAAGTATACGTGTCAGTTTTAAATAATTCGCATAGACAAAAAAGACTGATCATACAAAATTCCATAACGTAAAAGATGGACGAGAAAAAAGTAAAACTCAAATACTTGTTTGACCCAACAGACTGTAGATAGAGACCCACAATAAATTTAAAGCTAAAATAGACCACGTAATTAAACAGCGGTCTTTCCGGACCCACCTCGTACCCAAATACCTTTCTATTCTGTATTTTAAGTTTCTATTCTTAAAAACACTACCCGAGTATGATACTTTTACTTATTTAAAAAGCTGAAGAACTAATGTATTATATATATAAATATATAAAATATGAAACTTATTTATTTATTTATTTATTTATTTATTTATTTATTTATTTATTTATTTATTTATTTATTTATACCAACTACCCTGTCTATAACTATTATAGATTTTTTTTTAATACAATCGTTTTTTTTGTTTTTAAAGGATAGTCGAATTGGTGGAGTAAAGTATGTCTGTGACGAAAAGTTAGGAATTCTAATTTTTCTATAAATGTTTTTTTGACGGAGTCTGTCATTTTGGGTTTTCTTCGAAAAAAATTGTTTTTTTGTTAATTATATAATTTTTTTACTATTTTAAATTTTAAAATGTTTAGTTTTTTCTTTAGCATAACGAGTTCTTTTTTATAAATTTGAAGTAATTTTTCAATATCTGGATATATATGATTGTTATGTTTCAAATTATTTTTTATTAGAAAAGAACTTTGGCTAATATCTTTGTGATTTAACCAATTAAAAGTTCAAATAAGTGGGTGATTTTGTTTCTGAATTTAATATTATAAAAAGTTTGTACAAATAATATTAGAAAACGTTTGTACAAATGGTAGATTACAATGATTGTCTGTGTGAAGATAATGTATGTACGAAATATGAAAAAGATATAGACCAAACGAGAGAAATTGTGTACAGTAAATGCAAAACGTAAAGTAGTCTAAATGCGAAATGTATAATATTATATAGTCCAATTGCAAAATATGAAACATTGGGTAGTCTAAATTTGAAATAAAAAATATTGGGTAGATTAAGTGTGAAATGCGAAACAATTATGGATTATATGTAAAATGCAAAACATTTTATAAATATAAACGCGAAATTTTTGTTAATTATAGTTTACAAAATGCATGTTTTTGGTATTTTCTAACTAAATGATCAAAATGCAATCCATCATTCTTATCAGTTTTAAGAATTTGAATATATGTTAAATTTTGTTTTAACTAAATAAGATGAGTTGGTTAGAGGGAATTTTAAGTCAAGCTATTGTTTTGGTGAAGTTAGAAAATGTTTCTTATTAATTCATAATTATTTAAGTTGTCCAAATGCTAATTGATATGGAAGTAGGATTTTAAGGATTAAATTGTAAATAATACAACTTTAAGGGTTAAACTGTAAATAATGTAAGTTTAGTCCTTAAATTATATGTAATATAAGTTTTAACGAATATTTGTGATTATGTGTAATTATTGAGGACTAAATAACAATTTATCCTCTTTTGTAACCGATTTCACTTTAAGGCTAAGTATTGGCTCCTCTATATAAAGGGCAAGTCTAACCTAATAAAGGGGTTGAATACTTTTTCTCTGGAACTCATTTGTACTTGAACTTTCTCTCTCTAAAAACTCTTTAACTCTTTCTCTCTCTAGATTTCTCTCTTAACAATTTACTAAGGTGAAATATTAACTCATCAAATTGGCAACTTCACTGGGGACTGAATAAGAAAAAATCAGTGACTTATTTTGTTCGAATTTAATACAATCTTGTTGTATTTTCTGTTCAAATTAATAACAATGAATCCTCAGAACAATCATACGCTTTGATCAGCGATGGAAACTCTAAAAGATGATTTGAAGATAGACGAAAGTAGACTTGGTGGATCATCTCTGATCCTAACTCAATATGATATTGAGGTCCGAATGAACCAACTTTTGGACAAGATAAATTCTTTTAATGAGAAGTATGAACGAAGGGAACAAGAGATGCGAAGCTTAAATCCAAGATTAGAAAAGAAACAGAAAAGACTGAGATGGGAAGTCAGTCAGATCGATCCTTGGATGATCGACGAGCTAAATCTGAGTACAACAAAGCGCGTTTTGTGTCTCCTAAATAGCAATATTCATCTCGTAAAGGGAAAAAAGATAAGCAGAAATATGTGATATTTAGTAACGAGGAGGTATAAAGCTCAGCTTCGGGTTTTAAGAGATACAAAGGTTATTCGAAAGAGGAATCAGACAGAGATCATTTGAGGAAACATAAAAAAAAAGTAAATCTAAAAGGGATAATGTTCCTCGTTCTACATGGTGCGAAGGAAACACTTCGAATCAGTATGCTGAAACTGATCGATATCCATATGTTACAACGGGAACAGATGATCAGTTTGTTTAAGGTATCGACTGGAGAAATTCTCCGTTGACAAGTGAAAGTCGTTCCATGACGCTTCCGAAGCATTTTGAGATTTTGAATGTAGAGAAGTTCGATGGGATGCAGGATCCTGATGATCACATCGTACAATTCAAGAATTATATGATGAACATCGAAGATGACGACCGGCTGGTGTGTCGTGCATTTTCACAGACTTTTAAGAGAACGGCTCTTTAGTGGTACAATCGGTATCCGAGGGGTCCATTTTAAATTTTAGAGATTTTTATATTGCATTTTGAAGGCAGTTTGTGGGAAGCAAAGAAATTAGAGCAAATGATGATACCATTATTCAGTGCAAGCAGGCACCTCGGGAAAATTTGAAGGATTATACAAAGAGATTTATTTTGACCAAAGCTAGTTTGGACAACTTTGAAGAGTATAATGGCGACTTCACTTCGAACATAAATAAAGGCGCAAGCATTGACATATTTTTTTGTTGAATTCCATTCAAGCCAATCAGATGAGGAAGCAAGTAAGAAGCCATACCAAATGATTCGAGGTAGGTTGTCCGAATATATGGAGGATCTAGTGTTTCAGGGTGCACTGATGGGGTCTAGTAAATAGCTCCAACGGGAGAGATAATGATTCAATCTATTAAATTTGGCTTTCATGCTTCAAACAATGAAGCTGAATACGAAGCTGCTTTGGCAGGTTTAAGATTAGCAAATATTTGTGGGGCAACGTCAAGTGCGCTTGGAAACAGATTCTCAATTGTTAGCAAATCAGGTATCAGGGTTTTTCGAAGCGAGAAAGGATCGTTTGATTTTGCATCTTCAGGAACTTCAGAATTTAATGTTGTTGTTTGAAAATGTTGTTGTGGAATATATTGGGTGAGGGAGTAACATGGTTGCTAATTCTTTGGCAAATGTCGCTTACAAGGAAGAATATCATTGGATTTTGTTACAAGAAAATCCTTCAATTGATACTCAATCTAGCCAATGTGGATATATAAAGGAATTTTTTGTTACGTCAGATAAAATTCGAGGTGATTGGCTATCAGATATCCTTAATTTCTTGAATCAAGGAATACTACCAGATGATTCATGATTGGCCAAAAAATTAAGAAGTAAAGCCTTCAGATATATAGTATGGTGAGTCCGAATTCAGCATGCTCCCCGGAAGGACAAATCAACCTAAGTCTCTCCGAATACCGGACGGGCTACAAGCATATAAATCGGACAGATCATTCGGACCGGACAGATCACTTCGAACATTGTAAACTTAAGGCTGTTCGAACTATGACTAAAGTACTAAAAAACCTAAACACTTCCTGACTAAGCTACCTGCCCTCCTGCTTGGAACTCATGGGTCTTTAAACGTGACCCGGGTCCATTAAACATGACCCGAAAGCCCATAAGGGCCCAAACATCATATTATAAATACCCAACCACCAGCATTAATTATGGGTAAGAAAAATTAACTGCTGCCAAGCTGCTTAATTATCTCTCTACCGTTAAACATCCTCACACCACCTTTAAACACCCTCACACCACCGTTAAACACCCTCACACCACCGTTAAACACCCATATACCACCTTGAAACTCCACTTAAAATTACTAGCCTACCCTCAAGCGATTATTATCCACACCAAATTGACGACCACAGTGGGAGGAGAAAGGTGCCTGAATCAAGCATTCAAAACCTGCCAAGAAATTCTGTCAGAATGAATCCGGATAACCCAGAGCTTCCACCAGCTTTGCTCGAAGTGGTGGAAGAAAACGATGAGTATACTGTCCAAGAGCGTGACAGGTTAAAGCTTGAGATAGAAGCTCTGAGGGCTGAAAAGGCCAAAATGGGCGTGAAAGAAAAATCCAAGGCATCGGTTGTTCATCACACCGACAACCCTAGAGAGCCTGAGGCTTCGAAAACTCGTGTGAGTACCAAAAAGACACATGTTAGTTCTAAAAAGTCTCACCGGTCCAAGCCTGTGGAGAGCTCTGACTCAAGTTCAGAATCTTCGGACAGTGAGGGAAATGAAAAATCCTTGTCCTCTAACAGTGATGAGGCTCGAACCAAGGAGAAGCAAAAGCAGATAAAAAAATATTCAAGAAAAAGGGATAGACATGGAAAGATAAAGAAGCATATTGGTAAAGGATCATCTCATAGCCGGAGGCATGTGGACCGGATGCTGATGGATCCTTTCGCTTTTCACGATGAACCAGGTATCTTTGCAACTCCCAATGAGGATACTGTGTTCAGTCGTTGAAGAAACTGGAGGCAATCTCCATTATCTTATAAGATTCTGTCTAGGAACCTCCCTAAGAGGTTTGACAACACCAAGATGGAGAAGTACGATGGCAGTACTGATCCGGACAATCATCTGGAGCAATTCAAAAAATTCATGATGAACTTTGATGATGATGATAAACTACTTTGTAGGGCATTCTCCCAATCCTTTACGGGGAGTGCTCTGAAATGGTACAACAGCCTGCCTCAGGGTTGTATTAAAGATTTTGATACATTTTGGGTAGCCTTTCGAAGGCAGTTTGTGGGGAGTAAGGAGCTGAAGGGCAATGGAGACACAATAATCCATTGTGCCCAGGAGCCAAATGAGTCATTGAAGGAGTACATAAGTCGTTTTGTGAACACAAAGAATGGGTTGGCTGATTGCTTCGAACAAGTGGCAATAACGTCCCTAAGACAAGGCTTGAACCCAGGCAACCTGGCTGATTCGGTGACCAGAAAGAAGGCCATGACCTGGGGAGGGTTGCTAAATCAAGTTGGCAAGCAAATAAACGTTGATGAAACAAAAATGACCAGGGTACACAGACAGGTGAGATCGACCCCGGTGGCGCCAACTCCAAATCAAAACCAGTCCGGGAACAAAGCAAGAGAAGTCGGACAGGGGCATGGTAGGGCAAAAGCTCAGTCTCAACCAGCTGCTCCTGCTCAAAGTCAACAATCTAGAAACAAAAGAGGGCCATGGGTCCAACCGGAGTGGTTCGCAGAACTCAAAGAAAGCGTGGCCACCATTTTTGATAAAACAAAAGATGAGGTACACTACCGGAGACCAGCAACCTTGCAGTCTCCCAGAGAGCATCGTAACAACTCCTTTTGCCAATACCACAATGATATTGGCCATACCACTGATGACTGCATAGCGTTGAAACAAGAGGTACAAAACTTGATAGAAAGGGGAAAGTTGGGTGCATACGTTAAAAGAAGAGGAGGCAACAGGCCTGACAACACTCACCGGGTTGGTCCGAGTAATGCTGCCCCGGAGGGGGCCATGGTAATCGTGGAAAGGTTTGATGTGGAATCTGAGTACTTGGATCCTGATCCAACACGAAACAGGGTGGGTGCTATAGAGGAGTGTTCTAGGTCTGTCCTCGGGCTCATTAAATTCTTCGAGTCACTTACAATATTCGGAGGGGACACTATGACTGCTCCTACTGCTTCTTCGAGAAAGAGGCATGTTCATAATTTAGCCTCCCAACTAGAAGGAGGCATGACATCTTATCAATCACCAAACTCATTCCCATTCATAGTTTTCGATGAGGATGATTTGAGAGATATTGCTGGCCCTCATGAGGATGCTGTTGTCATAGGAGCATCTATAGGGGGAAATGAGGTAAGGCAAATTCTGGTGGATACTGGAAGCTCTGCCAATATCCTTTTCCTAACCACTTACAAGAAAATGAAAAATCCAGTTGTGATTCAGAAGTCAGACAGATCGATCGTGGGTTTTACGGGCAGCTCAGCCGATGTGATCGGGGAGTTTGAAGAAGAAGTGTTATTGGGCAGGGGCCCTTTCAAGAAAATGGTTAGAATACTCTTCATCGTGGTGGATTGTCCCACTTGCTATAATGCTATTCTAGGGAGATCTTGGCTCTCTAGGATGCATGCAGTGGCTTCAACAGTCCATCAGTGTTTAAAGTATGCTGTTCAGGGACAGGTTGGGGTTGTCCGGAGCAGCCAAAAGGTTGCAAGAGAATGCTATGCCACTGCCTTGGCTCCACGAACGGTGGGGGCAGTCCGAATAAATGAACAATAGAAGTTTGAGGGCCTTTCTGGGGGTGAGGGTGAGATTGATGACCCCAGGGAGACCCCCGGAGTGTTGATCCCAATTGAAGAGGTTGAAACACATTGTTTGGAAGAAGGCAAAAGTGTCAAGATAGGGTCGAAGATGCCGCCAATATTGAAACAAGAGATGTTGAAATTTTTGAAAGACCATCAGCACGTTTTTGCTTGGTGCAATGCTGATGTTACTGGAGTTCCATCAGAGGTGATATCCCATCACCTATCTGTCCGAAGAGATGTGGCACCAGTGGTTCAAAAGAGAAGAGCTTTCTCGAAAGAAAAGGCTGATGTCATAGTACAAGAGGTTGACAGACTCACAAAGATGGGGCATATTAAAGAATCTCAGTACCCCTTGTGGACTGCAAATCCTGTCATGGTGAAGAAGAAAAATGGCAAGTGGCGCATGTGCATTGACTTCACAGATCTTAATAGAGCTTGCCCAAAAGATTTGTATCCGGTCCCCCGGATAGATCAGCTAGTAGACTCTACTTCGGGGAACAAACTGCTCTCCTTCATGGATGCCTTCTCCGGGTACAATCAGATCCAAGTAGATCCAAAAGATCAAGAACATACCACGTTTGTCACTAATAGGGGTCTACATTGCTACAAGGCGATGCCTTTTGGCTTGAAAAATGCTGGGGCTACTTATCAAAGATTAGTCAACAAGGCATTTGCTGGTCAAATTGGAAGAAATATGGAGGTTTACATTGACGATATGATGGTGAAAAGCGTGGATGAGCAGCTGCACTTGTCCGATCTCCAAGAAACTTTTGCCAACTTGGCAAAAGTGAATTTAAAACTAAACCCCGAAAAGTGTGTGTTCGGAATACAGTCCGGGAAGTTCTTAGGGTATATCATCAGTGAACATGGAATACAGCCTGACCCGGACCAACTCAATGCCTTATTCCAAATGGAGCCTCCTCGAAATATTAGAGAAGTACAACGATTAACGGGGAGATTGGCTACTTTGAACAGGTTCATCTCCAGGTCTTCGGACAGGTGTGCTCCATTCTTTCAAACTTTGAACGGGGCCAAGGGGTTTGAATGGACCCCACAGTGGGGTGAGGCATTCAATAAAATCAAGAAACATCTCTCCTCTCCTAAAACTTTGTTCAAACCAGTTGATGGGGAGACTCTTATTGTGTATCTGGCCGTTTCAAGTTGTGCCCTCAGTGCTGTGTTGGTAAGGGAGGTTGATAGTTGTCCATACCCAGTGTACTACATCAGCAAAAGCTTGATTGATGCTGAGAAGCGTTACTTGAAACTCGAAAAACTGGCATTAGCTCTGGTAATAGCTGCAAGAAAAATGAGGCCTTACTTCCAGGCTCATCCTATCGTCATCCGGACCTCTTTCCCTTTAAAGAATGTCCTTCAAAAGGCAGATATTTCAAGCAGAATGACGAAGTGGTCAGTGGAGTTGGGGGACTTCGACATAGACTTTGCCCCCCGAACAGCAGTAAAAGCCCAAGCTGTGGCTGATTTTCTGGTTGAATTCCACTCCGATAGGGATTCAGAGCAACCTACTGATTCAAAAGACAAGAAAGTGTGGATTGTCCGAACAGACGGAGGGTCTAGCACCATGGGATGTGGGGCCGGAATATATCTCACTTCCCCATATGGGGATAGCATGGACCAGGCTATTTGTTTTGCTTTCAGGGCGTCTAATAACCGAGTCTGAATACGAAGCAGCTATAGCCGGGTTGAAATTGGCCCACATCTGTGGGGGCTAAAAGGGTCAAGCTTCTGAGTGACTCCCAGTTACTTGTCCACCATGCCTTAGGCCAATCTGAGGCTAGAAAGGAGCAGTTGGTAAAATATTTACTCCTCCTAAAAAATGAAGCGTTAAAGTTTAAAGCTGTTATCTATGAGCATATTCCCCGGGCAGAAAATGAGCTAGCAGACTCATTGGCAACAATAGCATATACGGAGTCCTACCCATGGATCCATGTGCTTGAAAGCCCTTCTATTCAACTCAGTGAGGGTGGAAAAGAGGAGATTTTTGAAATACAAGTGAGCCGGCCTCAAGACTGGAGGTCTCCTCTCATACAATATCTGTCCAATGGTATTATACCCTCAGATAAGTCACAAGCCAGAACATTGAAACACAAGGCTCGTGGTTTCATTATGTTGAGAGAAGTGTTGTACAAAAAATCCTATAGTAAACCTCTCATACGCTGTTTAGGGGATAATGAGTCACAGATGGTCCTCTCCGAATTGCATGATGGTGAGGGATCAGCCCATTGTGGATTCAGAGCTTTAACAAGAAGAGTGTTACTCTCCGGATACTATTGGCCATCAATCATGAAAGATGCCAAGGAGCTGGTAAAAAGGTGTGACCCATGTCAGAGGTACAACAATGAAATTCATGTACCAGCCATTCCCTTGGAGTCAATTTCTGAGCCCATCCCTTTTGCTCGATGGGGATTGGACTTGGTTGGGCCTCTCCCTGTGGCGTCCGGAGGGCGTAAAACTATAATTGTGGCCATTGACTACTTCTCGAAGTGGATAGAAGCAGCCCACCTGGCAGGGACAACATCAAAAGCTGTCATAAAATTTATTCTGTCCAACATATGTTGCAGATTTGGTGTCCCACAGAGGATAACAACAGACAATGGGCCACAGTTTGACAATAGAGAAATGGAAAGCTTTTGTGCTTCAAGGGGTATACAGCACTGCTTTTCTTCACCTTTCCACCCACAAGCCAATGGGCAGGTTGAAGTGGCTAATAGAACTATACTGTCCGGGTTAAAGAAAAATTTGGAAGGGGCTGCTGGGAAGTGGCCTAGTTATCTACAAGAGGTCTTATGGGCCTACCGGACAACACCTGGGGCTACAACACAAGAATCCCCCTTTGCTTTGGTCTATGGAATGGATGCAGTAGCTCCCATAGAGAAGACACTCCCATCCTTTTGTGTTCATAACTTCTCCGGACACGCTAATGAGATGGCAATTAGAAATCAGCTTGATTTGATCGAAGAAAGGCGGGTTAAAGCTCGTCTTAGAATTGCACACTATCAGGGCTTGATGAGAAGCAGGTTTGCTTCTAAAGTTAAAAGGAGAGATTTCCAACCAGGAGATAAAGTATTAAGGAAGGTCTTCTTGCATACTAAAGAAAAGCTCTTCGGAAAGCTGGCCCCAACTTGGGAGGGTCTGTATACTGTGGTTGAAAGAATCAAGCCTGGGACTTATTGGTTGGAAGACAAAGATGGCAGGGTCTTAACTCACCCTTGGAATATTGAACACCTTCGAATGTACTTGGAATAACACTTGTGTAAATATTTACTTGTTTAAACATCCATGTAAATATTTGGGGGCATACCTTCCCCTCTTCGGTGGCACGGAGAGCTTTCAATGAAATTTGGTGCATTCTTCAAAATTTTCTAAGTATTTTCAAAATTTTATCTCTTATCATACTACCCGGACTAAAAGATCTAAGGGCTATTTAAATTCTAGCCAAAGAGTCTTAATACTCTCACAATACAATCGAGCTACTTAAATTCCAGCTATCTAAACTAAAACAAATAATGAAAGAAGAGGATGGTTGAGCAAAATAAAAACATTCATTCAACAACTTAAAATTGCCTTGGCCTTCCAAGGACTTTTTGAACAAGTTTGGGTACAACACAAAAAATCTGTCCGAATAATACGGACACCATCACAAAAAGAGTGCCTTGGCCTTCCAAGGACTTTAGTTTGAATGAAAGATAAAAAAAATAAATTATAAATTAAGGTTGAGCCTTCGAAGATGGCTCGCCCTCATCTGTTTTCTCGCCCTTGATGTCGCTCCTCTCTTCGACTATTTTCTTGCCCTTGGGATCAATCTCTTCTTCGCCTGGGCTCTCTCCGGTTTCCTCTTCATTATCAGACGAGGACTCACTGGAATATCCCTCGTCAACCATAGTATAATATGGAAGGTCATCATCATCCACATAGCGCTATAAGCTCCCAGTCTCCTCTTCGGGAATTTTTCGTGAAACAGGAGAACCATATCAGACTTCACCCTTTGAATCATTAGCTCCTCGCTTTGTATCATCTCCCTGGCATAGGCGTTGATCTTAGCCTTGATTGTGGCCTCTTGGTCCCTCACCAAAGCAGCCTTCTCTTCAGCAGCCCGAGTCACTGTATTTTCTAATGCGATCTTGTCAGTGGTCAGGTTGGTGATGAGCTTCTCCTTTGCTGCAGTTTCTCCCCTTGAGGTTGTCAGGTCCTTCTCCAGTCCGGACAACTTATCCTGAAGGTCTTTTATGGTTTCTTCTAAGGTGGCAACTTTTGTGTTGCTTTCATTTTGCTTCTTCTTCAACTCCTCGTTTGCTTCCTTAAGCAAGTCAACATTGGTGGTGGCAGTGCGGAGGTCTCCGGACAGCTTTTCCTTATCAGACTTGAGGTCTTTGATAGTGTCTGCTTGAATCCGGACTTGCCTCTCCAATGTGAGAACTAGATGCACATTGCTAAGTAGAGAGTGGGCTATAGTGTCCTTCTCACTAGAAACCATGAAAGTCTTACCATTAAAATTGACCGTATTAGAGCTGCTCGGAGGGATGTAGGGCCCTGCAAACTCGTCTCTGGGCAGGCCAAGGAAATATTCACCAAGTCCACCCAGACCGGTGATGTCTACTTCATCCAAATTAAGCTCTCCCCCTCAACCTCATCAGTATGGAATTCTCTTGGAATCTCTTCTTGAAAATCCCCTGGGATCTCTTCGGCCAGTGTCGGGTCAGTAGGGAAAGAGGGCTCCGGGTCCCGGAGAGCAAGCTCATCCCCTTGGGAAGTCTTTTTCTTCTTGGCTTCCCTATCAGCACTTTCACTTGCTTGCTTGCGAGTCCTCTTGGATGCCCTTGGAGGTTTTGGGAGGTTCACTTCCTGCTTCTCGCTCTCCTGCTCCACCACTTGTAAAAGGGCTGCATCAATTTGAACTTGTGTTGGCCCCTCTGGATCTGTTGGGGCCTCCTTCTCAGTATCACCTGCCACCTTCTTGCCTCTTCTTCTGCCCTTCATTTTTCTTGGGGCTTTGGCCCGAGCAAGAAGATACAGTGTCCCATCCAGCTCGTGGGACCTTCTCAACACAATGTCTTCATCAGGCTGGGTGGCGAGCTCCTCCCAGGTTAGGTCTCTCCGACCTGTTGTGTTCCACAGGTGGGACCTTGCTAGGTTTCCAGTGGTGAAGGCCTTATGGAATCGGTTCTCCCAGTTCTCTGCAGCCCATGCATTGATCTTGCCACAGGTAGTCTGTCCGGCCTTCAGGTAGTCCCCGAACTCCTTTGGCAGCTCTGTTAAAACAAAAGAGAAATTGGTTAGTACAATAAAGAAAAGAGAAATTCGAACAGAAACTTGAAGTAAAAAAAAACTTACGATCACTCCTCCACCAACTCCTGAGAAGGCTTGGATTCTCTCCGACCTTGATTTTCTTGCCGTTTTCCCATGAGCCACTGACAAACAAGAATTGGCTCCTCCATTTGCTCTCCGACTCCAGGAGATCATCAACAGCTTTGAGATCGTTCCCCATGTTGAAATGTTAGAAGGGGAACTGATGGTGCTTGCACAGGTTGGCCATTGCAGCAAACTCTTCCATAGGAAGAGGGATCCCTGATAATCTGGATGCCATAATGCATGACATCAAGGTAAACCAACCATTGGGGCTTAGCTGTGATGGGCAGAGTTTGACCAGGTGGAAGTAGTGCACGATCTCCGGGTCTAGTGGGAACCTGAGTCCCCAGTTAAATAGCTCCGTAAAGAAGACTATTTCATTCCTTTTACAGTCCATCGGGGTCTCCAGAGGTATGGATAAATGCATACTTGGTCTTCTGCAAGGCCAAGAGGTACTTGAACTCAACTTTGTGGAAGCACGGCCCCACTCTTCCTTCAAGGCACTCCGGCAGGTCCGGGCGCCTCAGATACAAATTTTCCTTCCCTTTTTTTGCAACAGCAGGAGTGGTATCAGCCTGTCCAGAGGACTCGAACTCAAAGGGGACCTCTTCAGTAGAGTCCTCCATTCTCTCCTCCATAATTGTTGGAGGGACTTCTGTGGAAGTGGTTCGGGGAGGATTAGTGCTTGGCATAGCCTGCCCTCCGGACTGTTGCCTGCCCGTATTTATCTGACTTCTCACCTCGAGTTGAGTTTCTGAGGCAGAAGATTCTTTGGGGGGTGCCGGGCTGCTGGCCTCCGGACCGGACAGCCTCTCCCGGGGAGCTCTAAAGGGCACTCCAGACCCAGAGTCACTATTCTTTGTCCCCGATTTTGAGGGAGTATTTTTGGAATTTATCCCCTTGACTAACCGGCTTGGCCTCTTGATGACTAATTTATCCGGAGAGTGGTCAGAATCAGACCCCATGGCAATGAAAGATGATTTTTTCCTAACACTTGTAGCGGTAACTCCTGGTTCAACAACAGGTATTGACTCCTGAACCGATGAACCAGATACTATGGGAGAAAGGGTGGATTGGAAGAGCTTTCTGGGCTTGGTACCTTTTGAAGAAGATGAGCCTCTATCAGATTCTGCAACAGAGGAGGCTGGTTTCTCGATAGGAGACGATGGTAGCCCTGCTGCTAGCCGTTTCTCCTTCTCGACCCTTTGTGCTTTCTCCAACTCCGAAAGGTTGAGCCAACCGCCTTTGATCAATGCTGTTCTTGCTGTAAACATAAATAAGCCAAGGAAGTTTTTGTTCCAGAGAGATAAAGCTCTGGGTGAAATTGCAGAGTAAATTTGAGAGAGATAGTGAAAACAATGAAAAATGACTGAGAATTTATAGTAAATGTGAAAAAAAGGAGTTGATTCCTATGAGAATCCGAAAAGTTGGGTAATGATTAAAAGACGGTGCTGATGTCATAATTGGCAATTAAAGAGGTTACTTGTAAAAGAAGATTATGCGAAATTCAAGGTGAAAAAACGGCTGGAATGGCCAATCAAAATGCGACACGTGTCCCACTAAATCTGGCAAAACCCGTTTGGAATTCGTAACGTTTAACCTGTCCGAGTATACCCACAAGTCTGTCCGGATTAAGAACCACTTCATTCAATCAGACTGTTTTTCAGTTCTTTGACAAGGACACTTGTTCAAACATCTAAAAAAGGGGCTCCTGGTGAGTCCGAATTCAGCATGCTCCCCAGAAGGACAAATCAACCTAAGTCTCTACGAATACCGGACGGGCTACAGGCATATAAATCGGACAGATCATTCGGACCGGACAGATCACTTCGAACACTGTAAACTTAAGGCTGTTCGAACTATGACTAAAGTACTAAAAAACCTAAACACTTCCTGACTAAGCTACCTGCCCTCCTGCTTGGAACTCATGGGTCTTTAAACGTGACCCGGGTCCATTAAACATGACCCGAAAGCCCGTAAGGGCCCAAACATCATACTATAAATACCCAACCACCAGCATTAATTATGGGTAAGAAAAATTAACTGCTGCCAAGCTGCTTAATTATCTCTCCACCGTTAAACATCCTCACACCACCGTTAAACACCCTCACACCACCGTTAAACACCCTCACACCACCGTTAAACACCCATATACCACCTTGAAACTCCACTTAAAATTACTAGCCTACCCTCAGGCGATTATTATCCACACCATAGTACTGGATGGAATATTATATAAAAAGGCATTGAGCGGGCCATTGTTACGATGTTTAAGTAAGCAACAATCACAAGAAGTATTATCAGAATTGCATGATGGTGAGAGGTTAGCTCATTGTGGGTTCAAAGATCTTTCACGTCGATTTTTACTTGCAGGGTTTTATTGGCCTACAATCATGAATGATGCTAAGAATTTAGTTAGAAGTTGTGATACTTGTTAGAGATTTGCTAATGCTATTCACATACCATCAGTACCGTTTATGTCTATAACTGAGGCGGTACCATTTGATAGATGGGGGATTGATCTGGCGGGACCTTTCCCAATGGCGTATGGAGGAAGACATATGATAATTGTAGCAGTGGATTATTTTACAAAGTGGGCAGAGGCAGAACCATTATCAAGGACAAAAACAATAGATATGCTCAAATTTATTGTGAACAACAAGCATCTGTTGTCGTTTTGGAGTTCCTCGGAGGATTATAACAGATAATGGCCCTCAGTTTAATAACAAGGAGATGGCTTCATTTTACACTTCAAATGAATTCAACAATGCTTTTCAACGTCTTTTCATCCTCAAGCTAATAGGCAAGTGGAAGTAACAAATAGAACAATTTTAGATGGCTTGAAGAAGAATTTGATGGGGGCAGCAGGAAAATCGCCAAACTATTTACAAGAGGTACTTTAGGCTTATCAGACAACTCCTAAAGAGGAAACAAAGGAGACTCATTTTGCTTTAGCATATGGAATGGACGTAGTCAGGCCCGTAGAATTTACGATGTCGTCTTTTAGAATAACCCAATATTCTGAAAGGACTAATGATGAAGTTCGAAGAGAGAATTTGGATATGATTGAGGAAAAAAGAGTTCGAGCTTATTTGAATGTAATTCACTATCAAACTCTTTTGAGAAATAGATATGATTCGAAGGTGAAGAGAAGATATTTTAAAGAAGGTGATAAGATGTTGAGAAAAGTATTCTTGCACACAAAGGAGAAGAACCTCAGAAAAATGGCTCTGAACTGGGAAGGGCCTTATGTGATTGCTGAAAGGATAAAGTCGGGGTCCTATCGTCTTTTTTATTTCAAGAGGAGGATGCTTCAGCACCCATGGAATATACAACACATGAAGCTTTATTGGGAGTAGATATGTTTTTGTACTTTGGAATTATTACTTTTGAGTGACGCACTCTTTCTTATCTTGTTGGCCCAGTAAGGTTTTAACGAGGCGTCGTGTACATATTCAATATTATCAATAAAGTTTGTTTTTGGCCAATGGTTGTTTACATATGTTTGAATACTATCTTAACAAATCATCATAGACTGATCATCTTTGAGGTTGGTTAAGAGTAGAATGTTCCGAAGTGTTTATAACACTTTTTGAAGAAACAATCATGTTTAATAACTATATAATATATTTTTTCGAAGTGACAACTTAACAGCACATTGAGAATTTCTAAAGAGCCACCATGTTCATCAATTTGATTTTTAAAGGTATTTGAGGTGTTAAGTTTACAATTTATAATTATATGTTAAAAATTTGAAGTATTTGAGTCATGCCTTTTTTAAAATTTAGGTGTCGAATAATATGTGAAAAGAATATAAAAACAAGGAAACCGTTCGTCGATTAGATTAATACTTTGGAAGTACAAAAAGAAATTTTTTAATCTAACAAACACAAAAAAATGATAAAGTTAATCAGACAACTCTTCCACTTTGGACGATTCTTCTTCTGAGGATGATGAATCATGAATAGGATCGAAAGCTTCACTTGGGCGTTTCTCCTCAGGAATATTGTTCCAAAAACTTATGAGGTCGATTTTTGGATAAGTGGCATGAAGTTCTCGAAGAAGGAGAATGGCTGTTTCTTCTTTTCCGGTGTTAATAGCAGCTACCATGTCTTTTGAAAGTTCAGTTTCAGCAGCAGCAACAACAACAGTTTTTTCCACTTCGAAATCTTTCTTCAATTTAGCTATCTCCTCGATCAGTTCTTTATTTTTTTTCTCACAAAGAGTAAGAGTCGGTGGCCAGTTCAGTAGCATAATCAGTCTTGAGCTTATTTATTTCCTTTTCATGAGAATTCGTCAGCGATTCTGTCTCAACTATGTATGTGATTCGTAGATGATTCTTCATGCAAAGAGCACCTTTTATGAGTTCGGACCTTGCCACTTCGTACATGTGAAATTGATCAACCATTTTGCTGTGCAAGTTATCTCTAAATTTTTTATCAGCTTCGTAAGACTCTTTGTAATAGACCATATCTTTAGCCAATTGATTTAGATGGTTTTGAGAAGCTTCGACTTGGGAAGCAAGTGCTTTTGCTGCAATATCAAGATCGTTAAATGGTTGAAGTGCAACAACGATTGCAGGATTTGAAGGGGCAAGCGTCAATTATGTTTCTGATGAGCTAGGACGTTTAATCATATCTAAAGTGGTGATGAGAGCAGGAGGACAGATAATTTCTGGAGACGCCTCGGCAGGTGTTGGTCTTCCAAAGTTAAGCATATGATTTTGGATGACTTGAAGAACATGATCATCTTCACCAGTTTGTGCTTCAGTGTTCTCAAAATTAATGAACATATCAGGATCGAAGTTTTCAGCAGCCTAATTTTCATTAGTAGCACTATCTTCGATGATGATCACAATGTTCTCTTTGGTTGTTTGTTCTTCAACCAAAGGGTTTTGTTGGTTTTGTTGGTTTTCAACAGTGTTTTCATCTTCATCGACTAGTGTATATGAAGTGATTCTCGCCTGTTTCCTTTTCTTTCTATGAGAACTGGAAGAAGCTTTCGTTTTCTTTGAAGATGGTTCTTGATCTTTTCCCTCTTTGATGGGTGAGAGAGCCTGCTCAGCATTTTTTCTTTTTCGAGGCTTTGGCTTTGATGGAGTTGAGGCTGGCACCAGATGTGTTAGCTATCTTTTTATCTTTCTTTTCTTTGATAACTTTTTCTTTCTTCTTTTTTGGTAAATGACTTTCTAATCTGTTGCGAATAGAAAGAAAGAGTTTACAATCAGGATCAATTAACCTTTTGCAGACTATCTTCGGATTAGGCTCTAACATCGAATTTCGAGGTGGCAATGCACCTTTTGAGATTGGGAACATGTGGCAGTTGCGGAAGTTGATGGGCTGGAAAGCAGTATGGAACGCATTATTCCATTCTTTTTCAGCCCAAACAGAAACTTTTTGGAAAATGTCCTTAGCAGTTGGTTGACGCGCTGAATAACGACTCAAAATTTCTGAAATAATCATTTAGGTAGGAATTTAAAGAAAGAGGAAGGAAAAAAAATAAAATATTTCAGAATGTGAAAATTTCGAAGTGCTTACGTTTGCTTCTCTAGATGAGATGTAGCTTTGAACGATTGGCATCAGAAATTTCTTTACCATTCTCCCATGCTCCTCATATTAAAATGAATATTTGCTTCCAGAATTTGTTAGCTTCTAAGAGGTCGTCGATGACATTTACCAGGGTGAGGTAGTAAAAAGGGAGTTCAGACATTTCAACAGTTGAATTAAGGAGATGAAATCCTTAATGCTGATGGGAATCTGAGATAGTCGAGATGTCACAATCATTGACTAGGGTAAACCATTGATTCGGTGTCACCTGAGTAAGGCACAAGTTAAGGAGTTCGAAGTATTCCATGATCATATGATCTAGTGGAAACCGAAGACCCCAATTGATGATTTCGGGGTAGACTACTAGCTCGTCATCGTTCCATTTTAAGGGAGTTTCTCCTTCTTTAAGCAGTCGAAGAGTTATATTATCTCTCATTCCCCATTGTTTTTTTAGATCTGAAGCTTGACTATCATTTTAATAAATATATCGAACCTTTTTCAGAGCAATGATATACTTAGCTTCAAGACTCCTTAAGTTGCTGCCAATTATAGCTCTTTTTTCTTCGGAAATAAAGCAAGTGTCTTTTGCTTCATGAGGCTTATGGGTAGTTACTGATTTCCCATCATCGGATTCAGCTTCGAGAACGGTTCTGGTAGCCTCAGATTCAGCTTCGTTGGCATTCGATCTTTCTTCTCGAGGTTGTTGAGGTGTTGGATTAACAGCTTCTGATAAAGGGTTATTTGTTCGAGGAACTTCCTCAGTTACTTCTCTCTGAGGAGTAGCTTCAGTAACTGGATTCGAAGGGGAAGAAGTTGGGATAATTTCTGATTCGTCTCCCATGGCAATAAAAGTTCTTCTTCTTCTTCTGGTTATTGAAGAATGATTCGAAGAGGGAATTTTTTATTTTTGTTTTAAAGGAGATCATTCACTAATAAAAGGAGAAATATTAATTTGAGATTAAGAGGCTCCAGGTGTTTTAGGACTTTGGATTTTGGATGAGGAATGTTCTTCGAATAAAGGAGAAGGAGGGATAGCATGAGCTTTAGTTGGATCCAAATTACCGTAATAGGTTGTTTTGGTGGTTATTCCAACAGGAGAGCTATTGATTAATCCTGCAGCTCTATATTCCTCTGCTTTTTGGGTAATGCAGAAGTAGTCATATGATCCAAAGACTAAGTTGTTGTCAGGTTCTAGAGATTCTAATTTCTTGGGTATGTTAGCTTTAGATTTTCTGGTTCTCGGTTTATTTCTCATAAACCAGATGAAGGTTGATCAAAGAAGATGAAGGTTGACCAAAAAGTTTGGTTTTTTCTGATGTATATACTGGGAAAAAGGAGCAACACGATGAAGGTAGCCAAGTGCTTTGAGTTTTCTCTGAAATGATTTGTGTTATGAGAATAAAAAAATGAGGCTAATGATTGAATTTATAGAAAGAAGAGGAGACATGTGAAGATTAAAGGACTAGTCATAGGGTAGAACACAAAGCGCTGGGAGGACTAAAAGCTTGACATCTGTCAGGCTAGGTATCTATCTATGGGTTAATAGTTATAAAGTAATGATGGATTCGAAAGGCTATACGAAACTGTTACTTTTGTATATTGTTTGGATAAAATTCGAGGAGTACATTTTGAAGGTTTTTAAAAGTTTAACTTCCACAATGATTCGAGGCGTTTTATTTCCATAGGGTTCCGTGGAGGCTTATTGGCCTTAGGAATTTCTCAAGTTTTAGTCACTTTTAATTGGTATGAATTTTTTGACACCGGTTCGAATGGTTGCTTCATGTGGTCGCTTTGAATTATTGCTTTATGTGGTCGCTTTGAATGGTTGTTTCTAGTGGTTGCTTCGAATGATTGGTTCGAGTTTATTTTGCAACAACTGACATGGAATATGGAAGAATTCGAAGATATTTTAGTTCTCATTGATTTACTGACATGAGAACTAGGAGGGCTTCTGATATAGAAGTAGGATTTTGAGGATTAAATTGTAAATAATATAAATTTAAGGGTTAAACTGTAAATAATGTAAGTTTAGTCCTTAAATTACATGTAATATAAGTGTTAGAGAACATTTGTGATTATGTGTAATTATTGCAGACGAAATAGCAATTTATCCTCTTTTGTAACATATTTCACTCTAAGGCTAAGTATTGGCTCCTCTATATAAAAGGCAAGGCTAACTTAATAAAGGGGTTGAATACTTTTTCTCTGGAACTCATTTGTACTTGAACTTTCTCTCTCTAAAAACTCTCTAACTCTTTCTCTCTCTAGATTTCTCTCTTAACAATTTACTAAGGCGAAATATTAACTCATCACTAATATCTACGTAGTTGTGGATCTAGTTGATTGAGAAACACTTAGAGAAACTATTATAATTTTATTTGAAGCTTCAAATGCTAATTTAGTTAGTGGAGAAACTAGTTACAAGTATTAGTTTTTTTTGTCACAAGAAAAAATAAATTGATATTCTTTGTTAGGTGATGAAATTGTACATTACAAGATAAAATTATAACTTCTTATTACAAGAATACAATCTCAATGAGATGTTCATGGAGACTGTATGAATCAATTGATACGTACATTTGTTTCATGGTCAGTAAGAATTATACATGATATCATATTTGTGGGACTAGTTTTCACAAGGAAAGCAAGAAGCATTTGACACCATATTGGATTGTTAAAGAGATACATGAGTGTATTAGATCCAAACATGATATGACAATCAAAAGCATACAATTTATTGTTAAAAATAACTATCGTTTTGATATCTTGAATCACATTTCATTGATTGATTTCGAGAAAGCTAAAAAGGCATTTAAAGATATTGTTCCACTTTCTTTGATCTAATTAAATAATACTTCAAATTATAGTCCTGGAATCACATTTAAAGATATTGTTCCACTATCTTTGATCTAATTAAATGAGGAATCACATTTCATTGATTGATTCTTAATGTTACAAATGACTAATCACTCGAATATAGTCCTAGAATTAACATTTTCAAATGACGTTTCACATAATTTGGGTCTTGTCTCCAAGGTTTACATTATTGTTGTTCAATTTTATTTCTTAATGAAATGTTTTTACTGGGAAACATAAATGACTATTATTATCCAATATAGCTAAACATGGTAACAATAATGAGAAACAAGCCTTATTTTGAAATTCAAAACATGATAACATGCTAATGTTGTAACTACTAAAAATGAAAAGACTAAACTGAAAATATACAGGAGATATGAAACATGAATAACTAATGAATGAAAAATGTGAAACATTCTAATTACTAAATATTAATTGTGAAACAATACTAATTTGTAAATGCGAAACAATATAACTATTAAACGCAAAATCAAAATACAAAACATAGATAACTATTAAATGCAAAATGTGAAACAAAACTAAAAAATAAATGCAAATGAAAACACAACTAACTACTAAATACAAAATATAAAATATTCGAACTACTTAATGAGAAATGTGAAATAATATACTTGTAAACACAGAATAAGACAACTATTAAATACAAAATTCAAAAACGCCTAACTTGCAAACGTGGAATATGAAAAAATGTTGTATTTATTAGTTATTCTTCTTTCACAATTGTGTAAATATTTGTCCGGTCGTGTATGTTATTATTGTGTTAGAACATTATGATAATTGACTATAGTTTCTTTAGATGTTGAAACCTCACTTATTGGATCATCAAATCACATTCATTGTTATCATGAGTACTGCATATATTATCTGGGAATTCAAAGTATACATTGAGTCATAAGTCCATAAAATTTAAGGCAATGATGGTTCACAAGCTTAAAAAATATTCTTATGCTCATACTTAGAACATGTACACTATATACATGGACTAATTTATTGATGAAAGATGTTTAAAAGTTGTTAATTTTTTAGAACAAATATGCATATTCATTTTTCAAAGGCAAACGGTACGGTTTCATGGCCTCTAGTTTAGCGAATATTTTTAACCATCATAACAAACATTTATGTATTCTTCCTATATTGGAGTTAATTGACAAGATTATAATTTAACTTATAATTCAAATATTTAGACAATATGTGAAAGGTCTATATTAGACTAGTGAATTATGTCCTCAATTTGAAAAGAAGTTTAAGACCAATGTCAAATAGGCCCTCAATGGCTAATTCGTGTGTTTTCACTAATTTTTACGAATTTATGTTGGAACCTTTTATGGTTGTTGATTGATTCGGTTTCAACTGTTCTTATGGTATATGAAAATTTGATGTTTTTATCGTGCGCTCATACTTTGGCTATCATACGTAAGACTCAAGAAAATCTTCTAAAACACGCTGAGTCGTTCTATTAGCAAGGTGTTATAATGTAACTTATTCAAATATCATACACACCTTAACTATTGTTGGTGAAACATCTACTTCTATTGAATCTTCAAGAATTATTTCCCCAAATTTAAAAATATGAGGGAAAGACCTAAAAAGAAACGTATTCCATCTAGAGGAGAAATACTAAAATATAGTCGTTGAGCAAAAGTCGGTCATAATATAATATTATGAGAAAAGTCTTATAAGATTAATGTCATTTGATAATATTAATCATCAAAGTTTTTCTTTAAGTTTATTTTAATTTCTAAAATATTAACTGTTATTTGTGTGATAAAAGATGAAATTCGAAATGCATAAGATGAGACATATTAAATGCGAAATGACATATAATTTTTTTTAAATATATAAGTATGCAACTAGATAAAATGTAAAATATGAAACATTAATTTATCTAGTTTCGAAATGCAAAACAAGGTAGATTGAAAATGCGAAACGTGAAATGATAGTTTACATCTGTACGGGAAGCCAGATAAATGGTGAAATGTTAAACATTGATATTTCTAAATGTGAAATAAGATTTCAAGTAAATATTAATGTGAAATATATTATCCAAATGGCTAAGTGTAGAGTCAGATAAATTATGAAAAGTGAAATATTAGTTTGCCTGAATGTGAAATGCAAAATAAGAGGTACATAGTAAATGTGAATGTGAAATAATGAACCTATATGCAAAATGTCAAACAAAATTCAAATCCAATATTATTCAATGCTATATTTATACAACAATTATCATCAAGATCTATTTGTGTGTCGATTATTGAGAAAAATATTAAACATATATGATTTCCTGAGTATCAATATTATTCTAATAGATGCCTGAAATTTGACAAGTTTCAATATAACTCTAGCATACTCACAAACCAGTACGCCACAATTACTAGGTCTTCTTTATTGTTGTGGGATAACTCTTTTCCTCTTTAACTTTATTGCTAGTTTTGATGTCAAAAGTTTATTACGGACGAGGTAATCAGTCGACAAATTTATATAAATAATAGGTTTATAAATGATGAATTCTGAAATTAAATATGAAATGCAAAACATGTATATTTTCAAATATGGAATGCGAACCAAATGCGAAATGCGAACCAAATGCGAAATGCGAAACATGTATGATTGCAAAATATGAAATATGAAACAAGCCTAATATCAAATATCACTTGTGAAATAAAGTATAGCTACAAATTATAATTTTTATTTTTGGTTTTATCTGTAGTGTATTTTAAAATTTTCACCAATCAGTTTAAGTTTATCATTGCTCCACTATCGAAGTCTATTATCATTCATGTACAATGGTTGATTCAAATTCAAGGTGCCAATGTGAAAACTAGAATAAGAACGAACGTTTCTTTATAAATTTTTAGGTAAAATTTTTCATCTATTTCTTTAATATATATTCCTCTCATGATCAATGTATATATTTAGATAACACTTTAGCAACAATATTGGATTTAATATTCTATAACTATTGTAACAATTAAAGATGCTTCCATTGCATGTCCATAAACATGTATGCAGAATCATTTTCGTGAAAGAAATTAGTAAATATAAAAATAAATAACATGTAAAATGAAAAGTAATTATGAATAAAATGCAAAAAAATGAAACTTTAAATCAAATAAATACAAAATGAAAAACTAGTCGTGAATTAAATGTGAAATGAGAAATGTTTATTAATACAAATGTGAAAGTAGTTAGAGAAAAAATGTTTACTTTATAGTCAAGTTGGTCTTCTCTGGCTATCTCCATCATATTACTCACATTAGTTTGAAACGATATTTTTAAACCGACTATATCATCAGATCATTATGATTTTCCTCTATTTTAATCTTGTCTAATTTGTGGTGGATGATGACATAATTATCCGAAGGGAAAATCATATAAAGAAATTATCTAAACAATATTTATTTTATAATGTATTATATATATATATATATATATATATATATATATAATCAAAATTTATTTATTTATTTACAAATGAACTTTGGGCTAATGGGATTCGGACTTTAGGTTTAGGTAAATAGAAATTGGTCCATGTACTTTGTTTGGCCTATTGGGTCTATTGGACTTAATTAGCATCTAAATCGATTTTGAAGACATTTATCACTGGCTTGAGACAAGAACATTAAGGTTGTTTTATATGAATTTCAAAGCCATGAGATGAGATTTGTGTTATTTATAAATATAAAGGACCACACTATAATTTATCTCTTTATGTAACCGATTCAGTTAAAGTCATCTTGCATACTTATAATTAAGGAAGGAGACAATGAATAAAGGGTTTGATTTTTTACTTCTTGAAATAGATTCTGCTTTGTTGTTTTTTTCTCTCTAGAAATTTAGTTCTCTCTCGATACTTTCACTTTATTTTCCATAAGAACAAATTTAATTTAATTTATTCATAAGGATATCTCTAACACTTAACAGTGGCGACTAGGGTGGGAGAGAAATTAAGGTACCTAGATAGCGCATATAAAACCAGAAAAGATAAAATTAATAGTTAATTGTATTGCTTCTAATGGAACCATAAGAGACAAGAGCTGATCCAGCAGTTCGTGAAGCAATTGAAGCAATTTAAGTCAGATTTACACAAGGAAGAAGGTCGAGGTAATAGTCAGGATCCTGAGCAATATGATTAATATGACATTTGAAGACAGAATGAATCAGCTATTACAAAAAATAACTGTTTTAAATGAGGAATACGTTCGAAGAGAGCAACAAATTCAGTCTAGTATATTGAAATCCGAAGTACGACCAATTGAGGAAAAAATGAGTTGGAAAATCAATCTGATGAATCCTATACAGCTCATCGAATTCGAAGTGATCATAAAACATCAAACTTTCAGTCAGACATGGAATAACTTTCTTCGCAAAAAGATAAAATGATAAATAACAATATATTTCATCTAGTGATAACGACTTTTCTAGCTCGAAGTCTGAGGGTCATTTGTTTAGACAAAGAAGGTACCAAAATTCTTCGAAGGGTAACGAAGTTGGCATCGAAATTTAGATAAAGAATATAAATTAAAGAAGGAAAGTAAGCCTCAACATGTAAGGGACAATTTCTTTTATGAGGGGAATATGACTAATCAATACTTTAACACCGTGGATCGAAACGTGTACGTAATAATGGGAACTAAAGGAGATAATCAATATATGCAATGAGTAGATTGGAGAAATGCTTCTTTATCTGTTGATATCAGGTCAATACCACTTTAAAGACGTTTTGATATTTCAAAAGTAGAGAAGTTGGACGGAATACAAGATCTCGATGACCATATTGAACAGTTCAAGAATTATATGATGAATTATATGATGATGATGATGATGATAGGATGGTTTGTAGATCGTTGTCGCAAATGTTTTAGGGTATTGCTTTGAAGTGGTATAACAGGATTCCAATGGGATCTATTACCAATTTTAGAATTTTGCATACAACATTTCAAAAATAATTTGTAGGGAGTAAGAAAATACGAGCCAATGACGACACAATTATACCATGCAAACAAATTGGGGAAAAGTTAAAAAGACTATACTAGACGGTTTATATTCACGAAAACAGAGTTGGAGGATTGTGAATAACTTGTCACTATGGCAGATTTTAGAAAAGATTACTTCCAGAGGATACAGCAAATAAGACTACTAGAAGAAGAGGGTTGACATTTGGAGCTTTGATGACTCAAGTTGAGGAGAAAATTAAAGTTGAAGAGTCCACTATGGTTCGAGGTAGTTCAATAGTACTCCAAAAAAAATTGGACATGCATTTACTGGGCAAAAAAAGCAAAGTACACGCTTCAAATTCTCAAGAACCAAATTTTCCGAGGAGTAATATTAATCTACCTCCTCGGGATAAGGCCGAAATATTTCTCAGAGCTAACTGAGAATGTAACTGCTATATTTGAGAATTCTATAGGTCATGTGAACTTTAGAAAGCTATCTCCAGTATATATACCAAACGAAGAACATAATAATAGGTTTTATAAGTATCACAATCACATTGGGCATGGCCCTCTAGAATGTATAGCGTTAAAAAAAGAAATACAAATTTTGATAAAGAATGGCAAGTTAATACCTTTTGTTAAAAAACCAAACAGTAGGTCAAAATATTTGAGCACGGCAACACCACAGAATGTTAATGAAAATTCGAACCAAGATAGTTCATTGATGATTCTTTATTCAAAATGCGATAACTTTTATGCGACAACAGAGTATTTAGATGCAGACCCGGATCAGTTAATTTTGTTAGCTGTGGATGAGCCGCCGGTTCAAGGACTGGTTCGAAGTTTGTGTGAATTTATTGAATCCCTAGTAATTTTGGGGGGAGATACCATGGTTGGTAATACTAACAGCTCCAGAAAAATATATGTAGTAAGTTTAGCTACCCAAATAGAAGGTAAAATGTCCACTAATTTATATGGAAAATGGATACATCTTTTATCTTATTCGACGATGATGATCTTTGGGGAATACTAGGACCTCATGAAGATGTAGTGGTTATAGGGCATACATTGTTGGGGTTGAAATTGGACGTATTTTGATAGGGGCATACATTATTGGTGGTCGAATGTGCAACTAGCTATAATAATATCGACGGGAGATCTTGGCTATCAAGAATGTATGTTGTAGTTTCTACTGTTCATCAATGTTTTAAGTATGTCATTGGGGATCATTTTGGGGTGGTTGAAAGTGATCAATAGGTGGCCAAAGAATGTTACGAAATACTTCTTCATTCTTGAAGATATAATTACAATAATAAAATGGCTGAATAGCAATCGGAGAGGTTCACACCGGATGAGGATGGCGTGGATGATCTGAGTTAATGCCCGGGTCCTTTAGTAGTAATCGAGAACATCGAGGAATATACATTTACTAATAAGAAAACTGTACGAATATGGATGTTATTGTTACCCACTATACGTTATCAGTTGTTGCAATTTTTGTTCAATAATTTGAATGTTTTCGCTTGGAAAATATAAGATGTAATAAGGGTTCCACCATAAGTAATATGCCATAGTTTATCTTTAAACTCGTAGATCATGCCTATTATTCAGAAGATGCGAGTTTTTTCTATTGAAAAATTTGACGCTATTGTAGAAGAGGTTGATCAGTTATCTAAGGTTGGACATATTCGGGAGGTATAATACCCATTTTGGACTTCTAACCGAGTATAAGTTAAAAACGAAGAATGAAAAATGGAGAATGTGTGTTGACTTTAAAGATTTGAATTGTGCATGTCCCAAAGATCCATTTCATGTTCCTCGAATAGATCAGCTGATTAATTCCATTTCGGGGAACACAATTCTTTCTTTTATGGATGCATTTGCAGGTTATAACCATATTCAGACGAATCCAAAGGATCAGGAGAGTACCACATTTATAACTGGTCAGAGATAACATTGTCACAATTTATACCATTTGGTCTAAAGAATGCAGGTGCAACATACCAGAACCTAGTGAATAAAGCTTTTGCTTCTCAGATTGGGAGAATTATGGAAGTCTAAATTGATAATATCCTTGTTAAAAGTCTAACAGATGAAGAACACTTAAAAGATTTAAAGGACATTTTTTTAAAATTAAGAGTTATTCGATTGAAGTTAAATCCAGACAAATGTTGTAAGGTCAAGTAAGTTTGTGGGATATATCATCAGTGAAAAAGGAATAGAAGCTGATCCTGAAAAATTAAACGTTTTGGTATTAATAACATCACCTCGAACAGTAAATGAGGTGCTTTTGACAGGAAGGTTAGCTACTCTTAATTAATTTATTTCCAGATTCTCTTACAAGTGTGCTCTATTTTTCTAATTTTTACGAAGGCCAAAAGATTTTATGTGGACACCATAGTGTGATATGGTTTTTCAAAGATTAAGGAACTTTTGTTGTCACCTGAAATATTGTCTAAGCCTCGAATAAGAGAAAAACTGGTTTTGTATATAGTAGTGTCAGAATTTGTTGTCAGCACCGTTTTGGTACGAGAGAAAATGGGAGGTTCTAAGCCAGTTTATAATGTTAGCAAGAGTTTATTGGCATCAAAGAAAAGATATACGAGGCTTGAAAAATTAGCCCTCACTTTAGTGGCGGCTGCTAGAAAAATGCGCCTTGACTTACACAATTTTTGTTCGAACTTCTTATCTACTAAAGAATGTGTTACAAGGACCATATATTTATGGTAGAATACTAAATGATCAGTTGAGCTGGGATACTTTGATATAAAGTTTACTCCTCGAACAAAAATTAAGGCTCAAGCTTTAACAGATTTTTTGGTTGAGTTTCATTCAAGTCGGTCAAATGAAGGGGAAATTAAAGAGTTATTTCCAGAAGCTTCAACATGGATGGTTCGAACTTAAAGTTGAGCTAGCATATTGGGATCAAGCGTGGGGGTTCAATTAATTTCTCATTTGGGAGAGGCTATGTACCAGGCTATTAGATTTGGATTTCATGCGTCGAACAACGAGGTTGAATACGAGGCTGCATTGGCTGGTTTAAGGTTTGCAAGTATTTGTGGGGCGAATGCAGTTTGTTTGGAGACAAATTCGTAGCTAGTGGTTAATCATATGGTAAGGACATCTCAGGTTAAAAAAGGTCATTTAGACTTGTATCTTTATGAGCTTTGAGGCTTAAATTTTTGTTTGATAAAGTGATTGTTTAGCATTTTAATCAAGAAGATAACACAGTTTTCTATTCTTAAGAAATAATTGCTTACACATATGAATACCCATGGATATTATTAAGGAAAACCCTTCGATTTTGACGCGATCAAACAATGTAAATATGCTGATGAGGTGTTTGTCACTCAAGAAACAATCTGAGGCAAATGACGATGTGATATACTCAATTTTTGACTTAGAGGTACGTTAAGATGTAAAGTTAGCTCAGAAGTTAAGATACAAGGCTCATGGTTATGCAGTGTTAGATGTAGTATTGTACAAGAAGTATTTAAGTAGACCATTATTATGGTGTTTGGGTAAACATGAATCTCAAGAGATTTTATCTGAGTTATATGATGGTGAAGGTTTAACTCACTATGGGTTTAAGTCTTTGACGCATAGGGTTTTTTTGGCAGGCAATTATTGGCCTTCCATTATGAGTGATGCTAGAATTTTAGTACGAGGATGTGATACTTGTCAACATTTTTCTAACTTCATCTATAAACCGGCAGTACCACTTACTTCCATATCTGAAGCCATTCATATTGATAGATAAAGAATAGATTTAGTAGGGCCATTATCTATGGCTTCTAGAGGGAATAAAATGATTATTGTGGCAGTAGATTATTTTTTGAAGTGGGATAAAGCTGAACCATTATCTGGTACAAGAGGCAAAGATGTTACCAATTTTATTGTGAATAATATTTGTTGTCGCTTTTGAGCTCCTCGAAAAATTACTGCACATAATGACCATCAATTTAACAATAGAGAAATGAATTCTTTTTGCAATTTGAGGGGTATTACATAATGTTTTTTTAAATATATTTTCACCTTCAAGTAAAAGGTCAAGTGAAAGTAACTAATAGGTCAATTTTGAAAGGCTTAAAGAAAAATTTGATAGGTGTTGCGGGGAAATGGCCTAATTATTTGCAAGAGGTGTTATGGGCTTATAGAATGACTCGTAGAGAAGCTACTCAAGAAAATCATTTTGCCTAAGTGTATGGTATGGATGTTGTAAGTCCTGCAGAATCTATTTTACCTTCTTATAGAGTACTCCATTATTCTCAGGAGTCAAATGAAGAGGCAAGAAGGACATACTGCCTCCACGATGAACACGACAGACTTCTACAACATCCCTCGCATATGGAACACTTTCATCTTTGTTATAAACGTGTTATATGATTTTCCTGTTTGTTTGTATAAATGGCATACTATTTCCTATCCTGTTGTTCCATGAAGGTTTTAATGAGGTGCCACATTTACATTCACAAATATTAATAAAATTATTTTCCTTGGCTAGTGGTTATTTTAGGCAAACATACTTAAATTATTTTGGTAACTATATAAAGACTGGTAATTTTTGAAGTAGTTAAGGAAAGGTAATTTAAGTAACCGTCTTATTCCAAGTGATACATCTTCATTTACAGCACAATTCGAGAAAATAATCATATTTGAGGTGCTAATGTTCTTTAAACGTACTATTTTATTCGAGGTGTTACACATTCATTTAGAGCATTGTTCGATGAGATAGTCATATTTGAGGTGTTGACATTCTTTAAACGCACTGTTTTATTTGAGGTGCTACACTTTTATTTAGAGCATTGTTCGAAGAGATAGCCATATTCAAGGTGCCAACGTTCTTTTAACGCACCGTTTTATTTGAGGTACTACACATTCGTTTCGAGTACTATTCGAAGTGATGTTTAGATTCGAAGTGCTACACGTATATTCAAAGCAATGATTTATTAGAAGTTCTATACATTCATTTAGAACACTGATTTAAAAAGATAGTAATAATCGAGGTGCTAACGGCCTTCAAACGCGTTATTTCAAGTAATAATAATATTCAGAGTGTTAATGCTTTGTTCATTGAATATAGAGTTATTCAATATGAAATATAAAAAAGACATTGTTCCTCGGACAAATTAAAATACATTTTTTATCCTTACAAAAATATAAGTTCAAGTGCCAAGCAGTTAAACACTTACAAACGATATAACACCAACAACAAATGGTGATTTAACAACATATAAAACAAAAAATCCGTCTCATTATTCTTTTTTGTCTTCAGTAAGAGAGTGGTCCGACCATTTTTCTGCGGAGCTTTTTTCCTGATCAGAGGTGTTTTCATCTTCCTATGAGTTAGTTTATTTAAAGGATTCACTAGGTGTAGGTTCGAATGCTTCACTTGGATGATATTTTATGGGAATAAATTTCCAGAAGCTTGCCAAAGTATTCTTTGGAAACACTGCATCGAATTCGCGGAGAAAAGTGATTGTTTTTTTGCTCTTTGGCGATTTTCTAGTTCGCTTTTGGTTTTGGCATCTTTTACAGCGATGCATTTTTCTTCCTTGAATGTCGTATTAAGTAATGTCAATTCGTCACTTATCTTTTTCTTCTCCTATTCACTTTTGTTAAGTAACTCTTGTAGACAAGAGTAATTCTTTTGTTCTTTGCCCATTTCTCTTTCATAGTTTTTATTAGTTTATTCACCTCACGTTGATATGAATAATTTCATTTCATTTTTTCTTTTTCACTAATAGCTCTCAAGTGACGTTTGAGTTGGACGACTCTTTGTATGAATTTTGACCATTCAGCCTGGAAAACTTGGAATTGATCGAGGATATGTCAACCAAAAATCTCTCTCATCCTTTCTCTCCCGCATTATCTTTTTTCTAATGGATCATATCTTAAGCCATAACCTCCAGTTTGCTTCGAGCAGACTTAACCTCCGTGCATAAATTCTTTGCTACTTCTTTGAGGTTAGAGAATGGTTGAAGTGCATTTGATACTTCTTCAAAGGGCTTCTCAATAGGGATAGTAGGATAATTTTCATAAATCATAAGAGCAGATGATGAGGAACTTGGTGCAAGATTCGAACTTACAATTCGAGAGTAAAGAGGTGCGGTAACTTGATGACCAAGTTGTTGAAGTTGTTGGTGAAGTTGTTGGATTCGTTGAACTTCAGGATCCGTGTCCCTATAAAGATCTTGAATTAATCTTCACCGATAGTCTCTTTATTGATGAAGTTATCATTTCCTTAGTGATATGTCACCATAAATTATTTTGTCTCTTTGGCATTTGAATTTGAAATGGAGGGAGGCATTTCAACAATTTTTTCTACATTTTTGGTCGGAGGAGTTTTCGATGGACATTTCTTCTCTTGTAGAAGCGTCATTTTTTTTTTCTGAGAAAGTTTAGCCTCGATTCATTCATCAATGGTTGGAAGATTAGTTTTTCTTGCTTTCCTATTGGTTTGTCTTTGTGTTTTCTATAGCTTCAGATTTGTCGAAGAGCTGGCATCTGTTGTTTTATTTTTTCCTTCGTCTTTGGGGGTAAGTGGCTTAGAGACCTACTTCGAATCGAAAGTATAACTTTTGCATCAAGTGCTAATAGTTTTTTTACAACGTCTTCATCTAAAATGGAAACATCCGGGGAGATTCTCAATAAGTGGTTGTTGATGGAGTTTATGGGCATGAAGGAACTATGGAACTCGTTACCCCATACATTTTCCGCCCAAGTAGATAGTTTATCAAAGATTTCTTTGGCAGTTTTCTTACAAGCTTTGTACCGACTCAAAATTTCTACATGCAATAAAAATATAAAAAAAAACGAGTTGGAATATAAGATACGAAAAACAAAAGGTATTGATTAACTTACTGGTACTTTTTTAAACAAAATTGAGCTTTGAGATATTGTCTTCGGAAATCTCTTTTCCATTTTCCCAGGCTCTAGAAATAAAAAAACATCTTTATTTCCAGAACTTGTTAGCTTCGAGAATATCGTCAATTACCTTGAATTTATTTATGAGGCTAAGATAGTAGATAGGTAGCACTAGATGTTTTAAGAGACTAGTCATTGCAATGAAATCTTTGATAGAGAGATGAATTTTGACTAGTCTGGACGCCATAATAATAGAGAAGAGGGTGAACCATAAATTCAGGCTTGCTTGTGTTGGGCACAGATCAAAGAGTTCAAAGTACTCCACTATCATTCGGTCGAATGAAAATCGAAGTCCCTATTTGATGATCTCAGGGTATAACACAAGTTCATTTACTCTACAAGAAAGCAGAGTCTCTCATATTTTTGGCAAGCGAAGCACAATATTGTCTATCAGACCCCATTGTCGTTTTTAATCATTCTGCATGAGATTGACGGTAATATTCATATAGGACATTCTTCAACGCAATGATATATTCAGGGAGGACCAACTTTAGGTTTTCGCTCAGAGTTTCAGCAATGTCCTCGGGTTGTTGAATTGGCTATTTCTTTTTCCTTTCCTTTTCCTCCGGAGTCGTTTTCTTCGAAGCATTGTCTTTGGATTCTGAAGTAACGCCACTTTCTCTAATTTCAAAACTGGAATCCATTTCTATCATGTAATCTGATTCAACTTCTTCTTCAGAAATTTTATCTCGCAGTTGAGGTGGAGCTTTGTCACTAATAATATCTTGTAGATTAGAGGCTACCCTTCTGTTTTGTTGATGGGTCTTTGAAAGAGTTTGTTTTAACTCTTTTCTAGTCACAACTATCTCATTTGGAGGAGGAAAAGTGTAGGATTCTATGGAGTATTGTTATTTTCGAAGTCTCTCATGGCTACAAATAGGTTTTTTCTAGGAGGTTGATTCTAGAAATATTGAGTCTCTCATTGAATTCAAGGTGTTTTCTTACGAGAAATTCGAGGAGATTTAGTGTTATCTATATCAGATGTTTCTGATATTCTATGAGAAGTTGTATTTTGTGTCTTTTTGCAATTTGCTCGATGAAGAGTTGATACGTTGCAAGAGAGTGCTGGTGAAAGATTTCGAATCGGTGATTGTTGAGGAGATTTTGGTGTGCAGCTGTCAAGATCTGGGTTGGATGGATTTTGGTACATAAAAGAATTCTAGCCAGAGATGAAATTACCGTATATTGTAGTTTAAGTTGAAAATTTTAGAGAGTTATCTATTACTCCTGTTGCATGAGATTCAACAGCCCTTTTACTAATACATAAATAATCGTAGATAAAAAAAGGTTTTTTAGTAGATGAAGATTTTTTCATAAACTATAATGAATAGGAATCCTCAAATTAATCTATACAAAGATGAAGGTAAATCGGGAAAGTGGTGACATATCACTAAGAAAATGATACCTTAGGGGGGAGTATTATAGAAGAATAATGTAAGAGAAAGTGGATAGAGAAGCTGAAGAGTTGATGACAGCTGTTGGATGAAAGGAGAACCGCCAAACGGTTGTCTACTACCAAGTAGGGTGACATCGGTATATTGTCAGACCTAATGACATTTTTCTTGCGCACTAGATTATTCCATATTTTTCTAGCTGTTACTAGAGAAATGATTGAAAAGCCACGTGTACATTCAAAGCAAACTTGAGAAGATTTTATAAAGATTTGAGGAGACCTTATGTATAATATGAAGAAGTCTTGATTCAAGGTAAACTTAAATACAGTTTTGTTCGAATATGATAAGTAGAGAGATAAGTAGTTTTGATGCAATAAAATTTACAATGTTTATCTAACTTGGCTTCAGAGATTTATAGTTCTTATTCGTCATTCTTCATAAAAACTAAGGGGGCTACTGATAAGGAAACATTGTCAGGGACTTCAGAAATAACATTAAGATTGTTTTAAATGAAATGTAAAGCCATAAGAGGGGATTTGTGTTATTTTTAAATATAAAGGACCACAAATGCAATTTATCTCTTTATGTAACCGATTCAGTTAAATTCTTCTTGCGTACCAATAAATAGGACAGGAGACGATCAATAACGAGTCCAACTTTTACTTCTTGAAATAGATTTTTCTTTGTTGTTTCTTTCTCTAGAACTTCAATACTATTAATTATACCTTAATACTTTCACTTCTTTTCAATAAGAACAGATTTAGTTCAATCTATTTATGAAGATATCTCTAACACTTAATAATAAAGAGGATTAAACATTTATTCTAACAAATATTCAGACTCTCTCTGTAAACATTTTCTTAAAGTAGTTCAATTATCGCTCTATCTTCCATAAAACTATTAGTTTCTTATTTTATTACGTAAATACCCACCTAAAGTAGTCGAAATAACCGGTGGTAACCATAGTGGAAAAACTGGCGAATGTATACGGATAATCACATCCAAAACCTTTGAGTATTAAAATTGCCTTTGGAACATACCAAAGCATGGAATTAGAAATGTAAACTGATCATTCTCCTAATAACGAAAGGCTTAAGATCAAATAAAAATTTATCCAAGTACCACATATGACTGATAAAAAGTAAGAACGATTGCTCATGCATGAGGAACGTTACAAGCTACGAGGGGAAGTTGAGGCATTAAGGTTTCAACAAGAAGTTGCAATAACCCCTCCGGATAAAATCTGATCAGTGGTCTAAAATTCTAAAAGACAATGGGGTTTTAATGAACAATGTATAGACCCAAATATTAAACACAATCGAGAGAAGTATAAAATAAACCATTCTCGAAAAAGTTATCATTCCTCGAAACATGAGTGTGATGGTTCCAGTTCTTTAAAGTCTAGTAAGGATTTGATGTCTGATTATGAGGCATCTTCCTCCTCTAAGTAGCGATGACTATCATAATAAAAAAAAGTCATCGTGATGAGATTTAATTGAAGAAACATTCCAATCGACACCACAAGTCGAGTAAACAACAATATTCTTTAGATAAAATAAAACATTAGAGAAGTAAGGAAAAATAGAGCATGAAAAAAAGTAAAAGGATCTGGAAACTATAGCACTGACCATCAAGTGAGTGATTAGTTTGAATCGGGTTTATTAACAATAGTCGATAAGGATCATCAATTTTGCTCAAGGGCTTGAGGCAATCACCTCTTTCTGTGGAAATTCTCTCGTGCCATCTACCTAGAATGGTTTGATATTTCAAAAATAGAAACGTTTGATAAGATCAAGGATCCGAACAATTAAGTGGTATAATTGTCTTTCACATGGTTCGAATAAGAGTTTTTACATGTTTTGGATGGAGACACAATAATTCAGCATCATCTGTGTGGTGGGGAAAGCTTGAAGGATTACACCAAGCATTTTGTAAAAACCAAAAATGGTTTGCAAGATTGCTTTGAACAAGTGTCTATAACTTATTTTAGGAAAAAGGCTTCTTCCTAGATAATTATCTGATAATGTTATAAGAAAAAAGAAATTTTATTTTTTATGGTTCTCAACAGAATCATTCTTATGGTTCTCAAGAACAAATACAAACAGCATCTAGTTCTCGTCCGAAGGACTCCACTCCAAAATCCACTCGGTTGAAAGCAAACCATTATCGAGAGGGACAACAATATAGATCTCGGGGATATCAGTGGGTCAGACCTGATCATTTGTAGAGTTAACTAAGAATCTGGCCTCTATTTACGACAAAGAAAATATTTTGTATAATTTAGAAGGCCATTCAAACTTCGAGGGAAAAGTAAAATACCCGGTTTTGTATGTATCACAACATGTGGGCCATGATATGAATGATTTTATTTCTTTTAAGTAGGAAATCAAAACTTTGATTAAAAATGGAAAATTAACTACATTTGTTTAAAGTGCAACCATGGTATAGATCACAAGAACCAGTCTTAGGTCAGACTGTTGCTCGATGAAAAGCAATAAAAGCTACCCTCAAACAAGAACACACTATGGTTATTACAAGACCATTTAATGAAGTTGATGAAGACTCATAATATTTAGACCACGATCCTAACTGAGGTCGTATTATGATGATAAGTGAGCTCGGAAATGAAGGAAGGGTTAAAAAGGTATTGTCAATGTTTCGAGTCATTGACCATATTTGGATGATGGGATAGGATGTCAGCACATTTGAGTTCTTCTCGGAAAAGTCATATAGCGATTTTCACCACCTAATTAGAAATAAAAAATTCATTTAATATGAATTAAGATCAAATGCAATTTATTGTATTTTATGGTGATGATAGTTAGCTCAGCCAACATTTTGTTTTTTTGCTACCTATAAGCAAATGAAAAACCCTCTAATATACTCTGATCTAACATAACCATAGTGGGATTCACAAGAAGCACTACAGATGTGAGTGGATAGTTTGAAGGTGAAACTCTCCTCAGAAAAGGTCTTTTCAAAAGGATTGTAAGGGTACGGTGTGTAGTTGTTGATGGCCCAACTTTGTATAATAATATCTTTGGTAGGTCTTGGTTATCAAGGATGCATGCAGTTGCTTCGACAGTTCATCAGTGTTTAGAGTATGATGTTGGGGGACAAGTTGAAGTTGTTTGAAGTATCCAAAAAGTGGTCAGTGAATGTTATGCCACTATTTTGGCTAGTGAATGTTATGTCACTATTTTAGCTCTCATGACCTTACAAAACGCGGAGACTAAAAATGAATAACAATTACTTGATTCTACTTTGGAATCTGGAAGGGTGGATGATCCGAGGGAGACTCGTAGTTTGGTTATCCTTGATGAAGATATTGAGTTATATAATCTCCCAAATAGGAAAAATGTAAGGATTGGAGCCAAGTTGCCACCAATCATCATGACACAATTGTTATTTTTTTATCTGAAAATTTTCACATGCTTGCCTGGTGTACCGAGAATGTAATAGGTGTCTTAGCAAACATTATATTCCTAAAACTAGAAATAAGACCAAATGTATGCCATGTTATACAAAAATGGAGATCCTTTTCTATTGAGAAATCCGAAGGTATAATCCAAGAGGTAGATCAATTGACAAAGGTAAGCTATATTCAGAATCTCAATACCCTTTATGGACAACTAACCCAGTGCTTGTAAAAACAAAGAAAATTTCTTATATGTGTTAAAAATGGGAAATTTCTTATTTGAAGGATCCATTTCATGTCCCTATGATTGATCAACTGATAGATTCCACTTATGGAAATAAATTGCTATCGTTCGTGGATACATTTGCAAGGTATGAATCCGAAAGACCAAGATAGTACTATGTTTATAACAGGAAGAGGCCTCCATTTCTATAATGTCATTCTCTTCATATTGAAAAATGCTGGGGACACTTATCAGTATTTAGTAAACAATGCCTTTGCTACCAGATTAGAAAAAATGTTGAGGATTATAATGATTATATGTTAGTAAAAAGTATGGGGATGAAGATCATTTCTCTGATCTAAAACAATTTCTCAAATCTAAAAGTCATCAACTTGAAATTGAATTTAGAAAAAATGTACATTCGACGTACGGTCTAAAAATATTTTGGTTTATGTTATTAGTGAAAAGGGTAAATTAGCCGATCTAGTACAATTGAATGCGTTGATTTCTATGGCTTCTCTCATTTTTACCAAATAAGTTCGAATAAGGATCAGAGGATTGGCGACACTAAGTAGATTTATATTAAGGTCCTCATATAAGTGTGCACCAGTTTTTAAGGTTTTAAGAAATGCCAAACAGTTTAATTATATTTCAGAGTGCGATGAAGCCGTTAACAAAATTAAAGAACATTTTACTTCTCCAGAGATATTAACCAATCCGATTATGGGTGAAAGTTGTATATTTACTTGACAATATTCTATTACGCAGTAAGCACAGTTTTGGTTTGCCAAGTCGATGATTACCATTGCCTTGTTAACTATATAAAAAAAATTTTGTTGGATGTTGTGAAAAGATACTTCAAACTGGAAAGGTTGGATTTATCTCTATTAGTTGCAGTCTGAAAAATGAGAGCATATTTTCAAGCAAATTTAATTACCGTTCGAACTTACTATCTACTAGAAAACATTTTGCAAAGACTAGATGTGTCAAGTCGAATGACTAAGTGGTTAGTAGAATTGAGAGACTATGATATTGGATTTTATTAGCGGTTAAGGCATAAGTTGTGGCGGAGTTTCTAGTTAAATTCTGTCTGGAGCGACCATAGATTGAATCAAAAATTGAGAAGCATATAAAATAATGGATGAGTGGTCAAGCGTTTCAGGTTGTGGGGTAGAAATTTAATTACTATCTCCATTTTAAGATTCAATGTACCATGAAATACGCTTTGGTTTCAATGCATTGAATAATGAAGAAGAATATGAGGCATCATTGACAGCGTTAAGGGTTGCCTAAGATTGTGATGCAAAAAAAGTTTGTTTAATAAGTGATTCGTAGTTGGTTATAAATCAGGTCATAAAAAAATATGAAGCTACAAAAGATCATTAGGTAACATAGTTAAAATTATTGAGGGAGACAACAATTTTCTTCAAACATTTTAAGTACGAACACGCACCCATGGCCGAAAAGTTTATGGTTTACCCACTAGCTACTATTACTTACACCGAAGCACATCCGTCAATCTTAATACAAGAATACCCTTCGATATTAACAGGCTTTGAGGTTAGATCAAGCACTTAAGAAAATTTCCAAGTCTCGACCAGTACAAATAAATATTGGAGGTATGAGATTAAAGAATTCAGTACTTAAATGACTTTTCTTATTGATAAAATATTTTCTAAAAAGTTAATGTTTAAAGAACATTGGTTTTTTAGTCGTGGGGATATCATCTATACAAAAATCTCTTAGTAGGTTTCTATTACGATGCCTTGGGATAAATGAGTCTTAAATGATATTATCCAAATTGCATTACGGGAAGAGTTATATCCATTGTGGTTATAAATACTTTAATCGAAAGGGTTCTATTGGCGATATATTATTCATCTTTCATTATCGCAGATACCAAAGAATTAGTCTGATGGTGTGATCCTTGCCAAATATTTGTAAACACAATACGTATGGCAGCAATGCCACTAGAGTTAATATCTGAAGCATTAACCTTCGACAGACAGGGGCTTGATTTAGTTCGACCTCTACTAATGGCATTTGGAGGTCGTCAAACTATTATCGTGGCAGTTTATTATATTTATAAGTGAGTGGTAGCAATATTTCTCTTCGGCACTACGTCCAAAGCGGTTATAAAATTTACTCTATCTAATATATGTTTTAGATTTGGGATCTCTAGAATTATTACAAGAGACCATGGCCCTCATTTAAAAAATAAAGACATGGAAGCTTTTTGTGCTTCCCGAAGGATTCATATCTCTTATCCTCACTTTTCCACCCTCAAGTTAATAGGCTAGTAGAAGTTGTTAAGAGGAATATCTTGGCTGGTCTGAAGACAAATTTAGAAGGGGCAATGGAAAAGTGGCCAAAGTATTTGCAATAAATATTATGGGATTATCGTACTACCCCTGAACAACAACCCAAGAATCCCATTTTGCTTTGGTGTATGAGATAGATGTGGTAACTCCAGTTGAATCTATCGTCCCATCTTTCTGAAATTGAAAGTTACTCCGAATAGGATAACAATATAGGAAAGAGAGCTGAGTTATACTTGATTGAAGAGAAGCGAACCATGACTCATCTAATATCCATTCATTATCAAACCCTAATGAGAATCATGTATGTATATCGAGTTCAAAGGAGATAATTCAAAGTAAGGGGGTAGAGTTATGAAAAAAGGACTTCTTACACAATAAAAATAGAAGGCTAGAAAAGTTGGCACCTAGTTGAGAAGGGTCGTATTCAGTTATTGAATGAGTCAATCCTGGAACCTATTGGTTGCCAGATAATAAAGGCAATCCTTTGTGGCATCCATAGAATATTGAACACTTAAGACTTTACCTTGAATAATTTAAAAATAAGCTTTATTTTCTCTCTTATTTATGTAAAGACTTGGGTACATACTCTTTCCTACCGTGGTGACTCGGGGAGGTTTTAGTGATGTGTCTGAATCACTTAAAATATATCATATTTTGACTTTTATAATTCTTGTGTTATTTTATTCTTGTGATTCATGTATTTTTACTCTTACGATAAAAAACGTTCCAACAATAGTTGGTCATGTGTAAAGGTTCCAACATTAGTTGGTTTCCAACAATAGTTGGTTATGTGTAAAGGATCCAACATTAGTTGGTTTCCAACAATAGTTGGTCATGTGTAAAGGTTCCAATATTAGTTGGTGTGCAATAATAGTTGGTCATGTGTAAAGGTTCCAACATTAGTTGGTCACAATGAAAAGTCCTAAGGGATGGAGCAAAGGAAATTCATTGATAAAATGCCGAATACAAAATGTTTTGGTTGTACTAAGGACTTGTCAAAATCCGAATAGAATACTATAAATTGCCATGCTCATGTCGTTGACTTAAAAACATATGGTGATAAGAAGGATAAGAAAAATATCAAGATAAATTATTTTACCGCATGTCTCTTTCCCATCGGCATCATCTTATTCTAGGCTCAAACATTTGAAATCTCCACATCTGCTTTCTTCGGGCTCAACAACATCTGAATCCATTGATCTGCCTAGCTAGTCAGCTAAATGCATATCGTTAGGCCATAATTCATCAAGGATGAACTCTCACAAAGATCCAAGGTATAGTTCTGGGAATTCCTTATGAAAATATAGGATCATATCAGATTTAATCGAAGCATCTTGCTTGTTTAAGGACACTAAGATATTATCAACATATTCATCTATGTTCGTTTTTTTTATCCTTGGCATTTTGACTTTTAAGTGCTTTAATCTTCCCTTTTAACTTCGTAGTAAGATCATCATGTTCTTTTAGATCCTTCGATAAATTCTCTATAGCATCACTATCGTCTTCAATGTTATCCCTAAAATTCTTAATCTCCTCCGATTTGGATTATTGTAACTTGGAAATTTCAGCTTTGTGAGCAATTTTTAGCTCGTTAAGCTTATTATCGGCATATAGGAGTCGCTTTGCTAAACCATTAGCTTGCTCTTTCTGTTCGTCGAAGGCCTTTTTGTGACATTCGCACTCGTTGGTGAGTTGAATGATAGTTTTTTTGTATGATCTAACCTTTCTCTCTAGCTCAAAAATTGACCTCGTGAAACCCAACACTGAATGAGCATAGTATCTTCTAATTCTAATTGAAATGGCACATCAACATGACTATTCTTAGGAAATTGTTTTTCAAACCCTTCAAATCGATCGTGAGGAATATTAATTCAAAGTCTTCTATGTTGATTCTCTCCAGACTGGCCCTTGGACTCTGATCAACAATAATTGTTTCTTATGTTTACCGAATATGAGACAAAGGTTATCTCAAAGCTAGTTTGTGCTCTCTTTTTCTTCTTCTTTCTCCCCACACTTCTAGGTTTGTCCTCTTTATGGGTTTTCAAATATTCTTCTTCCTTTTAAAGGAGGGAGGATCTTCAGCCATCTCATTAGCCCCAACATCAACGTATTCATCAACGAGCACCAAATATTTAGCTTGATTTAAATCAACTGCATTTGAGGTGCTTTTCTTCGAACCAAACCCTCTTAGTTTTGTCCATCCTATGTCTAGGAGCCCTTAACCAAGTTGAAAGAAATGCCTTGCCATAAGTATTTTCGATTTGTTTAAGGATAGCTGATGAGCAAGGTGGGGTTATCAACTTCTCCAATATCAGGTTGTGTTTGCTACTATTACACCAAAGATGATTCCAGACTAAGTTGTTTGGAGTAAAGCATTTACAAAATGCGTTGGACCATTTTTCCTCAACCCATCTATGCAATTTGCTAAAGGTAACCTTGCCAGCCTCCAAATGTTCTTGTTGAGACTTTATTATAGCTAAAAAAGGGAAATAAGGTACGAAGATAAAATTATAAAAAACATTAAAGTTAAATGTGGCTCGTATTTTCTTTTGCGGAGATTTTCTTTCCATTCTCCCAATTTTTGCTGAAAAATGAACTACATTTTCCACAGTTTGTAGGCTTCTAACAAATCATTTACCATATTGCATTCATCCCTTAAATTAAAGAAGTAAAAAAGGAATCATAGAGTTCCTTGATAATCTAGAGATAACGATAAACTCCTCAATTGGCATTGCAATTTATGATAGTCTTGATGCCATAATGCATGACATCAAAGTGAATCATGCGTTCAGAAACGCGTGGCTAGGAAACTTAAGCCCCCAGTTTAACACATCTAGATGTACCACCAGTTTTATATCAGCACAATCGGTCAGGGTTTCTCTTACCTTCGGTAATCTTATAATTATTTCATTTTGAAATCCCCATTTGCTTCAGACCGTGTCTAAATCGTTGTCTGAATAATAGTTATATGGAATATGGGAGAGGGAAAGTAAATATTTGATACTTGCCTTTTTGAAATTAGGCCCCACACACGTGACTAGAGACTGAGGCAACTCTCTTTCTCAGCTTTATTTTCTCTACCTTTGCGACCCTTGGACTTTTTAGCCTTCTTCTCAACATCCTTGGGGATGTAGTATTCCATCTGAATTGATCCTCCTCCATCTTATTGGCTAGTTGCCTCAGATTAGACCCCGAGGAAAATATCTTATGTAGAGGTACCACCTCTTCAGAAATGAAAGTTTTACGTTTAGAAAAATGCTTTGAGCGAGAGAATAAGGATGATAAAGTATGCTTTGCTAGCTCTTTATTTGTTGTTTTGCTCCCAGATGCATGTAGGCATTTTTTAACTATTGGTTGGTTGGTTTTCTTTGAGGAATATTTTCCTTCTGAGTCTAACTCCATAGCCATAAACGTTAATTTGCGTATACTACTAGTGGCTCATTGGGATCTTGTAGGTCTTGAAGACAGACTTCTTAAGGTGAAAGATTGAGCGATGGAATGACGTTCGACTGAGTTTTTGTGTCTATTATATGTGTAAACGCCTATGTAATCAAAGGTCTGGCAAGTGGCAATTGGTCTTTCAGATTCGGGTAATCATACAGCTCTTCTAGACTTTTTCTCTTTGTTTTTATTTGAATGGCGTAACCAACCGTTGAGAGCGGTGAAAACAATGGATATGCAAGTTCCCAAAAAGCGTTGCTAGAAAATAACGATAGTGACTGATTAGAACAAGCAACGAAAAAATGGTGGCAAGAATGCAGAGCTTCTCTCTAGAAATTGAGTTTCTCTCTCTAAAAAATGATTGTAAGAAGAGATTGAGGGGGAAAACATGTATAAGAGAACTGTAGAGAATCCCGACAACCTCTTTCATACGAGCCAAATATTTGTAACCTTAGGAACAGTGAAACTTCTCCAACGGTTATGATTTCTGAAGAAATAGAACTGTCTCCAATCATTATCACCCCTTACCACTAAAAGGAGGAGTCATAGGCTCAATATATTCATAACACGTGTCTAAAAGTATAATCCAATGACAAACCCCGAAGGCCTCATACAAGAATATCCGAACCCATTTCCAAATCGTTTAAAAACCTCCCCACATTATGTTTTGTCAAGATACAACTAATGTAAAGTAATAACTGATGAAACGATTGAATCCAGATAACTTAAACCTGAATAGATTTTGTATGTTAGCTTTCTTAGAAAGCGTTTCATGAGGACTACATGGGTTATCTGATGAGAACAAAATTATTCAAAAGGCAAATCAGACAAAGGAATTATTTTATTTATCATAATTTTGTATATATATAATTAGAATTTATTTATTTGTTTTCTAATGGGATTTCGGTTAGTGGGCTTTGGATTTTGGGCTTGAAAAAATAGATATTAGCCCATAGACTTTGTTCGGCCTGTTAGGAGCATGATAACTAATTATCCTATAAATAAATTTTTAAAGATATTTATAAGGATTATGAAATATTTACATTTCACCGTAATTGTCAGACTCTCTCTATAAATATTTTCTTAAAGCAGCTTAATTATCTTTATACCTTCCATCGAAAAATTGATTGTTTCTTGTTTTATTATCTAAATATCCTCCAAAATTATTGACCTAATTAGTGGTATTCTTTGATGTTAATAAAAAAGTTAGTTTCATTATTAAGTGACCACTTTATTTTCTCACATTCAACAATTTTCACAATAATGTTTCATCATAATTCTCTAAATTGTATTCCTTACAACTAAGGGATTTGCCTTTTGTTGTGGTTCTAATATTTCTTGCTTAAAAATGTTCAGAACATGATGAACGCATTTGTGAAATGCGAAATTAGGACAAAGACAAATGTGAAATATGAAATAAGGCTAGAGTCAAATATGAAATGTGAAACAAATAAGCTGACAAATATGAAATGATGGATATAAACATAAAATATGAAAAAAGTGTATAGACAAAATGAGAGATAAATAAATTTTAAAATATAAAAATTTGAAACACAAACATTTATCAAATGAAAACAAAGGTTTTTAAATATTTGAAAAATACACAACTTTCTAGAAATTAAAAATAAGTGTATCAAAATTATTAAATATAGAAATTGAAGCATATTTCTTAGCCTACTTGGTTTTCACTTGTTGTTTATGTATATTTTCTAAATATTTTACTTAGTTTTTTTATTTTAATATAAAGAACATTCTTCACTTTTCTATTTTGTACCTCCCCATGTTATGCATTTTTTGGGTGTGCATCATTCAACTGCAACAACGTTGTAATAATTTCTTATGGAACAAAAATCACCACATCATCTTGTATGGTATTTTCATGTACTTCATTCACTTTATTTTCTTTCTCATTATGTTTTTTTAAACATGAGGTGATGTATTAGCTAGATCTTTGTGTTTGTTGGAACTATATTATTTCAATATCGTTTTCAATATAGATAGGTTATAAATTTTGTTTAGCCTATATTTCTCCAAATATTCTTCAATTACTGTGATGAGCTTATCTTTCTCAATTACTGACTGTTCCAGTGCTGCATTTTTGGTTCAGAGTCTAGTCACGTCATCCTTCAAACCATTTGCATTATTTTCGAAGTTAGAATTTTCAATCTTTAACCTCTTTATTAGGTCCACTATATTTGTCTCTATTGTCTACGATAGTGTTTCCAGTTGAATATTTGACTATAAAGTATCAAAATCATAATACTCAATTACTGAATGAAAAATGAGAAACAATAAACATAACAAATACAGAATGCAAAACAAGCGAGAATATCAAATGTGAAATGTGAAATATTCATAACTACCAAATGTGAAATACAAAAAATTAGTTTTTACCAAATGCAAAATGTGAAACATTCCAGACTACCAAATGTGAAATGTGAAACATTCTTAACTACAAAATGCAGAACATTCCTAACTACCAAATGTGAAATATGAAACAAATTCTTTCTTTTTATTTTTCCATTAATCCCATTAGATTTTTCTTCTCTGTTTTTATGTGAAGTAAAATTTCTTTAAGGTGGAGTAAATTTACTCCTCCATGGTTGAAGTCAGTATTTATTTTTTCCCTCGGCTCTATTTGAAGGGCCATACTCTTCTGCATTATTTGCTAGCTCATCTATTTCATCAAATATCCCACCTCTAAGTTTTATTACATCATCTTTATTATGTTCGTCATCATATCTTACTACTTTCTCAAAATTAATTTCTTTCTCTAAGCCATCAAGATTAGATGACTATCTTTTAGAAAATGTTAAAGCCAATAATTCCACCATAACCTACCAAACATTCAAACACTTCAATTATAACAGGTGTAAGAATAAATATAAAATTCTAAACTAGGTTTAAATCAAATGTAAAATATGTTTTAAATCAAATGTGAAATATGAAACTAGGTTTAAAACAAATGAATGCAAAATAATTTTTAACACAAATGCGAAATGAAAACTAGGTATCATACACACTTGGTCATCTGTGATTTTCACTAACGATTCAATCAAATACTACTCTCCACTTACTTCAATTCTCATCCATTTGAAATATCTTGGTATCAATCCTTATGTGGATTTTCCTTCCCCAATTGTTGTGTGTTTCATTATAAATGGTTGCATGTAATTTGTATAAGAATGCTCATATGTACTAATATTTTTATCTGTTTAGGAAAATATTAGTATACTAACCACCAATATAATAGCACATCCGACAGTTTTTCAGGTTTATTATCACAACAAGTGGTTATAGAAATCATAAGTCTCTCTCTAATTGTTCTAGCCCAATTGTAGTTGTTAATGTTTTCAATGTAATCAACATAGTAAACTGTAGTCAAAAGTCAATACATCACATGATGTTACAGAGAACAATGTTGAGCAGACTAACATAATCAACAACACATGTGTTCACATCATTTACTCTTTAATCTCTTCTAGTTCTAAGAATTTTTGGTATTTCATCTTACAACACAAAACAAATGCAAAGTATGAAACATTACTAAAATGAACAACTAAATAATACACGAAATGTGAAACAACTATACAAACAAATACAAAACACCTAATGATAAGATAATTATTGGTTGTGTCATAATCCGGCTTTAAACATGATTTTTATATTATTTTTTGGCATTGTAAAAGAATTCCAATAGCATTACTTTTTACGTATAGTCCATGTGAGTTCTAAGGCCCACAGTTGTCACTATAAAAAATATTATCGTGCATCTTGGTAATAATGAACAATATTTAATATATTCTTATAGAATTTACTATTCATTTATCTCTCTACTTTATCTTTCTATAATTTATGGTGAATTTGATCGGCTTATCCAGGCCTCATCAATGGAGACCACAGTGGGATTACTTCGTTTGGTACCCGAATGCATTTTTCTAAAATTATTTAAAGAATAGTAAATACATGTTCTTGCTTGATCCGACATTATGAATACCAAATGCGTAGGAGAACTTTCTACCATCGAAGGGTGATATTTGTCGTAAAGGATCAAGAAATCGTTCTAACTCGGTTCATTCGCAAGCTCAACTAAAAGAGCAGTGAAGGAATTTCATGTGCGAGGTAATTTTACTTAGTACAAAAAGGAAACAATGATTTCTACACCCACACCGTTCGATTTGAAATTAATAAGGTCGAAATGAAAACATAGACTAAGAAAGAAAATAATGGGACTCTAGAGTCTCCAAAACCTTATGTCTTGTACAAGAGTTACAACTCTTAGGAGGTAATACTGAGCATTTCGTAACTACCACTCTCCTATTATTAATGATGGCCAACTCTCTAAAAGCTATGAGTAACTTTCTTCTCATAGAAGGAGATATCATCGAAGGAGCATCACGTGCTCCAAACATCTATATTATACTAGATCCAGATGTTCAACACGTATGGAGGCCAAACAAAATATTAAGAGAAAGTCCAAAACCATGTTCAAGGTGAGGAAACTAAAGATGATTTGGTAGCTACTCTGGGGATAGTTTCCACCAAGACTTTGCTTGAACTCCAGTAATAGACACAAACCCCCATATGAATATGAATTCATGGACCTCAATAAGAGATGTTACTTCCACCTCTAGTACTGTCTGTCAGTTTACAATCCCCAGGTTTTAATCCAAGTTACTATCCATTAATGATACCGGGCCATGGGTCGGGTTATGAATATCAAATGCCTTGGTACCAGGACGGACCCATTATAACATTGGTATGTACCCAACAATGAACTAAGATGCATAAATCCTCTTCTATAATCAAGGATAATATCTAAGAATATCTCATTTGGCTCATGAAATCTTTTTCGGGGAGCTGCCACAAAAAATTGACCTCTTAAAGATGGAAAAGTTGATGGAATTTGTGATCCCAAACATAATATTGAACATTTATTGAATTTTATCTTACGTTTTAAGGATGATGATGCGCTCTTGTGCCAAGAATTTCAATGAATTTCAAGGGTAGTGCATTGACATGATTCAGTCAGCTGACTATGAGGTTATTTAGAAACTTTAAGACATTACGGACTTGGTTTAGACACCAGTTCATTGGGAGAAATTAAATTAAGGGTGATAAAGAATTTATTATGCATTGTAAGCAAGATGTTGAGAACAGTCTGTGGGACTATACTCGACATTGTTCATACCAAGAAAATCTTTGAAGACTATGATGAGGTTGTTTCTTGTGCGTCATTCAGACAGTGAATCCTCCTGAGGACCATGACAGTGGATGTTATGAAGAAATAGTAATTGCTAGCGTTGGTAGAGTTTCAAATCAAATTCGAGAAATGATGTGACTTAAACTTATCTTGAACCGACACCCCCCTTTAAATTTATTAACCACCAACCTTGATCTTATAATGAGTGCGAGAATGTACCAAATGATGAGTCCGGATTTTCTCACCACTCACTGTAGAAACCAGAGAGGGGCATTTCGGATAAAAACCACCCACTGAACCATCCGAACAGGACTAAAGTATTAAAAACTAATCACTTTATGATTAAGCTAATTACCAACCTGCTTAATAAACTAATGGGCCTTTGAATTCGACCCGGTTTCATGAGTTTGACCCGTAAACCCATGAGGCCCATAATTAAGGGTATAAATACCCAACCACTTTCATTAATGAGGGTAATGAACATTTAATACAACCAGGCAGCTCAAATCTCTCACTACAAACTACCCAAACATTAAATACCCTTCAAACGTTACAAAACTCTTGACAAAATTACCCTCAGAACAAAATTATCCACACCAAATTAACGACCACAGTGGGAGGAGAAGGTGCCTGAATCAAGAATTCAAAACCATTAAGAAAGATCAGTTCAGATGAATCCGGACGAGCAGAAAATACCACCAGCTTTGGCAGAAGTGGTGGGAGAAAATGATGAATATACTATCGAGGAGCGAGATAGACTAAAAGTTGATATAGAAGCCTTGAGGGCTGTAAAAAGGGCAGAATTGGGTGTGAAAGAAAAGTCAAAAGTGTCAGCAGTTCACCATACTGACAATCCAAGAGAGCATGAGCCGTCAAAAACCCATGTGAGCATTAAAAAGACTCATGCTAGCTCAAAGAAGTCTCACCGATCTAAACCTGTGGAGAGCTCAGATTCAGACTCAGAATCTTCCAACAGCTCCTCAAATGAAGATGGAGTCGAAGAATCCCTGTCATCCAACAGTGATGAAGGCCGTTCTAAGAAGAAACAGAAGTTGGTTAAGAAATACTCAATAAAAAGGGACATGCATGGAAGGTTGAAGAGGCATCTGGGTAAAGGGTTATCTCATAATCATGGCCATCGCCGGACGCACGTAGACCGATTACTAATGGATCGTTTTGCCTTTATTGATGAGTCAGGGATCTTTGCAACTCCCAACGAAGATACTGTATTCAGTCGTGGTCGCAATTGGAGACAATCTCCATTGTCCCCCAAGATACTGTCTGGAAACCTTCCTAAGAGGTTTGACAGCACAAAGATAGAAAAATATGATGGTAGTAAAGATCCAGATAACCATCTGGAGCAATTCAAAAAACTTATGATGATGATAAACTACTCTGTCGAGCACTCTCCCAGTATTTTACGGGGAGTGCTCTGAAGTGGTACAATAGTTTGCCACAAGGTTCCATCAGGAATTGCGACACTTTTGGGTGGCTTTCCGAAGACAGTTCGTTGGAATTAAATAAGTAAAGAGCAATGGAGACACAATTATCCATTGTGGCCAAGAACCGAATGAATCTTTAAAGGAGTACATAAGTCGTTTCGTGAACACCAAAAATGGATTAGCTAATTGCTTTGCACAAGTTGTAATAGCTTCTCTAAGGCAGGGTTTGAACCCTGGAAATTTGGCTGATTCGGTAACCAGGAAAAAAGCCATGACATGGGGAGGTTTACTGAATCAGGCCGGCAAACAGATTAATGTGGATGAAACAAAGAAGACCAAAGTGCACCGGCAAGTGAGATCTGCCCCGGCTGCACCAAATCAAAATCAGAATCAGTCCGGGTATAAGGCCAAGGAAGCCGGACAGGGTCAAAACAGGTCCAAGTCTCAGTCTGACCCGGCTGCACCAGCTCAAAGCCAGCAATCTAGAAATAAGCGAGGACCTTGGGTTCAACCGGAGTGGTTCGCTGAATTAAAAGAAAATGTAGCCACCATTTATGATAAAACAAAAAATGAAGTCCATTTCAGAAAGCTGGATGCATTACAATCTCCCAGGGAAAGTCGAAATAATAGTTTTTATCAGTATCACCATGATACTGGTCATACCACTAAAGATTGCATTGCATTGAAACAAGAAGTGCAGAATTTGATTGAGAGAGGGAAGTTGGGGGCTTATGTTAAAAGAAGAAGTGGAGACATGCCTGATAATGCTCATCGGACTAGCCCGAACAACGCATGGACATCGGCTCCGGATGGGGCTATGGTGATAATTGAAAGGTTTGATGTAGAATCACAATATTTGGATCCTGATCCAACTCGAAACAAGGTGGGTGTTATCACAGAGCATTGCAAGATGGTGTCTGGCCTCATCAGATTTTTCGAGTCACTTATAATACTTGGGGGAGACACCATGACTGCACCAACTGCTTCTTCGAGAAAGAGGCATGTTCATACTCTAGCTACCCAACTGGAAGGAGGTATGACTTCCTATCAATCACAAATCCCATTTCCCTTCATTGTTTTCGATGAGGATTACTTGAGGGACATAGCTGGTCTCCATGAAGATGTTGTCGTAATAGGAGCATCCATTGGGAGCAATGACATAAGGCGAATTTTGGTGGACACCGGTAGTTCAGCCAATATCCTCTTTTTAACTTCCTACAAACAAATGAAGAACCCAGCAGTAATTCAGCGTTCGAACAGGTCAATTGTAGGTTTCACTGGAAGCTGAGTAGATGTGATCGGGGAATTTGAGTAGGAGGTTTTGTTAGGAAAAGGCCCTTTTAAGAAGATGGTCAGGATACTTTTTATCGTGGTGGATTGTCCCACTTGTTATAATGCCATTTTGGGGAGGTCTTGGCTCTCTAGGATTCATGTTGTGGCGTCAATAGTCCACCAATGTTTAAAATACGTTGTACAAGGACAAGTGGGAGTTGTCTGGAGCAGACAAAAGGTGGCAAGGGAGTGTTATGCAACGGCACTGGCCCCTCAAACTTTGGGGGCAATTCGGATTAGTGAGGATTAGCAATTTGAGGTGCCCTCTAGGGGAGAGGGTGAAATTGATGACCCCAAAGAGACCCCTGGTGTTTTAATACCTATTGAAGAAGTTGAAACTCACTCTCTGGTTGAAGGAAAATGCGCCAAGATCGGGTCCAAGATGGCATCAGAATTAAAGGGAAAAATGTTAGCTTTTTTGAAAGACCATCAGGATGTTTTCGCTTGGTGCAATGCTGATGTAACCGGAGTACCAGCAGACATTATATCACACCAACTGTCCGTCCGGAGGGATATAGCACATGTTGTACAAAAGAGGAGAGCTTTTTCTTAAGAGAAAGCTGATGTCATAGTTCAAGAAGTTGACCGGCTTACTAAAATGGGGCACATAAAGGAATCTCAGTACCCTTTATGGACAGCTAATCTGGTGTTGGTAAAGAAAAAAATGGGAAGTGGCGTATGTGCATTGATTTTACAGATCTCAATAGAGCTTGCCCAAAGGATCTATATCCAGTTCCCCGAATTGATCAGTTGGTGGACTCCACATCCGGGAACAAGCTGCTGTCATTTATGGATGCCTCCATTATCAGAATGATGGGGCTACTTATCAGAGGTTAGTAAACAAGGTGATATCAGTTAGATTAAAGAATGCTGGGGCTACTTATCAGTTGGCAAGAACATACTACGTTTGTTACTGATAGGGGCCTCCATTATTACAAGGTGATGTCGTTTGGATTAAAGAATGCTGGGGCTACTTATCAGAGGTTAGTAAACAAGGCTTTTGTTAATCATATTGGAAGAAATATGGAAGTTTATATCGACGATATGATGGTAAAGAATGTGGATGAAGAGCTACACTTGGCAGATCTCCAAGAAACTTTTGCCAATTTAATGAAAGTAAATTTAAAATTGAACCGAGAGAAGTGTGTTTTCGGAGTACAGTCCGAGAAATTCTTGGGGTATATAATAAGTGAGAAAGGGATACAGCCTGATCCAGACCAGCTTAATGCTTTGCTACAAATGGAGCCTCTTCGGAATATTAAAGAAGTACAAAGATTGACAGGGAGGTTGGCTGCTCTAAATTGTTTTATCTCAAGGTCTTCGGATAGGTGTGCCCTGTTTTTTCAAACTTTGAAAGGTGCGAAAGAGTTTAATTGGTCTCCGTAGTGTGACCCGGCATTTGATGAAATTAAGAAGCAATTATCCTCCCTTAAAACTTTGTTTAAACATGTTGATGGAGAGACACTTTATATATACTTGGCAGTTTCTGAGTGTGCCTTGAGTGCAGTGCTAGTAAGGGAGGTCGATAATTATCCTCGACCAGTATACTATATCAGCAAGAGCTTCATTGATGCAGAAAAAATATACTTGAAACTTGAAAAACTAGCACTGGCCTTAGTAATTGCTGTTAGGAAAATGAGGCCCTACTTGCAGTCTCATTCGATCATCGTCCGGACGTCTTTTCCTTTGAAAAACGTTCTTCAAAAAGCAGACATTTCAAGCAGAATGACCAAATGGTCAGTGGAGCTGGGAGACTATGATATTAACTTCGCCCCTCGAACGACAGTCAAAGCTCAAACTGTGGCTGATTTCTTGGTTGAATTCCATTCAGACAGAGGTACTAAGCAAGCAACCGGTGAAAAAGATAAAAAAGTATGGGTTGTTCGTACTGATGGTGGATCAAGTACCGTGGGTTCTGGTGCTGGGATATGTTTAACATCTCCGTACGGCGACAAGATGTACCAATCTATATGTTTTACTTTCAGGGCTTTCAATAATGAGTCCGAATATGAAGCTGCTATAGCTGGCTTGAAATTAGTTCTTATTTGTGGAGCCAAAAGGGTCATGTTAATGAGCGATTCTCAGCTTCTTATCCATCATGCACAAGGTCAATCCGAAGCCAAGAAGGAGCAACTGGTTAAATACTTGTTTGTTCTCAAAGAAGTGGCACTTAATTTCAAAAACATCACCTATGAGCACATACCCCAAACAGAAAATACGCTGGCAGACTCTTTGGCAACCATAGCCTATACTGAGTCCTACCCTTGGATTCATGTTTTAGAGAGCCTATACATTCAAATCAATCCGGATAAGGAAGAAGAGAGCTTGAATATACAAGTAAAACAACCCCAAGATTGGAGATTTCCTCTTCTCCAATATCTCTCAGATGACATCTTGCCTCCAGAAAAAGCGGTAGCAAGGAAGGTGAAATTCAAGGCTCGTGGTTTTATCATCTTAAGAGACATTCTTTATAAAAAAAATCCTTCAGTAAACCTCTCTTACGATGTGTGGGGATCGAAGAATCCCAAATAGTGCTCTCTGAATTACACGATGGCGAGGGATCAACACATTGTGGATTCAGTGCTCTAACTAGAAGAGTTTTGTTGGTTGGGTACTACTGGCCCTCCATAATGCAAGATACTAAGGAATTGGTGAATAAGTGTGACCCTTGCCAAAGATACAGTAATGAAATTCATATTCCAGCAGTCCATTTAGAGTCAATTTCTGAGCCAATACCTTTTGCTCGTTGGGGGCTGGATTTAGTGGGACCTCTACCCATGGCATCCAGAGGGTGCAAAACTATAATTATTGCTATTGATTACTTCTCAAAGTGGATCGAAGCAGCCCCCTTGGCAGGAACTACTTCGAAAGCTGTTATAAAATTCATCTTGTCTAACATTTGTTGTAGATTTGGGGTTCCACAAAAGATAACTACTAACAATGGACCACAATTCAATAACAATGAGATGGAGAATTTCTGTGCTACTAGAGGCATTCAACATTGTTTTTCCTATCCTTTCTATCCACAGGCAAATGGTCAACATTGTGATAAGGTACTAAGAAAAGTCTTCATGCATACCAAAGAGAAGAAGTTCGGCAATATAGCTCCAACATGGGAAGGCCCCTATGTGGTCAGTGAAAAGCTTAAGCCTGGGACGTACAGGCTCAAAATAAAGATGGAAGGATTTTGAATCACCCGTAGAACATCGAACACCTTCGGTTGTATTTAGAATAGACTATGTAAATATTTACTTGTTTAAAGTCCATGTAAATATTTTGGGGCATACTATTTCCTACCTTGGTGGCGCGGAGAGGTTTGAATGAGGTGTCCAGGTTTTTTAAATACAATTCGATGCCTTCTTAAAAAATTTGAAGTGGTTTGACTAGCAGTTCGATTTAATTCGATGAGGTGATGACTATTTAAACATGTGTCATCGGAGAATTTGAACACTCTCACTTTAAAACACTTATGAAATAACTAAAGGCCATTTGAACACAAGTCATCAAAATTAAATAACTACAAAACGATGTAAGAATTATGTAAGATAAAATTGCCCGGTAGATACCGGGGAGTGATATTAAATATATGAAATGCCTTGGCCATCCAAGGACTTTGAAGTTTTCAAAAGAGAAGATTTGTCCGGTAAAGTGCCGGACACGATTACAAAAATGTCTTGGCCATCCAAGGACTTTAGTTCAAACACAAAATTAAAAGATAGTTGGCATTTTGAGGACTTTAGTTCTTAGATGTCCCAGCTTCACTTGATTTTTTCTTGGGATCGGTAGGTTCCTCATCTGGACTCCCTCCGGTCTTTTCATCTTCATCAGTGGTGTCATCACAACCACTAGAATAACCGTGTTTATCACCATCAGCCATCATATGGTGAGGAAGGTCTTCGTATTCCATGAATCGTCATAAGTCCCCGAGTATCCTCCTCGGAAATTTCTTATGAAAGAGTAGGACCATGTCTGACTTGACCTCAGCATATCTTTGTTCTTGGGAGTCTATCACATCGTTGGTATATGCGTCAATCCTAGCTTGGATTGTCTTTTCTTGCTCATTTAGCAAGTCATCTTTCTCTTGCTTAGCCCGGGACACAGCATCTTCAAGCGATATTTTGTCGTTTGTCAGAGTCTGAATGATATTGTCTTTGTCCTTCACCTCCTCTTTTGAAATAGAAAGATTTTTCTCCAAGTCAAAATAATTGGATTGAAGTTCTGTGACAACCCCCTCCGAAGTGGCCAGTTTGGTTGCCAAGTCCTCCTTCCCTTTTATCAACTCCTCATTTTCTTTCTTTAATGCCTCGAGACTCTGCTTTATTGTAAGGAGGTCGTTGGACAAACTCTCCTTGTCAGAATTGAGTGTGTTGATGATGGCTGACTGGTTTCGCACTTGCTTCTCCAAGTTGAGCACTGGTTGAATGTTGCTTAACAAGGAATGGGTCACCATGTCCTTCTCCCCTGAAACAGAAAAAAAGTTACCGTTGAAGGTGACCATGTTCGAGGAGCTTGGGGGAAGGTAAGGGCCAGCGAAATCATCCTTCTCAAGGTCATTAAAGTAAAGACCAATCCCTTAAAGCCCACTAATGTCAACTCCATCGATGTTGATGTCCCCTCTGGCGCCCTCTCCGGTGTGAAAATCACTTGGGATTTCCTCTTCTTGAGTTGGGTCTGTTGGGTCAACCGAAGGAAAAGACTCCAGAGCCCGGAGAGCAACTTCATCTCCCTTGGAGGTTTTCTTCTTCTTGCCCTCCCTATCTCCATCTTTTGCTCCCCGTTTTTTGTCTTTCTTGGGAGCCTTTGGGGGCTTTGGAGATCCAACCACCTCTTTGGTACTCTCGTTTTCTACCACTTGTAGCAAATCAGCATCAATCCTTCATTGGACCTACCCCTCCGGGTTTGCGGGGACAGTTTCCTCAGCATCGCTTGGATTGACCTCAGCCAGATCTTGCTTAGCCTTTCCTTTCTTGCACTTCATTTTGTTTGGCGCTTTAGCTCTGCCCGGCAAGGCTAGCTTTCCATCCTTTCCATATGTCTTCTGAATAATCACCCCTGGAGGAGGTGGAGTGCTTAATTCCTCCCAAGACAAGTCCCTCCGGCTGGTTGTATTCCAGAGATGGGACCTTACCAAGTTGCCTCCGGTAAAACAGTTGTGGAAGTGATTTCCCCACTTCTCAGCAGCCCAAACATTTATTTTGGCACAAGTAGTCTACCCCACCTCTAAATAGTCATTGAACTCCTTCGGCAGCAATACCAAAAAACAAAAGAAGAGAAGTTAAACAAACAAACTTATTATAAGAAAAAATAGAAAGATGAAATGAAATGTTTACATGTACTCCTCCATCTGCTGGTAAGCATGCTTGTTTTATCACCAGCTTTAATCTTCCTCCCGTTCTTCCAAACGCCACTGATGAACAGAAATTGAGTCTTCTAGTTCCTCTCCGACTCGAGCAAGTCATCCACCACTTTTTAATTATCACCCATATTGTAATGGTAGAAGGGGATGACGTGGTTTCTGCAAAGGTTGGCCACATCAGCAAATTGCTCCATCGGAAGAGGAATTCCAGAGAGCCTTGAGGCCATGATATAGGACATGAGGGTGAACCAGACGTTGGGGCTCAGTTGAATTGGGCAGAGCTTTATCAGATGAAAATATCTGACAATCTCTGGGTCTAAGGGCAATCTAAGCCCCCAGTTATAACTCCATGTAGAAAACTATCTCAATGAGCTTGCAATCTATTGGTGTCTTCGCAGCGACTAGTATCCTCACTTTAACATTTTCTGGGATCCCCCACTTCGTCCGCATCCGGCCTAGTTCAGCTGTATGAATAAAGGCATAATTGATCTTCTCCATGGCTAGCAGGTACTTTATACTTACTTTGTGGAAACAAGGTCCCACTTTTCCTACGAGGCACTCCGGCAGGTCCGGGTGCTTTAAACATAATATTTTTTTGCCCTTGCTTTTCTTTACAATGGCAGTCTCACTTGTCTGCCCGGAGACATCGGTCTCGAAAGGGGCTTCTTCAACACTGTCCTCCATCACATCTTTCATTACTATGGAGGGGTTATCAGCTGTTTTTGGGAATGAGGTGCTAATGGTTGGCTCAGTAAGCTGTCCGGATGGCTAAGCATTGCTTTTTTCTTGTGGTCTGGAGTCCGGCTGGGGCTCAGATCCGGAGGGTTCATTTTGGAGACTTGAACTAGTGGCCTCCGGATCAGACAATTTGTCTTTAGGAACCTTGATGGGCGCTTCTGACCCTGTGAATTTATCTTTGGCCCCAGACTTAGAGGGCACAGACTTTGGAGATTTAGACTGTGGAACAGCCTGACCTTTCACTAGGCGGCCTCTTCATCGATTTATCAGCTTTTCTGGGGATAGGTCAGCATCCGATCCCATGGCTATAAATGTAGAGGGTTTCCTAGCACTTGTAACTGCTTGCTCTTGTTCAATAATAGGCTCTGACTCCTGAACCGATGAGCCTGAGATGATCGGTGAAAGACTAGGTTGAAATAACCTTCTGGGTTTAGAGCTTCTGGCAGAAGACGAACCTCGATCAGGCTCTGAGGTTGGTGTTTCAGGTTTATCAATAGGAGAGACTGGGAGGCCTGCTGCAATGCGCCTTTCTCGTTCGACCTTTTGTGCTTTTTCCAACTCTGACAGATTAAGCCACACGCCTTTTACTAGAGCGTTTCTTGCTGTAAACATAAACTTACACTAAAATGCATTTTTGGAGAAGAAAGGTAAAAGTTCTGAATATTAGAATTAAAAAAGGTGTTGAAGATGGTAAAACGGTGAAAAGTGATTTAATTTATACTAAAGAGGTAGAAGATACCTTGGAACCTAGGAGAATTCGAAAAGATAGAGTAATGATTAAAGATGGCGCTGACATCACCAGCATTAATTAAAGAGGTTACTTTTTTAGGTTAGTGGGAGCGCCATTCTAGGAGAAAAATGGTTGGTGAGGCAAATCAGGAAGGGACACGTGTCCCACGATCTGTGAACAAAACCTTTGAGCTTCTGAGAGATTTGCTAGTCCGGATAAATCCATTATACAAATCAAAATCTGTCCGGACATTGTTTCAGAAGCTCATAAGCGATTTTTTAGGTCTTGTCAAAGGTCTTCGAACATAACCTAAAAAAGGGGCTACTGATGAGTTTGGATATTCTCACCACTCACTGTAGAAACTGGAGAGGGGAATTTCGGAAAAAAACCACCCACTGAACCATCCGAACAGGACTAAAGTATTAAAAACTAATCACTTTATGACTAATCTAATTACCAACCTGCTTAATAAACTAATGTGTCTTTGAATTCGACCCGGTTTCATGAGTTTGATCCGTAAACCCATGAGGCCCATAATTAAGGGTATAAATACTCAACCATTTTCATTAATGAGGGTAATGAACATTTAATACAACCAGGCACCTCAAATCTCTCACTACAAACTACCCAAACATTAAACGATCTCTAGGGGATCTTTATTGCTGGGATAACTAAGTCACCTGTGGGAAATCTAGGGGCACGTTTTTAGGGGAGAACGTCTGCCTATTTATATTGAGCTCCATACTCACTATAATATTTGATGTTGATGATTTTTGAAGTGTTGGTGGCCATCATGAAGATGATGTCTTAATAAGCCTCCATTATAAACTTGTATCAGAGAATGGGGGAGGTACTCAAACGCTATGTCCGACAATTCGTTCATGAGATGAAATCGATATAAGAATGGGAGGAGCCAATAGTAGTGGCTGATTTTAAAATAGAGTTGCATTGCAACAGCCTACTCAACTTGACCTCGTATGTTTCCTGTTTAGAATGAAGCGAGACATTCTTGAAAGATTACTCATTAGAGTCAACGATTCCAAAAAATAAAATTCTTCTTACACTCCTTACCGGAGCCTCAAGAATACAAAACACCGACATGAGAGCGAAGGTGCACTGACGAGGCACTTCGAGGTGACACTACAACAACCTAGGTAAGTAGACCAATTCCTTATTATTATGGTAATCCTACTCATAAATTAATGCCTCTTATTGAGGACATACCGACCGTCTGCGAGAAAACAAAAGGTCGGGCCAAGTACCAATCACTATGTAGTATGTTAGCTCATAGTTACGAAAGGTCCTGCCAATATATTTGCGTGTACCATAACGATTATTGGTGATTAAAGGAAGATATTCAATGGTTGACTGATAGTGGAGAGTTCATCCAATATATTAGGCAGTGAGAGGGCGAGCAATGCGACAAAAAGAGGATGAGGGGCCAGTAAATGGTGCTCTAGAGAAGACAAATGATGTTATTTTCAAAACTAGTTACAAAATCTTTAGTCTCCACTCCCTGAGTGTTGGGTTCAACAACGTGAGTAACCTTATTTATCTTCTTATTTGTAGGATTTTGTTGGCTAGGGTCGGCATCACGATCAACTCATTTCTTCTTCGCATCACCCTCTAGAGGGGATACTCCTTCATCTTCTTTTCCAATTATTTTTATCAACAAATCCAATCTAATACCAACAAGATTTTTATTGTAGACCTGTTGCAACAATAGACCACCTTCGTTGTTACGTGTTCCATCTCTTTCAACAATACTACATTTTTTTGGGCTACAAGATCTGTCATCAACTTCACCAGTATGTCGGATATCAATGGTTCTTTCAGTTTCGGCAAATTTTCATTTTGTGCCTTTAATGCATCCCTCTTGGCATATGTCGCGGTCAAAACCTCATCATTATTGGTCTTCTCTTTTACCATCTTCTCGAAGTGAAGTTTAGATGAAGCATGAGTGGTAAGGCAATATTTCGTATAGAAAATATCCGGATAAAAATACAACGTATCCATAATTTAATTATGCTCTTATTATTGCATATTAATTATTTATATACTGTAACGAAGATAAATAAATAATTTGATAAAAATGTTTATATAATAAATATAAATAAATGGGAGACTAAATGCCACGCATAACTCCTATAAATATGAGATGAGTATCACAGGTAAAAGGGTCATATTCTATATAATAATACAATTATACGTTTTCTTCCTTTTCTTTTTATGTTTCTTTCTTTTTTTTATCTCTTTTTATATCAGAATGGTTTAAGTAATTTGTTAATAAATTTATCTTTAACAAATTTAGCGCCGTTCCTGTAGAACAAAGTTTCTCATTTAAAAAAAAAAACTAAATCATTCTCCTATTTTTTTTTTAAAGTTTTTCATCTTTTACAGATAAATTAGATGATGAATCAAATAAGTAGAAATAAAATTAGATGATGAATCAAATACGTAGAAATAAAATTAGATGATATTTTCCAAAATGATTTCCTCTGATCCATTCATCTGTATTCGTGATTCGAAATGTTTCATAGTTAATTAGATTAGTCGCACCAATACGGTTCCACTCTAAAATGTATCACTAAATAAATACGATAAGAAAAAATAATTATAATATATATATATATATATATATATATATATATATATATATATATATATATATATATATAACCTTCACTACCTTTATTAACAATTTATACTTATTATATTTATTAATATATTAATCAAACAAAAAATAACATTATATTCTTTATTAAGTCAATTTTAATAAAGATTAGTCTTCTTACGTTACCTAAAAATATTTGTCAAATATATTTATTACAATAAAATATATATAATGTATTATGTCATACTACTAAAATAAATAACGTTTATATCTATGATATATTATGTCATACAATGAAATACACTGTCTGTATATTTTGTTCTTTCTTTTGGTTTATGTTTTGGAACACCAGTGATATGTATATAAACTTTTGTCTGCGTTTACTCGATCCCTCTCCACCGTAACTTTTTTTACCAGATGATATCGTCTCCACATGTGCGAGGATAAATCCACTCTCCATCCTTTTTTACAATTCGTCTTGGCCAGAAAAACTGCCATCTCCATGCACCTATCCGTTCTCCCCGCGATCAACCTCCCGCCAAACCCGAGCACCCGAGCTATCATCCTCCGCGCCCATAGCTCCTGCTTTAATAAACTGCTTCCCAGCTGAGGTGTCGTCTACCTCTTATTCAAGGTGTCGTCTGCGTCTGCTTCCGAGTCGAGGGGTTGCCTGCTTCTTAAACCGAGCCGATGGATCGCCTGCTTCAAGGGACACAGGGACACTCGAACGACCTTAAAACCAAATTAAATTAAGCTTAAAATATATTAATTAAGTTAATTAATATGTTAATTAATATATATATATATATATATATTGTTCTAAGATTTGGAAGATAATATATTTTTAATGTAAAAGTATTATTCTTATTTTTTTAGAGATTTGATTTTATATTTTTAAAAAAATATTATATTAATTAAAAATATTATATTAGTTAAAAATATTATTTTTTCGTAAAACAGAATAATATATAATATAAATATAAGATATACAATATATCAAATCAAAACCAATAATATTATAAAAGTTTTAATAAAAGAAATTCTAATAATATCATAAAAGTTTTAATAAAAAAAAAATTCTTCTCCTATCTATTTTACTTTTTACAATTGGTGCGCCAGAGAAAAAAAACAGAAAAAAAAAATCGAAATAAGAAGAATAAACATTTGCCGGAGAAGAAAAGAAGAAGAATACTAAAAAAAAAAGAAGAACAAAGAAAAAAAGAGCGCGGTCTGGTGGAGAAAAAAAAAAGAAGAAAAGCGTTATGCACCGAAAAAAATGAGAAGAATACGATAAAAAAGATTAAAAAAAGAATAAAAAAAAAGAAGAACGATAAAAAAGATTAAAAAAAATGAGAAGAATATGATAAAAAAAGAAAAGAAAAACAATGCTAGAGAAAGAAAAAGTAAAAAGAATATGAAAAGGCGTTTTTCGCCAAGAAGACGAAAAAGAAAGAAGAAGATTTTGAAAATGGGTGAAGAAGAATATGAAAAAAGCCAGACCGGTTATTACCGGAAAAAGACCGTAGATGATTGGACGTGAACGGAACCGACGTGGAACCGACGTGAACAGAACCGACCAGAAAAGACCGTAGAAGATCGGGGGTGGCCGAAAAAGAAACGTGGATGATTACCGTAGAAGTGACCGGAAAACAATTTTACAAATATTTGATCAAATGGAAAAAGAAATATTTGATCAAATATACCATATCTTTACAAACTCATCCACTACACAAGTCTTAAAAAAAAATGAAACGTGTAAGGAAGAACTTAATTTAAAAGAGGTTAGAACCAAATTAAATTAAACTTAAAATATATTAAATAATTAATTAAATTAAATTAATTAATTAATATATATATATATATATATATATATTACTCTAAAATTTGGATAGTATATTTTTGATGTAAATTTGATTTTGTATTAAAAAAATATATATTAATTATTGATAGTATAAAAAGTAACAAATCAACATAAAAAAACACTAATAAAAATTTATTTTTCTCCAATCTCTTTTAGTTTCAAAAAATTATGCATCGCCAGGTGCAGGAGCATGTACAAACTTGTTCTGGAGTACAAACTCAATCTACTTAAGTTGAGGTATGTGAAAAGGCAGCAGCTGATATTCCGGCAGTTTAGGGTAACAGTCATAAGCTAATAGTTATTCCCAATTGAGGTGGCAGTCGAGGAACTTTCGAAGAGCCCGTAATGAATAGCTTATTCTCCAGTTATATCAGATAAACAGGACCAATATGATCATAACTTGAAGGAGAAGAGTGATGGTTGTCGAGATAATATTGGCTCTGCTGAGAGCAGTCCTCAGAAATACTCTGAAGCAGATGCACCTAATGCACTTTGTGACGCCTAGCTTCGCCCCCCTCGACAAATCTATGTTTTTTAATTTGTGAAAATCATAGGTGTGTTTAACCTTCGTCATAGTTTGTAGTCTATATTGTGTATATCTTCTCTGTCAATACGTTGTGTGCGTGTATATAATTTCCACTGTTGTTATGGTATTACGTACCCTCCTAGTCCTACCCGTCCTATAGTATACCATTACCCTCCCTACTCTCCAGATAGTGTTCCCTTTCGCATATTCGTCCCATATTGTCTCTTCTACCAGTTTTTCCGGTAGTGCTTCATTCGCCGAGTAGACCTCTTTTTCCAAAGTCGACAAGTGAAGCAGCCAACTCCCACTCGCTGGATACAGTATAACCGCTCGACTTATATTTTGAGTCTAGCTGAGGGTGCATTCTTTTACTCCAAAGCGAGTGTAAAGCATATAGTTGCTGGAGTTTTTGTCTCCAACGGATCTCTCCGAGAGATCGTCTTCGGAAGTTGATCTCCAACGCTCGTCTCCAAGGGTTTGTCTCCATTGCAGTATCGTCACTCTCAAGATTGTTTCGAATTGCATCACCAACTGGTCAATCAGGTGGATAGAATGCCGCTCTCCCACTAACCAAAGGCCCCTCATCTTCACCGCCACCGCCTCCTCCGTATCATCTCAACAGCGCTGCTATTCCGCGATGAAATACACCGCCAGGGTAGCCTTAACATCTGCCTCTGATCGCTCCGTCTCAATGGAGGTCTCCCTTCCTCAGCAAATTCCAACGAACTCCCGAGGCTACCCAACCCCTCATCGCCACATAAGAGATGGCATTGTTGTTAACATCCGAGGAGAAAACAAATTGGGTACTTCTACACCGCCAGTTCTGCCAATGAAATTGCACCCTGCTCTTCCGAAACCAAGTAGGCACTTCCCTGTTTCTGTTGCCTCGAGTACTTATTTTCAATATCGTACGAAGATCCTCGTGTTCGTTTAAATAGGGAATGTGTTACAGCATCCGGAATATTATCCGCATCAACTTGGTGGGCTCTTTGTTATATTCTCGCAATCAATTAAAAAAAACATATTCTAATAGATAAAATAGACGGCTCATATAGCCTTACAAGAAAGAGATAGTGCTGAAACAAATAATTGAAATAATACTTCCAAATACCCTAAAGTTTAGGCACTAACTGAACATACCACTCCCTCTCTTAAACTAGACAGTGACCTAGTTTAACTTAGGTTCATCACAGACATCAAGATTCTTTCGAAACTTCTGAAAGGTGTCCAACTTCAACGGTTTGGTGAGTATGTCTGCTAATTGTTGTTGTGTGCCACAAAAATTGAGTTGAACGGCTCTTTCATTTACTAAGTCTCGCAGAAAATGAAAGCGAACATCAATGTGTTTACTTTTTTCATGCATCACGAGGTTCTTTGACAGCTTGATAGTTAAACTATTATCGCAGAAGATGACTGGACTTGAGCTTCCTTCATATCCAATTTGTTTTAGAATTCTTTCTATCTAAATCGTCTGACAAGCGCACCATGCTGCAGCAACAAATTCTGCCTTTGTTGTGCTTAGAGTGACCACGGGTTGCATCCTAGAAGACAAAACTACTGCTGCATAACTTAGGATGAATGCATACCCGGATGTGCTCTTTCTATCTTCCACACGGCCTGCATAATCACTGTTTGTAAAGCCTACAAGCTCTATGTTTCTTGATTATGGTAGTAAATTCCAAAGCTGATAGTTCCTTGTAGGTACCTTAAAATCTTTTTTGCAACAGCAAGATGAAGTTGAGTTGGGTTAGACATAAACCTACTAATGAACTCACCGCATACATTACATCTGGCCTTGTTGCTGTCACATACATTAAGCTTCCAACAAGTTTCTTGTAGAATGAGTCATCTACTTTAACTCCACTGTCGTCTTTATGAATCTTTCATCCTGGAATTATTGGATTCATAACCGAATTACCCTCATCCATTCCAAACTTTTTCAACACTTGTTTCACATATTTCTTCTGTTGATAAAAATCTCATCTTCGAAATGCATCACTTCTAAGCCGAGAAAGTATTTCATTCGTCCAAAATCAGACATATCAAACTCCTTCATGATGGACTCTTTAAACTCCATCATCATCGTATCGTTATTTCTAGTGTAAATCAAATCATCAGCATACAAGCTAATAATCAGACATTTACCTTATGTATTAACTTTTGTGAAAAACATTTGCTCACTCGCATCCTTCTCAAAGCCTATAGAGTGAAGATATGAGTCTATTCTGCTAAACCAAGCTCGTGGGGCTTGCTTGATTCTATATAAAACCTTGTAGAGCTTATACATTTTATTCTCTGCACTTTTCGTCTCATATCCTCTTGGATGATCTATATATACTTATTTTGTTAGTGTTCCTTAAAGAAATGCCGATTTCACATCCAGCTGATAGATAATCCACCCTCTCTGAGCTGCGAGAGCTAAGATCATTCTTATAGTGTCCGTACAAGCTATATGAGCATATACCTCTTCGTAATTAATCCCGTATTTTTGTACATACCCTTTTGAAGACCAAGCGAGCCTTGTACTTCTTTATCTCTCCATGTTGGTTCAATTTAGTTTTGTAAACCCATTTGACTCTTATGCTTTTTGTCCCTTTAGGCAGGTCAGTTATAACCCATGTACTATTATTCTCAATAGACCTAATCTCAGAGTCCATAGCCTTTCTCCAATTTTCAATGTCTGCTTTCTCATCAGAGTTCACAGGATCTAAGCCAACAAACATGAGAAACAAGTCAGATTCTGCAGCAAACAATGCAGATTGTTCTTCCTCATCCTCATTTCTGACTACGTTAGTTACGTAATCACTCATCCAGACTGGTGGTTTTCTTAAACGGTCTTGGACAATTGAATTTACACTGATTGGAGCAGTGATTGCGGCATCGACAATAGGAACAGCAGCTCAGGTAGAAGAGATCACACCAGAAACCTCAGTTCTGTCATCATTAAGAACCTCTTTTACTCGTCCATCTAGATTTCCATCAGTTCCAACTCTAAATCTAGACTAATTTTCTCCTTGCAACTTTCATCCTAATTATACTTCTTATCTTCTTCAAAAAAAAATATCTCTACTCACTACGATTCTTTTGCTCACTGGGTCAGAAAGTCTGTATCCCTTCAATTCTGTACTCGTTCTGAATAAAACACAACTTCGGCTTTTGTCTCCAAGTTTTCTTCGTCGAGCATCGGGCACATGGGCATGTGCAACACAGCCAAACACCCTAAAATATTCTACAGAAGGTTTTAAACCACTCTAAGCTTCCTCCGGACTCATGTCTTTTAACGAGCGTGTTGGAGACATATTAAGAAGATAAAATTTCCAGCTCATAGCTTCTGGCCAAAACTTCTTTGCAACATCTTTCTCTACTAATAAACTCATCACTATATTCATCATAATTCTATTCTTCCTCTCGGCGACGCCATTTTGTTGTGGCGTGTAAGCTGCAGTAAGTTGTCTCTTGATCCCAGTCTATTTACAAAACTCGTTGAACTCATTTGAGGTAAACTCACCACCACGATCTATTCTAAAACAGTTAATAGACAAACCAGATTCCTTTTTTACACTAGTTTTGAAATGCTTGAAGATAGTAAAGCATCATCTTTGTAAGCTAGATATTGTACCCATAATTTTCTATTAAAATCATCAATGAAGCAAATAAAATACCTTTTTCCATCATTCGAAATTGGAGAAACTGGACCACAAATATCTGAGGGCACTAGCTCCAATTCCTAGAGGCTCTCCACGAAGATTTCTTTGGAATAACATCTCTTTGTTGTTTTCCTTTCAGACAATATGTACAGACATATTCTGTTTCAGCAAGTCTCGTCATTTCTTTCACCATTTGTTTGTTGCTCAAAACCTTCAAACTCGTGTAGCTGAGATGTCCGTATCTTCTATGCCAAAGTTGAGACTGGTCTTGGACATAAGTTTTAAGCACATCTCTAAATTTCTTGACAATCTGCTTGATATGATTATAAACATCCTATTTGATGTCATATTGCTCTCGATGATGAGACATTTTGTAGGATGATAGATTCTGCATTCATTTGATTTGATTAGCACATCCAAACCTCTCTTTTGAAGCTGACCAATGCTAAGAAGGTTGTTTTTCAGATCAGGTACATAGAAGACATCTTGTACCGCATGATTGATTCCTCCAAAAACCAGTCTTACGCTTCCTTTTCCAGTTACTTACATCTTTGTATGATTTCCCAATCTAACGGTCCTTCTAAAGCCCTCTTCTATTTTACTGAAAAACTTGAATCACCACACATATGATTGCTGCAACCTGAGTCTAAAAACCATATATATTCTTTCTTGTATTCTAGATTTTCAATATAGGCCATAAGAAGCATCTCTTCTATTTTTTTCTTCCTCTTTACATAATTTACTTGATTTGCTGATTTTGGACACTCGTATTGATAATGTCCTAACTGATGACATTTATAGCATTCGATAGTTGCTTTGTCGTAGGACTGTCAACCTTTGCCTTGGCCTCAATATCGTCTTCTTCCTCTGTATTGTCCTCTTCCTCTACCGTCATATCCTTCATATGTTGAGACTGCAAGTGTTTGTTCTTCATCTCCCTTCTTTTTGAATGTTTGTTCATGTACAAGATGTGAACTTTGTAGGGCATCAACATAGAGTGAATCAATATCTTTTGCTTCTTCAATCGAGCAAACAATATAATTGAAGTTTTCAGTGAGAGTTCTAAATATTTTCTCTACAATCTTCACATAAATTATATCTTCTCCAAAATTTCTCATGTCATTTGCAATAACCATTACCCGACCAAATTAATCCTTAATTGACTCACCTTGCTCCATCGCTAAGATCTCGAACTCTCTTCTTAGGATATTCAATTGCGCTCGATGTACTCGAGTGTTTCCTTGACACTTCATTTTCATCGAATCCCAAAGCTGATTCGAGGTATCCTTCTGGGTTATCGTCTTCAGAATCGTTTTTTCCAAGGATTGGAACAAATAATTCTTAGCTTTGAGATCATTTAACTGCATCTCCTCCAGTGTCTTCTTTTGTTGTGAAGTCAAGACATCACTTATACCTGGTTGTGAGAATCTGAATTCCACAACCGTCCAATATTACTTTGAACGGAGTAGATTTTCCATCAGCATGCTCCAGTGATTATAATCTTTGTCAAAGCTAGGGATTGCAGGTTGGGAGAAACCGCTACTTCCTTCTGATCCCATTTATTCACTCTTCCTGTTTTCCTATTCTTCGATCGGATACCAGATGTTATATTCTAGCAATCAGTTAAGGGAAAAGATATTCTAATAGATAAAATAGACGACTTATATAGCCTTGCAAGAAAGAGATAGTGCTAAAACAAATAACTGAAATAAAACTTCCAAGTACCCTAAAGTTCTTAACCTATCATTCCCTCTCTTGTCGATGCTGTTGACGGAGCCAAATCACAAAACGCCAACAACACACAACCTTTTCTCTCTTTAGATCTTCGGTCCTAATCAACTTCATTTTCGTTAACACTAACTTATAATGACGCCCAAAAATCTTAAAATGTTTCGAGACAACTGTGAGGACCCTCCAACTGTTCAAGCTCAAGCTAAAGTTAATTCTCCATTTAAATTTATTTGAAGTCTCATATGGAAGAAAACCGTAGCAAAAACAAGATAACCGTGGTGCAGACTACATACTCGAGAGTTCCAGTAATCATACACCAATGTACAAAAGAGCAAGGTTATTTCTCCCTCAAAACCATCATCTTTGAAATCACTTTCGGTAAGCCCAGATGCATCAACTTCAACTGGAAAGGTTTTTTCAGTGCCACCAGCTTCATCTAGTAACGTTTCGTAGGCAAAGCCACCAAATTCATCTGCCAAAGTTTCGTCTGTGAATTTACCAACTCCATCATTCTCATCCCAACACCATCACCATCTTCAGCACGAACGTTGCCCCCAGCTCCACCGACGCGACCATCGGATGGCAAGATTCTTCCATCCATAACTATAGGTTCAAGTTACCTCCCTTACGTTAAATCTCTATCCAGAAGAGCCACAACCGTCCTTAGAATATAAACACCAAAGTTGTTGCCCGCCTGAAAAATCCTCCCCCGGTGCAACCACCTCTGCCCCAATCACCAAAGACTAATAAAGCAACCGCCTCCGTCACAGTCACATGCACCGCAACAATAGTGTCTACATACACATATAGCCTCACTTTCGGTACCGTCTCTGGCTCTCCCATATCCAAACTGAGCGCTTCCATCATACCACCCGTCTCCTATTTCTAAGTTCTGCGATGAGGATCTTTCGTTCATACCAATCAAGAAGCACGACAAACCAGAGGCAGTCGCAAAACTAAAACATCCAACGATGCCGGAAGCTGGCAATCCTCACCTTCGTGGCTTGATGCACTGCTGGGACCCACCAACCACTGTAAATTCCGAATCCCCAAAGATGCCAACACTTTTCCAATAAAAAATCAGCAAAAGGTGCATCTCCAAGAACGAATCTCCTACAACGATATGTTTCAGAGGTATCAATATCCAAATAATAGGAAGGATAACTATCGTTTCCGGCAGAGTCTCTATCATAGTAATCGGAGAACCACCGCCACCTCCCTTTATGGTCATATTCACAGTCCTTTCTATAATCGCAACCTTGGCAGCGATAATCGTTAGTGTAGAAGACAGAGATTTAATGGTGAGAATAAATGAAACTGAGAGTAGTAGAAGAGTTACTGGAATGTGAAAAGAGAAGTTTACATTCATTTAATAAAATTGCTGGTTTAAATAAAGATAAAAGTCACTAACATAATTAAAGTGCTGACATACGTTAAATAAAAACACCAAGTAATCTAAGCTTGTTTCAGAAAACTTTAACTCTGACTTTACCCAAAAAATTCCCAACCTTTCAAACAGATGCCCACAAAATGCCCTCAAAATTTCACACAGAATTCCCTCAAGGAACCAATAGAAAAATAAATATGTTGAACCAATAAACACCTATCTAAACAACTTCAACACTCCTCCTTGTTTAGAAGCTATAAACTACAAGTCTCTTTCTCAAATATTCAAACTTGCTAAACTTGCTAAATCAAAATCTTCGATTTGAGTACCTGTGTGACCCAATTCCGATACATGGGCGAGAAACCAGTATGTTTGCAGTCTTCGCTACATCATCCTTCCCCGGTTAGGAAGAATTCAACCTCGAATTCGGAACGCTAAAACATTGACAGAATTGCAAAAACATTGGCGTGTTCACCGCTGATTTCAACTAGTACCAGCATAAGGGTATGAGAGGTGAGAATCAGAATGTTTTCGCTCTTGTCAATAAGTGGTTTCTCAGCTGTTTCCTTTTTTACCATGTCATCGGCATTACTGTGGTCAGCAGTAACAAGATATACTCCACCCACTTGTTCTATGTCTGCTTTTTTAACCCATTTACTAAGCACAACAGCGCCCTTGCGCGTATAAAAAGTTGGTGTCTTTTCATTTCTAGACTGTGCTTGTTGTATCACATCAAAACCCTTGCAGAAAGAAATAATTTCTCTGTGTTGAATAGTGGATGGTTTCTCAAGTTTTGCAGAGTATATTTCTGCCAGCAGATTCAAAACACTACAATATTCTAATTTTAACTTGTAACTCTTTCTTTTATTTCCCCAACCATTACCCAAAACTCCTCCAAGTTCTATTACAAAACCTAATCTTTTATCCGTTAAAGCGCTATTCTTTTATTTTACCAATTTATTCATAATCTCAAAAACAAAAATATCATCTTCCATTTTTCCAATACGAAAATATGTATCCACAAAAAAATGAATCAAAGGTTTGATTATAGGATGACATAGAATACCTGGAATATGAATCTCCACAATAAAAGTTGTTATTTTGCAGTCCTTTTTCAATCGAAAGTCTGAAGCGATGTAGTCTGGTGTACTGAAGCCTGAGACAATATCTCGATCTACAAGTTTCTCCTCAATATCGGTTAGATCTTCATCATCATACTTATCGTAGACTGGTTTGTCGAATACTGACTCGGATACATCTTCAAAAATATATTTATCATAGACTAGCTTGTCAAACACGGACTCAAATACAGTTTTAGCATCACAGCTAAGATCGGTATCTGGTGCAGTATGAGCATGAAACTCCTTAACTGGTGGTGGTTTTTGAGATACTACTCTAGATGACACCAATATAAAATTGCAACCATCTTTTACAAAACTATATCTATTCATTCTACCATCATAAGTAGAATTCCTCTTAAATTTCCATGGGCGTCCTAAAACTAGATGGAACACGTCCATAGGAAATACGTCACACCATGCTGTACTTTTGTAATTACCAACATAAAACGCAATTTGACAGCGTTTGGAAACCGTTACCTCAGTATACTCTATCAATCCTGACAGTATGTACGGGTATGGAAGAGTTTCCGTCTTCAACGCCAGTTTCTGAACAACCTCTTCTAAAATCAGATTCTAATAGATATCTGAATCAATTGAACACTTGCAAATTCTTCCTCCAATTGTGCAGGTAGACTGGAAGATGTCGTTCTCTATTCTAGCCTTCAAATCAAGAGGTACTCGGAACATGATTTTATGTATCTGCGTAGCAGGAATTTCTGGTCTCTGATACCAACTGATAGCGTGGCGGAAGATTCGAAGAGAAAGCGACGATAAAATCCTAACCCTGGGTTAGAGATATAGGAGACTCATAGGATGAAATTCAAATGTGATTTAACCCATTTTTCCTCAATCAATTGAAGCTCTGTTCGTCTAGCCTCTTCGTTTTCATCCTCAAAATAGTTAAGCACTCTGTAAGATGGGAGTGTTAACTCCGTCGGATTTACTACATCCATTGCATATACTAAAGCAAAAGGAATCTCTTAAGTCGCAACTCGAGGTGCTATTTTATAGGCCCATGGTACCTTATGGAGATAGCTAGGCCCTTTCCCAGCTGCACCTATCAAATTTTTACTAAGACCCTCCAAAATGGTTCTATTAGTAACTTTCACCTGACCATTTTCTTATTGGTGAAATTATGCTAGAAAGCACTGTGTGATTTCCCTGGAATTACATAAAAATGTCATCTCCCGGTTATTAAACTATAACCCATTGTCTGTTGTTATTCTTAAAGGAACTCCAAATCTGCAATAAACATTAGATGCACTGAATCTAATTACATCGTTAGCTCTTATTCTCGATAATGGTTCTGCTTCAACCCATTTTGAAAAATAATCTACTGCAAATATGATGGTTTGTCGCCCACCTTAAGCCATATGCAATGGTCCTACTAAATCATAACCTCATATGTCAAAATGAATCATTTCAGAAATTGAAGTTAAGGCACGGTTGGTTTATGAATGGAATTTTCAAATTTTGACAAGTATCGTAGCTTCGAACCAAAATTTTTGCATCACTCATTATCAACGACCAATATTATCCTGCCAAAATTAACCTTTTTGTTAAAGCATTAAACTCACAATGGGCAAAACCCTCCTCATCATGTAACTCAGACATAATTATTTGAGATTTATTTTTGCTCAAAAACTTTAATAGCGGTTGACTCAGAGATTTGAGCTAATTTTAAGTCAAGAGGCACTGTTACATTGAGTAAAAACTCTTTAAAATTACCATTAGCTCAGATTTCTTCGCTACAGACAGATTGTCTTCAGAATGCAGTATAAAAATCTCCAAAATTGGTTATAGATCCCCTCATAATTCTATTGTGCCACTTTAAAGTTTTTCTCATGAAAGTTTTTGAGAATGTTATGCATACTAACTTGTCATCATCCTCGAAATTCATCATGTAATTCTTGAATTGCTCAATATGATCGTCGGAATCCTGAGTACCATCAAATTTTTATACCTTCGAAATGTCAAAATGTCTCGGGAGAGGTATCAATTTTATCTCATATGAAAAAGAGAAGTCTTAGTCTGCTCACTGTAGAAACTGATTGGCTCCAGTTTTTCCCATAATTGCACACAAATTTTGATCTGCAGGATTAACATACTAATTAGACGTGTTACCTTTGAACAAAAAATTGTCGAGCACATTGGATTTATGCTCTCTTTAGGATTTCCTAGGTCGACTACCTTCCCTCCTCGAAGAACGACAATTTATTTCTTCCCTATAAAAATATCTTTCAGAGTCTGATCCAGAGGATCCACTTGCATCAGTCGAAATGTATCAATATTTATCCTTCTTTTCCTTTCGAAATGAGTTATATCCCTATCTAACTGGAACTATATTTTTCGATGATCGCCCCGTGCCCGGTGAGAAATATGAGACTCATCATATGGATCTTCCAAATCCTTCTTCTTATCAACCCGAATATGTATAAAAAATCTTTGCACATACAAAATACCAATTTTTCAGTCTTTGACTTAACGTAATATGTGTTTAGTGATATTCTAAAATAAGAAATTCTTTTAAATTTGATTGCGTTTTTACAAAATTATATTTTCAAAATATGAATTTTCACGATTTAATAGTCACAAAAATAGACGCAATCATTAAAATAGATTGTACCCAAATAAAATATAATGTGTGTTGTCTTAGTATAACCAATGTGTTTAGTGATATTCTAAAATAAGAAATTCTTTTAAATTTGATTACGTTTTTACAAAATTATATTTTCAAAATATGAATTTTCACGATTTAATAGTCACAAAAATAGACGCAATCATTAAGATAGATTGTACCCAAATAAAATATAATGTGTGTTGTATTAGTATGACCATTACTATATCTATTTATCATTATGTGTTCGTGGATTTAGTAATTGAATTTGTTTATTTTATTCTTTTTCTAAGAAAACCCACAGCCGCTATTCAACGAGTGTGCAGAAGGTAAACCCTTGATTTGGCGCAATAGTTTGCGAACTAACGCCAGAAGGTAAACCCTTTATTTGGCGCAATAGTTTGTGAACTAACGCCAGAAGGTAAACCACACAAAATGATAGGCTTATCCAAAAAAGTGTTTGTAGGATTCGAACTCATGACTTTGGGCACAAGAATGCCTTACTCCACCAACTCGGCTACCCATTTCGGGGCATAATCAAATTATTATCTCATGATAAAAAGAAACAAAAAATAAAAATACAATATTTTCAAAAATAAAAATGTTACATTATATAAGTCTAACGAGATCGTGATAACAAGCGCATTTAAACGAGGCCCAAAATCAAAATTCAAAATCATTTACTTATTTATTTTATAATAAAGAAATCATATTCATATGATTATAACCGAGTTATAAATGTAAATTATCAACTTAAAATAAAGAAAATAAAGTTCTAAAAAATTCATAGATGTTTATCATCTGAAATAAAATTAAGGGAATTGTTAAGAAAACCGGTTTTACTCCGTGAAGTCGCCTTTTCTGATTTTTAATATTTACAAAACTTTCTTTAGGCAAAAACACAAAAAAAAACCCTTCAAACTCTATTAAATTACAACCAATGTCAATCAGGACTCCAAACTACTCCATGAAGTTGCAAACACAATTTCAACTACTAAACCATAATCCATCTTCTCCAAACTACCAAAAACATCAAAACTCTAACCCCTTAAACCCATTTTTTCAAAAACTTCAAAACCTTCAAAATATGATTGAAATAGAGTCAGGACCAGTTCCCATATAGACCTACATAGATGTCGAGGAGATACATTGCTTTTCACCGTCTTTTTTTTACAAAATAAAGATTTTTAAAAACAACTCGTTTTTTGTGTTCTTCGTCACACGTTGGCGTCAAACTAGTGTTCTTGTCCAACAACAGTGGCCAAGATAACAAGCCCCATGCCATAGACGGGCATATCAACCCTTGCCTACGCCTCACGTGTGGCGTTCAGTAGGATAATTACGCCACCAGATGGCGCGGGCAATGGTTGATACGTCATACCCTTGGCGAAATGGGGTAGACTAATCCGGAATCCAGATTTAATTGATTTTTCTACTTCTTACGTATTACAGGAGGTTACCCAATGCAAAATTTTACATGTTTTGCTTGGACTCGATGACCGATTGGGTAAAACGTACGGGAAAGTTGTTAGGTTTCTCGATTAACATAACATCTAAGGAGCGGGGGAAAAGAGGTAGAACACCAAGAATATATTATCGGTGCGAGCGATACAATATTTTTAAGTCGTCTGTTAAAGAGTGCAACCGTAATCATAAGGCTACCAGCAGCAAAAAAAAATTGCCTTTTTCATTTGGTAGGCAAATCGATAAAAGGTAACGATAAGTGGGCTCTAATTGTCTTTTCTGGCAAGCACAACCATGAACCGATTAATTATGCCCAAGGTCATTTGCAATGGTCCAAGTTAAACGGGATGAAAAAGAGCTCTTCGATGTTTTGACGGTGAACAGAACAACTCAACGACAAATATTTGGTGCTTTAAAGATGGCCAATCTGGGAGTGTCTCAAATATCTGTCACGTTACTTTCAATGTCACATTATATGTCAATTTGGTTTAAGGTTCATCTTTACCGACTATAGATCCAATGTGGATGTGCACGGCTAGAGACGACACTAGCACGAGAACGGTCGATAAGTCTATCAAAAGGTGTGCCATCAAGTACGGCGGGCCCTGCTCTGGGAGGCCAAACTCCAACCTCTATTGTTGGAATAATGGGATTATAGCCACATCTCTCGCTCCTAAAAATATTTGTTCTCAATAGTAGTATATATTAAAAATCTACCGAACTAAAATATTAACTACAAATGTAAATATTACCTCTTTTTGCCAATGGTAGTAGGTAGCATGGGAGGTGAACGTCTCACCAAATAGAGATGGTAGTCTGTAGGGGGAGAAGCTCTAGGCTGCCCTCTAGTTTGGGGAGGCTAGCATCGCCCGCGAGAAGCAGAAGCAGAACTGGATCCGGAAGCACGGGGTCCAGAAACAATAGGTAGCTCCTCCATCGGAACCGCTAAATCAGCTACTAAACCGCGTTGGCTACTTGTCCTTACCTATGCCCGTTTCTTCGCTCTCTTTGTCAAAGAGCCATGAGTGAACCTGGAAGCGTCAGCGGGATCCATAACCTGAAATAAAAATATACGATATGAAATATCAATCCGGAATCTGTTTTTTTAAAAACAAATAGCACAAACACGTACAATCAATACCAACAAATAAAAGTAAACTGGTCCCGAGATACTCCGGTGAGGACAGATGTTCGGTACCCACGCCATACGTATGGCGTAAGAACCATTGTTTACGCGACAGTTAGCGGAAACAAGATTTAATTCGCCAGTGGCGACGAACAGTTTCATCAACACAGAAGATTTCAAACGATAGTTCTTAATGAACTAAGACACTTACAGTCAATTAAACCCCTACAATAACACCACTCAACTTAAGACCAAAGTTTAAATAGCTTGCACTGATTTGGGTTTCGAGATGGGAGATTTGAGACTCCTAGGTTTTTAGGTTAAGTGTTTGGTGATGGCAGGGTAATCGACTGTAAGGGATTATTTATTTTTGGTTATTTTGTTGAGGTAAGGGGTAAGAGAGAGATTTACTCTTGGTTATTTTGTTTAGTTTAGGTGTAATTAATTTAATTTAGTTTAGGCTCAAATTTAATAATGAGAAAAGTACCGGTAAATACCTTCTCAACTATGGTATTACCCGGCGGTACCCGCTTTTTGGATAGTGTAACTTGGTACCTCGAACTGAAATTTGGACAAAAATACCCCCGACTAAAAAAAGGCGCGCGCTGGTAAAAAAAAAAAAAAAAAAAAAAAAAAACTGGTACAATTCTCAGGATGCGAATTGCTTGCAAATTTTTCAGGATGCGAATTGCTTGCAAATTCTCAGGATGCGAATTGCTTGCAAATTCTCAGGATGCGAATTGCTTGCAATTTCTGAACGATTCTCATGATAAGATGCGAATTGCTTGCAATTTCTGAACGATTCTCATGATAAGATGCGAATTGCTTGCAATTTCTGAACGATTCTCATGATAAGATGCGAATTGCTTGCAAAATTCTGAACGATTCTCATGGTAAGATGCGAATTGCTTGCAACTCTCAAGATTTCTGAACGATAAAAAAAAAAAAACTGGTACAATTCTCAAGATGCGAATTGCTTGCAAATTCTCACGATGCGAATTGCTTGCAAATTCTGAACGATTCTCAGGATAAGATGCGAATTGCTTGCAATTTCTGAACGATTTTCATGATAAGATGCGAATTGCTTGCAATTTCTGAACGATTCGCATGATAAGATGCGAATTGCTTGCAAATTTCTGAACGATTCTCATGATAAGATGCGAATTGCTTGCAACTCTCAGGATTTCTGAACGATAAAAAAAAAAACTGGTACAATTCTCAAGATGCGAATTGCTTGCAACTGGTGAAATTTTATTTTTAAAAAAAATCAAAAAAATTCATAAATGGATCTAGTTTTGTTCATTTTTAAAAAACAAAAGTAATGGTACTTTCATTTATTTTTTTCGAGCTCCGGTTCGAAAGATACGGATCTTTTAAAAATAAAATTAAAGGAAAAGTAGGAAAGAGAAGGAAAGAGAAGGAAATAGAAATTTTGGTTACGTGGCTGTTCATGAATGGTGAGGGTAGTTAGGGTATTAAAATAAAGTTAGGTTGTAAGTGACAATAAGGTAGTTGAGTTGGGTATTAAGTAACAATTGATCAAACCTTGGGTGGTAAGTGACAATTGAATAGTTGAGTAGGTACCTTTGGTACAATTTCCCTTTAATAATTTAGTATATAGTCTAGGTTTAATTAAACTTTAATCTACTTTTAATTTTTAATTTAATTATAACTAGATAAAATTCTCCCAACGATATTAAGTTTAACAATTATGGCTATTTATAATTTAATATAAAACTAAATCTATGATCATTAATATTTGATTTATTTTTTTAATAATTAAAATTGTCTATATTTATAAACTAAGAACAAAAATAGAGGTAACAAAAAAGATACACAAAATTCAATAAATCTATAATATAACTATATTCTATACCAATTATGGAGATAAATCAGGTAAGAAAAACAACGTATATATTAATAATTTCAAACAAATCTATAACGATTGGAGATTTTGTAATTTTATATACGTTAAAATATAGGAGAACTACCGCAACTGTTTAGAGGCAAAATATTGTTAACATTATGTTTTGATTCATTTCATGTTCGTTATTATTTAGAGAAACAACATCCTGCAAACTAGAAAAAACACGAACCACCTATTCCAATTCAATTATAAATAGAACTCAAAAATATAATTAGCCAATCTTCATTAGAAGTAAATATTAGACTTTTGTGATAAATTTCGAGTTTCATTAAAACCAACAAAAAAACAAACAATTATGTTGCAATTTACTAAAGAAAACATCCATTTAATGGCATATTGAGTTCAAAAAATCAATTTAACCGTAGTTATCTTATCTCTGAAATCAACTAATTCACCTCATGCGAGGTCTGCATGAAAGAAACTCAAAATCCAAAAATTTATAAGAAGCGTTTAGATTGATCATATCCAATCTACTTAATGGATGAATGATTTCAAAACAATCATTCTAATCAATTATCTATAAGTGGCTAAGGAACATAATATCTTGGATGCAACCAATTTTAGATAAATTAGGATTTTAATAACCTTGCAGAATCCAAGTTTTTATGTAAGATAATTTCAATTTAATACCCAAAAAGAATTTAAAGTATTACATAAGTTCAGTTTGTTATTTATCAATCCATATAACATATATCACTTTGTAGCCTTGCAAAATTTTCCAAATCTTCACCAACAGAACTTCCTTGCAACAACACAATAAAGTATAATCGATTAAAATTTTAGGGAAAAACATTACAAAACCTAAATTTTTTTAAATACAAAAAAAAAATCAAAATTCATTAAGAAGAGAAAATCTATCTTTATTCCCCATCTCACCTTCGAAGACAAATTTACGTGACAGCAAATAGAGTACAAAAATGAGAGCATAAAGACCTAAATGGAGATTAATTGAAAGCATATCCACTTGAGAAAATCAAATCTCTTTCCGTTCTCTATCTCACCTCAAGATATGAAATCAAACAAGTTTTTTTCTCTATGAAACTAAAATTTGGTACGGCTATCTAACATATTTATAAATCTAACAAAATATTTTTTTTCATTCTTATTTTTTATCATTTAATCTATAATTTTTTAATTTCAATCAGTAGTATATTTTGTATAATATAAATTAATTATACAACTTAAAACTATTTATTAAAAATTAAAACAATTATTTAAAAAAAATCTATTTTTTAATAAAAAGAAACCCATAATTTATACATAAATATCAATATATATTTATTTAAATCGAGTATACTATATTAAATTCATATAATACTTAGCCAAATAAATTCATAAACATATTATGAAAAATAAGATTTTGAATCATAACTACGAGAAAAAATATTAATAAAAAAATTGCCATGTAGCTATATTCAGTAAAAAAAACTCAAATTCATAAGAATATACTTTTTTCAAAAACATTATCATTCGTGGGTCTAATTTTCTTCATCCCTATCGAATGTGTTCTAAAATAAAATAAAAATATTAGACCAACCAAACATTAAGAAGCAGTGTTCAAGCGCATAAGAACAAGGCAACTCCCACATAAAAATAGTAAAGCCTTGTTTCATTCTCTTGCAAAACTTGACAGGAGTTTCATATTATAATAAATAATAAAAGCTCAATAACATTCATGCGGGATAAGAAATGAAGATATTACTTTAGAATCTAATAAGGTGGCAATCATTGATGTTGGAATAACAAGTTATAGCTGCCACTCTTTCTAAATGTTGCAAGAAAATTTTACATCAGAGTCTCAGATTCTTCTTAGACAAGTACAAACCCAACGCCCACCCAACACAAGTTTATCAACTTGAATCAATAATATTTCACTAACTTTGGAATAACAGGTCTTCCTTCACTCAAACCTCTTCGTCAACTAGCCTCTAGTCCCAAATGGTGAAGAATATCTAATAAACTCCTGCACAACCAGACACGCATAAGGAACACTAATATACTTTGGGTGGAGATGAAAAAGCAGTCTACTTTGTTAGCCATAAAATTCTTGAAAATAACCAACTCTTTACATTGTCTAGTGCCAAACTTATAACAAACAAACAAACAGAAAACTTAGCTTTTGTAAATGATACAGATTTTTCTGCGCAAAATACAAAAGCAAACAAGTTTGAATGTTTAAAATGACAGCAATAGACTAAAATATATTAAATATGCGTTATACATGAAAACTTCTATACAGCGGAAGCCTAGGACTGAAAGTAGCTTGAAAGAAAAAGTTTGACAATCACAAAAATCTAAAAACAAAACTAGTTCCTTTATTTTTTAGGCTTTTTATCTCATTTAGCAAAAACCTTTTAAAACTAAGCCTTATGTAAACATAAAACTAGACCAAGCAGCAAAAGCAAATGTTTGACTTATAAGCCTAGAAGCTAAAAAGTCTATGTGAACCGATCTATGCTAAAATCAGAAGATTGTAATACAGTTATGCGGCTCCAAAAACTATGACATGGGATTTGAGCTCCTAAATTTAATACAAGCAATGAAATTTAGAGCAACTGACAAATAACCCTTGTTTTATAAGCTTAATGCATTTGATTTTAAAATTAATATGAGAACTAGGAAATAACATTTACTAAATGTCAATACCTTAGTCAGGTAATGCGGTTCCTCGCTCAAGATTGTTTTTAATTTCTACAGTGTATTGACCAAAGGCTCTTTCAATCTTCTTGTTGAAATGCTCATTGCGGTCATTGATAGAGTCGATATCTTTCTCCTCATGAAACTTTCTTCTCCTACTAAATGAATTACGCTTATCATCTCGGTCCTTAAGCTCTTTTACCATCTTCTCAATTTTATCCTCTGATATTCTTGGAGCCTGTGAAGAAAAGAAGTCAGAATTATGATATACCTTTAATTTACCTCACACATACCAGAAAGCACTCTATTTCTTTGCTTTTACGTACCTTTCCGTACTGTAAGCTTGATGCTTCACGGTAAAACTCTGGATCCGCTTCTTTCATTTTGTTATATTCTTCTACATTAATTTCAATGTTCTTTGTCCTTTTTTTGTATGCGTTATACAAGGTCTTCTGATTGAACACTACAAACAAACAATATGTACCTTCAGTTTTAGTACCACGATAAAGTCTCTCTCCAAGAAAACGACACGTACAAGTTTCTCAAACACAGACAATAATTCACAACATCAACCTTCAATACTAAAAATCACATTTAACTCTGATTTATGGTTCTATTTATGACACACAGCTTCAAGTAGTTAAACCTCAGAGGAGTCAAGTACCTAGATCTTAGTGTTCGCCCGAAAGAGAACTAACATGTTAAAGTGAGTATATGCATATATATATATATATATGCATATTTGGGCATAAATCAGCATGCATAAGCGAGGTAACAAAAGCCCTACCAAACATACACATATATTAATTTATATTCAGGAAAAACATTAAATAGCTCGAAGTTCTAGCTGCTCTTTTCTAATATGCATCCCTCTATATGTGTTATGCATTTTGAATTAAAAGTTGTCATACTACTTCTACATACAAAATGCCAAAACCAAATTGTTGATCTAGATAAGGGTACAAACAGCTAATCAGCACAACAGACTAAAGTTATGAGGTACACACTCAACAACCAAAGAGATGAACATTAAATAGCTCGAAGCTCTAGCTGCTTTTTTTCTAACATGCATCCCTCTATATGTGTTATGCATTTTGAATTAAAAAGTTGTCAAACTACTTCTACATACAAAATGTCAAAACCAAGATCTGGTTAAGTGTACAAACAGCTATACAGCACAACTGACTAACGTTATGAGGTGCAAACTCAACAACCAAAGAAATGAAACATACCATCCCAGCCAAATGGAACAGGATCTTTATCCCACTTCTTATACTTTGTCTCTGCCGCCTCTTGTGTATCAAGCATGTAGGCCTTTGACATCTCCAATCCATTTGCATCTAAGAGTTTTCCAATTTTTTTCTTCCTCTCCCCTAGCCATTTTTGCTTAGAAATACCCCTCGACTCAGTAGGAGCTTCCATTTTTTTCTTCTCAGAGACCATTGCCGTTTGATTTGCTTTTCTTGCCTCATTCTAATAGAAACAATAGATAGTCATAACGATCAGCAGGAGGTAACAATAACAAAACATAGAAAAAGATGCAGTAGCTTGTTTAAAAACTAATAAAAAACATATTTTTGAGGCATAACCTGAACTCACCATCTTTAACCTCAACTCAAACAATTTTTTCTGTCTGCCAGTAAGAGTTGTGAAGTCTACTTCAGGTTCATCATCAGCAGAGTTTTCATTATCATCGTCAGAATCATCTTGAGGACCGGGCATCTCGTCATTTTTCTCCCTAACAGATGTATGTGCATCAGACTGCTTGATACTCCCAGTAGCTAGCGCGACTTCTGAGAAGCAAACCAATAACAAATGGGCATGCAGAAGAATACAATAAGAGGGCCACACAAGATAATACATTCATAATTTAGTATGTATCAAAATTAATTTGAAGACATTCATAAGTGATTTTATAAACTGGATACCTAAAACCAGACAGGTTCTCATCGAAAGCATGTATCTTCCGATGAGATAAATTACTAATGAAGTGATTTTATAAAGTGGATACCTAAAACCAGACAGGTTCTCATCGAAAGCATGTATCTTCCGATGAGATAAATTACTAATGAAAAGGTCAACTTCTATGGATATTGTGTTTGACCCTCTTCCTAAAAGTGGTAGGTTGGAAACTGAAGAGGAAAACATATAGAGCAGGTAGATAGAGAATTTGATTGAGCTCATGTGACAGCTTCCTGATTGAAGAGATGAATCCAAGAATCAGGTTGGTGAAGCAGTTCGAGGAGAGAAAGTTGGTCAAGCTTTGAAGTCAATCTGAGCTCAAGCAGTAGGCAATCAAGTTTGGTGAGCTTGGTACTAGAAACCCTAAGCGGAGATTGTAAAGAACAGGTAACAATGAAAAAAGAATGAATTGTTAAAGGTATAATGGGAATCGAGATGTACCAGCATTTTTATTCTGGGAAAGAACCTTTGCTTCTGCAATTTTGATAAAGCAATACTCAACACATTCATGGTAAGGATTGGATGCATTTATACAATCTGGATGAACTCTTCGATCTTTATCCATCTTCTTCTTTTGTTCTTTTGGAAGACCAATGCATAAAACCCTAGAAACAGCTTGATTAGATTCCAATAAGAAAAGTCGAATCATATATGTATATATGTATATACGGATTTATATACAAACTAGGAAATCGAATAAACCCTACCACTCCAAACCTAACCTTTTTTATACAGGAAGAAAATAGAAAACTAGAGATAGAGATAGAGATAGAGATAGAGATAGAGGTAGAGATTAGGAAGGAAACCTGTTGAAAGAAACAAGTACTCTGATTTCTGAATTCTTAATTCTGAATTGTCGTCCCTTCCTCTCGGATCTCGACTTTCTTCTATGTGTGTACATAAACGTAATTGAGCCTTTTATGATCTCTATTGGGTCGGGCTTTTTCGGATCTCAAATTATTTTTCTATTTTTAATATTTTTTTATCAATGCTAAATTGAGATTTTTTTTATAACGAGATCTCTTTATAATTTGTAAACGGATTTTCTCTTTATAATTTGTAAACGGATTTATTTTGGCTATAATGAAACAATAATATTCACACAAATAACATTGATATAAATACATATTTCATACCAAATCTTTCTCTTCTTATTATTTTAAATTTTAAAAAAAATTAAATTCATCAATCCAAAAACTTTAGATCTTGTAATTATTTCCGAATTTATTTTTATATTTTTAGTGATTTTTAAATTTTTAGTTTCGGTTTAAAAACTCAAATTTTCCTATGATTGTTGTTGTTTAGGTGTTTATCTACGTTTGGGTATGCTATCTGTTAGGTTTTGCTCAGATTTGAAGGGTTTTGCATCCATGGGTATGCATGCTACATCAAGCGATTTCACAAATTCTGGACACCCAAAATTCGCGATTTCGCGAATAGTTTTGTTATAACTCGCGAACACTGTGTGCGCGATTTTGCCTAAATTGGACATAGAGTGCGATTTCTACTATTTGATTAAATTAAGGATGTTTGGCCTCAAATTGACTTGATTACTCGTATACGTTGTTTATGTCTTCCATGTAAATATATATTATGGTGTTGTGGAACTGTTTTGGGTATGATTTAGTATATAATAATATGTTTTTTGTATTTTCAACATGCCTCGGAAAGAGCGTACTCCTATTGGTGGATCGGACACCGATGTTACGAACATCAATTAGTGTGATCCTAGTTCATGGTCCGTTAGGCATCGGCGACGCGCCGACCTTTCTACGCTTGTAGCTCCCCATAAACGTGGGTCTTTGGCTCAGCTATTCCGAAGAGTCAATCCTTATGTGTCGGGGATGTATTCAGACTACAAGTTGCACGAGGCGTATATCATCTTCAAGGGCGAGGTAACTTAGGATTGGTTTAACGTGTATAGTAAAATATATCTTATCTATTTATTTTACTTTAATATTATGTAGGCTCATTCATCTATGCGGTGCAACGTGATGTATGGTACCCATCGCACTTGGGATCTTACAAGATAAAGTAGGGTGAGAGACCATGTTATGGGGTTTTGTCTCGCTCCCCTCGTCGACTACTTCACGCGTTGGGCTACCAACGTGCACCTTGTAAATGCGTTTCTCGAGAGGTGTCGTATAGAGACCAACAACTTCCATTTCTCATTCGGTGAGATGGCGGTTGCCTTAGATGACGTCCATACCATCACGGGTCTTCCGGTTAGAGGTGAGGGTTTCGACCTACAAAGTTCTTCGAGTGATGGTCAGCGTCTTGCTTAGTATTCTAGTTTACTAGGTATACCCACCAATATTCTTAAGACGAAGCTTACGAATAACAAGACTGGTAGTGAAAGAGGGGTATGCTTACATTTTTTGCGTGATGTGTACATTGTTGTATGGTTCTGAAAGTGACGAGGGGTTATTTTCTTAACATGCTTGGTTATTCTGTTTTAACGAACAAGACGGAGAACAGTATATCGCTTGACTACTTACAGTTTTTTGAGCACTATAGGTCCAACGGTTAGGTAAAACTAGGTCATTGTTCAACTCGAAGCAGCAGCCAAAGCATTATGCAAAAAAGTAAATTCATCTCACAACCATTTGGAAAAATGGCTAAAGAGATAGTTCGATCTAAGAATGTTGCTGCTATAGAGAAAAAATAAAAATAAAATTTTGGGAGACATTTCGAGGTGTAATTTCACGCATTCCGAATTGACAGGGAATAATTTATCCATGAGGCTATCCAACTTAAACGTCATCTTTGTTCTGCACATGATAAAAAAACTAGAGGAGCTTAAGGCTCATCATGAAGCCAAGATAGATAACTTACAAACGAGCATACAAATGAATTATCCGATGCGCAATAAAAATATTTTACTTTACAAGAATCTTTAAAGAAAAGTGAGGAAGAAAAGTTGAAGTTGATTAGTGATATGGATGATCTCAAAACTGCCCTTGGGAAAAAAAACAAATTGCTGTAGACACCTCCAAAACTAAATGTGAAAAAGACACACTGGCTGCTAGAGCAAATGTCGAGGATCATAACTCATTCAACTTCGTGGAATTCACGCGACATTTCCCAAAGAAGACCTATCCAGCTTCTGGGAATTAATCCCCCTAGAAAACCGACCCAGCGAACCCTTTGATCTTGTCCCCACTTAGTCCTCCGAAGAGAGGGAATCATAAGAAAACGAAACTGATGAAGAAGATTCTTTAGAAGAGAATTTCCAAAGATAAATAATATGTTTTTTTCTTTCTTTTTGTTCAAGTCACTCGATGTTGTGTGATGACTTGTTTGTAATGAATACTTATTTGTTTAGCATTCATAATATCTTTTTGTAAGGTACTTCTCCTTTCTCTATACTCGTTTGCCTTATCATAAAGACTTAATGTTCTTTTAAACAAAGTCATTTACACATCGAATAATAATGTTACCTTAAAGAAGTAAGTACCCTTAAAGAATGTAACACCCAGAATAACAATTGATGTTTTTAAAAAAATGTGAATACTTTGAATATATATATATATATATATACTACGTTTAGAAAATGTAGCACCTCGAATATTTACAGTGCGTTTAGAGAATGTAGCACTTCGAATATATAAAGTGCATTCAGAGAATGTAGCACTTCGAATATGTATAGTGCGTTTAGAGAATGTAGCACTTCGAATATGCACAATGCGTTTAGATAAGGTAGCACTTCAAATATGGTTCTTTCTTTGCAAAGTGTTGATAATAAACGTATAACACTTCGAAATAATAACTCTTGGTCAATAGCTTCAAGGATGATCAATATTTGACTAGTTACCAAATTTATTTGAATACTAGTATTTAAAACAACCATTGTCTAAAAAAGATTTTTTATTCTAAGCTTCAAATATTTACGTGACACCTCATTTAAACCTTCATGGGCCAACAAGGTAGGAAAGAGTGTGCCAATTATTAAAAAAGATTCAAAACGAAAAAACTCTCTCCCAATACAGCTTCAAGTGTTCTATATTCCAAGGATTTTGAAGCATTTTCCCCTGCTCATCACAAATGCGATACGTGCCCGGCTTTATTCTCTCTATCACAATATAAAGACCCTCCCAATTCGGGGCCATCTTTCTAAGTTGCTTATCCTAATACCTTTCTTAAGACTTTATCACCTATTTTAAAATCTTTTCTCTTCACCTTTGAATTATATCGACTCCTCATCAATGTTTGATAATGAGTCATATTAAAATGATCTTTAACTTTTTTTTCCTTGATGAAATCTAATTCTATTCTTCTTTCCTCTTCATTCACCTCTTCGGAATATTAGAGTACTGTATAAGAAGGTAAAATAGATTCTGCAGGACTAACAACATTCATCCCATATACCAAGGCAAAAATGTGTTTCTTAAGTAGCCTATGTAAGAGTCGTACGGTAAGCCAACAACACCTCTTGTAAATAATTAGGTCATTTCCCCGCATCACTTGTTAATTTTTTTTTTCAAACCTTCCAAAATAGATCTATTAGTCACTTCTACTTGACTATTTTCTTGAGGATGAATAACTGTAGAAAAACACTGTGTTATTTCATTCGAAGAACAAAAATAAGCCATTTCTCTGTTATTGAATTAAAGACCGTTATCCGTTGTGATTTTTCGGGGAACTCCAAAATGGAAACAAATATTATTCATAATGAACTTATTAACATCATTTGCCTTTGTTCGATATAATGGTTCAGCTTCTGCCGATTTCGAATAATAATCCACAGCCACAATGATCATTTGATGTCCTCAAGAAGCCATAGACAATGGTCCTAACAAATATAATCCTCAACTGTCAAAATGGATAGCTTCGGAAACAGACATAACTGGTATTACTGGTTTGTGAATAGAATGGACAAAACACTGACAAATATCATAGCCTCAAACTAGAACTTTAGCATTTTTTAAAATTGAAGGCCAATAATATTTTGTTAACAAAACCTGACGTGTCAAAGACTTGAAACCACAATGTGTTGAACCCTCACCATTATGTAGCTCAAACAAAATATCTTGAGACTCTTGTTTTCCCAAATAACTTAACAATGGTTTGCTCAAATATTTCTTGTACAACACTTCATCAAATACAACATAGCCATGAGCTTTATATCTTAATTGTTTAGTCAGCTGTGGATCTTGAGGCAACATTCTTCTTAACAAAAAATTAAGAATATCAGACCTCTAATCACCTCGAATTATATCAGGAGTGACAAATAACTCTTCAACATATTTACATTATTCAGATCGTGTTAAAATGGAGGGATTCTCATGTAATAATATTTGAGGATATTCTTCCGTATAAGCAATTGTTTCCAAAGATTCAGCAACTATATTATCTCATCGACCAATATGTTCTACAATTACTTTTTCAAATAGTAGAGCCAAATTTCAAAACTCGCGCATATACCAGATTAAATTATCATTCTTAGCCTCGGAAACACCTGTCATATGATTTTCCACTAACTGAGAATTTGTTTCCAAACAAACTACGATTTCCCCACAAATATTTGCAAGCCTTAAACCAACCAATGCAGCTTCATGTTCACCCTTATTATTCGATGCATGAAAACCAAATTTAATATATTGACATATTACCTCCCCAGAGGGAGCAATCAACTGAACGCCTGTACTGGATCCCAATATACTGGAACCACCATCAATTCGAACCAACCACATCGAATTTTATGGCAAGATCTCTTTATGTGTCTCCTCATCTGATATGATTGAATGAAATTCAACAAGAAAATAAGCTAAACCTTGAGCCTTAATAGCCATTCGAGGAGCAAAAGTGATATCAAAATCTCCCAACCTTACTGACCACTTAGTCATCCTTCCATAAATGTCTTGGCGTTGCAACGCAATCTTTAGTGGAAAAGAAGTTCGAAACTCAATAATATGAGCTTGAAATTAAAGACGCATTTTCCTAGCAGCCACCACTAAAGCTAAAGCCAAATTTTCAAGTCTCAAATACCTCTTCTCAGCTGCCAACAAACTTTTACTAACCTAGTAAATTGCTTTAGAACTCCCTTATCTTCACTTATCAAAACAACACTTACAACAAAATCCAACATTGTTACGCATAAAAACAATTGCTCTACAGTTCGAGGCTTGGACAATATCTCTGATGATAAAACAATTTCTTTAATACTCGAGAATGCTAATTAACAATTCGATGTCCATTCAAACTCTTTTGGTCTTTATAACACTTAGAAAAAAGGAAAACACTTGTTAGAAAAACTCGAAATGAATCGATTAAGGGTAGATGACCTTCGTGTTAAGATTTGCACTCCTTTAATAGTTCCAGGTGATGTCATTGAGACTAAAGCCTTCAACTGCTCTGGATCAGCATCTATCCTATTTTAACTAATTATATACCCCAAGAACTTCCATGATCGAACTCAAAGGTACATTTCTCACGATTTAGCTTTAATCGAATAACCCTTAATATTAAAAACGTTTCCTCTAAATCCTCCAAGTATCTCTCATCAACTCAACTTTTAACTAACATATCATCAATGCTTACCTCAATATTTCTCCTAATTTGATAAGTAAAAGCTTTATTTATCAATCTTTGATATGTTGCTCTAGCATTCTTCAGCCCAGAAGGTATAACCCTATAGAAATATAAGCCTCGATCTGTGATAAATGTAGTTCTTTTGGATCCATCTAAATATGGCTATACCCTGAAAAAGCCTCCATTAAATATATAAATTTATTTCCTGAATTAGAGTAAACTAGATGATCTATTCGAGGAACATAAAAAAGATATTTTGAACATACTCGATTCAAATCGGTGAAGTCAACACAGATTCTCCACTTTCCATTCTTCTATTTTACCAACATAGGGTTTGTTGTCCATAAAGAATAATATGTCTTCCTAATATGCCCGACCCTGGATAAACGATCCACTTCGACAACTATAGCCTCCGTCTTTTCAACAGAAGAATCTTTTATTTTTTGAATAACTGAATTGATCCTTAGATTTATAGTCAAGCGATGACATATCACATCAGATAAAACCCGCACTACATCCTCTATTTTCCAAGAGGAGACATCTAGATTATCAAACAAAAATTATAACAACTGTTGACGCAAAGCTGGGGTCAATAATGTTCCTATTCGAAGAAATTTCCCATCGGGAAAAGAATACTCTTTTATGCCTTCACTTACTGTTAAGGAACCCCGGGTTTCTCTCAAATCATCAATTTTTTCCTTTTTCTGAGGCAACCCCTTGATTGTTATTCATCCATTCAATTTTTATTGTTTAGACCTCATATACAAAGATATTTTGCATAACATTCTTTAGCTACATTTTGATCACTTCGGACAACCCTAACACGACTTCTGATGACATACTTCAAACACTGGTGAACTGTGGAAACAAATGCATACATCTTGGAAAGTTAAGATCACCCAAAAATAGCATTATAACTGGTCAAACAATCCACCACCATGAATAAAACTTGAACATTCTTTCTAAAAGGCCCATTTCTCAAACACGCTTCACCCTTGAATTCTCCAATGACCTAGGTGTCACACCTGTAAACCCAATTATAGTACGATCCGATTGACAAATCTGATGAGGATTACAAATTCTATCATATGTTAACTTGAACAGAACATTTTCAGAGCTTCATTTATCTACCAAAACACGTCAGGTTTCAATACCAGTTACTTCTGATCCAGTAACCACTGCATCTTCATGAAGACCTACAGTGCCTCTCAAATCATCCTCATCGAAAAGAATAAAGGGAAAATCTTTCTTACCATACAAATGAGTAGACATCCCTCGTTCTATTTGTGTAGCTAAACTTACCACATGTTTTTTCATGGAGCTATTGATGTTCTAAAAATTGCTAATGACTCAAAATATTCACATAAGCTTCGAACTCGTTCTTGCTCCACCGGCTCATTCACAACCATCAAAATCAATCGATCCGGATCTATGTCCAAATATGCAGAAGCTGTATTGAAATCATCAAACTTAGAATCCAGAATCATTAGAATTTCTTCCTTTAAATTTGGATTTGCTGCTTGCGAAGTTGATGCACTTGGAGCCTTTGACCCACTACTCTGCCATTTAATAAAAGCGATTAATTTACCATTTCAATTAAAATATGCACCTACTGTTTCAAAGCTATACAATCTTTAGTATCATGTCATATGTCATTATGATACTTACAGAACCTGTTGTTCCTCTTTTCTCCTGCTCTATTTATCATAGCAAGATTTTTAAAACTCATATACCCTTTTGCCTTTTCATAAATCGCAGCAACATTCATATTTAAATCGGCATAATATTCTGGCCTTATCCATTGATTTGGCCTCAATATTTAGAATAGATACCCGATATTCTGAGTTGGGTACCCTCCCGTTCGAGGAGGAAAACTATTATTATATCTTGAACAAGATGGTTGGGTAAAATTCGAAGAGTTCCATTGATTATTTGGCACGTGTCCTGAATTCTTTTGACTGAGTCCAACCACTCCTCGAACTTTAGTCGATTCTTCTACTTTAATTTGATTCTCAAATTGAGCCATCAACGCTCCAAAAGTCAAAGCTCTTCTCTTTGTTTTTTCATTTTATAAACCTGGTTATAAACCTTGTCGAAATGCATCCATGGCTACCAACTCTTCACAATTATCTAAACCAGCTTTTATTAACGCAAAATACTTTTTATATTCCTTCAGATTATCTCCCACAAACTGCTTATAATGTATTGTGTCACCATTTGTTCGCATCTCTTTACTTCTCACAAATTATGGTCGGAAAGATGTATAAAAATCTCTAAAATTGGAAATAGATCCCCTCAGAATCCTATTGTGTCATTTCAAATTTGTGCCCTTAAATGTTTGAGAAAAATCTCTGCATACCAGCCTATCATCATCTTCAAAGTTCATCATATATTTTTTAAACTTTTTGATATGGTCATCGGGATCTTGCATCCCATCAATATTTTAGAACTTGGAGATGTCGAAACATTTTGGAAGAGTAATAGACCTTATCTCAGTTGTTAAATGATAATTTCTCCAGTCAAGTCTTTGAACGTACCAGTTATCTCCTTTTTCCCATGAAAACGTACAAATTCCTATCATCTACTCATGTGTACTGATTCATTCAAGCTTCAATGCTTGAAGGAGTCTGTTGAACTGTAATTTAACCATATTCCTTATTTTATTCTCTTTGCAAATCAGATCTTAATGCTTCGATTGCCTTTCAAACCAAAGGATCATTTCCATTCAATGGCCCCATTATCAATAAAAAACAACTGTAACAGATCAAAAAAATTGATTTTATGTGGTTTTAGATTTCGAAAAGGTACGAGTGATTGAAATCTCCCACTGCGGTCGTAATTTGTTAAGCGCAAATCTTGTTCTTGAACGTAAAAGAGAGATTGATTTTAAAGAGAGAAAGTAAATGTTAAAAATATCTTTCACTTTAGAAAATGTCGATCCTTGTATTGACAGTCTCAACCTTTATTTATAGGCGTTCAGACTTAGAGTAACATAATTAGTTACATAAATGGATTGATTGCACTTTAGCCCCCTATCTTTACAAACAGTCCAAAATCTGTTATATATATTTACAATTGATCATATAAGACTTTTAATTCATTAAATTTAATCCCTCGACGTTCTATATCTTTATCAACCATAACAATTATAGTCTATTTGGTAAGGTTTGGAATAGCATTACCCCTAGGAATTGTTTTTATTTAGCCTGAAGAATTTTGCATGGTTGGATTCATACTGATTCTAATATGCAAAAAAAACATATAACTTTAGTGTCAAAATGCCAGTTTTGCTGCAGTTTGGAGACCACTAATCACCTCTTCATTGAATGCAATTTCTCTTGGAAAATATGGTTTTTTCCCTCTCTACAAATTTAAAGATTAAAACCGAAAGATTCATGACCCCAGTCCATATGTTAAGAAGTTGGTTCTGGAATTCTAACAAGGAGGTTCAAATCTGTTCTATTTTGCCTCAAATGATTTGTTGGGTGATTTGGCGTTATAGAAACAAGGTTAAGTGTAAAGGTCTGATATATGATCCTATCTATCATATTAACTACATCAACAGTATTGTATCTAGCCTTGTTCATGCTAACTTATTCAAGAACAAGCACTGGATTCCTTTCAAGTCTGTTGCCTTAGAGCTTTCCTGTTTCAGTCATCTTCTCTCTAACAAAAAGTCTAGTTACTTATCATGGATTCACCTATTCCTAATAGGGCGAAACTAAATATAGATGGCTCCTCCTTAGCAAATGAAGAAGCTAGTGAAAGGATTATAATCAAAGATAATAAAGGCGACGTTATCTCAAGTCATGGTAAACTTTATGGTAAACTTACCCCGCTAATGGCTGAAGTAAGAGCCCTCATCGTGGTCTTCAAATCTGTAAGCACAAATTTTTTGTTAATGTAAATATTTAGACCAATTCGAAAAATTCTTGTAAATCTACTAGCTACGGGAAGCTATCCTAAATATCTTGATTATATACTGAATTGTTGCAGAGGCTTAATCTTCTTCTATGATCATTTCACACATTAATATGGTCCAAAATAAGTTGCTGGCTGGTTTGCTAAATGGGCCCTAAAATATAAATTGAAAAAATAATTTAACAATCACAATGCTCCTCATTAGTTGAAATCCATAACTTTCATTGAAAGTAATGACATAGGTTACGTTAGAGTCAATAACAACAATTAACTTTTATGATTTCTAACTTTTTAGACTGCTGCATGAATCCTGACAATAAATTTTGCCTAGTCTTTCCTATTTTAAGTGTATGTCTCTGTTTTTTTGTTTTTTTAACTGCGTTGTGTTTAAGTAATTACCAAGATAACTTTCAGACTTGCGGTATTCTCCAGTGATAGAAAGAGATCATCTTGCAACTTGACATCCTTCAGGATCCTCCAATAACTTTACAACAGAGCCCAATCTTCGCACTATCTTTTTTTCAATCAAATTGTGTTGCATTTGGTCAGAATCTTCCAAGTCTTCTTTTCAGCATTTTATCGAGCATATTCAAGTCATGTATCTTTCATTCCATCTTAAAGCTCTCATGTAGGGATGGCAATGGGCCGTCCGCGGGCCGGGTTCGGGACAGCCCGCTTGAGCCCGCTTTTTTGACACTTGAGCCCGAACCCGGCCTGATCCGCTCCCGGGCTCATATTTTCAAACCCGAGTCCGTCCGCTAATGTCCGCCGGTCAACCCGGACCGACCCGCGGACATTAATTTTAATATTTTTTAATTATGTTTTAATTAATTTTAATTATATTAATTTATTTTTTAAATATATTATTTTTATGATATATAAAAATATTATTTTTATATATATTTTATGATTTTTGGGCCGGAACGGGCCGAACAAATTAGAAACCCGAACCCGGCCCGACCCGGTTGCGGGTTACAATTTCTGAACCCGAACCCGGTTCAGTCTAAGTTCGGGCCGGGTCGGGCCGGACAACACCCAAATTGCCACCCCTACTCTCATGCTCTGTTTTTCCTGATTTCTCCATCTCTGATGTTGCTTTATCTCCGTTTGATTTCTTCGATGAATCCTAATCCAGTTTTAGTCATCAAACTTCATAGCCTAATCGTGTTTCTGTGTCATTTTCAACTATTAAATCTTAGCTTGAGTTTAGGCTTAGCATCTACTTTTTCAATTCGGTTTCAGTCTTGCAGATAAGGATTACGATTAGTCCCTTGATTTCGAAGATTGCTTTATCTATATTTTGGAGTTCCTTTTGTAGTTTATATTACTCTTTCTCGACTAGCTTCTTGGGACATTTTCTCAGATTTTCCTCATAATTGAAGTGCGGGTCTAATTAGCTTATGCTCAAAACGTTTCATGCTAGATTTTTCAGTAAAAAATGTTTTGATTTGGTTTATAGTAATGACCCTTAGTTGACTCAATATTTTATCAATAAAATAGGTTTTAGATTAAAACAAAACTTATTAGTTGGTGTTTTTTTGTTTGGAGTCTTTTTCGGTGGATCTTGAATGTTAGAATTTGTTTATTTTGTTCTTCACCAAAATAAAAAAATTTATTGAATCAATATGTTTCAAATTTGAGTAATGGTTATTCATTACACACAAATGTAACTTGATACATTTTTCTTTAATTTGATTTAACCTTTTATTTTTCAAAATTTCAATATTATTTCCGCCTTTGATCTTTGGTATGGATCTACTTTGCTTAAGAATCTTCTTTTGAATCTTGTCGCGACTTTACTCTTCTCCAATTTTTTACCATTTCAAATGATTTAGAATTAAGCTTGTAAAACTTAACAACAAGTAAGGTAGTACTCACATAATTTTCTATTTTAAGAATAGACAGATCTATCATTTGTTAATCCTCAAGTCTTATATAACATTTTCCAAGTCCATGATTAAATTTACGGACCTAAGAGCATTTTGGATATGATTATTTGAGTAATCTTGCTTCATTTTACGTTTGAGAGTCCAATGGGCTAACCCGTCTGCATCTTGTCTTTGAGTTCTAGATATGTGTTTTATGGTTATGATTAAAGGTTAAAGTTTTCTACAACGGATAATTAATGAATTCAACTACCAAAAGGCATGTTTTTTGTCAAGCATTTCTATTAAGATAGAATAATCACGTTCAATATCAACATGCTTATGACCATTTTGATTGCAAACAATGAGGTCATCTAAAAGGGCCCTATATTTTCAGTAACTATAGGAGTTTGCTTGTTATAAAGCCTGCCATAAGCTATACATACATCCTCATTGATGTTTCTTATTAAGTCAGCCCCATTAGATTCACCAATATAAAGGCATGAGCCACTAGTGTTTAATTTTAATTTGTTCTAGAGGGTGTATCCATTTAAGGAAAGTGACTTTGTTAACATTATTCAAATGAAATTACAAACAAGTTTGCTACCAATTTTCATATCCACATACCAAAGATTTATCTTAAGAATATTTCCATTGTCTAATCTAGATAAAATGAAATAGATCATGTCTAAAACAACTTTTGAAGTTACAGTTAAACTATAAAATTTCATTTTATTTCTATAATGCATATAGTCCAACAAACTATGGACGATAAAATAGTTCTTATGTGGATTGATTTGTTGGTAGACCAAAACTATCATCTAACAAGACGTTGTATTATAATGAATCTACCAACCTTTATTCTAAATAATTCAAATAAATGAGACCAAACACTCCAAATTATATTATAATTAACAAATGTATGGTTAACATTTTCAATATTTTGACAATGCTGACACTTTGATGCAAGATTGAAATTCCTTTTTTACAAGTTGTTATCAAGTGATATCCAAAAGCTTTCAAAACATTGAAGATGAAGTTGTGTGAAATTTTGTCAAAATCCTTGTTCGTATCAATTTTTAACACAATATTACCACCTAATGAGTTCTTGTTTAGGTCATATATGATTTACTAAGAGAGAAAAATATATTTATGGATGTTTCTTTCATGAAAAAATCCCTCTCGCTATGAAGAAATGAGTTAAGGCATAATTATAGCTAACCTATCATTTAATATACTTGATAAGATTCTATTAAATATAGAACAAAGACTGGTGGGTTTATAATCCTTCCAATGCTTAGAGTTTTCTACTTAAGGAATCATGTAAATAGCAGCAGAGAAAATGCCATTTGGAGCGGGTTTTCCAGAAAAATACTCAACCACAATAAGGATCAAATCATGTTGTATTATTGGCCAACATGTTTGATAGAATTGTGTATTGAACCCATCAGGTCCAACGACATTGTTAGATAAACTTTTTAAAGTTTTATGAATTTTATCTTTTGTTGAAAGAGTGATAAGATTTTGATTGTTTTTATTACTTATTAGACTTGAGATGATATTCACAAGATCAATGTGTTTTGTTACAGTGTTATTATTATCTAAAAGGCCTTTGAAATAGTTAATAGTTTGTTCACTAATTTCATTATGATCTTATATCAAATGACCACATTTATATATAACATTGATATGATTACTTATTTATCTTTTTTTAACAAAGTTTTGTATTAATGAAGTGTTCTTATCACCTTATTTAATCTAATTGATGCTACTTTTTTGCTCCCAGTATGATTTTTCTTTTGTCAAGAGAAGAAAGTAATTGGCATTAGTTTTTTATAACTCAATTTTATTCGCAACGCTTTGATTTTCCTGTTAATTATTTTCAAAATAATTAACCTTCTCTTCATGTTTGGTAATATCATTGAAGATATTTTTAAAACTTTATGATTTCAAGTTTTTAGTTTATATTAAGCCTCTTAAGTTTTTGCAAAAAAACATTGAAGATGAAGATACCACATATTCAAAAATTTAAACGATGGTTTTGGTTTGAAGAAATTACTAGATAAAGAGATGCATAAAAAAGAATGATCAGAACATGTTTTGGCTAAGTGTTTTACTTGTATGTTATCAAAATATGTTTTCATATTTTGCATTAATCTATACTTTATCTAATCTTTTCCAATTTAATTTATTTGTTCGAGTGTAAGGGGATCATATGAACCAACATCGTCTAAAGAACAGTCCACAATTATGTTGTTGAAGTCAAAAAGACTTCTTAAAGACAATGTTAAACATGATAATTGTTGAGTTGAGTGGTAATATAGTTAAAGTCTCTCTAGAACAATCCACTTCAGTGGATTGTTAGAGAGATCTCTAATTTTGTCCCATAATGGAATCGTATTAATCCTATAACACTTCACATCAATAATAGTTTCCATGAATTCTTTATTTAAAGTAGTTTGATGAAATTTTAAGTGGATGAGTTCCTCATAATTGCAAATCATACCCACTCTAAAAGTATCTCTCCAAATTATCCAAATTTTATTAGATCCGTTTGATGTTTTATAGTTAAATTCAAGGGTTTTAACCAAGTTATTTAGTTTAGTTTTAGCTAATATTGGTTCATGTATTGATAGAAAGTCAATTTTCTCATTTTTAAGAGAGAGTTTAACCTTTTAATTGTGACTTCATTCCCTACTCCTCTAGCATTCCAATTCAATATTTTAATAGTCATTTAATGCTAGAGGAGACAGGTTTGTTTGACTCTTCCGAAGTCATTGTTTTGTTATTAACTGCCACATTACTGTCTTTTAGCTTTGTTTTGTTTTTCGTCTTATTGATTACTTCCTTGAAATCATGTTTCTTATCCTTCTATCTAAATATAAGAGTTACAACTAAGATACCAGTTAAGGTAGGTTTTGAAGATTTTTTAGAATGATCATCCTCAGATAAATCATATATAAGATTAAATTTGTTTTCTAATTCTATATATTGAAGGGCTGCAGTGATATCTAGATTTAACTCCTCAATAAATACAAATGAGATATTTGAGTTAAGAATTCTGCCGAGGGGTTTATTATTTTACTTGATTATTGTTTTCCCATTAATGATGTTTCAGATTCCTTTAAGGTTGCAATTTCATTAAAACACAAAGGTTTTAAACTGTTTTCATTTGTATTACTAATTATTAAAGATTTGAATTTATGTTTCAATGTTTGTGTAGCTTTAAGCGGTTTCTTATTTTGAGTTTGTTTGGTCTGATATTCTTCTTGTGATAAACTTGATTTTTTGGTCTTTTACATTGTTTTATATTATGACCAAGATGGTGACATTCCATACAATATAATGGTTTGTCACCATTTATAATGTATAGTCAAAACTCATCTTAACCTCCAAATTCAATCCAAAGCTTGTTAGTGAGAGACTTGGATACACCCATCTCTATCCAAGTCTGACAGTAATTGTATCTAACTCCATTTCTATTTGGGATCCATATATTTAATGGTCTTCCTATTATTTTGGTGTGATACTAATAATATTATGGTTATACAAAAATTCAAGTATTTTAAGGAATGTAACCCACACATGGGTTAAACGAGACTCAAATTTGGGGTTGAAATTAGGCTCCCATTTTAGGAGCCTCATTGAATGTTGACCAATTTTCCAAATATTCATTATCTTTATAATTTTTTGTCATAAATTAATTATAATTCTATTAAAATGTCTTTGATCAAATACAAATAGACTAATTTTTCTTGATAGTTTTAAGTTTTCAATAAATGATTGAACTACTTTTATTTTTGATCTACCTAATACAAAACCTAGTAATTTAAATATAGAGTTTTGTAGAAGAATGAACTTATCTTGTGCTGAACAATGCAGAGCTTTGAAGTCCCATTTGGTTGAGATATTCATTGGTCCATGAATAATCTCAATCTTGTCTATTCTTGGTTACAATGCATCCGCATTTTGATGATGATGTTAGCTGTCTATTGGCTTCACCCGTAAAGGAATGAAGAGCTCTTCATACTTCTGTGATAATTTATTCAACTTTGATCCTTTATTGTGATTTTGCTCTTCATAATTTATTCAACTTTTAAAAGTCATACTTGATAGTTTAGTTAAATGTATAATAATATTTATTTCTCATTTTTCAAATAATATTGAATTTTCCGTTTAATTATCTCATTTTTATATTTAAACACATGTATTGGTAGTTTGTGAATTTATATTTAAAAAAGTATATATTTATAATGACATTATAATTATATATATATATATATATATATATATATATATATATTAATTATAGTGATGTGTTTTGGTAGAAGGGTTAATTTTAGTAATAGAAAATTAATAAAAAAAAATCGATAAATTAGTTAATTAGTTTGTTGAATGGTTATGTATGTTAAAGAATATTTAGCGAATCTTTCTTAAAAAGATGTTGGAATTAAGTTGAGTGGTACAAATGACGTAAGTAATGAAATAAATGCTAAAACATAACTAAAAAGAAGAAGTGATATATAAATAACAAACATGATTTTGTAAAGTAGTAAAAGAGGGTTAATAGAGATAAGGTTAGAGAGAATATTGCTTAAAGACATGAGTGATGTTTCTGAAAAAAATATCACGACCTCAACACTAACGATGGTTTTTTTATATATAGATGAGACCTTAGCCCATAAGCATTTGTGAGCCCATAGCTTAGACTTTGGTGTTGCTTAAATACGAGGTTTAACTGTATTTATTAGCCACGCGGAACAAATCCAATATTGAATCTTTGTATTTATGGGACAAGACTGCTCAAATGCCCAAACTTGACACTATAATATAACTTGTCACACCTGTTGGAGAGCATAAACAATCATTATTCTATTCTTGGAGCATTTTCTATTCAGTTTCTCTTTCTAATTATTTTGTCTCTCTCTATTTGATATCTCTATCATTTATGGTGAACCAAATCAGAATGTTTTGAGTCTCATTAGTAGCGACCACAGTGGGAGAAATCCATATGTTATAAGGAATTCTCCAGAACTAGTTGTTGAATATTAAAATTACTTCTTTATTTTCTCTAACAACGTGGTTACACGGTGCATATAAGAAACATTTACCATCCTCTAAGGTAAGGTTACTCGCGAGGGGTGAGGAAACATATTTGACTCAACACAATCATAAACTCATTTGAAAGAGCATATAAGGTTACTCATGGCCGAAATGATTTGTAATTTTGTTGAATATTGAGTATTAAGTACATAGATTTGAAAAATCCGATGATCAATGAAATCTGTTTTATCTGATTTTTCTCAAAAACAAAAAGTTTTATAACAAAATTATTACATTAAAAAATAAATACATAATTGATTATGATATAAATTTATGATTGACAAATATTAATATTTTTTGTTTAAATAATTATTTAAATTTTATTTAACCAAATATTGTTAAACTAAAGTTCCGCTACATTAAGTTTCAACATTCATATTTTGCGTACGCATATTTAAAAAATTACCATTACGTATAACAAAAAAATTATTTTTTTAATATTATATATAAATGGTTTTTTAAATATTTAAATAACTTTTCAACTAAATAATAAACTCGATGTTAAAATTATCTAAAATTAATGGTAGCACTATTGATTATTTGAATATAAATTTACAATTTTTATGGGAATTTCATATTATTATTATTTTTAATTTTTTTATTCATATATGAAAACTATTTTGTTATTTAGTAGTGGACGGGGGTAATGACTATTTTGTTACTTACAAATGGTTAGATTTTACAAAAAATAATTCATCATTCGATTTTATTACTATCAAAACTTATAAAATAATCCATCTCTCAGACTTCTTATTTTTAAAATCTATTTTGAGAGAGAGAGGGAAAGACTAAGGTTCGTAATACAAGCATAATGGTATAATTTGTTTTTTTTATTTCGGTCTTAAATTTTGTAATTATTTAGGTTTGAAAATTTGAGTTAGAAAAAAAAATCAAATTTTCCTATTTTTTGAGTTAGTTGTTTGATGATTTTTTGATTTATTAGTGTATGGAGATATAGAGCTACGATACTAATTTATAGAAAATGGTTTATATTTGAGTGATTTAAGTTTTTAGGTTTTCGAAGGGGTTTTATATCATCACGCGATACGATTTAGTTCATCGCAAATGAGCGTGCCATGACGACAAGTCTCATCGCCGATGTGTGCGATGAAGATGACTTAAAATAATTAATGCGATTTTATCCATTTATGTTATTTGTACAAGCTTCTGTATATGTTTTCTTGCCTCATTTCATATGTCGTGCGAGATTGTTGACTATTTTAATGAGGATGAGAGATGTTGGGTTTATGTCCTTATACTTGGTGTTAGACCGACTAACCTACATACAGAAATTGGTAGGCTAGATAATACTGGTTAGAAATTTGTTCGACTATCATGGTTGTAGGAGACCTATTATGCTAGTTGTTATCATAACGATATAATGACCGATGACTATGCTAGTCATGCTAGGTGAGGTTATATATTATATATCTTAGGTAGTACAATACTGGCCAACAAGACTGGCAATATGGTTTCTCTCGATTATTAGGAGTTTGTTCATCATTATGATACGATTGATAGGTATAAATGGGGTCAGATACCATGCCCTTAGACAGAGTTTGCTCCATAGTACTATGTATGTACGAGTTTACCAGGATGTTGAAGGCTTGGATTTTTTTATCACATTTCTTGGTTATCGACTCTGTTATATGGTGAGTATGATATCACCTTACCATATATGTGTCGTTATGCACCGCATAGTGTTTGCTCAAACTAATCTGTTCTAGCTGATGTTCGTCACACCATAGCTATATTTTGAGAAACGATATGTGGTACACTAGTTGAGGCACATTCAGATGATACCAGGCCGTTTATGACTCAGTTACCTAGGACATGTAGACGTGTTGGACCTAGGTTTTTATAGGATGAGTTGATATGGGATAATTGGAAAAATAATCTCATCTAGTTTAAAGGTTATGTATACAAGAATGGACCGGTTATTATGGACCCGATGCACCCTATTTGGGTTAGGAGTAATATATGGTACATAGTAGACAACCCGGATTCAGTACTGCATGATACATATGTTGGGACAAACCATCATACAAGCACTTAGGGTAATGCAGATGATTTAGATTGAATATTCAAGATAAAGGCACGTCAAGGTACGATAACAGTAGATTAGAAGCTAGAAATATTAGAGGAGTGCTACCACATTGTCCCTTGTTACCAAGGTCAGTGGTGGATTATAGTTCGCTTTTGTTATGACTTGTACGATATAGGACATTTATGGTTTTTTTTGTTACTTGTATGGCTATTATGATATTTGATGTTTTTGTTTGTAGTTATATGCATTTTATGATCTAGTTATGAATTCTATATTATTCTTATTAGCTTGTATATGTTTCATTTTATTTTGTTAATAAAATTGTTTTAAACATCAATAAAACAAGAATTAATTTTTATATATAATATCCATTGTTGGGATACTTTCTAAGGCTTATATATAACATTAAATCGTACATAAAAAACGCGTTGTATGAGACGAAAATCATATATAATGTACGATTTTTGTTATGGAAATCACACATTATATTCTAGTACATTATTATGTTCCTTTTTAAGGCCTAAATTTAGCCTTCGATCACGCATTATGTGCGACGTATGAGCCACATATCCTATAGAATGCGCGACATACAACTAGCATATGAAATTTAATTAAAACAATAATTGAATAATCATAATCTAAAATAATATTCAACATAAGATGAAAATATATCATTAAACATCAATACAAGATGAGATTAACTTACACAAATAAAATTTAACATCAAACCATATTCAAAATTATAGATTATTAGTCAAAGTCATATCCTCCATTAAATTTATGAGGTGTTCAATTGGATATCGTATTAACTTTTTCAACAATGTGCTCCTCCCAGTAAGCTATCATATATATTGTAATGAAGTCAATATTTTTTAGCTTTTACATGTTGAACGTATCTTGCTTGACTTCATACGACAGGTTGAACACCCGAACCATTACTTCAAATTTCGAATAATTGTACATGGTATAGACTGTTTCACGATTGCGTGAAGACGAAAAGGGATCCCATACACGTCCGCACATGTAGTATATTATACACATTAGTTCATAAAAAACATCAGAGCTCTCATGTGACCTTGTTATCTTAATAAATTTGACGGCTTGAAGCAAGTGATTGTCTTCTTTAATAGTTAATTCCATTCTAAGATACCTTAAATTTTTCTAATAATGTTATTTTATAGAAGAAGAAATATGTAGAGAATTAAATTATGAGGGCGGTGAAAATTCTACTTTGCGAGAATTTATAATTGGCTGAAAACTCTTTGGTGGGATATTAAGCGACAAACTATTGGTGAAACATTTGGCGGCTATTTTGGTGTAAAAATAACTCCCAACAGAGCATGCAAAATAAAATATTTCATACTTAATTTTGAGGATGTACTAACAAAACATAACGATGCATAAAAAATTAAAAATGAAAAGTAACCTAATCACGCGTCATCTTTGGTTAGATCGGTTGATATTGCTTCTTCGCTACGCACCGATGGGACGACCGACTTAATTTGGGTAAATATTTTGAATCTTCCATAGTACCGAACCAACCAAGCATTTGCTTTTACGGTTTGGAACCGACTCCATACAGAGAATAATACTAACAACAGTCCATGTGGAAGCGTAATAACCTATAAAATTAAATTTAAGAATTATAGAAACATTACAAACTTATTTTTTTAAAATAAATAACATTACTAATATACTTACATGTACAAATTAACACTATGTACGAAATCAATTTCAATCTATATAACGGATGCGAAAGAATGTGTGCAACCACATAATGGTATATACGTGAGATAAATGGTATGCAACACATTGATATGGAGTGACTATCACTAATCTGATGTCAGATAATGTCATCCAATAACGACTGTCCGGATGACTTGTGAACCAATAAACCTATGTAGTAATCCATCTACACATGTGTTGAACCATAAACATTCAACCAAAAATCTTGGTTTTCAGTTACTCCTAAGATCAAATCACGTCTAATGGAAGCCCAATTGTCATATTTATCGTATATTTCTCTCTATACGGTTTGATAACCGAACTGTCTGTATAGAACAACGTCTACAATGGTAGTTAATAAAAATATGCAAAAATAACGGGATGCATCTCGGGTACATATTTTTATTTCTGTTATTAGTAGATTTTTTTGATCGACCTACTTTTCTTTTGGTGGTGTGAGCTTTTAGAACTAAGAATTGAATAAATTTTGAGGCATCGTTCAACCTAACATATCCATGTGTGTGCTAGTATTCTTGGTTTGATCAAGGACATATTCATAATAATACTTGTCTTATTTAGTCATTCGGTTGAGAACAACGTTTTCTACCTCTTATAACAACTAGTTCTTTGGGCTCTACAACGTTATTGATTTCGATTTTTAGGATCTACATAACCCTATTAATAATATACTCTTGAATTTCAGGACCATAATAGTGCATGTAACTATCCATGATGGTTATTGTTTTTGATAGAGCATATTCACACGTAGTTGTATCTCTATGAGCTATATCTAGTATTTTCCAAAACATATCGCAGACGTTCGTAAAAATAAATATATGTTCTCTTTCTATTATAACCATTTCATATACAAGGAAACCCTTATATTTCTTAATAACACATCAACATACTACCTAATATACGCATATATCTCTAGTCTGTTTATAAGTATTCTTGATTATTTTTATGCCCGTAGTGGATAAATAAATACGTAATTTCCCAACCCTTTAATATTATGACTCAATATGTATGAAACTTACTTAGCTTGAAAGATTCAAAAATATTTGAATGCCGAAGATAAAGGAGCTTGTGAACAATGACATTGGTTAGTACCAAGGTAACGTTTTAGGGACGCGTGAGCACTCTCACACTTACATATAAAATAAAATATTAATATTATAACATTTATTTTTTAAAATAAAAATTGTAACATTCTAAGCAAAATTTTCACTTGCCGATTGGTTTTTCTATTACCAAAATTCTTAATCTCATTGGTGAAGCGATTAAAAAAACTCCAAGTATTTTATTATCTATGTTGAGATCGTTTGTTCTTACTTATATATAGAGGCGAAATATGTGATACCTATATTCCCAAAAATGGTATCAGAGCCAAAACCAGACCAAACGCGATGTGGATGAAATCACGGAGGTCAAACATGAAGAACCAGCAGCGTGCTCAAGGTGAATGATCTGCTTTATACAACCTAGTTTAGAGTGCCCATGACTCCTTGAATAAAGAAGAGGTGGACTTGAATAGAGTGATGCTAAAAAACAGGCGGTATGATCAATGGTAAGACCTAGTTTCGATTCTAACTAAGGAATATGTAGGGTGGTCGAGTGAGCAGATAGATCCGTTGTAAAAGCTTTGAATACATATAGCCCCAACCTAACTAGAGTGGGTGGATAGAAGTCAATTGAGAAGAAGTTATAATGGTACTTTGTTCGAGAGGAGGATTTGTAAGGTGGCGGCCAAAGTCCCATATACCATATTGGTTAAACATGGGAAGGATCAGTGGTATATAAGTAAGAACATATCTCAACTAGTATAAGGCCTTTTAGTTCTAACGCCTTTAACGTTTTGTGGAAGGGGCCAACAATTGTTTCATCTATAGGAGGGAAACATTATTGCATGACCTTTATCAACGATCATTCTCGAAAGTATGGGTTTATTTTCTAACACATACATATGAAGTGAACCAAAAGTAAAGCTGTGTGGATCTTTGGGTGCCAAAGCGGACAATATCATACTACTGTTGAGATCAGATTGTTCATACTTATATATGGAGATAGAATATGCAAGACCCATATTCCCAACAAATGGTATCAGAGCTCCAGACCTAGACAGAACATGATGTGGATGAAATTCTCGAAGGTCGAATATGATGAACCAACAGTTGTGCTCAAGGTGAATGATCTACTCTATATATCGTATTCTGGAGCGTCTGTGGCTCATCAAGCGGTGCTACTTGATTGGAGTGGGAGTGATGCTAAGGAACAAGACAAAGTGGTCTACTATGAGGTGAGCAGCAACATCTATAGTGCCTTTATGTTTCAGGTAGTCAACAACCTGATTAGAGTGGGCGGATGGAAACCAATTGAGATAAGGCTAAAATGGTACTTTGTCTGAGAGGAGGATCTGCTAAGGTGGCATCCGAATCGTAGCTAAAGAACATGTAGGTTTGTCGAGTGAGCAGATAGATCTGCTGTTAAATCTCTAGACGTCAGTTATACCTAACCTGATTAGAGTGGGTAGATGGAAGTCAATTGAGAGGAGGCTAGAGTGGTAATTTGTCCAAGAGGAGGATTTGTTAGGGTGGCGACCAATGTCCCACATCCCACATTGGTTAAACATAGGAAGGATCAATGTTATATAAATAATAACATATCTTAACTAGTATGAGGCCTTTTGGAAGTTGATTAAAAAGAAAAGTCATGCGGGCTAGTAGGCCCGAAATGGATAATATCATACTAGTGTGGAGATTAGATTATTCTTACTTATATACAGAGGCGGAATATACAAACCCAATATTCCCTATATAAGAAACATCACACACAGATGTTGGGTTGTCAATAACTTTGTTACATGTTCAAATGTCAATAAAGACAAAAGAATAAATATTTTCAAGTTTTATATTTTTAGGCTTTTTTATATTGTTCTAAGCTAAAAATGTATTAATAAACTAGTTATTTTAAAACTTAACATGAACGTGCAAATAAATAAGTGTTTTGCTTATAAATCTAAAAAAACTTACAAGCACCAAATAACCGCTCAGTTTGATTTTATCAACATGTCAGTTGCTTAAGGAAATAATGCAGAAACATGTAATAAATGTTTGAAGAATGACCCCATAACACCTCTTGCAAAAACATAAGCCATTTTCCTAGAGCCCATGTTAAACTCTTCTTTAGACCTTCTAAAATAGATCTATTTGTCACCTTCACCTGACCATTTGTTTGGGGATAAAAAGGTGTAGAAAAACATTGTGTAATTCCCCTCGAAGAACAAAAAGAAGCCATTTCTCTGTTATTAAATTGAGGACCATTATTGGTGGTAATTTTCAAGGTACCCCAAAATGACAACAAATATTGTTCATAATGAAGTTAATAACATCCTCGGCTTTTATTCTAGACAATAGTTCATCCTCTGCTCACTTAAAAAAATAGTCTACCGCTCCAATAATCATCTGGTGTCCTCCAGAAGCCATGGGAAATGGTCCTAGCAAGTCGATTCCCCATCTGTAAAAAAGGATGGCTTCAGTAATGGACATGAGTGGAACTGCAGGTTTGTGAATAGAATTGGTGAATCGTTGACAAGTATCACAACATCGAACTAAACTCTTAGCATCATTCACAATTGAAGGCCAATAATAACATGATAACAGAACTCGACGTGTCAATGCCTTGAACCCACAATATGCTGAACCCTCACGATCATGTAATTCTGACAGAATATCTTAAGACTCCTGTTTATTCAAGCAACGCAATAATGGCCTACTCAATGATTTTTTGTATAAAATCCTATCTAACACGACATAACCATGAGCTTTATACTTCAACTTCTTAGCCAATTGCACATCTTGAGGCATCGTTCCTCTTGACAAGAAGTTCAGGATATCAGTTCTCCAGTCACCTCGAATTACATTTGGTGTGATAAAAGCGTATTCTGCATATTTGGATTGCTTTGACCTTGTTAGAATCGAAGGACTATCCTGTAGTAAAATCCAAGGATATTCTTCAGTGTACGCCATATTTGCGAAAAAATCTGTAATTCTATTGTTTCCTCGGCTGATATATTCTACAATAATATACTCAAACAGAAGAGTCAAATTCCGAAGCTCTTGAAGATATAAAATCAAATTTTCCTTTTTAGCTTCAGAAATTCCGGCCACTTGATTTGCTATTAATTGGGAATCTATTTCCAAATGAACTGATCTTGCCCCACAAATGCTCACAAGCCGTAAACCAACCAATGGAACTTCATATTCAGCTTCATTATTCGATGTATGAAAAGAAAATTTAATAGCTTGAAACATTGCCTCCCCAGAAGGAGCAATCTGTTGAACTCTCGCAGTGCACCCTAGAATGCTAGAACATCCATCATTTTAAACCACCCACATTGAACTCATTGGCAAGACCTCCTTGTTTATCTTTTCATCTGATCTACTTGAATGAAACTCAATAAGAAAATCAGCTAAATCTTGGTCCTTGATAGCCGTCGGAGGCCCAAAAATGATGTCAAAATCTCCCAGCTCTATTGACCATTTGGTCATCCTTCTATAAATATCAGGCATGCAAAACAATTTTCAATGGGAAAAAAGTTTGAATCTCAACAGTGTGAGCTTAAAAATAAGGGCGCATCTTGCTGGCAGCCACCACTAAATCCAGGGCCAATTTTTTGAGCTTCAAATATCTTTTCTCTGTTGCTACCAAAATCTTACTGACATAATACATTGGCTTCAAAATTCTTGAATTTTCACTAACCAATACAACATTTACCGCAAAATCTGATACTCAAACGTATAAAAAGAGTTGTTCTCCAATTCGAGGTTTGGACAGTATTTCTAGTGATGACAATAGTTCCTTAATACTTGAAAATATTGCTTCACATTTCGAGGTCCACTCAAATTCCTTTAGTCTTCGTAATACTTAGAAAAGGGAAATATTTATCAGAAAATCTAGAAATTAATAAATTAAGAGCAGCTAATCTTCAATCTGATAGCTCTTAAATTAAAAAAAAAATCTAATCTAAATCCTTTAAATGCGCCTCATATGCTATACTTTTGACTAACATGTCATCAATATACACATCCATGTTTCTTCCGATCTGAGAAGCGAAGGCTTAATTCATTAACCTATGATATGCTGCTCTATCATTTTTTAATCCAAAGGGCATAACCATATAATAAGGCAAACCTCGATCCATGATGAATGTGGTGCTCTCTTGATCGTTTGGATCCATTTGAATTTGATTATAACCTGCAAAGGCAACTATAAAAGACAAAATTTTATTTCCTGAATTGGAGTCAATCAATTGATCTATTCGAGGAAGTGGAAATTGATCTTTAAGAGAAACTCGATTTAGATCTGTGAAGTCGACAGACATCCTCCACTTCCCATTCTTCTTTTTAACCACCACTGGGTTTTACTGTTCATAAGGGATATTCTGACTCCCTTATATGTCAGACCCTTAATATACGATCCACCTCAGCAATGATAGTCTCTGCTTTCTCAAAAGAGATAACACGTCTTTTTTGTATAACATGTTTAACCTTGAGATTAATAGCTAGGCTATTACATATCACCTCGATTAGAACTCCTACCACATCCTCTGTTTTTCAAGAGAAAACATCCAAATTGTGAAACAGAAACTCCAACAACTACTGACGTAAAGCCGGGGTCAGTAAGGTTCCTATTCGAAGTATTTTTCCATCACGAAAAACATACTCTTCTATACTTTCAGATACTGTTAAAGAACCCGGGGTTTCCCTTGGATCATCAACCCCTTCATGGATATCCGAGTTCAACCCCCCTTATTGCTATTCATCCATTTTATCACCACTGCTTGACCCTCGAATTCAAAGAGCTATGGCATAACATTCTTTGGTAACTTTCTGATCACTTCAGACAACCCTCACGTGATCTCCGATGACATATTTCAAGCACTGGTCCACTGTAGATACGAATGCATACATCCTTGAATGCCAAGATCTCCTGGAAATGGCATTGTAGCTTGTTGGATAATCCACCATCATGAATAAAACCTGAACCTTCTTTTTAAAAGCTCAATTTTCCAAACATAGCTCCCATTCGAATTCCCTAATTACGTGAGCTGTCACTCATGTGAGTTTAATTATAGTACGACCTGATTGGGAAATCTGAGAAGGATTACACATTCTATCATATGTTGATTTGAAAAGAACATTTGCAGAGATCTTTGTATCTATTAACACCCGTCGAATTTCTACACCAGCTACCTCTGCTCCAAGAACCACCGCAAATTCATGAGGACCTTTAGTGCCTCTCAAATCATCTTCATAAAAAATAATAAAAGAAACATCTCTTTTACCATGCATATGAGTAGGCACCCCTCCTTCTATTTTACTAGCTAAGCTCACTACATGCCTCTTTCGAGAACTATCAGTATTGCCAGTCATAATGTCTCCTCCAAATATTTCTAACGACTCAAAGTACTAACATAGATTTCAAACTCGGCTTTGTTTTACTAGCTCATCAACTTCCATCTGTTTTACCTAAGCCATCAGCGCTCCAAAGGTCAAAGATCTTTGTTTCGCTATTTCATTCGCTAAATCTCCTAGTAACAATCCTTTTCGAAATGCTGTCATTGCTACCAACTCCGTACAATTATCCAAACAATCTTTGGTTAACACAAATCGCTTAGTATAGTCCTTCAAATTTTCTCCCACTGCTTGTTTGTACTGTATTATTGTGATCCATTTGCCCGCATATCTTTACTTCCCACAATTGTCTTCAGAATGCTGTATAAAAATCTCTAAAATTGGAAATAGATCCATTCAAAAACCTGTTATACCACTTCAAAATTGTTCCTTTGAACGTTTGAGAGAAACCCTGCACACCAAGCTATCATCATCCTCAAACTTCATAACGTAGTTTTTAAACTGTTCGATGTGGTCATCAGGATCTTGGATCCAATCAAACTTTTCAATCTTAGAGATATCAAACTCATTCGGAAGAAGGATGGACCTTATCTCAGCTGTCGAAGAACAATTTCTACAGTCGATTCCTTGTACATATTGATTATCATTTCCAGTTCCCATAACAACATACAAATTTCGATCATCCATCCTTGTATATTGATTGTATGTGATCCCTTCACACTATTATGGTTCCCTCAAACAACGTGGCTTATTCTCATTTAATGTCCTATATTATTTTCGTGATTTTCGAGGCCAACTTTTTTCCTCTTTTGAAGACCCCCGATCCCTCTTGAGCTCAGATCCTAAACTATTTAACTGATCGTCACTGGACGTAACATATATTTGCTTATCATTTTCTCTTTTCGCAAAATATAACACTCTTTGTTAGATTCAAAATGTGTTTTCTTCTGCTCACTTCAAACTTGGCGAGTTGTGTAAGAACGATCAGATTGGTTGTCTACATCATTAATATCATTCATTTGCCTCACCTCAGATTTAAACCTAACCGATTGAATATCCTACTCTCTCTTTTTTATCATATTTCTCATTTGGAGTTGTGATCTTATCTAATAATTGGTTCACTCGCATTTCGATATTCGATTGAGTCTGTTGAGATGGTATAAATTTATCATTCTTACCTTCTCCTCCTTGTAGATCAAAATTTAGTGTCTCAATTTATTTTCAAATTAGAGGTTTGTTTTCATTCCTTTGCTTCATTATCGATGAAAATAACTTTAGAGAATCGAACAAAAACAAATAAAATGAAACAAGAAAAGCAATAATTTATGGTTTTTGTCATGAAAATCAAGGTACCAATTGAAAACCTTACATTATGGTCACCAATTTGGTGTGGATTAAATTCGATCTTAAAAAGAGAAGTTGAGAAGTAAAGTTTAGAGAGAGAGTAAAAATAAGCAAGTAGTTATATAAAAAATCAGAATTTTTTATTAAGTTTAGGTCTGACCGTTACATAGAGACACAAAAACATAATCGTAATAGAATCAATTATGAAATAGGTATAATTGCAAGCCCGTTATCTTTACATAAAGTTAGAAATCTCTTCCACATCTACGCAAATTATTATACAAGGTTTCGTTTATTACATTTTGATCATTAACAATATATTTCCTTATCATACGTAAGATTGTGTAAGATTGTCAGACCACGTATATGTATTAAATTTTACATTTTTAAGCTGTCATAGTTTTTTGGAGAAACTAGGAATCTACTCGTTAAGAAGTTTCCACTCACGCAGCCGCACAATATCGGTAGTTGCCTTCCTTGTATCAGCCACTTTTTATTTTCTATGATAAAAAACTAAGCTATTGCTGCCATCAAGTTCCTCGATGTCTATCTTGAAATTCCCACAAAATACCACACTTTATGAAGATCAAAAGTTCCTAAAAGAATACCAAAACTAGAGAGAATTTTAAATAAGAAACAAGTTTACCATGACCAAAGGATGAGCGAATAAAAAATTGCAATAATTTTATCATTTAAGTCAAACCCTCAAAAGAGAGAGAAAGGCAGAAAGTCTTTCGGCGAAGATAGAGGCTAAAAAACATGACTGGTAATTGGTGTTTGACTACTATTATAAAGTTGCCCAATACCTTATGAGAACCCATCCATGCGTTTACCCCATTAACCCAGACAATATCGGTTATTTATGATCAAGCGAAGGCAAGAACAAGATACTAACCCCTCGAATTATGAGCGCACCTGGTTACAAGCGATAAACATACACTTATGTTCTTACCATGATCACCATGGTTACCCAACTGATAAATGTTGATGGCTCAAAAATGAGATCCAAAGGTTAATAGACAATAGTCCAGTTCGTTAAATATCAAGATCGACATCGCCAACCCGAGCAAAGAGACGAACGTCAGCCAATCGATAAAAAGAGGCCTTATGCAGATACATACAGAAAATAAACATTAGATGTTTACCATCGTTTGGAAGGGGGGGATATTGCTAGGAAGCAACTCAAAGTATATCATCAGACGACTGTGGTTGCATCAGATGAAGGACACTCTGTGCACTTTCAGACAATGTATTAAGTACCCAGTTGGGAAAACGGTCGGAATCATAAAGGGTAGCCAACAAACTGCTAGAACGTGTTATGCAGTTACAATTGATCCAACAAGCTCTCTTCGATAGCAATTAACTGGTGGAGGGGAGGGGAGAAAAAGGTCCGACACTCCAGATTTGGTTGAGAAATTGGTGGCGGAGGGACGCACTTTGCGACTATGAAACAATTTGAATCTTATTTTTCAACATTTGTTAATAAACCTATTATGAAGAAACTTAGATATTTTTCTTAAAATGCTAGTGATGTGTCAGAGGTAGACCCATATATAAATTTCCAATTAGCGATTAATACATATGTCAAGCCCGTAGGACAGAAGCGACGGTAATTTTCTATTGAGAAGCAAGAGGCCATAAGTGTTGAGGTAGAAAAGCTATCTCAAATGAGGTATATACAAAGAGCTCAATACATTGTCTAGGTCGCAAACCCAGTGGTGGTATTAAAAATAAGGGGGGACAATAGCACATGTGCGTCGACTTCACATATTTGAATTAGTCATGCCCCAAATGCGCTTTCCCTCTGCCTCGTGTCGATTAGTTGGTAGATTCCGCATCAGTGTGCGAGTTCCTTTCATTCATAGATGCGTACTCAAGCTACAATAGAATTCGCCTAAGCCCATCTCACGAGGAACACACAATGTACCCAACTGAGCACGACCTTTACTGTTATACTGTGATGCCGTTTGGCTTAAAGAAGGTAGGCTCCACATACCAGCATAGCCATTGCCCAAAACAACAGCTTCAGGAGAACATCCGCTTATCATTACACAACAACTTCCAACCACTAAAACTTTTAGCACGCACGACACCATCGGTATGATCGAGGATACCAGCGATTGGAGACAACCTTATTGGTTATACCTCTGATCAGGCACCCTACCGACTGACAAGGCTGTCGCTTGGGCACTCCAATTACGGGCAGCCAAGTAATGCATCTTAGACAACGACCTTTATCGGAAAAGCGCAACATGGCCGTTCCTCTACTTTCTCGGTCAAGCATAAGCTACCTTAGTTCTACACGATCCACATACTGGAGATGTCGGGGTAAATTATGGATATTGCAGCCTTATTCACCATTTTATTTTAACATGATATTACTGCCTGGAATTAGCAAATAATACCGACAGACTTGTCCAACAGTTCCATCCATGTCAGTAGTACGTCAGCACCGGTCGTTTACCAAGTGAGCCGATGAATACTGGTGTGGATTATTTTCCACCGAGGGTAATTTTTTCAGGTGTTTTGTGGTGTTTTAAAGGTATTTAATGCTTAAGTGGTTTGTAGTGAGAGATTTGAGCTGCCTAGTTGTATTAAATGTTCATTACCCTCATTAATGAAAGTGGTTGGGTATTTATACCCTTAATTATGGGCCTCATGGGTTTTCGGGTGAAACTCGTGAAACCGGGTCAAGATAAAAAACCCATTAGTTTATTAAGTAGGTTACTAATTAGCTTAGTCAAGAGGTGATTAGCTTTTAATACTTTTGTTCAGTTCAGATGGTTCAGTGGGTGGTTTTTGTCCGAATTGCCCCTGTCCGGTTTCTACAATGAGTGGTAAATAAATCCGGACTCATCAAATACCATTACAATTCCCTTTCCTTTTCGATAAATGGGGCATCGATCTAGTTGGTCCACTCCCTAAGGCAACTAGAAAGCGTCATTTTGTTTTATTGTATCGGGGGACTACTTTACTAAGTAGGTGGAAGCAAAAGCTCACTCCCGCACTTGGGCCCAGGAAGTTTGCAAATTTTTTAACCATCAAATCCTATCTCAATTTGCAATCCCACATATATTAACGACACACAATGGCCCCCAGTTCCAAAATACAGTAGTCACAAAATTTTACAGGTGTCACGAGATCAAGGAACACTTCTCCATCCCCTACTACCTTCAGGCAAATGGGCAGGTAGAAGACATCAACCAAAGTGTGTTGGATAGAATAAAAAAGAAGCTCGAGAGAGCTAAGGGGAAATGGACAAACAAAATAATTGAGATCCTATGGGCTTACTGAACTACTCCACGGACTACAATATGTGAAACCTACTTTTGTCTTGTCTATGGTATCGAGGCAGTTGTACCGACATAAGTTCTTATCCCAAGTCATCAGGTCTCTAACTATGATGAAGTTACTAATACCACCAACCGAGAAATTTATGTGCACCTTATAGATGAGTGTTATGATCAAGCACGTGTGCAAGCAGAGAACTACCTGAGAGCCTGATAAGAGGTCGTTTCAATGCCTGCCTTAAGCCCAAAGTCTACAAGTATGGGACACGGTTATGAAGAAGATTTTCTAATGGTCAGGCGATAAAGATACTTGAAAATTAGGCCTGAATCGAGAGAGGCCTTACACCATCATCTCGAAGGGACATAATGGAGCATACCGCCTCGCTGATGTAGAAGGTAACTCCCCAAAACACTCTTGGAACATAAATCATTTAGAATTGTATGTCCATGCTTTGTAATTTGGACATGCACTATTTTCCCCCTAATGGCGGGAGAGGTATTTTTTAATGAGGTATCAGTCTTCAACTTTAATTCAATGAAATTTTATCGTTTTCGCCAACTCGTGTGTTTGTTTATTATTTTTATCCATCCTTACAATTGAGATCGGGTCAATGACCACGCCTACGGGTTATGCAAGGGGCCATATTGAGCCCGGTGCGAACGAGCTAATTGGCCATGCTTACGGCTATGTAAGGAACGTACTGAGTCTAATACATTGTACTAGTATTAATAAGGAAAGTGATCAAATATAAGTGAAACAGCCACGCCTCAAATAAGCTGAGGAGCAAGTCTCACTCAAAGCTACACAATGAACCATACTGAGCTCGACCTTGTAAAGATCTCTTATATCACGACTTAATTTACAAACTCATGTTTTGTCATCAAGGTAAATCTCCACACTTTGTTTTTATAAAATAAAAGAAAGTGAGGAATAAATTTGTAAACATTGTCATCTACGAAAAACAAACAAGCATGCATCATTATTTTCATACAGACCACACTTTCAGTGGTTAACTACAAGAAGTGTTTAAATATTTAACACAAGAACAACATTAAACATTAGGAATAATAGGCAGGGTCTCGTTTCCCACCGCTTCAACACCAACTGATGGGTTATCCACCAGCCTTGGCTCGGAGGCCTCCGCGACTGTCTTGGTAGACCCCTCGCCGAATTCTTTGTGTGAAGGCACCATCACAGAAGTGGTTGTACTCCCCACTTGTAGTCTCTTTTCGACATCAAATGTTTTTCAAAGGATCTCAACTTCATGCCTATATGAGCTTCAGTATCTCAACCAGCGTCTCCTGTTAATTATGGGTCATCATCCTCAAGGCTACCTCCATTACTTGCCTATCACGCTCCTCTAAATACAACTCATTCTTCTTCAGACATTCCTTATATTGATGCTCTATCTACATGTTCAGATCGCTAGTAGTGGCCGTTAAATTTCCATATATTCATTGTCAACCCCGTAATGCACTCAACCTGCTCCTCCACCCTCTGAGACTGAGCCATAATCTGTGCAAGCATACCATCGATTTGTGACATCAAATCTTCATTCCTCTTGAGTAAGTCCTTTATTCTTCACTATCAGTGCGTATTACCAGTGGAAATTTCTTTGCATTTTTGTTCACTTGAATCTCGAGCACCCTTGACAAAGGTTAACTCACAAGAAAGCCCATAGTTTTCAAAGACGTATTGTCATTTCGCGCATTGGCTGATCTATACGCATTTTTAAACCGCAAAAGCTCAGTGCTTAAGCCCTTTATCGACGCAAAAAACATGGCATAATTTTTCTATTTTTCCATAACCTGATAGTCAACACTCGACATGAGTCGGTAAGCCAGTACAACGGAGTTATGATGCATCTGCATTCATAAGAAGGTTAAAGTCCTATCTTTGTTCCAGTATTTCAACAATTTGTGAGTTTTATATACAAATTAGAATCATTTACTTACTTCGAACAGCAAGCTCCAATTTCCTCTGTAATATTTCGCTCATTGGCATATTGTTGTAAAATGAAAACTCTCAGCAACGTTTGAGTTGCTCGAACATAAGCATAGATGGGCGCGACATCATAATATTTGAAGGAGGCAACTCCTTATTTATTTTTCTACCTCGGGCCACCTCAAGAAATTTATCATTCTAGGGAGCGAGGCTTGGCATCACGATGTTTATGAATGAGGACCCTATACATGCTCTCCGCACAAAGTTAATATAGGATGACCGCATACGTGAACCTTTGACAAAATTTTCTATTCTACGTGCTATCTCCTCGAGAATGTCCTTCTTCTACTTTGGTATCTCATTACCATCACTAGTACGATTAGAGTGACCCTCCCACTAGGGCTCATCCATCACTATCATCTTAGGTACCTTCCCTTTCTTGTGCTCCATATCATAGACCGACGCATCTACTTCTTTATTTTCTAACACTTGGCCTTCATTCTTCTCATCCTCATCCACCAAACTCAATTTCCGTTACGACAAAAGAAACGAATTTTACAATAACATGGTTTCTTTTCCGAGGAGGGCACTCTTCCTCCTCCGTTTATTCATGTTCTTCTTGAGATTGACGAGTACGCTACTTCACCACTTTATCCCCTGATTGGACAGCGTTATCTTTTTGTTGGCTCCCGTCACCAACTTCTTGAATAGTTAAAATATCTTCATATATGTCATTTTGCCCTTGAAGGGGCGATGCATCTTCCAAATCCCTAGATTTTCGACTCTGGGGCACTACCAACCATCCTCCGCACTGTTGTGATCAAACTATCTTTTCTCTATCAATTCCTGCAACCGTTCTGTTGTAGACATTTCTCTACTACTGGTCATACTCACCTTCCCGTCCTTTGCAATGTCTAATTCAGGAACATGCCACATCCCAGATTTTAAGTAATTTAATTACGTAAATAAGCGAGATACCTCCTGACCCCATGTCGTATTGGCCAATGCTGATAATCTGATCAAGAGATTCACAATCTCCTCCGACACCCCTCTTTTGCACCACTCTTGAAACTTCCTTCACCTGCAAAAGCAAACACGTTTAATCAACATCCATACTAGATCCGTTAGGCTATTATTGTATAATATTTCCTCCTTACACTTGGCTTTCCACCATCAGTCTAACTAAAGATTCATCATAACACTTTTATGCTCTCAATTCCCCGATACAAATATAAACGTATGCTTCCATTTTTTTTATCTAACATCGGTAGCTCAACTATTCTCCTGACTTCATTTAGTTGAGTATAAAAAATAGGGACTTCACTAATTTGGCTACATCTACCACGACAATTAATTCTGCCAGACATACAGGAAAGCCTAATAGATGGAGCTCAAGATGACAGAAAGTAATACCCTCCATCCATTTGCGGCTAATTGTATAAGATATATGCATATGAAGCTAAAAAGTCCAAAATCAGAGAAGGCAACGACAACCGTAAACCCATTCGAGCACGGTGGTGTACAAACAAGTTTCATTTTCTTTTGGTTGATAAGGTTGTTCGTCGGGTACCGACACCCTTACTATCATATTTCTTGGTATCCTATACCTAGCCCTAAATTCCAAAAGGTCATCCTTTGTAAGATACCTATACTTTGGGGTTAATCGAGAGAAACACGTCTCTAAGAATTAGGGGTCTCATATTTCGATTATGTTCCATCACCGACAATATTACTCAACTGCGTTTTCTTCTTATCATCTTTTTTTGACACCATCATGGTCATTGGAAAGATTACAATGAGCCAATAGGACTTATAAGTGCAAGAAAATTGTAGGGATTACTCATGACAAGCAGGACTACCAGCTAATGGGTTTTCCCACCACACACGAGAATTGAGGCTAAGTCATCTACTCCAAGATAGGGTGGCCCTAATACGACACTATTACTGGAAATCATAAAAGATTAATATAAAGTTACAATATAAACATACATTCTTTACCAACGACTACAAAAAGTTCAAAATGGTTAAGAGCTTTGGCTTCTAAGAGTAGTTTATTTTCTCTTACGAATGCAAATTTATTTTTAAAAATAATAATGACTTCAAAAATTCAGCAAACCTTTTTGAATGAAAGTGACTCCCACTATATGCGTGATAAGACATCAATTGCCATTCATATTAATTGCTAACACTTTTTCTTGGAATCAAAGCGCCATACTACATCAAAATGGATTTATATGTTAGACCCGTCATATCGCATGCACTGCTTTGTAAACGCCACATGTCATACTACTCTTGGAAAATAAAGCACGCAATTGCCACAAATGCTATGACACAAGGCCCGCATGACATATGAATGAATCAAGTATTCTCCCATCTACTCTGCTTTGTAACATGTTATTTCATCGATTATATATTTTCAACATATAATCCATGAACTAAAAGGAGCCCTGATGATGACGCATCCATCAACTAACAGATCAATCAAAGTCCGAGCAGATGGAAGTAATGTAGAGACGCGAATAAAATCAAATTGAGGGTTTCTTTACGCGAAACTGAGACGACCTGGTAAGCAATGCATCAATACAATATTTGATATCAAGTAGTCGAGATCAAATCGAGAGGTATCGATGTCCTAATAAGGTAATCTGCAACCCATCGGTCAATATCAGCGCTAACAACCGTACCGAGGTGTAATCAATGGACATCGACGCTGACTTGTGAAGAACAACTGAGCAGATGCCTCACCGAGAAGAGGCCGCTGACGAAGTAACAATTAGCACGGTCAGGCCCGTCAAGGAACAACACATACTTACCAATGTATGGTGAGTCCGAATGTGTATTGCAATTCATAAAGAAGTCATAAATGAGGTCAACTTCATTTAAATGGTTCCTGACTGAAATTGGCTTAACGGATCATGACCAGAGTAATGACCTAAACTATAGGGCCATTACCATAAGATCTAGTCCGCTAACGAGATTAAGGGATTTAAACAATTAGTGGGAAAATAAAACTGCAATGTAAACATTATTGATAGGTTAACGATAATGTAAAAATCCATCTTTTCTTCTGTAGTTAATAAAATTACTACTTGGAAGAAAATTTGTTATATCTTTCCTTAACACCAGTGACCGTATTTTTAGTCACGCTAGTGTTGATCTTCGTTCCGTTTATCATCAAAAAGGGATATTTTGGATGTGAAATGTCCAATGACCGTATTTATAACAAAAAGTTATACTTTTAGATGTCACGTGTCACTATATTGTTAATTGGCACGCACCAGTGACCATATATGCAACATTCTTAAACATGAGTGACTAGGTTGAGTATGAAAAGACCTTCGTGGCAGGCTCGTAATATGTGTCAAACTCTGATGACCACTAAGAGTTTTTAGTCGAAGATAGATGAGCCATATCATTTGAAAAGAAATCATACTTTTAAAGCTTCAATTTTATTTTAAATATTTTTTGAAATCTGCATCGAACCAACTATTATTGTGATAAAATAATGAAAATAAAATTTGAAAGTGCAATAACAATAACTATTTACCGTTTGACACACCCTATAGTATTGATTTTGGCAAAATAATAAACTGATATTTAGCTATACTATAATAATATTACGTTTTGTTAGAATATGAACTCCAATTCAAAATAAAAATGATTAAAATAACCCTACAATAGTAAAACTCTAAATTCAACTTATATGCCTAAGATTTAACATCTTACATTCCATGTAATAGTTTTAACATAAAATCGTAAATCTCAAAGAAACCACAAGAACTCCTTCCAAAAAGCACTAACAAAATTACTAAAAAATCATATATGAAGAGTAGCCTCACATAAATTTTACGGCTTAAATCGCTGCCTCGTCCCTCGACTATCACATTTTCTACCATTTAGTCCCTCGACAAAAAAATCACGGGTGAGGATCATTGACTATCAAAAATCTATAATTTCAGTCCCCGCGCGTGGTTTTTGTCCTGGTGCTGCCACATGTCACCATAGTTAAATGGTTTTTGTTTCATAGATAGTCTCTCGGCTTTTAATTCCACTTTTACCCATTCAATTTAATATTTTTTTAATATTTTTTTCTTCTCAAAACAGAGTATATCAAAATTTGCTATATTATGTTCTCCTTTTCTTTTGTTTTTTTGTTTCTTTTTGGGTATGTTCATAATCTTTGATTTTCTTTGGGAAAAATACTGCACTATTAATGATAATTTTTATATTTTGCAGTCGAGAAAAGTTTGGAGAAGTGCATACGAAGCAGTGGTGGGATCGTTACAAAGATAGAATACAAAAACAATACCTCTAACTTCAGATCCTACAATTATTATACAACTTCATCAGTTGTTTCTTAATTTAGTCTTTGTCACGAAATACACATTACTAGAACTTGCGTAGAAATGAGTCTTTCAGTTTAGTCCGGGTACTAATTTTAAAAAGAGTTTTAAAAAAATCAAACAATTATTTAGTGCCATATCGCTCTGTACCTCTCAGGCTTAGAAAATACAGCTCTTTTTAAACCCTAAAAGGTCAAGCCAACCAAACAATGTTTTTCTTTATAAACCAGCCTAAAGGCAAAGAGCGATATGGCACCAAATAACCGCTTGATCTTTTGGCAATATGTCTGTTTTCTATGTAATACGATTTTAATAAAATTTACACTTGTAGATTGCTATCAGTTCGCGCTCCTTCTGCTGAGGTGAAGTTAAAACTTTTGAAAGAAATTGGTGAGGACAAAAATCGAGGGACTACCTATGAAACAAAAACCATTTAACTATGTTGACACGTGGCAGCAATAGAACAAAAACCACGAGCGGAGACTGAAATTATAGATTTTTGATAGTCAAAAGATCCTCACCCATGTTTTTTTTGTCGATGGACTAAATGACAGAAAACGTGATAATCGAAGGACGGAGCAACGATTTAAGCCTAAATTTCACTAATATCATATCTATAAAACTCGAGGATCGTGCAAATAAGCTAGTCTTGTCATGTCTTCCACTCCTCGAGGTGGAGCTTCAACATCTTTCGGGTATACACTAGATGCCTTGACAAAAACCTTTATTTTTTAGTTTTGAACAAATTAGAAAACCCAAATAAACCAATCGACATTACACAAAATTCCAATTAAACTTGTAAGCATACCGTCTTCCCTATGATGCAAATCTTTGATGTCATCATGCTTGACCTCGACAATTTTAACTAGCCCTCTTACAGATCTTCCAACCAAACATATGAACCAACAAATTTGAGAAGAACATAAACTACGATCATAATATTCAATATTTTTTTTTTGTTTTTTTTCGGACTAATGGTCTAATTTTTTTATAAATTCAAATTTTCAAATCACTGTATATTACCCCAAATCAAGAAAATAGACTATATAATCGAAGATCTAGACCTAATCTAATTTATATAATTAACTAAAATTCAAAATAACAACTACAAATATATAATAATTTGTTTTTTCAATAGGATATCGAACTCTAAATGCTACTAAAAATAAATATCTAAATTGGAAAAAAAATACATAAAGAAATCAACAATACATACCATAGCAATCAGATTTGGAAAATCTAATTTTTTTAAATTTACTAATTAGAAAGAGTTAAATTTTTTATCTTATATAGGTTTGATAGAGTTTTTTTTATAAAAAAATATTTTGTATTTTGTAATTAGTGGAAGTCTCTTCCTATCAAAATCATATCTCATTATAGTCCAACATTATAACGTAACCCCAAGAATATATATAATATAGTTAGTGGAAATTACTGAAAAACCAAATATCATCGCAATAATAATATTAGAAAAAAGGTCATAATTACTTTGTTAAAATTTTTATTTTTAGACTAAAAAACCACGTATAAATCTAATTACGTCGCTCTAATCTAATATCTAAGACATACTATAAGGACAGACACCCTCTTACTGCCAAATGTAGTAGTAGTGACTCAATAGTATGGAAGGGGCTCTGTTCAATTAGGGAAAGGGCTGATACATACATTCATTGGAAAGTGGGCAGTGGGAATATAGACTTTTGGAGAGATTCTTGGCACAAGATGTCTCTTATAGTAACTGATCAAAACTCCTGGTTTTTACCAGCAAAGATAAACACTTTTTGGAAAAATGGAGCATGGGACACCAGTGTAATATCTCTCCTTTCTCATGAGAGACAACAACACATTAACTGTGTCAAAGTCTGTCATGACAAGGAGGATATTATTGAATGGAGCCTCTCCAGCGATAAAAAGTTTTGTACAAAAAAAACATGGGAAGAAATCAGAATCAAAAATAACAATTCTTTCTTTTATAAAAAAATATGGCATAGTTTTATTCCTACTAAAATTTCTTTTCTTTGCTGGAGACTAATGAAGAGTTTTGTGCCTACAGATGACATCCTAGCTAAGAGGCACTTTAATATAGTCTCTAAGTGCCAATTTTGTGCTAACTGTGAAGATATAACTCACTTGTTTATAAACTGTAACTATGCTTGGCAGTTATGGAATTATTACGGGGTTTTGTTTAGGATCTCAGTTAGGAGATATATGACTCTACGACACATGCTATTAGTCTGGTTTAAGTCATATGGAAATAAATTCCATGTTAACCAAATTGTTCCACAGCTGATAGTTTGGACAATTTGGTTAAACAGGAATCATTCCAAATTTCAAAAGCCATATGATAATTTCAACAATGCTGTAAACAGAATAAACAGAATGATATTGGCTATAGACTCTAAACTTAGTGCTAAACACTGGACTTATGCTGATGATGCAGGTGCACAGTTAGGAGTTCTATCCATAAGCAAAAGAAGGGCGACTTACCGGTCATGGAAGGCTCCATTGCTGGGGAGGCTCAAAATCAACACCGATGGAGCGTGTAGCTTCACCGGTGAGGCTTCAGGCGGATACATCGTTCGGGACCACTTGGGCAACTGCGTTGAAGGAGCCAGTTTCTTGTTTGGTAAACTGACCCCATTGCAAGCAGAAAGAAGAGCTCTCGTGGAGGCTCTGTTGCTATGTAGAAGGCGTGGTTGGGAGAATGTCGATCTGGACTCAGATTGTATGGCTTTGATTCGTAGCATTTGTAATGGAGGCTCACACATTGTCGGAATCGATATTTGTAAAGCTCTGTTGCTGCCTTCAATGAAGATCAACCACATTTCCAGATCGGAAAATGTGGCTGCTGACTGGGTATCAAGATGGTCATTGATAGAGAAACATAATAAGAAGATTGACAGTAGAGAAATCCCTAACCCTTTATTAGCTATCATGGTACTTGATAGCATTGGGGTTGGATACATCGACCCGGGTTAGGGTTCGTGGTTTGGGGGCTGAGCTTTTGAGAGAGAGAAGGAAGGAGAAAGAAGAAATTAGGGTTTCTCTAGGGCTTGGTTTCGATTTGGGATTTTCTGTCCCCTTTATTTGTTTTTGATTAGCCTTGGGTCAGGCCGGGTTGGATTTTACTTAAGCCCAATCATACTTGGATTCTTAGCCTGGTTTGGTTGGGTCTTTAAGTTGTAAAATTCTTTTATTATTAATCCAAGTTTTATTTGCTAAAAAAAAAAAATAATAATAATAATTACGTCGCTCTAAAAAATTAAATTTGATGGTTCCATTATTAATTAAACATAAATTTTCCTATAAAATTAAGCAACCAGACAGGTTGGTCCTCTAAATATTTAGACCTAGATAGCAAATACTATCCATAATCTTAAACTGAAGCAACTGAAGCACCTTATAGTAACTATATTAGCAGCAAAACCCTATAGGAACTAAGTCACCACCAAAATCCTAATAATTTAACCCACTATAACAACTAAAGCAACCTACAACAAAATGGTCACAATCCAAAACAGAACCAAAACCCTAACTATCTAACCAAAACACAAAACCCTAACAATCTGACCCGACACAAATCGAAGCACCCTCCAAGCCTCCAACACAAAAAGGTAGGAACACCAACAGCTCTAACACAAAATGGCAGGAACACCAACAGCTCTAACACAAAAAGGCAGCAACACCAGCAACTCCAAACATAAAATATTCTATTTCAATTATTTTCTTTATTTAGATTTACAGTTTATAAAGGGTTTAGATTTAGGTTTGTGATTTTTTTTTTTCGTTTATTTATATTATGATATGCAAAATTGTAGTTATTTCCGGTTGCATTTTTGTCAAAACCAGGCAAAGAACACATGGTCAGTAAAAAACGCGAATAAACCGTGCACGCCAGGCGTCTGTCGTGCAACTCTATCTGTGAGCCAAGCATTTGACGAAGGGCTGTTTCAGGATCCAAAATATATCCAGCCCGACTATTTCTACTTTGTTTAATTATTTTTGTTTTGCTTGTGCTCTTTGGTTTAAAATGACTTATTCTACAAGATTTTATATTTTCAAGTAAGCTTACGTAATCATTTTTCTTCAGATTATGAGAAAAAGACGCATGCTTATGAGGTTTGCCTACCAAGTGAATCATGAAGAAAGATGCGAGGGCCAAAGAGAGATGCGGGTAGAGAGAATGTTCCTGCCCTTGTTTTATAGAAACACTTTCACCTCCATCCGTTACTAATGCCCTTATCCTATAGAAACACTTTCACCTGCATCCGTTACTACATCGTCGAGCTCTACTTTCAAGAACCACCTCCACATCCTCACGTTTATCTCGAAACTTTGGTGAGATGTCCGAAACCACACTACCTACTATGTTCAGTAGGGAGCGGTAAATTTTAAACTTAGGTCTCTACTACAAAACTTAACTTCCAAGTTAACGCTTCACTTGCATTTCTACGAGTCTTGAATATCCATGTTGTCAACCAGTGGCGTAGCCAGGATTTAAACCTTATGGTGTCCTGGTTATTGTTCAAAAAATATATATTTTTGTAGTGGAAGTTGTAAAATGGTGTTGTAATATATTTTTATTTTTTCATCTACATAAAAGTTGTTTATTTGTTTAAGTGAGTCTTACATATTATTTTTGTCAACATTTTGAAGTACTATTATAATATAAAAAAATAGAAGTTGACTAATAGATATATTAATTAGGACATCTATTATTAGTGAACTCGAGAAGCTATGTTGTTACGGTTTGATCGGGTTTTAGTTTGAGCTTTTCCAAAGCATACAAAGACTAATAGATGCATTGATCGGGACTAGAGGTGTCAAACGGTTTGAACCAGCACCAACCCGCACCGTTTAAGTCTGAACCACGGGTTGCAGTCCTGGCGGGTTGCGGTCCTGGCGGGTTGCGGTCCTGGCGGGTTGCGGTCCTGGCGGGTTGCTCTTATGCGGTCCTGACGGTCTGGCGGTCCTGCCAGGTTGCAGTCCTAATGGGCCAGTTTCACAGTTAAACCGCCAGTTCAAACCACCAGACGAACCATTTAAGAGCCGTTTACCAGTTCAAACCATCAGCCAAACCATTTAACCATTTAAGAACCGTTTATCAGAATATATTATAATGTTATTTAAAATTAATTTGTAAGTGTTAATTGAATCTAATTTCAATAATTGAGTTAATTATTCTATTTCATGTATTTTAATTTAAATATGTTATCATTTTAATCGAAATTTTATAATCATCAATTATATTTTAAAAAAATAATTGTAATTTGATTTTGATACGTTTGAATAATATATTACTATTAAATAATATATACCTATTAGACATATAATTGTATTAAAATTTTAAATTATTAGGTGATTCTTTAGATTCTTTCAAGCTTGAAGTGTTTATGGTTAGATGAATTATATAGTTTATTGTATTTTCGAACTATTCAATATTAGAAGTTTATATGCATAAACATAAATTACTTGTAAGTTGTAAAGAACAAAATAAAAATTTAAAGCTAGGTAAGTGATTTAAATAACATTTAATAAAAAATAGAAGCAAAACAAACAATTCATTAAAAATAAAAACCAAACAAGTAACATAGTTGTTCAATCAAATAAAAAAGATAAACATTACAACGATAATGAAAATCAATTACGAAAAACTAAGGAGCTTCATCGTTGTTGTTGTTAGGTGGTTGACCTTGCAAATGCATGTTCTCCATCATCTGTCGCATATACTCCGACTGTTGGGCTTGAGAGTTTGCAAATCGCTCATTCCATTGATCTTGTCCATGATGTCACTGCTCGTATTGACCATGCCACTGCTGGAGGTGACCAAGTTGATCATTCACCCCTACTTGCCACTGCTGTATCTGGCTAAGCTGGTCATTTACCCCCCCCCCCTGCCAATTTTGAAATTCACCTTGCCATTTTGTAAAATCATCATGCCAAACCTTTTGTTGAGTATGCGCAAATTGCATATGATTCATTTGTTGAGTATGCGCAAACTCAGCAAATTCGCGATCGGTTCGTCTTTGTTGTGGCGGTACTCGCGAAGAACCACTAGCATTTGGATCGAAAGATGCTTCAGCCTCAACTCAATACTGAGTAGGTGGATTTGGCGGTTTTGTAAGACCGTTCGCAATATATATCTGATTCAAGTCTTCTCTATGGTGGTTCCATGCCTCTAATTTCGAAATCAACTCTCCATCCCAAGAGTATATTTCCTGCAAACGCAAAGAGTTTCTACCTATAGCACTAGTCGGCCTCACCTTCACCGGAGTGTACATACTCACATCAGCTCCTTTCGAAACAAGCAATTTACTCAATATCATCCCATAAGGTAGTTTATCCGTACCACACCTCGCAGCCATATTTCGAATCATCAAGCTGGGTAAATTAATTATTCCCTGATTTCGAATCATAAAAGCAGTAACAAATGTTTGAATATATGAAAGCTGCGAATCATTGTTACTAGGTGGAAGAAATATACTATTTACCAATTTCAAAGCTAATTTCCCAATACCATCCAAATTACCCCGCATGGCTCAAAATTTACCGCTAATTTCCGGAGCTTCCGCACCAGGACAAGTAAGAATCTCTACTGCTTCTTCGTAAGACAAAGGCCAATCAGCACTCCATATCGTAGGGCGATAACTAATGTGAGGTAATTTATCACCGGTAAAGATTTCATGGGTTGGAACGGAAAAAAGATCTTCGAAATCAGTTTCAAAAAAACTAATGTCTTTACCATCAATCAGACAATTCATTCCTAAACCTCTTGGATCATTTTCGATTAATCTAGCCGTGGAATAAAACCTTCGCACTAGTTCTATATACTAATCACATTTGAATCTAGCTAGTATCATCCAACCTTGGCCATTATTAGTTCAATAAGTTTGAATTTTTTTTGCATACCCTCTATTTGGATCAGTTCCTCGTAGTTCAGAAACATACCGGACCAAATTTTTGTTACACCTCGACCTCCTTGCTGATTACTACGGATGCGAATCTCCCCCTCGGGGCGATGTTCGATAGTCTCGCTCTCCGTGGATTGAAACAACATATCTTCCACCTCTCTCAATTCGGAAGTGGTTGGTTCACTACGTCCACCTTTACGAGCATTCTTTATTCTTTTCGAAGACATTTGCGAAACCTGAAATTTAAATAGAGTTTGAAAAATATAATTTTTTTTAGAGAAGTGTAGTAGAGAGAGTGGATAAATTTGTAGTGGAGAGGGAGAGATTTGTAGTGAAAAATATAGGAGGATGTAGGGTGTATTTATAGGGTAATTTTGTTTTTTTTTTTAAATTTCTACTAGCCGTTTGATGACGTCAGCATGACGTCATCAAGCGGACCATCCGGCCACGCGTGCGGATGGTCCGCTTTTGGCCATTGCCAACGGCTAGTTCGTTTGAACTAGCCGTTGGATGAACCGGGGCATCCGGACGATCATCCGGATGCCCCGGTTCCAATTCGGACCATCCGGATCGATATCCGGATGGTCCGAATTGTCTGTCCGGGCGTCCGGGCGAAACTGTCCCGATGCCCCGGATCATGTGTCCGGACCATCCGGACGCCCATCCGGATGGTCCGGGCGATTATTGTTTTTTTGTTTTTTCGGTTTTTTTTTGGGTCTCCCCTATAAGTAGAGGAGACCCCAACACCAATACTCACACCTCTCAAACAACTCTCTACTTCTCTCTAAGTCTATCTATTTGTTCGATAAGTTCTACAAAACTACAATTAGTTATTTTACTTATTCTACTCCTACGTTCGAAATTGTTTGATTTTTGTTTTTCTGCAAATTGTTTCTTAGTTGTTATTAGTCTAAATTTAGTTGTTCTATCTTGTTATTAGTCTAAATTTAGTTGATCTATCTTGTTACTAGTCTAAATTGTGATTTTATTATTAGTATTTTATTGCATATTTGAAAAAAAAACTGTTATTAGTTTTAAAATGAATTCAAAACGTAGAAATACTGGGATAAACCCACCATCTAATGTGGATCTCAATACCATGGATGATTTTTCTACAGAATTCCCTCACGTTGACACACTCTCCTCCCGCGAAAGTGGTGGTGGAAGTACTAGTGGGGGGAGATCTCGTAAGAAAACATCTTGGATTTGGAAACACTATACTCTATCAGAAGATGGTTTGTTTTGTATTTGTAAAGAGTGCAATAAACGTTATCTTCACGTAAGTGGATCTAGAATTATGGGCACTAGCACTATGGTAAAACATTTAACGAAACATGAAATATATGATCCTACAAAACCTAACCCAACTAATGTTTGCACGAACCCTCAAACAGGTCTTCCTTTTGAGTTTAACCACGATACGTATAGGGAAGAAACAATGATTTATGCAGTCGGTAGTTTACAACCATTTAGTTTTGGGGATTCTTGGAGATACGAAAATTGGATGCAAGTTGGGGTAAACCCACAGGCAACACGCATTCCACGTACCTCTTTGCGATCGCTAGCCTTTAAATATTATTTACAAAGAAAAAAAGAGATTATTGAAACTATGCAGACTTTGCCATGGAATGTTTCGATTACTAGTGACATAGCTACTTTTACTGATTTAGATATGATATGTGTTACCCTCCATTGGATGGACGCCCAATGGGTCCTCCAAAGGAGAATTATATGGTTTGAATCAATTGGGAAGCATAACGCACAAATAATTAGGGAGAGTATGATTGAATGCATGAATGTTTATGGCATTAAAAACAAGATTATGTCTATTTCGTTGGATAATGCATCTTCTAATATTAGTGCTATAACATTGCTTGTACAAGATTGCAATCCCCCTTTTCCAAAATTGTTTCACACCAAATGTTTATGCCACGTACTTCAATTAATTGCGAAAGAAGGAATACGTAAGGTTCAGGGTGATTATATTACCCCTATAAAAATGGGATCCTATTTTGCTCGACATCCGCTGCTAAAAAAAGAGCTTTTAAAACACTTGTTCTTTCAAATGGGAAAAAATATAAGAAACTTTTATTAGATGTCGAAACTAGATGGAATTCTACTTACACAATGCTTGCACGTGCGCATGTTTTTAAAGAAGAGATAACGACGCTTTATAATACATATCGTGAAACACCAATTGAACCAGATCATTGGAAATTTTGTGCACACATGTTAAGATTTTTAAGACTTTTTAAAGAAAACACCCTAACCTTTTCTTCACAAAATCAACCTAATGCTCATTTGGCCCTTTTCACGATTGCTAATCTTGCCATGCATATGGATGAATTTAGATCACATTATGCATGCGTAGACATGGTGCCTGGAATGGAATATAAGTTCACAAAGTATTTTCATCCAGTCCCTGATAGTTATTCATTTTCTTGCCTTTTAGATCCTTTTTCACAAAAAGAAAAATTTGAATTGCTAGTTGATTGCTTTTATAAATCTGTACGGTTTCCTACAGATAAACCACCGACCGAACCAATTGACCCTGAAGGGTATATTAGCGGTATATATGATAGTTTGTATAATATCTATGATAAGTATGCTGCAAGATATAGATCAAATACATCTACAAATGTAAGCAGTAGTAACAATAGGGGTAGAGGGAGAAATACTAACTATGTTCAATTAACAATGTTACGAAACAACAATGTTACAGAAACCCCTCAATCTGATAATGAGTTGTATAGATATTGGACCACTAGGTTTGATTTTATGAATTATCAACACCAAGGTATTGAAGATATCATACGATGGTGGGGTACCAAAACTGAAGAGTTTCCTATTCTTTGCAGGATTGTTAAAGAGATTTATGCTATACCTATGTCTACAGTTGCAAGTGAGTGTGCTTTCAGCCAAGCGAGGTTGCAATACACGACTAAGAGAACAAGATTGACGGGCAAAGCACTTGGAGTGCTTGTGGCAGTTAAGGATTGGACAGCGGCGGATAAAAGGATGCAAGACATAGAGTTCAGAGACGAAGTGAACGTAGACGACATCTTCGAAGATTATCCGGATGATTACGAAGATATACTTGAACAAGAAATTGCGGAAGAAAACGAAAATGACGACGAAGATTTTACTTATGAAGAAGACGAAGCTGGAGATGAATGATGTTTGTAATAGTTTTTTGCTATTTTGTATTGTAATTTGAAAACATTTGTACAACTCCTGGCCCGCACGAGTATAAACTGTGAACGGCTAAATTATCCAAAAATGACTTTACCTTTTATTATAACAACAACAAATGTTTTATGAAATACTTATAACTTCATAAGATCTAATTTTGGTTTAAAAAATAATAACAAACACTTGTAAAATTTAAAACCAAATCACAATAGTAATCAAAATGTAATATTAAAATTATAACCGTAGAATTTGTAATATTTTAACATGATAAGATATAGTTTTGGTTTGTATTAGATCTAAAAACATAATAATAATATTCAAAATGTGATAATAACATAAGTAATATTTAAAATTTTGGACTATATAATAATTACAACACTAAAAAACTTAATAACCAAAACAAATTAATATTAACAAAAATGTAATAATAATTCTATAATAATATGCAATATCTCAATATTTTTTAAATATAACATTTTGGTTATAAAATAAATAATTTCAGCATAATATTTACCAATAAACCACCGGTTTTTTACAAATAAACCGTGGTTTCGCAGTCCTGCCAGGTTGCAGTCCTGCCGGGTTGCAGTCCTGCCGGGTTGCAGTCCTGGCGGGTTGCGGTCCTGGCGGGTTGCTCCTTATGCGGTCCTGGCGGGTTGCGGTCCTGGCGGGTTGCGGTCCTGCCAGGTTGCAGTCCTAATGGGCCAGTTTCGCAGGTAGACCGCCAGTTCTTAAGCAGGTTGTCAGCTTTGAACCATGGTTCCTGAACCATTAGACACCTCTAATCGGGACATGTATTGTTAGTGAACTCGAGAGCCTATGTTGTTGAGGCTTGATCCGTAAAGCAAAATAAAAAATTATAATTTATGCAGGTCTATTTTGTTTCGAAATTGAACTCTGCAGCTTTCTATCTTAAGAAAAAATATAGATCAACTAATGTTAATCTTTGTAACTAGTTAATAGTAATATAAGACATGTAGAAAAGCTTCAATTTTGAGAATTAATAACATAAAACAAAATAAACCTGCAGCTTTCTATCTTAAGAAAAAATATAGATCAACTAATGTTAATCTTTGTAACAAGTTAATAGTAATATAAGACATGTAGAAAAACTTCAATTTTGAGAATTAATAACATAGAGCCATAATAAATACCTTAGTGTTTGAAGCTTATAGTTAGAGTTTTCTAATTGATGGTAATAGTTAGAGTTTTCTAATTGATGGTAAAAAAACAATTGTAAAACAATTGTATCTTAACCCGCTTGCTGATCAAATTTATATAAATTTATATATTTTTTAATTAAGATATTTTTATAGTAAAATAATATAGATGTGTATTTTATATATAATAAAAAATAAATAATAAAAATTTAATCTAACTCAAATGTTAATAAATAATAAAAGCTTAATGATATAATAAATTTTTATTCAAATTTATATAAATTTATATTTTTTTAATTAAGATATTTTTTATAGTAAAATAATATAGATGTGTATTTTATATATAATAAAAAATAAATAATAAAAATTTAATCTAACTCAAATGTTAATAAATAATAAAAGCTTAATGATATAATAAATTAGATAATAAAAATTTAATCTAAAAAGAGAGGAGGAGAACCTACAACTGGGTATCAAACCTGAGGTCTGTGGGTTCCTAACCTGTAACTCTACCAACTAGACTAAAGAACAAGGTGTAACTGTGATACTAAACATATTATTTATTGAGCTAGGTGGGTTCCTGGGACCCCACCTGGCCCCGCCTGTGTTGTCAACTATTCAAACTCTAAAAAGTTCTAAACTAAATAAGTTTAGTTTCATGATAGGAGGATATGGTAAAAATTTAAGCAGAGCTTGAACAAAGTCGGTGAGTGCTTTGTTTTACTAACTCCGATCTATGTTATTATTTGTAAGGAAAAGAATTATGTTTCTACGCCCACTATTCCAGTTATAGATGTTAGAGTTTAGCATGAACAAATTCGCTGTGTTTTTTTTACTAACTCCAATCTATGTTATTATTTGTAAGAAAATGAACCGTGTTTGTACACCTAGTATTCTAGTTATAGTATTCCAGTTATAGATGCTGGAGTTTAGTATGACAGGGTCTAGTTGAAGCCGTCTCGTTTTGTGTTGACTTGAGATATTGATCATTTTAACTAATGGAAACTATATGAAATTAAAAGAAAACAATAATTAGGAAAACTTCGCATCAAGATGTTTGATTTTCTTATCCTATGATATAATCTCAATGGTCTTTTATATTGTTTTTCCTTGTAGATTTTTTTGAACGTTATGGTACGATACATACTCATTTCTCTGTAGCAAGTACGTTGGTACTGTGGTACTATTTCTTATATTGAGCACGTCCAAGTCTACTATCCCGATCGATTTATGTACGAGCTCGGTTACGTACATAACACTCCATCATATCCGATTATCAAAGTGTTGGGAAAAAACAAACGATATCCCAAGACAGTCGCCTATCCATTCAATTTGAAGAATTAGGTTGATTAGAGGTGTTATGTGGTATTGCCTATTTTGAGATGACTTCCAGTTAGAGATGATGCAGAATCTTTATGTACTCTGGTGTATCTCACCGTTCATTGGGATGTCGGTTAGTATAATATCATAAATCCAACTATATACCCATTAAATGCTTACATGCACGAGGATCGCAAACTTTGGTTAGACGACATATGCAGATGGTGATGCGCCAAACTCCATTATCTCTACCTATCAAGGAGTTTCACAGTAATTACAACAACCTAGATGAAGCGTATCAATGTCTCCGGTCGATTTGGATGAACTTTTATTAGCTATGTTGTGTGATATTTTTCATTCAAATTTTAGTTGTTTTTTCGGTAAATATTTATACGAATGTTTTTATGATGTAAACATTTGTATATTATTAAGATTTTAGTTGTTTTTATCATAAAAGTTTGCAACAGTTGTTGATTTTGTTTTTCATAGCATAAATCAATTTTTCATCTTTCATCTTTAGATATGCATACCAAGATCCAGTATTTAAGTACCTTCATTCAATCTTTAATCCTTAAACATTGGTGTTACATATTTTTCTTGTTTCTGTCCATGGTTGGCATATAAAAGATGCATTCTGCCAACAGTTGGCGGCCTCAAGGTGCATCCCGTTAATCGTTAGTGGCAAGGAGGTAGTTATCACCGATCATTGGCCGCGCTTATGTAAATTTCGGCAGCATTATGGCGGTAATAGGCAAAAACGAAAAAATATATTTTTACCGACGTAAAACAAATATTAAAAATTTATCCATAATAAATGGACGCGTCTCCCAACACAATTGGATTCCTTAGATTACGGATGTGTCTCAACATAATTGGATTCCTTAGATTTTATTATCTTAAAGGTTACAATAATAAGTTCAACCCAAATAAGATAAACTATCTATCAACTTATTTGAAACAAAACAGTTTTTAACATGTTTTGGAACCAAATTAAATATAGCTACTTGATGAGAGCGGTTTTCAAGATTCAGAACTCAATGAAGACATGAACGTATGAGGTTGATTTTAATATTTTCCTTTGCAAAATATATCGATTGTATGGTATTGATCATGTTTCACCACTTGTAGCTTCACGTACGAAAATAGAATCGAGAGAAAGATGGATTTAGTTAAGAGCTAAATCGTATGAACAATTGTTCAAAGATAAAGACTATGATGAGTATGATAGGGTCGAATATCATTAGAGGCTAAGAATGGAAAGTGGGTCAAATATGTCTAAGGAGGGCATTTTAAACTCATAATAAAAACCATGCCGAGTAAGTTGGGTGCCTAGTGACTAAGTTGTGTGCCAGCTTTATATGTTATTGGGAATGAGGGCTCATGAGACTAACCCATACGCATGACCCAAGTCGATTGACCCATAGATAAGAAATTGTCATATAAATAATCTAAAAACAACATTTAATGGGGAAAACATTCTCCATTTACTTATCCAAAGCTAACACTTATATTATCTCTCTAAACTCTACTCAAAATTAAATACAATATCCAAGAATTTACTTTAAATAACCTATGACCAGATTTTATCATCACCATATTGGCAACCAGAGTGGGAGCTGAAGTTACTCGAGTAGCAGTATTCAAAACGTGACTTGCAGATTAGCCTTCGAAGATCCTTGAGACATGGATCCCGATATGCAGATAGATCGCCCTCTAAAAATGAGGTGATCAGAGGAGATGATGAGCATGTGAACACATCTAACGTGAATCATGATACGAAGGAAAGACTTTTCATGCAAGAAGAGCGTGATCAGCCGCGGGCAGAAATTGAGGCATTAAAAGACCAAAGAAAGGCTAAAAAGTATATGGGTGAAAAGATCTATCAGAATATCCTAAATCCGATGAGCCAAATAATGATCCTAAACGCAATTCGAGTGGCCAATCCATTAAAGCTCACAAAGGGTCAAAAGAGAAACATAAGGCTAAACAATATTCAAGCACATTAGATTCTGTTGAAGGCTCAATAACACAATCGAAATCATATGTTTCTTCTTCCGTTTTAAAATAGTGATCATGGTCTTACAAATAAAAAAGAAATGGTTGCTAGAAAATATCTAAAAAAGCATCGAAAGTCAAGTAATTATGAGTCTTCAGGCAAGAAAATAGATCATACAGAAAAAGGAAAAAACAAATAATATCAAGGGAAAATGAATGGGTCAGGAGACCACAATATAGATTACTTGTTGAGTGATCAATTTGTCGTGCAATCCGAACCTGGAATATTTTCCACTCCTAATGAAGACCATATGTTTAGCAAGGGCACAATTAGAGACAATCACCGTTGTCCTCAAATATTCTCTTCGGAAATTTGTCCAGGTGATTTGATAGTTCAAAATGACAAAATAGGCTTTGGACAGTAAGTCGTCCGTAAACTATCGATTGTAATGACAGATAGTCCCTGGACTTTCAAAAGTCCGTTGGTATTCCATGGACTATATAGTTTGGATAAAGTTAGTCCCTTGAACCAATTGATTAATGTAAAGTTTTTGGGTGACACAATCCTTAACAAAAACTTGTATCACCAATGGTCCATCGAGTTTAACTTTGACTATATTTAAACTTCGACCATTGGTGATATAATTTTTTGTTGAGTATTGTGCCACGTGACAGCTTTATACTAATCAATAGATACGGTGTACTAACTTTATCTAAACTGAATAGTCCAGGGACTACCAGCGAACTTTTGAAATTCTAGGGACTATTTTTCACTAAAATCGATAGTCCAGAACATATTACTTTTTAAAACCTTGAAAAATATGATGGGAGCCAAGATCCTGATAATCATCTAGAATATTTTAAAACTTCATAATGAGTTTTAATGATGATGACAAGAAAATATTGTCATAAGGATCAATCAAGAATTTTGACATGTTTTGTATGACATTCCAAAGGCAGTTTGTGGGAAGTAAAGAGCTCAAAGGAAATTGTGATACAATAATTCATTCTGGACAATATCTGAACAAATCTTTGAAGGATTACATAAATCATTTTGTGAACACTAAAGATAAGTTGACATATTGTTTTGAGAAAATGGCTGTAACTTCGCTGCGGCAAAGTTTATTAGCTGGTGACTTAGCTGATTCAGTGACTCGAAAAAAATCAATTACTTGGGGTGGTTAATCGAATCATGACGAAAATCAGATTACTGTGGAGGAAACTAAGAAACTGAGGCAACTTCATCAATATGGGTCTGCTCTAACAACATCTATCCCACAATCTAGTAACCAGCCACAAGCCACTGTTAGCAACCGTCTAAGGGTAGGCTAGGTTCTCACCGGCCAAGACAGAGCCAGTCTAATCAGGGTTAATAATCTAGGCCAAGAGTGAATCAATGGGTTCAGCCTGATTCTTATATAGAACTAATTGAGAATGTAGCAACCATCTATGATAGGGCCAATAACGTTGTACAGTTCTGAAGGCCAGTACCACTCCATACGCCGGCGAAAATCAAAATACATGATCCTGTAGATATCATAATAATGTGGGACATGACACAAAGGATTGTATTGCTCTAAAATAATAGATACAAGCTCTAGTCGAGAATGGAAAAGTAACTAATTTTGTTAAATCCTAAGGCGGTAATATGCAAGTAAATAGTAGGTCACAACATAGTGCAAGTGAGACACAAACTACACCACCCAATGCATGAAGGCAGGATACTGAAGCTTCCAAACAAGAAAGTACAATGGTAATTATTGAACAATTCCATGTGGATTCAGAATCCTTGGACCCTCATCCATATAAGGGTTGAATCAATGTTGTAACAAAAAATACTCGAAGTGTATCCAGACTATTTCGTTTCTTTGAATCGTTAACTATATTCAGGGGGAGATACAGTGACAGCACATTCAAGTTGCTCTTGGAAAAGACATGTGGTTAGTTTGGCCACACAATTAGAATGGAAAATGTCTAGATTTCTCTATCAAAACCCTATTCCTTTCATAGTGTTTGACGAAGACAACTTAAGAGGTATCATAGTCCTATATGAGGATGTTGTGGTAAGAGGGGCATATATTGAGGACACTGAGATCTGAAGAATTTTGATTGACACGGGGAGCTAAGTCAATGTCTTATTTTTGGATACTTACAAGAATATGAAGAACCCATTCGTTATTCAACAAATCAAACATAAATATAGTTAGGTTTACATGTAACTCTACTGATGTTATTAGAGAATTTGAAGGTGAAGCTTTGTTGGGCAAATGACCATTTAAGAAAATGATAAGGGTTTTGTTTGTGGTAGTAAATTTCCCGACCCCGTACAATGCTATATTTTGCAGATCTTGGTTGTCAGGAATGCATGTGGTCGCATCAACAGTTCACCAATGTTTAAATTATGCAGTTTTGGAAGTCAAGTGGGAATGGTTTAGAGTAGCCAAAAAGTGGTCAGGGAATCTTATGTCACCACATTTGCTCTGAAGTCCTTGGAAACCTTGGTAACCAAAAGAGTATTGCAGTTACTAGAGTCCTCTTCGAATCCGAACAAGATAGATGATCCCAGAGAGACTCATAATATTGTTATCCCAATACAAGAGGTTGAAGTGCATAGTTTAGCAGAATAGAAGAATGTTAGAATTGGAGCAAAACTGCTACCAAAGTTGAAATAAAAAATATTATCTTTTTTATATCTGAAAATTTACAAGTGTTTGTTTAGTGCAATGAAGATGTAATAGTCGTACCAGCAAGTATTATTTACCATAAATTATCTGTACGATCCGATGCATGTCTAGTAGTCCAAAGAAGGATGTCTTTTTCTAAAGAAAATTTTGGAGCTATAGTTCCAGAAATAGACACACTAACTAAGGTGGGGCATATTCGAGAATCCCACTATCCACTTTGGACCGCTAATATGGTACTTGTTAGAAATTAAAATGACAAATGGCGAATGTGTGCATTGATTTCACAGATCTTCAGAGATAATCTCCCAAGAATCATTTTTCAGTTCCTCGAATAGATCAGGTGGTGGATTCCACTTCGGGAAATAAATTGTTATCATTTATGGATGTTTTTGTTGGGTACAATTATATATAGATGGATCTGAACGCTTATTACCATACAACGTTCGTCACTCATAGGGGCTTCATTGTTACAAGGTAATGCCTTTTTGGTTAAATAATATTGGGGGCACTTACCAACGATTGGTTAATAAATCATTTTCCAGTCAGATCGAAAGAAATGTGGAAGTCTATAGTGATAATATGATGGTAAAAATCCCAAGAGAGGAGGGTCATATAATTGACCTCCAAGAAATGTTTTCTAACTTGGTAGCCATCAACTTGAAATTGAATCCTAAAAAATGTACATTCGATGTCCAATCTGGTAAACATATGGGCTAATTCATCAGTGAGAAAGGGATCAAAGCTGACCCAGACCAATATAATGCTTTATTAACTATGGATCCTCCTAAGACCACTAAAGAAGTTCAAGTATTAACTGGAAGATTGTCAACTTAGAATAGGTTTATTTTGAGGTCATCAGATAAGTGTGCATAGGTTTTCCAAGTGTTGGAAAATGCCAAAAACTTCAATTGGTCCCCAAATTGTAATAAGGAATTACTTGAAATCAAGCGACATTTATCCCCACCTAAAAATCTAGTCAAACCTATCGTTGGAGAAAGACTCTACATGTATTTGGCAGTGTCGGATTATGCTAAAGCACAGTATTAGTTTGAGAAGTCGAAAACTATCCTTGCCCTACATACTACATTAGTGAGAGTTTATTGGATGCTGAGAAAAGATACCTTAAATTGGAAAATCTACCTTTAGCTCTGGTAATAGCGGCCATAAAATAAGGCCTTATTTCAAATCACATTCCATCATGGTTTGACCTTATTTTCCTCTTAGAAATGTGTTGTAAAAACAAGATATATTGGGTCGAATGACTTAGTAGTCTGTCGCGTTAGGGGATTATGATATCAACTTCGCTCCTCGAACGACCATTAAAGCTCAAACTGTAGCTGATTTCTTGGTTGAGTTTCATTCCGAGTGGCCCTATGAGGAATCTTCAACCCATAAACCCGAAATTTTTTAGATAATTCGAACATATGGTGGATCCAGTATGCTGGCTTGAATTTACTTACTTTCCCCCTTTAGGAATTCAGTGTATCAAGCTATAAGTTTTGGTTTTAAGGCATAAAAAGCAGAATACGAAGCAGCTATAACAGGTTTAAGACTAGCTTATAAATGAGGTGCCAAAAGAATCCGATAGTTGAGAGATTCACAACTAGTCATCAAACTCTAAGGAAATCTGAAACCAAGAAAGAGTAGTTGGTAAAGTACTTACAAGTGCTAAATGAAATTTCTTCTTGTTTTAAGTGTGTGAAATACAAACATGTGCCAAGATCATATAATTTGATGCCTGATTCCCTAGCCACTATTGGAATATTCGGAAGCTTACCCTTGAATTCTAGTGCAACAATGTCCTTCCATAACAACAACATATGAAATGGAAGTTGAAAATAAGGAGAATTTCTAAATGTCAATCATTCTTAGCCAATATTATAGGTATGATATCCAAGAATTTATTACCAAACGTATCCTACCTGAAGACAAAAGTTTAGCTAAGAACTTAAAATTTAAAGCACATGGTTTCTTAGTTCTAAGAGGGTTCCTCTTAAAATATCTTTCAGTAAGCTTTTAGTACGCTTCCTTAGATCTAACAAATCACAAGAAATTTTTTCTGAGTTACATGACAGGGAAAGATTGGGTCATTGTGGTTACAAGACTTTAAGTAGAAGGTTCTTATTGGTAGGGTATTACTGGCCATCTATTTTGGAAGATTCTAAAGTGCTAGTTAGAAGATGTAATCTTTGTCAAAAGGTATGAAAATGCAATACAAGTGCCAGCAATTCCCATGGAATCAGTATCAGAAGCAGTATTCTTTGATATATGGGGACTTGACTTGGTCAGACCACTTCCTATTTCTTATATGGGTGTCGAACTATCATCTTGACAATTGATTACTTCTCCAAGTGGGTAGAATTTACACCCATCTCCGGAACAACTTCCAAAGCAATAAATAAATTTATTCTCTCTAATATTTATTGTAGGTTTGGAATTCCTATACGCATTACCACAAACAATGGCCCCCAGTTTGGCAATAAGGACATTGAGGTATTTTATGCATCAAGGAGAATTCATCATTGTTTCTCTTCGCCTTTTCATCCCCAATCCAATGGACAAATAGAGGTGGAAAACATGACTATATTGATGTGTCTAAAAATAACTTAGAAGGAGCAGCCGGTAAATGGCCTAATTATTTGCAAGAAGTACTCTATGATTACCGAACTACTCAACACACTACCATACAAGAATCTCCTTTTGCTTGGTTTATGAAATGGATGTATTTGTTATAATATAAGCTACTCTTTCTTCTTTCAGGGTCCAAAATTATTCTATAAATAAAAATAAGGCTCCAATAAGGGCTCAATTGGATTTGATTGAAGAAAAGAGAATACAAGGCCATTTAAGAACCGCACATTACCAAGGTTTGATAAGGAGTAGGTATGCCTCTAAAGTAGGAAACAAATATTTCCAAGTGGGAAAAAGTCATGAGAGAAGTATTTTTGAACACTAAAGATATGAAGTTTGGAAAGCTGGCCCTAAATTGGAAAGGACCATATATTGTGTGTGAGAAAGTTAAACAGGGAACATATCGGTTAGTTGAACAAGAAGGAAATCCTTTCAGGTACCCGTTTAATTTCGAACACATAAGGTTTTATTTTGAGTAAACTCATGTTGTTAATATTTACTTTGTCTCAATCAAAAGTAAATATTATGAGGAATACTCTTTCCTACCCATGTGCCGCGGGGAGGTTTTAATGAGGTGTCCGAATCATTATTAATATATTGTCTTTTCCCTTAAAAATATGTTTCGTAAGTTTTCATTGCCTTCTAATGGATTACTTTCGAATGTATTGTGTTTCTTAAGTTTTTATTGCCTTCGAATGGATTACCTTTGAATGGCTTGTTTTTCTTAAGTTTTTTTTTTCCTTTGAATGGATTACCTTCGAATGGCTCCGGTAGATTTAGTTTTGATTGCATTCGAATGGATTACTTTTGAATAACTTGTGTTTTTTAAGTTTTTAATGCCTTAGAATGGATTACATTTGAATGGCTCAAGTGGATTAAGTGATGGATTACCTTCGCATGGCTTGTTTTTCTTAAGTTTTTCTTTCCTTTGAATGGAATACCTTTATATGGCGCTGGTAGATTTAGTTTTGATTGCATTCGAATGAATTACTTTTGAATAGCTTGTGTTTTTTAAGTTTTAATGGATTACATTCGAATGGCTCAGGTGGATTAAGTTTTTATTTCTTTCGAATGGATTAAGTTTGAATGGCTTAAGTGTAAGTTTTTATTTCCCTTGAATGAGTCATGTTTTAACTATAGTTGTATTCGGATAAGTAAAAATGTATGAAAAATAATACTAGTTGGTGAAATGATAGATAATATAAAGTACTTTGGATGATCCAATGGCTCAACAAAATCCGATGAGAAGATTACAAAATACCATGGCCATGCCAAGGACTTAAAAAAAATATAAGTCGAAATTGAAACAACAAATTGCCTTGTATATGTCAAAAGCTTACTCAGAAACAAAAACAGTAAAACATACTGGCCTCAGGGCTCGTTCCCATCGATCTTTCCTTCTTATTTTCCTTCAGGAGTATCACCATCAGAGTCCTCTTCATCGAAAACGTCTTTGTATGAGTCATTAGAAATACCAAGTTCGTCAGCTAAAGACATGTCATGATGAGGTAGCAGATCAACTGGTACATGTCACCACAATTCCCCAAGGGCTAACTTAGGAAATATTTTGTGGAATAACAATATCATATCCAATTTAACTGATTCTCTTTCTTTTGTAAAGAAGCATCGAATATATTTTGAGTATACTTTTCCTTGAGAGAGGTAATCTCACCCTTTTTCTTATTGACAAGATGTTCAAGGTTTTTTTTTTCGTCCGACAAACGATGAATGGTAATTTTATCAACGGATTGCTGATTCTATAAGAAGGTAATATCCTCTGAGGCAGATGACTACAAACTTTTATAATCATATTGAAAATTTTCACGTTCGTATTTTAACAGAATTCACTTATCCGTTTAGATTTTTAACCTTGCCTTTTTATTCGTCAAATGAGTTCTTGAGACTCTTGTTTTTATTCTGAAGATAAGTGATTTCTTCAACTTGAGACCTCACTTGTCTGTCCAATGCAATGATTGGACTCACATAGCCCAAAACTACATACCTCGGCTCGTTGTTCTCCATTGATACTTCGAAGGGAACCCCGTCATATACCACAACAGTTGTAGTGCTGGTAGAGTCGTGAAAGGTAGAGTCAAAAGCATCAAAGTTGAAATTCCAAATATATTTCATTTGATCACCATCTCCAAAACATAGCCTATTAAATAGGGGAAGTAATGAAGAATGAGGATCAGATATTGTGGTTGTAGGAGGAGATACATGAACTAGGATGGTTGGAGGGCGAAATTTTGGACGAAGTATAATCTTAGACCCAATCGAAGTCTTCTACTTCTTCTTCTCTCTCTTATCACTATATTATTAACCCTTTTTGTGTTTTTTCTTCTTTTTTAGAACAGGATATTCCGATAGAACCTTACCCTCTTCAAAAGTGGCAGGAACGACCTCCAACAAGGCTGTCTTAATCTCATATGCCTGCCACTCACTTCCAACTATAGCAAAAAACTGTGATGGACCCTCCTTTTTATTTTTGTTCTTGCTCAAGATAGGAGCTCTACTCCTGGCCGACAAGAATACATTTTGATCAGCTGCTTTAGTTTCTTTTAGGATGACAGTATCTCGAGGGAAAGTGGTGAATTTCTCCCACGATAGTTCATGAACAGGGTTGGTACTCTAAAGATGAGAATATATAAATTTTCCAGAGGTAAAGAAGTTGTGGAATTCATTGGAATATTTTTATGGGTCCATTGATTCAGCTTCCCAAATGTCACTTCTACAACATCTAAATATTGTATGAAAGACTTTGAAATGGCTGGCATAAAGAATTTTCTTATTAGAAATAAAGAACATATCACGCAGAAAATAATTACAATATAAATAAGCACAAACGACTTACATTTGTTTTTCCAATGCCTTGTAAGTTGGCTCGGATTTTATTTAAAGGAGGTCTTCCTCCCAATTTCCCATTTACCAAAGATGAACAAGAATTGAGTTTTCCAAATCTTGTCTGCTTTCAAAAGGCAATCTATCATTTTTAATCATTCCGCATATTAAAATAATAATAAAAAATGTAAACATTACGAGATAGACGTGCTACAACAGCTAGTTTCTCCACGGGCATTCGAATTTTAGAAATCCTTGAGGATATGATGCACACTATTATGGAGAACTAAATATTTGGGCTAGCTTGGCTTAAACACAACCTGACCAAGCTGAAGTACCCAACTATCTCAAGATGCAAAGGAAATCGACGGCTCTAGCTAAGCACATTTGTGTGTAACACCAACTCTCTAGCCCCATAGTCCATCAGAGTCCCTCTGAGCTGGGGCAGCCTAAATCTGACAGAATCAGGGTACCCCCATTTGGCTCGAATTCGCTTATATTCAAAATCATATAAATAGACATAAGAAATGTTTTGCAAGACCAATAGGTATTTGACACAAATTTTGGCAAAATTAGGTCCGACATATTCCACCAAAGAGGAAGGAAGAGGTTCGGATTCTACTTTGCGGGCTTTGCTTTTGACTTTGCCCTGATCATCGTTATCTTCTGAGTCCTTCGTATTATGTTTCTCTGATGCCCTTGCAGTTTCCCCAATTGACCAGATGTCTCAAGAGGGAAATCCCTATCATTGTCCTTCATATTTTTGTCCGTGACCTATGGTCTAGATTCTGAAGTCCTAGCGGGTTAAAACTCAATATTTTATTCTTCAATACAAGAAGATTTAGTTGCTAGAGTTGCTGGTTTTTCACCCATGCTTGGTTCTAATCGGAGCTCAATTGTGAGGGTAGTAGTATCTTCCTCCATGATCGCAATTTATGGTGAGGGATAACTAATGTGTGTAGGGTGGTTTGTTGGATCCGTTTTTGCAGAATATTTATTTTCGGCTTTTAAAAGCCTGGTAAATCTCCTGGAGTATTTTCATCGTTATCCGATCTCATAATTTTGAAGATGGAAGGTTTTCGACTGTTGGTGGCCCTCTAGGATTGGATGATCTGGTTATATGAGGAGAGTGGCTGAGTGACGTAAACGACTGAGCAGTCGAGGTATCTTCGGAAGAAATGCGATGCTACTATAAGGATAAGCCCCTTCGTACTCAGTAGACTAAGTTACAATAACTTTTCTTCAAGAGGCAAGAAACCCAACAATGGCTCTTGCTTTCTTTTTCTCTTGTTCTAATTCAGATAAATTAAGGCAACCACCTTTGGTTAGAGTGTTCTTGGCTTTAAACATACGAACCCTAGAAACGCCGGAAAGTGGGATTTACAGTGGGTAATGGGGATGAGGAAAGAAAATTCTAGCCGGAAAGAAACTTAAAGTTTAAGTAGACCACTTTCTCTATATAAAATTACGAGGTAATATCTTTCTCACTCTAGATTACCAACGGTAAAAAATGAAGGGAATTTATATAAAGACTAAGAAACATTTGAGTCCTTTACTAGGGTATGAAAATCAAAAAAGGTAGCTAAGGGGCTATATGGAAGTTTAACTGTTACTCTCCTTTGATTTGATGGTTTTACTTAGGGTAAAACAAGTTCGTGGGTCCAATAGAAAATTGACAAGTGTCTCAAAAAGTAACTGGTTAGAAGTTGTGACCTTTTCATAGTATTTGTTCTTAAAAAAACCCATCAGAAACTGTTTATATATATTAGCTCTCCCAAACCGCTTTTGAGAGAGCTAAATGGGCTAGATGATAGGTTCAAATATCATTGGAGGCTAATAATGAAAAGTTGGTCGGATTTATCTTAAGAGGCATTTTAGACTCATAATAAAAAGACCACGTTGAGTAAGCTGAGTGCCTAGTGACTAATTTGTGTGCCAACTTTATATGTTCTTGGGCTTAAGGGATCATGAGACTAACTCATACGCATGACTCGACCCGAATATCCCATAAATCCGAAATTTTCCTATAAATAGTAAAAAACAACATTTAATGGGAAAACTATTCTCTCTCTATCCTATACTCAAAATTAGATACAATATCCAAACATTTACCTTAAATACCCTACAACCATATTTTGTCATCCCAAGAGTCGACCATGATTTGAGTTTAGAGTCGTTGTAAACAACTTATTTTGTGTTATTTTATGTAACATTTTAATTAAGATTTTGCATTTACGTAGTTTGTGTTAAGTTTTTTATTTTGTAATATTCTCAACGTAAATGAAAATTGTTGTTACAAACTAGTTGTTCTAAAATAAAATAAATCGTTTTCCAACTTACAATATCGTGCCAAAGAAAATCCTCCTCCACCCACTAAAGTTTTCCCGCAAACTAAAGTTGTCCGCCAATATAGATTTCCAATCAAATACAACTTAATGGCAACTACACTTTTCACTATAAATAACTTTACTAATGTAGCACATTTCTTTGTTACACAATATCCTAAATAATTAAACTTTTAATATGACAATATGGAGTGGATATTCAAGAAGACCACCACTTGCTGGAATCGTTAATTATTTTAAGATAAATCATTTGAAATATAATACAGACGATCTTTTTTAATAAAATTATTTATGAGACGTACGAAAAGTATGTACGTCATAAAGCTTCTTATTAGCCGCCATATAGTCGTGAAAAAGTCACTACCATATACAATTATTTGAATTCGATTCTAAATATTTAGGTTTCATATCTCCCATCAGATGTCATAGAAACGACACATATGATATTTAGTTTGTGCATTTTTTATCCATTAAAAACACGTGGTTGACTTTTTAAACGGTCACATTCTTGAACAACATCTATAACAATTAGAGTTGGCTCTTACGTCCTAGATGAAGAAATTGAAGAATATAACACTTATAATTATTAATGTATATTTTCTAATGTTTTTCAGTTTATGTTTTATGTATTTGCTTATGATTATTATGATATTTTTCAGTTTATTTTTTATACTCTCAAAGATTTCATAAACATTTTTTTCAAAAATAAAATTCAAGTTACTTAAATCTTTAAGTACGCTCATTTTTTTTAATCATATACAAATGTTTATAACATTCATGTTAAGGTTTTTGCCTATTGCCAAGGTTGGTGGAAAGAATGTGAATTTTGCCAATAAATGAGAATAATAGGCACGCAAATTTAGCAACACTATGTATGTTTCCACTTCTCTTCCCCCATTAGATTTAGAAGAATATACATGGTGTCCGCAAAAAACTGGCGGAATTTATCACATAATTGCCAACCGTTGGCGGCATGTGTATTTATTTCTGCAAACCACTGGCGGCGACATACAAAAATCATAGCTCAAAGATTGAATCAAGGAAAAAAATGACAATGTTCATCCATGATAAATTGAACATGTGTTCTATGCTCTCAAATAGTTCATAAACGTTCATTATAATATAAAACTGAAGTTGCGCGTTAAAATAAAAACGCTCATAATTAATAAAAAAAACAAATAAAATTTCACTAGAACTGAAAATAAAATCTAATAAAAATTACAAATGATCCAACATTATAGGCCTTTTGTTAAGTCTACTATAATTGGCTCACATTCTCAAGATGGTGCTGATGTGGGATATCGTAGTCGTATCAAATCACTAATTCTCTCAAACAATGACGCCGATCAAGGTTTAGCTTCTTTTGTCTATTAATGTACACCGACGTAGTGTCTATTGCTGGTAACGGTGAATCTTGAACCATCTCCATCTATAAAATTAAAATAATAAGAACGAAAATAAATTATTTAGAAAACAATATGTCATTTATTCACCTAATTAAAAGTAAAATGAATTAGCTACATTAACAAAATGATTTCTTTCATGAACGCAAGTACGAGATTTATCGGAGGACTGTCTGTTGGTGCATCTTTAACCGATAAATAAGTTGTACAATCGTGGGTTACAAAGCAATAAAAACACATTTATAAGTGGTCACAGTTAGTTTATCACAACTTGACAACATCATCCAAATTTATAGCGGTGTATATGTTTTCCAATATTTCAACTAACGTAGTTCTTTTTCGATCTCAACATCTTTTTTAGAGTATATGATCCTTAAATAAAACTCTTTATGAGTTTTTAGTTTAAGTAAACAAAGGTCTAATGAGTTTTAATCCATTTTTGACACCAAACAAACCATGAACGATGACTATCAATCCACAATTTCCGTCGGGTTTAACGTTGGTAATCTATTTTATGAAACGACACATAAATTATGATATATCAAATGCAAACCCCATGTATAAGGGTAGATTTACCAGCATGTTTGCTATTTTTTTAATAAATATGAAAAAATCTTGTTGGGGTTAGTTTAATGGCAATAAACGGTTCTAGTTTAACATAATTCACCTCAATTGGACTTACTTTACCTTTAGATTCAGCTCGTACTTGTTTCGTTTTCGGAGATTTACAACAAATCTAGTATGGAATCTTCAACGTCCGTTTGATCGGTGCTACTAAAAGTATCGACCGATGTTCCGAAACTAGCGATAAGTTTACCGATCGTTGAAGTGTCCGCAATATCTGCATAAGATTCTATCCATTTTTCTTTGGCGTATTCGTATATAAAATGATCTATTTGGGTAGAATTATAAACACGAGTGTTACTGCCTGTACTGCGATCATGACCATAACCGTGATCAGGACACGAGTTTCATCTTTTCTAGGGGTTCGTAAAAAAAAGTAGAATGATCCAAAATCCATATAAATATTTTAAGACAATGACTTTGGTCATAAACATCAAACTTTTTTAGTTTTGCATTTAAAAGTACAAAGTTAGCTTTGATATCTTATTCTACGGTTAGTTTAACTCGATGGACTATTTTTAGTCTTCTTCTATGCTCGTATATAATATGGGTTTAAACATAACCATCTACTTTTTTGGATGAGCGCTACTTTATCGCATGTGGATTTTTCACCTCCGGCCTTTTCCGAATTCTCAACATAGTTATTGTATGTTATCATCAAAGTGATCGTAGATTCGTACCTCAGTAGTAATTTAAAAAGTTTAAACTCTTAGAATTTATAAATAAGATGACATTTTCTTAAACAAACCATGAATATTCTTCCAAAATATGCCAAAATTTAATTGGTTTGCACCGATAAATTATTTCAAAGTAACGTGTGAGCTTTTCGCCCTATTAGATGTCGTATTGTCAAAATGTATGATCTTGTTAGTATATGCATGCTCTTTATACAATATAATCCACGAGTCTAGGACGTAGTCGATCATCTTCTTTTTATTTTTGAATATCTCCACATTTTATTTAGTCACTCGCTCATTTGGTCAACGATGAACGATTCGATGACATCACTCCAAGCACCAATAAATTTAAACTCTTTTCAATCTTCATTTATTTTTATTTTTCCAAGTACGTTTTTGTTGATATATTATTCGCATAACATGTGAATCGCAGCCAGAAGTAATTTATATATACTATTCATTAAAGCAAGTTCATGATTTATGATTATAATAGAGGAAAACTCATAATCGTTCACTTCCATAATTGTTTTTAAATATTGCAAAGGTCATTTGTAGTTGTCTTGTTTCTCTTTGACCGTGAATGTGAATCCAATGCAAAATATTTTGTTAGTCAATGTAATACCGACTACTTCCAACAATAACATCCCATATCTAGTTGTCTTGTAAGTAATATACATGATTACCAACTGGGAAAAGGTCTATAGTAAATCAATAGTAATTATGTGTAAAAAAAATAAATCTGTTATGACATGGAATCATTCATTAGTCGTCTGATTCCATAAAATATATTTGTGCATTTGTAAATTTTGCTAACGAGCATTGCATTTGAAACCGACCACCCTTTTCAAACAACTATATTCTTCGATGGTCATTGTATATATGATCGATGTTTCACGCACTCTCCTAATCGTTCTTTTTGAAAACATAAAATATGTGATGTAGAGTTGTATCGTATACTGTTAAATCTTTCAAAAGCTTTTTTATATGCTTTTAACTTCGCAAAATATGTATGTTCTTGTAAATACACAATCAGATTATGGTTGTGTTCGTTAGAATTCACGCGTAAAGCCCATTTATCATCACCTTAAACCGGATTTCCAACCAAATGAAAAGGACATTTATTTATTTTACTAGCGCACGCCTTCTGCTTACGATCACACTCTTTGAACCTCGACCTAGAGATACTGGATATCTCGTATACTTAATCCAATATAGATGTTTTTCCTTTTTTGCCATTTTCTCTCGATCCTATTATAAGCGAGGCTCCCAAGTGTTTTCCAGAGATATTTGACCCACTTGGTCATCGAATCATAGCTATACTCGTCGTAAGTTACGTAATGATGATCATAGTCCATAATAGATAATATTTTACTTTGGATAACCTCATGCAATGCATATAAAGCAAACAAATCAATTGAACCTAAAATCCAGATTTTAAAAAGTCACAATTTTCATGGTGTAAATGTAATACATTCCACCATGTCATTGACAATTATAGTATTTCCACCATGGTTGGCAGAAACTATCATCTTTTACGCCTCGTTGTTGCGACAACACTACCTGAACGTCATTTGCGGGCGGAAACTAATTTTTTTGGGTTTTCTAAAAAACGAGTTTTTTTATGAATAACTGAAAAATAGAATATCATTTCCATGTCAATGATGGTATCTAGAGGAACAACGTTTTCATCTATTCTGCTTATGATTTTAGTTTTTAAAAGTTGGAAAAAATTGAGAGTTTGTTTGGTTTTTGTTGATTTTAATATTTTCTATGAATGTTTATTTTAATGGTTTCTGTTATGAAAATGTACGGAGTAAATAATAAAATTATTCATAAATAAATAAATAAAATTAAAATTTTAAGAATATTTTAATAAAAAATAAAAATAAAGATATTAAAAAAATCGAAAATGCCACTATACAGAACATTTTTAGCTTCTTTTGAATGGTTTTTCATGGATGGTTTAAAAGAAATTTAAAATGATTTAGATCTATATTGAAGATTAATATTAGATTCAAGTGAATATTAGGATTTAAAATAATAAATATCTTCGAAATAACAGCTAATCAAATCGGTTTTTATAAACTAGTTTATTTATTAAGTAATAAGAGACTACTAGTCATTTTATAAATCTAGAGCATGTTGTATCATTGACGGAAAAAAAATACGATAGGAACAATATTTTTAAAACTAATTTTAATTTCGCATGCCAGTTTTATAAAGAAACGCTCTATGATTCAATGTTGGCAGGACCAGAAGGAGGGAAAAATGACTCTTCTCCAAGAAACTACTTTTCTCCAAGATTGTTCTGAGTATTATTTACTCTTTTGATTCTCCATCTCAGCCTGTGATTCCTTATCATGGACTTCAACAACAAAATGTGGGAGCCAGAGAAGAATTCTCTACTCTTCTCTCGACAAAATCTTCTGAGAGTCAGCCCAGAAACCTTCAACACAAGATATCCTTCGTTGGCATTGTTAAGTCAAGAAACAGAGTGTCAGATGTGGTGATTAAGCCAAAATTCCTCAAGGATAATAATGATCACAATACAGTTCAGTATTGCAAAGAAGTTAAAGAATTGTTAATTCATCAGTCCAAAACTACTTTGGTGGGAAAGTTCAGTAAATGAATTCCTAAAAGATCTTTTATGAATGAATTCTTGAATAAGTTGAAGTTTAAGGGTTCTTACAGTTTTGAAATGATGGATGCTCACCATCTTCTTTTGGAGTTCTGTTTGAAATATGATGTCTGTCTTCTATAGTCTAGGAACGTTTGGAATGCCAATGGAGAGACTATGAGACTTCTTCGATGGATCCCTGGGTTTAATAAGAAATACAAAAATCCTAATGCTTTGATCTGGACTCGTTTCGAAAGAATCCCAGAGTTCTTATTCAATCAATCTGTCATATCAAATATGGCTGCTACTTTGGGTACTCCCTTCAATGTCATTATTCCAGAAACAAACAGAGCATTCAGTAATGCTTGTTATCCCCAAATAGAAATTGACATTTCTATGAAATTAAAGCACAAAATATGGGTGAGATTTGGATCCAATGATGGATGCTGGATATCAGTAAGCTACAAAAATGTACATGCCTATTGCAACACTTGTTTCCACCTTGGACACAATGATTCTGTTTGAAAGAAGATCAATAAAGATCATGATAGAAATGAAGAAAGAGTTGATGAGAATAACAAGAGCAAAGATCCACCAGAAGATGGAAAAACTAAAAAGTTACCAAAAGATTTTAGTCACAGTAACAATATTCAAGCTGAGGAAATCCAAAAATGGAGTCAAATACAGAATAAAAGAAGTTCAAATCAACAAATCTAAAGTTTCAATAAAGTCTATAGAAAAAAGATCAAGTCCATTGTAGTACGAAATGACAACATGATTGACTCCAATGGTGACCAACTTAGTCAGTCTCAAGGAGCTCAAAACATGACTGATATTCAAGGGAATGTTACTAGTAAAGAGAGAGAGACAAATTAGAGATAATTGATGCTTTGAAAAAGCTGGATAATTACACTCACTCAAGTCCTATTGAAGAAGATGCCTCCTCTCCTATTTGTGAAAACATTGGTAGCAGTAATGTCCCTCCTACAAAAAGAAGCACCCGGTATCATCAAGATTTCAACACTATATTGAGCAAGAAATTAAAATCAGCCAAGAAAGACAGAAGACATAATAAACTGGTCATCAATTCCCTAAAGAGAAGTGGGAACAAGCAACAACAAATATCCTTATTTGAATGATTATGATTATAAGTTTGAATGTTAGATGTATTAATATAAGCCTACTTTGAGAAGGCTCATACTATGATTCATTCTAAGAAAATCAAGATTTTGGTTGTTTAAGAGCATATGTCCAATTCTGAGAACATTTCTAACATTATTACTACTTTGGGGTTTCAAAACTTTACTTTCAATGTGTCTAATAAAATCTGGGTTTTTTGGTCTACTGATGTTTCCATTGAGGTTATTGAGGACTTTGACCAGTTTATTCAACTAAAGGTGCAGTATACTGGTCTCGAGGATAGTTTTCTTTTTTACATCTGTTTATACTAACAATCAGAGACAAAAAAGGAATACTCTTTGGGAGAAGATGAAAAATATTACTACTTATGACAAGGTCTGGATTAGTGTTGGGGACTACAATGCTATCAGTACGACTGAAGACCAAATAGGATGCACAACTAATGATCAAATCAGTAAATACACTTTCAATGACATAATTAGATGTTGTAACCTCGAGGATGCTGGGTTTATGGGTTCAAGATATAGTTGGAATAGAGGTTCTCGCTGGAAAAGGTTGGACAGAGCTATGGTGAATGAGAGATGGTTTACTGATTATGATAGGGTTCAGGTTAAACACATGGTCAGAACTTGTTCTGACCATTCTCCTCTTCTTATCACCTCTCCTATAAACTCTATTAATTATTGTAAGAAAAGTTTTAAACTCTTTAATGCATGGACTAATGATAGTTCTTTCTTCGTTTTGTGCAGCTTAACTAGAACATTAAGATCAATGGTGATAGAAATGTTATCTACTGGTATAAGCTTAGAAGGCTAAAGGCCTGTCTTAAAGGTTGAAACAATAACCATTTCGGAAATATTTTAGCAAAGTTAAAGCTACAGCTGATGAGGTGGTCAATCTGGAGATTCTTCACTCAGGGGATAACAATCAAAACTCTAAGGCTGATCTATCTAAAGCTAACAGTTTGCACCTCAAAGCTCTTAGAGATGAGGAGGTTAACTAGAAGCAGAAAATCTATAACTGCTGGCTCAAAGAGGGGGATGGTAACACTAAGCTATTCCATGCTTATGCTAACAAAAAAAAAGGAATACTATAACAAGCATAAATGAATGAAATACCTGGCTTTTCAATCCTGAAGACATTGGTAAATCTGCAAAAAGGTTTTTAAAAAACAATCTTAATTCTGACTCTTTTCTTACTAAACATGATGAAATTAAAAGTACGCAAGATACTATATTTGATAACATTCTCATGTTGATTTCAAAGAATGATAATGATGATCTGATGAATCCCACTAATAAGGATGAAATCTGGAGCATCATTAACAATATAAACAATGACGGTGCTGCTGGCATTGATGGTTTTAATCTTTATTTCTTTAAAACTTGTTGGGATGTCATTAATGAAGATTTATGTAATGCTTTTAACTCTTATTTCCAAGGAAACTGTATTCCCTCAGGCATTTTTGCTATTGGGATATGCCTGGTTCCTAAAGTTTCTAATCCTACTGGTTGGTCTAACTACAAGCCCATTAGTCTCTCCTCTTTGCTTAACTTAATTTTTTCAAATCTTATTAACACCAGACTGGCTAAGCTTTTTCCTAAGATCATCTCTAGCTATCAAGGAACTTTTGTGAAAGGTAGGCTTATTCATGAAAACATCTTGATAGCTAAAGCGATAATCCATGATATCAACAGAAAATCCAAACGTGGTAATGTCATTATCAAGTTGGATATGTCCAAAGCGTTCGATAAAATGGCTCACTTCTTTATCTTAAAAGTTCTGTCCAAGTTTGGGTTTTCTGTTGAATTCATCAATCTCATTGATAAGCTAATATTTGGTGTTAATATTTCTATCCTAATAAATAGGGCTGTTATGGGTTACTTCCATCAGAAGAAGGGTTTGAGGCAATGAGATCCTTTATCTCCTAGCCTCTTTATTCTTGCTGAGTAAGTGTTAATTATAGGTTTATATAATCTCCTTAAAAGACAATAACAGTATGTTAGAACTAACCTGATTGTCCCGTGCTTGGTTTTTGCTGATGATATCCTTGTTTTTTCTAATAGTCTGAGCTCTTCAATCGACATGTTAAGCAGGCTCCTGGAGAACTACCAGTCAGTTTCTAGTCAAGTTATAAATAAAGACAAAACAAAGTTTATTACCTCTAACAGAATGAACTTTGCTAGGATGTATAGTTTGAAGCTTAAGACTGGCTTCTCTGTTGACAATCTTCCTTTTAATTACTTGGGGATCACTCTCTGCAATAACAATAGAAAGAATAATTATAATCCTATTCTTGATAAAATTAATGACAAAATAAGTGACTAAGATTCTAAGCACCTCTCCTTTGGTGGGAGGTTGACCTTAATTTCCTATGTTTTTCTTCCAATAACATATTATTGGATGCAAAACAATTTGATTCCTAAATCTATTATTAACAGCTTGGAGACTACTTTTTGTTACAAGAAATAAATTAGATTAATATCTAATTTATTTAGTCAAAGATTGAGTTAATATATATTGTAGTATAATATATATGATAATCAATCATAGTCAATAGTCTACGTCAACTTTAGGAAAATAAAGATTCTAGTATTAATTGTTGTATATGCTATAAATTAGTATAAAAGGTGAACCAGAAAGATAAATAAGATATACTTTTTCAGAAAGATTATACCATTGACATGGTATCAGAGCGCAATTGATTTTTCGTAAAGTTTTTTGGGTGGTAAGTTTTTCGTGTATTTTGGGTGGTGAGGTTTTTCTGAATTTCGAGAGTATTTGAGGATTTTTAGTTTCATATTTTTCTGAATTTCGAGAGTATTTGGGTAATGAGATATTTTTTTCTTTTGAGAATTTGGGGATTTTAGTTTTATTTCAGATTTTTGTTCTCGTGGATCTGTTTTTCTTGCTTACATCATGTCACTGGATAAATTCGAGCCGTTTCATATTAAATTTACGGGGAAAATTATTCTGCTTGGGAATTTCAATTTTAATTGTATGTGGAAGGAAAAGCATTATAGGGTCATATTGATAGGAGTGATCTTGCCCCTTTAGATGCTAATGCTATGTCCAAGTGGGAAATAAAAGATGCTAGAATCATGACTTGGATTCTTAGTTCACTCGAACCTCATCTTGTTCTCATCTTGAAGCCCTATAAAATCGTTGCTGGTATATGGAATTATCTAAAGACAATTTATAATCAAGACAACTCTGCTAGATGATTTCAATTGGAGTATGAGTTGGCTAATTACACTCAATGAAGTCTTTCCATTGAAGCATATTTTTCAGGTTTTCAAAACCTTTGGGCAGATTATTCATATATAATTTATGCCGATACTCCTACTTCAGCTCTTTCTGCTATCCAGACAATGCATGCAACCAGCAGACGAGATTAGTTCTTGATGAAGCTACAACCGGATTTTGACATCGCACGGTCTAATTTGATGAATCGTTATCTTGTACCATCTCTGGATGCATGTTTGGTTGAACTTCTTCATGAGGAGCAGCGAATGATAACTCAGGCATCTATTGAACATCAAGCTAGTATCAGTACACCGGTTCCGGTAGCTTATGTAACACAAGCGAGAAATAAAAATAGAGACATGCATGTCATCCAATGCTATAGTTGTAATTCTTTCGGCCACATTGCTCGGGATTGTCCCAAAGGTTTGCAACTACTGCAAGAAACAAGGGCACATCATCTCTGCTTGTCCCACTCAACTTGAATGACGACAAGGTACTTCTTATCATGCCTCCACTAGTGCTTGTTCTACTGCATTGCCTACTGCCTCGCCGATTGTTCATGTTCCTTCTCCAACAACAAATCCAAACACGCTCACTCTTGAAATGGTTCAACAAATGATAATTTCTGCTTTTTCTGCTTTTAGACTCTCAGGTAATCCAAAACATTATTCCACACCATGGTATTTCGATTCTGGAGCCTCAAACCATATGACCAATACCATTGTTCCTTTGTCTAATGTTAAAAAATATGATGGAGATTTGAAAATTAACACTGCTGATGGTCATTCTGTGCCTATTAGTGTTGTTGGTGATCTTTCTTCCACATTCACTAATGTTTTTGTGTCTCCTGACCTCTCCACAAATCTTATTTATGTTGGTCAATTGGTCGATAATAATTGTCATGTCACTTTTTCTCCTTCTGGTTGTGTTGTGCAGGATCAAGTGTCAGGAAAGATGATTGCGACGGGTCCTAAAGTGGGACGACTCTTTCCATTATATAAGTCTCCTTCCACTGATATTCCTAGTTTTTCTCTTTCGTTTTCTTGTAATGTTGTTGGTCCTCGAAACCAAATGTGGCATAGACGTCTAGGTCATCCAAATTCTGATGTCCTTCGTACTTTGGTTCATTCTGGATTATTGGGAAATAAAATAAGTTCTTCTCATGATCTTTCTTTTGATTGTACATCATGCAAACTTGGTAAAAGTAAGGTTTTACCTTTTCCTTATCATGCATCTCGTGCTTCACATGTTTTAATGTTATTCATAGTGATGTTTGGGGGATTGCACCCATTGTTTCTCATGCACACTACAAGTATTTTGTTACATTCATTGATGATTTTAGTCGTTTTACTTGGGTTTACTTCCTTCGGGCTAAAGCTGAAGTTTTTTCAGTTTTTAAACGCTTCCTTGCATATCTTGATACTCAATTTTCTGCCAATATAAAAGTTTTACGATCTGATTCTGGGGGTGAATACATGTCACATGAGTTTCAAAACTTTCTTCAAAATAAAGGGATTCTCTCTCAGCGTTCTTTTCCTTCGACACCACAAAAAAACGGTGTGGCTGAGAGGAAAAATCGTCATCTTCTTGATGTGGTAAGAACTATTTTACTTGAATCATTTGTTCCTCCTCGTTTTTGGCGTGAAACACTTTATACGGCTATTTTTTTTATTAATCGCTTACCTTCTCCTATGTTAAATCAAGTTTCTCATTTTTATAAGTTGTTTGGTCATTCTCCTTTATATTATGATCTTCGTACCTTTGGATGTGCTCGTTTTGTACACCTCCCTACTCATAATCATCTCCTCTCCTCTGCAAACGACTATTTATGATCGATCTTGCTTTAGCAGACAACACCTCAGCACCTAGCCATGGGAAAAAGAAAATCTAGGGCGAAACCAGCTACTAAAAAGCGTACGGACAAGCTCGCTACTATATTCAGTTGTCCTTTCTGCAACCACAACAGCGTCGAATGCCGCATTGATATGAAGAATTTGATTGGTGAAGCTTCGTGTGGAATATGCCAAGCAAACTTTAGTATGACCATAATAGCTTTAACAGAAGCAATAGACATTTATAGTGAATGGATTGATGAATGCAAACGTGTCAATACCGTTGAAGATGAGGTTGCCTATAATGATGAAGATGAAGATAAATATGAGGAAGAACCAAGACCTCGCAAAAGTAGACCTTCTTACTGAGTGTCACCAATGATAAAGTGTTATCATGTAGATATATTCCGATAATCAGACTGTCTGCTTAAGATACCAGTATTGATATTTTCTTTATAATACTGTTTTGGGTTGTAATCTCTGTTTATTTAGTAGTTTGTGATTGATGTCTGAATAGGTTTTCCAAAACTTAAATGGAATAGTTTTTCTAAGAATTAAAAAAAAGTATATCTTATTTATCTTTCTGGTTCACCTTTTATACTAACTAATAGCAGTTACAACAATTAATACTAGAATCTTTATTTTCCTAAAGTTGACGTAGACTAATGACTATAATTGATTATCGTATATATTATACTACAATATATATTAACACAATCTTTGACTAAATAAATTAGATATTAATCTAATTTATTTCCTGTAACACTTTTAACAGATTTTTGTGGAGATCCAATTTTAATGATAAGACCATTCATTGGTCCAATTGGAACTATGTTTGTAAGAATTTTGAGGAAGGTGGACTGAATATCAAAGCACTGAAGGATATTCAGCTTGCTTTCTCTCAAAATATTTGGTTTATCTTTAGGAAGAATAACTGTCTCTGGTCTAAAATTTTGCATAATATTTATTGTACTAACAATCATCCTCTTAAAGTTAAATGTAAAGGAAAAGACTCTCTGATTTGGAAAAGACTTACTAATGTTAGAGACCTTGTTGAGTGCAACATCAGGTGGATTCTCGGGAAGGGCAACGTGGACTCCTGGCTTGATGACTGGCATAATGTCCCTCCTTTTGCTACTAACAGCAACTGGTTCATTGATGCTCCAGTGAGGACCTTTTGGAAAGGAAATTCATGGGACTACTCCTGTCTCAATGCCTTTCTTCCCTACGAAAATGTTATTTAGATTAGCAACTTCAAAATCAACCCTGAAAAGGATGATGAGATCATTTGGAAGCATTCAACTAACAACAAATTCAATACAAAATTAACTTGGGAGAGCATAAGGACAAAGCACAACAAATCTAGCCTTTTTCAGAAAATCAGGAATCACAAAATTCCCAAGAAGTTTTATTTCTTCTGTTGGAAGCTTATTTCTAAATTTATATCTACTGATGATGTCTTAAGGAACAAACACTTAGTTATTGTGTCTAAGTGTCAATTTTGCAACAGCTATGAAGAGAAAAAACATCTTTTCGTTAGTTGTTGCTTTGCTTGGAAAATTTGGAACTACTTCAGTTCCTTATTCAACATAAAAATTGGTTGCCATATGTCTACTACCCATATTATTAGAATGTGGTTCTGGAATTCTAATAACAAGTTTCATATAACTCATATTGTTCCTCAAGTTATTTGTTGGTACATTTGGAAGAATATAGACTCTTCTAAATTTAAAGGCTCTCACGATTCTGTCATTAAAACTATTGAAAAAATTGTTAGAGTTATAAAGGGTATTGATTTCTCTAATAGCTTGACCAGTAAACACTAGTCTAATTTCTTTAATGCATGAATTGCTTTGGGCTGTAACTCGGTCGAGCCTACAAACATAAGAATTACTTACTTTAAATGACAGCCTCCTGAGAATGATAGAATCAAGCTGAATGTCGATGGTGTTTGTTCCCATACTGGCGAATCTACTAATGGAGTTATCTTCAGGAACTGGGATGGTGATATTGTTGTTGGGTCATGTTTTAGATTTGGGAAGCTGAATCCCTTACTCGCTGAAGCAAGGGCTCTGATATAAAGGCTCCTGGTTTGTAGGCGAAATTGCTGGTCTAACATTGATGTCGAGACTGACAGCTTCCTCCTCGTCAATATGATTGCTAAAGGCTCTGATCACTGGTTTACTGATTCCCTTATCTCCATCTGTAGAAAGCTCCTTCACCCGAATATGTCACTCAAACATATCTCTCGCATCTAAAATCAGGCTTCTGATTGGATCGCAAAATAGATGCTTTCTTGTAATCAAAACCAGGCTTTCACCCATTCTTCTGCTCCTAATGCTTTGTTCTTCTCGAAAGTCTTGGCTTGAGGTATATAGACACTGATCAAGGGCGTGGGAATGGGTTTTGGTTTGTGTTGAAGCAAAATTAAAATGGTTTTAAACTGGATGGTTATTAGGGCTAATTGGATTACCATTTGTGGCTTTTTCCTTTTGAGTGCATGCACTCATGATTGATGGTGGAAGGTTGAAATTCTAGTTATGGAATCTGATTGAGCTTCTGGAGTCAATCGTTAAGACTGATCAATTTTTTTTGGTTTAATCACTTTAAGTCATTGATTTTGTATTAGAGTCTTATCCGACTCTTCAAACTTTTGTTTCTTCTTAATTCAGTAATAAAGTTTTATTTGCTTAAACACAGTAATAAAACGCTCTATCAAAAAGGTTATTTTACCCAAATCAAAACATTTACCAACATTTTTAAAACAAAATAATTTGTTATAATCTTTTGAAATAAAAAAGACTCATCATAGATAAATCACCCATTTAAACAACCGGACTACCATAGATTAGTATTCATTCTATAGTTGAACCTAAAACCTTTATTCATGTAACCAACATACTGTGACTCGAGCTGTCATGCAGACACAAGAAGGAGCCAATCATTCACATTGGTTCGCCCAGCAGATGAGCTCAACCTGGGACGATCACGGCCATTCTGACTAAGACCCCACTGTTAAGAAATCCATATCCAACAACTACAACCACATTGCAACAAACAAAAAGCACCTAAGGCCCTAACTTGGTTGGCACAGTAGGAAGGTAAAGGTAGGGCGCAGTAGGAAGGTAGCAAGCCGAAGCGGGAACCAACACCAACACAATTCTTCTAAGGAAACAAGTTAATGATTTATTGAAGGGATAGTTTCTGAAATTAGTATTATTAAGTATCTACAGAATAAAAAAGTACGAAAGTTGGAGATGTAAAGCTCAAGAAGCAGTTCTCCATTGCAACTCGATCTGTATCCGTCCGTGCTTCGAGTCTATAAGGTGGTATTTCTCATTTATTCGTTTATTACTGACAACATCCCCTAGGCTTATGTCAACATAACCGAGAGTTTCCTTGGGATGCAACAAGCCAATTCCAGTTGAGCTGCTGAGAACTTGTACGTGTAGTTTCTCGTTGACAGGAGGCTCCTCAAGCATGAAGGTGAACTCCTCATCCCATATTGGATCTCTATTCTTCTTCACATGCTGAACACAAACATATACAATGAGACTATGAGAAGAACCATATGCACACAAACATCCATATCATACCTTTGTTTTTCTCTCCTCGCCTCTAAAAGTGAGTCGCACATAAGGGTTAGTATGGTGCTTCCCTTCAACATCTTCAGCACTATGTACTATAACAACGAGCAAACCTCTACCTGAAGGTGTACCTTCCGGAGCTCTCTGCATTGTGGTCTGTGATTCCTCATACTCCGTTGGCATTTCATCCTTGTTGAAGGGTTTATATATCATTTCTACTTCCAGCTGCCCACCTGACTTATCATCTGGATTATTAGCATCTTTGACAAGCTCAAGGGTCATTACTTGTTATTTATTTTAGTGTAATTGGATCGACTAGTCGACCAATTTAATCATGATATATTATCAAACAAGTCGTAGAGTGCGGAGTGCACGCTTGTTAGATTACATCACGATTAGCGGGGTCAAGGGGCGGAGCCCCTTGCGGGGTCCAAGGGGCGGAGCCCCTGGCTGGGGTCGAGCTGACAGGTCAGCTTGGAAAAATTTTATTTTGGTTAAATCGGCTATTGTTGCAAGTCAACAGAATTTCGAAATTCAAAATTTGACCGTTTTATTCAAATTTGAAATTATAGCCGTTTTATTACAACATCAGTTAAGATACCCTAACTGCCCTAACTTCCAAACTGTTTTTGGTTGGTCGAAATTATAAATATGGGTTCTGTTGAAAAGAAGATCATACAATTTTTCATCCTCTCTGTTCAAAGTATATATCTCTGATTTTATCCAATTGAAATTTTTGGAGAACCCCAAAAATATTTCAATAAGAAATTGTTTACAAGACTTCAGAGATTATCCGGAAAACGAAACACCATATTCTACATTTTATTGAAATATTCTGGTCTTGTTGATGAAGATAGAGATGACGAACGGAGGAGAATCTGCGAAGGAGATGACAAGTAAATTCGCTAAGTTGGACAAGTTCGAAGGACATGATTTCAGACGATGGCAGAAAAAGATGCATTTTCTGTTGACTACACTCAAGGTTGTGTATGTCTTGAGTACCCCCTGGCCAGAGATCACTGAGAATGAAACATTAGAACAAACGAGGAGGCGCAGCAAGTGGGAGAATGATGACTACATTTGCCGAGGCCATATATTAAACGGTATGTCTGATACTTTGTTTGATGTATACCAAAATGTCGAATCTGCAAAAGAATTATGGGATTCTATAGAATCAAAATACATGGCAGAAGATGCTTCTAGTAGGAAGTTCCTGGTTAGTAATTTTATAAATTACAAAATGGTTGACTCTAGACCTGTAATGGAACAGTATAATGAACTACTAAGAATTCTGGGTCAATTTGTTCAACACAATATGAAAATGGACGAATGTATTTCAGTTTCTTCTGTTATTGACAAATTGCCTCCTTCGTGGAAGGATTTTAAACACACACTGAAACACAACAAGGAAGAAATGACTCTAGTCGAACTTGGTAGTCATTTTAAGATTGAAGAGTCTCTAAGGGCTCAAGATGAATTAAGTAATCCCAAGGGTAAAAACCAAGTGGGAAACTCATCTGTAAATATGGCTGAAAGCAGCGGATTCTTTAAGAATGGAAATACAGATAAGGGGAATAAACGAAAGTTTAAAAGAAACAACAAAAACAGTAATTTTAACAGCAAAAAGCCTAAAATAGCATGCTGGAAATGTGGCAAACCTGGTCACTTTAGAAGGGATTGTAGAGTTGGAAAAGGCAAAAATAATGTTGGTCCAAGTGGGAACAATACTGGTTCAAGTGGATCTAAGGATCCTGAAAAGCAAGAAGGTCAGATTTTATTTCAGAATTCTAATTCTGGTCAAAATTATATATCTCTAATATCTGAAGCATTTTATGTGCAGGATGATGATGTTGCTTGGTGGGTTGATTCAGGAGCAACAAGTCATGTATGTAAAGATCTTCGATGGTTTAGTAATTTTCAACCGATTGAAGATGGACCTTCACTTAAGATGGGAAATGTTGCTACCGAACCAATCAAAGGACTAGGAAATGTTAAATTACTATTTACTTCTGGAAAGTACATATTATTGAACAATGTATTGTATGTTCCTGGGATTCGAAAGAATCTTTTGTCTGGTGTTGTTTTAAACAATTGTGGTTTCAAACAAGTGTACGAAAGTGGCAAATATGTTTTGTCAAAACATGGTGTATTTATGGGATTCGGATATTTATGTAATGGTATGTTTATGTTAAATATTAATGTTTCATTCGAAAATGATTCTGTTTGCATGACTTCTACTAGTGTGTGTAGAAATATAAATAAAACAGAATTATGGCATGCTAGATTAGGACATGTTCATTATGAAAGAATAAAAGACATGTCTAAAATGAGCCTTATTCCTCCTGTTGATGCAAATAATGAAAAATGTAAAACTTGCATGTTAACTAAGATAACTAGAAAACCTTTCAATAATGTTAACCGAGTTTCCAAAATATTGGAACTAGTACATAGTGATTTATGTGATTTCCATGCTACACCTTCATTAGGAAATAAAAAGTATGTTATTACTTTTATTGATGATGCATCTAGATATTGCTACATTTATTTGTTGCATGCTAAAAATGAAGCTCTTGATAAGTTTAAAATCTATAAGGAAGAAGTTGAGCTACATAAGAATGATTTGATTAAAAATCTACGTACGGATAGAGGAGGTGAATATTATGATCCTATATATTTTCAGTCTACGGGTATAATTCATCAAACCACGGCTCCTTATACACCACAACAAAATGGTATAGCTGAAAGGAAGAATAGGACTTTGAAAGAAATGGTTAATTCCATGTTGTCCTATTCGGGTTTGAGTGAAGGATTTTGGGGTGAGGCTATGTTAACAGCCTGTTATTTATTGAATCGTGTTCCTACTAAAAGGAATAAGATGACCCCGTATGAGCTTTGGTTTAAGAAGCCTCCAACACTAAATTATCTGAGAGTTTGGGGTTGTAGAGCTGTTGTAAGACTCACTGAACCTAAAAGGAAAAATTTGGGTGAAAGAGGTATAGATTGTATCTTCATTGGGTATGCTGAGCATTCCATTGCATATAGGTTCTATGTGTTAGAATCTAATGACTATGTGTCGGTGAACACAGTTATCGAGTCAAGAGATGCAATATTTGATGAAGAGAGATTTACTTCTATACCTAGACCTAGAGATTTGATTCAAAACTCTTTGAATAGGAACTCAAGTGAAATTGAAAATATATCAAGTGGTACCAATTGTGTACCTGGACCTTCTGAACCAAGGAGAAGTACTAGAGCCAGAAAACCTAAGTCGTACGGATCTGATTTTCAACTATATTTAGTTGAAGGATCAAGAGATAAGATTGACTATCAATATCAATACTGTTTTGTTATTGAAGATGATCCAAGGACTTTTAGTGATGCTATGGCATCAAGGGATGCTGCATTCTGGAAAGAAGCTATCCAGGATGAAATAGAGTCTATCATGCATAATAATACATGGGAGTTGGCTGATTTACCTCCTGGGTGCAAATCATTGGGAAATAGATGGATATTTAAACGAAAAATGAAAGTAGATGGTACTATTGAAAGGTATAAAGCTAGATTGGTTATCCAGGGATTTAGACAAAGAGAAGGCATTGACTTCTTTGATACTTATGCTCCGGTTGCTAGGATTTCCACTATTAGATTGTTGATTGCACTTGCATCTGTATACAATCTTGTAATTCATCAAATGGATGTTAAAACAGCATTCTTGAATGGTGATTTGGATGAGGAGATTTATATGAAACAACCGGAAGGGTTTGTGATGCCTGGTTGTGAAAACAAGGTATGCAAGTTGAAAAAGTCTTTGTATGGCTTGAAACAAGCACCAAAAGATTGGCATCAAAAATTTGATAATGTGATATTGTCTAATGGATTTATTCTTAACCAAGCAGACAAGTGTGTATATAGCAAATTTGATAATTCTGGTAAAGGAGTTATGATTTGTCTATATGTGGATGATATGTTGATTTTTGGTACTGACCAAAATCAGGTTAATGAAACGAAGAATTTTTTATCATCTAACTTTGAGATGAAGGATTTGGGGGAAGCTGAAATGATTCTTGGTATAAGAATCAAGCGAAAGAACAATAGTATATCGATTTCTCAATCTCACTATATTGAGAAGATATTAAATAAATTTAATTTTAAAGATTGTTCTCCGGTAAGCACACCTATAGATCCTAGTCTTAAGCTTCTACCTAATAAAGGTATTGCTGTATCTCAACTTGAATACTCGAGAGCCATCGGGTGTCTTATGTATGCCATGACTAGCACTAGGCCGGATATTGCCTTTGTTGTTGGAAAACTTAGTAGGTATACTAGCAATCCTAGTTCGCATCATTGGCAAGCTTTAAATCGAGTATTCAAGTATTTGAAAGGAACCATGAATTATGGTTTAACTTATACTGGATTTCCTTCTGTACTTGAAGGATATTCAGACGCGAGTTATATTTCCAATATGGAAGATCATTCTTCCACAAGTGGATGGGTATTTCTACTTGGGGGAGGTGCTATCTCTTGGGCGTCTAAGAAACAAACTTGTATTACTGATTCAACAATGGAATCAGAGTTTGTGGCATTAGCAGCAGCGAGTAAAGAAGCTGAGTGGCTAAGAAATTTAATGTATGAAATTCCGTTGTGGCCCAAACCGATATCACCTATATCTATCAGATGTGATAGTGAGGCTGCCTTGGCCAATGTTTATAGACAAGTTTACAAAGGCAGGTCTAGACACTTAGGTGTTAGACACAGTATGATTCGTGAGCGTATCACGCATGATGTTATATCAGTAGAGTTTGTGAGAACTCAATATAACTTAGCCGATCATTTAACCAAGGGGTTAAATAGAGATCTTGTGCACAAATCGGCTATTGGGATGGGATTAAAGTCCATTTGAAATCTCTCATGTTGAGATACCCAATTCCCATCTAATATGACATTAGGTGTTGAATTCAATGTGGAAAGCTTAACATCAAGATATTGGAACACATTTGTATATCATCCCAAGGTATGTGTTCAGAACTGCAAGTTGTGAAGGTTGAAGATTATCTTCTTAATAGCTCTTTTGAAAAATTGCATATGCAGGTGCAAGATGAAAAGAACTACCTATTTGAGCATGAAGTTTAGCCGCTTCAAGAAGCTAGGACTTGGCTTTGATATGCTTAAGAAGGATAAGGACACAAGGCTAGTAAAATATAGTGTCAAGTAAGAACAAGTGAGAATGTAAATTTATGTGTATATTATCTTCATGTATTCATTGTGAATAGTAAAGGTTCAATCCTTAGTGATACCTTGATATTCGAATATTTGGAATGTGTAATATACTAATGTGAAATTCAATCGTTACGATATTTCATTTATGCATAAATTTGATATTTGATATGATTGTGTTTAGTAGATCATGAATTACACTAAAATGGGGGAAGATTGTTATTTATTTTAGTGTAATTGGATCGACTAGTCGACCAATTTAATCATGATATATTATCAAACAAGTCGTAGAGTGCGGAGTGCACGCTTGTTAGATTACATCACGATTAGCGGGGTCAAGGGGCGGAGCCCCTTGCGGGGTCCAAGGGGCGGAGCCCCTGGCTGGGGTCGAGCTGACAGGTCAGCTTGGAAAAATTTTATTTTGGTTAAATCGGCTATTGTTGCAAGTCAACAGAATTTCGAAATTCAAAATTTGACCGTTTTATTCAAATTTGAAATTATAGCCGTTTTATTACAACATCAGTTAAGATACCCTAACTGCCCTAACTTCCAAACTGTTTTTGGTTGGTCGAAATTATAAATATGGGTTCTGTTGAAAAGAAGATCATACAATTTTTCATCCTCTCTGTTCAAAGTATATATCTCTGATTTTATCCAATTGAAATTTTTGGAGAACCCCAAAAATATTTCAATAAGAAATTGTTTACAAGACTTCAGAGATTATCCGGAAAACGAAACACCATACACCATACAGCATACAGCATACAGCATACAGCATACAGCATACAGCATACAGCATACAGCATACAGCATACAGCATACAGCATACAGCATACAGCATACAGCATACAGCATACAGCATACAGCATACAGCATACAGCATACAGCATACAGCATACAGCATACAGCATACAGCATACAGCATACAGCATACAGCATACAGCATACAGCATACAGCATACAGCATACAGCATACAGCATACAGCATACAGCATACAGCATACAGCATACAGCATACAGCATACAGCATACAGCATACAGCATACAGCATACAGCATACAGCATACTAGCATACTGGCATACTGGCATACTAGCATACTGGCATACTAGCATACTAGTATGCATACTAACATACTAACATACTAACATAAAAGTAAATGGTAATGGGCATACACAAAAACAAAAGAAAAGAAAAACAAAAGGCAAAGGCTGACCTTGTCAAGATAAGGCCACATATACTCAAGAAACTTGTTCATCCATTCAACCTTAAGAGAAACAGAAGCAGAGAATATTTGTCATATAAATATTGTGAAGATAACGAGTCGAAATTGAAATGAAAATTAGCCTACTCTATCATAATCAGGATTTTTCACCCAGAGTGGTATCTCCGGAAGAAGCTGCAGCAGAGTTCCGGAGTCTAGTTCATCGAATGGACGAATAGGAATAGTAGTAGTAGAATCCTGATCACCAAAATGTACACTTTAGAAATCAAAATATAAACTGGCAATTCCAGTGTCAGAGTGTCCGAGTGTCAGTGTCATGTAAAGCAAATAGTATCATCAATTGTGTAACAAAACTAAAACTCCAATATGATTATACCTTCACCTCACATGGCTGAAAATAGATGAAGATGTAATACCCAGCCACCAGCCCTATCAACACCCCAACGCTAAATTCCAATACGCTGATAAAGAAAATCATAGTCGTGTTCGTTGTATCACCCCCACAAAGCCGCTAATCTCGCTCTTATAAATTTACTCTGACAAGATATATAAGAATATAAACAAGGAAACGTTCATAAGAAATCTCTCACCGCATAGAACATAACCTCGAGCCAGGAGAAAGCAACACGTAAAAGAGTGACTAGCGTTTTCGTGGTTTGTGCAAAGGCGGCAAATATTACTTATTTAATAATAATAATAATAATAATAATAATAATAATAATAATAATAATAATAATAATAATAATAATAATAATAATAATAATAATAATAATAATAATAATAACCAGTGTCCTTAGGCACGGGTTAATGAAGATTTTAATTACTACCCTCCTAATATAATTTATTTTTTATTTTATATAATATAAAAAATTTCCGAAAGACCGATGCCTTAAGGTATCGGTTAGTATTTTAATAATAATAATAATAAAACATAGACATTTAAAGTGGAAATGGTAAAGGTAGTGGAAAAGAAATCGCTCCAAAATCCTTTCTTTCTTTTTCTCCGGTAATCTTTTTCCATAAATTTCATCTAGTTTTTATCTTCTCTAATTGTCTTTCTTCTTTATTTTCTTCTCACTTTAGTTTATTTCTATCACGGAGATAACAAATAACATATTATTTGAAGAAGATGATTTCTCATCTCTGTCTCAAGATCGGAAACAGAGAATACCAGAAGAAAATGTATAGAAGAAACCTTATGTAGATATGTTCAAAAAACAACATTTAAATCATCCAATAAATGATTACAAACCATAATGCATTATCCGAAAACAAGATCATATCTCGGTTTGATTTTCAAATGAAACGAAAGAGGTTCTGTTACAGAATTCTAAGACTACGCTAATCGAGAAATTTTCTTTAGGCTTACCAAAGAAACAAGTAATGGACAGTTTCTTGAGCGCCTTCAAGTTTAAAGGGATTTTTCGTGTTGCTAATTGGGATTCTCAACACGTTTTCATAGAGTTTGAGTTGAAAAAAGATGTTTGCAGGCTATGGTCCAAGAGTGTGTAGAAGGTGGGAACTTATAGGATGAGGATTCTGCGCTGGACCCCTGAATTTCGTCTTGAAATTGAAAGCTCAATCGGTATGGTATGGGTTAAACTTGACAGCATCCCTGAATTTCTTTATAATAAGGAATTCCTTCAGGACATAGCTGCTTCTATAGGAACGACATACAAAGTTGAAGTTCTTGATGAAAACAGAGCTTGTGAAAATGCAGCCTACGCATTGATTGAATTAGACGTTTCAAGGAAAATTTATAGTTATATGTGGATTGGATTTGGCATAAATGATGGATGCTGGATATCAATTAAATATAAAATCTGCCTTCATACTGCAGTTATTGCTTCCATTTGGGTCATAATGTAAAAGATTGTAGGAAGAATTATCTATAATATAAAGGTTCTAGATAAAGATAAGTTATGGCAGATTAAGAGTAGTGAAATTCAACCGGTAACAGGACAAATCGGGGGATGGGGAAAATCTTGAAGCTGTGTGTTCCAATACTGAGTTTGTTCCAATAGTTAAATCTATAATTGTTTGCAAAGACGAGAAGAAAGCTTCATCAAAAGAGAAAATCTACGCATTCAAATAGAAGGAAAACTCTACTTCTGTAAATGATAATAATTCAAAAATACTTGAAGGAAATATGGCAGTTGATACAAAAATAATTGAGGCTATTCAGCTCCTGAGTAGCAACTGTGATCAACAGGATTTACATGAAGGAGACAACTTTATCTCTGGTCTAAACTCTCCTATTCAAGAAAACATAGACAGCCTCTAACACTCTCCTATCAGAAATGAGTCTTCTCCAGTTGTTCAAGATTTCAGCACTATAATAAAGAAAAAGCTTAAGTCAGCAAGGAAGATTAAAAAAGCAAGTAACATAATAATGAAATCCTTGAAATATAATGGGATAAACAAGAAACACGAATCCTTATCTAATAATGATAAAGATACTTTATTGGAATTTGCGAGGAATAAACAACCCTTCAACAGTTAGAAGACTGAAAGATATTATCTTTAAAGACAAGATCAGCGTTCTGGCTATTTAAGAGCCTCTGGCGAAGCCTGACAAAATCTCTGATATTGCTTCTGCTTTGGGTTTTTCTAACTTTACTTTTAATGTTGCTAATAAGATTTGGGTTTTTTGGACTACTGATCTTTGTATAAACATTATGATTAATCATGATTAGTGCCTAAACTTGGAAATTAAAACTGCTAATAATAACATCTTCATTTTAACAGTGGTTTATGCAAAGTGTAATAGGTTGCTTAGACAGAATCTTTGGGATCAATTGAAGATGATTACAAATACTGATAAGGGACGGCTCATTGTGGGTGACTTTAATGCTATAGCATCTTCAGATGAGCAGATGGGTTGTAATATGTATGATCAGAATAGCATCGGTGACTTTATTCAAACTATTAGTGAGTGCCATTTGGAGGATGCTGGGTTCCTAGGCTCAAAATTTACTTGGAACAGAAGCATGAAATGGAAGCGTCTCGATCGAGCTATGTACAATGCTAGTTGGTCTAATGTTTTCAGCAAAACTCAGGTCTTTCACATAGTCAGAACTTGTTCTGACCATGCCCTATACTTATTAAAGCTGCAAATAATCTTTCTAATGGTTTTAATATAAAAAAACAGAAGCTTCAAATTCATGAACATGTGGATAAATGATCGTGCTTTTATCAGGGTTGTAGAAACGAACTAGTGTTTAAATATTAGTGGCCTGCCTAGTGAGATTTTTTGGTTTAAGTTAAAGAGATTAAATGGTTGTCTAAATGCCTGGAATAATGTATGTTTTGGCAATATTTTTAGTAAGTTAAGGAGACAGAAAGGATGGTCAAAGAAGCTGAGATGCTTCAATCCAATCTTAACAATCAAGTTACTAAAATGGATTTGAAGAAAGCTAATAGTTTGTTCCTGCAGGCTTTAAGAATTGAGGAGGATTACTGGAAGCAAAAATCTTACAATTCCTGGCTTGTAGATGGTGATAGTAATACAAAAATGGTCCATGCTTTTGTCTCTAGAAGGAGGAGGAAGAATACCATTCAAGGTATTAAAGAAGGCAACAATTGGATTATTAATTCTGATGAAATTTGTAATTCAGCTGAGGAGTACTTTAAGTCTTTCTAAACAAAGAATCCTTAGGAAAATCACGAGGTGGAAGAGAATTGTTTGGGAGATCTATTTTGTCTTCTATCCCTAAGCTTGTCACTGAATCAAAAAATGATTCTCTGATGAAAGACACTGATGAAAGAGATGGGATCTCTGTGTTGGAAGCAAGCACTGGTTTCAAAGCTGATCTCCTTCCAATAAGCTACTTGGGGATTTACCTAAGCTGCAACAACAAGGCAAATAATTTTTGTAAGCTGATAAATAACATCAACTCAAAGATAGCTGAATGGGATTGCAAATTCCTCTCTTTCGGGGGAAGGCTCTCTCTTATATCTTCTATTCTCATGTCAATTCTTTATTACTGGATGCATAGTACTTTACTACCTTTAAGTGTGATTAAAAGGCTTGAAATACTTTCAACAAGTTTCTTTGGAGGTCTAAGTTGGATGTCAAAAGCATTCACTGGACTACTTGGGGAAAGCTTTGCAAGCCTTTTGATGAAGGAGGTCTAAATATCAGGAATTTACTTGATATTCATAATACTCTTTCGCAAAAGTTATGGTTCTTTTATAGAAAAAATGATAGTTTATGGTATAACTTGATGAATGATATATATAACAAAGAAAAACACCCTCTTGAAGCTGGATTTTCTAAAACCTGGCTCTCACACTTGGAAACGACTGACTATGATTAAAGATTGTGCTGAATCTAACATCAGGGGATAATTGGCAGTGGAACATGGATTTTTGGGTGGAGAACTGGCATAACGAGGCTCCTATCATAGACCATAGAGACTCTACTGCCAATCTCTGGTTTCTTGACCAGAAAGTTAACACTTTCTGGAAAGATGGGCAATAGGATATTTCTACGCTTAGCAGCTTCCTAAGTGAAGACAGAATTAATCAAATATCTCTTTTCAAAGTCAATCCTCTTAAGAAAGACTTATTGATCTGGTCTGATTCTCATAATCTGGATTTTAATACAAGGAATAATATGAACAACACAAGGCAACACTTCAACAAATCCTCGTCGCTCATTATTTTTGGAATCAACTATCTCCAATAAAGTATTCTTTCTTTTTGTGGAAACTCATTAGAAACTACTTACCTATTGATTCTATTCTGCAAGTTAGGCATGTTAGTTTAGCATCTAAATGCATGTTATGTCAAAATTGTGAAACCGAAAATCATTTGTTTGTAAACTGTAAATATGCTTGGAGCATTTGGAATCATTTTAGCTTGTTATTTAACATTATAGTTGAGAATTATATGACTTTAACACATATGGTTCGAGAATGGTTTTGGTTTTTGAACTGTAAAGTCCACATAACTCATGTTATTGCTCCGATTATTTTCTACATTGTTTAGAAAAGTAGAAATGATTTTAAGTTCAAAAATAAAAGTCCTTCAATAGATTCTACAATATACCATGTTAACAAAATTCTGTGTAGTTTGGATATTTCAAAAAAGCTAACTAAGAAACATTGGTTTAAAGCTTATGATGTAGGAACAACTATGGGTTGTAGTTCTATGTTTGATAAGATCAGTAAGGTGACTTAAATCAAATGGTCTCATCCAAAAGGAGACAGTGTGAAGCTAAATGTAGATGCAGCTTGAATTCAAAACGGTGAAGCTGCTAGAGGCATGATTGTCAGAAATTCAAATGGAGATATGATGAAAGGTCTAGGAAAAATATTTGGAAAGCTGTCTCCAATTGCTGCAGTACTCGAAATTTAATGGAAGGACTGTTGCTTTGTCGTGAGAAAGGCTGGACAAACGTGGATATTGAATCTGATTGCCAAGCTGTAGGGGAGTATCTTGCTAAAGGGAGATATCCTTTGCTTCTGAAATCTTTATTAACAATCTGCAAAAGCCTCATTTATTCTACCATGACCATAACCTTCGTTCCTTGTATCCAAAACAGAGCTGCTGACTGGCTTGCGAAGTGGACACTCAAGTGTAACCAGAAAATTGTTGTTCACCAGTTTGATGCACCACCGGAGCTTCTCTCTGATGCTTGGTTGCTGCTCAATCTGATTCAAGTTCTAGCTCATATTCTTCTTGTATAAATGATGTAGCCTAAGGTGAAAGCATTTCCGATATATTTTCCTTTCTTTTCGCTGATGGTTGGTTGGTGGCCGGAGTTGGAGAGATTGATCTGCTGTTGATAAGTGGGTGAATATTTGTGTATGTTTTAGTTACGGATAACTTGATCTACGTTTGAAGTTTAAATTTGAACTTTTGGAGAAATTTCGTTTGAGTCCCTATAATCTAGATGAATGGTAATCAAGTTTTGATATCAATATATTTCTCAATTTTGACAATAATAATAATAATAATAATAAATAATAATAAAAGTTATTTCAGAATGTTTATTCGATATATAGTATTAAAGGAAAAATATTTAACACTAACCATTTTCTATTCAAAATATTATTATTATAATGGATTTTTTATTCTTTAATACTAATATCTAATTAATAGCGAATTATCTAATAATATTTTAAATACCTACCATATATAAATCCACTTTAGAAATATTTATCACCTCTTTTCTCATTCGAATTTTGGAGAGTGAAAATAAGATTCAGCATACTTAAAGAAAACTGTCAAGCTTTTCAAAAGTGTATAAAATCAATTGAAAATGATATATGTCTTAAAATTTTGACGTTGTAGAAATCAAATTTCGCATTTTGATTTTCGGGTTTCATTTTGTTTGTGTAATAGATTTCAACTTAGTTGTTTGTATTAAGCCCAATTATATATTCCATTCAGTTATTAATATAATTGGATCTTTTTATTAAATAAAAATGCATTCACATATAAAATTTTTCCATATGAGGATTAGACGAAGAATGGGAAAGACTGTGTTATTAATTTCCAAGAACAGAGAGGAACTTTTTGATTTGTTGGTGATCAGTGGTCAAAACCCTAGTCTTTCTGCTTAATCAAATCTAAATTCTGATATTCTGATAGAAGAGAGAAATTGTTTGTCCCCAACTGCCTCCAAATCTTCATCAAATATGGAATCACACTCGAATTCTGACTCAGAAACTACTGAGTTCCCTGCTCTAATCTCCAGGAAAACAGAGACTCAACTTCTGGATAATCTTCCACGCAATGATCATCTCTCATTGATCTGTAATGACATAACAAACATCCGAAACAACTCAATTTTTGAAGAACAAAAGAATAACAAACAACATGAAACTAATTAAGGAAATCAAAATCAATATACAGTTACTTTTTCTGATTTGTTCAAACAGAAGCAAGAAGTAAAGATTTACGATGATCTAGTTATTACGAGGACAGAAAATCAATTTCCAAGCCTCAAATTCTACTGAAGATAAGTATCTATTGGATAAAGCTAAAAGTACTCATGTGGAACTTCTAGCAAGAGAAGAAAGCTACTGGAGTTAGAAAGCACACTCTAACTGGATAAAGGATGGCTACAAGAACACTGCTGCTTTCCACAATTTTTTGAAAAAAAGAGGAAACGAAATAATATTCATAGAATCCGGGATGGAACAAAATGGATTGAGGACAAGAACATGATTGGTGTCCTCACAGAAAAGTGCTTCAAAAGAATCTTAGCAGAAGAGACTAACTCAACTGAAGATGGAGATCTCATTGACTTTATCCCTAATTTTGTCTCTAATGATGAAGACAAGATGCTAATGATTATGCCTAACAATGAAGAGATTAAAATTGCAACTAATTCTTTAAACCTTAATGGTGCTGCAACACCTGATGGTTTCAATGGATTCTTTTTCAAGCATTGCTGGAATATTGTTAGATGGGATCTCTATGAAGCTGTAAGGGATATATTCAAAGGCAATACTATCCCTAATGGTGTATATACTACTTGTATTTGCCTAATCCCCAAGACAAACTCACAAAAAAGTTGGAAGGAATACAGACATAGAAGCCTTACAACAATGTTTAGTAGGATTATGTCTAAGTTGATTAACCAGAGACTTGCTACAATTCTACCTAACATTATTTGTGATGAAAAATCTTCATTTACCAGGAAAAGAAGTATCCATGAAATATTTTAATCACGAATGAGCTCTGATATGATTTAAACTACAAGACCAGATGAGGGAATCTTATCGTGAAGGTCGATATATCCAAAGCATCTGATAAGCTCTCTCACAAGTTCCTTCTAAGAATTTTTGTGGCTTTTGGATTTGATGAAGGCCGGGGCTTAATTAATAATGACATCAACAACAACCACTTCTCTATCATGGTTAATGGATAACTCAAAGGCTACTTAAAATCACTAAAGGCTTAAGGCAGGGGGGTCCCTTATCTACAAGCCTTTTTATTATAGCAGAGGGGTATTTGATTAGAGGTTTGAATCATATTACAACTCAAAACACAGTTGCTAGATACATGAATAGAGGGGGATGTAACATACCTTGCTTAACCTTTGTAGATGACTTAATCATATTCTGTAATGGCTCATCTTCTTTTATCAACAAGATCCACAAATTTCTGGTACACTACAAAGAAAGATCAGGGCAGAAGATCAATAAAGAGAAATTTAAATTCTATATCTTGTCAAGAATGACCAGAACTAGAATAAGTTGCATTAAGCATGGTTCTGGGATTTAAACATAGCAGTATCCCTTTGAATTATATGGGTGCGACTATCAGTACAAGTAATAAGACAACCAATTATGAAGAATTGGTGAGTAAAATCAGAGCAAATATCTTGGAGTGGGATAGCGTATTTCTTTCCCTTGGAGGTAGACTTGTTCTGGTTCAGAATGTGCTAAACACTATACATATCTACATTATGCAATCTTCGATAATTCCAAAGACTACAATACAGATAATAGAAACCTACTGTAATAAGGTTTTATGGGGTTCTAAAGAAAGTTGCAAAGTGATTTCTTAGGCTTCCTCGACTAAAATTTGCAGACCATATGATGAGGGAGGACTGGACATAAGGAAGTTAGATGATATGCATGAGTCATTTTCATACAAACTTTAGAGACCAAAATTTTCTTTAGTCCCAAGTAATGATGTCTATAACTGCTCCAAACACCATCCTTTTACAGCCCCAAAGCCTAGAAAAAGATCAAATGGTTGGAACAGACTGTTAAAGGTAAGAGACAAGGTTGAAAAGATGATTTATTGGCATGTGGGAGAAGGGAACATGGAGTTCTGGCTTGAGAGATAGTGTTCCACAAAGCCATTCACTATTCTTGATTCATAATTTGATAAAACTTGGTATATCCCTAAATAAGTAAGATCAATGGGAAAATGGAGGCTCGAACTTAGAGAGTTTGAGAAATTGTTTTTCATCTACTACAATTGATAAGATTTGCAAGATCAAGCTGACCAATAGCAAGGATCATATAAAGTGGGCTTTGTCAAAGTTTGGAGACTATTTTACAAAGGTACATGGGAAAACATAAGGATAAAATCCAATAAATCTGTCATGTTCCAGGAGATTTGGAACACTATCAGTCCTAAAAAATGTTATTTTTTTAACTTGGAGCGTCATTCAAAATTGGCTCCCTATTGATTCTATAATACAGAAAAAGGGTTTTCAGTTGGCATCAAAATGCCAGCAATGTGCTAACACTGAATCAATATCTCATGTTTTCATTCAATGTTCTAATGGCTGGGAAACATGGTCCTACTTTTCTTCCATTTTCAGAGTCCTTATCAACATGAATATGTCATATCCTCACATGCTGAGAACATGGTTCTGGTCTACTTCAAAGGATACCCACATAAGGACGATAATTCCAACAATAATAACCTGGGTGATTTGGTCTACCATAAGTAAGAAAAAACACGAAAGAAACACGATCACATCTAAATCTATGATTGATTACGTAATAAAGTTTCTAATAGTTCTCGATCAAGGGTACCTACTGAAGAGAAAGCACTCGATATGGATATAAACAATGATATGCAATTAGGCTGTTTTTATCATCTAAATAAAGCTAGAATTGCTTTGTCTCTCAAGTGGAACATACCTAAGAAAAAAAAGGTACAAGCTTAACACAGACGGGGCCAATAATTTTAAGGGTGAAGCAAGTGGTAGAAGCATCATCAGGGATCAAAATGGTGAATTGATTGCTGTATTTGGTAGAAAATATGGGCATCATTCTTCATTAGTGGAAGAACCTTGGTAGACGGGCTTCTATTGTGTGAAAGCAAAGGTATTACATCTCTGGAAATTAAAATAAATTCTATAATTCTAACAGAAATAATTCTTAAAAGCAATGCTCCATGGTACCTAGAACCTCTTGTAAGATGTTTCATAGGGCTAATCACATCAAGAATGACTCTTACTCACATATACCGCGAGCAAAACACTGCTGCTGATTGGCTAGCAAAGCATTCATTGGAGATTGGTAAGGTTCCAAACTATAGGCTTGATACTTGTCCTAATGAGTTAAGGGCGATGGTGTTCCTCGAAAGTCTAGGTACCGGTTATATCAGAATTGAAGACACTGAATAAGGTAATCGAAATACCTCGTAGTTTACTTGATTCTCTCATTTCTTTACTCCCCACAATCTGCCTTCGAAAACAGTGTAAAAATCCCTAAATTTTGAAATGGACCCCCTCAGAATCCGATTATACCATTTTAAAGTTCATCATATAGTTCTTAAATTGTTCGATGTGGTCATCGGGATCATGCATCCCATCGAACTTTTCCACTTTGGTCTGCGAAACCAGAGATTTTTGGGTTTGATCCCTAGTGAATTCGCCAATTTTGTGAGTTCACATATTAAGAATGCTCCCTTAGGAAATTTTTATATGCGAATTCTAGAGAGCGAAAGAGATAGAGAGTTTTTAGAGAGAGAAAGTCTAAGTGCAAATGAGTAAAGTAAAAAAAATGTTCAACCTCTTTAGGTTAGCCTTGCCCTTTATATAGAATAGTCAAGACTTAGCCTTAAACTGAAATCGGTTACAAAAGAGGAAAAGTTACCCTTAGTCCTTAACAATATTACATACTCACAATTGTTCTTTTAAAGTTACATTATTTACATTTTAGTCCTTAAACTTATATTATTTACAGTTTAGTCCTTAAAATCCTACTTCCATATCAGTATCCCCCCTAGTTCTCATGTCAGTAAATGAATGAGAACTAAAATATCTTCGAATTCTTCCATATGTTGTATCAGTCGTTATGATACAAACTCGGAGTCAAATACTCTGTATAAAACTCGAAGTCCAAAAATCAATAGAATATGCAAATTCGAAGTAAAAAATAGATGTAGATTTGAAGTAAAAAAACAGTCATCGAATTATTCTGAAACATAATAATTTTCTTTTCTTTCTCCTCGAATCATTATGGAAGTAGCTTCAAAATGTAATCATCAAATTTCATCAAAAGTGTACACAAATGTAACCATTTCATATTACCGTTCAAATCCATCATGACTATCTAGCTACTAGACCCATAGCTAGATACTTAGTCTAACAGATGTCGAACTCCTCACTTTCTCACCGCTTTGTATTATGCCCTATCATTATAAAGTCCTTTATACTTCACACATCTTCCTATTTTTCTATAAAATTCTTTAGTAACCTCGTTTTTCATTCTCACAACACAAATCACTTGAGAGAAAATTCTAACACTTGGCTACCTTCAATGTGTTCTTCATATTTTTCAATATCTTCATTAGAAAACTCAAACTTTCCGATCAATACTCATCTTCTCCGGTCAATCTTCATCCGGTTTATGAGCAAATAATCAAAAACAGAAAATCCAAGACTAACATACCAAAAAAAACCAGAATCTCCAGAACCTGATAACAATTTAGTCTTCAGATCATACAACTATTTTTGCATCACCCAAAGAGAGGAGGAATATAACGTTGTCGGATTAATCAACAATGCTCTTGTTGGAAGAACCAACAAAACAGCTTACTACGGTAATTTCGATCTAACCAAAATTCGTGCTTTCTCTTCTTCTCGAATAACCGAAGAGCGTCCCTCTTCCAAAGTTCTAGCACTTTAAACACCTCGAGTCTCTTCTTCAAAAATTAAAGTTTCTCCTTTGATCAGTGAAGAACGAACGAATCTTCCTCAAAACAAATGTCAAAAACTCCCTCCTCGACTCATCCTTCCTCAATCTGAAAAATAAAAACTTTTATAGCCATGGGAGACGATTCAGAAATCATTCCAAATCCTCCTTATTCGAATCCAGCTACTCAAGCTTCTCTTCAAAGAGAGATAATCGAGGAGGTTCCTCAAGCAAATAATCCTTCACCAGAAACTGAGGATTCATTGCCTCAAAAAATCCTTCCCAAACTAGAGAAGAAATATCATGAGCCAATGAAGCTGATTCTGAGGCTACCAGAACTTATCATGAAGCTGAATCCAGTTATGGGAATTCAGAAACTACCATGGATAAGAATACCCGTAAGCCTCGAAAAAATAAAGAACCAGGATTTATTTCTGAAGAAGAAAGAGCTGCTATCGACAAAAATTTAAGGGATCTCGATGCTAATTACATCATTCAACTGAAAAAGGTTCAATACATATATTACCAAGAGTGCCAAGCTTCGGATTTAAAAATGCAATAGGGAATGGAAGATAAAATTACAGTTCGACTGACTAAGAAAAGAGAAACTCCATTCGACTGCAAAGATGATGAGTTGGTGGTTTACCCCGAAATCATCAATTGGGGTCTTCGGTTTCTACTGGATCTTATGATCGTGCAATACTTCGAACTTATCAACCTATGCCCTACTCAAGTGACACTGAATCAATGGTTCACTATTATTTCAGTAATAACGGCATCCTGGTTATCCAAGATTCCAATCAGCATCAAGGATTTCATCTTTTTATCCCAATTATCGAAAGGTCCGAACCTCCCCTTCTATTACCTCACTCTGGTGGATGACTTAAAAATCATCGATGAACTCTTGGAAGCTGATAAATTCTGGAAGCAAAAGTTTATCTTCATCTCAGGGGCATGAGAGAATGGCAAGGAGATTTTCGATGCTAACTCATCAAAGCTAAACCTCATCTGGAGAAGCAATCGTAAGTACTTCGAAAATTATACACTTTGAAATAAATTTCATCTATTGTCTTCCTCATTATTTATCTACTTGCATAATTATTCCAGAAATTCGGAGGCGATATTTAATACGTCGACCGACAGCTAAGGATATTTTCAAGAAACTTGTCGTCTGGGCCGAGAAAGAGTGGAATAATGCTTTCCACACCGCCTTCCAACCGATTAACTTCCTTAATAGCCATCTCTATCCAATCACAGAGGGAGCCTTGCCTCATCAAAATTTGATGGAAGAGCCCAATCCAAAAATAGCCTGCAAAAGGTTAGTTCATCCTGACTGCAAAGTATTCCTCCCTATTCGTAACATGTTAGAAAGTCATCTACCTAAAAATAAAAATGAAAAGGCTAACAAAGAAAAGAAAGGTAAAAAAGCAACTAGCACATCTGGTGCTAGCCCTTCAACTCCGTCAAATCCTAAACCTCGAAAAAGAAAAGCAGGAGAGAAAACCCTTTCACCCATCGAAGAAGGAAAAGATCAAGAACCATCTTCGAAGAAAAAGAAAACTTCCTCCAGTTCTCATGGAAAGAAAAAGAAAAAAGCCAAAATTACTGAATACACATTGGTCGATGGAGAAGAAACCACAACTACTGAAAGTCAACAAAATCCTCATACAGAAGAGCAAACAACCAATAACGATGCTTTGATAATCATCAAAGACAATACTGATGATGAACACCAAAATGTTGAACACTTCGACCCTGGCAGATTCATTAATTTTAACAAGTCACAGGAGCTTGCTAGAGAAGACGATCCTGTTCTCCAAGACCTTCAAAATCATATGCATCATTTCGGAAGACCAACAACTGTCGAAGCGTCTCCAGAAATTATCTGTCCTTCTGTACCAACTACAACTTTAGATATGATTCCTTGTCCTAGTTCAGCAGAAACATAAATTCCTCCTCCTCCACCTAATCCTACAATATTTCCTACACTTCAACCATTTACCAATCTCAATACTGCAACAAAAGCACTTGCTTCCCAAGTCGAAGCTTCACAAGACCATCTGAAACAATTGGCTAAATACATGGTCCGCTACAAAGGTCTTGCTGAAGATGAAAAACAGCTAAGGGAAAATTTTCAACGTAAGGTGGTCGAGCAATTTCATATGTACGAATTAACAATGACCGAGCTTATTCAAGGCACTCTCTTCATGAAAATTCATCTGCGAACAAAACATTTTGCTGAAAAGAAGAGCTGATTGCTTCTCATCAACAAGAGATGAATAAACTCAAAATTGATCATACAAATGAGTTAGCTGCTGAAAGATCCAAATCTGAAGGTCTCCAAAACTCTCTTACTTCCAACGAGGCAAGAGAATAAAGAGCTGACCGATGACATAACCAAATTGAAGAAGGATTTTGAGAAGGAAAAAGAAGCTGTTGTTGTTGCTGCAGAAGCTGAATTATCAAAAGAAGAAATAACAATCATTCTTCTTCGAGAACTTCATGCAACTTATCCAAGGATTAGCCTCTCAAGTTTCTAGAATGTCATTCCCATCAGAAGGCGTCCAATTGAAGCCTTCGATCCAATCTCCGATTCATCATCATCAGAGGAAGAATCATCTGAGGAAGATGAATCATCGGAATAATTTTATTATTCTGTAAACATATTTGTTTTGTACTTGTCAAATTAGAAACTTGCTTTTTGTACTTCGAAAAATTAATCTAATTGACAAATGTTTTGCTTATTATTTATTTTTATCATCTTTCTACATTATTCAATGCTAACAATTCTAAAATAGATATGATAAATACTTCGAAACTTACAATATATAATTACAAATTTTAAGTATACCAATTCTAATACCTTAGTAAAGTTGGTGAATATAATTGTACTTCGAATTATTGCACTTTAAATATCTCGTGAACGTTACCCTTCGAAAAAATACAGTGTATTATTGAACGTTTCACTTCGCAAAAACTGTAATGTGTTCATTGAATATAATACCTCGAAAGTGGTTGTTTCTTCGAAAAGTGTAATAGGCACTTCGGAACATTTTAGTCTTAACCAACCTCAAAGATGATCAGTCTTTGATAAGTTGTTAAGATAAGAAAACATTTGTAAACAACCATTGGCCAAAAATGCATTTCATTGATAATATTGAATATGTACACAGCGCCTCGTTAAACTGGGTCAAGAGGGTAGGAAAGAGTGCTCCATTCAAAAGTGAAAAATCCAAAATACAAAGACAAATCTATTCCTAATAAAGCTTCAAATGTTGTATATTCCATGGGTGTTGAAGCATTCTCCCTTCGAAATCACAAAGACGATAGGACCCTGGCTTTATCCTCTCAACACCCATATGAGGCCCTTCCTAGTTTGGAGCCATTTTTCCAAGGCTTTTCTCCTTTGTATGCAGAAATACTTTTCTCAACATGTTATCACCTTATTTGAATTCTCTTCTCTTCACCTTCGAATCACACCTATTCCTCATAAGAGTTTGATAATGGATTATATTCAAATGAGCTTGAACTCTTTTCTCCTTAATCAAATCCAAATTGGGCCTTCTAACTTCATCATTGGATCTTTCATAATATTGATTTATCCTAAAAGATGACATCGTAGATTCTATGGGGCTGACTGCATCCATTCCATATGCTAAAGGAAAAGGAGTCTCTTTTGTAGCCTCCCTAGGAGTTGTCCGATAAGCCCAAAGCACCTCTTGCAAATAATTTGGCCATTTTCCTACTGCCCCCGTCAAATTCTTCTTCAAGCCATCTAAAATTATTCTGTTTGTTACCTCCACTTGTCAATTAGCTTGAGGATGAAAATGCGCGAAGAACATTGCTGAATTCCTTTCGACGTGCAAAATAAGGTCATTTCTTTGTTGTTAAACTGTAGGCCATCATCTGTCGTAATCCTCTAAGGAACTCCATAAATGAAAACAAATGTTGTTCACAATAAACTTGATCACATATTTTGCCTTTGTTTCTGATAGTGGTTCTGCCTCGGCCCATTTTGTAAAATAATCCACTGCTACGATTCTCATCTGTCTTCCTCAAGAATCCATCCGCAAAGGGCTCACTAACATTAGTAAATCTTTGACAAGTATCACAACTTCGAACTATATTCTTAACATTATTCATGATTGTAGGTCAATAGAATCCTACAAGTAAAACTCGTCGTGATAGAGCTTTAAACCCGCAATGAGCTGAGCCTTCACCATCATAAAATTATGATAACACCTTATATGATTCTTGCTTTTCTCGACATGGTAATAATGGCTTACTTAATGCCTTTTTCTATAATATTCCATCTAACACTATATATCTGAAGGCTTTACCTGTCAACGTTTTGGCCAACCTCGTATCATCTGATAATGTTCCTTAAGTAAAAAAATTGAGAATATCTGCTCGCCAATCGCGTCATATTACTTCAGATGTAATATAGAACTACTTTATGCATTCACACTGATGAGATTGAGTAACAATTAAAGGATTTTCTTGTAGCAAAATCCAAGGACATTCCTCCTTATAAGTGATATTTGCTAAAGAATCAACCACCATGTTACTCGCTCGACCAATATATGCAACAACGACATTATCAAACAAAAACATTAAATTCCAAACTTCCCGAAGATATAAAATCAAACGTTCGGAAAATCCATATAGTTGATTTGCTAACAACTGAGAATTTATTTCCAAGCGTACTGAAGTTGCTCCATAATTTTTCCAATTTTAAACCTGTCAAAGTAGCTTCATTATTCGAAGCGTGAAAACCAAATTTAATAGATTGAATCATTATCTCTCCAGTTGGGGATATTAACTGAACCCCAACATTGCACCCTGAAACACTAGATCCTCCATCTGTTCGAACAATCCACCTCGAATTTACTGGTGCGTCTTCTTTACTATCTTCCACATCTGATCTGCTTGAATGAAATTCAACAAAAAAAAAATCTGCCAATGCTTGCACTTTTATTATTGTTCGAGGTGTGAACAAAATATCATAATCCTCCAACTCCACTGACCATTTGGTCATTCTCCACGAAATCTCAGGTCGTAGTAAAACACTTTTCAAAGGGAATGAAGTTTGTACTTCATAGTGTGAGCTTCAAAATAGGGGCGCATCCATTTGCGAAATATATTTTTCAAAACTAAGGGTTAAATAATATATAACATAATTTTGCAAAACAAATATTATAGAAGTTTGTAAATATTTATCGTGAATTATTTCGTAAAATATTAAAAATATTACCTTTTTCTAGATATTTTAATCTTTTATTCAAACACATATTCTCTTTTTAAAGAGTAATGTTTTTCTACTTGAGTTTTGTGTCTCTCACTAAACCGTTTACTGAAATTTATTCTACTGTTTTTTTAGAGATTTCATGATTTGTACTACTTCATTGGCGTGAGATAACTTTGAACGTATATATTGCTTCTTATGCCTATGAGCAACTAGAGTAGACATGTTGTATGTTCAAACGAGTATCATCAAAATCTCATGATCTTTCGCTTGTGCAAAAAAAATGATGTTACTCGCTAATATCCTTCATCAAATATTCCTCTTACAACTCATGATACCTTATTCAGACTTCCATTTGCATTCTTTTATGAATCATCATCTTTTTTTTTGTTCTTTAGTCTATTTTCTCTTTCGTTTTCTTCTTCTTCCTCTCATTCAACGTTTCCAAATGCCCCTCCTTTTATAATCTAAAATCACTGTAAAATGTTCAAAAGTTTATGAAACCAAGTTTAACTTTAAATTTGTGAAACATGGTTTAATTTAAATTTTAAAATTCCATTTTAATGAAGCATTATAGTTTTTAACTTCGAAAACACATTAATATGTTAAATTATAAAATATAGTGATTAATAATTTATGAATCTTAATTTACAAAACACGTAGCTTTGAATAGTTATAAAATGTTAAAAAAATTTAATTTGCAAAACAGTTGAGTATTTTGTTACTTTAAATTGTAAAATATTGAATATTTTCCTCCTCCCGGCCATTTAAGTGTTTCATGGTATATGTTGAATTATTCTTGATTTTTTTTTGTTATATGAATATTAAAATTTGAATGTTTTCTTTGTAAAGTAAATTGTCTATTCACCATATATTATTCAAAATAAAATCTTTATATCTTTCGATGAAAGATTTACATATAATGACCTCAACTTGAAAAATATTTTCTTATGATCATATGTTTTTATTATTTCTATAATCAAGTCCTAATGACACCAACTTAAAAGTTCATTTCTTATGGTCATATGTTATTTAGTGGAAATGTAATCAAATTTCATATTTTATTTTTAATTATATGTATCTCATATTCAATGGTTTACCTTTAATTCTCACATTACATACTTTACTTTAGAGATTTGTATTATTCTCTAACAAATATTATATGTATCACAAATGTGGTTGAGCATTTTAATTTTTCTTTAAGCAATTATAATTTCACTTTCTCCGACAAGGAATAACCTCATCAAAGTACTTCCAACGGTTGTTTGAATAAAGAACTCAAGAAATAAAAGAAGTATCTCAATATATTACAATTAAGCCTAAAATTTAAGGAAGAGTGACACTTATCTTTTTCGGCACATGTTATTCATGTGTTAAAATATTTGTTACAAGTATTACTAAATTACCATCTAACCATTTAGAGAATTCATATATATAAGAAAACATGACTCATGTCTGAATCTTTAGATATAAACCTTGATAAAGTTGCCAGACGACCTGTTAAATTTTGCACCTCTTTAAAAGACATTAGTACACAGTCATGGTTAGAAACACTTTTCATTGTTCATGATTAACTTCAATACTCATTTTATTAATCATGTAACCTATACATTTTTCCCTATACACCAAAATCACATTTCAATGAGTTTAGTTATAAATTGTACTTCCTAAGGTTATTAAACGTTTCAGGCAATGCCAACAAAAGTATTGCATCATCGTCATATTTTTACTATCATGTCGTCGATATAATCTTCCAAATTATTTCCCAACTGACTAGGAATAATATGATTAATGAGCCTTTAATAAGTTGTTCCAGAAGTTTTTAAACCAAATAGCATTACTTTATAACAGTACAACCATTGATCCACCATAAACGGTATACTTTCTTTGTCATCTAGATGCGTTTTTATTTAAGTATATCCTGAATAAAGATCTATAAATGATAGTACTCCATGCGCTATTTTTGCATCCACTAATTGATCGATACAAGATTAACGAAATTCATCTTTTGAACAAGAACAATTCAAGGCAGTAAAATCAACACATATTTTTTATTTCCCTTTTTTGTCTTTGACCAATACTGGATTAGCAGCCATATTGGATATCTTGATTCTCATATGTGCTCGAGCTTAAGAAATATTTCTACCTCTTTCACTATTTCCTCAACTTATTTGGAGAAAACACCATGCTTTTCTTCTTTCATACTTTAGACAAACTCAATATATTCACTGTTTTCAATCAATTTTTAAATTTTATCTCTCAAATGAAAACAATCCCCGGTTGCAAGTCCGATATTAGGATGGAAATGTAGGAGTATATCATACATTATTCACTCTTTGGATCCACCACCATTCAAGGAGGTGTTCATTTTCTATTTGGAATATCATCACAAGAAAGTCAAGGTTAGTTTGCACCTTGAAAAACTATCTCAGCCTTTGGAGGTCATTATTGATTAGTTCGAATATCGATTCAAGCATATCTTTAGTGATACCAATAATATCCGAAGAGAATTTCAGAGAGACCAAATAAAAGACAATGGATGAACAGTAGCTTGAGTGGAACAATGACTCATCTATGTGCCTAGTAACTCATTTCTTGGGCTTGGGGGCTCATATGAACGACTCGAGTATAAGGTCCAACCCGGTAGATGAAATGTGGTTATTTTTTAAATTAGGGAATAATAAAATGACATGTAAGAAATTGTTTTAAATGTTTTATATTTATTTTTATGTTTTATAGTCTCAATTTCGCTCCTTTATTTTAAGACTTTTGGAATACTGTAATTTTTTATGTTATAAACTGTTTCTTTACTTTTGGAATAAGAAATTTGATGAAGTTTTTCTAACTATAAGTGAGACCCAACTTAACCTTATTTCGAGACCTACGAGACTAGTTACAATTTTATTTGATAGATGCGAGACGTTTTTTTTATTATTAGTTGATAAATGCGAGTCTAATTTTAAGGTTATGGCTACATGCGAGACCCCTATATTATTATGGCTAAACTATTTACTGCATTTTGGATATATACGAGACCCTCTCTATTATTATTGCTAGAATATATTTGGAATTTGGGAGACATGCGAATCTACTTTTAAAGTATAAAGGTTTACGATTTGATCCAAGAAGACATGCGAGACTTGACTAAATACAAAATATACTACTTTTAAACCTCAACATTTGAACCACACAAGACCAGACATAAGGGACATGCAAAATAAAGCGAGCATGACATACATTAAATATGCGAGACATTTCAACAAAAGAAATGGAGAAAATCATAATTTCATACTCTCAACTGTAAAAGTAGAAACAAGAGATTTAAAGTTGAAACTACTAATAAAAAATAAATAACAACAAAAACATATCGAAAACAATAACTAAAAACAAACTTCCAAAAACTAAAAGCAAACGTTTAAGCATTAGAAGAAGAGTCTTCTTATTCAAACTTTTATTCTTCATCATCTTACAATACAATGGTTAGAGAAACTAATAACCCATTTTGTTGTACCTACTTGTAAACTAGTGTTATGTATAAATTTGGTTTCTTCAGAAAGAGAGTAAAGAAAGTATTAAGTTAATATAGAGAGAAAGTAAAATAGAGAATAAACCTTGTCTAATCAGAAAGCTTCCACTTTATTCATTGGCCTCAGCCTTTATTTATAGGCGCATTAGATTTAGTATAACATAATTAGTTATACAATGGGGTTAATTGCGTTACAGCCCCCCATATTTACAAATGGTCTACAAATTATTTATCAAGTATATAATTTATCATATATTACTTTAATTCTATTACATTTAGACCCTCAATATTTAATATCCTTATCAGTAGCCACCCTAGTTCTTATGAGAGACAGTGAATAAGAACTAGTAATCATCGGTAATCATGGTAGGCGAAAACTATTAGTTGCCAAAACTCAATCTGCTTCGAATTAAAGCTCTCCATTTCCTTGTTAAAATGATTTCTGGCAACTAAAGTTGTCTTCGAATAAATATATATATCCAAGTTTTGAAATGTAAATCGTTTAGTAAATGATTTAAAAATGTCACGCCATATTCTAATCCTCCTCGGATGAACTCGTACACATGTTTACCTCGAAACCAGTTTGACCCTTTGTTTGTGCTTTGAATATTCACATATAGAATTATGAGTTAACTTTCTCATAATGGTCATAAATGTTTGGAATGGTCTAGAACGTGTATGATGACCCATTATGCCTATTATTAGGTCTGAGATCTTACAGGTGTTACGATACTCATTTACAAGCAACCGGTTGATATTCTATATTTCTACCCAATAACCATCACCACCTCTTCCACTAATCTAACCATTCTCTCTCTCTCTCTCTCTCTCTCTCTCTCTCTCTCTCTCTCTCCCTTCTTTCCTTTATAAATACTTCATTCCCCTACTATTTATGTTTTAAAAATAACTTCTAGTGAGAGGAAGCAACTTTTCTCTGAGAGAATCCTTAGCTAATTTCACCGCCGAACTCAGTTTCTTGGCTACCTTTGCTGGAAAACTTATATTTCCCAGCCAACCTTCAAATTTTATAAAATCATTTGAAGATTCTTCTTCATTTGAGTTTATGAAAAAATCTCATGATACTAAAATATCAATTTTTGAGGCTTATGATTACCTGTGTATTAGTGACAGGGCTGCTAAATACAAGGCAGAGGGAGAATTAAGCAGCATGGTTGTATTTAATTTTCATTACCCTCATTTAATGTTGGTGGTTGGGTATTTATACCTTTACATTTGGGCCTTATGGGCTTTCGGGTCATGTTTAATGGACTCGGGTCAAGTTTAAGGACCCATGAGCTCTTAGTAGGTGAGCAGATAGCTTAGTCAAGAAGTGATTAGGTTTTTTAGTACTTTAGTCTTTGTTCGAATAGTCCAATGGATAAGGTGTTTGAACTGCCCTGTCCGGTTAGATGGTCTTTGTCCGAACTGTCCCTGTTCGAAGAGGTAACAGAATCCGGACTCATCAGTAGCCCATTTTTTAGGTGTTTGTTCAAATACCTTTGTCAAAACCTGAAAAACAGTCTGTTGTCAATGGTAGTTTTATCCGGACAGGTCCTTCGAATTGTGCTATGTTTTATCCGGACTGAAAAAGTTCTGTGAATCTTAACGGTTTTTTGCCAAAGTTCATGGGACACGTGTCTCTCTTTGGTTCGTTGCTTTAGCCGTTTTTTACCTTGAATTTCGCACCCACCTTCTCTGAAAAGCAACCCCTTCATTAATGAAGGTGACATCAGCACCGTCTTTTAATCATTACTAATCTTTTCGAATTCTCCTAGGAATCAAGACTTCTTTTTGAGGTTTACTATAAGTTAAGACACTTTTCTACTGTTTTACTATCACTTTCATTTTCACTCTGCTAATCTTCAAAGCTTTCTCTCTCAAACACAAATTCTTACTTAGGTTGTTTATGTTCACGGCTAGGAACGCTCTGATCAAAGTTGGGTGGCTCAATCTATCTTAATTAGAAAAAGCACAAAAAGTCGAAAGGGAAAGGCGCATAGCAGCAGGCTTACCCACTTCACCCATCGACAAACCAGCATTATCAGCTACAAAGTCTGACCAAGGTTCTTCCTCCACAAAGGGTGTCAAACCAAAGAGGTTGTTTCAAACCAATCTTTCCCCTATCATCTCAGGCTCTTCGGTTCAAGAGTCTGAATCCAAGGTTGAGCCAGGTTTAACAGTCACCAGTTTTAAAAAACCTTCCCCGTTCTTAGCCATGGGGTCAGATGCTGATACCTCTCCTCACAAGCTGGTTGATCGAAGAAAAGGTCGGCTGGTCAAAGGGCATGCTTCAAAGGGCACCCCTTCGAAATCAGGTGCCAAGGACAGCAGTACAGGGTCAGAAGTACCCATGAAAGCTCTCAAGAACAGGCTGTCCGGTCCGGAGACAACTGGCTCAACCCCCGAAGAGAAACGTCTACATGAGAGCCCCAGCCGGAGGCTAAGATCCAGGAGAGTATAGTAGCTCATCAGTCCGGAAGTCAGACTGAACCAACTCCAAACCTCCCTCTCACCACAACAACTGAAAACCCTTCCTCAATCATTGAGGAAATAATAGAGGACTCTATCGAAGAAGCTCCCTTCGAGTCCGAACCTTCCGGACAGACTAGTGGTGCTGTTGCTGCCCAAAAGGATAAAGGCAAGGAGAAGCTATGTATAAGGCATCCGGATCTGCCAGAGTGTCTTGAAGGAAGAGTGGGACCTTGTTTCCACAAGGTCAATGTCAAGTATCTTATTTCCTTGCAAAAGATCAATTACAGTTTCATCCATACAGCTGAGTTGGGCCGGATGCGTACGAAGTGGGGAATTCCGGAGAATATGAAGATAAGAATCCCCATAAACCCCGAAACCCCAATAGACTGCAAGCTGAGCGAGATAGTTATCTTCACGGAGATGTTTAACTGGGGGCTCAGATTTCCCTTGGACCCAGAGATTGTCAGATACTTTCATCTGATAAAGCTTTGTCCAAGCCAGTTGAGTCCCAATGCTTGGTACACCCTCATGGCCTGCATTATGGCCTCTAGGCTCTCCGGGATTCCTCTACCAATGGAGGAGTTTGCAGCTGTGGCCAGTCTCTGCAGAAACCACCACATTCCCTTCTATCACTTCAACATGGGTGATAACTATAAAGCAGTGGATGATCTGCTAGAGTCGGAGAGGAATTGGAGGACTCAATTCCTGTTGGTCAGTGGTGCTTGGGAGAATGGGAAGAAGATCAAAGGCGGAGTCAACCCAAGTCTCCTCACCAGCAGATAGAGGAGTGATCGTAAGGCTCCAACTTTATATTCTTATTTCTTCTTTTATCAAATTTGTTTAAACTGATTGGTCTTGTCTTTTTCTTAGCAGAACTGCCCAAGGACTTCAATGACTACCTAAAATCTGGGCAGACCACTTCCACCAAGATCAACACTTGGGCTGCTAAAAAGTGGGGAAACCGGTTTCACGATGCTTTCACAGGAGGCAACTTAGCAAGGTCTCACCTCTGGAACACTACTGGCCGGAGGGACTTGACCTGGGAAGAACTCACCACTCAACCCCCTCCGGATGTAGTCCTCAAGAGAACACACGAATCGGATGAGACACTTTACTTGCCAGGCCGGGCCAAGGCCCCGAGTAAGATGAAAGGCAAAAAGAAGAAGGGCAAGAAAGTGGTAGGTGGAGCTAACCCTGCTGAGGTGGAGGAGGTTGTTTCAACAAATCCGGAGGGGGCAGCCCCAAGCCAGATTGATGCTGCTCTACTAAAAGTGGTAGAGCAGGAGAGTGTTAGGCAAGAGGCTCAATCCCCAAAACCCCCAACTCCCAAAAGAGACCGAAAACGGGGAGCTGAAGACAAGGACATGGAGGCTAAGAAGAAAAAGACCTCCAAGGGTGATGAACTTTCTCTCCGGCCTCCGGAGCCTCTCCCCCATGTTGATCCTACCGATCCAACACAAACAGAGGATATCCCTGGTGATTTTCAAACCGGAGAGGTCGGAGGAGGAGACCTTAGCATTGATGGGGTTGACATCACCAGTCTTGTTGGGCTTGGTGACTACTTTGCCAACCTCCCGATAGACGATTTTGCTGGGCCTTACCTCCCTCCGAGTACTTCAAACACCGTCACTTTTAATGGTAAGACTTTTACTGTTTCAAGTGAAAGGGACATTATAGCTCACTCTATATTAAGTAGTGTTCAGCCGGTGCTTGTGTTGGAGAAGCAAGTTCGAAGTTAGGCAGATACTATGAAAGACCTCAAGTCTGACAAGGAGAGGCTATCCGATGACCTTCGTACTGCCACTCAACATGCTGACATTCTAAAGGGGGAAAATGAGGAGCTGAAGAAGAACCAAGAGAGGTGGACCACAAAAGTTGCTACTCTAGAAGTTACTATCAAGGAGCTCTGGGAGAAGTTGTCCGGACTAGAGAAAGATCTCACCTCTTCAAAGAGGAGGGCAAGGCCAAGGATCAAGTCATCCACAACTTAACAAGTGACAAGATTGCGCTTGAGAACACAGTGTCCAAGGCTGCAGAGGAGAAAGCTGATCTGCTAAGGGAGCAGAAGACCAAAATCCAGGCCAAGATCGATGCATATGCCAACAACGTGATAGATACTCAAGAGTAAATGTATGCCAAGGTGAGGTCGGATATGGTCCTGCTCTTCCATGAAAAGTTCCCGAAGAGGAACCTGGGAGACTTGTGGCTTCACGTAAAGTACAAAGACCTTCCCTTCCACACCATGGCTGATGGGGACTTGCATGATTATTCCAGTGCGTCCTCCTCTGACGAAGAAGAAAATACCAGGGAGGGCCTCACGAAGAGAAAGACGATCCCAAGAAAGAGAAGAAAATAAGTGAAGTTGAGCCATCTTCAAAGGCTCAGTCTTAAATTATAAATTATCTTTTCACTTTTCATGTTACCTAAACTAAAGTCCTTGGAAGGCCAAGGCATTTTTTGTTATTGTGTCCGGTATCTGACCGGATAGATCCTTTGTTTTGACAATTTAAAAGTCCTTGGAAGGCCAAGGAACTTAAGTTATTTCAATGAATATCCTTGTTTTTCACAATTCTCACATCCTTTCATAGTTTGTTTCAATTTTGGTGGCTAGTGTTTAAATACCCCTTAGTTATTTCATAAACAGTCTAAAGTGAGAATGTTCAAATTCTCCGATGACAAATGTTTAAGTGATCATCATCTTTTACTTTAATCCGGATGGTGTGACAAAAAACAAAGTAAGAACACTTCGAATTTTTTTAAGACGACATCAAATTTTATTAAAAAACCCGGACACCTCATTAAAACCTCCTCGTGCCACCAGGGTAGGAAAGAGTATGCCCCCAAATATTTACATGGATTTTTAAACAAGTAAATATTTACATAACTTCTACTCCAAGTACATTCGAAGATGCTCAATATTCCAAGGGTGATTTAAAACCCTTCCATCCTTGTCTTCTAGCCAATATGTTCCAGGTTTAATCCTTTCAACGACCATATAAGGTCCTTCCCAAGTTGGGGCCAGTTTGCCGAGCAGTTTCTCTTTAGTGTGTAAGAAGACTTTCCTCAATACCTTGTCCCCCGGCTGGAAATCCCTTCTCTTAACTTTAGAAGCAAACATGCTTCTCATCAAACCTTGATAGTGTGCAGCTCTAAGGTGAGCTTTAACTCATCTTTTCTCTATTAGGTCAAGCTGACCTCTGATTGCCACTTCGTTAGCGTGTTCGGAGAAGTTGTGAACCCGAAATGATGGGAGAGTTGCTTCTATGGGAGCTATTGCATCCATCCCATAGACCAAAGCAAAGGGTGACTCCTGTGTTGCATCCCCAGGTGTAGTCTGGTAGGCCCACAAGACTTTTCGTAAATAACTAGGCCACTTCCCAGCACCCCCTTCCAAATTCTTCTTCAAACCGGACAGTATAGTTCTGTTAGCCACTTCAACCTGTCCATTTTCTTGTGGGTGGAAAGGTGAAGAGAAACAATGTTGTATACCCCTTGAGGCACATAAACTCTCCATTTCCCTATTGTCGAACTGTGGCCCGTTGTCTGTCGTTATCTTTTGTGGAACACCAAATCTGCAACAGATGTTGGATAAAATGAATTTTATGACATTTTTTGATGTCGTTCCTACCAGGGGGCTGCTTCAATCCACTTCGAAAAGTAATCTATAGCAACAATTATAGTTCTGCGCCCTCCGGACGCCATAGGAAGAGGGCCCACTAAATCCAACCCCCATCGAGCAAAAGGTATTGGCTCAGAAATTGACTCTAAAGGGATAGATGGGACATGAATTTCATTGCTATATCTCTGGAATGGATCACACCTTCTTACCAACTCTTTAGCATCCTGTATTATAGATGGCCAATAGTAGCCGGCCAGTAAAACTCTCCTTGTTAGAGCCCTGAATCCACAGTGAGCTCACCATCATGCAATTCGGAGAGGACTACTTGAGACTCATCATCTCCCAAACACCGCAGAAGAGGTTTACTGTTAGACTTTTTATACAGAACGTCTCTTAGTATGATAAGACCACGAGCCTTGTGTTTCATTTTTCTTGCTAGTGATTTATCCGGAGGCAAGATGCCATCGGAGAGGTACTGCAGGAGAGGAAATCTCCAATCTTGAGGTTGCTTCACCTGTACTTCGAAAATTTCTTCCTCTTTACCCATATTAAGTTGAATGGAAGGGCTCTCCAGTACATGGATCCATGGATATGACTCAGTGTATGCTATGGTTGCCAATGAATCTGCTAGTTCATTCTCTGCCCGGGGTATATGCTCATAAACCACGCTTTTGAACTTAAGAGACTCATTTTTAAGAAGAAGCAAGTACTTCACTAGTTGCTCCATTTTGGACTCAGATTGACCTTGTGCATGGTGAATAAGAAGCTGGGAATCACTCATCAGCTTGACCCTTTTGGCTCCACAAATATAAGCTAACTTTAAGCCAGCTATAGCTGCTTCGTATTCGGACTCATTGTTAGAAGCCCTAAAAGCAAAACATATAGCCTGGTACATTCTGTCACCATATGGAGAAGTCAAGCACACTCCTGCACCGCATCCCATAGTACTAGATCCACCATCCCTCCGGATGACCCAGACCTTTTTGTCTTTCATTTCAGTAGTCTGCTCCGAATCTATGTCAGAGTGGAATTCAACTAAAAAATCAGCCACAGCTTGGGCCTTGACTGCTGTTCGTGGAGCAAAATCTATATCAAAATCCCCCAATTCCACTAACCATTTAGTCATTCTACTTGAAATGTCTGCCTTTTGGAGTACATTCTTCAAGGGAAAATATGTCCGGACGATAACAGGATGAGCCTGGAAATAAGGTCTCATCTTCCTTGCAGCAATTACCAAGGCAAACGCTAATTTTTCGAGTTTCAAATAACGCTTTGCTGCATCTATCAAAATCTTCCTGATGTAGTATACCGGATGGGGGTAGTTATCCACCTGTCTCACCAGCACAACACTGATGGCACAACTTGAAACTGCCAAATATACGAAGAGTGTCTCTCCATCAACTGGTTTAAATAAGGTTTTGGGGGAGGACATATGTTTGTTAATCTCATTGAAGGCCTCATCACACTATGAAGTCCAGCCAAATCCCTTTGCACCCTTCAAAGTTTGAAAAAATGGGGCACATCTGTCCGAAGACCTTGAGATAAATCGGTTTAAAGCAGCTAACCTCCCCGTCAATCGTTGTACTTCTTTAATATTCCGAGGAGGCTCCATTTGGAATAGAGCATTAAGCTGGTCCGGATCGGGCTGTATCCCTTGCTCACTTATTATATAACCTAGGAACTTCCCAGATTGCACTCCGAACACACATTTTTCTGGATTTAGCTTCAAATTCACTTTTACCAAGTTGGCAAAAGTTTCTTGGAGGTCTGCCAAGTGCAGTTGCTCATCCACACTTTTCACCATCATGTCATCAATGCATACTTTCATATTTCTTCCAATTTGATCAGCAAAGGCTTTGTTCACCAATCTCTGATAAGTAGCCCCAGCATTTTTCAACCTGAATGGCATCACTTTGTAGCAATGAAGACCCCTGTCAGTGACAAATGTGGTATGCTCCTGATCCTTCGGATCTACTTGAGTCTGATTGTACCCGGAGAAATCATCCATGAAGGAGAGTAGCTTATTTCCGGAGGTGGAATCTACTAGCTGATCAATCCGGGGGACTGGATATAAATCTTTTGGGCAAGCCCTATTGAGATCTGTGAAGTCAATGCACATGCGCCACTTGCCATTTTTCTTTTTCACCAAAACCGGATTGGCATTCCACAAAGGATATTGAGACTCCTTTATATGCCCCATTTTTGCGAGCCTGTCAACTTTTTGAACAATAACATCAGCCTTTTCCTTGGAAAACGCCCTTCTCTTTTGTACCACTGGTGCTATGTCTCTCTGGACGGATAGGTGATGTGATATAATATCTGCTAGAACCCCAGTAACATCAGCATTGCACCAAGCAAAAACATGTTGATGGTCTTTCAAAAACTTTAACATCTTATTCTTCAGGTTGGGTGGCATTTTAGACCCTATCTTAACATTTTTTCCTTCTTCCAAAGAATGTGTTTCAACTTCTTCAACTGGTATCAATACTCCAGGGGTCTCTCTGGGGTCATCAATTTCACCCTCACCACCAGGAAGCCCCTCAAACTGCTATTCCTCGTTGATACGAACTGCCCCCAATGTCCGTGGAGCCAGTGATGTAGCATAACATTCTCTTGCAACCTTTTGACTGCTTCGGACAACTCCCACTTGTCCTTGAACAGCATATTTCAAACATTGGTGGACTGTCGAAGCCACTGCATGCATCCTAGAGAGCCAAGACCTCCCTAAAATAGCATTATAGCAAGTGGGACAATCTACCACAATAAAAAGTATCCTGTCCATCTTCTTGAAAGGGCCCTTGCCCAACAAAACTTCCTCTTCGAACTCCCCGATCACATCTGCTGAGCTGCCAGTAAAGCCCACAATTGATCTGTCCGAACGCTGAATTACGGCTGGATTTTTCATCTTTTTGTAAGTGGTTAGGAAGAGGGTATTGGCTGAGCTTCCAGTATCCACCAAGATTCGTCTTATGTCATTGCCCCCAATGGATGCTCCTATGACAACAGCATCTTCATAAGGGCCAGCTATATCCCTCAAGTCATCTTCATCGAAAACAATGAAGGGAAATGGAATTTGTGATTGATAAGAGGTCATGCCTCCTTCTAGTTGGGTGGCTAAAGTGTGAACATGCCTCTTCCTCGAAGAAGCAGTAGGAGCTGTCATAATATCCCCTCCGAAAATTGTAAGTGACTCAAAATACTTAATAAGCCCGGAGACCGTTCTACAACATTCCTCAATGGCACCCACTCTATTTCGAGTTGGATCAGGATCCAGGTATTCTGACTCTACATCAAACCTTTCGATTATAACCATAGCACCCTCCGGGGCAACATTGCTTGGACCAACCCGATGAGCATTATCAAGCCTATTTCCTATTCTTCTTTTGACATATGCCCTCAGCTTTCCTCTTTCAATCAAGTTCTGAACCTCTTGTTTCAAGGCTATACAATCGTCAGTGGTATGGCCAGTATCATTATGGTACTAGCAGAAAGAGTTGTTACGTTGCTCCCTAGGAGATTGTAGTGCGACCGGTCTTCTATAGTTCACTTCTTCCTTTGTTTTATCATAAATGGTGGCCACGCTTTCTTTTAATTCTACAAACCACTCCGGTTGAACCCAAGGTCCTCTCTTATTTCTGGATTGTTGACTCTGAGCAGGTGCAGCTGGCTGAGATTGAGCTTTAGCCCTGCTATGCCCCTCTCCGGTCTCCTTTTCCCTGTTCCCGGACTGATTTTGATTGGGGTTTGGTGCAACTGGGGCAGACCTCACCTGTCTATGCACCCTAGTTTTCTTTGTTTCATCAACGTTGATCTTCTTTCCAACCTGATTTAGTAAACCTCCCCAAGTCATGGCTTTCTTTCTGGTCACCGAATCAGCCAAATTCCCAGGGTTTAAGCCATGTCTCAAGGATGCTATTGCTACTTGCTCGAAGCAATCAGCCAACCCATTTTTGGTGTTTACAAAACGACTTATGTATTCCTTCAATGATTAGTTTGGTTCTTGAGTATAATGGATTATTGTGTCCCCGTTGCCATTCAACTCTTTACTCCCAACAAACTGCCTTCGAAAGGCTACCCAAAAGGTATCAAAATTCTTGATGCAACCTTGAGGCAGGCTGTTATACCATTTTAAACACTCCCCGTAAAGGATTGGGAGAATGCTCTACAAAGTAACTTATCGTCATCATCAAAATTCATCATGAAATTCTTAAACAGCTCCAAGTGATTGTCCGGATCAGTACTGCCATCATACTTTTCCATTTTAGTGCTATCAAACCTCTTAGGGACGTTTCCGGACATAATCTTGGAAGACAATGGAGATTGTCTCTAATTCCGGCCACGACTGAACACAGTATCCTCATTGGGAGTTGCAAAGATACCTGGTTCATCGTGGAAGGCAAAGGGATCCATCAGCATCCGGTCTACATGCCTCCGGCTGTGAGATGATCCTTTGCCTATATTCTTCTTCAATTTCCCATGTCTATCCCTTTTCCTTGAATACTTTTTGATCAACTTTTTATTCTTTTTGGTTCGGCCCTCATCACTGCTAGAGGACAAGGACTTTTCAACTCCTTCCTCATCCAAGGAGCTACCAGAAGACTCTGAATCTAAGTCAGAACTCTCCACTGGTTTAGACCGGTGAGACTTTTTGGAGCTAGCATGAGTTTTCTTGGTACTCACATGAGTCTTCGAAGGCTCATGCTCTCTAGAGTTGTCGGTATGATGAGCGACTGATGCCTTTGACTTTTCTTTCATGTGCATGTTAGCCTTTTCTGCCCTCAGAGCTTCTATCTCGCCCTTTAATCTATCACGATCCTTGATGGTATACTCATCATTTTCACCCACCACTTCAAGCAAAGCTGGTGGTACTTCCGGGGCGTCCGGATTCATTCGGACTGACTTTTCTTGATGGTTTTGAATGCTCGATTCAGGTACCGTCGTGCTCCCACTGTGGTCGCCAATTTGGTGTGGTTTATCTTCGTTTGAGGGAAATTTTGTAATTTCTGTTTAGAGTTTGTGGAGGTTTGTAAGTATTAAATGTTCGAGTAGAGACTAGAGGGAGAATTAAGCAGCCTGGTTGTATTTAATTTGCATTACCCTCATTTAATGTTGGTGGTTGGGTATTTATACCTTTACATTTGGGCCTTATGGGCTTTCGGGTCATGTTTAATGGACCCGGGTCAAGTTTAAGGACCCACGAGCTCTTAGTAGGTGAGCAGGTAGGTTAGTCAAGAAGTGATTCGGTTTTTTAGTACTTTAGTCCTTGTTCGAACAGTCCAATGGATAAGGTGTTCGAACTGCCCTGTCCGGTTAGATGGTCTTTGTCCAAACTGTCCCTGTCCGAAGAGGTAACAGAATCCGGACTCATCAATCATCACCACCTCAAGTACCTCATCGTAATCCTACTCTCACACCTATTGGTTCCTCGACTTTATCTTCTTGAAAGAATCGCAAAGTAACTCAAACCATATCTTCTCTAAGAAGATCAGAAAAAACTCCATCTCCCATCAACTCTGATCCACCTCGACCATTATGCAAAGAGACTCCTCGGATTCGGTCAAAAGCTCATATTTCCCAAAGTCTTCTTGTTAAAAAGAAAGGGTTCATAGCTATGGGAGATATCGATGCTGAAAATACTTCACAAAATACTGCAACTAACCCTACACCACCATCTCCTCCCCCGAGGGAGATCGTTGAGACCCTCACAAAGTCTCAGCAAACTTCCTCGAATACTCAAAAAGAAAATCCAGCGTCGAACCTGAATCCTCCTTAACTAATAAACGAAGCTTCTGAAGAAGAAGCTGACGCATAAGCAACGATTTCAAATATCGAGCCTAGAGGTAGTGGGGCTTAGAAAAAAGAAAAGAAAAAGAAGGCTCCAGTTGTAATTCCCGAGGATGTTGCTCTCTCAATAAGTATGAATTTAAAACCACTTCTCTGGAATACATCATGGCGCTAAAAAATGTGCCATATATCTAATATAATGAAGCTCAAGGTGGTCATCTAAAAAATAAATGGGGAATGCCAGATAATATAACGCTTCGATTACCAATAGAAGGTGAAACCCCACTTGATTGTAAAGTAGACGAATTGGTGGTCTTTCCTGATATCACCAATCGGGGTCTTCGGTTCTCACTAGATCCAATGATAATAGAGTACTTCGAACTCCTAAACCTCTGCCCTACACAAGCAACACCAAATTTATGGTCCACACTCTTGTCAATAATTATGGCTTATAGAATAAGCCAAACCCCTCTTTCCATTAAAGACTTTATCGCCATAATTGGACTTTTGAAGGGATCGGTACTACCTTTCTGCTATCTGACACTTACTAATGATTTCAAAATTATCGCAATCTGCTCAAAGCTGACAAAATTCTGAAAACAAATATTTGTCTTTATATCTGGAGCTTAAGAGAATGATAAAGAGATATTTGAATAGAACCCTTCAATGCTCAAACTTATTTAGAGAAGTAACACTAAGTTCTCTTATCCTTTCTAGTGATCTTTTATGAATTAAATAAATTTTTACATTTAATGCTACGGTACCCAAGAATTTCGAAGAGGTACAATGGTCGAAAGAAAGATGCACTATCTTTTTTTACCAAGTTGCCCACTTGCACAGAAAAGGAATGGGTCAATGGATTCCACTTAGTTATTCAACTTATAAACTTCATCACTGGTCATCTGTGGAGGATCTCCCTGGGTGCCGCCCTCCCCGAAAATTTAATGGAACCACCTAACGCACAACTTATTGCGAAGGTATTTCTAGCACCTGACAATAAGGTTATCTTACATGTGCGAAACAGATCTGATAGTTATCTTACTTTAAAAAAGAAAGGAAAAATAAGGCAGCTAGTACATCTGGTATTTTAAAAAATATTGGCACCTCGAATACAACTGGTGTGTTAAAAAATGTTAACACCTTGAACATATTTAGTGCATTTAAAGAACATAGCACCCCAAATATATGTAGTGCATTTAGATAACGTAGCACCTCGAATATATGTAGTGCATTAAGAGAACGCAACACCTCGAATATGTGGTTGTTTTGGTGTTTACAATAAGCGTATAACACCTCGAATCAAAACAGTTACTCTTGGTCAACAACTTCAAAGATGATCACTATTTGACTAGCTACCAAGATAATTTAAATACTTTAATTTAAACAACCATTTTCCAAAAATGAATTATATTAATATCCTGGAATATGTACATGACACCTCATTACAACCTCCATGGGCCAACTAGGTAGGAAAGAGTGTGTCGATTATTCAAAAAAGTCTTAAAAAGACAAACTCATTCCTAATATAGTTTTAAATGTTCTATATTCCAATAATTATGAATTATACTCCTTTTCTCATCACAAAGGCAAAACGTACCCGACTTTATTTTCTACACCACCATATAAGGATCCTCCCAATTCGGGGATATCTTTCTAAGTCGTTTTTCCTTTGTATGTACGAATACTTTCCTTAAAACTCTGTTACCTACTTTGAAATTCCTTCTTCTCACCTTCAAATTATATTGACTCCTCATCAAAGTCTGATAATGAGTCATATTTAAATAAGCTCTAACTCTTTTCTCTTCAATCAAATCTAGGCCTCTTCATTTACCTCTTCGTAATATTGAAGTACTCTATAAGAAGGTAAAGTAGACTATGCAGGACTAACAACATCCATACCATACACCAAGACAAAAGGTGTTTCTTGAGTAGCCTCTTTATGAGTTGTACGATAAGCCCACAACACCTCTTGCAAATAGTTGGGCCATTTCCTTGCAGCACTTGTTAAATTTTGCTTCAAACCCTCCAAAATAGATCTATTAGTCACTTCCATATGATCGTTTGCTTGGGGGTGAAAAAGTGTGGAAAAATATTGTATAATTCCCCTCGAGGGGAAAAATGAAGTCATTCTTTTGTTTTTGAATTGATGCCATTATCCATGATGATTTTCTAAGGCACTCCAAAGCGACAACAGATATTATTCACAATGAACTTTACAACATCCTTTCATTTTATACCTGATAATGATTCAGCTTCAGCCCACTTCGAAAAGTAATCAACCGCTACTATAATCATCTCACGCCCTCCAGAATCCATATGCAGTGGTCTTACCCAATCTATTCCCTAACTATAAAAAAGAATAGCTTTGGATATAGAAATAAGCGGTAGTGTCGGTTTGTGAATAGAATTGGGAAAACGTTGACAGGTATCACAACCTCAGACTAAGACCTTAATACCATTCATAATTGAAGTCCAATAATATCATGCCATGAAAACCTAATGCGTCAAAGAATTGAAACTACGATGAGTTGAAACTTCACCATCATGCAACTCGGATAAAATGGCTTGACATTTTTGCTTTCCCAAACAACGCCACAATGGTCTACTTAAATATTGTTTGTATAGCACTTCATCCAATACCACATAACCATGGGCCTTATATCTTAACTTTTTAGCCAGCTGTGGATCTTGAGTTAACATACCTCTTAGTAAAAAATTAAGAATATCAGACCTCCAATCACTTCGAATCATGTTTGGAGTGACAAATACTTTCTCAGCATGTTTACATTGCTCTGTATAAGAAATTGTTGCTGAAGAATCAGCATGTGTGTTGTTTCACCGTCAATATGTTCTACAATCACTTTGTCAAACAAAAGAGTCAAAGTTTGGAGCTCACACAGATATGAAATTAATTGTTCTTTCTTAGCGTCAGATACACCTGTCATGTGATTCACTATTAGCTGTGAATGTGTTTCCAAACAAACTCTTGTTGCTCCACAGATATTTGCCAGCCTTAACCCAGCCAATGATACATCATATTCAGCCTCATTATTCGATGCGTGAAAACCAAATCAAATAGCCTGCTACATTGCCTCCCCGGAAGGAGTAACTAATTGTACCCCTGCACTGCACCTTAATATGCTAGACCCACTATCCGTTCGAACTAACCACATTGAAGTTTCTGGCAAGATCTCTTTATCTGTCTCCTTATCTGATCACCTAAAATGAAATTCAACCATAAAATCAGCTAAAGCTTGAGCTTTAATAGTTGTTCGAAGAGCCAAAATGATGTCGAAATCTCCTAATTCCACTGACCATTTAGTCATTCTACCTGAAATATCTGGTCATTGTAACACATTCTTTAAGGGGAACGAAGTTCGAACCGCAATGGTGTGAGCTTGAAAATAAGGGTGCATTTTCCTAGCAGCCACCACTAAATCCGAAGCGAATTTTTCAAGCCTCAAATTCCTTTTCTCCGATTACAATAAACTTTATTAACATAATAAATTTACTTTGAAACTCCTTTGTCTTCGCATATCAAAACAGTGCTAACAACAAAATCATATACTGCTATATATAAGAACATCTTCTCTTCAATTCGAGGCTTAGACAAAATATATGGTGACAACGAAAGTTCTAAAACTTTGAAAAAACTGATTCACAATCTTGCGTCCACTCAAACTCTTTGGGTCTTCGTAATACTTGGAAAAAAAGGAAAATATTTGTTAGAAAACCTTGAAATAAATAGATTAAGGGCAACTAACCTTCGTGTTAAGACTTTCACTTCTTTTATAGTTTTAGGTGATAGATTGAAACCAACGCCTTCAATTGTTCAGGGTCTGCTTCTATCCCCCTTTTACTAATAATATATCCCAAAACGTTTCCTGATCGGACACCAAAAGTTCATTTATCATGATTCAACTTTAAACGAATGGCTCTCAAATTTAGAAAAGTATCCTCTAAATCTCCGAGTTATTTACCATATATAGAACTCTTAACCAACATATCATCAATATAAACTTCCATATCCCTTTCGATCTGAGGAGCAAAAACCTTATTCACCAACCTTTAGTATGTTGCTCCAACATTCTTCAACATAAATGAGATGACCCTATAAGAATGTAGTTCTGATCTCTTGGATCCATTTGAATCTGATTATACCCTGCAAATGCATCCATAAAAGAAATAATTTTATTCCCTGAAGTAGAATCAACCAACTGATTTATTCGAGGGACGGGGAATTGATCTTTAAGGCATTCTCGACTCAAATCTGTGAAGTCAACACACATTTTCCACTTTTCGTTCTTCTTTTTTATTTACTTGGTTTGCAGTCCATAAAGGATATTGTGCCTCCCTAATATGTCAAACCCTGGAGAGACGATCCACCTCTTGAACAATAGCCTCTAACTATTCCACAAAAAAAGATCGACTCTTTGGAATAATAGGTTTTATCCTTAGATTTATAGCTAGGTTATCATATATTATCTCAGATGGAACTCCTATCACATTCTCTGTTTTTCAAGCGCAAATATCCAAGATATCAAACAAAAATTGTAACAACTGACCACGCAAGGTAGAAGACGACAATGTTCATATTTGTAAAGCCTTCCCCTTAGATAAAATATGATCTTTAATAGCCTCATTCACTATTAAAGAACCGGGGTTTACCTCATATCATCTACTCTCTCTTCAGCTGAGGTCAACCCCTTTGGTTGCTATTCAGCTATCAAATCCTCAAAATTAGAACCTCGAACCTTAAATATTGTCGCATAACATTCCTTTGCCACTTTTTGGTCACTTCGAACCACACTAACTCGATCCCTCACGATGTACTTGAAACATTGATGAAAAATTGACACAACATCATGCATTCTTGAGAGCCAAGATCTACCAAAAATACCATTCTAACTAGTTGGACATTCAACCACCATAAACAAAACTTGAAATTTCTTTTGAAACGGGCCTTTACCCAATCACACCTCACTTTCGAATTCTCCAATTACCTGAGCTGTTACTCATGTAAATCGAATTATAGTACGATCATATTGACAAATTCAAGGTGTATTACACATTCTATCATATGTAGATCTGAATAACACATTTTCCAGAACTCTTTGTATCAATCAGAACATGTTAAATTTCAACTCCAAAATATTTCTTCACGTATAACCACTGCATCCTCATGAAGACCAACTATTCCCCTCCATTCATCCTTATCGGACAAAATAAAAAGAGTATTATGCTTGCCATATAAATGAGTAGACATTTTACCATCTTTTTAAGTTGCTAAACTAATAATGTGCCTTTTCCTGGAACTATTGGTATTACCAGATATAGAAGTTCCCCCAAAAATGGCTAAGATTTAAAATATTCACATAAGCTTCAGACTTGTCCCTGTTCTACTGCATCATCTACAGCCATCAAAATTAACCGACATGGATTAGTATCTAAATATTTAGATGCACCATCAAAATCATCATATTTGGAATCTAAAATCATCAATGAACTTTCATCATTTGAATTCGGGTTAGCAACTTGTTGTGCCGATGTGCTAGGAATTTTTGATCTACTACTTTGCCCTTTAACAAAAGCAACCAACTTGTCATTTGTCTATCAACACATGTATCTCCTTTTTTAAAGCTATAAAATCTGTAGTATCATGCCCAATATCATTATGATACTTACATAACCTATTGTTGCGCTCTTCTCTTGGTCTGTTTATTGGAGATGGCTTTTTAAAACTTACATAACCTTTGGATTTTTTTATAAATCGCAACAACATTTTCTGTTAAATCAGCATAATACTCTGGTAATATCCACTGATTTGGCATTGGTTTTTGAAACTAATAACATGTTGCTTGAGTTGGATACCCTCATGTTCAATAAGGAAAATTGTTGGTATTCCTTGGATGAGGTGGCTGATAATTCAAAAAGTGTCCTTGATTATTTGATACCTTCCCTGAATTATTTTGACTAAGTCCAACCACTTCTTGAACCCTAGTTGATTCATCCACTTTAATTTCGTCCTCGACTTGAGCCAACAGTGCTCCAAAAGTCAATGCTCTCATTTTTATTGGTTCCATTGCTAAATCACCTTATATCAAACCTTATCGAAATACAACAATAGCCACCACCTCTTCACAATTATCCAATCCTACTTTTGTTAACACAAAATGCTTCGTATATTCCTTCAATTTATCTCCTACTGTCTGCTTACACTGTATTATAGTGTCGCATATTCTCGCATATTTTTGCTTCCTACAAACTGACGTCGGAAAGCTGTATAGAAATTTCTAAAGTTGGTAATAGATCCCCTCAGAATCTTATTATACAACTTCAATGTTATGCCCTTGGATGTCTAAGAAGAGGTTCTGCACACCAGTCTGTCATCGTATAGTTCTTAAATTGTTCGATGTGTCAAGATCTTGCATCATGTCGAATTTCTCGACCTTAGAAATGTCAAAACGCTTCGGAAGAGTAATAGACTTTATCGGGTAAAAAAACACCATTGGTCTCTCATGTTTTTCAATCGTAACAAGTTAGTCCTTTTCCTTCGTCGGTGTAATAAACCAGTCACTTGTCTTTCAAAAAAACGGAACAAATTAGTCATTATTGACTTCAGCCCATATTTTCTACCATAAATGTTCTTTGACCAGCCACATTAGCGTCCCACGTGGATCGCTGATGTGGCAACTGTAAAAAAATAAAATTATATTTTAATTTTACCTTAATCTATTAACCTATATTATAACCCTAATCCGGTCCAAACAACAAAATAACCCAATAACCCACCGGTCATAATTTCTAACCCGAAATCAAATACCTATTTCAATTAAAAACAATATAATACTTTTAATAAATTAAAATAGCTCATTATCAAGCCCAAGGTATTATATGTATTGTGTTGATATATAAACCGTCCAAGTATTTTAGTTTTAATGAATGTGGGATAAGAGCGGCACTTTCAAATAGATGCTCATTGTACAGGAAATTGTGTTTGATCAAACTTTCAAGCCACTCGTGTCTGGTTGATACATACTATAGCAAGATTGAACTTTTTGTGATGTAAAAAGCATGTGGAGTTACGAAAATATATTAAGGGTGGGTCCTGATTCACCCAGCGGGTGAAAATTATTTTTTTAAAATTGGAGTTTTCACCCGCCGGATGAATATTTGTCACCCGGCGGGTGAAAACTATAATTTAAATTAAATAGTTTTCACCCGCCGGGGGAAAATTGACCAACCGACGGGTAAGACCTGTTATGTATATTTTCTTAATGTTTTTTTAATGTTTTTCTAACTTGTATATTTTCTTAATGTTTTTGCAGACAACACGAGGCACCTCGCTTAACCAAGGAGAAGGCGGCCAAGGCGGCAAGAAAGGGTGAAGGTAGTAGCCGACGGCCGGTGGTCGCCGCTAGGCCGGAACGTGGGGATCGGACAGAGCGTGTTCGCCCCGACCGCGAGGTGCGCGAGGACCCGACGGAACGATCGTTGCGGCATCGGTAATTCGATGCCACGAGGGAGGGGCCCCGTCGACGATCTTCTCCTCCACGAGAGGTGCTCCCCATCCAAGGGCGGCGTGCCCTAGTGGACGAGGAGGAGGAGGATACGGAGGTCCCATTGCTACCACTTCGAAGAGAGGTCCGTGCCGAAGGGCCTCCAACCGATGCAGAGAGATGGAAAAATCTTTTTCTATCCCAAAATAACGTTCTTCTCTTCCCCGACTATGCGCAGCATGAGGCGTACTACGCCTTCAAAAACGATGTAAGTTATCTAATTTATTATTTTTTGATTAGTTAAATTTTTTTTTAACATTGTATATATTTTTGAATTTTTTTACATGCGCGCTCGGGCATCACGGTGCAGTCGAAATACGGTTTGCTTGGTCAGTGGGACCTTAGCAAACAACTCGGGGTTAGGGCTTACCTCGAGGAGACACCATTTTGGGCGTTGATGCGGCATCTATCGAGGTTCAACAACCACGTCCAGTTGGCGGAGGTGTTCGGTGAGAGGTGGCACTAGGAGACCAACACGTTCCAGTTCTCCTTTGGGGAGATGACGCTGACACTGGACGACGTGTACGTTATTACGGGCCTCCCGGTTAAGGGGAGAATTATTGACCTCTATAGGCCGGATCCGCTAGAGGCGACGTACGCACGGTATGCGGAGCTGTTGGGAGTTTCGGCTGCTGATGTGCAGCAGGAAATGGAGGCGCATGACGGGAGCGGATTCGGCCTCCGATGGCTTAGGACCACATTCTCAGGGGATGAAGAAGGCAGTAGCTAGGGCATATATATTTTTCTTCCTCGGGTGTACTATCTTCACCAACACGAGCCAGAAGAACATCCAGTGCGATTTTCTCCACCACCTCGAGGACTTAGAGAAGGTTGGTGAGTACGCATGGGCGACTTGTGCATTGGTGTGGTTGTACAAGAGTTTGGGAGGCATTTCGAAGCACTCCTTGAAGACCTTGGTCGGCTTCTCGGCCTTGTTCGAGTGTTGGGTCTATGACCACTTCCCCGTCTTCCGCGCGCCAGTGAACAGTGGTTATAGCCCAACGGATCCGAAGATGCTGGCGTGGTTGCCCAAAAAGATCCTGGTACCATTAGCTCGGGGGAAGCCGTACTACCGTGACATCCTCGCGGCTCAATGAGAAAGGGATGTAAGTTATCTTCTTTACGTTTGGTAATATACATCTACTCTATATAAAATGTTTGACAAGTAAATGATTTTTTTGTAGGTTATTTTCCGACCTTACGAGGATGTCCGTGAGGTATGGCCGGAGCAGTCAATAGGGTTGTACTGAAACCCTATTCGCCTAATGATGGTGAGCGAGGCATATCACCCCGACCGAGTGATGCGCCAGTTCGGTTGGATCCAAGAAAAGCCGCTCGACCCCCTCGTTGCTAGAACCGGTGTTGGTAGAGGAGACCATCTTCGGTATGCGGTTCAGGTTAGGCATTGGACGAACTGGAGGGAGCACCTATACGTGATCGATAGGTACTCGAGGCCCTTGGAAGGGAGTACTCACACCGCATCCCCCCAGTACAAGGCGTACGTTAAGAAGTACGGGTGGTTTAATATCACACATCGGATTCTAACGGAGGCTTCGGCGATCGATGTCGTGAACACGATCAATCGTATTCGGCCGTTAGACGACTTGACTGACGAGATAGTGTCTTTTGGGAGGAAGGTTATGGAGCTTACCGGACCATGGCTTCTGATCATTATGATTGGTTTTTTGATCTGCATGTTATTCTAGTTGTGAAAATTACCTCTGTTTTAAATTGTCGACATTTGGTTTAGCTTTGTTATTTATAAACCGTAACTTTGTTGTTGTATTTTAGTTTCAAGTTATCCCATATGTTGTTTGTTTAATTTAAGTTTGTTCTTGTTGTTTAATTTAAGTTTGTTCTTGTTGTTTAATTTAAGTTATCTAATTCAATATGCTCACTCACACTCTAGTCTTAAAGAAGTAGAACATGTTATAGTTTCAACCAAAATAAGTTCCAAACTAAGTTCCCATAAAAAAACATAGTGCTAGTACCCCTTATTTTTTTTAAAAATAACCCCTTCCCCGCCGGGTCAGCAATTTTCGACCGCCGGTTGAATACTTCCCCGGAGGTTGAAAATTGCTCCACCGCCGGGGGAATTGTCAACCGGCGGGTGTAGTCCCTCACCCCGCCGGTTGATATCGAGTGGAAATTCAGTTTTTTCCACTCGATCACCCCGTCGGTTGACAAATATTCTACCGCCGGGGATATTGTCAACCGGCGGTTGAAAATTCATTGACCGGCGGGGAACCCTACCACATCTCATCCTCATAGTTTTTTGAGGATGGGCCACCTCCCCCGCCGGGATGAAAATTCAGCACCGGCGGGGATGTTTCCTCCCCGCCGGGGAAGTTGTCACCCGCCGGTCGAAAATATCTGAACCGGCGGGGTCGGTCATCATTTTTTTTTCTACCTTTCTGTAGTAGCTGGCTTGGTGAACCGGCTGGTGACAGGTCATGGACCGGCGGGAACCTAAGACAATTATTGCACCCGCCAAAAAATAATTCGCGCCATATGACTCTCCCGCCAAATGAAACTCCCGCCAATAATATACTTCCATTATAAATATACAAGTGTTAACGAGCAACATGGCATCCATCAAACACTTAGAAACAAATGGAGTTTACCGCTAATGAAGACTACTATATGCTTGTAGCAGTCAAGGATCCCCGGGCCGAGTTGGGTGAAGATAGGAGTGATACATTTTTTGAAAGGGTTTTGTGTCATATGTATTACAACTACGGTTATTTAGAAACTGGAGGTGTCGTTGTGCGCAGCCGTGACGAAATCAAGGCACGATACCTTTTTGTCCAGCCCCTCACGAAGTTGTTGTTCATGCCGCGAAAAATAAAAGAGGAGGCGGTAAAAGTCTGGGACATGACCGTCTGCGACTATATCACTAGGGATATGGTAGCATATGTGGAGGATATGGTTATGGCAAGGGAGGATGGCGACGATGTTTTACACAGCTTGCGTTACGACTACTAATAGTGCAATCTGTCGTATTCGAACGTGTTTTTATTATTTATGTTGCGTAATGTTGTTGTAGCTTGTTATGTTTTTATTATATGTGTTAAGTTGTTTATGTAATGTTAAGTTGTTATGTTTGGGTTTCTAGTTGTTGTTCAATGTTACTGTATTTTACGCCCCTCTTCTATGTGAGTGTTACCAAGTTTGATTGATGCTTTAATCAGATATTGATCTTCTAACTCGTTCCAGAGACACATTATTTTAGGGTTTATCTTGTTGTGTGGGCAGGACATTTATTTTATAGATATTAAACTCCCGCCAAATACTTTGCCACATAAACTCCCGCCAAAATAAGTCCCGCCGTTTTTAATTTCCCGCCAAATTCAAACACCTACCAAATGATACTCCCGCCAATAAACAAATAATAAGTGGGGAAAACAACACCATTTCCCGCTCACTATTTTTATGATTGAGCCACATGCATGAACTCTCTAAATACTGTAACCCGACTATGAAACTAAACACTTAAGTTAAAACAATGGATAATTCCGGCTGGAATGTGTACGAAGATGCAAGCCTACTATGCGCATTTGACTTCGTCAAAGCTACGATGCAAGAGGAGTTTCCTGGTTTCGTCGATGCGGTTCTGTGCATAATGTTCTTCAACCACGGTAGGGAGGCATCGTGTGCAGGATGTTTAATGCCCCGACCACGTGCTCGCGAAGAAGTCGCCGATATGTTAGCTTATCTAAAACAGTGACTATACATATCGAGTCACTTCCTTGGGAAGACCGAACCAAAGTCCGAAAGGTATTCGACATGGGATTGCAGAGTACAATTACGCAGGAGATGGTGTCGGAAGCGATAGAGCGGGTGGAGAACGAAATAGCCGATGCAATAGCCAGCGCCGTTGAAACGTACTCAACTCCCGAGGGAAGTAGTGACTCTGATGGATTCGGGATGAACTATCCGACCCCGTAAAACTGAACATGCAATGCTAACTCGGAGTTAGCTTATCTATCATTTGGTTTACGTTATGTGCTTATGTATTTCTAATTATGCAATGCTTTAAATTAAAGTGTGATGTTTTAATGCAATGTTTTCAATGTTTTAATGCAATCATCATATTAAGAAGCTTAAGTGTTATTATTTTCAGCATAAAAAACATCCAAACATAAAAACCATAAAAGCATAAAAACCATCCAGGGTTTACATTCGTTACAATCGTCTAGTCATCAGTCATCAAGCAAAAGCGGATAAATAGGTTACTTCGGGGTAATTATTTTTAAGCTCTTTGTATTTCTTGCAACGAGATGCAATCGGCAATGCCCAACCTTCAGCTTCTGGTGAACGCAACTTTAAGCAACAAGGATGTATCCTAGCACATGGGGCCTCCGCCTTAATCCCAAGCTACAAAACGAAAACACGATAAAATAAATTTCTTGATATTAAAATTACCATTAACGTACCCCTTGTATGAATACTTACGTTCACGAAATGGTTGGAGTTGGCCCAACCCAATCCGATTTCCAACTGGTTTGGCATCTGAGGAGGTGCACCTCTTAGCGGAAGAAAAGTGAAGCCGACATCCATATTTCGGAATACCCCAATAAAATGGAGTATGCAGTTAAACGCAGATGCAATTGCCACTCCCATCTCGGGCATGGACATCCAATGGTCCTTAGTTCCCACATCGCTAGAACATTTCACACGCTCCGCAACATCAATCAAATCCTCCATGCTAGTAAAAAGCTTTACGTAGACCGATGCGTAATCCATAAGATCGTTGTAAAGGGCATCCCTTATCAACCTCCACCCATCTTGTTGCCCGTTCAAGGCGTACGCTATTGAGCGGTACCCGCAATGACCATCGGATTTAACATCGCTAATGGACTCTACGAAAGGCCTAAAATATATGGGGAATTGGTTCATGTATCCTTTGGGATCTACAAAACTTGCCTTCACCGGTATTGTAGAGCTTGACCTACAACCCACCGTTCCACTACTAAGCATTGTCTCACTTGCTTGCGTTAGAATAGCGCTACCTTTCGTACGAGCGGGGGTGGTCCCCGAACCACGTTTAGGCTCCTTCTTTTTTTCCCTTTACTTGAGGTTGTGGTTGGAAGTTTGAAGTCTCCAAGTAAGGATGGCGTACTAGCATTTTCTGATTGAAGCACATGTTCGTGCCAACTTTGGTCGCGTTTAGTGGATGTATCATCAACGACAATAGATAACTTACGTTTGTTAGGTGGACGACCGCGCGCTTTTTGCTTAACCAATGGCTCCAAAATGTTAGTTGTTTCGGGATGGACGAAGGCAAACCATTGTTTATAAACGTGCTCTATCCGTGCTTCGTCATTGGACGCCATGACATCGCATACTAGTTTGTCAAGCTTGGCTTTAAGTTGCTCATTCGTCGAGAGTTTGGTACGAACTAGGATGTCTAACCTCTTCCAATGTTCATGAAACAACTCAAGCGGCACCTTTATCCCTTTCGCAACGAACTCATAGATTTCGTGGGCGCAAGGCATGCCGTGCGTAGTTCGTATGGCACAACCGCAAGGCATATCCGGTGCGATTGTCATGTTCCGGGCACATTCGACTTCGTCGGCCAAAATTTCCATTGCATGGTGGGAGATGTTGTTTTTTAGTTGACCGTACACAATGTTTGTGAATTTATGTAGGGCCAACAACCGGCTCTTTTCAAAGGAAGCCTTGATGTCCCCGTGTTGCAATTCGATCAAAGTATGCAACTTCAACCAAAAAGATTCAAAGTTACCTTTGCTCGTACCGATGAAACGCTTGAGGCTCGAATGAGCGCTCTCCACGCGGTTTGTGGTTTGGTTACCAAAATGCATCCACTTGTTAGTTCTCCACGTGACAAACTTGTCACCGTACGGCCCTACCCAACTTTCGGTATACTCAATCGCTTCCGGATACTCTTTGAAGTCGCGGTGCAATTCCGACCGGTAGTTCTCGTACGCTAACTCCGTTTCCGCCAACATCATTCCGTTCCAAACTTTCAAAAAGGCGTTGGACACTATCTTCTCCTTTATGATCTTTTTTGTTTTTGTTAGGACGTCCATGTTGATGTGCCATCGACACAACATGTGCGTTGCATTGGGGAACACTTCCTCCACCGCATTCACAAGCGCCAAGTCTCTATCCGTCAAAACAATGGATGGTAATTCGATGGAGTGAGTTACCATCAACGAATGTAAGCATCCTAACACCCACTTGTAGGCCTCGATTTTTTCACTCGACATAAAAGCAAATCCAATGTAGAATGTTTTCCCTGTACAAGTCGCACCCACGACCTCGTACAATGGCATCCCGTATTTGATCACCTTGTACGTGTTATCCATTAAAATGACGTTCGGAAATGTCCGTAACAAATCCAAACTAACCGGGTGCGCAAAAAAAAGCTCGCCTATGATATCGCTTCCGTCTTCGGACTTTCTATGGAATTCGTAGTAGTTTAGTCGCTTTAGTTCACCCAGTAAGTATTGGAATTGCGACCGACCGCCTTTCTCGAGCTTCCGGTGTTTTAGTATTGCGTTGTACACGGTGCGGATTGTAGAATAATTCTTAGGGTTCAATTTCTTCACTCCACCAAGAATATCACGAGGACGGGATCCCATTTTCGTCGAACTAACCACGAAATCCATCTCTGTTTTTTGAAAGCGTCCCACGTAGGAATGACCTTCATTGTAGGATGTAGTATTGTGATTGTGAACGCCGCACACAACCTCTATTCCCCACAAATCAGCACCCATCGTCTTTCCTTTAAGGGCGAACGGGCATCCGCATCTTTTCGTTCTGGTAGACTTCCTCTTTAGATCCTTGAGGTCTACCAGTTTTGTGTAAACTCCAGATATTTCGCACACAAACTCTACTCTCGGAGTTTTACGATCGTGTCTATCGCATCGGCGTCAAATAATCACAAACCCGTTATCTGATGCGGTTTCCTTAACCCATTCAATAAGGTCTGCCCGGGAGTAGTACTGGATTTGGTGTTGAACAACTCGCTATAATCGATGGAGCAAGGCGCCGGTATTTCCTCCTCCTCCGCCTTCGCCATGCACGAACTAGTCAAATAATCCTTTGACTCATCCTTTAACCCTCCATCTCCGCTCTTCAACTCTTCACCCTATGCATGTTAAAAAAGAAGCATTAAATACGACCATAGATAAAATAAGCCAAAACCCCAACCCAACGGTTAGAAAATTCACACAATGAAGGTTCGTTCCCCGCCGGTTCTATATGGTTCCAACCGGCGGGGACATTGTCAACCGGCGGTTGAAAATTCCCAAACCGGCGGGGATGTTGTCAACCGCCGGTTGACAATTCCCCACCCGTTGGGGTTCAGGGCCTAAATCAAACTCCATTGGAGTTTAAACACAGGGGTTGACCCCGGCGGGTTCGTATACCCACCCCGGCGGTGCAAATACTGTACCCCTGCGGGGACTATACACAACTTCAATCTTACATTATGGACAAAAAAAAGGAGGTCGCCCCGCCGGTATACAGGGTCACAACCCCGCCGGGTAAGGGTGCCCCACCCGGCGGGTGGGACTCGACGAACCCGCCGGTTGGACACGGCGTGCCCCGGCGGGGAACCTTCATCTTTTTAATATGAATGTTCTTACTCCCCGCCGGTTTGGAGGGTTGAAACCGGCGGGGTAGTTCGGGTTCTACCTTTCTAAATGTAGAAGGTCTACCAAAATAGAAAATTTTATAAAAAAATTGGTTAGAACAACTACCATATTTGGAGTCCCATGCTCCTCAGCAAGCTTCTCACATTCAGAGTCCATCCTTCGATTATTCCGAATTTATAAAAAAAAGTAATGATTTTTGGAGGTTGAAGTGTTTATTTGTGAGTTTTTGAAGTTTTTGAAATTTTAGGAGTTTTTGAATTTTTGGGAGTTTTTGAAATTTTTGTTAAGACTAGAGTATAAGAGGGTTGTTTGGAGGAGAAATTTTGTGTTCTTCCACATTTGGCTAACCATACCCACATTCCACTACAAGACAAAAATAAAGATTCTTGGTCAAAGGGTAAAACCGTCTTTGACTATTGAATTAAAAAGATTCTGGGTGAAAAGGTAAAACCGTCTTTGACTATTGAATTAAAAAAATTCTCTAAATTTTGGGAATACTTAACATTTTTTGGACCCTAATTCAGCCATACCCATATATTAATGTTCAGAATTCATGGACAAAATTAAATAACTTAGAAAAAACTTTATATTAATTTTTTTTAATGTAATAACTATATTAACTATACGCCAATCAAAGACGCGGTCAGCTAACATTTCCTTTCTCACTTCTTTCCCTGGTGACCCTAATCTATAGCAAACAAAACCCAAAATGTAAGCAATAACTTACAGACAAGAAAGAAACAGACATGATCAAAGATTTCGTTTCTTTTTTCCTGTGTTTCAACAAAAACAACAAAAAAAATCTTCACTTTTACTCCTTCGAGTTTCAAGTTTCAGCCATCAGCCATCGAAAATTACTAACGCACAGGAAAATGCTATACTTGTTCGAACAAGGGTGGAGACAAGTCCATTATCTTCACTTGTTGTATTATCTTCCCCTCTTCCATTATCTTCATCTCCATCAACACCAACTTATGTAATAGAGAGTTCATCTCCAGAGTTATTTGTTGGTGTCTCTGTTTTCGAAACAGAGGAGTTAGAAAGTCTTCACCATGCACCCGACAGGTTAAGGGCTCGAATGAAGGAGATGATTCGCCTCATGTATGTTATTCTTTTTATATTAACCGAAAAAGTTCAATCTTGCAATAGTATGTATCAACCAGATACAGGTGGCTTGAAAGTTTGATCAAACACCATTTCATGTATCAAAGGACAGCTATTTGAAAGTGTGGCTCCTATCCCACATCGATCTAAGATGTTTGGGCGGTATATATATCAACCTAGTAGATATAATAAAAGCATAGGTTTAATAATGGCCAGTTGTAATTCATTAGAATTAGTATAAATTTCTTTTATTGATTAGATAGAAATTATGGTGGTTGGGTTATTGAGTTATTTTTTTGTTCGGGCGGCTAACGGTTAGAATATAGGTTAATAGATTAATGTAATATTAATATATAATTTTATAATTTTTTATTCTTACCAAATCAACGATCCATATGGGACGCTGATGTGGTTGGTCAAAGGGGCATTTATGGCAGAAAATATAGGCTGGGGTTAATAAGGACTAATTTGTTCTGCTTTTTGAAACATATGTGACCGGTTTTTTACACCGACAAAGAAAAATGACTAACTTGTTACAAGTGGAAAACAGGAGGGTCCAATGGTGTTTTTTACCTGACCTTATCTCAAGTGTTAAACGTGAATTTCTCCAGTCTACTCCTTGTACATACTAGTCATCTCCTCATGTTCCCATAACAGCATACAAATTCTGATCAACCACTCATGTGTATTGGTTAGATGTATTTCATTCACACCATTTAGTTTCCCTCAAACAATAAGGCATATTTTCTCTTTTTGGTTTATATTATTTACACGATTTTCGAGGCCGACCTCTTTCTTGTTTCGAAGATCCCCGATACCTCTTTTGGTTAGATGATCCTTCCTCATTTTTTGAACTATCAAATTTGTTATCACTAGATGTAATTGATGAGTCAATAATTGTCAAAAGAGTATATTTGGGATCTTGTGTCAGATGTGACTAGAGAGAGAAAGTGAAGAGAGAGAAAACGGGATTTGTCCACACTAATATTCAATACCCTTTTTAGGCAAGTGGGTCACCCTTTTATACTAAAATAAGGTGGACCCATTTAATCTATTAGTGGGCCGTTCATCACATACCAATGAGGCCCCTTTACTATTACATTTTTGTAAATTGGTCCTTGAAGGACTTCAAATACCCGATTAATCCCATCAACTACCATTTATTGCGTTTTTACCCCTATCGCTTGGATCGGCGAATTCCGCCCTCATCAGTAGCCCCCCAGTCTTCGGGAACTTTTAGGAGCGGAGACTTACGAAAGAGCTATCGCCGATCGTCCGACCTCATTCCTGGTCCAGGCCTTGTTAGTTGTGATTTCCTGATGCTCGGGGCCACCTCCTCGGACGCCTTCCCGCGCCTTTCCATTTTGCTGGGCTTTTAATTTCTGGCCTGTCAAGGCGGCCCATTATCTTCTCACCGGCCGTGGTAGCGGCGGCCCAAATCGACGCTACACTTGTGGCGAATTGTTTACGTCATCCCTCGTCAATCGGGGGTCGGCACGTGTCATTAGCCAAGGGGTCACTTCTCTGTCAGACTAGGCTCCTAGGGAGACTCTTCGCCTTCCCGCTGTGTTTTCGTCGATTGGTATCCCCCGATCTTTCAACCCTTCCTATAAATACCCCAAGATCCTTTAGTGTCTCTCAGAGGCATTTTAGAGAGAGAAAACGATGTCCGAACATTTCTATAGAGAGAAAGAGCTCGCCCGACCTTTCCTTGCTCTGGTTCTTGTTGTATGAAACCCGGACGTTCACAGAAAAAACCAACCAAGAAAAAGAGATCTGAGTGGAGTTTTGAACAGTGGTCTAGTATTGGTGATAGAGCAGAGGAGTACCGACGCGCTGGTCTGATCTGGGGGTCCAACTCCAAACCTTTTGTTCCCGCTCCGCTTCCTCACGACCCCGTTCTTGCCACCCCAATTCCCGCAGAGTCTTTCCTAGTGCCCGATCTTCCGGTTTCTCCTATTTCCGAGGGTAACCTATCCCCAGAACCCATTATCCTTTCTTCTAGCGACAGTTCCCATTTTTCCGCAGTCGGGCCAAAGAATCCGACCCTACCGTCCGTCGGCTTACCCTCTTCCCGTTGTGCTCGTAAGTCTACTTTCTTGATAATGGGGGAAGACGATCTACCCAAGCGTTCAGCAGGAGGTAATAGTCCCGAAATGGTTCAGCTTACACCCTCGATTAGGGGGATTCGGACCGGTATTAACACTGCGGTCACTTTTTTAGGTTTGCCCAAAATGTGGCTGACACCCGAGCAGGCGGAGGAGGCCCATAGAAACATGGCTCGCGATGCTGCCGAAGCTTCTTCTTCCCGGGTCCGGCCATCGGAAACAGATGCCGCTACTGCCCGCAGCTCTGGTCAAGTTCCGACCCAAGAAGCTGGAGAGTCGGAAATCGGTGTTGCTCCCGCGGGAGTTTGTATTGCCGCAGCTGGCCACGCGGCTAATAACCAGGATGATCCCTTGCCCGAGGCGGTTGAAGCTGCTATTTCGACCAAGTACTTCAGCTGGCTTCTGACCAGGGACGTGGTTTCTCTCTTCGAAGGGAAGTACCTCTACTTCCCCGAGTCCGATCATGGTGAAATGCTGACCCGCTGGGGGATCCCTGAGTGTGTCACCGTTCGATTCCCGACCCCGGGAGAGACACCTGTTCACGTCAGACCCCGAGAGATTGTGGTGTTCACCGAATTATTCAACTGGGGTTTGCGCTTCCCCTTGGACCCTGAGATTGCGCTCTATTTCCGCACTCTTCAGATCTGCTCATCGCAGCTGACGCCCAACGCGTGGTACACCCTGATGTCCTGCATCATGGCCTCCCGCCTTTCCGGTCGAGTTATGCCGATGGAGGAGTATATCGCCATGTCGGGTCTGTCGAAATCCCCGAAGTCACCATTCTTCTATTCCTCTCTTGGCAATAAGTGGAAAATTGTCAATGACTTTTTAGAGGGGGACAAGGGGTGGAAACACCGGTTTGTATTCTTGAGCGGGTGCTGGGAGAACGGGCTTCCATATACCAAGGAGAACCCGAGGCAACTGCTGCGGACCTGGGTCCATGATGGTACTGCCTTTTCCTATCTTTTTTTTTTTTTTTTTTTTACCTTGTGTTCCGATCCTTTGTGTAGTGTCAAAGGACTGGCTGCAGGGGGTGAAGAAGGACCATTCGAAAGCCGCGGAGGACACTTTCGAGGTGCTGAAAAACTACGCCCGCAGGAATTGGGGTCGGGGCATGCACCGCACTTTCATGGACAAGAATCTGTTCATGAGCAACCTCTGGCGGTGCTCATCCGAGGCGCTAACTATTGAACAGCTGCGGGAACCTCCAAGCCTCGACGAGGTGTTTGCCCGAACCGGTCGTCCTGGGTACATACTGTACTTGCCCAAACGCAATAAGGCGCCCAGCAAGCGTCCCAAGTAAGAGGAGGACGGGAAGGAACCGGAGGTCGGACCCGAGGCAGAAAGCGATCCGATCAGGGCGGTGGTGCCGGTGGCAGATCGATCGGAGGCGAGTCAGAAACCGGCCGTAGTGCCGAAGAGGAAGAACCGTGCGGAGACGGGAGGGTCCAAGCTAAAGAAAGCCAAAGCTGTGGTAGAGGATCTGGCAGCAATTAGCGCGGATGTGGTCGCTGCAGGGCCTAACTTCTTGGATCAGGTTGGCGACCGTCCTGCTATGGAGGACGTTGTCTTAGTTCCGGATGACACCGAGCCCCCCGAGGCTGCAAACCCCGATGCTTCGTCATCCAGTGGCCCCAAACTCCCGGTGCTAACAATGCTTGGAAGCCCGCACTCTTTCCCTCTACGGAAAACTGATGGGCTGGCGTTGTCGCTATACAACTTGCTGGTGCCAGCAGCCTTGAAAGAACGTCGGGCGAAGGAGCTTGGTAAGAAGTTATCCTTAGCGGAAACAAAGATTGCCAATCTTGCCGCTCAGGTGAAGACGGCTGAAGAGGCCCAGGTGTTAGCGGAAGGTGGGGCCGTTGAAGCCGAAAAACTGGCCACCGAAGCGAAAACGGCCGCGGAGACGGCAAAACAGGCAATGGAGACAGCGCAGAAGGCCGCGGAGGACGCGGTGGGTGTGTCAGAGGCTGCGAGGAAAGCCGCGGAAGACCGTGCCTCAGCTTTGGCGTTGGAGGTTCAAAAGTTGAAATCCTCAAACGTTGCCTACATCAATCGATGTAGGCAATGGTCGGACAAGGAAACCGCCGATGCCAAAGCCGCATATGTTCTGTCACTCCATAATCGTTACCCGGACCTTCGCCTGGGATCGCTGTGGCTTGATGTACCGGAAAAAGACAGGCCCGACGGAGTTGAATGTGAGGAGTCCGATGATGCGGACGATGATGAAAATGATGATGAGGACGAAGATGGGGAGCAGTGATTCCGTTCCCCTTTTGTCTGTTTTGCAAAGATTTTTTGTTAATCTTCGGGGGCCGTGGAGCCCTCTGTATTTTGTGTTGTACCGCGACTTTTTGTTTTGTTCTTTGGGGGTCACGGGGCCCCCTGTAATTATATGACGCTTTGTTTTGCTGAATGTATTGTTTCACAGACCATAAATTTTTATGTTTGGTAGGTTGATTTGTTACCGAAAGTTGTGCCCGAGGATCGGGAAAATCATAAAGGTGGATCGGTAATACCGAAAGATCCTTTGAAGGTTCTGTAGATCGACTTTCTATCGAAAGTTTGTCCAGAGGGTCTGGAAAACCAAAACGTAGATCGGGAAACCCGAAAAAACCCCTTGAGGGTTCCGTAGATCGATTTATTATCGAAAATTTTCCCAAAAGGTCGGGAAAACCAAAATGTAGATCGGTAAAACCGAAAAATCCCTTTAGGGTTCTGTAGATCGATTTACTATCGAAAATTTTCCCAAAAGGTCGGGAAAACCAAAATGTAGATCGGTAAAACCGAAAAATCCCTTTAGGGTTCTGTAGATCGATTTACTATCGAAAATTTTCCCAAAAGGTCGGGAAAACCAAAATGTAGATCGGTAAAACCGAAAAATCCCTTTAGGGTTCTGTAATAAACTTATATTAATGGAAATGGACGACGTCCAGCTCGTCAGCCGTCCGAAGTCGCAATGATTTAATATTATGAAGGCAAGATTTTTTTAATTATCAAAAACGCGGGTCGGGTTTTGACTGATGCCTCGTTAAAACCTCCTCGTGCCACCGAGGTAGGAAAGAGTGCATCCCCGACCATTACAAACTGGAATCAAACAGGACATAATGTGAAATACATCGTAAATTACAAACTATTCGAAATATACCTTCAAGTGCTCAATATTCCATGGTAGCCTTAGGAGGTGTCCGAGCCGGTTCTGTAGGCGGTACGTCCCGCTCCTGACTTTCTCGACTATTTCATAGGGTCCCTCCCAATTTGGCGCTAACTTTCCGAGGCTCTTGTCCTTTGTGTGGAGGAAAACGCGTCGTAAAACCTTATCACCGACCTTGAACTCCCGACGTCGGACTTTGGCTGCGTATCGGCTTCTCATTAACGTCTGGTAATGTAAAGAGTTTAAATGAGCGCGACGACGCTTCTCTTCTATGAGGTCAAGTTCTAGCCGTCGGCTTTCGTCATTTGTCTCCTCCTGATAAGTTCCGACCCTGAAAGAGGGAAAAATAGACTCCGCGGGGGTGACCGCGTCCATGCCATATACTAAAGCGTACGGCCCATAACACTTCTTGCAAATAGTCGGGCCATTTTCCGGCGCAGATATTCCTTTCCCGACGAGTCATCTGAGGGGTAGTCCGATGTCATAGCCCGACGGTTTTCAGGGTTCCGACGAGTTTTGACGGCTTCTTGTCAGGTACTACCGAGACTCTCCCCCCGACGATGAAGAACCCGTCGAAACTCGTCGGAACCCTGAAAACCGTCGGGCTATGACATCGGACTACCCCTCAGATGACTCGTCGGGAAAGGAATATCTGCGCCGGGAGAGAATCCAACGAACACAAAAGAGCCGATCCCGACGCATTCGCGGGTCCAGGGCAGATCCCTCGCGATATAAGAAGGGGGGCACGGACAAGCCGACCCCGGCATCATTTGAAAAAGAAGAAACGCACACCGCCAGCCGCGGAGAGCGGGAAATATTACCACCAATCCCTTGGCAACCATCGAACAGTCAGAACCATGGGTACCGAACCAGTAGCCAATTCATCAACCCGGGAGCCGAAGGACTCTATGGAATTAGAACCGAAGGTCTGGGGGAGGAGCTTTCGAGCTCGGAGTCAATTGGAGGGCCTCCCCTTTGTCCGATGAGATATTAGCAGGACCACTCCCGAGGCGGTTCGACATTTCCAAGCTGGAAAAATATGACGGGAAAAAGGACCCGGACAACCATTTGGAAGCTTTCAAGAACTTCATGCTGAGCTTCGATAACGACGACAAGCTCTTATGCAGAGCCTTCTCTATGACTTTCAAAGACAGGGCCTCTAAATGGTACAACCGTTTGCCGCAGGGTTGTATCCGGAATTTCGGGACTTTCTGGGCAATATTTAGGCAACACTTCGTGGGAAGTAAGAGTTTCCGTGCCAACGGAGATACTATTATGAATTGTCGACAGAAGCTAGGGGAGAGCCTCAAAGACTATACCAGGCGGTTCATTGACGCAAAAACCGATCTGGACCATTGTGAGGAGAATGTGGCTCTAACGGCGTTTCGATTGGGTCTGCTCCCGGGGCCAATGAAGCAAGCGGTCACGAAGAAGCAAGCATTCACTTTTTCCGCGTTATTGGCACAAATAGAAAAGCAGATATTGATCGAGGAAACAAAAGCTTCTGAGTTGGCAGCACAGATCCAGCAGAGTGCCCAAGCCTCGGTCGTGATAAAACAGAGTTCCCGACCAGACCATGCTAGGTCTGTCCAACCGGTTAGCACGATACCCCCGAGTATGCCGTTGGTGACTAAATCTCCGGCCCCGACGGGTCCAAGGCCAAAACAAGCAGGGCAGGCCGCTTCTCGACCCATGTCCAACAAATGGATACGACCGGCTTACTTCGCGGACCTCACGGAGTGCGTGTCATCGATCTACGAGAAGACCAAGAAGAGCGGGATGTACCGAAGACCTTTCCCTATCCCAACACCTCGGGAGCAAAGGAATAACCGCTATTGTCGTTACCATGAGGACGTAGGCCATGACACGAAGGACTGCATAGCCTTAAAAAAGGAAATACAGATGCTCATCGAGCATGGGAACCTGTTGGAATATGTCAAGAAGACCCAGCATGCCGCAACCTCGAAAGAAGTGGTCATCGTTCCGAAGCCGGAGACGACCATGGCAATTTCAGAAGTTACCGACCATTTCGATGTTTCGATTGAATATCTAGATACCGAAGCCAATCGTAATATCATCGGGGTCATAGAGGAAGAGGCGGAAGAAAGTATCGGGAGCGTGCGTAGCCTCTGTAAAATGTTTGAGTCATCAATAATCTTCGGGGGAGGATCTACGACGGAAGCCGTGCGCGCATCCCGGAAAGGGCGAGTTGTCGGCCAACTCACTCGTTTGGGAACCCAAACTTGCTTCAAAACCATAAGTATTTCTTCGCCGATCCCGAGCTACGACAATCCAGGGGCCAACCACGACATTATCGGAGTTGTTGAGGAAAATGCAGGAGAGCGCGTCGGTAAGGTGCGGGGCTTGCGTGATCTTTTTGAATCTCTGACCATCTTTGGGGGGGATTCAATGGCGGGAATAACACATTCCTCCAGGAAGAGACACATCGTCAACTTGACCACCCAGCTGGAAGCTAGAACTTGCTTCCAAACCTGTAACGCCCCCTCGCCAATTTTACATTTCGATGACGACGACATGAGGGACTTAGCCGGGCCTCACGAGGATGCCATTGTGATTGGGGCAGCGATCGCGGGAGAGGAGGTTCGGCGCATCTTGGTAGATACCGGGAGTTCGGCCAATATCATCTTTGCTTCGACCTTTGCCAAGTTCCGAACATGACCAGTGCTTGAACGATCTGACCGCACCATAGTCGGGTTCACGGGGTCGGCGGCCGACGTTGTGGGAGAGTTTGAGGGCGTGGTACAGTTAGGCCGCGGCCCATTTAAAAAGGAGGTCACAGTTCTGTTCGTAGTAGTGGACGCGCCGGCCTCGCACAACGCCATTTTGGGACGATCTTGGATATCGCGCATGCATGCGGTGACTTCTACAATCCATCAGTGCGTAAAGTATGTGGTCGGGAACAACGTTGGAGTAGTACGGAGCAGCCAGAAAGCGGCGCGGGAATGTTACCGAGCTGCGTTAGCACCCAAAAAAGATCAAGAGATGCTTCAGGCTCAAGCATAGCAATTAAGGGGGAGCTCCCCGGGTTTGCAGCCGGTAGACGACCCTCGGGAGGCCCCAAGCCTTCTAACGACAGACGAAGAGTGCGAGTTTTTTTATTTTGCCACCGGTAAATGCCTGCGGGTCGGGATAAACCTTTTGCCGACCCTAAGGGAGCAGCTACTGGTCTTACTCCGGGAGAACCTTGATTTGTTTGCATGGTGCTCCGGGGACGTTACAGGAGTACCGGAGTCCTTCGCGATTCACAAGTTAACCATAAACAGGAATGTCAGACCGATCGTTCAAAAACGTCGGGCCTTCTCTCCCGAAAAGGCAGAAGTAATCCTACGGGAAGTTGTAAGAATGACCAGTGTCGGGCATATAGAGGAAGCACGGTACCCTTTGTGGATCTCTAACCCCGTTCTTGTCAAAAAGAAAAGCGGGAAATGGAGGATGTGTGTAGATTTTACCGATCTCAATCGGGCGTGCCCAAAGGACCCTTTCCCGATGCCGAGGATTGATCAGCTGGTGGACTCGACGTCGGGTAACAAGTTACTGTCTTTTATGGATGCCTACGCCGGTTACAATCAAATTAAGTTGCACCCCGCGGACCAAGAAAACACCACGTTCATAACGGGTCGTGGGCTATACTGCTACAAAGTAATGCCCTTCGGACTGAAAAATGCGGGCGCGACGTACCAAAGGCTGGTCAACAGGACTTTCGAAAGTCAGATCGGGAGAAACATGGAGGTTTACATTGATGATATGTTGGTCAAAAGTAGGACCGATGGGGCCCACCTTGCCGACCTCAGAGAAACCTTTGATAATTTGCGAAGGATAAATCTTAAGCTGAACCCAGAGAAATGTTCTTTTGGGGTCCGATCAAGAAAGTTCTTGGGATTCTTCGTCAGCGAGAAAGGCATCGAAGCCGACCCTGTCCAGCTCCGAGCTCTAGCCGACATGACCCCTCCTCGGAGTGTGAAAGAAGTTCAGATCCTGACCGGGAGATTGGCCGCACTAAATCGTTTCATTTCACGATCGTCTGATAAATGCGCTCCGTTTTTTCAGGTCCTTCGACAGGTGAAAAATTTCGTCTGGACCAAGGAGTGTGACGTGGCGTTTTTAGGGATCAAGGAGTACCTATCGTCCCCGAACCGCCTAACCAAGCCTACTGCGGGCGAAACCCTTTTCCTCTACATTGCGGTCACGGATTATGCGGTCAGCGCAGCGCTAATTAGCGAATCAGGACCGGCTCCGACAGCGGTATACTATGTGAGCAAAAGCATGCTGGACGCCGAAACTCGGTACTTAAGACTAGAAAAAATGGCACTGGCTCTGGTGACGGCTGCGCGGAAAATGCGTCCATATTTCCAAGCACACCCTATTGTCGTCCGCACATCATTTCCACTAAAATACGTTTTTCAGCGACCAGACATGTCCGGGAGAATATCCAAGTGGTCGGTAGAGTTGGGGGATTTTGACATTGAATTTGAACCCCGGACAGCAATCAAGGGCCAGGCCTTGGCCGATTTTTTGGTCGAATTTCACTCTGAGCGGCCCGAACGGGAAGCGCTTTCACAAGAGCCCGCAGTGGGCGAATGGACCGTCCGCACGGATGGGGGAGCAAACGTCAGTGGTTGTGGGGCGGGAATTCAAATCATAACCCCCTCGGGTTTGAGCATGCTCCAGGCCATCCGCTTCGGTTTTCACGCGTCGAACAATGAAGCTGAATACGAAGCAGCTTTGGCAGGTTTACGATTGGCACAGGTGTGCGGGGCAAGACAAGTACGCCTCGTAAGCGACTCCCAACTTTTAATCAACCAAGCCTCAGGAAGTGCGGAGGCTCGGAAAGAACACCTGGTACAGTACCTAGCGGCATTAAGAATTCTGGCCGTTTCTTTCGACAAAATCACATACGAACATGTCCCACGAACTGAAAACACAACAGCACACTCTTTGGCAACGATTTCCTGCTCTGCAGGTTACCCATGGGTAATAGAGCAAGAAAGCCCGTCCATCGTTAAACGACATGAGTTGAGTAACCGACCTGAAATCGCGTGCCAGATCTCTTCAGTTTCCAGTTCGGACTGGCGACAGGGAATTATCGCTTTCCTGGCCGAAGGTCGGCTTCCCGATGACACCGCCTCGGCGCGAAAATTGCGCAACAAGGCGCGGGGATACGTCCTTTTAGGGGATGTGCTGTACAAAAAATCCTTTAGCCGACCTCTACTTCGATGTTTAGGATTTAACGAATCCCAAGTCATTTTGTCCGAACTACATGATGGGGAGGGCGCGGCGCACTGCGGGTATAAGGCGCTGATTAGGAGAATTTTTCTCGCAGGATTTTATTGGCCGACAATAACGGCAGACGCAAGACTTATGGTGAAAACTTGTGATACATGTCAAAGGTTCGGGAACGCGATCAACATACCCGCATCTCCTTTAGAATCTATATCCGAAGGACTGCCCTTTGACCGATGGGGAATCGACCTCGTTGGGCCATTACCGATGGCTTCAGGAGGAAGACAGACGATTGTCGTCGCGGTAGATTACTTCTCCAAATGGGTTGAGGGTGAGCCCCTATCCGCCACAAAGACCAAGGATATTGTCAAATTCATCTGGGCGAACATTTGCTGCAGATTCGGGGTGCCCCAGCGGCTAACTATGGACAACGGGCCACAATTTGATAGTGCGGAAATGAGGGCGTTCTGCACCACTCATAATATTCGACAATGTTTCTCTGCTCCGTTTCATCCACAAGCAAATGGCCAGGTCGAAGTGACCAATCGAACCATTCTGGATGGCCTCAGAAAGAATCTCGAGGGAAAGGCCGGAAAATGGCCCGACTATTTGCAAGAAGTGTTATGGGCTTACCGAACCACACCCCGCACGGCTACCCAAGAATCGCCGTACGCTTTAGTATATGGTATGGACGCGGTCACCCCCGCGGAGTCTATTTTTCCCTCTTTCAGGGTCGGAACTTATCAGGAGGAGACAAATGACGAAAGCCGACGGCTAGAACTTTGACCTCATAGAAGAGAAGCGTCGTCGCGCTCATTTAAACTCTTTACATTACCAGACGTTAATGAGAAGCCGATACGCAGCCAAAGTCCGACGTCGGGAGTTCAAGGTCGGTGATAAGGTTTTACGACGCGTTTTCCTCCACACAAAGGACAAGAGCCTCGGAAAGTTAGCGCCAAATTGGGAGGGACCCTATGAAATAGTCGAGAAAGTCAGGAGCGGGACGTACCGCCTACAGAACCGGCTCGGACACCTCCTAAGGCTACCATGGAATATTGAGCACTTGAAGTTATATTTCGAATAGTTTGTAATTTACGATGTATTTTACATTATGTCCTGTTTGATTCAAGTTTGTAATGGTCGGGGATGCACTCTTTCCTACCTCGGTGGCACGAGGAGGTTTTAACGAGGCATCAGTCAAAACCCGACCCGCGTTTTTGATAATTAAAAAAAATCTTGCCTTCATAATATTAAATCATTGCGACTTCGGACGGCTGACGAGCTGGACGTCGCCCATTTCCATTAATATAAGTTTATTACAGAACCCTAAAGGGATTTTTCGGTTTTACCGATCTACATTTTGGTTTTCCCGACCTTTTGGGAAAAATTTCGATAGTAAATCGATCTACAGAACCCTAAAGGGATTTTTCGGTTTTACCGATCTACATTTTGGTTTTCCCGACCTTTTGGGAAAATTTTCGATAGTAAATCGATGTACAGAACCCTAAAGGGATTTTTCGGTTTTACCGATCTACATTTTGGTTTTCCCGACCTTTTGGAAAAAATTTCGATAATAAATCGATCTACGGAACCCTCAAGGGGTTTTTCGGGTTTCCCGATCTACGTTTTGGTTTTCCAGACCCTCTGGACAAACTTTCGATAGAAAGTCGATTTACAGAACCTTCAAAGGATCTTTCGGTATTACCGATCCACCTTTATGATTTTCCCGATCCTCGGACACAACTTTCGGTAACAGATCAACCTACCAAACATAAAAATTTACGGTCTGTGAAACAATATATTCAGCAAAACAAAGCGTCATATAATTACAGGGGGCCCCGTGACCCCCAAAGAACAAAACAAAAAGTCGCGTTACAACACAAAATACAGAGGGCTCCACGGCCCCCGAAGATTAACAAAAAATCTTTGCAAAATAGACAAAATGGGAACGGAGTCACTGCTCCCCATCTTCGTCCTCATCATCATTTTCATCATCGTCCGCATCATCGGACTCCTCACATTCAACTCCGTCGGGCCTATCTTTTTCCGGTACATCAAGCCACAGCGATCCCAGGCGAAGGTCCGGGTAACGATTATGGAGTGACAGAACATATGCGGCTTTGGCATCGGCGGTTTCCTTGTCCGACCATTGCCTACATCGATTGATGTAGGCAACGTTTGAGGATTTCAACTTTTGAACCTCCAACGCCAAAGCTGAGGCACGGTCTTCCGCGGCTTTGCTCGCAGCCTCTGACACACCCACCGCGTCCTCCGCGGCCTTCTGCGCTGTCTCCATTGCCTGTTTTGCCGTCTCCGCGGCCGTTTTCGCTTCGGTAGCCAGTTTTTCGGCTTCAACGGCCCGACCTTCCGCTAACACCTGGGCCTCTTCAGCTGTCTTCACCTGAGCGGCAAGATTGGCAATCTTTGTTTCCGCTAAGGATAACTTCTTACCAAGCTCCTTCGCCCGACGTTCTTTCAAGGCTGCTGGCACCAGCAAGTTGTATAGCGACAACGCCAGCCCGTCAGTTTTCCGTAGAGGGAAAGAGTGCGGGCTTCCAAGCATTGTTAGCACCGGGAGTTTGGGGCCACTGGATGACGAAGCATCGGGGTTTGCAGCCTCGGGGGGCTCGGTGTCATCCGGAACTAAGACAACGTCCTCCATAGCAGGACGGTCGCCAACCTGATCCAAGAAGTTAGGCCCTGCAGCGACCACATCCGCGCTAATTGCTGCCAGATCCTCTACCACAGCTTTGGCTTTCTTTAGCTTGGACCCTCCCGTCTCCGCACGGTTCTTCCTCTTCGGCACTACGGCCGGGTTCTGACTCGCCTCCGATCGATCTGTCACCGGCACCACCGCCCTGATCGGATCGCTTTCTGCCTCGGGTCCGACCTCCGGTTCCCTCCCGTCCTCCTCTGACTTGGGACGCTTGCTGGGCGCCTTATTGCGTTTGGGCAAGTATAGTATGTACCCAGGACGACCGGTTCGGGCAAACACCTCGTCGAGGCTTGGAGGTTCCCGCAGCTGTTCAATAGTTAGCGCCTCGGATGAGCACCGCCAGAGGTTGCTCATGAACAGTTTCTTGTCCATGAAAGTGCGGTGCATGCCCCGGCCCCAATTCCTGCGGGCGTAGTTTTTCAGCACCTCGAAAGTGTCCTCCGTGGCTTTCGAATGGTCCTTCTTCACCCCCTGCAGCCAGTCCTTTGACACTACACAAAGGATCGGAACACAAGGTAAAAAAAAAAAAAAAAAAAAGGAAAAAGGAAGATAGGAAAAGGCAGTACCATCATGGACCTAGGTCCGCAGCAGTTGCCTCGGGTTCTCCTTGGTGTATGGAAGCCCGTTCTCCCAGCACCCGCTCAAGAATACAAACCGGTGTTTCCACCCCTTGTCCCCCTCTAAAAAGTCATTGACAATTTTCCACTTATTGCCAACAGAGGAATAGAAGAATGGTGACTTCGGGGATTTCGACAGACCCGATATGGCGATATACTCCTCCATCGGCATAACTCGACCGGAAAGGCGGGAGGCCGTGATGCAGGACATCAGGGTGTACCACGCGTTGGGCGTCAGCTGCGATGGGCAGATCTGAAGAGTGCGGAAATAGAGCGCAATCTCAGGGTCCAAGGGGAAGCGCAAACCCCAGTTGAATAATTCGGTGAACACCACAATCTCTCGGGGTCTGACGTGAACAGGTGTCTCTCCCGGGGTCAGGAATCGAACGGTGACACACTCAGGGATCCCCCAGCGGGTAAGCATTTCACCATGATCGGACTCGGGGAAGTAGAGGTACTTCCCTTCGAAGAGAGAAACCACGTCCCTGGTCAGAAGCCAGCTGAAGTACTTGGTTGAAATAGCAGCTTTAACCGCCTCGGGCAAGGGATCATCCTGGTTATTAGCCGCGTGGCCAGCTGCGGCAATACAAACTCCCGCGGGAGCAACATCGATTTCCGACTCTCCAGCTTCTTGGGTCGGAACTTGACCAGAGCTGCGGGCAGTAGCGGCATCTGTTTCCGATGGCCGGACCCGGGAAGAAGAAGCTTCGGCAGCATCGCGAGCCATGTTTCTATGGGCCTCCTCCGCCTGCTCGGGTGTCAGCCGCATTTTGGGCAAACCTAAAAAAGTGACCGCAGTATTAATACCGGTCCGAATCCCCCTAATCGAGGGTGTAAGCTGAACCATTTCGGGACTATTACCTCCTGTTGAACGCTTGGGTAGATCGTCTTCCCCCATTATCAAGAAAGTAGACTTACGAGCACAACGGGAAGAGGGTAAGCCGACGGACGGTAGGGTCGGATTCTTTTGCCCGACTACGGAAAAATGGGAACTGTCGCTAGAAGAAAGGATAATGGGTTCTGGGGATTGGTTACCCTCGGAAATAGGAGAAACCGGAAGATCGGGCACTAGGAAAGACTCTGCGGGAATTGGGGTGGCAAGAACGGGGTCGTGAGGAAGCGGAGCGGGAACAAAAGGTTTGGAGTTGGACCCCCAGATCAGACCAGCGCGTCGGTATTCCTCTGCTCTATCACCGATACTAGACCACTGTTCAAAACTCCACTCAGATCTCTTTTTCTTGGTTGGTTTTTTCTGTGAACGTCCGGGTTTCATACAACAAGAACCAGAGCAAGGAAGGGTCGGGCGAGCTCTTTCTCTCTCTAGAAATGTTCGGACAGCGTTTTCTCTCTCTAAAATGCCTCTGAGAGACACTAAAGGATCTTGGGGTATTTATAGGAAGGGTTGAAAGATCGGGGGATACCAATCGACGAAAACACAGCGGGAAGGCGAAGAGTCTCCCTAGGAGCCTAGTCTGACAGAGAAGTGACCCCTTGGCTAATGACACGTGCCGACCCTCGACTGACGAGGGATGACGTAAACAATTCGCCACAAGTGTAGCGTCGATTTGGGCCGCCGCTACCACGGCCGGTGAGAAGATAATGGGCCGCCTTGACAGGCCAGAAATTAAAAGCCCAGCAAAATGGAAAGGCGCGGGAAGGCGTCCGAGGAGGTGGCCCCGAGCAACAGGAAATCACAACTAACAAGGCCTGGACCAGGAATGAGGTCGGACGATCAGCGATAGCTCTTTCGCAAGTCTCCGCTCCTAAAAGTTCCCGAAGACTGGGGGGCTACTGATGAGGGCGGAATTCGCCGATCCAAGCGATAGGGGTAAAAACGCAATAAATGGTAGTTGATGGGGTTAATCGGGTATTTGAAGTCCTTCAAGGACCAATGTACAACAATGTAATAGTAAAGGGGCCTCATTGGTATGTGATGAACGGCCCACTAAGAGATTAAATGGGTCCACCTTATTTTAGTATAAAAGGGTGACCCACTTGCCTAAAAAGGGTATTGAATATTACTGTGGACAAATCCCGTTTTCTCTCTCTTCACTTTCTCTCTCTAGTCACATCTGACACAAGATCCCAAATATACTCTTTTGACAATTATTGACTCATCAACTTGGTTGGATATTTATGGGTAGTTCACCATTTACACACGTACACACACATGTGTATATATATATATATATATTAATTTCTTTGAAACAAGTTTTCCCTATAATAAAAAATCAAATATAAAAATATGTTGTCTTATACATCTTTTTTTTTGCTATTATATATTGATTGCTCTAGAAATACATGTACCTCATTGAGCCGACAAATATTATTGGAACCAAGTCTAGAGAGAGAAACATAGGAGTAGAGAGAGAAAATATAAAAAGTGGTTGTAGAATATTAATCGTTCACCCTTCCCCCAAAAAGGAAATGTTGCTTTATATAGTTAAAGTGGTGGGCCCAAATCGACATATTTGACCCATTTAAGGTTATTTAACTTCACTATTTTATTATTTTTATATTTACATATTTATTATTACATTATATTCCCTCAATATTACACACTTGTATTATCTTATGTTACAATATTTACATTTGACCAAAACCGCTCAATATCCGACCGACCCATAGCAGATCTGGATAAATCACGCCTTTATCAGTAGCCCCCTTAGTCCTTGCGAGAGATTTGATCAAGGACTAAGCCGTATTGCTCCGGACCCGGGTCACCTCGGGATCAGGTATGTGCCAGTTCGGACTTATACCCAAGTTTTAGCTGATCATTTTTAGTTTACTAATATTGCATTGCTCACTACCTATTTTACACGTGTCGACCCGACATATGGATTAGATCCTTCAAAATTTTGAAAAATGGACTTTCGTCTTGACCGCTGGGGTGAGAGCCTCCTTAATAAATATATTTTCTCACCTCACAACTTTTACTCAAAACATTTCAAAGGAGAGAGAGAGAGAGAGAGAGTTTATTGCCCAGAGTTTTTCTAAAGAGATAAAGTGCATTTGTGTACCAAAAAATACCGAAGTGTTCACATGTTATGAGATGTACATTTGGCATCCTTGAGTGGTATTCCATAATTAAAAGAGCAAACAAGTACCAATTTGAGGGCATAATCAATAATTCTCCAAAAGACATTACCCGAGCGTTCACATATGGGGAGTTCGACTCACAAGAATCTCGTCTAATCAAAATTGTACCTCCTCCAGTATACGATCCAGCACCATCAGTACCTTGAGTTAAAAATTGGCCCGAGAAACCCAATCAGCCCAAGCAAACCAAATCTTTAAAAACCGAGAAGAATTTAGAACTCGAGCAAACCAATCAACCCAAGTATACCATATATTTAGGATTCTGCCCTACATCATTTTTCCTAGTCATGAGGGATTCGAGCTTCAAATCTTAGAACATAGACGACTCTCAGTTCGTAAGGATAAGCCCTAACATTATTTGGATCAGAACTAGTGCCAATAGTGTTACTACTCCTAGGGGGCTGGCACAACGCGTGACTTCTCAAGAAAGACATCATACAATCTGTACAAATCAACCAATCAAAGCAGATGCAAAGTAAATACCGTTAATACCGGTCCTAAGTGATTATTTTTCTCTAAGGGTTCAAGAATAAGTAAACCATTGGTCTCCAAAACTCAACAACTTGCCCCCTACGCTCCTCGTGAAACCGATGTCGAAACACTTTTACAAATTGATGGGGCTCGTAGGGAGGGTAAGTAGCCAGCTACCAAATCAGAAACATCAACCTCTGAAAACGAAGAGGCCTTTCCCGCATAAATATTGATGGTGCTGCATAGGGTGCACCGCCAGTTCAAGGGTTTTGAACCAATGGTGTATGGCCACAAAACCGGTGGCCATGAGGTATTACACCACTAGTTAAGGGACCCTCCATTATCAATCTAGAGACTCTGCACCATTGATGTAGGGTGCTAGAACCGGCCGTGGTGCACCTACGCAGCACCAGTTCTAGCCCACGAACCGTCGTTATAATTTTTTTCCTAAAATACCTCGCACAATTTCCGGTGAGTGTAGCTCCTTCTCTGGCAAACGTAGTTCCTTCGCCGACGAACGTAGCTTCTCCATGAAAATCTCATCTTCCGATTGAATCCTGTTTTAGGTTTTGTTTTTTTAACAGAAGTTTAAAAAAATTAAAGAACAAGTTTTGAATGTTGAATAAAAAGCTTTGAATTTCTAAAATTGTAGAAAACAAGTTTAATTTTAGAAGAAGAAATTGTTAATTTTGGGTGGGGTTAGTAAATAAGGTTGAATTATAATTTGTTGTGAATATGATATACTTAGTGGTTTATTTTCATTAATTGAGGTTTCCTAAATAAACGATTTCAAGTCGTCTCTAAAATATATCCACATCTTCCTTGGGAATGTATCTACCTTTTTTGTTATGGAAGTTATTTTACATGCGCAAGGTAACCCGTCTGTTTTCCAAAGGAGGCTTCCACCATATGCTACCTGATCAACGACTATATTTCTAGAATGTATAATATCTTAGGTCAATTCTTTTAGGCCCGCATTGGATGCATAACCGACTAGGTACGATGTCAAAGTATTTCCAAAACCGGGTTGAGTACGAACATTACTTCGCTCAAAAGATTTGAGGAACCCCACATGCTGCTTTGATAAGAGTTCGTGAACTTTTTCAAAAAAAATCATCATTTGATTGGTTGGTACCAAGGTATTTTTTAAGAGCCGAGTGAGCCTTCTCCCACCTACAAAGGAAATAGATAATTAACACATATATGTTTTTTGATAAAATAAAAAAGAATAATAACGAAAGAAATTTTACATATTTGTTGTTCTATAGTCGTAGTGTTTGATTTTGTTTGTTCAATTATTTAGAAACTTGTCACCATATTTCGTTATCCATGGTGACATAACATATTCGACACATTTCGGGTAAGCGGTGAACATTTCATGCAACGTAGCTAGATATTTTTGTAACCTTCGGGAATCGGGCATCAACTTTGAAACCGTGACTTAAATGTTATTGCTTATATCAAACTTGTATAACAAGTGACTTGTACCTGGACTTATTTCCTCGATAGCTCGCATGAGACCTAAGCCTCGATCGGTAACAATAACACTTGGAAATGGAAACATATTATTCATTATCAAACCACGAAGAACACTCAAATCCCATGTAGAGTTTTGTATCTTCTCCCCACTCATAAACACATAGGTAACGATATATGTAATTGAAGTCGAAGTTACTCCAACAATGTCGAGAAATTATATCTTATACCTCATCGTTTTGTACGTAGAATCCATGACAAGCGCATGCAGAGATATACAAAACAATTTTATACTTGTAGGATGCGCAAAAAAGAAATCAGTGATCACTTGCGACTCGTTGCCTAACTACTCCCACGTGGAGTAACCATGTTAATTCAGTTTTCCCAATAAATATTGCATTTGAGTTTGTCCACCGTGATCAACATCCCGATATTTTTGGTGATAATTGTAGATTGCATGCATGTTCGAAAGATTCTCCGGGTTATTATGCTTCAAACCACTATATATCTGCCTAGGATGCGACCTGAGGAAAGACAAATTACGAACTAGTGTCTCTTCATCCAGTTTGAGTCTACAAGCGCGGAAATGACCGTCTAAGCGAATATAAGGTTCGTGATTGTGCTTTCCGTTTATAACTTCAAAGCTGCATTGCATAGCTAGTATGTCAACCAGATTCCCTTTTAATTCAAAGGGATAATTACATTTTTTGTTGTACACTTTCACTTTCTCAAAGTTTACAGCTTCAGTTTTGATATGAAAACACCGTACGTCTTGCATAGGTACTGTAGCCTAGGAGTTCTTTCCCATTTCCCACTGTCATATAGCGCACTAATGTTGACAAGTTTAATCTTCTTCGATTGCTCCTATACAAAAGCATCCATTTCCAGCTTAGTGGAAAACCTATCGGTTGTGAAAATTTTGGTGTAATCAGCCATAATATACGGTGGTTGGCCTGATTCCTCCTACGACAATTAACAATATGATAAGAAAACATAAAAATGAATAAATCGCACACTACATACGAAAATATCACTCTTGGTCGCATTAACTATGCGATGAAAAAACAATTGGTCGCATGAAGATATGCGATGGTGAATTTCTGAATCGCATATATCTTCGCGACCACATCAATATTTTCGCATGTTGCATGCGACGAGGATGAAATCACGTGAATTTGATCAAAACAGAAACTAAAGTTAGAAAAGTTACCTCCATTGAATATAAGTTCTCATTGTCCATGAAGTCATCCAAAAAACAGCCGAGTTCCTCGTCTTCCATAAAATATGGTGTTTGTTTGGTTTGTGGTAGAAATTTAAGTGTTGGGTGGTAAATTTTAGGGTTGAGATAGTGAATTTTTATTAATTAGAATTAAATTTGTGGTAGACTTTTAAATTTGGTGTTAGTTTTGTGACATTGAGAAAATGTTTTGGTCTTTTTAAAATTTAGTTGAAAAAATAAATAAAACGAAAAATCCAACCAGATATGAATAATTTCTAACTTATCCCTAAACTTAATTAGGAGATTTATTTCCAACCTAAAAGCTTCGTCCATAAAATTATAAAATCATAAATGTTAATTTTTGTGCGGCAATTACATCATAGAAAAAACCAAATACCCTTTTGAGACAGATATATATCCCAATGATTCACACGTTACACAATGATGGTCCACAAATTAATGAAGGCAATCTTCGGCTAAAATGAAAAAACAACAACGAAGAACAAGAATGAGCAAACAAGTTGTTTTTCCCATGGAAAGGCATTATAGGAGTTGGTCTATCACAGATTTGGCATTAAAGTTTTCAAGCTTATACGTGATTGACAATAGAGTCTTGTCCATTCGTTGACTTTCGAACTGAAGCAGATTTAAGTGTTCTCTTGTCTCAGAAAGGCATACTCGGGCATATTCAACTTGTTTCTCTTTTCTTTGTAAATCCTCTGCCTGAAATTGGAGTTTCTTTGATACGGACTGTAAAACCCTATCACACCGTACTCTTGCATCCTCTGCAACTTGTTGCTGACCAATTAGCTGGGTACCCTCTAATAGTTTGCGAAGGATACAACGCAACCAACCAACATTTATTTGGACGCATTCAATGTGATTGAGAATTTCTAACATTTCTTGAACCTTGCTTTCTGTTAATTTGTCAAATGGAATGGACTTAAGATGTTGAGCCATGAAGCATACACATTCTAAGTAGTAACTGCACAATGGTAGTTGTAGAGGGCATCCAGCTGCTATGTCTCCGTGCTTGCGGATAACTGATTCTAGAATGGAAGATACACTTGCTTTGACTTTGTATTTACCCACTAGAACGTCAGAATCCAAAACTTCGCTATTGCTATTGATATTGCTTGAACAACTCTTGTCGTCACCAAAATAAGTGTATGTAAAAAAATGTTAAATGTGTATATCTATTTAAATTTCAGACAGTTCTCCCTATATATATATATATAACAAATATATTATGTGTCAACTCTTATTGATCCATTCAAATTTATGATTTTGTTAACTGAGAAAATAATAATAATATATATATATATATATGGATAAGATTAGATACCGTGTCGATGGCTTTCTGTGAACAAGGCCCTGTTTGCAGGATAAGATCAAAAGAAATATCCACTGGATACAGGTCTTGGTCTTCCTCATGCTCATGGCTTTGGGCATCCTCCTGTATCTCTTCGAGATATTTTCCGCTTATTCTTCGACTTTTCCATCTAGACTCATATTCTTCCTTTTCCTTTTGGTTTACCAACTTTCTTGACACATTGAAAATTCCAAAACCTATACATCATATAATGATTGATTTAATTATACTTACCTAATAGTAAGTAGAAAACAAGAGGAGAGTGAGTGAGTGAGTGAAAGTATTTGATTTGAAATTATTTTTCTGATGATTGATTCATTGTAAAGTTTGATTTAAATACAAGTTCATGATATTCCATAGTTTGTTACACAATTCTGTTCATGAATATAATGAGTATTTGGATACAAAGATAGCACATGAAGGAGTGTTTTGATACAAAGATAGCACATGGGTTTTAGAGTGGGTTTTGTGGGGCTTTGGTGATACACTTCGGGTCCAACAGATCATGGCCCAAGTCTTGATTCTTTGATCTGAAACGCATACTCATCGTGCGTATAGGCTTAACCCTAGATGAAGTCTTTAGTTCAGTGTTTGTCTCAGTTGTCTCCTCTCTCTCAAAGTTGTCGCCGTCCATGGCAACCCTTGTCGACGGTGAGTACTTGACATCCCCCCTCAAATGCAGCGGTGACTCCAGGAGCCCAAGTTTGTCACGGAGATAAACGAATCGAGAGGGAGGCAAAACTTTGGTGAGAGAGTCAGCGATCTGGTCTTGAGTGGGGACGTAACGAATCTGGACAGCCCCTTCAAGTACTTGATCGCGAATAAAATGCACATCAAGCTCTATGTGCTTGGTGCATGCATGGAAGAATGGATTAGAGGCCAATGCACTCGCCCCCAAAATGTTGCACCACATGACAGAGAGGGGTATGAGTGGAATCTGAACTTCAATGAGCAGTGATCGAATCCAAATCAGTTCTGAAGACAAATTGGCAAGAGCTCTGTATTGTGATTCGGTGGACGATCGAGAGAGAACGTTCTACTTCTTGGAGGACCAGGAGATCATTTTCTCTCCAAGGAACACAGAGTATGCTCCAGTGCTGCGACGGTCATCGGGAGAGGAAGCCCATTCAGCGTCAGAGTATCCATGGAGTTGAAGGTGGAAGCAAAGCTTGATATGGAGGCCCAACCATCATGACCCAGATAAGTAACGTAGGACTCTTTTAAGACATTTTTAGTGAGTAGTTTGTAGGAGATTGATGATATTGACTAAGTCGATTAACTGCATAGAAAATATCGGGTCTGGTATGTGTCAAGTACTGTAGAGCTCCTAACAGGCTACGATATTTTGTAGGTGAAGGAAGTTGAAGACCATCAGTTGTTGAGAGAGCTGTGCCATGAGCAAGAGGAGTGGGGTATGGCTTGGACAGTGCAGCACCCTGGTTGACTAGTAAGTTTTCAATATAGTTGTGCTGAGTTAGGTAGATGCATGAAAGATCACGATGAACCTCTATTCCCAGGAATAGATGGAGTGACCCCATATCTTTGACGAAGAACTTTGCATTGAGATTGTGAGTGAACTATGTGAGGTACACTGCATCATTTCCTGTGACCAAAATGTCGTCAACATAAACTAGAATGAGTAAGGCAATAATTGTAGTGACCAGATAGAAAAGAGAACAATCAGCTCTAGAGTTCTTAAACCCCCAGTGAATAAGAGTGTCACGTAGTTTAGAAAATCAAGCTCTAGGTGCCTGCTTCAAGCCATAGAGAACCTTATGTAACTTGCAGACATAGGTAGGCATACTGAAATTTTCAAAGCCCTGAGGCTTTTCATGTAGACAGTCTCTTGTAGCTCCCCATTTAGGAATGCATTGTTGATATCAAGCTGCCTGACTGGCCAGTTCTTTGATACAACAATGGTAAGAATAAGCCTGACTATTGAGGCCTTCACAACAAGACTCAAAGTGTCATAAAAATCAACGTCAGGGGTCTGATGAAACCCCTTGGCTACTAACCTGTCCTTGTAACACTGAACAGACCCATTCATAGCATGTTTGACTTTGTAGACCCATTTTGCAGCCCACTACTGTAAAGTAGAGTGGTAGTGGAACCAGAGATCAAGTGTTATTGGCCATGAGAGCACTGTACTCAGCATTCATAGCAGCTTTCCAATTAGGATTCCCAGCAGCCTCAAAGAAACTAGAAGGTGCAATCATGTCTCTGTTAGTAGTAGTAAGGGTTCAAATGTAAGGTAGTTAAGGTTTATGAATACCACTTTTATGTCTTGTCTGCATGCTATGTGAGTTTGTGTGTTGAAGAGGAAGAGTTGAGTAGTCTGTGTTAGGAAAAGGTAGGTAAATGACAAGGGTGGGTGTATGGCTAGGTGGGGGATCAATTTTTTGGTGTGAATGAGTGTCAATATGTGAGTCTATGAGTGACTGTGGAAAGATGTCTGTATGAAGTCTAGACAGTGTGTGTGATGGAGAGCCAAGGGTAGTGGTCTGATGTTCTGACTGAGAAGTATGGTGCTCAGTTGAAAGATCGGAAGTAGGATTAATATAAGGAGTCACTCTTTCAGAGACCAGATGAATAGACATAGGAAGAAGCCAAAGATTGAGAGACTGGGCATGAGACTGACTGCTTTGAGGGTAGTTAAGAAACCCTGAAGTGAAAGGAAAGTCAGTCTCATTAAACACTACATTTCTAGAAAAGTAGACTATAACTGTAGGACTTAGACATTTGTACCCTTTGTGGCTGTGACTATAGCCCAGAAACACACATTTGAGAGAATGAAATTGGAATTTATGAGTTTGGTAAGGCCTGAGGCAAGGGAAACAGGCACACCCAAAAGTTTTAAATACTAAGTAGTTAGGTTTTTTGTGAAATAGGACTTAAAGGTGAAACATTGCTAAGGATATGGGTGGGTAGTCTGTTGATGAGGTACACACCTGTTTCAAAAGCTTCAACCCAGAATTTATAGGGTAGGTGAGATTGAGCAAGTAAGGTTAGGCCAGTTTCCACAAGATGCCTGTGTTTGCGCTCAGGCCTTCCATTATGGGCTGATGTGTAAAGACAGGATCTTCGTAGTAAAGAACCACTCTCTTTAGCTAAGGTAGCCAGAGGTCTAAACTCTTCCCCCAGTGACTTTGAATAGCTTTAATTCTCCTCTCAAACTGATTTTCAACAAGAACTTTAAAAGTTTTAAACACCTCAATGACTTGCCCTTTTGTTTTCATAGGATAAACCCAAGAGTATCTAGAAAAATCATCAAGAAATAATACATAGTATTTATACCCTTCAGTAGATAAGATAGGAGCAGCCCCCCAGACATCAGTGTGGATAAGATCGAACATATTATTAGCATGAGAAATAGACATAGAATAGGAAAGACTGTGAGACTTGCCTAGCTGACAAGCCTCACAGAAACTGCTGTCATTTCTTGAAATAGTGTGAAGGTTACATGACTTAAGGAAATTAGCTAAAACATGCTGAGATGGATGGTTAAGCTTCCTATGTCATCCATCTTTAGAAAACTTAGAGACACTATTAGTAAACACACTAGCAGAATTCAAAGAAACTTTAGACAAAACTTGAGGACTAGGACTGACTGAATTGATAGGTAGAGTTTTAGAAAGAGTGTCCATCCTGTATAATCCATCTTCACACCTCCTTTTGAGCAACACATTCCCTGTTACCTTGTCCTTCACAAGACAAAATTCTTTGTGAAATTCAACAAAAACATGGTTATAACTTGTAAGCTGAGAAATATATAGAACATTCTAATTGATTTTAGAAACATGAAGTATAGGTTTAAGAATAATAGGTTGTTTAGTTAGTGAATGCAGAGAGGTTTCAGCAATTTGAGAGATTGGAAGTCTCTCACCACTATCAACTAGGATATGCTTAGTACCTGAGTAGTCATGTTTCTGAGTCATCTGACTGGTACTACTTGTGACGTGGTGGCTGGCACCACTGTTAGCAAACCACACTCCCTCTGTTGTTGTTTCTTGAGTAGCAAGCAAGGAATTGTGATCTCCTTCAGACTTAGAATGCTCTGAAGATGTTGACCCCATAACTGATGGGTCATCTTTATAATAGCAGACTATAGCATAATGACCGTATCTGCTACAAATTTGACACGTTGGTTTGTTTTGAGCAAACCTTCCACCTCTGCCTCAGTAAAAGCTACCTCGACCTCTATAGTTAGAGTTGGATCTACCCTTGTAATTTCTATTGAAATTTCTGTTTAGTCCAGAGTACCCTCTTGGACTAGCAATACTGACTTGCTACTTTGTATCACTCCTTTGAACATAGTTAGAACTTGACATACTAATAGTCGACATTTTATTTTGTAGGTCATTGAGTTGTTCTAACCTGCTTTCAAAGGTTAGGAGGCTGGTCTGCAGATCAAGCCAAGTCATCCATTCTTTATCAACAAGACTTACTACTATTGGTGTGTAGTCACAATCAAGACCTGCAAGGACCTGAGTAATCAGGTCATCCATTGAGGTAAGACACCCTGCAAGTATTAGGTTGTCAAATATTATTTTCATTCTGTTCAAGTAATCAATCATAGCAGTAGTACCTTTGTGAGTTCTCTGAAACTATGCTTTGTAGTAGGGGACTCTAGCTCTTTTTTGTGATCCAGACAGTTTACCAGCTGCTTCCCAAAGACCTCTAGAGGTCTCCTCTTCCATCAATTAAGCTGCTATCTCAGGGCTCATGGTGGAATACAACCAACCAAGCAACAATTGGTCTTTTGAGATTCACTCTTCATGGTCTGGATTCTAAGATACATTTCCCTCATTATCAGTAGAAAACTTAGGAGGACACACCTTCTCACCTCAAATGTAGCCACCTAGTTTGTTACCTTTGATCATAGGTAACACAACTGTTTTCCATATGAGATAGTTCCTTCTGTCAAGTCTGCTGTTGTTTGCATTGTTGATTGAATGCAACTGAAGGTTCCTTGGAGCAGCAGATGGGTTGTTTGGGAAGATGGAGCCTATGGATTCTGAAGACAGCAATGGAGACTCAGCAGAGTTTGATGTGGTTAATTTTCGTCTGAGGGTAAGATTGTAACTTTTATTTTGAGTTTTGTGGAAGTTTGTAAGTATTTAATGTTTGAGTAGAGAGTAGAGGGAGAATTAAGCAGCCTGGTTATATTTAATTTTCATTACCCATATTTAATGCAGGTGGTTGGGTATTTATACCCTTACATTTGGGCTTTATGGGTTTTCGGGTCATGTTCAATGGACCCGGGACATGTTCAAGGACCCATGAGCTCTTAGTAGGAGAGCAAGCAGCTTAGTCAAGAAGTGTTTAGGTTTTTAAGTACTTTAGTTCTAGTTCGAACAGTTCAAAGGATGGGGCGTTCGAACTGCCCTGTCCGGTTTGGTGATCCTAGTCCGAACTGTCCCTGTCCGGAGAGGTAGCAATATTCGGACTCATCAGGAGCCCCTTTTTTAGGTGTTTGCTCAAATACCTTTGTCAAAAACCTAAAAAAACAGTCCGATGTCAATAGCAGTTTTACCCGGACAGGTCCTTCGAATTATGTTATGGCTTTATTCGGACTGAAAAGGCCCTGTGAATCTAAACGGTTTTTTGCCAAAGTTCATGGGACACGTGTCATTCTTTGGTTTGTCGCTTCAGCCGTTTTTTCACCTTGAATTTCGCACCCACCTTCTTCGAAAAGCAACCTCTTCATTAATGAAGGTGACATCAGCGCCGTCTTCTAATCATTACTAATCTTTTTGAAATCTCCTAGGAATCAAGACTTACTTTTGAGATTTACTATAAATTGAAATACTTTTCTACTGTTTTACTATCACTTTCACTTTCACTCTGCAAATCTTCAAAGCTTTCTCTCTCAAAAACCAATTCTTACTTAGGTTGTTTATGTTCAAGGCTAGGAACGCTCTGATCAAAGGCGGGTGGCTCAATCTATCTGAGTTAGAAAAAGCGCAAAAGGTTGAAAGGGAAAGGCGCATTGCAGCAGGCTTACCCACTTCCCCCATCGACATACCAGCAATTTCAGCCACAGAGTCAGACCAAGGTTCTTCCTCCGCAAAGGGTGTCAAACCGAAGAGGTTGTTTCAAACCAATCTTTCACCTATTATCTCAGGTTCTTCGGTTCAAGAGTCGGAACCCGTCGTCGAACCAGGTTTAACAGTTACCAGCTTTAAAAAAACTCTCCCCATTCTTAGTTATGGGGTCAGATGCTGAAACCTCTCCTCACAAACTAGTTGATCGAAGAAAAGGCCGGCTGGTCAAAGGGCAGGCTTCTAAGGGCACCCCTTTGAAATCGGGTGCCAAGGACAGTAGTACTCGGTCAGAAGTACCTATTAAAGCACCCAAGGATAGGCTGTCCGGTCCGGAGGGCACTGGCTCAAGTCCCCGAAGAGAAGTGTCTACATCAGAGCCCCTACCGGAGGCTAGGAACCAAGAAAATACTGAAGTTCATCAGTCCGGAAGTCAGGCTGAGCCAACCCTAAACCTCCCTCTCACCACTACAACTGAAAACCCTTCCTCAATCATGGAGGAAATAATGGAGGACTCTATCGAAGAGGCTCCATTTGAGTCCGAACCTTCCGGACAGACTAGTGGTGTTGTTGCTGCCCAAAAGGACAACGGCAAGGAAAAGTTATGCTTGAGGCATCCGGATCTGCCGGAGTGTCTCTAAGGAAGGGTGGGGCCTTGTTTCCACAAGGTCAACGTTAAATATCTCATCGCCTTGCAGAAGATCAACTACGCTTTCCTCCACACAGCTGAGTTGGGCCGGATGCGTACGAAGTGGGGAATTCCGGAGAATGTGAAGATAAGAGTCTCCATAACCCCCGAAACCCCCATGGATTGCAACCTGAGCGAGATAGTTATCTTCACGGAGCTGTTTAACTGGGGGCTCATATTCCCCTTGGACCCAGAGATTGTCAGATACTTTCATCTGATAAAGCTCTGTCCAAGCCAGCTGAGTCCCAATGCTTGGTACATCCTCATGGCCTGCATTATGGCCTCTAGGCTCTCCGGGATTCCTCTACCAATGGAGGAGTTTGCTGTTGTGGCTAGTCTCTGCAGAAACCACCACATTCCCTTTTATCAATTCAACATGGGTGATAATTATAAAGCAGTGGATGATCTGCTAGAGTCGGAGAGGAATTGGAGGACTCAATTCCTGTTCGTTAGTGGTCCTTGGGAGAATGGGAAGAAGATCAAGGCCGGAGTCAACCCAAGTCTCCTCACCAGCAGATGGAGGAGTGATTGTAAGGCTCCTACTTTATATTCTTATCTTTTCTTTTATCAAATTTGTTTAAACTGATTGGTCTTGTCTTTTTCTTAGCAGAACTGCCCAAGGACTTCAATGACCACTTAAAATCCGGTCAGAGCACTTGCACCAAGATCAACACTTGGGCTGCTGAAAAGTGGGGAAACCGGTTGCACGATGCTTTCACATGAGGCAACTTAGCAAGGTCTCACCTCTGGAACACTACTGGCCGGAGGGACTTAACTTGGGAACAACTCACCACCCAACCCCCTCCGGATGTAGTACTCAAGAGGACACACGAACCGGATGGGACACTTTACTTGCCAGGCCGGGCCAAGGCTCCGAGTAAGATGACAGGCAAGAAGAAGAAGGGCAAGAAAGTGGTAGGTGGAGCTAACCCTGCTGAGGTGGAGGAGGATGTTTAAACACATCCGGAGGGGCCAACCCCAAGTCAGATTGATGCTGCTCTCTTGGAAGTGGTGGAGCAGGAGAGTGTCAGGCAAGAGGGTCAATCCCCAAAACCCCCAAGGGCTCCCAAAAGATACCAAAAACGGGGAGCTGAGTACAAGGACAGGGAGGCCAAGAAGAAGACGACCTCCAAGGGTGATGAACTTTCTCTCCGGCCTCCGGAGCCTCTCCCACATGTTGATCCTACTGACCCAACACAAGCAGAGGAGATCCCTGGTGATTTTCAAACTGACGAGGTCGGAGGGGGAGACCTTAGCATTGATGGGGTTGACATCACCAGGCTTGATAGAATAGGTGACTATTGCGCCAACCTCCCTAGAGACGATTTTGCTGGGCCCTACCTCCCTCCGAGTACTTCAAACACTGTCACCTTTAACGGTAAAACTTTTACTGTTCAAGTGAAATGGACATTATAGCTCACTCTATATTAAGTAGTGTTCAGCCGGTTCTTGTGTTGGAGAAGCAAGTTCGAAGTCATACGGATACTATCAGAGACCTCAAGTCTGATAAGGATAGGTTGTCCGATGACCTTCTTACTGCCACTCAACATGCTGACATTCTAAAGGGGGGAAACGAAGAGCTGAAGAAGAGCCAAGAGGTGTGGACCACAAAAGTTGCCACTCTAGAAGACACCATCAAGGAGCTCCGGGAGAAGTTGTCCGGATTAGAGAAAGATCTCACCTCTTCAAAAGAGGAGACCAAGGCCAAGGATCAAGTTATTCACAACTTGACAAGTGACAAGATTGCGCTTGAAAACACAGTGTCCAAGGCTGCGGAGGAGAAAGCTGATCTGCTAAGGGAGCAGGAGGCCAAAATCCAGGCCAAGATCGACGCTTATGCCAACAACGTGATAGACACTCAAGAGAAAATGTATGCCAAGGTGAGGTCGGACATGGTCCTGCTCTTCCATGAGAAGTTCCCGAAGAGAAACCTGAGAGATTTGTGGCTTCACGTAGAGTATCCAGACCTCCCATTTCACACAATGGCCGAAGGCGACAGGTTTGATTTCTCCAGTGCATCCTCATCTGATAACGAAGAGAACACCGGGGAGAGCCCAAACGAGGAGAAATACGATCCCAAGGGGAAGAAGAAGATGGATGAGGCTGGCCTATCTTCAAAGGCTCAGTCTTAAATTATGTATTATTTTTTACTTTTCATGTTATCTAAACTAAAGTCCTTGGAAGGCCAAGGCACTCTTTTTGTTAGTGTGTTTGGTATCTGACCGGATAGATCCTTTACTCTGTTTGACAATTTAAAAGTCCTTGGAAGGCCAAGGCACTTAAGTTATTTCAATGAATATCCTTGCTTTGCATAATTCTCACATCCTTTCATAGTTTGTTTCAATTTTGGTGGCTAGTGTTTAAATAGCCCTTAGTTATTTCATAAATTGTCCAAAGTGAAAGTGTTTAAATTCTCCGATGACGAATGTTTAAGTGGTCATCATTTTTTTTATTTCAATCCGGATGGTGTGACAAAAAACAAAGTAAGAACACTTCGGAAAATTTTTAAGATGGCATGAAATTTCATGAAAGAGCCCGAACACCTCATTAAAACCTCCCCGCGCCACTAGGGTAGGAAAGAGTATGCCCCCAAATATTTACATAGATGTTTAAACAAGTAAATATTTACACAGATGCTACTCCAAGTACATCCGGATATGTTCAATATTCCAAGGGTGGGTTAAAATTCTTACATCCTTATCTTCTAGCCAATATGTTCCAGGTTTAAGCCTTTCAACAACCATATAAGGTCCTTCCCAAGTTGGGGCCAGTTTGCCGAGCAGCTTCTCTTTAGTGTGTAAGAAGAATTTTCTCAATACATTGTCCCCTGGCTGGAAATCTCTTCTTTTAACTCTAGAAGCAAATCTGATTCTCATCAAACCCTGATAGTGTGCAGCTCTAAGGTGAACTTTAACTCGTCTTTCCTCTACTAGGTCAAGCTGACCTCTGATTGCCACTTCGTTAGCGCATTCGGAGAAGTTATGAACCCGAAATGATGGGAGAGTTGCTTCTATGGGAGTTATTGCATCTATCCCATAGACCAAAGCAAAGGGTGACTCCTGCGTTGCAGCCCCAGGTGTTGTCCGGTAGGCCCACAAGACCTCTTGTAAATAACTAGGCCACTTCCCAACAGCCCCTTCCAGATTCTTCTTTAAACCGGACAGTATAGTTCTGTTAGCCACTTCAACCTGACCATTTGCTTGTGGGTGGAAAGGTGAAGAGAAACAATGTTGTATACCCCTTGAGGCACAGAAACTCTCCCTTTCCCTATTGTCGAACTGTGGCCCATTGTCTGTCCTAAAATGCATGTTAGTATGATTTTCCTTATGGTATATATTATTAGAGAATTTTACGTTTTACATCAATCTACCATGTTCATGCATGTTTTTTTGAGTTATATGTCGTGAATTTAAATATGTTTTTCATCTTATTCATTCATCTCTAGCGCACATGGGTTATAATATTTTTGAGAATCGCTCATCCATGCAAGTTTGTTTTGATTTTACCCTGTGGAAAGATGACATACTGCAATATTTGTTTTTGCATGATTATGACTATGGTATGACCCATCCCAAACCTTTTGACTTTAGTCTGAAAAGTACACCGTAGGAAACTAAGGAACACAAGAAATGGGAGAAGGAAAATAAATTATGCATGGGTCTTATGTCACAAGGTATACCAGTAGCACTTCGAGGGGATGTCTCGAAGGATATTACCACTGTCGCGGTCTTTCTTGCGGAGTTCAAAAAAATATTTGCTAAGAATGAAATCTAGAGATGCATCGTCTAATAAATGAACTATCTACCGAGAAGTACATTAGCATTAAAGAAAATTCATGAGAGTATTCTTAGAATGTCTATGATTTGCCAAAGGTTGAAGGCGATCGGGGTAGATCTTCCTCAACAATGTGTGGTGGGATTTACATTTCAGCAATTATCAGAATAATTTAAGTATTTCCAGTCCACCTATAACTACTAGTGGGAAACTTTTAATATCAATGAGTTGATTTCTCACGCTGCATACGAGGAGTAGAAAATTAAACTAGAAATGCATAAGGCTCATCTGATACATATTCAAAAGGGACGAGGCCTAAATGGAAGGCATATGGAAACATACACGGTCAAGGTTCGTTAAAGAAGAAAAAGTCTGAGTAATCAACCGTTGGTCGATGCTTTTTCTGCAAACAAAAAAAAACATTTGAAGAAGGATTATGAGAAACGTCGGGCTTACATGTTAAGAAATGTACCCTTATATCTTTGAAAAGAAATACTTTGTGGGTTGATTCTGCTGCAACAAGTGATGTATGTATTGTTTTTGTTGGGTACGTCAAGGAATAAGATGTTAAGTGAGGATGAAATATCCATATTCACGACAGATGGGAGCTCCTTCCATATTTTGGCTAAAGTTATGTTGGACATGCTTGTAACTGAAGGTTTATTGGTTCCTATGAATTACTTTTATTTCGGTATATATGTCGAGTGTATCAAAATGAAACAAACCAAAACCAAAAGAGTAGGGCATATAGAGCGACGAAAGTCTTAGAATTAATACATAACGACATTTGCAGACCGTTTCCAGAAGAATCATGGAAGGGGTAGTGGTATTGTATATGATTTATCAACGACTTCTCTATTTTTGGTTACCTTAATCTCCTCTGTGAAAATTTTGATGCCCTTGAAAAGTTTAAAGCTTTTAGGATCGAATTTGCAAAACAATTCGGTTAGAGTATTAAAAACGTTAGATCTAACCATAGTGGTGAATTTGATAGAAAATATGAAAAATTATGTGAATAACATCAAGTACCATTTGCACAATACCTAGATGAGTGTAGCATAGTCCCCCAATACAAAATATTTGGTTCACCTCGCATGTACAGTATCTTTGAGAGGCGGAACCAAACACTAAAATATATGGTAAAAAGTATGATAAGTCATTCATCTCTACCACTATCTCTCTGGGGGAAGCCATCAAGTGTATTGCTTATATACTCCACATGGTACCCACTAAGGCTACTTTCAGGACCCCGTATGAGCTTTGGAATAAGTACATGCCCAATTTAAAGCATCTGCATGTATGCTATTGTCCAGCTGAGGCAAGAGTTACAATTTTTAGGAAAATAAATTAGACACAAAAGCAGTTAGATGCTTCTTCATAGGTTATTTAGAACATTATATGGAGTTTAGGTTTTATGGTTCTTTCACTGGTACAATATTTAAAATGGGACCAACAAATTTTCTCGGGGATGTTAAGTTTGGGTGGAAGAACAAGGGAACATATGTTAATTTTCAGGAAGAATCTGTAGATATTCATTAATATTTTAATCAGGATACTCATGTATCAAAAGATTGGGATTTAACTCCAATCATTTTGATCCCGTTAGAACAATATAGTACTCAGATTAACACTAATGTTCCATTTGAGAGTTATAAACACGATACAAATCTAGTCTAGTTAGAAAAAAAATTAGCCTCAAGGTAGTCTTCCACAATAAGATCAAAATAACATCATTCATGACGATCAAATTCTACATTCTCAAGAATTGCAAAAAGAGGAAACAGTGCTCTTTAAAAGGTCAATAAGAGAAATAAATAATGTTAGAGGTCCAGAATTTATAGTATATCTTCAGAAGCATGATGAGTCATGTACTAGAGCTATAAATGATCCCTCATCTTACAAATATGCTATGAAAATATCTGAATCTCGGATGTGGATCGACTATGAAGGAAAAGTATAGAACAATACATGACAATTCGATATAGGAGCTTGTCTCATTACCTAATGAGAAAAATAAAATTGGTTGTAAGTGGGTTTACAAAACCAAAAGCAATTCCCTGAGTAATGTGAAAAGACATAAAGCATGTTTTGTAGCAAAATATTATACTCAACATAAAAGGTATTGACTTAAAAAAAACGTTTCTATATGGTATCGATGAAGGATACCTTTAGAACAATCATGGCATTGGTTGCACACTTTGACCTTCAGCTCTATCAGATGGATGTTAAAATCGTTTTTTCTCAATGATCATAGTGATGAAACGATCTATATGGTACAACTAGAACATTCTGTACTAAGCAACACAAAATATCTGGTTTATAGGCTTAAAAAATCCATTTATGGGCTCAAACATGCCTCTCGTTAGTGGTACCATAAATTCTTTGAGGTGATAGTCTTTTTTAACTTTTAAGTCAACTTTCATTAGTGGTACCATATATAAGCTTGGTTAGATTTATTGATATTTGTTCTATATTGGATCACCAAATGAATGAACCATTTAAGAGTACATATGCATGATTACATGTTATATTACTCTTAGACTACACTTCATAATTGGCCCAAGTAATTGATTGACGCAATAACGAGATTACTCCTACATCATATTGTTCACATTGTGAGAAAAAAAATTAGTCCTTTATGGTTATTAGTAATGTACGGGATTGTACCGTTGTCCATTGACAATAGATTCAAGGATCCCACTAGAGTTGGATATATATTCTTGAGTAGCATGTGACGGTCCTAACGAAAGATTATTAGGATATAGTCATGGAATATATATATATATATATATATATATATATATATATATATATAGACCGACATAATTTGGACTGGTATGTTATATATATATATATATATATATATATATTCGGTTATTGTCTTAAGGTAGTCCAACACTAAAAGTAATCGAGCTAATCAACTTAATTGGATCTATGGGTGAAAAAGTCATTATGGGTCCAAGTGTGGTAATCGGATTGAATTTGAACACTATAAAAAATATGGCTCAAATCTCAACACTAAGTTTGAACTAATAATTAACTGTGTAAATTGATTTGTCAATTTATTAGGTCGTGGTCTCCGATCATGAGATGGCGAAACTTGATGGACTTTACGATTTTAGTTTTGAAGTAGTAAAATTTATATATAGGAAATTCACGTTTTGATATTTCTTCAGCGAAGACCACAAACATAAAATCAATCGTCATCTTACTAATTGAAAAACTTCTAATTTTTTTTCTCAATTTTTTTTAGTATGCTTGCTTGACGACCAAAACTAAAAATAAATTGCAGAAGATCGGATAATAGAAAATAATAAAACATCAATAAAGTTTTTCTACTTTTACCTTCTATTTCATAAATAAATAATTTAAAGGTTTTATTTTTAACGGTTGGACGAATAATTCATAACTAAAAAAAACGTATATCCATATTTTTTGTTTTTTCGTTTTTATTTTATGACGTCAACAACTTTGAAAGATATATGTTCAACCATTTTGGAATTTAAATGGGAGAAAAACTTAAAGCCTTTTTTTATACCCGAACCAACATTGAAATTTGAGCTTCCAAAATAATTTCCCAATTTGACATATAACATATGCGGTAAGTTCCATGGTTAAAATAAAAAAATTAGGATGCAAATAATCCTAACCATTTTATACTTCCTCACAAAAATCACAGACTAAAATAGAGTGGTTATTCAAACCAAAACATCAAAATATAATTATTAAATTGTACAATTTGTGTGAACATTTTGGATATATGTGTTTGGACGGTCGCTACCTAACACAAGACCATGTGCGTGCCACTAACTTAACTTTCAATAGAAAATAGGTTTCAAGCAATAAAATAAAAACGAATAGAGAAGGGCGATACAAAAATAATTAAAATTGATCCAGGAAGATTGGATTTTTTTGAATTTTGACATGGAGGCTAGGATTTTATTCAAATAGGCTAACAAGTTTTTGAAGTTGTTCATAAATATAGAAAAAAAATCTACTTTTATTTTGCTTAAATTGATAAATATTTTATTTAATATTTTATTTAATATTGTTTATGTAATAATAATTTATACTTTCCATTGTTATAGGTCGTTTTTAGTGAAAAAAATAAAAAAAAAAAGAAAAAAAGAGACTCACATTCTTTTCTTTTTTTTTAATTTTTGTTATTTAAAAGTTATTATTATTATTATTATTGTTATTATTATTATTATTATTATTATTATCAAATTATTATTATTTATTAATTTAATTATATTGTTTAATGTTTAAATTATATTAAAAGAGCAATTATTAGAAATTATAAGGATGATTTTATTACTGCAAAACGAAAATTTTATGGAAAATAAACTATCATTTCTGCTCGATGTCTAGCCCTATTAGATGGTCTTCTATTATGTAATAAACTTAAAATTTATAACATTGAAGTGGAAGCTGATTTTAAAATGTTTAATGTTATGATGACTACATGCAAACTCTGCATGGTTTTTTTAGTGTTACCCTCGATTGTTGCAAGAACTTATTCACAAAGAATACCTCTATATCATATATCTTGAGATAACAGAATTTGGCAGCGGACTGGTTGGACAAGTTGACTATAAAATACAAAAAATGCTAGATTTTTATCATAATCAAATACCTAGATCTCTTAAAGCAATCATATTACTCGACATTATCGAACTGAGCTACATCAGAGAGACTCATTAGGCCTTACCTTATCTACTGCAACTCCGTTTTGGTCTTCAATCATATTTTCATAATCGTCTCTTCAGTAGTATTTGTTGATCTCTCCTTATCTCGCTCCGGAGAATCCAAAAATCATTGCGTATAAGCTCCTTACTGCATCTAATTCTCCTTGGTTTCTATTTTCAACCACTTGATTTGTTGAATTAGTCTTTTTAATTGTTTCATCATCTTTATATCAGTTTCAATTAAGCTCCTTGAGCTTTGATTTCTCCAATCAGCTAGTTTTTTTTAGAGTTTCTTATTACTTGTAATCCTAATTTTGGGCTAGATTTTTTTGCCCGATCATTTTATCTTCTAGCACTAATATAACGTTATTAGTTTTTTCATTTTAATAATATCATTTTTTTAAATTAAAAAATAATAATATAATATTAATATTGATTTCATAGTAAATTTATAAAAACGATAAAAATAGATGATATGATATAAGTTAGCGGATACGAATGAAATATCTAGGAAAGTTTTGAAAATCAAATTATAAAAAACATAGTTATAGAAATAAAATAAAACAAAATAATAGAAAATAGAAAATGCGTCTAAGAGTATTAGAAAAATAGAGTTATTGGGACTCGTTTGAATAGAAAAAGGAAAAAGTACCTCTTTTTTTGTGCTTGTGCTTGGGTTTGGCAATGTCACTAGAACATGAAATGGCGCATTCGTGATAAGGGTTGGAAGCATACATGCATTTTCCCTTTAAATCCATTTCATATCAAACACCAACGCCCAACTTACTTTTTGGATGTTTCCTATAATCTTGGTTTTTAATTTCACAATGAGTACAAGGATGGATGCTTTCCTCCCTATACTTATAATTTATGACTAATGACTAATGACTAATGCCTAATGCCTAATGACTTATGAGAGAGAGATGAAACACCCCGATTACTCGACCTCGACGTGACCTCCATTGTCCACTATCCCGGTACCAATTCAACCAAACACCCCCAAGTACTTGATTTGGTAGTTTATAGGATGATGAGATGACAACTGCTAAACTCACATATTTAATCACATCAATTAATAAATAAAGAACACAACACAATCCACTAAACCCAACTCACGGTTGGAGATCAACCCTCCGACTACTACTTCAATCACATGTTTTGTAGCTCAAAATCCTTTCTTCCCACTACTACTAGTATTAAATCATGCTAAAAATTATCTCATTGTTGCCTGGTCTTCCACCATTTTCGCTTTACACCAAACACTAAAATGTCCAAACAAAAGAATTTATATTAATTATTTGAGACATCAAACATTAAAAAACTGTTTATGTTTTTTTTTGTGATGTATTCGTTTTTTAAATAATAAACTCTATCTGTTTTTTTTTAGTTATCTTTTTTTTTTAGCTTTTTTACCGGGTATGAGAGCCTCAAGTAATTTGATTCGGGGAAGCATAAGGATCTCCCTATTTCGTAGATATATTATCAATGAAATCGGTCGATCACAAACCGGATAAAAAAAAATAAGTACGGTCGTAAATGTATTAATTGATAAAAATTACCGATAGAGAAGATGAGTGGAAAGATGAGTTGAATTATTGGTAAAATTGTGTATTAAGTAATAAAACTACGGTTAGAGAATACAAGTATTGTATGCTATCAAACTGCTATTAATTGGTAAAATTTGAAGTTGAATCATTTGTGAAATTGCAATAGTTGAATTAATTTGTAAAATTACGGGACAGAGAAAAAGATGAGTACAAGTAGTGGTATGTTGCTATTAATTGGTAAAACTGCAACGAAATTAATGGCGATCAATCGGTAAAATTATATTGAATTATTGGTAAAATTGCAATCATGAGTTGAATTAATTGGTAAAAATGCATCGATTAATTAATTGGAGAGAATTAATTGGTGAAATTGTAAGAAATTAATTGGTAAAATTAATTACATAGAATTAATTTGGATATCGATTTATAATAGAAAAGACGTTTGTCGTAAAAGTTCTATTGGTTTTTTTATTTGGATTTCGATTGTGATTTCAGTTGGATTTTGGTTTTGTTTTGGATCTACTTTTGTGTGGTTTCCAATTTGTTCTCTTGTGTTTCGATTGGATTTGTATTGGAAATTTTGATATGTTTTTCGTCAGAATAGATACAGTTTTCGGCTTTCAGATCTGTTCTGTGCAGCCTCAGTCAAATGGTCCGATCGAAAGGCAAAGACATCCATTTTTGCTGAATTTTGGAGAGTGTGTTTGAGCATCTAATCCTTCAATTTGGCCATTTGAATTATAATTCAGTGCTACGGTTCAGGAGAAATCACTATTGGAATAGTGCAGCAGGTTTGTTGGTAAAACTATGAATTTGATTTTGGTTTTGGTTTTTTATTTTGATTTTTAATTATGATTTTGATTTTTTTATTATGATTTTGATTTTGATTGGAAATTGAATTTAAATTTAGATTTAGTATTGTATTTAGTTTTGGATTTGGATTTGGTATTTGGATTTAGTTTGGTATTTGGACTTAGTTCTCGATTTGGATTTGGTATAGATTTTTTTGGATTCATATTTGGTACAAATTTTGTTTGGTTTCGTTTGGTGGTTAGATTGTGTTTGACATTTGGATTATATCTAACGTTTGTTTAGATCATCACTTGTCGTTTTGATTCATTTGGTTGACGTTTGGATTATGTTTGACGTTTACTTAGATTGATGTTTGTCGTTTTGATTTGTTTGGATTTGTTTGGTGTTTAGATTAAGTTTGGAGTTTGGAGTTTGACGTTTCATTTTTGGTTTTGACTTTTTATTTTGATTTTGACATTTGGCGTTTCGATTTGGATTCAATTTTGGTTTTATATTCAATTTTTTTTTTCGAGTTCAATTGGGATTGATATTTGGGCTTTGACAAACATTTGGAATTTGATGATTTGAATTTGGTTGAAGAAGATGATGAGGTATAAGAAATGCGAAGAATAAAATTTGAATAAGATGCATGCAGAAAAGTACTTCAAGAAGATTTATAAAAGAAGATGGGAAAATATCAAATTTCTACTCATCAGCAGAAAAGTTCTACAGCGCCTCATTGTTATGATTCCTTGCATACCTCTAGTTTCTCAAGAACGTTGGGTCCATTCCTCTAGTCGAAGTGTTTATGTTCCTATTATATTTTTTGATTCCATTACAATGAGCCTTGTGGGAGTGTGAGCGGTGTGAAGAAGACGTATGAATTGTTTTTAAAATTAAAGGCAACTTGTGAAGTTCTTCTTAAAGAAACACAACTTGTGGATTTTTTTACAAAGACTCTGTTAGTATCTCAGTTTTGTTTTTTTACAAACTCTCAATGCGTCTATTGCATTGTGAGTTTGAGAAAGGGTGTTTAAGATATTAAACTCAAGCCCATTAGCTCGTATGTTTTACTTATAAATAAGAGTTTATACTCTTTGTAATCTATACGATTTCTAAATAATAAACCCTAGCCGCTTCTTGGAGGCTACTTCTTTCTTTTCTCTCTTTGTTTCTTAACATTAAATTCTATTATTTATATTATCCTTTTCTCTTATACATCCAAGTATTTATATATATTTTGTTAATTTTTTATTTCCCACCTCCCTGACATTTACTATTGTAAATTTGTCTATATTCGCATTATTATTAGTCTGGTAACTATAACAATTCGTATTTCTTATTAATAAATTAATTTGATAACACCCAAAACTAATATTGTTTTACTTTATTCATCGTATTTTGTTTATTTATTTGAGTATATATTTTTATTCATTAATTTTTAGTCTTCTAATTTTAACCGACTAGAATTTATTAACATTTTTTTAGAAAAGTTTTATTCATACTAATTTTTTGTCATTTAACAGAAACTTAAAACACAAGTGGCATAGTATAATAAACTCATGCATAGACCCACACACTTCAATCAGCGATCGAAGTAATCATTCAAGCATCCAACATCGCGCATCTAGTCTTGACAAACTCTTCAGATCAAGTCATTGCTTTGACAACACCGTCTGTCTCGCTTACGGTCCCAGTGACTGCGCTGGTCTAGTCTTCAATATACAAAAACCATCAACGGAGCCTCTAGCCTCGACTGCCACATCCGTTCAGCCATCAGCTTCAATAATCCATTGCACGTTATTGTAAGCCCCAACGACTCCGAACACGAATTTTCAGCAGTTGGTGCAAGACTTACGCACATAGCAGAATACTAATTTTAAGATTTTGTAAGCTTGCTGGGAACTCTTTTGTATTGAAAGAAGTTAGCTGCAACCATTGCAACACACAAAAATGATACTAAAAACGGAGAATCTAATCAAACCTAATTTGGAAAATGTAGAAAATGTCACAATAAAGGAAAAAACGGAAAAGTAGAAGCCCAACGTCAAAGAACTCCACCGATGACAAAGAAGCAAGAATCCAAGCATCATGAGTTTTTGACTAAGCACATGAGACGAGTACCACAATAGAAACTTCTTCCCCGACTTATCCAACGCATATTTCCTTCTACAAGGGCCTCAGACGAGCATCTAGTTACAACCGTGAAGTGTCCAACAACAATCTATCACCCGGCCGAGCACCCAGTTGCAGACCACCTCTCAGGTGAGTGTAAATCTGTAGCCTATGACTCAACTGAGTATGCAGATACAATCAACAAATGGCAGGGTCTTAGAATTTAGCATGGATATCTATTTATAGAATGCGCAAACTATTACCATAATAGCTTCATGCCTAATGACAATGATAAAAACAATTAGGTCATGAATCCTCTATGGCCCCAAAAATCTTGTATGATGACTTACCACCCAACTATAATAACCATAAAATAGATAAGTACAATGACGAGAGATATTTAGAGCATCACATCGAGCAGTTCATCAGCGAGATAACATACAGTAAGGTGGATAATAGAATGAAATACATTGAAATTTCAAAGAAATGCTTTAATTTGATTCAACTTTATATCGCCTAAAAGTATAAAGAAATTAAAAGATATTACGCACGCATTTCCGTAATAATTTTGTCTCCTCCAAGGTTATCAAAGGTTATGGGGGTTATATCATTCATTATAATAAACAACTGAACGAGACATTTAGAGAATACACCCGTTGATTCATGGATACAAAGAGTAAATTGTAGGATTGTCATTATTTGGTGACAGTTGGACCCAACAAACATGAAGTATTGTCGAGGCTACTTTCAGAAGTTATATTAAATAAGAAATCCTTCAATTTTGGGGACCCATTTAGGAAAGTGAAGATCTATATCAAGGTAAAAAAGATTACAAGTGCCAGCATGAACAAGAACCCTTTCAATTTGAGTGCATATAATTTCCACCTTAGCATGGAAATAAGCAACGACATAGCAGTGACACATGTAAATAAAATATAAAAACACAACATTTATTGAAACAACACCAAAACCTAGAATGTTAAAAAAACGTTACCAAATGAGATCACGAGGTGAAAATAGAAATATCAAAACTAGTCATTAATCAGACCGCCCACCATGCGGCCTATTCAACGGACTAACCGAGAACATGGAAACTATTTACGATCGTACCAAATATATTATCTGATACAAAACAAATTGGAGAAATATACAACACTAAGAGAGCATAAATATAAAATCAAGCATTACAAGATCCACAATGATTTCATACACTATACCAAGCACCGTTGGGCCTTGCAAGACCAGATCCAACCATTCGTGGATGATGGGAAACTCTCAAGATTCATGAAGAGAATAAATGATAATGAACTATGACGTCCTCTAGTCGACCAAGATGAGAGAGATAGGGAGAATGTGTAACAAGGGATCCACGAGCCTTTAATAATAAGGCAATCATTGAAATCTTGGATGATAAATATTTAGACCGATACCACAATCGACAAGTTATTTGAGCAATTGTTGGCCGTGATATCTTTTTTTAATCTAAAAAACATGAAGTGACATGTGGTCGAGCTTGAAACGTAGTACTATATGCACACATCACCATAATTTTATCACAAAATGTATCTTATATTCGGCTTTACGGACAATGACTTCAGAGGTATCGCACCCCAAATAACAATGTTGTGCTACTATATATCAAACTCGTACGGTGTCAATTAACCGTGTCATGATCGATGCAAATGTTTTAATCAACATCATATAAAAAACAACACATGACAATATGAGGGGCACACGAGTGTCAGTCATGTCTCATGGGATCTTGACTAGTTTCATAAAAGTATATGAAAAAAGTAAAATGTTTATTTATGATAGTCGACACCCTATCTTTTTATAATATCCGAGGCTCATCATGGTTGGACCAGATCATAAGGAAAGTTACGGTTATATGTGAAATTAGAAAACATCTCAAGAATGCTACGTTACTCCCCTTTCCATAAAAATTAGCAATTAATCACGGATCTTATCGTTATAGACGATACGGACGATCCACGAGAGGCCCCCAACACTATGAAGCCATGATATGATGTCTGAAGAGTCTTAAGAAACTTCTGGGGTGATTTTATGATACGAGAATCTCTTAGTGTCAAAACAGTCTAAAGTACTTTGTTTAGGAGTCTTTTTAGAGAGAGAAAGTGAGAGTCTAGATTAAGTAGAGAGAGAAAGTAATATAATATTCATCTCGGGATCTGTGAAGCGTGGGTAGTTCTTTTATAGTACAATTGCGGGTCCCACACGCTTTAACTCTCGTTTATTATATTTTTGGTCCCTATATATTTTCATCTTCTCACAATGGCTACTTCTTTAGTAGTCTATACAATTTTTCCCCAACACATTTTCTTCTTTACAATTTTCTCCTATCATACTTCTTCTTTACAATTTTCTCCATGTCTTTTATTCTCCCTCATCAGTAGCCCCCAGTCCTAGTAAAAATAGTTTTACTAGGACTGTAAAGAAGTCTCCAGTGCTCCCTCGAACATCTTTTCCTCGGAGAACTCTTCTTCAACTGCAGAATTTCCTCCTCGAAAATGCTTTTGACCAATACTTCAAATGCTACATATCTCTTCGAAAAAACATCTCCTCGAAAAAGCGTCTTCTTAACAAGTATATCCCTTAGACTATATACTTCTTTTGTCTCATATTAACCAGTTTAGCCCCCCAAGCCTTGCAATGTCTTAGCAAGGACAAGCCTATTACTTGGAAATGTTGCCTGTCGGAATTCGCTGTGTGAGCATATCACAACCACCATAATACGATGATAAGATATTGCAAAGATTGACTGAAAAAGGAATGACGTCAGCAGTCGTACTTTCTTGTCAGCGTATCTTTGGAGAGATCGTTTCACATTCCTGAGATTGGATCATGCCTCTGCATCTTCTCCCGCGCTTTTCTGTCAACAATTCTTCACCTAGGGTACCCATAATACCCCTAGGCAAACAATAGAAAATGTCCCCAGGCCCGACTTTCCCTAAAAGCCCATTGTCTTCTATAAATACTTACCTACTTCATTAATAGCTCAAACTTTCCACCCAGAATTTCTAGAGAGAGAAAGCTGGCTTACAAACCTCGTCGGATTCCAGAGTGGCTCCTTATTAGCAAAAATTTCGAAGAGAGAGTCGCTGCTGGTGAATACACTGAGCCTCAACCTCCACCTACTGTGACTACCTTCTATAGTTCGTGGCCCCTTCTTACAAATTCGACGACCATCATTCCCCTCGAAATATCACAATAGAACCAAATTACCAACCAGACCACCCTGGGAGTAATGGGGAAAGAAAAGCACCACAAACACTCTTCGGGAAAAAGAAAAAGACACCACAAAGATAAGCATTCGCAAGAGCGCAAACATTCTAAAGAAGCGCCACCAACTATACCCCTGAAGCTCCTCAAACTGTGGTAGTGGATACTTCTCTTCCGAAGACCGGGGATCCTGTGTCAAGCCTTCTAGCCACTCCATCCATAACAGGGACTAGAACTCCCAGATTTTCTCCAGGACAGACTGTAATTACCGAGGCAGAAATTCGAGAGCTGCGCAACAAAGCCCTAGCTGCTAAAGGGAAAGCTATCGCCTCGGACAATCCTGAGTCGTCTATTCAAGCTATTCAGGTTGATGATCGGAACAAAGTCATCGAGATTCCTGCAGAATCATCTAGTGAACAACCCATCGCCCCGAACAATCTTGAGCCACATACTCAAGCAATTCAGGTCACGAGTCAAAACAAAATCATCGATATCCTAACAGAATCATCGAGCAAAATGCCTATTCCTCCTCCAACAATATCCGAAGAGCAGACGAACCGTATTGCCCCCAAGTCAAAGGGAGACGTAACGCTTCCCTTAGAACTTGACGCCATCATGGGAAACAATATTCGAGGGATTGAGAACAAACATGCGGTTGCTCTTCACAACATATCATACAAGTACTTTTCTCCGTCGGAGGAAATGTTACTCCATACTCGTTGGTGCATCCCTTCGTACATCAACATTAGGTTCCCCTCCGAGGGAGAGACCCCATTATCAGTGAGGGATCATGAGCTTATAGTTTATACCGAAATCATGAATTGGGGACTAAGATTTCCTTTAAACCCCTTTTTCATTGAATATTTTGCTAAAATCGACCTTTGCCCTTCTCAAGCTGGACCCAACATGTGGTTCACATTGATGGCATGCATCATGGACTCGAGAATTTCAGGCCAAGAATTTTCCTTGAAGTAGTTCATCGGATTATCTGGGTTAGCTAGGAACCTATTCTACTCATTAACCTTTAACCGAAGACAAAAAGTACTAAAAGATTTGCTAGAGGCTGACAAGAAATGGAGACAACAATTCATATTCTTCTCAGGTCATTGGGAAATAGGCTCAGAAGCAACCCCTTCGAACCCTCACAAATTATCTCTCCTGTGGACCAACAAATGTAATTCCTCAAACGAATTTTCTTATAGTAACCCTTCGAATAATAGGATTCTAACTTGATATATTTGTAGTATGACTGGTGTCTCCAAACCATTTGCTGATCATGTAGAGAGTGCCACTACCATTTTTACCAAGCTCAGTGAGTGGGCCAAAGAGAAATGGGAAAATAGATTTCGCTTGTGTTTCAGGGACAACAATATGGCTCTGAGCAGACTTTGGAGGTTGGATCCCCTCGATCGGTTATCCTTAAAAGAGTTGATGACCCCTCCTTCTCAAGATGAGGTGCTAGAGCGAGTGACGAAGAAAGATATAGTGATTTATCTTCCAAAGCGTTCTCGTGCACAGAGTCATCAGGATGGGTCCGATGAAAAATTCCCTACCAAGGAGCAGCAGCCACAAATGGAAGTGGCCATCGTCCCAGAGCCGGCATCCTCGGCCAACAGAGTGACTCCCAATCCTGACTCTCCCCCCAAAAAGTCTGTCCATCCTCGGAAGAAGAAAGACTTGAAAGCCAAAGGGAAAGAGAACAAGGCTGCCCTGGAGCCTATCCAAGAGCTGTCCGAGGACGAAAAAATTCAAAACAACGCCCCCGAACCTGCCCAGGAAATTGAAGACCAAAGGGCATTGGGTGAGCCTGAGAATGAGGTAGGAGATAACTCTCCCAAACAGAACTCAAACTTAACGACTAGCACTCCTCGCACCCAGGCTTCACATCCAGCTCCCATTGAAGAGCCCCCAATACTAGCTCCATTGCCCATTCCCCGAAGTAAACCTCCCCAACATGTTGACCTTAGAATTCTCGAAGGGGAGTCATCGGATTTTGACGTTGTTGGATTAGGCTCTCCCAGCAGTTCCTTCGAAATTCCCCATGATGACGAATTTTCACTAAGTCTGCGGGGCCTGCTACACACCTCTGTCATTAGGGTAAAGAAAATGCAGCATTTAGAGAATCGAAAAAATCACTATAAGTTCAAAGCCTCCCTGTTGGCTTCGTAACTTGAAGAATCCAAAAAACAATATGCTATTATGGAGAGCCAAGCAGATGCATTGTATGAGAGACTATCTGCATCGGAAAATTACGTCATCATGCTTGAAAGGTGCTGCTAGGAGGAAAGGGACCTCTATAAAAAAAAGACGGAGGGCCAAGAGAAACTCATTATCGAATATCAAAAAGCTCGTGAAGTAGCACGCAAAGGTTTCAATGACTGTTGTAATGATTATGAAAAGATTTACAAGGACAGAGAAAGATTGGTGAAGCGCATCGAAGATTTTCCTGGGCAGGTGGAGGAAGAGAAGAAAAAGGCTGTGAATGCCTATGTGACCAAGTGCACAAACAATCTTGCTGATCGAGATGCAACAGTTCGAGCAGGCCTAATAACTCAACTTCATGCAGAGCACCCCGAATACGACCTAGGAAGCTTTTGGAAAGTCGTGTCCCCGGATCTTCGTCCTCCTCATATTGTTGTCAGTGAGAGTGAGTCATCAGATTCCGAGGAAAGTGATTCCCCAGATAAATCGCAATAGTAGGTAAAAATGGTGGCATAGTTTGTAATTTTTGTGTATAAGACCTTAGAAGGCAGTTTTTGTTTTCCTTCGTTCTCTATGTGAGGAGATGTACTCCTCGGATTTTTGTGTATGCCCCAACTGGGAATGTTTGACCATGCAACTTATTATTTATCGTTTTCTCCTAAGTGTTTGCCAATTCATATCGTTATATCGATTCAATAATCTATATCTATTCGCACTGTGGTATGCATCAAGAACTATGCTAAGACTATGTAAAAAGAAATAGGCTAAGGCATTGCACAAATAATAACATAAGAGTGTAACAGAATATTGTGACCGAAATAATAGTTCGAAAGGTGAAACCATTCGAGGCACAACTTATTGTAACCCAAATAATAGTTTAAGGCAAAGAAAAATTCAAGGCACAATTTATTGTGACCCAAACAATAGTTCAAAGGATTAAACAAGTCGAGGCAGAACTTATTGTGACCCAAATAATAGTTTAAGGCAAAGAAAAATTCGAGGCACAAATTATTGTGACCCAAACAATAGTTCGAAGGATTAGATAATTCGAGGCACAACTTATTGTGACCCAAATAATAGTTTAAGGCAAAGAAAAATTCGAGGCACAGATTATTCTGACCCAAACAATAGTTCGAAGGATTAGATAATTCGAGGCACAAATTACTGTGACCCAAATAATGGTTTAAGGAAAAAAGTACGTTCTATTAAGCAACTCATTGGGACACCTCGTTGAAACCTTCCTGTGCCTATTAGGGTAGGAAATAGTATGCCCTCACTATGTTTTGAAACTTCGATATACAAAAAATGACAACTGTTACGCTCTAACTAGTTCCTCATTCAAGATATAATTTTAAGTGTTCAATATTCCATATGAGCCGGAGATATCGCCCTTCCTTGTCTTTTAATCGATACGTGCCCTGTTTTACTTTCTCGGTGACTTCATAAGGGCCCTCCCAATTTGGTCCTAATTTACCCAGACTCTTTTCTTTAGTGTGCAGGAAGACTTTGCGTAGTACTTTGTCCCCCACCTTAAAATCTATATTCTTTACTTTAGACGCATATCGACTCCTCATAAGAGTTTGATAATGTAGAGACGTCAACTGTGCACGTTGTCTTTTTTCTTCAACCAAATCTAACGCCAGTGCTCTACTTTGATCATTCACGCCTGCTGTATACATTGCCACACGATATGAAGGGAAAACAATCTCTGAAGGGACAATGGCATCCATGCTATATACTAAAGCAAATGGAGATACAGTAGTGGCCGTTCGTGGCGTTGTCCTATAAGCCTACAATACTTCTTGTAAATAATCAGGCCATTTTCCTGCCTTTCCTTCCAAATTCTTTTTCAAACCATCGAGAATTGTTCGATTGGTCACTTCCACTTGTCCATTAGCTTGGGGATGAAATGGGGCAGAAAAACACTGTCGTATGCCCCTGGAAGGCAAAAACTTTTAAACTCCTTGTTATCGAACTGAGGCCCGTTATCCGTTGTGATTTGCAATGGTACACCAAAGCGACAGCAAATATTTGACACAACGAATTTAATTGCATCTTTGGCTTTTGTCTCCGCTAAAGGTTCCGCTTCCACCCACTTAGAGAAATAATCCACTGCTACTATTATAGTCTGTCTGCCGCCAGATGCCATTGGTAGGGGCCCAACTAAATCAATGCCCCACCTGTTGAATGGGACTGCCTCCGAAATACTCTCCAATAACACCCCGTGCTTATGGATTACATTGGCATAGCGCTGACACGTGTCACATCGTTTTATAAAATGTTTTGCATCTGAAGCGATAGTTGGCCAATAATAACCAGCCAAAAACACCCGTCGAATTAAAGCCTTATACCCACAGTGGGCTGAACCTTCCCCATCGTGCAATTTGGACAGGACAAATTGCGACTCATCCTTGTTCAGACACCTTAGTAACGGTCGGCTCAAATATTTCTTATACAGAACACCTCCCAACATGATATACCCGTGAGAGTTGAACCTGATTTTCCTAGCCTCGTACTTTCCAACAGGTAAAGTATCATTTTCCAAGAAGTCAATAATGGTTGACCTCCAATCATCTTTGATCACATTGCTCACCTCGTTAACATTCATTGTATGCTCCGCATCGAGCATGTCCGAAGGATGTTCCTGAATCAAGACCCATGGGTATCCCTCCGTTCGTGAGGCTGCGGCCAAGGAATCTGGGACAACATTTTCCTCCCTTCGAACATGTTCATATTTGACCTCCTCAAACTCAGACACCAAATATTTTAATGCCTTAAGATATTGTATCAGCTTATCTTTTCTGGCCTCAGACTCTCCCAAAGCTTGGTTTATCACCAACTGTGAGTCGCTGATCAGTTTAATATTTTTGGCCCCACATATCTGAGCTAAACGCAAACCCGCCAATGTTGCCTCATACTCCGCTTCATTATTCGTTTCCTTAAAACCAAATCGAATAGCTTGGAACATAGCTATCCCTTCTGGAGAAATAAACTGGACACCCGCACCACTTCCAGAGTTGTTCGACCCTCCATCCGTTCGTACCAACCATTCCATTTCATCAAAATGGTCAATGACCTCCTTGTCTTCTCTGTCCGAGTGAAATTCAACCAAAAAATCAGCCAAAACTTTGGCTTTTATCGCCGTTCGAGGCTCAAATGCTATGTCAAAATCTCCCAATTCTACTGACTATTTAGTCATCCTCCCAGAGATATCGGGCCTTTGTAATAAACCTTTTAGGGGGAAAGTCGTCTGAATAACTACAGGATGTGCCTGGAAGTAAGGTCTCATCTTTCGGGCAGCTGTCACCAAAGCCAATGCTACCTTCACCAACTTGAGATATTATTTCTCCGTATCCAACAAACTCTTACTGACATAATAGATAGGTTTCAAAAGAGAGTCCTCTTCGCGGAGTAAAACAGCACTGACTGCACAATCTGACACTGCTACATAGACAATTAATCTTTCCCCCAGCAATGGTTTAGACAGTATATCAGGGGATGTCAAATATTCCTGAATTTGGTGAAAAGCTGCTGAACACTCATCAATCCAATTAAATTGTTTGGTGTTTCGTAATACCTTAAAGAAATGTGCACATTTTCCGAGGATCGAGGTGGAGTCATGGTGATTAAAGCTTTTATTTGGTCTGGGTCAGCCTTGATGCCTTTCTCACTGATCATATATCCAAGGAACTTGCCCGATCGTACCCCAAAAACACACTTTTCCGGGTTCAATTTCAAATTGACCTTACTCAAATTATTAAAACTCTCCTCCAGGTCAGCAAAATGATCTTCATCCTGCAAACTCTTGACTAACATATCATCGATATATGCTTCGACATTCCGACCAATCTGTCCCTCAAAGGTTTTGTTGACCAGACGCTGATAAGTTGCCCCCTCATTTTTAAGCCAAATGACATAACCTTGTAGCAATATAACCCTCTCCCGGTAATAACTGAAGTGCTTTCTTCATCGTGAGTATCCAACCGGATTTGATTATACCCGAAATACGTATCCATGAAAGACAACAATAGATTGCCTGAGGTCAAATCCACTAACTGATCAATGCGGGGCACCGGAAATGGATCATTGGGACAAGCTTTGTTTAAGTCTGTGAAGTCAACGCACATTCTCCACTTGCCATTATTTTTCCTGACCAAGACTGGATTCAAGGCCCATACGGGATAATGCGACTCGCGAATGTGGCCTATGCTTAACAGCCTCTCCACTTCCAAGAGGATAGTTGTAGCCTTCTCCGGAGAAACTGGTCTCCTCTTCTGGACAATGGGTCTAACATCAAGTTGTACCGCAAGTTTATGACATATTATCTCCGATGGTACTCCCGCGACATCCTGTGCACACCAAGCAAACATATCGAGTTTGTTAGACAAAAACGCAATTAATCTTTCTCTGAACTCAAAAGAAAGTTTTACTCCAATCTTCAGAGATTTGCCGTTTTCAAATTCATGTACCTCGGAATCCTCTTCTGGGACCAGAAATCCGGGGGTCTCCCTCGGATCATCACATGGGATGATTTTCGAGGAAGGCCCCTTTAATTGCTATGTTTTATCCGATATTTCTCCCCGAATTCCCTTCGAGGATAAAGCTATCTGGTAACATTCGCGGGCCATTTTCTAGCTGCTTCTGATTATCCCGATGTTGTTCCCTACCATATATTTTAGACACTAATGCATCGTCGAGATTACACCATGTATTTGGGACAACCAAGAGTGACCCAAAATAGCGTTATACGAGGTTGGTGCGTTGACAACAATAAACAATACTTCCACCTCCTTCTTGAATGGCCCACGGCCTAACTCGACCACACACTGAAATTCTCCAACTACCACTGTTGTGGCGCCAGTAAAGCCCACTATGGTTCTGTCGGAACGTCGTATAACTGGTGGTAAAAAATCCTCCTGTAAGTGCTCATAAACAAGATATTCGCTGAGCTTCCTGTATCAACAAGTATCTTCTGAACTTGATCTCCAGCAATCCCCGCGGCAATCAACACCGCATCCTCGTGTGGGCCCGCGACATTTCGCATATCATCGTCATCAAAACATATGATGGGGGAGGGAAATCGATGCATTTGTGCTGACACCCCTGCTTCAATCTGGGTAGTCAGGTTGACCATGTGCCTCTTCTGCGAGCTATTGGAATTCCCTGCGATGGTATCCCCTCCAAAGATTTCCAGCGACTCAAAGAAAGCACAGAGGTTGTTCACTCTCCCCCTCGGAATAACCTCTTCCGCCATATTCACATTGTTCCTACCCTTATTGGGATCCAGATACTCTTGTTCAATATAAAAAACATCAATCTCCTCGGAAATCACCATGGCTGTATCAGTGTTCTTTGGAACAGTCTTTACCACAGTATTTTTCTGAGAGTGCTTTTTTGACAAACTCTAACAACATTCCATTTTTGATCAAAGCTTGCACTTATTTTTTCAAGGCTATGCAGTCCTTGGTGTCGTGCCCGATATCTTCGTGATACTTACAATACTTGTTAACACTTCTACTTTCCCTCGGAGTCTGAATAGGAAAAGGTTTCCTGAATGGTATTGTGGATCTTGCCTTATCAAATATAGCAGCAAAATTTTCCGTTAACTCAGCGAAATAGTCCAGTCGAACCCACGTATTCGACATTGATCTAGCCCCTTGATTGTAATTTTGCTGGTTGCCATAATACTGCGGGTTTGTTTTCTTCCTCGGCGAATATTGACCGGTACTTTTGGCTTGAACATTGGCGCGGGGCCCTTGGTTACTAGGCTCAGATCTTTGAAACTGGTTCTGATCCAATTGATCACCGGATCCTTTCTCAGATGCCTGAGTCTCCTCCACCAGAATTCTCTTCTCAACCTGATCCAACAATGCTCCGAAGGTCATGGCCTGACTCTCCGCCACCGTATCCTTTAATAATCCGGGGAGTAGGCCCATCCTGAAAGCTACAAGTGCCACTGAGTCTTTACAATACTCCATGTCAGTTTTCGTCTTGACAAATCGATTGGTGTAACTCTTCAAGCTCTCCCCAAACTTTTGTCTACAATAGATTACCGTGTCTCCGTTAGCTCTGAACTTTTTTCTCCCCACAAAGTGTTGTCTGAAGATATTCCAGAACATGTCGAAATTCTTTATCGAGCCCTGCGGAAGCCTATTATACCATTTGGAAGCTACCCCCTTGAAGGTCTGAGAAAACGGTCTACACAACAATTTATCATCGTCGTCGGAATTAATCATGAAGTTTTTGAATTGTTTGATGTGATTATCAGGGTCTTGTGTCCCATCAAACTTTTCTAACTTCGAGATATCGAAATGCTTTGGGAGGTTGCCCACCAAAATGTCCGGGGACAAAAGAGAAGCTCTCCAATTGTGACCCGTCCGATAAACATTGGATCTCAAGTTTTCATTGCTCGGAAAATACAATCCCTCTTCGGATGGAAGAGTATATTGATGCTGCCACTCCGAATTTCGCGGGCCTACTTCTTCTTTTCCAGTAGGAAACTTCGTTTGGCCATAACCCCGCTCATTAACTTGAGTATGGTAACTCTTCTCCCTTTGAGATTTCCTCTCCAAGCTTCTTCCCCTTCGGTAATCAGCGTCTCCTCGACCATATCTTTTCTTTCTATGACTTTTCCTAGGAGATGACTCCGACGAACTGTATCGAGAATAATCGCTCGAGTCGGATGAATCCAAATGTCGCTTTTCTCTCCTCCTCGACGATCGTCGTTCGTATCCCCTGTATCTATCGTCGCTAGCTTTAGGACGAAAATCAGTCTCGCGCTCCTCTTTTCCACTAATTGGATCCCTTCTTATCTCGGAGCGAAGATTTTCCTAAACGGTTTCCTTTTCTGCCTTCAATCTTTCGATCTCCAACAACAGTTCATTCCTTCGAGCCAACAGGTCTGAGTCATCAAAAGCGTCTCCGACTCGCTGGCCCCCACGCGCCTCGTGTTCCATGTCGTTCCGATAATCATCGCCCACCAGATTCTCCTCGCAATTGTTAACAAAATCGTCCCTTTGCTCTTCCATAATTTCCCTCGGAATAGGAACTATTTCCAAGAAGCGATTGTCGTCAGAACAATCTTCGTTTCCCACAGACGGTGCCACTGAAGAGTCTTAAGAAAGTTCTGGGGTGATTTTGTGATACGAGAATCTCTTAGTGTCAAAACAGTCTAAAGTACTTTGTTTAGGAGTCTTTTTAGAGAGAAAAAGTGAGGGTCTAAATTAAGTAGAGAGAGAAAGTAATATAATATTCATCTCGGGATCTGTGAAGCGTGTGTGGTCCTTTTATAGTACAATTACGGTCCCACACGCTTTAACTCTCGTTTATTATATTTTTGGTCCCTATATCTTTTCATCTTCTCATAATGGCTACTTCTTTAGTAGTCTATACAATTTTCCCCTAACACAATTTCTTCTTTACAATTTTCCCCTATCATACTTCTTCTTTACAATTTTCTCCATATCTTATATTCTCCCTCATCAATGTCAACCATATCACGTTAGACCGTACAAAAAAACTAAGACTATGAAGAGGAATAAACCTTGCATTACTTTCCGAACTTTTCACCTTCTTACTACATAATCTCGACATGTTCTCTTGGAGCACCAAAGAGGTAACCAGAGTCTCAGCTGAAATAGCATGCCACAAATTCACTATAAATACAATATATTGACTAGGTAAGCAAAATAAAAAATCATATCACCAAAAAAACATGAAGAAATCATTGTCGGAGTAGACTCACTACAATTAGCCACATCAGAGAGCCACGTTGCCCACCATGGACAACAAAACCGATCATCCCCAAGAAGAATAACGGTAAATAGATAATGTGCATAGATTTTATCAACCTAAATAAATTTTTCCTTAAGGATCCATTTTATCTACCTCGGATATATAAACTCATCGATGCACCACATGAGAACATAATGTTGTCCTTTATGGATACTTATTTCGACTACAACCAAATATGAAGGTATGAGGACGATTGGGAGCACACAACATTTATTGCGGATAGGGGAGTACATTGTTATAAGGTCATGCCTTTCTCTCTGAAGAACGTTGGGGAAACATACCAGTAACTCATAAATAAAGCATTCTTTACACAACTCGGATGAAAAATCCAGGCATACATTGACAATATGCTAGTTACATGTGGGAAAGAGAAAGTTGACCGACCTATCTAAGAATTTGTTGAATTTAAGACGAGTAAATTTAAAGCTAAGCACCAAAATATTCCCCTTCAATCTCAAATCCGACATATATTTTGTATTCATATCAGTGAGAGAGAAATGAAAACAGACTCGACGCATCTATCTAACGTGGCAGCCATGACCTTTTCGTGCAATACAAAAGAAATTCTAATCTAAACAAACAGATCGGTCGCGTTAAAAAGATTCATCTCTCGCTTTTTGGATAAATGCCATCTTCTTTTCTAAGTTCTACTAGGAAAATGAAAATTCACATACACCTCAGCATGTGAGAGTCTTTGACCAATATTAATACATTTATCGCATCCCCAAAAAATACTAATCAAATCATAACCATAAGAAGTATTATTTTTATACCTCATATTTTCATATTATCTTGCCAATTGTTTTCCCAAATTTAGGAGGATGAAAACGAATCTCAAGCCGTATACTATATAAGAAATATTGTAATTGATCCAAGAACCAAATACATGCACTTTGAGAAACTAGAACTCACTATAGTGATACCAACTTGAAAAGTGTGGCCATATTTCCATACTCATTCGATCATTATTTGGACGTCATCCCTCTGTGTAACATGTTACAAAAGCTAAATATTTCAGGAAGACTTACCAAGTGGAATGTCGAGTTGAGAAAATACGACATCAATTTTGAACCACGAACATCGATCAAAGCGCAAGCACTCTAAAACTTTTAACTGAGTTCTAGGAAGATAGACCACTCCCTACAAATATGAAGCCATCATCCACTTGGAAGGTACATAATAATAGAGGAAGCAACAGTCATGGCTCAAGAATATACATCCAATTATCACTAATAAAGGATATCTTAAAAGAGTTAGTCCAACTCAGCATTCCAACCACTAACAACGAAGCCGAATACGAGACAACAATTTTCAGAATCCAACTTGCAAAAATTAATGGTGCCACAAAAGTTCAGTTATTCACCGATTGCCAACTTTTTATTAAGCAAGATTTAGACATTTATGTAGCTAAACAAAACACAATCACACAATAGTTAAAAGAACTTAAGCGCCATGTATCGTTATTCAGCAATATCACATTTGAACTAATTTCAAAAGTAAAGAATTACATTATCGATGTATTGGCATCCTCTTGTTGCGTAGGGAAGGAACCCGACATCATCATTCATGGAAAACCTTCCATCAGCATAACGACGATATTCATTTATAATATTTGGACAATAAAATTGCTGGTAATATAAGGTGACGACCATATAGACGAATGGAAATCCCTTATCATCCATTACTGCACACAGTTAGTGCTCCTGAAAGGAAAGGTACAAACCCAAAATGTCAGGACCCAATCCACAAGATTCACTTATATTGCTGACAAACTGTATCAGTGAAGCTTCACACGGTCCTACTTCGATGCCTCAACACTGAGGAAGCCAACTTCATACTAGAAAAATCTACAACGGGGGGGGGGGGGGGAGACAGAGAGAGAAGTGCACATACATGTATAAAGAATTGCAAAAAATAATCATGTTACAAGGATACTATTGGTCTATAATATCTTAATATACGCAAAGGAAGGTAAAACATTACGATATATGTTAAAACTTCTCTAATTCAACTAATATATTGGTCTTTATGTTAGAAACCATATTTAAATCAGTTCTTTTAATATATGAGGACTCGATATCATAGGGCCATTTTTGTTGGTATCATAAATAATGAATTATCCACTAGTAACAGTTGATTACTTCTTCAAATTGGTTGAAGAATAAATGTTTGCAAATATCACGACCAAAGAGGTAATTGGTTTCATCAAATCCAATACATGTTATAGATATGGGTTGTCACAAGTTATCACCATCTATAACGGAATGTAGTTCCTAAATGATAGCATTGCAAGATTCTGCATGACTCAGAGGATCAAGTAAACTTTCTCCTTATTGGTTTACCCCAGGCCAAGTAAAAGTCACCAGTCGTAATATTGTAGATGGCATAAAAAATTACTCACAAGAGCGGGAGGGAGATGGCTTGACGGTTTACAAAAAGTGTTATGTTAATATGAAACTACAATAAGGCCAGCTAGTGAGGAAACCCCATTTGTACTAGTATATGGCATGAAAATAGTGGTCCCAATCGAGACTCAACTACACATTTAAATAATAGTTATGTATGATGATGGATAAACTTTGCAACTATAAACACAGAGCTCCCATCTCTAATCCAAACATTGTAAATCTCTGATACGCAACTGTTATAATTCAAAGGTCCGTTTCCAAAGCTTCACGATCAGCGATAAATTATTATGAAGGATATTCCTACATGTTAGGGATAAACACCTTAGAAAGCTATCCTCACTTGAAAAAAGCTTATACGATTGAAGAAAAGGTAAAGCCAGGTACATACCACCTCTTGGATAGTAGTGGCAACCGAATCTAACACACATGGAACATCGAAGACTTAAATCTATATTTATCCCTCTAAGGTTTGGTTAATATTTTATATTCACACTATTTAAGCAATTTCTGGTGGATGTCATTGCCAATGATGATCAGTTTCTTCATCTGAAAATCAATCATAGTTCTTTTTCAAGAGATTTCTATGCCACAGTCATATATGCCTAGTATACTAGGGTTTTGAGGAGGTCCATATGGGAGAATCTTAAAAATATTGTTGTTGGAGACAAATAGTGGCTTCTACTAGGGGACTTTAACACTATTGCCTTCCCTAATGAACAACTATTATGTTCTTCTAATTGTTCTGCTAGTATGGATGATTTAGATGATTTTATTCAGGATTTCTTTCTAATTGATGCTGGTTTTACAGGGAATAAGTTTACTTGGTCAAATGGTAGGCAGTGGAGAAGGCTGGACAGGGTTCTCTATAATGGGAACTGTCATAATTACTTTGATAACACCAACATCTCTCATCTTCCTAAGACCTGTTAAGACCATTCTCATTTGCTGATCTTTATCTCTTCTTCAACAATTAAAAGGGTTTCTTCTTTTACGTTTCTGAATATGTGGTGTTTACACAGTGAGTTTTACAATTTTGTTGAAGGTTGCTGGAACATGGAAGCTTCTGGGTCTCCTATCTACAAGTTTAGTCCAAGTTGAAAAATTTAAAAGCTATTCTTAAGGTGTGGAACAAGAATGTTTTTGGCAATGTATTTGATTCTATAAAGCACATTGAGGAGGAGATATCTAGGCTTGAAGCTAATCTTCTGATTGCTAATTCAACTCACAACAGAAATCTTCTAGATAAGGCTAAAGCTGACCACCTCTTGCTTCTTGAACGTGAAAAGGCTTACTCGATTCAGAAAACCCATGCTAATTGGTCTAAAGATGGAGAAAGGAATACATCATTTTTTTTATAATATCGTGAAGAGAAGGCATAAGAGGTCTAACATTTCTCGTATCTGTGATGGAACTAAATGGGAGGAGGATCCTAATACTATTAGGAAATTGGTTGTTAACCATTTCAAAACCCTAATTTCTGATCTCTCTAACCCCTGAAACTCTAATGTTCTGCTAAAATTTATTCATAAGCTAGTCACTGAGGCTGATAATACTATGCTAATGCGTGTGCCTGAGGAGTCAGAGGTCTATGATACTATCAAGGGCTTGTGTTCTAATGCAACTGCTAGTCCTCATGAATTTAATGGCCATTTTTTAAGCTTTGCTGGCCTATTATTAAGTTTGATCTTTGTGAGGCTATTAGAGACTTTTCCATTGAGGGTCATTGTCCTAATGGCATTTATGCTACTGTTTTGTGCTTAATTCCTAAAGTGAAATCTCCTAAAGAGTGGAAGGATTTCAAACCAATCAGTCTGACTACCTATTTCAGCAGGATTGTCTCTAAGCTTATCAACCACAGAATAGCTACTATTTTACCTAACCTAATTTCTGCAGAGCATGAGGTCTTTACTAAGGGGAGATCTATTCATGATAGCATCATGATAGCTCAAAAATTAGTTGGGGACCTATCTATCAAGACCAGATGGGGTAATATTATGTTGAAGGTGGATGTGGAAAAGGTATTTAACAGATTGGATCACATTTTTCTCTTATGTGTGTTGGCCTCTTTTGGTTTCATGTCTGATTTCCTCAAAATGATTGAGAGGAATATTGACAATTGCAATTTCTCTATTATGGTAATGGTGTTTTGAGGGGCTACTTTAAGTCTAATAAGGGCCTAAGACAGGGTGACCCCTTGTTACCTAGTTTGTTTATCCCGGCCCAAGAATACCTCCTAAGAAGTCTTAAAGATCTATCTACTGAAGTGACTACTACTAGATTTAAAAAATAGAGGGAGCTTAGACATACCTTGTCTAAGTTTTGCTGATGGCATCTTGATCTTCTGTAATGGATCCACTGAATCTGTCAAAAAGATCATGAAAATTATCATCCATTATGAAGAGACTTGTGGCCAGCTTGTTAATAAAGCTAAATCTAAAGTCATCATACCTTAGAAGTTCTCTCCTCAGAATATAAGAAGACTTGAGTTGATGTTGGATTTCAGGCATATGAACCTTTCTTTCAAGTATTTGGGGTCTGTGATAAGTAATAAAAGAAGAGTGAGTAACTTTGAACACATCATAGCCGAAACCAGGAACAAAATTACTGAATGAGATCATAATAATCTTTCTTTTGGAGGGAGAATGACCCTCATTCAGTCTGTCCTTAATACTTATCCTATCTTTACAGTTAAAAACACCACAATCCCTAAAACTGTCACCAAAAGACTTGAAGTATTATACAACAAGTTCCTTTGGGGGTCTAAATCTGACAAAGTTTCTGTTTCCTGGTGTAAGTGGTCTAAGCATTGTAGGAACTACGAAAATGGTGGCCTAAATGTGAGAAGGATCAAGGATATTGAGGAAGTTTTTTCTCTTAAACTGTAATTTAACCTGAGAAGTCAGAATTTCCTTTGGTCCAGGCTAATGCAATCTGTCTATTTTAAAAACAAGCATCCTTTAACGGTCCCTCTACAAACTAACAACTCTTACACATGGAAAAGGCTTTGAAATGTAAGAGATAAGGCTGAAAGGTATATTTCTTGGCAGGCTAAAGCTGGTAATGTGGATCTTATGTTGGGCAGATGATGTTCTGCTGTTCTTTTTCTAGAATTTGGCAGCAGTGATGACAGGCTATCTTATGCGGGTTCTTTAGTGAATGAATATTGGGCTGATGGTTGCTGGTTGGTTCCTAATCTGGAATCTGTTCTAAACTTCTCTCAAATTTAGAACATTTTTAAAGTCTCTTCGGACTCTTCTATGTGTGATTTTATCTATTGGACTTTTAATGAAAATGGGCTCTTTAACTCAAAAACTACTTGGAATGAGATATGCAACTCGGGTCAGAAGTGTTACCTTTACAAAAAAACCTGGAATAAGGTCACTCCTCGCAAGTACTCCTTTCTACTCTGGAGGAGTCTTGAAGAACTGGTTGCTGAATGACTCCATCCTGCAAAAAAGGAAAGTTCAGTTAGCTTCGAAATGTCAAAATTATGAGAATGTGGAAAACATAAAACATGTTTTTGTGGATTGTCTTAAGGCCTGGAAAGTTTGGACATTTTTTGGTGGTCATTTTAACATTTACTTATCCAGTAACATGTCCTTAACTTATTTGGTAAGAACATGGTATTGGTCTCCCAATAAAAAAGTGCACATTCAATCTATTCTGCCAGCTATAATCGTTTGGGTGATCTGGTTTACCAGAAACAAGTCTAAGATGGAGGGTAAGAATTTAAGACGAGTAGACATGATTGAGAAGATTCTCTACATCTTATCTGGTCTTGACAATGCTCAGTTGTTAAAAAGAAAATACTGGGATAGAGATAGCAGTAAGGGGCTTTCTTTAGGGTGTGTTAATCATCTCAAAAGGAGACAACTACCGAGTCTTCTCAGTTGGAAATGTCTTAAACTCGGGCGATTCAAACTAAATACGGATGAGGCTTGTGGAGAAAATGACGAATGTTCTGGTGGTGGTCTGTTAATAAATAGTGATGGTAAGATTGTGTTTGGGTTCAGTAGGGTTTACGATAAAGGGAGCCATATAATTGCTGAAACCAGGGCTTTGTTGGACGGTCTCCTAATCTGTCACTCTAAAGGAATTACCAGTCTCGACATTGAGACTGATTCTCGAATTTTATGTGAAATGATTATATATGGCAGAAGTCCTTGGTATCTTAAAGCCTCGATTGATTCCTGCTTCAAGCTTATCTCCTCGAATATGAAAATTATTCATATTTTCAGATAGCAGAATGAGGCAACAGATTGACTTGCTCATTCTGCTCATGAAGACGGGAACAATTTCGACTTTGATGAAAGGGATGCTCCAGGGAGACTAAGAGCCATGGCTTCCTTGAAGAATTGGGGTATGTCAGCTAAGACAGAACTCCAATTCATAGAATTAGTCGTCAATCAAGTTCTGATTCTTACCTTTTTCCTTTGTTGTTGAACTTCGCGATATTTCTTGCCCTTGCATGTTTTTTAAAACTGGAAAAGAATGTTGTTTTGCTCTGAAAATCGGGCTATCAGTGAGGTATGGTGGTTGTGCTCGAGGTTGTGGGTTCTCGGGGAAGATTGGAGGTTGAAGAAGGTACATTGGATAGTTAGGGTTTTTTTATTTAGGAATTCGTGTTTGATAAATAAAAACTGATTTAGCGTGTATTTCGTAATTGAGTAATAAAAAGAAGTTTTTCTAAAAATAAATAAATAAAATATGATGAATAAAATAAAATAGAGAAGTTCAAATCACATAAAGTATAGCTAGGTAATACCAAAATTAATAGGATATATAGTAGGTAGTTAGCATAAATTATTTATTTAATGAAATAGCATTATTGCAAGGAGATGGTAAAAAATAGAGGGTAGCCCATTATAGAGTACAGAGGACCGAAAGCCCAATGAGATTGAGAATGAGTCCACTCTTGTTTTAAGAACCCGCAAAATCCCAAATCAAGTATAACCCTAAATCCCTAAACTTCTTTCAATCCATTTCCTTTTCAATTTCAATTTCAATGACATCCCGATTCAAGGAGATTATAAAAAAATACGGGAAAGTGGCAATCGGAGTCCATTTGACCGTATCTGCGGCCTCCATCGGCGGAATCTTTGTAGCAGTCAAGAACAACGTGGATGTGGAAGAGTTGCTGGAGAAATGGCATCTCCCTGGGGTTTCGACGAAGGAGAAGACTCCATCGGCGTCGGAAGATAATATGATTGAGGTGGTTGTTGAGGAGAAGAAAAGGAATCGGACGGCTGAACTTGCTGCTAGTACAGGCGGGGCTTTGACTTTGGCAGTGCTTTGTAACAAGGCTTTATTTCCTATTAGGGTTCCGATAACGATCGCTCTGACTCCTCCGATTGCTCGATTTTTGGCGAGGAGGAAGATTATTTCCGGCGTATGATTATCTTAATCAGTTCTTGATATTGGTTTTGGTTTTAGTTTCAGTTGATAGTTTTGGGTTTGTACGTTTCCGATGATGTCATATGCTATTCTGTACGAATGGAATAATGAATCGACAGAGGTTACTGCTTTTGTGGATTGTAATTCCAACAATAGATGATGTATCTTTCTGTGCTTTTGTTCTCTCCGAGTTAAGTTAAACTCATTAGTGTGCTGTTCTTATATCTATCATCTGCTACTTTTAGTTTTGAGATCCTCTGCAAGGAGATATCATCACCTTTGATTCTTCAGATTTATATATGCCAATCTAGAATATACCTTAAACTTGTAACATATTCAGCAGAATGAAAATATGTTTCATATCATTTTTTCATTACCATATATCACTCCTATAATATAGTCTAAAACAATAAATACTATACTTACACTCTTGTGTTTTACTTCTCTTTAAGAACAGGATTGTATTGGTTCCTGTCTAGAATTCATTAGTATTTTCTACCACAAATTTTGTTGACCGCTTGCCCCTGAGACTCTTAAATCTTGACTCACTCCGTTTCCAACTCTTTCTCTCACCCGGGGCTACGCATTTGCTTTCGGTTCTACTTTTCAGTCAAGTTTCCATTCTGTTTTTAGGTTCTAGATTGGACCGCTAAGTTTTCAGTTCTATTTTTTTTTACGATCGTTAAGTTTTCGAATTCGGCTAGTTTTGGTTGGGTGCTTCAAAATAAATAAGTAAAATTATAATTTATTTTTCAATTCTATTTCTTATCGGTTCCATAGGTTTATCAATTTTATCGGTTCGGATCTATCAGATTACCGGTTATATTGGTTCGGTCTTTTTATAGATTCTATCTATTTATCGAAATCAGTTTTATTATTTCGTTTCCTTATCGGTTTGGTTATGGTCCTGTTCTCAATTTCCAAAAAAAGAAATTCTACCCTCACTGCAGCAAAGCTCAAATCTCAACCAAGCGTTATCCACGAAACCATAAAAAACAGTATTATAGCTGATAGATACTTAGTTGTCACTTCTTCTCTCGTTTCACTAAGCACTACTATTATGGATCCTCACGTTTCACTAAGCACTACTATTATGGATCCTCAGACTAGTGTTGTTATCGGATCGGGTCGGTCCGAGTTTAGACCGGACCAAGACCGATTCAGTAAGCTATCTGATGGGCCGAGTCTGGATCGCTAAACGAAGGGAGTCAAAAATTCTGATGGACCGATTCCAGATCGCTAAACGAAAGGAGTCAAGAATCATGGATCAAAATCGAGAGTTGGTCCGGTCCGGTCATATTTTTAATAGACGAATTTGTTAGTTTATCATAAGCTTTTTAGAGTTTTAGCTAAAAGTATACTAGGATTACAAACTTTTTATATATATTTTTCTTACCGGGCTGGTTACCGGACGGACCGGTCCAGACCGATAAAAGATTCGGTCTAGAATTTTGGTTCTCAATCCGTTTTCAAAGCTATTCAGATCGGTTCCGGACGGATCAACAGATTGGAAGACCCAACAACAGCTCTACCTCTAACCCTCAATTGTAATCATAGATGAATTTTGCACCTGTATAAATCGAGTCTCGGGTTTGGATGCCTAAGGCTGAATTAGTAGAGGAAGCTCGGACGAGACAAAACTTAAACTGCACGATACGCTGTGGAATGAGATTCTGAAGAGGCCGCAGAGGGTTTTCTAATAACTTTTGATTCGATTTTTCGGTCATTGTTTGTATTTTTTTTATGTTACACGAGATAAACAAAGCCAATATATTTTTAGATTCTGGGAGAATATAATGAAGAAAATACTCAATGCTCCTTCATATTAGGAATAACTGTTGGGTTAGGCTATATTGGGACCCCATTTGGTTATAATGAGACCTTAAAATCAGATTTTTTTTCTTTAATGTGAAATGTCCATTTTACCTTTCATTTATAAAACCATATTTGTAAGAAAAAATCAATTTTCTTTTACTTCTCCCTTAAGATTTCTCTCTCTAAAAATCCTAAAAACCATAAGAAACCGTGGATTTGAGTGATTGGAGTGAAGATTTCAGCTGCAATATCGATGATTTTGCGTCAGAGAAGGAGGAGCCGTTGACGGACCGTCTGGAAACTCAAGATGAGGTGATTTTTGTTTTTTAGTTTCAGTGCGAATATAGCGCTGGTAGCGCTACATATTCGACGAACTGCGAACCCAGGATTTGCAGATTTGAATGAAAAAATAGGCAAAATCGCGCGCAGACGGTTCGCGAATATACCAAATGGACGAACATCGTGTTCGCGATTTTGCCAATCATGTGCGCACTCCGTTCGCAAGTATGCCGAATGGACGAACGACCAATACGCGATTTGGCCAAATACACGCGTTTGGTGTGCACAATTTGGCCAAATACTCGTATCGGTTATTCCCGATTTAGTCAAAAAGTCGAACTTGTTGTTCGCGAATATGACCAGTTATGTTATTTTTTAATGAATGCAAATTAAATGATCGGTTACAATTAAGTATGTTTTCATATAATTGCATCGATCACATTTGTAGGGACCGGATCAACCGCCATGTTTGATGGCCGATTACACGAAAGTGTTTAGTACGGACACCTTGTACACGAAAGCCGATTTGATCGATTGGGTCGAGTCCGAAAGCATAAAACTAGGATTCATTATGCTACGTAGTAAAAACGGTGACGGTAGCAAAAGTATGAAAACTCCTAGGATATATTTTAGGTGCGAGAGGCACGGGGTTTACAAACCTAACCCCAAATCGGGGTATGTTAAGAAGCGCCGAGAATGTTCATCGAAAAAATGCGGGTGTCCGTTCTATTTAAGAGGGAGTCCGGTCTTAGAGCTACCCGGTTATTGGAAATTGATAGGGCTAAACGAGAAACATAACCACGAACCATTTTTGCACTTGGATGGTCATTCACGAGCCGCTAGACTAAAAGTCAAAGAACAATTATTCGTTCGTAGTCAAACGGAAGTCGGTTCTCGACCAAGAGAGATATACCGCGGTTTGAAGATTAAATACCTGCAAAATGTATCAAGCATGCGCACGATATACAACATGCGGCAAAAACATGATTTGGTTGATAAAGCGGGCAAGACCCAAATGAAATACTTGTTTTCTAAGTTAAAAGAACACGAGTACTATGTTTGGGAGCGAACTTGTGAAGCAACGGATGAGATCCTCGAGTTGTTTTTTGCACACCCTAAAAGCATCGATTTTATGCGCACATTTCCTCAAGTTCTTATAATGGATAGCATGTATAAGACTACAAGGTATAAGATGCCTTTACTTGAAAAATTGGCCAAACTTCGACGAAGAAGACATTTTGTGTTGCTTTTGTTTTTTGAGCTCTCAGAAACAAGAGAACTACACTTGGGGATTGAGCGTTCTAAAGAAGGTGTTGACGAACAACAAGTGCGCATTACCTAACATTATCGTCACCGATAGGGAGTTAGTTTTAATGAATGCTATCGATGATATATTTCCGGACGCAACTCATATGCTATGCAATTGACATATTGGTAGGAACATCAACTCTTACGCTAAGAAAGTTTTACCGAATTCGGACATGGCCAAAGAGTTCGTCGAATATTACCAAAGGGTAGCCTATTCGGCCACGCTCGAAAATTATAACAAAAACCTTGCCGAATTGCACCACATGTACACATTTTGTCCATTGGTTGTCGAGTAAGTTATGAAGCAATGGATTGAGGATTATGGACACAAATTTCTCAATATTCACACGAACAAATTTAAACATTTGGGCAACCAAACTAGCAATCGGTGAGTTATATTTCCATCTCCACACAATAGTTTTAATATCAAGTGTTAAAAATATAATTTATTTTATCTCACGTTATAGGGCGGAGAGTGCTCACTCGAGCTTCAAGCGGGCAATCGGTAGTAGTCTATGCACGTTCGAGCAAATTTGGAAAAATGTTCATGCATTGCTTACCGCTTAACACTCTAACATTTTTGAATCATTCGAGCGTAGTAGGTGTCGTCCAAGAAACTCAACTAGGGGGCCTAACAAAACCATCTACAAGGATATCAAAGGTGAACTTTCATGTACGGCTATAGAATTAATAGAGACAAATCTCGCAACGGCCTTGAAAATATGGTTCACTCCGGGAATGTGTGGGTGTGTTATTAGGACAACTCATAATTTACCACGTGCATTCGAATTAGCTTTGATTTATAAAGAAGGAAGGGAGGTTAGAAAAGATGAGTGTGATGTTTATTGGAGTACGTTAAAGATCAAACCTAATGATGAGGTTGGTACCGAAGATGAGCTCACGAGAAAACTCTCCTTAATAGATAGCACCATCCGCGGTTACGGGAAACACGTCCAAGATCACGTCATAAATAAGATGATAAAAATCCCGGATCCCGCTAGAAGTCATGTTTTGGAACCTAAGGAGTCGGTTGTCACTAAAGGTAGGAAAAAAGCCGGCCGGGACAAATCAACTAAACGGGACCCATGCGAGTGGGAATTCGATGGTAGTCTAGGCGCTAGCACTCCCGGTACGATAGGTAGCACGGCAGCATCGGTAGCTAATAAAAAAAATTTAGTGCCAAAAGACAAGACGAAAGATAAAACGAAAACCAAGGCTCAAGCCAAGAAAGAGAGAGTGGCTCAATCGAAAAAATCATCGAAGGGCAAAGATTTTAGCGGCTACGAGAGTTGGTTTCCTAACTATTTTCATGACTATATTTCTAGCGTCGAAGACGTGTCTCCCGACGGTAATTGCGGATTCCGGGCCGTTGCTTTGACGGTATACGGTAAATATGATTTATGGGACCAAGTTAGACGCGATTTGATTGGAAAATTTCTAAATGAACGCGAGCTATGGGATAGAGTGTTTGATGGTTCACAAGGTATATATAACCTAGTGAGAAGGTTGAACGTTTTTTAATTGTATGGGGCCAGTAGTCGACATTGGATGACGTTACCCGACTTAGGCTTAGTGATAGCCACTAGATACCAATGTATCGTATACCACATTTCACTCCACCAATCATACACTTATCTGCCTCTACGCGGTGTGCCTCCTCGATCGTGTCCTAACATGGAAGTTGGTATAGGTTTTGTACACGGTAACCATTTCGTGAAAGTAAGTATAACAATGAATCTTTTAATATTATATATTATTTTGTGACCAAATATTTATCTTAGTTTTATTTGTGTAGGTTGTGTTGAATGACCACTTCCGGATATCTATCTTACTTGGTTTCCGTTTCGCACGGAAGAAGCCGTCACCGGTTGGACAATACCACTCGACAAGCGATTGAACAAAAATAACCAAATCAAACCCGCCGAAGCATCGACCGCACGCAAAGAGCCACCACGTGTCTTCGATTTGGCCGAAGACTCATGATTTGTTTATGTATTAGTTGTTTTTAACTTTCGCAGTTACGAATACTTTATTTTATTTTCACCTCGGTTTGTAATCAATACTTCCACGTTTTATTTATTTCGAAAATTCTATTTCATAACATTATTGTAAAATAAATAACCATCTTAAATTAAATTACCATTTCCACTAAAAAATTACGATTTTAGCAAAATACAGTGACAAAAGATTCAATTAATCGGCACAGTGGCAGATTCGCGAACACGGAATGTTGGATTGTGGAAAAATTGCGCACGGCCAATGCTACACTTGCACGGAATTGTGCATCGGCAGTTCTTGATTACGCCCATTTACAACCCCCTGCATTCGCGATTCTGCCCAATTACAACATTCCATGTTCGCAAAGACCTCTTGAAATTTGGTAATTTTCCTATTTTGTAACTTTCTCGAGTCCAAAACTCAATTTTTTTTACCAATATTATACATTAGTCATTTGACTCGAATGATTTGAAATTTGTGCAAAAAAAAATCTTAAAAATGGTAAAAAAACAACTTTAAAGTAGCTTAAAGTAGTCACAATTTTGACATTTTGACATTTTTTTAGTTCTTGAGTCCAAAACCAATTTGTTTTTACCATTATTATACATTAGTCATTTGACTCGAATGATTGGAAATTTGTGCGAAAAAAAAACTTACAAAATGGTAAAAAAACAACTTCAAAGCACAATTTTGACATTTTGACATTTTTTTAGTTCTTGAGTCCAAAACCAAATTTTTTTACCATTATTATGAATTATTCATTTGACTCTAATGATTCGAAATTTGTGCGGAAAATAAAAAAAAATCTTAAAAATAGACAAAAAAACAACTTCAAAGTAGCTTAAAGTGGTCACAATTTTGACATTTTTTTAGTTATTGAGTCCAAAATCAATTTTTTAAACATTATTATACATTAGTTATTTCACTCTAATGATTCAAAAATTTTGCGGAAAATAAAATAAAAATCTTAAAAATGGTAAAAAAAAACTTCAAATTAGCTTAAAGTAGTGACACATGTAAGGATGACGTAATCTGAATAGACGACTGATGTTGTGACACATAATATATACAAAAATACACACATATCTATGATCATTATTACAACCCACGTGGTTTAGAAGCAGGGTCTCATTATAACTAAGGACAACGCTGCATTCGAAAGGGTATGAAAATCGCTATAATGAGACCCTATCCAAATGATAAACGCCCACCAAAATTGACTCGCCCCCTATAAAATAGGACATACAATCAAGAAAAATTTGACACTTGCCAAACATATAGCATTCACAAAAATATTAAACTCGTTAACGTTTACACATGGAGTTTACGGCGGACAAAGACTACCATATGCTTCAAGCAGTGAAGATTGCCCGTCAGATACTGGGGGAAGATACGAGCGATCAGTTTTTCGAGCGTGTCCTATGTAAGATGTATATAAACTAAGGTCGTTTAGGTACAAGAGGTCTCGTTGTGCGTACTCGTGACCAGATCAAACCCAGATATATTTTTTGCAAGCCAATACAACATTTGTATTTCTTGCCATCGTTAATTAAGCAAGAAGCAGCTTCCGTCTGGAACCTAAGCTTGATAGACTACATCACGAGGGATATGGTAGCATTTCTAGAGGACAGGATTATTGCAATGGGGGAGTGGATGATGTGGAATACAAACTTAGATACGACTAAGCCTTCCACTGATGTTATTTTAAGTTGTTATTTTCTTAGCGGTTGTAATTTGAAGTTGTGATTTTTCTTATTAGTTGTTGTTTGAAGTTGTGATTTTCTTAGCAGTTGTTAAGTTAAGTTGTGATTTTTCTTATTAGTTGTTGTGTGAAGTTGTGATTTTCGTATTAGTTGTTGTGTGAAGTTGATGAAATGGAACTGGCCTGATAGATAAACTCCGATTTGGCCAAGCTCCGATTTGTACAAGTGGATCCTTATGTTAAACTTCATGTTTCAGACTATGTTTTAGCATGTGTTTTATTTTATGTTTGAGGGTTTGATTCGGTTTATGTTTGAGTGTTTGAGTCGGTTTATGTTTGAGTTTATGTTTGAGTTTCTGATTCCGTTTATGTTTGAGTTTCTGAATCGGTTTATGTTTGAGTTTCTATTGGAGTTTGTGTTTCTAAAAATATTTGAGTTTGTGTTTGAGCCTATCTTTGAAATTTTATGTTACAGTTTGTGCACTTTGATGCTATTATACATAAAAACATAAAAACATAAAAACATATAATAATGATCCAAATAAAAAAAATCAACAAAGCAACAACCAAAGTAAAACAAAAGATAGCTACAAACAATCGTCATAGTAGTCATATAATACAAATCCAGTCAATCACGCACGTGGTACTGGTGCACCAAAAGCGAACACTCGTGCATCTCATGACGCATCTCCTCCAAAGTCATCTCGTCCGTTCTCGAATATCGATCAATCGCAGGATCACATATGTCATACAGTCATGCCTGATATGACACCGCACTCAGGGTCTCTGCAACATGTGAACCAGATGGACCAACCACACTAGGATCCAACACGGTGTACCACCGGTGGTCACAAATCCATATGTCGTACAAAGAGGTCTTACTAGGACCGCCTATAGCATAAGTGTCACCACGAATCCTCAGATCAACAACGTGCAACCGCAAGACATTCCATGTACCCTCATCCCACAAAAAGCGCGTGTTGACATGCCTCCTCTTGTCTGCTGGTAAAACAGGCCGCAACACCGGTGGTATATCCTGAATGTGCCCAAGCTGCCGAGCAACCCGAAGTGGATAGTGCACCTCAACTATGCCGAACGCCTTCAGCGTGTGGTCAATTCAAGCCCCATCGTAGAAACGGAAATGATCGCGTATCGTGCGGTAAGGCATGAACCAAACCTACACCGTAAGTTAATAATGTTTAACCAACTTTAAGTAATAATAAAATAACGACTAATAAACAAATGTAAAAAATCATCGTAACTCACATGGTGCTCTCTCAACGAAACGAGTAGCTGCTGGATGTTGATACGAGTCTCATCATCCTGACGAAATGGTGAAGGTATGTATCGGTAAATACTAGGCATAGAAGGCTGGTAGAGAGTGTTGACCGTAGTCAAGAAGGGCTGAAAGTGATCGTATATCCACGTCTCCAACATGGCAATAAAACCTGCAATCCCTAAAATGGAGTGTATGGACGACTTCCCTAGATGGTGATACAGCTGAGCTAGTATATGCTGGCCCTAGTTGTATCTAACGGATGTCCTATAATGCTCTACAAACTGCAAGTAATATAACGATATACTGTTCCCCGTCTTGTTCGTCAGAATACAACAACCCAACATGTGGAGTAGAAAACCCCTAGTGACACACTCTACGGTACCATCAGACATGGTATCATCCATAAAATAGGGCTCCATGTACTGCTCACGTAAAAACTGTAAATGAACAGATCTAGCACTACCCCCTTGTTACGTGCTAACTCAGTCCTAAGTGCATCCTCGGGTATACCTAATGACCTAGAATACCATGCCAAACGCTGTTCATTACTAGGAAATGACTGAATCACAAACTCATCACCTGTGACCGGCAGACCAGTAATAACGTGGACGTCGTCTAACGTCACCGTCATCTCACCAAAATAGAAGTGAAAGTTGTTGGTCTCCGAATGCCACCTCTCAAGAAACGAATCTACCAGGTGTACGTTGGTACTCCAACGCTCCAAGACATCGGTGATGGGACCGAAGCAAGACATTATAACCTGACGTCTGACCCTGACCTGCCCAGTAAGATCCCATGCACGATGGGTACCGTAGATCGAGTAGTACCGCGATGGCCGACGAGCCTACAGAAAACATCAATAACTTAGACATAATATAAAAGACCATACACCGTACTTTAAACCAATCATTACTTACCTCTTCTCTAAAGACGTTGTATGCCACATGCAGTGTGTAGTTTGGGTAAATAACAGGCACATGCGGATTGACCTTCCAAAAAGCCGATCCAGCGTCCTAATTGATGAGTCCATAAATTTTCACCACACACTGTAGAAACCGGACAGGGGTAATTCAGACAAAAGCCACCCACTGAACCATCCGAACTGGACAAAAGTACTAAAAACTAATCACTTTTTGAGTAAGCTAATTGCTAATTTTCTTAATAAACTAATGGGTTTTTGAACTCGATCCGGTTTCATAAGTTCAACCCGAAAGCCCATGTGACCCATAATTAAGGGTATAAATACCCAACTACTTTCATTAATGAGGGTAATGAACATTTAATACAACCAGACAGCTTAAATTTCTCACTACAAAACACCCAAACATTAAATACCTTTAAAAACACCACAAAACACCTGACCAAATTAGCCTCAGTCGAAAATAATCCACACCAAATTGGTGACCACAGTGGGAGGAGAAGGTGCCTAAATTTAGCATTCGAAACCATCAAGAAAAGCCAGTTCGAATGAATCCGGACGAGCATGCAGTACCATCAACTCTGGCAGAAGTGGTGGGAGAAAATGATGAATACACGATTGAAGAGCGAGATAGATTGAAAGCTGAGATAGAAGCCTTGAGGGCTGCTAAAAAGGTGGACATGGGCTTAAAAAAAAATCAAAAGTGTCAGCCGTTCACCACACTGAAAATCCTAAGGAGCATGACCCATCAGCAAAAACCCATGTAAGTAGTAAGAAGACTCATGCTAGCTCAAAGAAGTCTCACCGGTCTAAACCAGTGGAGAGCTCAGATTCAGATTCACAATCTTCTAGTAGCTCCTCGAACGAATATGGAGTTTAGGAGTCCCTGTCATCCAGCAACGATGAAGGCCGTTCTAAAAAGAGGCAGAAGTTGGTAAAAAAGTATTCAAGAAAGAGGGACAGGCATGGAAGGTTGAAAAGGAATCTAGGAAAAGGGTCATCTCATGGTCATAGCTATGGCCAGAGACATGTAGACTGACTGTTGATGGATCCTTTCGCCTTTCATGATGAACCAGGTATCTTTGCAACTCCCAATGAAAATACTGTGTTTAGTCGTGGCCGGAATTGGAGACAATCTCCATTGTCTTCCAAGATACTGTCCGGAAACCTTCCTAAGAGGTTTGACAGCACAAAGATGGAAAAATACGATGGGATTAAAGATCCAGATAATTATCTGGAGCAATTCAAAAACTTTATGATGAATTTTAACGATGATGATAAGTTGCTTTGTAGAGCGTTCTCCCAGTATTTTACGGGGAGTGCTCTGAAGTGGTACAATAGTCTGCCACAGGGCTGCATCAGAAATTTTGATACTTTTTGGGTGGCCTTCCGGAGGTAGTTCGTCGGAAGTAAGGAAGTGAAGGGCAATGGAGACACTATTATCCATTGTGCCCAAGAACCAAATGAATCCTTGAAAGAATATATAAGTCGCTTTGTGAACACCAAAAATGGATTAGTTGATTGCTTTGAACAAGTAGCAATAGCTTCTCTAAGGCAGGGTTTGAACCCTGATAATTTGGCTGATTCAGTAACCAGAAAGAAGGCCATGACGTGGGGCGGTTTACTGAATCAGGTGGGGAAACAAATCAATGTAGAAGAAACGAAAAAGACTAGGGTGCATAGGCAGGTGAGATCGGCCCAAACTGCACCAAACTAGATCCAGAATCAGTCCGGGTACAAGGCTAAGAAAGCCGGACAGGGTCCCAGCAGAGCCAAGGCTCAATCCCACCCAACACCAGCTCAGATTCAACAATCCAGAAATAAGCGAGGGCCTTGGGTTCAACCGAAGTGGTTTGCCGAGTTGAAAGAGAATGCGGCAACCATCTATGACAAAACAAAAGACGAAGTACACTTCAGGAAGCCAGTTGCGCTTCAATCTCCCAGGGAAAGTTGTAATAATTGTTTCTGCCAATATCATCATGATATTGGTCATAACACAGAAGATTGCATCGCTTTGAAGCAAGAGGTGCAAAATTTGATTGAAAGAGGAAAGTTGGATGCTTATGTTAAAAGAAGAAGTGGAAATAGGCCTGATAATACTCATTAGACTGGCCCTACAAACAACACAGGGACATCGGCTCCGGATGGGGCTATGGTGATACTTAAAAGATTTTATGTCGAGTCAGAGTATTTGGATCTTGATCCAACCCGAAATAAGGTGGGCGTTATTACAGAACACAGCAAGACGGTGTCCGGACTCATCAGCTTTTTTGAGTCACTTACCATATTTGGGGGGGGGGGGACACCATGACTGCACCGACTGCTTCTTCGAGGAAGAGGCATGTTCATACCCTGGCTACTCAACTGGAAGGAGGTATGACTTCCTATCAATCGCAAATTCCTTTTCTCGTCATTCTTTTTGATGAAGATGATTTGAGGGACATAGGTGGTCCCCATGAAGATGATGTGGTGATAGGAGCATCCATTGAAGGCAATGGCATTAGACGAATTTCGGTGGATACCGGTAGTTCAGCCAATATCCTCTTTTTAACTTCCTATAAACAAATGAAGAATCCATCAGTGATTCAGCGTTCAAACAGGTCAATTGTGGGTTTCACTTGAAGCTCAGCGGACGTGATCGGGGAATTTGAGGAGGAGGTTTTGTTGGGCAAGGGCCCTTTTAAGAAGATGGTCGGAGTACTTTTCATTGTGGTGGATTTTCCCACATGTTACAATGCCATTTTGGGAAGATCTTGGCTCTCCAGGATGCATGTTGTGGCTTTGACAGTCCACCAATGTTTAAAATACGATGTACAAGGACAAGTGGGAGTTGTCCGAAGCACTCAAAAGATAACAAGGGAGTGTTATGCAACCGCACTAGCCCCTCAAACTTTGGGGGCAGTTCGGATCAGTGAGGATTAGCAGTTGGAGGGGCCCTCTGGGGGAGAGGGTAAAATTGATGACCCCAGAGAGACCCCTGGTGTTTTAATACCAATTGAAGAGGTTGAAACTCACTCTCTGGCTGAAGGAAGAAACGTCAAGCTCAGATCTAAGATGACATCAGAAGTGAAGAGTAAAATGCTGTCTTTTTTAACAGACCATCATCATGTTTTTGCTTGGTGCAATGCTGATGTAACCGGAGTGCCAGCAGATATTATATCACACCAACTATCTATCCGAAGAGATATAACACTTGTTGTACAAAATAGGGGAGCTTTCTCTAAGGAGAAAGCTGATGTCATAGTTCAAGAGGTTGACCGGCTTACTAAGATTGGGCACATAAAAGAATCCCAGTACCCTTTATGGACAGCCAATCCGGTATTAGTAAAAAAGAAAAATGGGAAGTGGCGAATGTGCATTGACTTTACAGACCTTAATATGGCTTGCCCAAAAGACCTATATCCGGTCCCTCGGATCGATCAGTTAGTGGACTCCACATCTGGGAACAAGTTGTTGTCCTTTATGGATGTCTTCTCCGGGTATAATCAGATTCAAGTGGATCCAAAGGATAAAAAACACACTACTTTTGTTACTGATAGGGGCCTTAATTGTTATAAGGTGATGCCTTTTAGGTTAAAGAATGTTGGGGCTACTTATCAGAGGTTGGTGAACAAAGCTTTCGCTAATCAGATTGGAAGAAACATGGAAGTCTACATTGATGACATGATGGTAAAGAGTGTGGAAGAAGAACTACACTTGGCAGATCTGCAAGAAACTTTTGCCAACTTGGTAAAAGTAAATTTAAAGTTGAATCCATAGAAGTGTATTTTCAGAGTGCAGTCTGGGAATTTTTTGGGGTATGTGATAAGTGAGAAAGGGATACAGCCTGATCCAGACCAGCTTAATGCTTTATTGCAGATGGAGCCTCCTCGGAATATTAAAGAAGTACAAAGATTGACAGGGAGGTTAGCTGCTCTAAACCGTTTTATCTCAAGATCTTCGGATAGGTGTGCCCCGTTTTTTTCAAAATTTAAAAGGTGGAAAAGAATTTAACTGGTCTCCACAGTGCGACCAGGCTTTCGATGAAATTAAAAAACACTTATCCTCCCCTAAAACCTTGTTTAAACCTGTTGATCAGGAGACACTGTACCTATATTTAGCAGTCTCTGATTGTGCCATAAGTGCAGTACTAGTAAGTGAGGTGGATTATTATCCTCGTCCGGTGTACTACATCAGCAAAAGCTTGATAGATGCTGAAAAAGGTATTTAAAACATGAAAAATTAGCACTGGCTTTGGTAATTGCCGCTAGGAAAATGAGACCCTACTTTCAGTCTCATTCTATCATTGTCTGAACGTCTTTTCCCTTGAAAAACGTTCTTCAGAAGGCAGACGTATCAAGCAGAATGATCAAATGGTCAATGGAGTTGGGAGACTATGATATTGATTTTGCCCCTCGAACTGCAGTCAAGGCTCAGTCTGTTGTTGATTTCCTAGTTGAATTCCATTCAGACAGAGACACTAAGCAAGCAACGGGGGAAAAGACTAAGAAAGTGTGGGTTGTCCGGACTGATGGTGGATCAAGTACCATGGGTTGTGGTGCTGGAATATGTTTAACCTCTCCATACGGCAAAAAAATGTACCAGGCTATATGTTTTGCTTTCAGGGCTTCCAATAATGAATCAGAATATGAAGCTGCTATAACTAGTTTAAATTTGGACCTAATTTGTGGAGCCAAAATGGTCAGGTTAATGAGTGATTCTCAGCTTCTTATCCATCATGCACAAGGTCAATCCGAGGCAAAAAAGAAGGATATGGAGAGCTTATGTGCCTCTAGAGGCATTCAGTATTGCTTTTCTTCTCCTTTCCACCCACATGCGAATGGTCAGGTTGAAGTGGCGAACATGACCATCCTGTCCGATCTTAAAAAGAATTTAGAAGGGGCTGCTGGAAAGTGCCCAAGTTATCTACAAGAAGTACTATGGGCCTACCGGACTACTCCTGTGGCTGCTACACAAGAATCCCCATTTGCCTTGGTATATGTTAGGGATGCGATAGCTCCTATAGAAGCAACTCTTCCTTCATTTAGAGTCCACAATTTTTTCGAACAGGCTAATGAAATGGCAATCAGAAGTCAACTCGACTTGATAGAAGAAAAAAAAGTTAAGGCTCATCTCAGAGCCACACTATCAGGGTTTGATGAGAAGCAGGTTTGCTTCCAGAGTCAGAATGAGGGATTTTCAACCAGGGGATAAAGTGTTGGGAAAAGTCTTGCTACATACTAAGGAGAAGCAGTTCGGCAAGCTAGCTCCAACTTGGGAAGGACCTTATGTGGTCAGTGAAAAGCTTAAGCCTGGGACATACAGGCTTCAAGATAAAGATGGAAGGATCTTGAATCACCCCTGGAACATTGAACACCTCCGGTTGTATCTAAAATGAAAATTATGTAAATATTTACTTGTTTAAAGTCCATGTAAATATTAGAGGGGCATACACTTTCCTACCCTGGTGGCGCGAGGAGGTTTTAATGAGGTGTCCGTGTTTTTTAATAAAATTCGATGCCTTCTTGAAAAATTCGGAGTGGATCGATTGATAGCTTCTTTGAAACTTTTTAAAATATCACCGACAGACCGGATTGATTTGATAGAGTGATGACCATTTAAACAGTTGTCATCGGAGAATTTAAACACTCTCACTTTAAAATACTTGTAAAATAACTAAGGGCTATTTAAAACATTAGCCATCGAAATTGGGTAACTATAAAACAATGCAAGAATTGTGTAAGGTAAAATTTCCCGGCTAACACCGGGGAATGATATTAAAATATGAAAAGTGCATTGGCCATCCAAGGACTTTGGAGTTTTAAAAGAAAAGGTTTATCCGGACAAGAGCCGAACTTTAGTCTAACACAAGAGTTAAAGAAAAATAAAAATATAGTTAAAACTTTAAGGCTGAGCTTCCTTTGATGTTCCAGCCTCATCTGGTTTCTTCTTGGGGTCTTTGGGTTCCTCGTTAGGGCTCTCTCCGGTCCCTTCTTCTTCATCAGTAGTATCATCCCAACCACTGGAATAGTTGTGCTTATCACCATCGGCCATAGTGTGGTGAGGAAGGTCTTCATATTCCACAAATCGCCATAAATCTCCGAGTGTCCTCTTCGGAAAATTTTGACGAAAGAGAAAAACCATGTCTGATTTGACTTCAACATACCTTTCCTCTTAGGAATCTATCACCTTGTTAGTGTATGCATTGCTCTTGGCTTGGATTATCTTCTCATGCTCCTTTATCAAATCATCTTTCTCCTGGTTAACTCTAGACACAGCATCTTCGAGAGAAATTTTATCATTGGTTAGGGTCTGGATAACATTATCTTTGGCCTTTACCTCCTCTTTCGAAGCGGAGACATCCTTCTCCAAGCCAGAACACTTAGATTGGAGTTCTTTGTTAACCCCCTCTGAAGTGGCCAGCTTGGTGTCCAAGTCCTCGTTCCCCTTCTTCAACTCCTCGATCTCTCTCCTTAATGCCTAAACACTCTAATTGGCGTTGATGAGGTTGCTAGATAAAGTCTCTTTGTCTGCATTGAGTGAGTTGATAAGGGTAGATTGAATTCGCGCTTGTCTCTCTAGGTTGAGCACCGGTTTGATGTTGCTCAGCAATGAGTGAGTCACCATGTCCTTCTCCCCTGAAACAGAAAAAGACTTACCGTTGGAAGTAACGATGTTCGAAGAGCTTGGAGGGAGGTAAGGGCCAGCAAAGTCGTCTTTCTCGAGGTCTTCAAAGTAAAGGCCAATCCTTTGAAGGACACTAATGCCTAATCTATCAATGTTAATATCCCCTCTGGTACCCTCTCCGGTGTGAAAATCACTTGGGATTTGCTCTGCCTGTGTTGCGTCTGTTGGGTCGACCGGAGGAAGAGACTCCGGAGGTCGGAGAGCTACTTCATCCCCCTTGGATATTTTCTTCTTCTTGGCTTCCCTATCTCCACCACCTACTCCCCGTTTTCGGTCTTTTTTGGGAGCCTTTGATGGTTTTGGAAGTCCAACTGCCTCTTTGGTACTCTCATCTTCCACCACTTGAAGCAGAGCAGCATCAATTCCTCCTTGGTTCTGCACCTCCTGGTTTGCTGGGACGATCTTCTCAACACCACCTTGATTGACCTCAGCTACATCTGGCTTTTTCTTGCCTTTCTTTCCTTTTATCTTACTTGGGGCTTTAGCTCTACCCGACAAGGCCAGCTTCCCATCCTTCTCATCTGTCCTCTGTAGGATGACACCCGGAGGAGGTGGTGTGGTCAATTCTTCCCAAGACAAGTCGCTCCGTCCAGTTGTGCTCCAGAGGTGGGATCTCACCAGGTTGCCAGCAGTAAACAATTGTGGAAGCGATTTCCGCATTTGTCAACAACCCAAGTATTCAGCCGAACTTTAGTCTAACACAAGAGTTAAAGAAAAATAAAAATATATTTAAAACTTTAAGGCTGAGCTTCCTTTGATGTTCCAGCCTCATCTGGTTTCTTCTTGGGGTCTTTGGGTTCCTCGTTAGGGCTCTCTCCGGTCCTTTCTTCTTCATCAGTAGTATCATCCCAACCACTGGAATAGTTGTGCTTATCACCATCGGCCATAGTGTGGTGAGGAAGGTCTTCGTATTCCACAAATCGCCATAAATCTCCGAGTGTCCTCTTCGGAAAATTTTGACGAAAGAGCAAAACCATGTCTGATTTGACTTCAACATACCTTTCCTCTTAGGAATCTATCACCTTGTTAGTGTATGCATCGATCTTGGCTTGGATTATCTTCTCCTGCTCCTTTATCAAATCATCTTTATCCTGGTTAACTCCAGACACAACATCTTCGAGAGAAATTTTATCATTGGTTAGGGTCTGGATAACATTATCTTTGGCCTTTACCTCCTCTTTCGAAGCGGAGAGATCCTTCTCCAAGCCAGAACACTTAGATTGGAGTTCTTTGTTAACCCCCTCTGAAGTGGCCAGCTTGGTGGCCAAGTCCTCGTTCCCCTTCTTCAACTCCTCGATCTCTCTCCTCAATGCCTCAACACTCTAATTGGCGTTGATGAGGTTGCTAGATAAAGTCTCCTTGTCTGCATTGAGTGAGTTGATAAGGGTAGATTGAATTCGCGCTTGTCTCTCTAGGTTGAGCACCGGTTTGATGTTGCTCAGCAATGAGTGAGTCACCATGTCCTTCTCCCCTGAAACAGAAAAAGACTTACCGTTGGAAGTAACGATGTTCGAAGAGCTTGGAGGGAGGTAAGGGCCAGCAAAGTCGTCTTTCTCGAGGTCTTCAAAGTAAAGGCCAATCCTTTGAAGGACACTAATGCCTACTCTATCAATGTTAATATCCCCTCCGGTACCCTCTCCGGTGTGAAAATCACTTGGGATTTGCTCTGCCTGTGTTGCGTCTGTTGGGTCGACCGGAGGAAGAGACTCCGGAGGTCGGAGAGCTACTTCATCCCCCTTGGATATTTTCTTCTTCTTGGCTTCCCTATCTCCACCACCTACTCCCCGTTTTCGGTCTTTTTTGGGAGCCTTTGATGGTTTTGGAAGTCCAACTGCCTCTTTGGTACTCTCATCTTCCACCACTTGAAGTAGAGCAGCATCAATTCCTCCTTGGTTCTGCACCTCCTGGTTTGCTGGGACGATCTTCTCAACACCACCTTGATTGACCTCAGCTACATCTGGCTTTTTCTTGCCTTTCTTTCCTTTTATCTTACTTGGGGCTTTAGCTCTGCCCGGCAAGGCCAGCTTCCCATCCTTCTCATTTGTCCTCTGTAGGATGACACCCGGAGGAGGTGGTGTGGTCAATTCTTCCCAAGACAAGTTGCTCCGTCCAGTTGTGCTCCAGAGGTGGGATCTCACCAGGTTGCCGGCAGTAAACAATTGTGGAAGCGATTTCCGCATTTGTCAACAGCCCAAGTATTCAGCTTGGAACAAGTTGTTTGCCCCTCCTTCAAGTAGTCGGAGAACTCCTTCGGCAGCACTACCCAAAGAAGAAGAAGAATATTTAAGTAAACAAACTTTTTATAAGGAAAGAAAAACAAACATGATGAAATATTTACCCGTGCTTTTCCATCTGATGGTAAGCATGCTTGGGTTGACACTGATGAATTAAGAAATAGCTCTAGGATGATTTTGTGTTATGTGATTATTCGAGGGTCCAAACAGTAAAGTACAAATACTACGGGAAAGCCCTTTTCTAGAGAGAGAAAGTAAAAGTTAAGCTAAGTAGAGACAGAAAGTAATCTTCTATTAATCAACTAGATTATCAACTCGTGTGTGGTCCTTTTATAGTACAATTATGGGCCTCATGGACTTTAATTCCTACCTATTACACATTTAGTCCCTATATTTTCTCACTTATCCATAATGACTATTTCTATTGTACTTTTAACCATATTTCCCCAATAAAAATGCTTCCTTACAATGTTTCCATACATCTTTTATTCTCCCTCATCAGTAGCCCCACAGTCCTAGTAAAAATATTTTTACTGGGACTGTGAATACACCTTCGAATTTTATCTTGTTTGTTTCAATTCTCCTCGAAAATGCACTTCATCGAATATCTTTTACTCTTCATATGTCCTCGAATAATACTTCTTCAAATACAAGATACCTCTTCGAAGAGACTTCTTCTTCGAAGATTTTTTACTCATCATATGTCCTCGAATAATACTTCTTCAAATACAAGATACCTCTTCGAAGAGTCTTCTTCTTCGAATATTTTTTACTCTTCGAATATTTTCACTCTTCGAATACTTTCATTCTTCGAATATTTTCCCTCTTCGAATATTTTCAAAAAATAAATCTCATACAATACTGATTAGCCCCCCCTCCCCCAATCCTTGCAATGTTTTAGTAAATTTTGAACCATGTCTCTCATCAACTTTATCAAATTCATGCTGAACACCCCGAGTATGACTTAGGCTGTTTTTGGAAGCTTGTCTCCCCGACCTTCGCCCTCCTAACATTGTGGTGAGTGATAGTGAGGCATCGGATTTTGAGGAGAGCGACTCCTCTGAAAATTCTGACTAGTTAAAAAATGTTAGCATGTTTGGTAATTTTTGTGTATAAGTCCTTGTAAGGAAATTTTTTTAACCTATCTGATTTGCTCCGAAGAGCACCCTCATCGAATTTTTGTGTATGCCACCTCTTGAAATCACAATCTTATAACTTTGTTAATCTTCACATTTTTCATATGAAAGAATAAGTGTGTGCCAACTTGTGTTGAATCGTTGCTTTATGCCTATTTGCATCGTAATATTCGTTATATGCTGCGCTAAGGCTAGCTTAGAAAAAATAATTCGAGGCAACAAAAAATTTTGTCTCAAAAAGAATAGTGTGAGGCAAAAAATATCATTCCAGAAATAATAGTTCGAGGCACAAAATATTGTCTCAGAAATAATAGTTCGAGGCAAAAAATATTGTCTCAGAAAGAATAGTTCGAGGCAAAAAATGAAATAGTATTAATCAGCTCATAGTGGCACCTCGTTAAAACCTTCCTGTGCCTAACAGGGTAGGAAAGAGTATGCCCTCGCTGTTTTTGTAAACCTGAAAATACACAAACGACAAACATTACATGACAACTTCTTCCTTATTCCAGATACAATTTTAAGTGTTCGATATTCCATGGATGCCTAAGATATCGCCATTCCTTGTCTTTTAATCTATACGTTCCCTGCTTTACTTTCTCCGTTACTTCATAAGGGCCCTCCCAATTTCGCCCCAACTTTCCAAGAATCTTCTCTTTAATGTGCATAATTTTTTTTTTGTAACAGTTTGTCCCCCACTTTGAAATCTCTTTTCTTTACTTTAGAAGCATACATACTCCTCATTAACGTTTGATAATACAAGGACTTCAACTGTGCGCATCGTCTTTTCTCTTCAACCAAATCCAATTCCAAGACTCTGCTTTGATCGTTCAAAGTTTCTGTATAAGCGGCCACACGATATGATGGGAAGACAGTCTCCAAAGGGACAACTGCATCCATACCGTACACTAAAGCAAATGGAGATGTAGTAGTTGCGGTTTGAGGCGTCGTCCTATAAGCCCACAATACTTCTTGTTAAAAATCGGGCCATTTTCCATCCTTTCCTTCCAAATTCTTTTTCAACCCATCCAAAATTGTTCGATTGGTCACTTCCACCTGACCGTTAGCCTGGGGATGGAATGGGGTAGAAAAACATTGTCGTATGCCCCTAGAAAGGCAAAAGCTTTTGAACTCCTTGTTATCGAATTGAGGCCCATTATCCGTTGTGATTTTTATCGGTACCCCAAAACGAGAGCAAATATTCGAGACAACGAACTTGATAACATCTTTTGCTTTTGTTCCCGCTAGAGGTTCCGCTTCCACCCACTTAGAAAAATAATCCACTGCTACGATTATAGTCTGCCTTCCACCAGACGCCATTGGTAGGGGCCCAACTAGGTCAATGCCCCACCTATCAAATAGGACTACTTCTGAAATACTCTCCAAGAACACCCCAGGCCTGTGTATTATGTTTGCATAGCGATGACACGTATCACAATGATTTACCAAATCTTTCGCATCAGAACAGATGGTCGGCCAATAATAACCAACCAAAAACACTCGTCGAATTAACGCTCTATACCCACAATGGGCCGAACCTTCCCCATCGTGCAATTTCTGACAGGACAAACTGCGACTCGTCCTTAGCCAGACACCTAAGTAATGGTCTGCTCAAGGATTTCTTATATAAGATTCCTCCTAACAGGATGTAACCATGAGACTTAAACCTGACCCTCCTAGCCTCAGACTTTTCTGTGGGTAAACTATCTTTTTCCAAGAAGTCTACGATTTCTGACCTCCAATCATTTGTGATCACATTGCTTACTTCCTTAATATTCATTGAATGCTCTGTACCGGTCATAACCGAAGGGTGTTCCTGAATTAAGACCCATGGATAACCTTCCGATCGTGAAGCTGCAGCCAAAGAATCAGGGACAACATTTGCCTCCCTTCGAACATGCTCGTATTGGACCCCATCGAATTCGGCAACCAAATATTTTAACACTTATAAGTATTGGACCAATTTATCTTTTCGTGCCTCAGACTCTCCCGAAGCTTGATTTATCACCAACTGTGAAACACTGATCAATTTAACCTTTATGGCTCCACATATTCGAGCCAATCTTAAACCTGCCAATGCTGCCTCATACTCTGCCTCATTATTGGTTGCCTTGAAAACGAATCGAATAGCCTGAAACATGGCTATCCCCTCCGGAGAAATTAATTGAATGCCTGCACCACTTCCAGAATAATTCGACCTCCCATCCGTTCGAACTAACCATTCCGTCTTATCTGAGTGGTCAACAATCTCCATGTCGTCCCTTTCTGACTGGAATTTAACCAAGAAATCAGCCAAAACCTGAGCTTTTATTGCTGTCAGTGGCTCGAATGTGATGTCGAAATCTCCCAATTCAACTGACCATTTTGTCATCCTTCTAAATATATCTGGTCGCTGTAACAAACTTTTTAAATGGAATGCTGTTCGAACCACAATAGGGTGGGCTTGGAAATATGACCGCATTTTCCGTGCCGCTGTTACTAATGCCAAAGCTAACTTTTCCAACTTAAGATATCGTTTCTCAGCATCTATCAAACTTTTGCTGATATAATAAATTGGTTTCAACATATCGACCTCTTCTCGGAGTAAAACGGCACTAACTGCATAATCTGATACCGACACATAGACGATCAACTTCTCTCCCACCAATGGCTTGGAAAGTATCTCTGAGGATACCAAATATTCTTGAATCTGGAGAAAAGCGGCTGAGCATTCCTCGGTCTAACTAAACTGTCTCGCGTCTTGTAATACCCTAAAGAAAGGCGCACACTTATCCGACGAACGAGAAATAAACATATTCAATGCTGCCAATCTTCGTATCAGAATCTGTACTTCTTTGATATTCCGAGGTGGCGTCATAGTTATCAAAGCCTTTATCTAGTTCTGGGTCAGCCTCTATGCCCCTTTCACTTATCATGTAACCAAGGAACTTCCCAAATCGTACCCCAAAAATGCACTTTTCTGGATTTAACTTCAAATTGACTTTACTTAGATTGTTAAAAGTTTCTTTCAAGTTGGAGAAATGATCTTCATCCTGCAAACGTTTTACCAGCATATCATCTATGTAGGCTTCCACATTTCTGCCAATTTGCCCCTCAAAGGTTTTGTTGACCAAGCGCTGATAAGTTGCCCCTGCATTTTTAGGCCAAATGGGATGACCTTAAAACAATATAATCCTCTCCCAGTAATAAACGATGTGCTTTCTTCATTTATTCGCATCCAACCTGATTTGATTATATCATGAATAGGCATCCATGAAAGACAATAATCGATTACCCAAAGTAAAGTCTACTAACTGATCAATTCGAGGTACCAGAAAAGGATCCTCTAAGACAAGCCCTATTCAGGTCCATGAAATCCACGCACATCCTCAACTTTCCATTATTTTTCCTGACCAAGACTGGATTCGAGGCCCATACAGGGTACTGCGACTCTCGAATGTGGCCTATGTTTAATAACTGTTCCACTTCCGAAAGAATAGCTGTAGACGTTTCCTGAGAAACTGGTCTTCTTTTCTGAACTATGGGTCGAACATCATGCCGTACTGCAAGTTTATGACATATTACTTCAACTAGTACTCCCGTAACATCCTGTGCACACCAAGAAAATATTTAACTTCGTTGACAAAAACGCAATCAATCGTTCTCTGAACTCAAAAGAAATTTTGACTCCAATCTTCAAAAAAATTCCCCCTTAAAACTGATACTCCTCGTGATCCTCCTCCGGAACCAGAAACCCGGGGGACTCCCTCGGATCATCACAGGGAATGATTTCCAAGGAAGTCCCCTTTAATTGCTACGCCTTTTTTGATACTTCTCCCTAAACTCCCTTCGAGTAAAGATCTATCTGATAACATTCTCGAGCCATTTTCTGGCTGCTCTGGATTGTCCCTATATTATTTCCTATCATATATTTCAGACACTGGTGTACCATGGAAATAACACCATGCATTCTAGATAGCCAAGAGCGACCCAGAATTGCATTATACGATGTTGGGGAGTCCACCACTATGAACAATACTTCAACTTCCTTCTTAAACGGACCACATCCTAACTCTACCACACACTGAAACTCTCCAACGACTATTTTTGTCGCTCCTATAAATCCCAGTATAGTTCTGTCGGATCGTCGTATAACAGGAGGGTCATAAATTCTCCTCTAAGTGCTCATAAACAAAATATTCGCGGAACTTTCTGTGTCAATAAGTATCTTCTGAACTTGGTCTCCAGCTATACCCGCAGCAATGACCACCGCATCTTCATGTGGGCCTGCTACATTTCTCATATCATCATCGTCAAAATGTATGATGGCAGAAGGGAATCGATGCATCTGCGCTGAAATTCTCGCTTCAATTTGTGTGGTCAAGTTTACCATATGTCTTTTCTGCGAACTATTAGAATTTCCTACAATGGTATCTCCTCCGAAGATAGCCAGCGACTCGAAAAAAGAACACAGGTCATTCACCTTTCCCCTTGGAATAATCTCCTCCACCATGTTCACGTTATTTCTCCCTTCATTGGGATCCAGATACTCTTGTTCAATATCGAAAACATTAACCTCTTCGGAAATCACCATTCTTGTGTCAACAATCCTTGGGATAGCCTTTACCGCAGCGTTTTTCTGGGAGTGCTTTTTCACAAACTCTAACAACATTCCATTCTCAATCAAAGCCTGCACTTCTTTTTTCAAGGCAATGCATTCTTTAGTATCATGTCCAATATCCTCATGGTACTTACAGAACCTGTTAGCACTTCTACTTTCCCTCGGAGTTTGAATCACAAAAGGTTTTCTGAACGGCACCGTTGATCTTGCCTTATCAAATATCGTAGCCACATTTTCCGTTAACTCCGCAAAATAGTCCAGTCGAATCCATTTGTTCGAAATTGGCCTCGTGCCTTGGTTATAGTTTTGCTGGTTATTATAGTTCGTTCTCGGCCTCGGAGGATATTGACCCGTACTCTTAGCTGGAACACTAGTACGTGGTCCTGGATTATTAGAGTCGGTCCTTTGAAATTGGTTCTGCTCCAACTGATCGCTTGATCCTTTCTCAGATGCCTAAGTCTCCTTCACTAATATCTACTTTTCAACTTGATCCAATAGTGCCCCAAAATTCATTGCATGACTTTCTGCTACCGTGTCCTTTAATAATCCGGGGAGAAGCCCCATCCTGAATGCTGCGAGTGCCACAGAATCTTTATAGTACTCCATGCTTGTTTTTGTTTTGATAAATCGATTGGTGTAATGCTTCAAACTCTCCCCCACTTTTTGCCTACAATAGATTATCGTGTTTCCATTAGCTCGAAACTTCTTGCTCTCCACAAAGTGCTGTCTAAGATATTCCAGAACATGTCAAAATTCTTTATCGAGCCCTGCGAAAGCCGGTTATACCACTTGGAAGCCACCCCTTTGAAAGTTTAAGAAAACTCCCTGCACAACATCGTCATCAAAATTGATCGTGAAATTCTTGAATTGTTCGATGTGATTATCAGGATCCTGCGTCCCATCAAAATTTTCTAGCTTGGATATATCAAAGTGTTTTGGGAGGTTTCCAGCTAGAATTTCCTAGGACAAAGGAGAAGCTCTCGAATTATGACCCATCCTATAAACGTTTGCTCTCAAATGTTCATGGCTCGGAAAATAGAGTCCTTCCTCAGATGACAAAGTATACTGATGCTGCCATTCTGAATTCCGCTGGTCGACATGCTGGTTCCCCGAGGGAAAATTCATCTGGTCATAGCCTTGTTCATTAGCACGAACGTGATAGGTCTTTCCTTTGGAGATTTTCTCTCCGAGCTTCTTCCCCTCCGGTGTTCCCCATTTCTTTGACCATATTTTTTTTTTTCTGTGATTCCTTCTAGGAGACGACTCTGGTGAACTATAACGAGAATAATCACTTAAATCGGAAGATTCCAGGTGGTGTTTTTCATTCCTCCTCGAAGAACGTCGCTCATGACCTCTATATGTATCGTCTCTGTCTCTAGGACGAAAGTCGGTCACACGCTCTTATTTTCCATTGTCAGGCTCCCTCCTTACCTCAGAGCAAAGATTTGCGTGAACATTTTCTTTTTCCGCCCTCGATCTTTCAATCTCCAGCAATAACTCATTCCTTCGAGCCAGCAAATCCGAGTCATCAATTTCTCCGCCGCGCTCGCCCCCATGCGCCTCGTATTCCATATCATTCCGATAAGTATTCCCCACAAGATTCTCCTCACAGTCGTTAACAAAATCATTCCCTTGTTGTTCCATGATTCCGCTCGGAGCAGGAATAATTCCCAGAAAGAGATTGTCGTCAGAACAATCTTCGTTTCCCACAGACGGCGCCACTGATGAATTAAGAAATAGCTCTAGGATGATTTTGTGTTATGTGATTATTCGAGGGTCCAAACAGTAAAGTACAAATACTACGGGAAAGACCCTTTGTAGAGAGATAAAGTAAGAGTTAAGCTAAGTAGAGAGAGAAAGTAATATTCTATTAATCAACCAGATTATCAACTCGTGTGTGGTCCTTTTATAGTACAATTATGGGACCCACCCACTTTAATTCCTACCTATTACACATTTAGTCCTTATATTTTCTCACTTATCCATAATGACTATTTCTATTTTACTTTTAACCATATTTCCCCAATAAAAAATGCTTCATTACAACTTTCCCATACATCTTTCATTCTCCCTTATCAGACACCAGCTTTAATCTTCTTCCCATTTTCCCAAGCTCCACTAATGAACAAGAATTGGGTCTTCCAATTCTTCTCGGATTCGAGCAGATCATCCAACACTTTATAATTGTCACCCATATTAAAATGGTAGAAGGGGATGATGTGATCTTGCAAAGGCTGGCCACAACAGCAAATTGCTCCATCGGAACCGGGATTCCGGAGAGCCTAGAGGCCTTGATGCAGGCCATGAGGGTGTACCAATAATTGGGACTCAGTTGGCTTGGACAGAGCTTTATTAGATGAAAATATCTGACGATCTCTGGGTCCAAGGGAAATCTGAGCCCCCAGTTGAAAAATTCTGTGTAGATAACTATCTCACTCAGCTTGCAGTCCATTGGCGTCTCCGGATCGACCGGTATCCTCACTTGGACAGATTTTGGGATCCCCCAATTCGCCTGGATCCGGCCTAATTCAGCAGTATGAATGAAGGCGTAGTTAATGTTCTGCATGGCTAGCAGATACTTTATGCTCACCTTGTGGAAGCAAGGTCCCACTCTGCCTTCAAGGGACTCCGGCAAGTCCGGATGTTTTAAACACAACTTTTCTTTACCCTTGCTCTTCTTGTCAGTGTCAGCTTCCCCCGTCTGCCCGGTGACATCAGTCTCAAAAGGGGCTTCTTCAACGCTGTCCTTCATCACCTCTTCCATCACCATGGAATTATTGTCAGTTTTCTTTGGTAGAGAAGTGCTGGTGGTTGGTTCAGTGAGCTGTCTGGACGGCTGAGCATCGCTTTCTCTTTGTGGTCTGCTGTCCGGCTGGGGCTCAGATCAGGATGGTTCATTTCGAAGGCTTGTTCCAGTAGCCTCCGGACTAGACGATTTATCCTTAGGGACTTTGATGGATGCCTTTGACCCTGTAGCTTTGTCCTTGGCCCCAGACTTAGGGGGCCCTGATTTCGGAGACTTAGACTGTGGAACAACAGCCTGGCCTTTTACTAAGCGGTCTCTTCGACGAAGTGTCAGTTTTTTTGGGGAATTTTTAGCATCTGATCCCATAGCTATAAATGGAGAGGGTCTTTTTGTGCTTGTAACAGCTTTTTCCCGTTCCACAGTAGGCTATGACTCCTGAACCGAGGAGCCCAATATGATGGGTAAACACTTGGTTGAAATAACCTCATGGGTTTGGAGCTTCTGGCAAAATATGAACCTCGATCAGGCTCTAAAGATGGCGTTTCAGACTTGTCGATTGGAGAAACTGGAAGACCTGCAGCAATGCGCCTTTCTCGCTCAATTCTTTGTGATTTTTCTAGCTCCGAGAGATTAAGCCACCCGCCTTTTACCAGTGCGTTTCTTGCGGTGGACATAAGCTCACACCAAAAGGATTTTGAAAAGAGAGGAAAAAGCTTTGAGATGAAGGAATGAGAGAGTAATAAAGATGGTAAAAGAGTAAAAAATGAGGTAATTTATACTAATGAGACAAAAAGATGCCAACAACCTAGGAGAATACAAAAAAACAAAAGTAATGATTGAAGGCGGCGCTGACGTCGTAGGCATTAAATGAAGAGGTTACTTTTTGGGATTAGTGGGAGCGCCGTTCTAGGAGAAAAACGGCTGGTGAGGAAAATCAGAAGATGACACGTGTCCCACGATCCATAACAAAACCTTTGAACTTCTAAAGAGTTTTTCAGTCTGGATAAATCCTTCACTAAACACTAAATCCGTTCGGAAAATGTTACAAGTGCCCAAAAGCGATTTTTAAGGTCTTGCCAAAGGCCTTCGAAAAAAACCTAAAAAAGGGGCTACTGATGAGTCCGGAAATTTTCACCACTCGCTGTAGAAACCAGACAGGGGAAAGTCAGACAAAAGCCACCCATTGAACCATCCGAACTGGACAAAAGTACTAAAAACTAATCACTTTTTGACTAAGCTAATTGCTAATCTGCTTAATAAACTAATGAGTTTTTGAACTCGACCCGGTTTCATAAGTTCAACCCGAAAGCCCATATGGCCCATCATTAAGGGTATAAATACCCAAACACTTTCATTAATGAGGGTAATGAACATTTAATGCAACCAGGCAGCTTAAATCTCTCACTACAAAACACCCAAACATTAAATACCTTTGAAACACCACAAAACACCTGACTAAATTACCCTCAGTAAAAAATAATCCACACCACCAATCGTATGGGATACAGTAGGTGTTGGAGTGGCAGCACAAGGCCTACGCCTTATAGATCGTGACCGTGAACGTGAAACAACCTCCTCATGCTCATTATCACTGTCCGATTCTGAATTACGAACATGTGTATGTTGTGTGAGAGGCATGCTGAAATACAAGAAATAAAATTACCGTGAATAGAAAAGTAATTTTGGGGAATAAAACGAGAGAATGCGGCAAAACAGACAAATTCGCGAACTGAGCATGCACAATTTTGGTCAAATTGCGAACATACAGTTCGCAAATTGACCATCGCCGGTTATGCAAGATCGCGAGCAACCCGCACGAGAGCCTGCACGGGTTGCGAACTGCATGTTCGCGAACCGTGCAGGATCGCGTGCGGGCTGCTCGCGATCTTAAACAACCAGCAACTTAAACCCTAGAATTCGAATCGAACCCAAATCCCAAAAAACCCAACCAAATTCAACAAAACTAGTACCAAAACGTCGATAATCACGAGAGTAACACATATCTACAATTTGTTTTCAAAAGAAATAAAAACATTTACATGAAAATTCGATTTTTCTAAAAAAAACCAACTCTAAATATCACTACAATACCTAACTAAAATCTATAAAAATTACATAAATAAGTACATGATTCATACCTTGACGTGTTTGTGAGCTCAGATTTGAGAAATGTTGCATTTTTTGGGCCGATTTTGAGAGGTTTTGGTGAAGAGAAGAGAGAAAAGAAGAACTTTGGCTGGAAATACAGCTTTTATATTAAGGGTAAATTGGTCATTTTTGGAGTCTCATTATAGCCAAAATATGTCTCATTATAAAAGGGTCTCATTATAGCCAAATGGGGTCTCTATTTAGTCTTGCCCATAATTGTTTTGTCTGAACATAATAATAATAATAATAATGGGTAAAATATCTATAACCCACGAAGACTTATTCACCATTCCTATTTTTCTTTTACTTAGTTTTATCAAAGCAAAAATATATCTTCACCTCAGCCTGCTACATCTATCAACTTCACATCTTTTATTTGGTTACATTTTTTGTTTGGGTATTGTAAGTAAATGAATGAAAAACCAATTTTTATTGTCCTTTAATATTTATGTATTAATAATATTTATTTATTTTAATCAAATAAAACCTTTTATTGATAAGACTAATTCAATTCGAGATATAAAATTAGATACCGAAGAAATATCGAGCACAAAATTAAACTATTCGAAATTTCACAAATCGAATAGACCTACTTACATTAGATCCAATCTTAAAATTCTATAAAGCAACCCAACAATAGACATGAACAATAAGCCTGGATCAATAGAAAACCCAAAAAATATAAACCAGGTTTACCTTTGAAACCCCAAACCCTTTTCATCTCCATCATTCGATATTTCTAAAGCTACTGAGGCGACAAAACAACCAGCTCTAATTTATTGATGGAACCCCTAATAAATCCATGGAATAATGCATATTGGACATTCATCAAGCTAATTCTTGAAAAGACACAAGCAACAAATCAATTCAAAAATCCTAACGGCAATTTAGCAGCCAACAACTCCATAGAACTCGATTTGAGCAGTTTTATCAAAGTATCAGATCGGAGCTCAACACCACCAGGAATAATACGATCTTCAATTCTGGAAAAGAAGCGATTCGCTTCTATTTCTAAACCGATTGAAGATTGGGACAAGTTTGGCTTCTGAGATCCCATTCAAGAACCACGATGAAACCCTAATTCCAACATCGATTCAAGCACTTATTCATCGATTACTGCTTCAAGGGATACGAACCAAGCAAGAGATCTTAACAATCTTGCAATTCGAGAGAGCAGACTCCATGATTGAGGAGATGCACCCCTAGAGTATCCTATCTTAAATAGCTTTATTCTATCGATTAAATCCATAGAAAGAGGAACTAAATGAGATTGGTATGGAAATGGGATGAGTGCCTCCAAAATACGGAGATCTGAACTCTCAGCAAGGACCGGGAGATTGCAGACCAGAACCAAAGCTTCCAGTAAGAGAATGCGACAATCATCTTCAGAGATGTTGAATTGAGCATGGTACCCAGATTTCCTAATTTCTGATTTATGCAATTAAGAATATAGTCACGCTATTCCTGCTAAAATGTTAGAGACTATTAACAAATATAATCGCAGGAATGCTTGAAGGGGTCATCAACCGAATTGACGAAAGGATATAAAGCAACGAGTAATACTATAAATGTACCCCAGACCAGTGCTTTCTAGCAAGGTTATAGCGTGAAGCTGGGGAAGGGCCTGATACTGGTTGAATTCGACCTTCATCGTAGATTTCAAGGTCCACTTCTCAAGCCATCCATGAATTATCTTGATAATTAAACGGGTATCATCATGCCATCTATCCAACCAAAATTCCATCTCACCCTTCCTAAGACTCCATTGCATATTAGCCTCATCATAGTCCTAAATTTGAACAAGTCTGTCACAACAGTAGATTTATTCATGAACTTGGCCCATAAAGTTTTATTATCCCTGAAAGTGACCCAAATCTTTCTTGAAAAAGGCTTCTTCATCACCCTCAAGTTTCCTTATGTCGAGCCCGCCTTCAGATAAATGTTTACAAAGTCTATTCCAAGAAGACTAATGGATCTTCTTTTCATTAGGAGAAGACCCCCAAAGAAACTTGTTGAATATCTTATTGATAATCTTGATAAAGCCTTTAGGAATGTAACTGTTTTGGATCCAGTATATCAGAATAGATATTAGGACAATATTAATGAGAGTTAGCCTCCATCCATAGGAGAGATGCTTTCTCTCCCAGTCTTGAACTTTATTGCTAATTTTTTTCACCATAGAATTGTAGTCACTAGCCTTATTGTTAGAACTAAGAGAGATACCAAGGTAATCAATAGGAAGAAACTCAGAGTTGAAGCCCGTTTGATTGACTAAAGCATTAATTTTTTTAACAAATCTTTTGCAAGTAACCACTTTAGTTTTGCTTTTATTTATAACCTGACCTGCAACCTGCTGATATTTTTGCAGAAATATGCTAAGAATGTCAATCGTGGAACTCTGTCCATTAGTGAAACTCAACAAATCGTTAGCAAGATATGTTTATTTTCCTTCTAGTTGATTATTTCATAGTTTTGTGATTATTAAACAGCTTATATAGACCTCTTAATAACACCTTCTCACCTATTATGAATAGACTATGAGATATAAGATCTTCTTGTATCAACCCTCTATTAGTTTGAAAATACCCATAAGCATTTCCATTGATAAGAACAAAGGTGTGAATATTCTTAAGTAGGCTGCTAATTAAATTAGTGAAGTTGCTAGAAAACCCAAAATAATATAGGACTTTTAATATAAAAGAGTGAGACATTTTGTCGAAAGCTTTTGACATGTCAATTTGAATAAGGATATTGCATGTCATAGCCTTTCTATTAAGATCATACACCATTATTTAAAAATTAAGATATTATCATGAGTATATTTACCTTTCACAAAACCCCCTTGATATTTAGATATAATTTTAGGAAACAAATTTGCTAATCTATTATTAATGATTTTAAACATTATACGATTACGAAGAGTGCCCAAACTTATAGGCCTAAAATCTTTCCAATGCATAGGATTGCTAGATTTAGGAATCATACACATACCCGTGGCCATAATTCCTTTAGGGATATTATAACCTTTCATATCACTAACAAGATCTGATTTGATTATTCTCCAATAGGTTTTGAAGAAACACGCATTAAATCCATCCATACATGTAGCTTTTTGGGGGTTTAGGTTGTTGATAATATTGAAAATCTCATCCTTAAAGGGACCCCTTATAAGTAACTCATTCTCTTCATCATTGATAATTTTATGAATGTTGTTAAAAATATCATTATGCAATAGATCATTCTCTTCATCTAGGCTTAAGTAAGGATTAGTTGTCATGGTCTCTTTGAAGTATTCTGTAGCAGATTGACAAATAGTATAATTTTCCATAATCTAGTTATCCTCATCTTTAATAATGTTGATCATGCTCTTCTTTCTCTTCTTAGAAACATAAGAATGATAAGTTTTTGTATTCCTTCCCCCCTGCTTAAGCCAGTTACAATAACATGTTTTCTTCCACTAGGATTCCTCCATTCTTATGGCTAGAACATGCATAGTATTAGCTTTTGATAACTTTAATTTGCTGTCTAATATGTTTATTTTCATATGCTTTATTTCCAGGTCCTTGACAGTCTTCTCTGTATCCTAGACTTTATTAAATATATTACCAAATTTAGTTTTGTTTCAAAATATAAACGCAGAATTTAACCTTCTTAACTTATGCCAAAAAGCATACATGGGATGGCCAACAATATATCGTGACCAGTTTGATTCAAAAAAGGTAAGAAAATCTTTATCCATCATTCACATATTTAAAAACTTAAAGCTTTTTTAGTACAAAGACCTATTTTAGCAATAAAAATACATAGCAGGGCATGGTGAGAAGGTTAACATTTGTAACCTGAAAAAAATCAGCCAAGCATTATTATAAAGGGCTCTGTCTAGCCGCTTCCATTTGGAGGTGTTGGACCAAGTAAATTTAGATTCACTATAACTTGCATCAATCGAATGGCATTCACTAATGAAATCTTTAAAATCCTCTGAACTGTTTTGAAAGAAAGAATTACAGCCGAATTGCTCCTTAGTGGAGATAATAGCATTGAAATCTCCAACCAGCATCCACTCCTTGTTATTACTGGAGATAGTCTTTAAGGTACTCCAAAGGTCCAACCTACTAATCCTCTAACACTTAGCATATATCAAAATTAGTAGTAAATTTTCATTAAGATTAATATAAAATATATCTATATGCAAACACTAAGCATCATCAAGCAAGATTTTAACATAATAATCTTCATCAAAAAATAACCAGATTTTATTTGAAACATTTGCATAAAAGTTTTTAAAGCCAATCTTATAAGCAACATTTTCGATATTACTTGATTTAATGAGTGGCTCTTGAATGTCCACTAGCTTAAACTTCTCTTTTTATAGTCAATTTGAGCCTCTAGATGGATAGATTACTTCTGATTCCTCTTATGTTCCAACTAAGGAGTTTTATCATCTTTAAGTATCAAAGTTTTAGATTTCTGAGCTTCATTCAACTTTATGGACTTTATGATTAGACTTTTTGGCTTTCTTCTTTTATCTGCCTATTTGATTTTCCTATTTAGCAACTCTTTAAAACCATTGACAATCTCTATTCTTTTTAAGGTAGGAGAATCAGGTAGACTTCCTACATTCTCTTGAATGGAAGTTATGTTTTATGAAATAAGATTTTCATAGTCCTGAGAATTAGAATGACTGTAACCATTATCCAAAATTTTAATTATTTTATCTGAGTCTGGTGGTTTTCTATCATTTTATTGTAGAGATAAGTTCAGTGTCTCCTCATTGTTTAATGTAAATGGTCTATATTTAAGTCATTTCTCTCTTTGTTGTCAACCTCTTTGATGAACAAGATCAACATCTTTTTTGTTGTCTCTGTGCTATCTTCCTTATTATTGGACTTTTCTTCTTCATGAATAACATTTTCTTGATTCTTTTTGCAGTCATACTTATTGTGGCCATTATGAAAGCAATGCAGACAGTAAGCAAGTATGTCATTGTAACTCAAACTTAACCATTACTCCTTATTCTCTCCATATCCCACCCATAGTCTATTTTTGAAACTGTTTTGACACATCTAGCTCCACCAATGCAAAACATACGTTAGGATGCGCTCTATTTTTCACAAGGATATTGATTTTAAGTAGATTCCCAATTGTTTCAGTAATAGACCTGATGAACCTTTCTTGATACATCACCTCGGGAAGCCTTTCAATCCTTACCCAAATAAGAGTTACTTGGTTTTCATATCTATGATTGAAATCAGCATCCCATTTGAACAACCTCATAGCTTTATTCCCTATTGATCACACATTTCTGACCCATATGTTATTCAAATCTTCCTTGAGGCTAACTCCATAAAAATATGTCTTGAATCCTTGATAGCAATATTGCATTCCCCATTTAGTTTAAGAGAGGTTATGAATGCACTAATATATTTATTGGTTGGTATACCTTGTGAGAATTTACCCACGAGGGTATATTTAGTTTTAAGAACCAGATTTTCTATATCTTCTTCATTGAAAAATATTGATATATGATTGCACTTATGCTCCAATTTCAAAGTAGTGATCACAACATCTGTATTTTTGTTGTCTACTATTTCAACGGAGGTTCAATTTCGACTGTTTTTTAAAGTGACTTCAGGAGCTTTCTGATTTTGCAGCAAAATGGATTGAGGGCTTACCTATTTTGAAGACTTCATGAGAGATGCATGTTGAAGATCAGGGTAATCTTCACCTCTGTCGAAGATCGGATTGTTATAGGAAGGCATTTAGATGATTGATAAGAGAGAACCACCACCACACAAGAGAGGAATAAAGAAGAACCAGAAAATTAGTTAGGTTTCTTGGAGCTTTCTTGAAGACGAAAGCTCATTTTTTGTACATATGGGATTAGGTATTAATAATACCTATTTAATATCTATTATTGGTATTTAATGCTCACTTAATATAAAAAAAAATTAATTATATTCTGGATACCCCGAACAAATTACATAATTATTTTTTCAAATAAATTTTATCTAAGAAAAAGAAACACCAATTAATCTTATAAAAAATTTCTCCTCCTTTTAAAAAATCACAACTTTCAAAATATTGATTCTACCTGTCTTCCAAAATCGTTATTTCACTTTTTTTCAATATCGTGATTTCACCACATAAGCTAAAATCACAACTTTCTTTCGGAGCTTTCTTTTGCATTTGGTGAGTAAATATTGTCATCGTATTCTTTTGGAGTTTTATTTCAGATTCACTTTTAGTTTCAAGTATAAACCCAGTCCTACATGCTCGCTTTTTTAAAAGTAAGTTTTCATTTCTTTTATTTTGCTAATTAATTATAAACTTGTGGTTTTGTGTTTTTGTTTTTAGCTATGAGTTATTTTTGGTTGTCAAATCTTTAAGAATTTGATTTTACATTTTGTAGGGATCGAGATGCGAGATATATTTTTAGAGTTGTGTTAAAGATGTGAGATGTTACATGCCTTATACGCGAGACTTGCATAGTTACCATACATCTCGCATGCAAGACATGCTTCTGCATCATAATGTTGATAGATGCAAGGCTATAATAGGTTGATGTAAGACTATAATATGTATTATATGAAAGATGCGAGACTTGCGCATGCATCATATATGCAATACTTGTGTATGCATCTTAATGTTGGTAAATAACATACATGTTTAGTATAATGTTGATAGATGTAAGACTATGTATGTATCATATGCGAGACAAAATACTCGTAGTAAGTTCAAGAGAGATGCAAGACCAGGCAAGATGGTCAAGTTGAGAATTGCGAGACTATTTTATTTTTCGTGGAGAGATGCGACACTATATTGATTTTTTCAGATGTTGTGCTTGCTACTAATTTTTTTTAACTGTGCAATGCATGTAAGAAATGTCTAGAATTCGAGTGAGTTTCTCTTAGTGAGTTTGAAGACTTTGGAAGTAGTGTAAGGTATGTTGAAAGTAGATGAAATGTGTTGGTTACATGTAATTATAGTAGAACATATTATTATGGTGATAATCAAAATTATTCATTTACAAATGCTACCAGTTTTGTGAATTTGCTAGCACTGCCTAATGTTGAGCATTTAAACAATGTTAGTTTTGATATAGAAAAATATGAGGTTGATGTGGTTGATGAAGAAACACATAAAAAATCTAGCTTAAGTTTTTTGAAGTCTCAAACAATGAATTAATTAGTGAGGAGAGTAGTTCTGGTGTAAGTTATTTTGGTCAAAAGAAAACATGACATGCTACTATTGGTTGGGTTGATGCAATTACATGTCTTGGATAAGTTTTTGATCAAGTTGCTGCATATCTAAGGTTAATTTTATGTCATTGTGACTTAAGGCATGATTTTTGTTTCAAATATAACCATAATACAAGATCTAAAATAAATTTTATTTTGAGAATAAAGTCTCAAACGAATGTAAATGGAGACTTTATGCATCACTTGACACGTCCATTGGCTTTATGGTCATTAAACGTTTTGTTGAGCTGCATACTTGCGTCACTGGTTTTTGTAAATAAAATATGAAACATTTGACATCCGCTTTGATTACTAAAGAGATTCAAGAATCTATTAGATCAAAAAATGACTTTAAATCGATGAATGTAAAATTGATTGTTAAAAGGAACTACGATTTAGATATCTTTTCTCGTCTCTAATGGAATGCTTTTGAGAAAGCTAGGAGAGGAATTTTTGGAGATAGTTCTACTTTGTTTAATTTAGTTAAGGGATACTACAAAAGATTAAAGAGTCCTGATATTACGAGTGACTACCATATAAAATATATTATATGAAACAACCCCAATCGGTGATTCATAGCATTCAGGTCTCATTGTCAAGGTTTTGATTCTTGACATCCATTTTTATTTATCGATGTAGCCTTTTTTACTGGCAAGCGTAGAGGAGTATTATTTTCTATCATAGCACAAAATGATAACAATAGTAAGTTTCATGTGAAATACTATCTTTTTTATGCAATCATTGTATATTATATATTTTGTAAGACGCGAGACTTAATAGATTTTCTTGTGTTACATATGATACTAATTTATTTTTCTATCTCAGAGATGTGAGGCATCATAAATATTTATAGGATAGGCGTAAGGCCAGATGTAACATATATATGATATGAGAGTCCAACATATAATATAATGTGAGATGCGAGACCTTAACATCTCATAAATACTTCATGCGAGACCAATCTATAGTATATGACCTTGTTTGTCAGAATTCCGAAATAGACTATATTTTGTCAAGTAAGACATGAGAAAATATAACTGTAAAACTTACGTAAGGATAGATGCGAGTCATCATAAATTTGTATAGGATAGACACGAGACCGATATATAAAATACATACGTGATGCGAGACCATCATATAAAATACATGGGATATGTGAGATCTTAGTATCTCATAAATGCTTCATACAAGACTAGTCTACACTAGCTTCCATTTACAAAAATACGAGACATATGACCTTCTATGTGCAAGATACGAGATAGACTATATCAATCAAGAGAGACATAAACAAATACAATTATGAGACTTATATAAGGATAGTTTCAAGATGCAATACATATGATACCATAAATTTTGGTGAAAGAGCAAGCTCTAATAAATCACCAAAAAATATGCCTCTTAACTTGAAAAGAAGAGCCGAAAGATGAAGTGTAGTCGTTGTTCAATGTTCAGGCATAATCTTCATCTTACAAAGAAGTGTTTTAAATGTTTGGATTTTTTTTAAGTTTTATACTCTTAATTTCGCGCTTTAATTTTAAGACTTTTGGAATAATGTAACTTTTATGTTATAAAGTGTTTGTTACGTTTTTTTCTTAATGCAGAACAAGTTAAATTTTTATCCTAATTAGATGTGAGGCTATGTAATAATACTTACGAGGCCAAGTTTAATATTATGAATAGATTTAAGACAATCTTTAAGGTTATACTTAAATGTCAAGTTTAATTTTATTATAGATGCCAGACTAACTTTAAGGTTATGTGATATCCTATTTATTATTATGAGGAGTCCATATGTATGAAGATACACGATGTTATCTTTAACATCATGGAGAGATACGAGACTATCTTTATCTCTTATGGATTGTGTTAAAGTATATAGTATTTTTGAGAGATGTAACATTATTAATAAAGATATACGAGACCAACTTTAATATTATAAAGATTTTGAGACATGTTATAGATTTTATGCGAGACAAGACAATAACAATATGCAAGAATGAGAAATAAATGCATTCGAGATAAGACAATAAAGACATATGGGACTCGGAAATGAAGACATGTGAGCCTGATTATGTTACAATGCGAAACCAGACATAAATACATCGAAACCAAAAAATAAAAGCATGTGAGAGTGGGCAATGTTACCATAAAGATATTCATGTTACAAACAACCTATTTAGAATTAAAAAGATAACCAACAAAAGAGATATTAGAAAATTAATCATCAGAATGATACTAACAACTAAAAACCATGCAATACTGTAACTATCTATGCGAGACTATTGCAAAATACTACATAAGAGACTGGAGAAAAATACAACATAGAGACTACTTTAACTATCAATATAAATATAACATGCGAGTCTGGAGTAAAATACTACATAAAAGCCTAATGTAACTAGAACATACAAGACTGGATGAAATCAGATACGAGACTGCAACAAATATAAAGAAAAGATGTGAGACTACTGCAAATATTACATGCGATATTGTAGCACATACTACACATAAGACTATTGCAACTACAACATGCGAGACACTGACAAGAGTCGGTTTAACTTACAAAATACTTAAGTTTACAATATATATTATATTTTTTTTAGTTACAAAATATATTATTTACAAAATATATTATTTACAAAATAATGTAGTGTACCAAATACTTCAATTCTTACTTACAAAAAATCATATAAACAAATATGGTAGTATTATTACTTTCAAAATGTGTTTGTTTGGTCATCATTAAGAAAAAGATAAAACATTTGATATATTTAACATATACATGTCTTCACTGTATTGTTGAGAAACAAAACCATTATCGATAAACTCTCTTACGTATTCGCAAACAAAACTACTTTTGTTTGTTGGATATCTCTCCATGAAACTATTTTATATTTTTCTTTTTTTCGTATGAACTTTTTTTCATAAGGTAGTGCACTTGTAGACAATGTTAAAATGAGCCAAAAAATAAATAGCCGCAAGAAAGATAATAAAAGAATATAATATGCTAGACATATTATGCATTCCCGTAAGACAAGACAACAATGGCATGAGAGACTGGATAATAAAGACATTCAAGACTAGGTAATGTAACAATGTGAAACCAGACAATAAATATATGCGAGGATAGACATTAAAGGAATGAGTGAAGAATATTACAACACGAGATACGAGATTATTTGTTTTTAAACAAACAATCACTTTATTTAAGAATTGGGAGTTACATAATAGATTGAACCAAAAGGCCCAACATTCAGTTTGGGAACTTAAAAGACTAGAACAAATTGAGAGGGAATATTTTCGATTAGCGCCAAAGTCCAATTTTGCATTCTATCTGAATTGATTCACATAGTTCTTTCATTTCACTTCGAACAATCGTGAAGTTTCAACAACTTAGATTAAACAACTATTTTCTTTCCCAATTCTTAACCAGCTACGTCGATTCTAGAAATCTGCAAATGGAGAATAAAAGCCTTATGTCAAGCTTGAGCTTGAAACCCTAAGGTTAGTAGATAATGAATGAATCGGGAAAATAAAATCTTGCTTGAAGAGCAAAAAGAGGGTTTAGAAATCCACAACAGAAAAATTAGAACTTGAAGAATTTTAGAAGATAAATGTAACAAATTCTAGAATGAGAGAGATTCAAAAATTTTAGATGACGAAGAGGAAGCAAGTATGAAGAATTAAATAACTGGGAAATCAGCTACCAAAAAGATGATCTGCAGTAAGTTAAAGATTAAGAAACTCAACAATCTGCAAATTAGATTAACAGACGAATTATGCTACTTGAAATATCAGAAGAAGAAGAAGAGGCATATCAATTAGGCTAAGGAAATCAAATCAAGTTAATATTATACAAGCTTAACAATTTGAAAAAATTATTACAGCAGATAGAATACTGAATTAAAACTAATAGACAGGGTTGACATATCCAAGACCCATGCACTCAAGAAGCCTGATTGCACTCAACTGGACAGGGGCTTGCATGTTGTTAAATTCTAACTTCATTTTGTACTTAATAATCCATTTAGCAAGCCAATCGACTGCTTTATTCTGGACTTTACTAATGTGCTTAATATTGAATAAGACGCCCGCAACAACTTAGAATTGCCAAGAGTTAGAGAATCTAATCCAATATCTAAATTTGTTATATTTTCCAGTCAACCTAATTCAATAGCAACATGTTCATCATTTATCCAGTTCTTAATCTTCAAGAGATTATATAGATCAAGGTTAGTTAAAATATGCTTAATATAGTTAATGTTACTAATAGAAGTTATAGGGAATTCTTTGAACTTAGCTCTATTTCTCCCATACCATATAGCCCAACATATAATAGGGGGTTGAATAGAACTTATATGGATTTCCTGCTTAGATGACCAGAACTAGCTTCTAGTTAAGTGAGCAATAGTCATATAATTACCAATATTGATCTTGAAGATGGCGGCAAAATAGGACCATACAAACCATAAGTATTGAGAGGCCACAAATAGGTGATTTATAGTTTCACAGTTATTGTAGAACTGACATTTAAATGTCATGGCAGTATGGTGGAATGATTATGAAATCCATTTATGAAGGATTCTCCTGTGTAAGAAGGAACACTTCGTTAGAATAATTCTGTTCCAAAGCTTGCTGGATATGCTGGAATGATTATGCTTTATTCTCAAGGAGTTCAAAGTATCTTTTGTATTAAATTTTTCATCTTTAGAAAAAAGCCACATAATAGAATCATCCTTATGGTATTTGATTGATAATTTTAGAATTTGCTGCATTTCATAGTTAGAAAAAGGATCCAGTTAAGGTTCATGGTATTTTTCTACTAATAAGACTTAATTTTCACAGATTTATACCATGAATTATCAGAGTTAGTATCAAGAATAATAAGAGGAGACTTCTTATACTATTTATCTAACAAAAAATCCATATCCCCTATGCCAAGAGTCCACTTTATGTTAGCTTCAACAAATGTTTTTATCTTCCTAAGTCTTTTCTAAATTTGCAAGCCTTTGATAGAATAGTTAACTTGAAGATGATTTAACTCTTTGCAGTAGATGATGTGAGTGTATTTTTTATATACCTAATCCATAGCTTGCAAGATAAGGCATCATGAATGTCACTTAAGTTCCTAAAATTTAACCCGTCTTCAGCATAAGGTTTACAAATTTTAGACCAACAAGCCTAGTGAATGCTTTGCCTATCCTGATTAGAGCTCCACAAAAATTTATTAGAAATTTTATGTATTATTATAATAATACATGTAGGAAGAGTACTACATGCATCCAATATAAATCAATAGCCATAAGAACAGTACTAATTAGAGTAAGTATAACATTGTAAGATAAATGCTTATCCTTCTATTCTGTTATATTTTTTCTGTTCTTATTAAGTAAGGGCTCAAAGTTACAATTTCTATTATTGTTAAGGGTGATTCCTAAATGGGATATAGGGAGGCTACTGGTAATAAAACCTGAAATATGAAGAATAATTGTGATATTGGTTTGAGGAAAGTTAGAAGAAGTAATTATCTTAATCTTATCGTTATTGATAGCCTGGCCAGAGACATCTTGATACTTGTGGAGGAATTTTCCTAACTTAGTAATAGTTTAATTTAAACCATTAGAAAAAATAAGAACGTCATCATCAAAGACAAGGTATGGAATAGATATGTTACTTATAAAAGAGTACTTCATAGTCTTGTTTCTATCATATAGATTAATAAGGCCAATAATTAACACTTCATCAGTTATAATAAAAAGACTAGGGGACAAGAGGTCCCCTTGTCTTATACCCTATTTAATTTTAAGATAACCTTTAGATTGACCATTAATAAGAATATAAACATGGACATTTCTAATTATCTTCTCAATGATATTAACAAAGTTATGATAGAAGCCAAAAGCCTTAAGAACTTTAGAAATGAAGCAATAGGATATCATGTCAAAGGCCTTAGATATGTCCACCTTAACAAAGATGTTCCCGACCGTAGTTCTCATGTTTAAATCATATATAAGATCCTCAGCAAAAAGACCAGTAAGTTGGTTATTTGCAATCCAATCTCTCTCATATTTTATACTAATAATATAGTTCAGTCTCTTTTTTTACATAATTATGGTATACTTTAGAGTTTATATCGCCATCTTTAAGCCAGTTAGATTAACATTTCTATTGGCAGTAAGACTCTCCCATGGTTAATTCTTTAAGATATTGAGCATTATCTTAAGAAAGGTTTATTTTGTTTTCCATGTTGTTAGTTTCTTAAAGCTTAGTTTCTGATATCTTAACAACTTCTTCTTCTTCCAACACCTTATCAAAAATATTACCGAAACTTTGTATATTCTAAGTTTTATGAGTAACTTTGAGCCTCTTACAGCTTATTCCATAAAACATAAAAAGGGTAGCCTTCCATTCCAAACTATATTCCATAATTCTTAAGAAATCATGGTTAAAAGACGACATATTTAAGAATTTAAACTTTAATTAGAACAATTCTTATCATTAGAAATAAAAATAAAAAGAGGAGTATGGTCAGAACATATTCTGGCCATATGAAAAACTTTGGTGTTACTAAAATAGTCGGACCATGCTATGTTGAATACCACACGATCTAAGCATTTCCACTTAGTTTTATTAGTCCAAATAAACATGTAGGCAGCATAACCTGGATACATAGTAGTAATTAAGAACATTTTGTTAGAAGAATAATACATAATATCAACATGAATTAGCTGAAAGTGGTCAATAATAATATTAACTTCATAATCTGTATGCTAAAGAAACTGAATTATGTTAGACATATTAGCAAAATAGTTTTTGAAACCTAATTTAATAGCAGCACCTTCCAAGAAGTTACTTTTGATAAAAAGTTCTTGAATAACAAGGAACTTGATATTTTCTTTTAGAATAATAGATTTCAGCCGTTTGTTAGAGGCTTTATGACCTATACCTCTAATATTCCAACAAAAAATTTTAATCATAAATCTGATTTTGGCTTGCAGATTTACTTGTCCCAAAGAGAGACTTGAATACCAGGTTACCTTTTCTTTTTTTTTTCTTTTGGATTCTTTAAGCTTCTTATTTAACAAAGCTTAAAAGTCTTTATAAACCTCTCTTCTGTTAAGCATAGGGGTAGTTGGAACCAATCCCATCATTGTTTTTATAATAAGTGAGTATCAGAAGCTAAGTTGTCATACTAAATAGATGAGGATAAAGTGTGTCCATAATTAAACGTTTGAATAGTCTCAATTATCTCTGCCTTATCAAGAGTGTTGCTGCTATCTTTGAAGGTATTTTCAATGTTTTTATTGTCAGAGTCATTGTATAGAACTTGAGATTCTTCTTTATGAGTAACTTTTAATGGTTGAGTAAATAGATTGAGTATATGCTTGCATAGGTTATGAGCAGTATCATTTTTTTTTGTTTCCTTCGGTTTAATAAAATAAATTTCAGTATAGTTATTTGAGATTGAGTTATGTCAAATTCCATATTATTAGTAGCATCATCCTTCTTTTAAGTATGTTTCCTCTTATTATTATTCCCAATTTGTTTGCAATTATTTTGAGAATGTCCCATGTGCTGACAAGTTTGATGGTAACTTTAGTAGATCCTTATAGCTTAAATCAATCCAGCAGCCATCATTATTACCGAATCCAACCCAAATGTTGAATTATAACTTCTTTGTCAAGTCTATTTCCACCCAAGCATTACATGTGTTATACATTACCCGGTTCTTTTGTGGAACCCAAATTTTGAGAGAATATCCAACAGAGGAAGCTATTCTTTACATAATTTCCTTATTATATAGGTAGTCTTGAACATTAACCATCTTTGTCCAAAGCAGGATGATTAGGTTTTCAATTTTGGGGTTAAAAGTTATTGACCATTTGAAAATTCTCGTAGAAAATTGTCATATTGACCAGACATTGCGGACCCAAAGTTTGCACATATCTGACTTAGAAGAAAATTCAATAAAGGCATGTCTTGAGTCCCAAATGGAGACATTCCATTCACTTGATAATTTTTTACCATTCAAGAATTACAATATCATGTTGAGTTTCGGCATACCTGCTTAAAATTTTCTGATTATGGTGTATTTTGTAGCATATACTAGCTTTTGCTTATCTTGCACTGAAAATTGAATGGAGAAGTGATTTTTATTTTATTTGATATCTTCATGGATAAATGTTGGATCTGTATAAGTTTTTGGTAATGAGTTATTGGTTCTTACAGATTCAGGTTGATCAGTATTACATTGTTTAGGACAAATTTGTGATTTCATTGTAATATGCTGGACATGATAATCTTCTTCAAATGTGACTCTATTTTGATAATTTGTTGCTGGAAGACCCCTAGATATTTCAGTTGAAGATGTCATAATTATTTTCCTATGATGCATGACAATATTCTGATGATTCTGCTTAAGAACATCCATTTGATTCACAAAAAACCAACGATGGGGAGATGGACAATAAAGCCCATCACCAGGAAGAAAGCTCACACAATAGAACAAGAATTACTATAGGATTCATGGAGCAATTTTAGAGCATTTTTCAAAATTTAAACTTAATTTAATATCATAAATTTGAATATATATATATATATATATATATATATATATATATATATATATATATATATATATTACGAGATATGAGACTAATCTAGTAAGTATTTACTATTTTTATAATTTTACAATTCAAAATTCATTTAGAAATACGATAAATTAGCTTTTAAAAAAACAAAAAAGATTAATTTTATTTGATTTTAAATTTGAAGTTAGCACACACTCGTGAATAAAATTGAAAACTACGAGTCAAATACACGTAAATGAATACAATTTAATAACTCGACATTCCAATTTTGTATCAGCTATTAATTATGAGTAGTTAACTTTCAGCTATAAATAAGAAACTATTTTTAAAAAAAAATTGGTTGGATAGAAATATTTAATCGTTTTGTTGGAACAAATTTGAAATACTAGTGATGGTCCGACAAATCTTAAATAACTATTTTGAGTTATTTCTTCAATTCCAACTTAACATAATTATCAAAAGTTCATCACTTCCAATATTTTCCTTCTTGTTTAAGATGATTATCCCTTGAAGTCATGAGTTCATCTGGAATATAGCGAGGGAGGTCACATTAAAAATGAGAAATTGCACACTCTTCAGGTTGCTTAATCAATAGACATTATATTTAATCATTTTTACCTTTAAAATGGTCAAAAAATCTTTGATTATAGCTTAGAAAATTTATTTTTCAGATATCTCTCTTTTTGACAAATAGATCTAAGCTAAATCAACTTTTATAAACACGATAAACTTTTTGTTTTTGTTTTTTTAATAGTTTTGAATATATGTTTCCATATATTGCTGAACTTTTCCATGAGTGTATTTAAGTTATTTTACATTGTTATATGCATCAACACTTAGAGAATAAGATACGATAATTGAATTTAGATCTATAGATTCAAGAGAATTTGACTTATATAAAATCTCAAACGGACTCAACCATATGGTTTGTTATAAGCAAAATCAGATCCTAGAAGCTAAACCTCTCACTTTCTCATAATTTTTTTATTAAATGTTTTTAAAGAAAATCAAAATTAAGATTAATAACTTTCGTATGCTCGTATTCTTAAGAATAGTTTAAGGAATTCAATTGAGTGTTGAGTTTTACACATAAAATTTTCGAGTTCCTAATTAAAAAATCTTTTTAGGTTATCCATGAAGATTCACGACATGTTGAAAAAATAAATTTGCAACATCTGTGGTATCAGAAATTTTAATGCAAGCAATGAATCTTGGAAAACTTATTGAGTGCCACAAAAATAGAGTGTCAACCCTTACGAGTCCTTGACATCATAGTCATTTACTATGAAATGTATAAACCACCGTTATTATTTATCATATATTATGACATATTCAGCATCAAACCAACAATCTATTAATGTCTCGACTCATTCGTTACCAAGCTTCTCTTTATTAGTTTGAGAGTTCCCCCCCCCCAAAAAATGACGAGCTAAATCACAACTATAAGCTTCTCAAACGATAAGATCAGCGAAACTTGTAGAACACATAAACGCTTTATATAGTACATATATCATTCACGCAAAAAGAAAATGTATTTTGTTTACTTAGAGCAAGTCTTCCGTAGTTCACTAAAATCAAGATCACTTAAAAAAATTCATTGATATGTTGTAAACCAACAACCAAACTTGTAAGCTATTTAAAAGTATGTTTGTGGCTAAGAGCATCAACAACTTAATTCAGTTTTTGCTTTGTGCTTTAACGAAAAATAAAAAGCTAGCGAAAATTCTACCAATTTTATATATCTTATATTGAGTTTTTTGTTGTCTACTAATATAATTTAACGCCTCACAATATGAATATAATGCATACTCTTTAGATTAAATATAATATCCCTAACAGAAAAAAGAACAAATGACTGCATATGATTCATTCTCATAAGTTAACTATGTGCGCTTTCTATGATTAAGCTTCTTATTGAAATATGATATAGGTCTACCTTATTAGATCAATATAAATCTAATTTAACCCAAAAGCATCACATTTGACTTTAAAAATCATATGACAAAAAGAGATTGGTGTTTATGTCATCTTTATTTTTATTGATTGAAAAATAATCTATGTAGCCTTAGCTATTTCTTAAATTATCACTTGCATTCAGTGATATTCAGATAGTTATTACTAAATAACTCAAACTTTAAAAAACCTTTGATAAAACAACTATACCATGATGTTATTTTGTGTGAGGTAGTAAACATGTAACCCATAAAAGAGATTGAAGTAGTAAAAAAGTCACATTTCTTCAAGTTAATGTATAAATGTTTGTTGTCTAAGAACACAAAAAACTGCTTCAAGAATTCAAAATTCGTAGGTACTTTTTGTTATTGATCAAAATATCTTCAAAATAAACAAAAATAATTTTGTTTATATATGGTTGGAATAATTGATTCATTAGTATCATAATCCTACTTGGTGTGTTTGTTAGTCGAAATGGAATAACAATCCACTCATACAATCCTCTACCTGTTTTGAATGTAGTTTTCAATTCATCACCCTCTTTCATGTGAATCGGGTGATAAACACTTTGTTAAATAAATCCCCTATTTGTCTCGAATGTAGTTTTCAAGATCGATATGAAGTTGGAATAATCTAGTACTGCATAACATATCATACAAATCTTCAATCATTTGTTGTATTTATAAGATCAATAGTATATTCCATGTTATTTCTCTCAAACAGTACTAAATCATAGATATTGTTTCTGTATACTACAATGTCTCTCAATTGTGAGCAAGTAAGAAATGATTATATAGGTTGTTGAACATATCTTCGACCTCTGTTAATTTACATTAATGCTAACTTTATCTTTCATTCATCTTTAACAAAAGAGTAAATATTGAGATAACCATTATGTGAGACTTGTTTATAATGCTGCCAAAGCCTTTAAAAAAGCATATAGTATGCATTCATCGGTACAAAATCATTTTTTTGTATTTGTAGTGCTTACTAATAAAAAAATATTAAAAATGTCTTACTAACTTTAATTATTGTTAGTCGGTGGAACCACTGAATCTTATACGATTTAAAAAAATATATGTTTTAAGCCTAATTTTTTTAAATCATATTTTGTGAAACAATATTGGTGCACCTTCATCCATAAATTTTAGTATTGTAAACTTTACTTGGAGATGTCATCTTATATGAAATATATTATTTAGAATCCCAGACTCATGTTGACTTATGAAAAATGCAAACTTATAAGGTTGACTAGAATATCACCATCATTTGCATAGTTCACCACCTCTTTAATATCATTATCTCCGTAATTTGTGTATTCTTTGTCTTCAATATTTTTTTAAAATAATTGTGGTAACTTTTTTATTAGAACAATTGGAAGATGTCTACACCTATGAGATTATGATCTTTTGGTGGAGTATTCTTGGATGATTTCTCACTTGTTTCCACATCTTTTTGGCATAAGTTTCCTTTTTTAAATAAAATTGATTCTAAATTTCCACTCCCTTTACTAGAGAAATTTAATTTTTTAAAAAGATTATTCTTTCTTTGTCTTTGTTGTTATGTGACATTAAATATAAACTTTCAGGCGTCATTAAAAGTCCAATATGGTTGAGTGCGAATGCCATAAGAAAATGACCTTCGTAGACTATCTAAATAAAGAGAAATTGATTATTTTTCTAGTGTTCTAATATTATATTTGAGCATAAAAGACTCAAATACATGTGCATAGTCATCAACAAAGAGCTAAGGGGGCTAGATGATAGAGTAAAGTGGTTCTGATTTCTTTTAGAGGGAAGTTTAGATTTATAATAAAAATAATGCCAAGTAAGTTGTGTGTCTATTATAGCTTCACTTAATCGTTGGCTTCCAAAACCCCCAAAACTAACCCGAATCTGTGACCCAACCCAATGGGCTCATGTACCCAACATTAGTCTATAAATACTAAAACGTACCGCAATTAAAAGGGTTGAAACATTCTCTATATACACATTAAAATAAAGTGATAAAGGGGTATTCCCCACATAGAAGGAAGGAAGATATCAGAGAAGATAAACATACTTAAAGTAAATAAGAGAACCTCGAGCAAGACAGTGATCCGAGCACATAACGAAGGGGGAGAATGAACTGAGCTTAATAGAGAGCAGAGCGGGAACACAAGACAAAAATAACTACAATAAAGGAGGACGAATTGTCAAATCGAACGAGCTCGTCAACAATCCAATTACCTGAGAAGTAAATCTGATTCGAGGAGGAAGCCAAACTGAATTATCTGCACGAATGATAATGAATCACGTGGATCGCGTTGAGACCAGAATACTGTTAAAATCGGGCGATGCTATCATCGAACTACACTCGGTTGGATACGGCGTTGAAGCAGATCGAATGTGATCCAAAAGAGAAGCTTTTAAAGTCATAGCCTAATGTCATTACAATGGTATTAGTCAAACCACTAACAAATTTGGCACGAATTTAGGTCCCATAATGTAAATAGACTTGTGAGTGTAGTTAGTGGAAATATAGATCATTGTAACTACCCATGAACGTGGGTAGAGGTGTATAAATAAGGGAAAAACCCTAAATAATATAAAAACTCTTTTCTGACAATAATAGGTTTTCTACTTGGAAAATTCTTTGTTATTTCCCTTAACAGCAAGCACCTTAATTATCTTTATATGATTAATATCTAAGCATTCAAATTACTATCAATACCATTCAATTATGAATTATCTACACCATAGACTACCAATTTATTTTCACCACAATGAAAGAGGAGTCTCTCCTACAGAGGGTAGCCGAAGAGAGATGTTCTATGGAATTCCTCATTGTTTACGAAGTACTACAAACTCAGATTGGTCAAAATATTCATATTGCACATTATTAAGTGCAATAGGATATCTAGGGAGGACATCTTTAAGAATCACGCTCAAAGTGGCAGCTATGTTATCAGGAAATAGGACAACTTATTTGGCATTCTTATTTTATTTAGCTTGGTTTTATTTTTGACAACATTCTCTTCGGCATTATGAGTAGGTGTATTATAAATTATTCAAAGTTTTGAATCATATCATTAATTAATTCAGAGTCACAACTTCCTCGGATTGTTCATCTTGAAGTTGGGGAGGTGCAGTTGAACTAGTGGGTCGATCTTGATTTTTAGAAAATAATTTTGAAACAGTGGATGCATTTTGTGGATTACATGGTGTATTTAAAACTATTTTATTTTTGTTTTTGGAAGGCATCACATGTGACTTTTTGTTTATCTTAATTGTTTCGTTCGAGAGAGGAGGTCTTGGGTTGTCTTGTTGATTGTTAGTGGGGTTTTTTTTTTGCTTTAGGGTGTGAGGAGTGTTGATTTTTCTTTGAAGTGTCAAGATCTTTGGATTCTCCCATGGAGATGAATTAACTTATGCGAGGTGGGTTATTTTTACTTGTTTGAGGCAATTGATATAAACCTGTTCAAGGTGGATTTTGCGAACAAGTTGTGGGGGTCAGATCATAAGGGTTATTTGAGGAACTTTTGAGGTTAACAGAGAGTGATTGTTTCTTGGTAGGAGGTCAGTGACCGTACATGAATGTTTGAACGACTTGAATGGGTTTATCAGAAACTATACGAACAACTTATCTCTCAACGGTTCTTTGTGGGATGGTAAGCCGATACCAAGCGTTATTTAGGCTGAACATAAACCGAATAGAAGCATATCGGGTGTGTTAAACAACAAAGAGAGAAGTAGCCGCAGGAGGCGGCTAGGGTTTTGTGTTTATTAGAAAATGTTCCTTTTTGTATTAAACTGTTTTTTATATCAATAAACCCAAGTAAGGCTCTCAATATATAGAGAACTTAGAGGCCTATACAAGGAAACTTAATACACTGAATATTCTAACAATATCCAAACATGACAAACATTTTTAATACTATGCAGCGTGAATGTGTTACATGCTAGCGCACTAAAAACATGTTATTGCGTGAATATTCTGACACTCCCCCTCAAGTTGTGTAGTGGGATAACCAATACCCAACTTGGATAAAACTGATTCGAATGTTCTTGCAGCAACCGCTTTTGTCAGGATGTCTGCCAGTTGGTCTTCGGATCTAACAAACGGAAGTTCGAATGTCCCATCTTCAATCTTTTCTTTTATGCAGTGCCTATCTATTTCAATGTGATTTTTTCTATCGTGTTGTACCGGGTTCTTTAAAATCTTAATCACAACTTTATTATCGCACATTAACTGAGTTGGACACTTCAGAGGGGATCTGATTTCTTTCATTATCTTCTTTAACCAAAGTATCTCGGTAATCCTCTTAACGATTCCTCTAAATTCTGATTCAGCACTTGACAGTGATACTACTTTCTGTTTCTTACTTCTCCAAGTCACCAAGCTACCTCAAAGAAGAGTAAAGTAGCCAGCAGTTGATCGTTTGTCGTTAGGATTCCCTCCCCAATCAGCATCCGTGAATACTTCAACATCAAGGTGTCCATTTTTCTTAAAAATAATGCCTTTTCCTGGTGTGCCTTTGAGATATCGAATAATCCTCATTACTGCCTCCATATGGTGTTGCTGAGGATGATGCATGAACTGGCTAACTACTCCCACTGCGTATGCAATGTCGGTCGAGTGTGAGCCAGGTAAATCAATTTTCCCACCAACCTTTGGTACCTTTCTTTACTCGCTGGTCTGGCCCCTTCAATTATCTTTAGTTTTTGATTCACAACCATAGGAGTGTCATTTGGTTTGCAATCCACCATGCCAACTTCAGCTAATATATCCAATATATATTTCCGCTGGGAGATATAAATCCCTCCTCTTGACCTAATAACCTCGATTCCTAGGAAATACTTCAATCCCCCAAGGTCTTTCATTTCGAACTCCTTGAAGAGGTTTTTCTTAAGAGAGCTATTTTATTCTTCGTCATTCCCCGTTATAATCATATCGTCGATATATATTATAAGACAAGTGACTAATTCTCCTTTCCTTTTGTAAAACAAGGTATGATCCCCATTACTTTGTTTGTAGCTATACTGCTTCATTGCCATTGTAAATCTCCCAAACCAAGCACGAGGAGACTGTTTGAGCCCATATAATGCGTTTTTCAGTTTACATACCTCATTTTCTTGAAAACCATCAGAGAACCCTGGTGGGGGTTCCATATATACCTCTTCTTCCAAGTCTCCATGTAAGAAAGCATTCTTTACATCAAATTGATGAAGAGGCCACTCTTTATTCGCGACTATTGAAAGTAAAACTCTGATAGTGTCAATCTTTGCAACCGGAGAGAACGTTTCAGAGTAGTATATACCATATGTTTGTGTATATCATTTGGCAACCAATCTTTCCTTATGTCGCTCAATGGTGCCATCAGATTTATATTTTATATTAAATACCCATCTACACCCGACTACTTTCTTCCCTTCTGGTAACACACAATTCTCCCATGTACCATTCTTTTTTAGAGCTTCTATTTTGGTATTCATTCCCTCATGTCATTCAGTCATCTTCTTAGCTTATTGAGCTGTTCTAGGGATTTGTTCAGAGAGAATAGTAGCTGAAAACGTCTTTGCAATCTTCGTCATTCCTTTCTTGTCTGTTTTTACCAGATATGTAGAAGCACGAGGAACGTGTTCCGGTGAATACAGGTCAGGAGGAACCCCTATATTTTTTCTTTGGTATCAGAGCACGTGTTCCCAGAATCACACGTGCTCTGATACCATGTTAAACAACAAAGAGAGAAGTAGCCGCAGGAGGCGGCTAGGGTTTTGTGTTTATTAGAAAATGTTCCTTTTTGTATTGAACTGTTTTTTTATATTAATAAACCCAAGTAAGGCTGTCAATATATAGAGAAATTAGAGGCCTATACAACGAAACTTAATTCACTGAATATTTTAACAATATCCAAAACATGACAAACATTTTTAATACCATGCAGCGTGAATGTGTCACATGCTAGCGCACTAGAAACATGTTATTGCGTGAATATTCTAACAGAGTGGAACCCTATGGATAAAATGTTGTGGAAATAGAGGAAAAACTATTTTAACGATAGCTTTTTTCTTTCGATCTCTAGAATAAAATTGTGTTAGGTGACATGTGATATGGAAAGGTATTTATTGGAAGGGTTGTGAAGATGGGTAATGAGATTTTTTGAAGGATAAGTTGAAGAGTTGAGCATATTGGCTGGTATTGATTTTAGGTTTAACAGACACCTAGTGATAGAAATTTGGGTGGCCTAATAGGTGTACGACGTCTCACAAAAAAATGATACACTCGTTCACTAACTTCTACTAGCTTCCACGTTGTTCTAAAGTCAATTTTAATACACCGAATGAATTTCGAGGGGTATTGAATTTTGAATGGTATGAATTGTAAGAATAATATATGATCATTACATTTTCTAGGATAAGCAAATTTCTCCTTGAAAAGGAACAGTTAACGTTGCTTCAGACTTCTTCACCCATATAATGGTTTAGAATATTTTCAACGAGGAAATAGAGATTGAGTCATACACAACAATTTTTAGTCTTTCTCAAATTTCTTTGCAAAGACTAGGAGGCTACTGATGAGGGTATAAGTAAATGAAGAGTATAAATAATTATTTTACAATAGGGAAAATAATTAGTTAGGTAATGTATAAGGAATGATTGGTGTAAAATGTAAGGATAACGAACTAGATATGTAATTTTAAAAAAAAATGTATGTACAACTTAATAAAATAGGGTGAGACATCCACATAACAAACAATTTTTTGTTAATTGTAACCACACCTCCTATAAATAGGTGTACTTTTCTTGGGAAAATGGGATAATATTTGACACTTTTGGCGTTCGATATATTTCTCTCTCTAAGACTCTCTAATAACTTTCTCTCTCTAAAAATATTTTAATCAAAGTATAGATTTCTTTAGACCTCTCTATCACTCACGAAACATATTCAGACTTATCGATTATAACCTATGCCAAAGACTAAGTAAGAAGGTGTGATGTATGTCAACGTTTTACTCATTCATATGCCACTGGTACTGATGTAGCCCAGAAAGTCCAAACAAAAGCCTTTTAATTTAATTTTATTTTATTCAAATATCTTATGTATTTAAATCAAATCTAATTATATTAAGATTTTATTTTATTTGATTTTATTTTATTCTAGAGTATTTATTTTATTTCCTTGTATTCTAATTTAGGGTTTTGAGAAGCTATTATATAAAGCCTCTTATGCCTTAAGTTATTTTGAAGTTTTTGGAATAATAGATTTTTTATCTCTGAAAATTTCACTCTTTGTTACCCTTAGATTAGGGTTGCATCATGTTACCCTTGAATTAGGGTTTCATCTATCGTTGTTCTTCTTCTACTTTCGCCGCGGCATCAGTTTGGTATCAGAGCCTCAGTTCCTGCTACGGGTCAAGCATGTTTCTGAATCTTGATTTCATCTGATTCAAGGTCTAAAGGAGAGAACAACATACGGCCATGAAGATCTCAAAGATCGTTTGCTATGCGGGAGACACAGTAGGCGTTTCAATGACGATCATATTGACCGGTTACAGAAGGAGTTTAAATTGGCTACCAATTGTCGAATCAAGGTAAAAATTGCTTATCGAGATGCTGTCTCAGGCTATGAAGAGGTTTTGAAAACCATTTTTTTCATCAACTGGACATGGGGATGTTGTCTTCAGGCTATGAAAAGGTTTTCGAAACTATTTTTTTCCTTCAACTGGATGGCTTCAATGTGACTTCGAATAAGGAACACTCGAGAAGAATTTATCTTATTCCGATAAGGTCAACAATTATAATTCCCAATGTGACGATTGAATAAAATAAAATAAATAATTTGGGTTCTTGATGGTGATGGTGCTGTGAATTCGAGGACGAATTCTTGTCAACCAGGAGAGGATGATGTAGCCCAGAAAGTCCAAACAAAAGCCTTTTAATTTAATTTTATTTTATTCAAATATCTTATGTATTTAAATCAAATCTAATTATATTAAGATTTTATTTTATTTGATTTTATTTTATTCTAGAGTATTTATTTTATTTCCTTGTATTCTAATTTAGGGTTTTGAGAAGCTATTATATAAAGCCTCTTATGCCTTAAGTTATTTTGAAGTTTTTGGAATAATAGATTTTTTATCTCTGAAAATTTCACTCTTTGTTACCCTTAGATTAGGGTTGCATCATGTTACCCTTGAATTAGGGTTTCATCTATCGTTGTTCTTCTTCTACTTTCGCCGCGGCATCAGTTTTGGTATCAGAGCCAGGTTTAAGATACCAAAATATGGTAGCGCCGATATATGCGATAGAATTGATGGGCGATCGGAAAAGACTTTCTGCATGAGTTTAAGCTGTTAACATCTGAGAGTGAACCTTCCAACGGTCTGTTCATATCCCATAAAGCTCCGTTCATCGAAGAAAACAAAGTTTCCTCAGCCAAAACCCTGCATATCTCTGTCGCGATGTGGTATGCAGTTGAGAACCATTTTACCCTCTCTTTCTGGTTTCCATCTGGCAAAGTAATCTTGATTGGCGGTTGTTTTTTATAGTGTTGTCTTCCACAAGCTCTAGTAATTTTTTTGATCCATATCTGTTCATCGGGAGGTTTTGGCGGTGGTAGGAGGTCTCCACTGCCATAAGAATTCTTCACAAATCCACCCTTTAAGGGTTTTTTTGTTTTTAATTTTAAATCGGATGGAGTACGTTCAATACCATAATTTTTATCCACCGATTCAAGTGCAGTAAGATATGAAAATTTTGATTTCAAAATTTCTAACTTTTTTAATGATTTTATATTTTTATCATTAATCAAATATTTAACAATTTCTTGACTAGAAATTGTTTTGTTGTTTACCTTATTGAAACAAGGAGAGATGTTTGTTGGTGTTAACAATTTGACCAAACCGTCTTCGTCTTTAACACTGACCTCACTTTCATCGTCGTAGACATCATAAATCGGATCTCCTAATTCCGGCCATGTTTCATCAGAATTTTCACCCGGATAGTCAGCCTCATACTCATTAAAGAGTGGAGAATTTTCACCCGGATAGTCAGCCTCATACTCATTAAAGAGTGGATGGTCGAGTATCGGTGAACCCTCCATGTCACCAACAACTACTTGATAGATCTCCTTCTCATTTGGTTTTTCCAAATTGTAGTTATGACTGGATCCTGTGAAAAAGACTTTCGCCTTTGAATTTATGGTTGGAGTTTGAAATCCGGTGGTGGTCAACCTTTCAATATCTTTTATCGCTTTCTTCATTTGATGCCGCATCGAATTCATCCATTCATCTATTTGCGATCGGAACTGGCCGAATTCATCACGATCGACCAATTCTGTGATCGGAAGAGTGGACTTCCCCCGCAAGGATCTTTTTGGTGACATACCTTTGTTACCCACGCCGTAGGAGCTCTGTCGCTCTGATACCAATATGGTAGCGCCGATATATGCGATAGAATTGATGGGTGGCAAATACAAATAGAAAAGGCGAAACAAGGATATATAAACCCTAACCCTAGGTTAGAGTATAAGAGACTAAGAGAAAATTCTCAATTTTTATTCATCAAAGTCTAGCCGCAATAGTAGTTATGACTGGATCCTGTGAAAAAGACTTTCGCCTTTGAATTTATGGTTGGAGTTTGAAATCCGGTGGTGGTCAACCTTTCAATATCTTTTATCGCTTTCTTCATTTGATGCCGCATCGAATTCATCCATTCATCTATTTGCGATCGGAACTGGCCGAATTCATCACGATCGACCAATTCTGTGATCGGAAGAGTGGACTTCCCCCGCAAGGATCTTTTTGGTGACATACCTTTGTTACCCACGCCGTAGGAGCTCTGTTTCGACGATTGGTAGCCAGCCAATTTAAACTCCTTCAGTAACCGGTCAATACGATCGTCATTGAAACGGTTGGTATGCCCCCTCATACTCAAACGATCTTTCTGATCTTCATGACCGTGTGTTGTTCTCTTCTTTAAACCTTGAATCAGATGAAATCAGGATTCAGAAACATGCTTGACCCGTAGCAGGAACTGAGGCTCTGATACCAAACTGAGGCTCTGAGACTTTGATGAATAAAAATTGAGAATTTTCTCTTAGTCTCTTATACTCTAACCTAGGGTTAGGGTTTATATATCCTTGTTTCGCCTTTTCTATTTGTATTTGCCACCCATCAATTCTATCGCATATATCGGCGCTACCATATGGTTGCAACCCAGGTTGATACCAAAACTGGCAGGTTGATATCAAACACTCAACCCAGGTTCTGTTAGAGAAATAGCAGAAGCATCAAAGCGAAAATTAGCAGTAACTAATGTAGGTAGAATTTTTTTGTCATCTCTTTCGGACATTTCAAATTCAACACTTGCATATTTATACTTCCAAACAAGTGGTGTTTCATATACTTCGAAATGTGACCTGGGAGTTCTTTCTGTGAAGTATTCAAATAAGTTGATTCCATAAATGACACAGTAGAGGTCAGGGAGAGTAAAAGCAGTGTGACCTTCATGCTGATCGACAGTGTCTTTGCTTCCAGCGCGCACTGCCAAAGCACGAACCAAAGGACTGTCTTGAGCACCAAAACAAGACACTAAAGCAGAGACAGACCATAAATCAATATCAGGAACCACATTACGGGTTTTGTCTACTAAGAAAGTAGGTTGAACCAGTTTTCTCAACGTGGTAGGATACTCCCCTTTGTGGAAAAACAAAGTTGAAGGACCAATCAACTGTTCTTTGCAGTTCGGGTAAGTCGGTTTAGGCAATTTATCTTGTGTCACCAACACGAATCTAGCTGCTTCTGGGTTCACAAACATCACACAAGAACACCTCAGGATGTGATTCTTGAATATCTCTTCGTACCTACACATTTTATCGAACACCTTGTGTGCTTTACTTAACCAACCAAACTTGGTATGCATATAGATCAAAGCGTCACCCAAAACAGTTTTAAGTGCAACCTTTTCAATCTGCTTAAAATGCTCATTATTCAAGCCTAAGTCACCATAAAACCCATCATAATAGAAACCCTCTCCTCTGGTTGTACATGGTCCAATACAGAGCTTGCAACCATACTCCTGCTCCAATGACTCGCCAAGAATATGACTACTGGAATGCCAGAAAGTATCACGTCCTTCATCACTCTCAGATGTTAACAGCTTAAACTCATAACCACCTTCCAACGGTCTGTTCATATCCCATAAAGCTCCGTTCATCGAAGAAAACAAAGTTTCCTCAGCCAAAACCCTGCATATCTCTGTCGCGATGTGGTATGCAGTTGAGAACCATTTTACCCTCTCTTTCTGGTTTCCATCTGGCAAAGTAATCTTGATTGGCGGTTGTTTTTTATAGTGTTGTCTTCCACAAGCTCTAGTAATTTTTTTGATCCATATCTGTTCATCGGGAGGTTTTGGCGGTGGTAGGAGGTCTCCACTGCCATAAGAATTCTTCACAAATCCACCCTTTAAGGGTTTTTTTGTTTTTAATTTTAAATCGGATGGAGTACGTTCAATACCATAATTTTTATCCACCGATTCAAGTGCAGTAAGATATGAAAATTTTGATTTCAAAATTTCTAACTTTTTTAATGATTTTATATTTTTATCATTAATCAAATATTTAACAATTTCTTGACTAGAAATTGTTTTGTTGTTTACCTTATTGAAACAAGGAGAGATGTTTGTTGGTGTTAACAATTTGACCAAACCGTCTTCGTCTTTAACACTGACCTCACTTTCATCGTCGTAGACATCATAAATCGGATCTCCTAATTCCGGCCATGTTTCATCAGAATTTTCACCCGGATAGTCAGCCTCATACTCATTAAAGAGTGGAGAATTTTCACCCGGATAGTCAGCCTCATACTCATTAAAGAGTGGATGGTCGAGTATCGGTGAACCCTCCATGTCACCAACAACTACTTGATAGATCTCCTTCTCATTTGGTTTTTCCAAATTGTAGTTATGACTGGATCCTGTGAAAAAGACTTTCGCCTTTGAATTTATGGTTGGAGTTTGAAATCCGGTGGTGGTCAACCTTTCAATATCTTTTATCGCTTTCTTCATTTGATGCCGCATCGAATTCATCCATTCATCTATTTGCGATCGGAACTGGCCGAATTCATCACGATCGACCAATTCTGTGATCGGAAGAGTGGACTTCCCCCGCAAGGATCTTTTTGGTGACATACCTTTGTTACCCACGCCGTAGGAGCTCTGTCGCTCTGCTACCAATATGGTAGCGCCAAGCTACGAGATAGAACAAATGGCGGCAAACACAAAGAGAAGAAGGCGAAACAAGGATATATAAACCCTAACCCTAAGTTAGAGTATAAGAGACTAAGAGAAAATTCTCAATTTTTATTCATCAAAGTCTGACGACAAAATAAGGTATAGGATGCTTTATATAGCATCTATCCAAAACCCTAATATCAAATAAAGAAAATTACATAAATGTCTAGAAACTAAAACAAATAAATAAAATAACGTCTAAATATGAAAACTGATTTTTGAAGGTTTTAGAGGTCGAATTTGGGTATTAAACTTTGTGACAAGTCACAGTTTTGAAATCTTACGGTCTCGTCGAAATCTTCGATTTGAGTACCTATTTCACCTAATTCCGATACCTAACCAAGAAACCAGTTTGTCCGCAATCTTCGCTACATCATCCTTCCCCGGTTGGAAAGAATTCGACCTCGAATTCAAAACGTGGAAACAGTGGACGAACTGCACTACGACATTCGGAAGTGACTGACTCAACTCCCATGCTATGGAAACCCCGAGTTATAGCATCCAAGTCAGCATCGAAAGAGTTACCATAAAGCTTGATAAGAAACTTGGCCCAACGGAATTCAAATTCTTCATCAATTTCCCAATAAACCTTGTTGAAGTGTTCAAATTTCTGCTTCTCCCTTTCAGCTTCCAGTCTTATTACGTCACCCCGAGCTTGAAACGGTCTGACTACATTTTGATGCATTTCGTTCGAAACTGCTCTTTTCATTGGTATAATCTAGCGTTGGATTATGTTCTGGCAGTTGAAAACCCAGAGTTGTACTTGTTGCAGGTTGGCCAAAAGCTAAGTGCAGAACTTGTTCAGCTAGATGACAAGCAGGCAGAGAGTAAATGTGCTACAGTGGAGGTAGAAATAGGGTTTTTTATCTATTATTTTCTCTGTATTAGAGTGGCTTTTGCTTCCAATGCCATGTTACGGCTCATGTTTCATGTTTCGGGAGTTTTCTTCGACGATGGGTTATGTGGCCTGACGGGGTTGCTGAAACTAAGAAACACATGTTTCATGAACAATGCAATACATTGTCTAGTTATTACACCTGAATTTGTGAGGTTCTTTCGGGAGGATTATCATCAGGAGATAAATTGGAAGAACCCATTAGGCGTGGTTGGTGAACTAGCAGTAGCATTTGGTAATTTGCTTTGGAAACTACGGACACCCGGACGTATGCCAATTACGGTGAACTTTGCTCGCTTTGCCTCTCAGTTTAGTGGTTATAATCAACACAATTCCCAAGAGCTATTAACGTTTTTGGTTGATGTTCTTCACGCGGATCTGAATCGCGTTAAGCACAAACCTTATGTGAAGTCTCGAGATGCAGATGGTCGACCGGATGACGAAGTTGCTGATGAGTATTGGTTTAATCACATCAGTCGAAATGATTCCATATTTGTTGACGTATGCCGAGGACACTACAAATGGACTTTAGTCCGTCCGGTGTATACTAAAGTTTCTGTCACATTCGATCCTTTCATGTACCTCTTTTTGCCATCTCATGTTTCCGTAACTGTGCCAAAGCAGGGACGATGCACAGGCTTAATTCGGGCTCTGAAAAGTAGGTGCTCTTTAAACCCAACAGAAGAGCTCCGGCTTGCAGAGATAACAAAGCATTTCGTTCATAGGTTTCTGGATGAATCTTCGATATTATTGTCCACGTTCAAAGATGATGACCACCTTGCTGCCTACAAGATCCACATCTCATTGAATCACATATTGCTAATACAGTTGATACATTGCCGGCAAGATCATATAAACCTACAGTACGATGGAAAGACTTTAGAACTCCTCTTCTTCTTTTTGGCGGGTCCGTCCTTTCAATACTTTGACATTTTGAATTCGAGGTCGAATTCTCTCTAATCGGGAGAGGATGATGTAGGCGGGGAGGGCCTATTACACAAAATATCTATTTAAATATTTTAAATTTATTTTATTTAATTTTTTTATATTTTAAGATACCAAATTAAATCTGATTACATTCAGATTTAATAGAATTTTATTTTACTGCGTTTATTTTTATTTCCATATTATGTATTAGGGATTTGGGCGATTCCTATTTAAGGTGCCTCAAACCCTACTATTGCGGCTAGACTTTGATGAATAAAAATTGAGAATTTTCTCTTAGTCTCTTATACTCTAACCTAGGGTTAGGGTTTATATATCCTTGTTTCGCCTTTTCTATTTGTATTTGCCACCCATCAATTCTATCGCATATATCGGCGCTACCAGGTACCCTTTTGAATCCACTTACGAGGTGATATATTTCGACCAATGAGGTATAAATTTATTTAGGCATTTGTCGATGACCTTGGGAGGAAGACAAAAAATATTAGGCACCGTGGATTATTTCTCGAAGTGGGTTGAAGCAAAGTCGTTGTCCAGAATAAGGAAAAAAGATTTGATAAAGTTTATCGAGTCGAATATATGTTGTCCTTTTGGTATCCCGATGAGATTGACAATGGACAGTGGCCAGCGGTTGAATAAAAAATATATAAGAACCTTTTATTCTTCCTGAGGAATACAACAATGCTTCTCAACACATTTTCACCCACAGGCTAAAGGTAGGTCAAAGTGACAAACATAACGATATTTGACGACCTGAAGAAAAATCTTGTAGGAAAAGTTGGGAATTTTCCAAACTATTTACAAGAGGTATTATGGGCATATAGAAACAACCTCTCGTACCGCAACTAAATAGTCACCATATGCACTGGTTTATATGATGGATTTCATGACACCGTCCAAGGTTATGCTCCTCTAGTATCGCATTGAGAATTATTCTGGAGTATAATGATAAGGGAAGGGGAGCCGAGCTCGGTTTGATTGAGGACAAAAGAAGGCGAGAACAGCTAAACTTCTTACACTATTAGACACTAATAAGAAATATATACGCATCCAAGGTCAGATAACGAGAGTTTAGAGTGAGAGATAAGGTTCTGAGGAAAGTGTTTTTACATACTAACCAAAAAAGACTTAGAAAGTTGTCACCGAACTGGGAAGGCTTGTACACTGTAGCTGAAAGGGTAAAGCCCAAAACGTACAGGTTAAGAGATCAATAAAAAAGATCGCTTCGACCTCTATGGAATATCGAATATTTAAAGTTATATCAAGAGTAAGTATAAGCATGTTGTAAAGTTTTTTATTTATTTTACATGTATTGATCGGTAGGTAGCATACCTTTTCCTACCCTCGTGGCGCAGGAAGATTTTAACAAGGTGTTTACATAACCGGTTTATATAAGTTTTTCTTTCTTCTTACATTTTCTACAAGATTCGAAGCTTATACCTATTTTTATTTCTTGGATCTGAGGGATCTTCCAATTTTGGTTGATCAACATTTACTTATTTTTATTTTTTTGTATCCGGGGGATATTCCAACGGAAGTTGGTAAACATTCACCTATTTTTGTTTTTGGATCTGAGGGATCTTCTAACGGAAGTTGGTCAACATTCACCTATTTTTATTTCTTGGATCCAAGGGATTTTCCAATGAAAGTTGGTCAATATTTCAGATATTTTTATGATCCAAAGGATTACCTCAGGAACTAGTTGGATAATTATTATCTTCAAGTAGGGGAAACCCGAGGGTACAAACTTCTTCATACCAAAAAAAAGTTAAACATGAAAGGAGAAAACTTCCATTGATAAAATCCGATATACAAAATTCCCCGACCACACAGAGACTTTCTTAAAGCAAAAGGTTACAAGTGTTTCGCACATAAAAAAGATAATCGATAAAAAAACTACTACATAGTATTTTTACGTTTCCGGAGCCTCCTCGGAACCCGCCTCAGAGAAGTCAGATGAGGAAGTCTCCGAACATTCAGATTCCTCAGATGAATTTTACTTGACGAATTATCATTGTCCTCAAGAGAAACACTCGCAGGGCAATAATTCTCAGCACAAACTTCTAGTAGCTACCTAACCTCAAATATGGGGAACGGTCATGCAGGTCCAAATTTATGGCGGATTTTACCTTGGTATCCCGAGCCTCCAACTTGCTAGCACATTCTGCAGCGTAGTCGGAGAGAGCGGTTTTCTTGTCGGCCTCCACCTTTTCTTTTGAAACCCTAGATATTTGACAGCTAAAAAAAATGCACTTTTTGTTTTCTCATAACCTTCGGTAAAATTGCAGATAAGGATATCCTTATCCGCGGATGATAGTAAGGCATGTACTGATCTGGGTCAAAACGTTCTTGCTCGATATCAAACCGCCAATGAGTAGTTTTGGCGTGTTCAATCCATTCATTAGCAGTTTGTTTAAGTTAGGAAATTTCTCCCTCCAACCTCTTGACCTTATTTTTCAATATTCAGGTCTCCCTATTGTAAAGGTAATTCTAGCAGCCAGTATACGCGCTTCTCTGTAAAAAAAGAGTTGTCATAGCTATAAGCTTGTTGATCTGTATGGAAATTATATCATTTGCAAAGCGGTCAAAGGGCTCATCGAGAATTTTAAAAAACACAACAATGAGATAAATGTAATAGTGCTAAAAAATTTGACCATCTTGTCTTTGGTCATCCTGTGATACTCTTCTATCTTCATCAGAAGGGGCGAGATTCTCATTTTCCATTCAAGAAGAATCTGATATAGTATCTGATTCAAATAACCACAATATGTTTAGAGGATGATGGGTCAACATCCACAACTTCATGGTCTGGTGAGGGTAAATTATCCCCGTTTCTCCTCTCGCCCTCGTCAATGCCATGGATTACACATATTTTTGGATGAGTACCTTTTTTATGGCCTTTTGAAGTCATCATCTTAACCAACCACTTTACCCTCCGCACTGACAACCTCAACCATGAGAACGACTTTGTCTTTCTTTTTTTTGTCCGGATGTTTGTCACCTTTAGAGACTCAATCACTCGGATCCCTAGACCTTGTTGGCATAAATAAAAGTACATCGGACACCTCAAAATTTTTCAACACATCGCCCTCTCCGTGGAGCACCATGAGTTCATCTAATGAAAGAGTGTTTGTTAGGTTGGCCCTCCAGAGGTGGCTCTTTGCTAAATTGGTTGGGGTGAAGCACCAATGTAACTCATTAGACTAGAAGTCGTGGCCCAAGTGCTCACCCAAGTAAATATCTTTTCGAAAGATTCCATGTACTCCTCAAAAGAACTTATCATCCATGTCATCTGTGTTTTCCCCAAAAAAAGAGAAGGATTTAAAATATGTGTGTGTGTGTGTGTGAATGAGTTTGTTCAGAATACTCATTCACTCCAGAGAGCCTTGAGGCCATGATGCAAGCCACCAAAGTAAACCACAAGTTTGGACCAACCTGGTTGGGACACAGTGTTACCAGTTCGAATAATCTTACCTTGGTAGGGTCGAGAGGGAACCGAATCCCCCAGTTGAGTATCTCAAGAAAGATTACTAACTTTTCATCTCCGACTAACAGAGGGGTTTCTCCCAAACCAAGAAACCATATTATAACCGAGTTTGAGATTCCCTATCGGTCTCGTAGCTTCTCCTCCTCGGGTTCGTGATAGTATTGATAATTTACCTTGTGAAGCGCGATTAGATGTTTATTTTATACATTACAAAGTTTGTTATTAAGAACCACTGCAAGGTCAGAAAAGATCTCAACGTCTACCATCTTGTTCTTTGCCTTCGAAGCATTTTTCTTCTTTGTAGAGCCCTAATGTCAATTTATTCTTGGAAGCATAAACCTTTTGTTGATTATTTGCTTCGTCTTCACCAAGATGAGTAGTGTCTTCGCATTCGACTTCTTCAAAGGGTACATCAACCAAGTTTTTTGGTCATTTCTCTCTCATAGGCTTAATGAGTCATGATTCCATATGTGCAGCTGTAGAGCCCGTTTGGTTTAGATCCACCTACTAAGGGGTATCAACTTCTTATTGTGGAGTGACCATATATTTATCTATGAGAGTAGTGGAATCAGGGGCAGTTTTCATTTTCACATACCTATTTTTTGGTTTCACATACTCATTTATCCGTATATCCTAAATTATTAACAATTGAAACATAAGAAGTCTTTGGGGCCGTCTTGCTTGGAAAATCAACGTCGCTCTTGTCTTGTAGAGAAAAAGTATGACTGGGGAGCTGAGTGGTGGGAACGGTGGAGGTTGTTTTTCGTGTTCGAAGCCTCGGTTGTCTCAAATTGTTTCTTGGCGATGGCCACGAACCCTTGTGGTTGGTTTGGTATATAGACAATGGCACAAGCTCTTCGTCCATAATTCCAGCTGATTTTTTATGATCATCTCTTTTAGATATTTAAAACCAGTCCAAAGTAGTGAACGTTTTTGGCATGAACATGAGATTTCCGACGATGACTAATACCGAAGCAAAATTTCGCGGTAGATGGTTCTCACAATGAATTTCTCAGGACGGCGAAGAACGATTGTACTTTTTTTTATCTCTCTAAAAAGTGAGGAACTAAGGATTATGATATGTGAACTCTATCTATAAAAAAAATTGATATCATCAATGGTAATATGATCTTAGGGAAGTGGAAAGTTCTCATACCCCTCCCCCCTTCTATATTTTCAAAAGCACATGCATATGGAAGATGAAACGTTTTTTTACTTAGCAAGTCAATCAAAAATTATTTTGACTAATGGCATAACATTGATGATTGAGAGACACGTGGATAAAAATAATAGCACGCGTAATGGATGAGTATCGAGTCAACAAACCAAGTGGAAGAATTTTCAGATGGGAAGGTATAGGTCACTCCAATGAAAAATATGAAGAGGTTTGGTAAACATGGGTCGAACATGTCTAAAAAACTTTTGTATCTAGCTCTCACTCAAACATTTTCGTAATGGGTAGGGGGTTACTGATAAGGGTGAGATTTATCCAAGATACCAGAAGAATATTGAGTTAATTTGGGTTAATATTAGTCTTGTAAAGCAGGATTGATAAATTTTTAATCTTGAGGGTATCTCATGTAATAAATAATAAACTTAGTTTAGATTAATAAAATAATAGGGTGGAATAACCTTAAATGGGTCAACTATATGACATTTAGGCTCACCTTCATTACTATATAAAAGAACATTTCTTTTTGGGGAAAAGCTAAATATTACCTTATTTCTACTTTTGATAGTTTCTCTCTTTAACATACGTGTATTTCTCTTTTTAGATCTGCATTTTAGATAACTTAGGATCGTTATACGTTTTCCCTAATATTTATGAACACCCCCATATATGTAGATATTTTAAATTGGGCTTGTACTCATTTTAAATTTCATGTAGGGTCTTTAGAATAGCCTTAGTGGGTACTCTGTTGAGCATATAAGTTGCACATTTGATGGTTTCCTCCCTAGAGAGATAATGGTAGAGATGGGACTTATCATACTTCTAACCATATTATTTAGTGTGTGGTTTTATCTCTCAGACACATCATTGATGCGGGGAAAACCCGGAATTGTATGTTGAGGGACTATGCCACACTCCTCTATGTATTTTGAAAATGGTCATTCACATTTTTTACTTGATCCGTCATATTTACTATAGTATTCACCACTACAGTCAAATCTAACGCTCTTAATGCTCTTACAAAGTTTATTTTCAACTTTGGTCTAAAAAGGTTTGAACTTGTCTGGGGACTCGGAATTTTCATGAAAAAGGTAGAGGTATCTTAAACGAGATAAGCAATTTATAAATGATATGAAGCATTGCTTCCCGTTCCATGATTCTTTTGGAAACGGTACACAAATATAGGTATGTATCTATTCTAAGACTTTGAGCACTCTATATGCCCCTACACTTTTGGTTTTGGGTTTTTTACCTTTGATACACTTAATACGTGCACTAAAAAAATAGTAATCAAGATGATCTAATAAAAGGTACAAGCTTTTCCATCATGAATTTGGAGATATGAACTAATCGTTTGTGCCACAGTTTATATGAGTTTACGGGTTTAGTGATTTTATATGGTACAAGTTGTGCATTTTTTATAATTTTGTGATTATTAGTAGTATTTAATAAATACAAATTATGTTCATTTATCAAAATTCCATGACCAACAATCATATCTTTAAAAGAGAGAGTAAATTTACTGTTTCCCATAAGACAAGATTATTCATGCAAGTCTAAAACCATAAAGAAATTAAGGTCATTCGAAAACTGGGAACAAACATTACATTCTCTAGATACAATACATGTCGAGTATAAAGTTCTAAATTCAAATCATAAATTGTCAACACATGGTGTCAGCTCTCGTCTGATGTGAAAATATATTTTTTATTTTCACTTAACACCATGCTCGTTAACACACCCTACAAAGAAATACATACATGACTTGTTGCATCTGAATCAACCCACCATGTATTATTTCCCATAAAAACCGAATTACTTTCCTAAATAACTAAAATATGAGAGTATATATTCTTAACATATAAGCCCGACGTTTCTCACGGTCCTTCAAGAGATATCATTTCTCCTTGCAGAAAAACATTGACCAATCGTCGATTCCTCATGCTTTTTTTTAGTAGGACCACAGCGTGACCCTATTCTATCGAATTTCGCTTAGATCTCATCCATTTTTGAATGCTATCATGTTCACTTAAGGCATTACACCTTTAAGTCTTTCCTCTTCTTGTGTAGTGTGTGCAATCAATTCATTGATTGTTCATTTCTTCACATGCAATTATAAGTGGACTCGAACTGTTTAAATCATTCCCGTAAAAATTAAAAAGTGAACCCCACCACACTTTCTTCAGTAAGTCTACGCCTATTGCCATTAACTTTTAGGCAATCATAAACATTTCCAAAATTTGCTCACGAATTTTACATTTGTGAGTGCATTTATTGGTAGAGAGCTTATTAATGAGACATTGCATCTCTACCTTATCATTCTTAGCAACTGCTTTCTCGACCTTCGCGAGAAAATCAGTAGCAATGGTAGCATATGTTGGGAAAGACCTTCGAAATGCAACTGGTATTTCTTGAAGCATAATGGCCATGTATAATCGATTAGACTTTTCGCATGTCTAATACCATATAGTTTCCTTATGGGTACTTTCCTGACTAAGAGAAGTTGGTTTAGTGTTAATAATGAATGCTCAAACTACTCTTTGTGTTGCCTACAATGGCATCTAAATTAAGAAGTTCAAACATATAGGTCTCAAACATGAATACGTTAGACAATTTATTCAAGGTACAATCATATCAGTATTGTACGTGCGTTATAGTAAGAGCCTATCGAATTCGTTTACCTAACAATTGTCTAAAAAATTAGTAACTTAACATTTAAAGGATATGACTAAAAATTTTAAAATGGTATTTACAAACGCTCATTATAGTGAATGTTTCGATATCAAATTTTATGATAAAAAATAACTAATCACTAAAATGAATTATCTTGTAAAAATAAATGTGATCTAAAATGTGTGGTATATGGTTCTCATCATAAAAATGTAATTTGAAAAACTTTTAATACCATTAGTTTTATGTGTGACATGTATTTTTAAAAATAACGAAAACGCGATAAATCCCATACAAAAAATATATATGATTCTGAACATTGTTAAAGAAATAGCTAGAACTGGATTTCGTTAGTCAGGTGTAGAATTTTGAGAAATAAAACCGGTCTGACCTGATGTGGATCAACGATCCCCACCAATACGTTGAGAATCACCCTGAAGAGGTGCGAACAATGTTGAGCTCGACCTCAAGTCTAACCTGATGTGGATCAGCGCAAACAATGTTGAGCTCGACCTCAAGTCTAACCTGATGTGGATCAGCGATCCCCACCACTACGTCAAGGAGAAGCACCATGAAGAGGTGCGAACAATGTCGAGTTCAAGCTCAACATGAGTCGATGAAGAGGTGCGAACAATGTCGAGTTCAAGCTCAACATGAGTCGACGTGCATGACCTGATAAGTGGTTGATATAGAAAGAAGCCAACTTGGGTCTAAAACGAAAACAGAAGATAACAAATATGCATTCTGCTTTACCTTGGGTAACAATTTTACTGTAATTTTTCTGAAGGATGGATTACTTTGGTTTTGTATAGACACTAGATGTTTCAGTGTTTGAATGATTTAAAGAAGCCAATTACAAGTATACGCTTTTTTTGTAAAAGCAGAGTAATGTTTAACTGACTTTACTATTTTGTAGAAGTAGGTTTTCATATAAAGCAGTTACCACAAAAATGGGAATGATCCATGTTAAAAATAGAAAGCTATATATCTGCTGATACTTTTAGAAATCTAAAGACTTGATCTGCTATACATCCACCCATACAAAAGAAAAAGGGAAAGCACTAGTTCTAATTCTTATTGGGTGGAAATATGATCAAGAACTTGGACACGTAAACTCTACATGAACATAGCACATATGGTCAAAGCAAGAAGAAACAATAGACAGGCTTTAGTATTGTTACTCCAAAAAAGCTATATATTTATGGTAATTCTGTGAAGCATATTCATACGATTACAAAAACTGAACAAGAAACCAAGTATCAAACTAGGGTTTGTCTTCTAAGCTTAAAACAATCACACATACAAACAACAAAAGAGGGCTTTGCTATCGCTTTCTAATACATATAGCTACAGCATAAATTTTTCTTTTTCTTTCTCACATAGGAATTTGCTGGCTAATCACCACGGGGGATCGAACACTATGTTTTCCGTCAAACCAGATAACTGATCCAAATACAGCACCTGAATGATCCAACACCAGGTCCTGGGTATTAGCTGTGACAGTAACCACAAAGCTCCGTTTCCTGACAACGTTATCAAAAACCAGCTTTATCGGCTTCACAGTTATAACCACCCCTCTGGGTGACTCGATTTTTACACGATAAACAGCATTTGACTGACCCAAGTTAGTTACTGTCCTAATAAACATTTTGCTCGTTGCCTTAGAAGTTTTTGGTGGTAACAAAGCAACTATTGATGGGTAATTAAGATTTCCCGGTAAAGGTTTCTTCACGGGGCATATTACTGGCTCTCGAGTGATAACTTGAATCGCTTTTGGACCATAACTGATACCACACAAGAAGTTGATATAATCGTCTTTGGTAATATCATAGACAAGCCCCGGATCCATTGCGAGCCCTAGGTTGAGATGGCCTGCACCAGAATCGAAGGGTGTTGAAGGTTTACGTGTCGACTCATCCGTCAAAGACTGATTTCGATTATCAATCACACTTGCAGTAGTCATCATTGCAGATCTGATAGCTGCAGGGCTCCAATCAGGGTGAGCCGATTTGAGCAATGCGGCAGCACCACTCACGTGAGGGCAAGCCATTGAAGTCCCGGAGAGGATATTGAATTCCGTTTTGCGCACATCGGATTTCAAGCCAGTTGGACCGACGCTGTCGGTCCAAGCAGCGAGAATGTTAACCCCAGGAGCAATAAAGTCAGGTTTTAGAATCTCAGGGTTCATTCCATTGGGTCCTCGAGCTGAAAAGGAAGCTACAACAGGGGCTGGCTTAATTCCTATAACAGTTCCTTTAAAATTAATAGTTGCTCTAGGAAAGTTGGAGGAAGAAACGTAAGCTTTTATAAAGTCTCCTGTATCAGAAGCAACAGCTAAAGCAGGGATAAGGTGAGCATCACCAACTAGTCCCTCGCCATTGGAGATTCCATTAGCGAGAATCATTCCTACACCACCTGCCCTTTTTACCACTAACCCTTTGGCTACTCTAGGGTTACTTCCTCTATCACAAATCACGATTTTACCCCTAACAAGTCTAGGATCAAGCGAATTCTCCATACATAGGGAGGTAGAGAGTATGCCTGATTTCCCAGGGTAAACAAGGGAAAACATTGTCTTATTCAGCGGCTCACCCGCATATAAAGAGACGCCGTTGAGTCTACGACCGTTGCCTAAGGTTACTTCAGCCGGAAAATCACGGTCTATGGTTCCTGCTCCAATGGTTGCCAACCACGGTGCCACGTTTGTCACCGACATGCTGTTGGGGCCGTCGTTACCGGCAGAAGTGGAGACGAAGACTCCTCTGGAAACAGCACCGAATGAACCAATTGCGATAGGGTCCAGGTAGAAAGGGGAGGAGAGGCCGTCTCCGCCACCAATAGATATGGATATGACATCAACGCCGTCTGATACAGCAGCATCAAAAGCGGCCAAAATATCAGAGTCGAAACACCCAGAATCCTTCCAGCAAACCTTGTAAACAGCCAAACGCGCCTTTGGAGCAACTCCTTTCGCAATTCCTGTTGCGTATCCCTCCATACTCGCCTTGAATGAGTACCTCCCGGCGGCAGTGGAAGCGGTGTGCGTCCCATGACCATCGGCATCGCGCGGCGACCGAAACTCCGTAGTTTCATTAATTCCTCCAATCGGACCACCGGCAACCGACTGTTGCCCTTTCGAGAAGAATCTGGCACCGATTATCTTCCGGTTACAGTTATTGGGTCCAAATCTCACTCCAGTCTGGCATGTACCTTTCCACCGTGCCGGTATCGGCCCAATATTGAGGTCCGAGAAGCTACGCCTCTCCGGCCAGATCCCTGTGTCCAGCACTCCGACTATAACATCGGATCCATAATCAGACTCGGACCATAGACCACGTTGGTTGCGGAGGCCCAAAAACTGCGGCGACCGCGTAGTATGAAGCTCCCGCCGCCGATCCTCGATAACCGCAAGAACTGCCGGGTGGTTACCAAGCGCAGAGGCTTCTTCAGGGGACAAACTGGCGGAGAAACCCTTAAAAACAGTGTCGTAGACGTGAAGAATTCGAGGAAAATTAGCGAACTCGGAACTGTACCAGTGAAAATGCGTGGGAAAGATCGATGGCTTGGCTCCGGTGTCCACACTGAGGATGTACGTTTTGAAAGCCTGATCGGTCGTCGCGTCAAATTTGGAGAGGAGATTAAAAAGGGTGTAGAACAAAAACAGAAGAAAAAGAGAATTGGAAAGAAATGTCGCCATTAAAAAAGTTAGAGAGTGAAGTGAGTGAGCGAGTGAGTGTTGAATTTAAGCGACAAGGATGCAGCAGAATATAGTAATAGTAGTAGTCCCAAACTAAAGTAGATGATTGTGTCTTTTTAGGCTTTTTTATATCTCAATCTCAATGGACCTAAAACTCTTTCATTAATTAACTCACCCCCTCAATTAGCTAAAAGAAAGAACTTGCCTACCCATCTCTCACTTCTCGTTTTATTTTTATAAACCCACATTATTTTTAAAATACGAAAAATCTAAACTAGGATTTTTTTTTTACCATGCAACTAATTATTTCTCCTTCATATTTTAAGGGCGAAGCTATTTCCCCATCAAACATGTTATTTTTTTCATATTTGAGAAAAAGCTCTATGTTGTTATTTTTTCCATGAATGATATCATATATTTATCATTTTCTTATTTTTAATCATAAACTCCAATTTCTACAGGTTTTAGCGACAAACAACTGATTCCGAGATGTATTTAGGAATCAGTTGTTTTGCACAGAACAACTAATTCCGAGTTGATATTTAGGAATCAGTTGTTTTGCACAAAACAACTGACTTTTGTCGCTATAACCTGCAGAAATCGGAATTTGTGATTAAAAGAGTTTTTTTTTTATACAGATTTTCAAGTTACATGAATATACAACTTAAAAATAAGATTAAATTACATTGTTGGTTGATTGTGTGATGATTTTCGCTGTTAAATCTTTTGTTTGGGTGCCTTCCGCCTCTATGGATACTTTTATTAAATTTAGGGTTTTTTTTTGTTTTTAGGGTTTAATTTTATAAGTTAAAACATATATGTTGGATTCAATTGGGTTAAATCTTTTGTTTGTGGATATAAGTGTTTGAGAATGATGAATGACATAAAATTATAAATTAAAAGATAAAATAAGGTTAAAATAGTAAAACCAAGTGATTAGTGTTTTTTAAAGTTTGAATTATGAAGGAAATAAAAAAAATGATGAGAGCAAGAGTTTCGCCCATATTTTTAGTACATTAAACTCATATAAAATGTTATTTTATACAAGCCCAATTAAAAATATAACAAAATAAATATAAAAACAAAATACATAAATGTCCAAAATACTAATATATATATATATATATATATAAACTTAAACAATATTAATAAAAACCTAACCGTTTTATTAAAATTTATAACTATAATAATAAAGCACAATCAAAATATGAACAAATTGCAACAGTTTGACATGTGTTGGTGGTTTGGACAACATAAATACCACCATAAAAAAATGATATCAACAACGACGTGCAAAAATGTATATAAAATGCAAACGATGATAAAGATATATGATCCAAACTGATCACATTCGAATCCATATTTATAGAATATCAGAAAGTTGAGATCTTCAAACGAAGGGAATAAGGAAGGCAACATCGTCACCAAGAAAGAACCGTACTACGATGACACAAACAACAGGACACAACAACTACAACCGAAATTCCAAACAAAAAACGCCTAATCGGGACTATCAAATACAAAAAGATCATTTGAATGGTTAAATAATTTCAACTCTCAATCTACGAAAGAGAAATCCTAGATCTAAATTTGAAGTTCCTAGATGTATATATGAAACAACTATGAAAGACATTAAAATGTCCAAAAGTGATTTTACAGACAAACTCACTCATCCTTCAACGTATATTAAAATATTTAACAACATCAGATTCAAAAACCACTATAATCTTATAAACAATCGGAATACAATTCGAATTTGTAAGAACAAAAGAAAGAAGCATACTTATCTTCAAAATGAGACGTAATCGGAAGATAGCATCCATAGAAACATCAACCTCCATAGTGGTGGTGGTCATGAATGTACATGTCCTTTTGAACAAACGAGAAAAAAAACATTGATTTCAACGTGTGATACAAAATCTCTCAAATAAAAAATCATCTTAAATGTTGATATATGAAACGAGGGAAGATAGTAGTGTTAGTGTTATTACATCTTTATATGCATTATCTTATGTTTTCGCTTTGTACAAAAAGTAAAAAAAAAAAATCTACAAATTTTTGAAATCATGTGTAACATGTCATATATACTATCAAATTATTTATGGTTGTATCTTGAGCAATAAATACATAAATATCATTTTAGATGCTATTTAATATTTTTTGAAAGACCTGAGCGTCGGAAAAATATAACAAGGGTATGTTTGTATCAATCAAACATTATTTGGATGAAACACCATTTCGAAAGATAAAATAATTGTGTAACTGCTTTGATATGATCAACTAATTTTATATAAAATTCACGTCTATTATTCATGATTTCCAAAAGATATATGATAAGTTTGAAATAATACACATATGCAACTTTTATATAAATATTATATGATATATTTTTATATAATATTTTACGTTATTGATCATATATGAGGTTATGACCTATGCAAAACGTTGTATTTTTAATTATATTTTTTAATATGTAATTAGTCTTAGATGATATATATATTATTTTTCTTTTGTATATTTATAAATTATGTGGTCAAAAAATACTTTAAGGTTTAAATTCGGACGCAAAAAATGTTAACGAACCCAAAAAAATCAGACGTTTTTGAACTTTTACTATTTTGTCTTTATTACGGCTGTTGAACCATTCTCAACCGGCGATGACACCTTCTCACTCGCCGGATCAAGCTTCCCCGCCGGTTGAGAGGGTTTTAACCGGTGGGGTAAAAGGACAATTTTGATACGCTTTTAAATTTTGGGACTGGTTATCGAAAAGGACCCTAATTTAGCCAAAGCAATAATAATAATAATAATAATAATAATAATAATAATAATAATAATAATAATAATACTAATAATAATAATAACATGAATAATAATAATATAAATAATAATACTTATTAATAATAATAATAATAATAATAATAATAATAATAATATCATTTTACTTAGACCGCATGGAAGGTAAAAATCAATCATCATTGGACTTAGACCGCATCGAAGATAAAAATCATGATAACATTTTAGTATTTTTACATAGATCCACCTAGCAAACACTAATTTATTTCTGATCACATGAGACCGACAACGAGTCTATGTAATTTGCCTAGTAAGTGTTGTAAATTTGGTAGACATGACACTAAGAAAAAGGCATTAGTCTAATCACTTTGTCGATTGTTTTATCATATACGATTCTTTAAAATTATTTCGAAACATATTTTAGATATAGTCAATGTGTATTAAATAGGTTTTGGCTAAATTGGGGCCCAAAAAATGTTAACCATTCCTAAAATTTGAGCGTCTTTGAACTTTTACTATTTTACTTTTGGACCCGTTTGTTCACCCATCGGTTGAGACCTTCTCAACCGGCGGAGAACTCTCCGACATGTGAAACATTCTCATCTGTCGGGTGAAACCCTTCCACCTGTCGGACGACCTATATTCATCCGGTGGGGAACTTCCCCTACCGGCTCAATCGGCAGGGATTAAAAAGTATTTTTGGTAAGTTTTAAAATTGATCAAAATTTTGGAGCTGCTTATCCATTTTGGCCCTAATTCAGCCAAACCTGTATTCAATATATATACCAAAGTATTTACGTAAATCAAATAATATAATCTACAGTAATTAATTATTTCTCAACATAATTTCGATAAATATAAGTAATATAATATATAAGACATAATTTTGATATATTTTATTCTATATGTTTTAATTCAAAATTATATAATCAAAGAAAATTAATTATTTTCATATGTAATAATATTGTTAACATATTATAATTTTTTAATTATAAAAAATTAGACTTTCTGAAAGAATTATAATATCATAGTATCATCTACGAACTTATAAAAATAAAAAATATATAGTTAAAAACTTATAAAAATTCACTAATCTTTTTTTATCAAATCAATGACACATAGTTTTCGTCAATAAAATAAATGATTACATCTCACTTAATTAGCTGAGTTTGTGGCAGTAAGAAACTGTGCACGTGCTAGCTTTGTAGATAGAAAACAATATAATATTATATGTGTTTTTCTAGAAGAAATATTTTGTCTCATAATATTTGTCTTTCCCATTTTCCAATGCAGCATTCATTACATATATTCTATTTTCAACCAATAAAATAGTTAGCCTATTGCACAAGCTATTAACTCCACCAATCAAATTTACTTTCTTTTATTCTTTCAAAATTATGATTACTTTTCTTAATATTGACGAAAAAACCTTAAACGACTAATATTATGAGACGGAAGGAGTAGTAGTCTATTTGGATGTATACAATATTATAAAGCAAACTGAATATTAGAAATTACATATGTTATAATATATATAATAATCAATTTATTTACATAAACAAAATTATTTATACAAACAAACATAATTATGATTTTGGATTGGATTATGAACAATATAAATATATTTATATTTTAATAAATCATACTTAAAAAATATTGTATATAACACATTATTATTGAGTTGACACTTGTCAAATTGCAAATAACATCGTCTTAATTCTTTTGACAAATGAGTTGTATAATAATATATCTCACATTAATAATATTTAAACAATAATGATAATATTTAACGTTGGTTAAACGGTTTGGTCCAGATGTAATTTTACTATGCTCCCAATATGAACTGATTTTTTAGATTTCACCGTATGACTCTTTTTAGAATTAATAATTTCCATCACAGTAATATAGAATGTTCTTCAAAATAGCCGACATGTAACAATATATAGAATGGTAGATTATTCTTATTTCTTAAAAAAACATCTTCAGTGTAGTTTATGAACTAGGTGTTATCTCTAAAATTTATCAATGATTTTATCCCAAATCTAAAAATATATATTCCAATTATCTTTGACATGCATAATTAGTTTGCATGCATAAAGAAAATCATATATTTTATTAACAGTGCATCCATAATGTATACGATGATCGCTTATTTATCTAAATTCTTTATATATTTGCAATATTATATCTAGGTTTATCTTTAAACTAAACTCAAACATTATTGTAATATCCAATTACAAAAATCATATTGAAAATTGAGTTACATTTTCAACTGAGATTCTCATATTCAATGATTGAAGATAAAGAAATCCTTGCACTTTAAACCATAAATATTTAAATTTAAGTTGACTCAAACCGATATAATACTTTAGACTTGAATGATGTTTGGTTTTATAAAAAACACACGCAAACTAGTTATATTGTAATATTTATATGCATTATTTTTTACTTGTAAGTTAAATATGTAAGATGATTTTCAGATTAGTCATTATTTTGTCTATATTTTGAATCTAGTTATTGACATGGTGAATAAATTTATCGTTTTAGAGTTTAATCTACATAGTCAAAATATAATCATTAATGGTTGAGTAAACGGTATATAATTACTTCGTTTATAAATTCGTGTTTAATTCATCTTCGATTACAGAAAAACTACAAGGTTATAAAAAATTATACCCAAATTCATCCACTGTCACCATTATTTTCTTTATAATTTTGTGATCACATGCAATCCCTCGACCGTCTTATGTCATTATATATATTTTTTCTATATTATCTTTAAAATATTATATGTGGAAGTAGTCGGTTTTTTCAACAAAACGATGTTTATGTTGAATGTATTATATATTGTGCATGTTGAAAATATTATTGGTTCATGATAAGGAAATGGAAATAATCAAACTCACTAGTTCATATTCTTCATACCCAAAAATATATATAAGAATGCACACCTGATGATGATAACTTAAAAACCAATTCATCTTCATCTAAGTTTAGTTTTATGATTTGTGAATCTCATTTGAAGTAAGTAGTTGGTGGGTGGTTGTGGTACCTAAATATAATGGTTAGTTGTCCGTACTTAGATATTGGTGGTATATGGTATGCTCTAAATTAAAATAAACAATTACATTTTATTTATCGCTTGAGATTTTTATTTACACCTTTTGCATTAATCATTTCTATATACACATCATACATTTCACATATCCAAAATAATTGAGAGAATATATTCATATATAAATAGGTGTAGACGTTAATAATAATATTATAACATAATTTTAGATCTGAACTGATAAGTAAAAAACTTTACATTAATCCTAACATATAAAAAGTATATCTCACTTTAAATATAGTGAATAGTGATAATTAACTAACATGAATTATTTTATATAATAACTATTTATAAACTCACATGCAAATGAGCGCTTCTTCTGATATATGCATAATATCTAAGAAAATGCTTTAAACTTTTACACTAATGTAAAAACTTAAGTATTATGGCACATATTGTGGGAAAATTACCTCTATTAAAAAACAAAAACATATAATTTGTTTTACCATGCCATGTATTTAAAGATGAAATTACCTCCATATAAATTCTTCAAGATCTTGAGAATTTGAACACTCATTTTGTGAATTCATAATAAAATTGTTGTAATTACAAAAATACAAGTTGATTTTTTTTATGTGATATTTACAAAGGATTTTGGTATATTATTTTGTGATTGGAAGTAATTTATAAATTATTTTTCGTATATTGGTGTTTTTTGCCGAATTTTCACTTGATATAAAAATATGAAAATTTATGAATTTTGTCAGCAACAAACGTGATGAGAAGATTCGGTTGATACAACATTAATTTATCTATAATATACACTAAAATTATCTTAAACTTAAAACAATAATAATTTATTTGTTGATTTGATGTATTATAGTTAATGAATATTTAATGTGTCTTATTGTTTTTGCTATTTTTTAATTATGAGTAACATAAAACAAACAAATGAATAGCCAATAACTACTTTAAGTAGTGGTTTTAACTTCGAATTCGGATGGAAATAAATTTTTATTATTGTTTTGACTAAATTACTCGTTGTTGAAAATAATTTTGTTTTGAATCGGTATAACTTACACTTTAATTTATCATGTCTAACTTTAAAACTATTTTTTTATAAGAAAAAAGTTGAAAAATAAAAAATTGTTTTAACCAGAATTTGAAGTAACAATGATGATTAAAGTACTTATTGTCTATTAATTTGATTTGCTTTATGTTAATGTGTCTTTTAGCTACCAATTTATTGTTTTTAAGTTAGTGATTTGTCGTTTGATGCATAAAATTAGAATAATGTTTAAGATATTATATTATTTGTTTGTTTACAACTCGTCGTTGTTGTCTATGTACAAAAATTATGAAGACTACCACAAATTTCGTGCCTACAAAGTGTGAAAATATATCAAGAATTGCTTGCATACATTTTTTACTTTATGAAATATTTCATGATGTTCAATTTAAAATTCAAAAATTGGAAATAATAAATAGATTTTTAGATGCGAGATGATGAAAACTTTAAGAATTATTATTTTTTAAATAAATTATAAATAATTAAATAATAATTATAGTATGGATATATAATATGAGAAGAAATTACATGTATATTATTTTTGTTTATTTTAAAAATTAATTAAAATTTGGAAATAATAAGATAATTGTTAGGATACGAGTTATGTTTTTGTATTAAATGGTCAAATTTTACTATTTATTATTTTAAAATTCATTTGTAAATAATTAAATAAAAAAATTACAATATGAATATATCATAGGAAAGAATATAATTTTATATTTATTTTCTTTATTTTTTAAATTAACTAAGATTTATTAAATTTGACAAGATAAAATGTCGATTAAATTATTATTAAGTGTTCTCCTTTATATAGAGGAATATATAACATATTTTACATTTAAAGAGCTCACATTTACTACTCCATTGACTAATAAATGCGGAATCATTATTATTCTTAAATATGATAAGATATAACTCTTTTGAATATGTATATCTTTATAGTCGTTTTAATATTTTGACCTATTTTTGGCCTTCTGATATCTTTATGGCTATTTGTGGTTGTTAGCGATTTTAGGACTTACTTGCCTTTTATGACTTTTCCTTCAGCTCAATTCTTTATTAGAGATCTGATCGTTTGGTTGAACATAATTCAATTGCTCAATGGGATAGATCTTAGGGCCAAAAAAGTTCCACCTCCATCGGTAACCTCTAGTCCTTGCGAAAGAATTGAGGAAGTACTATCTAAATGGTGATCATCATCTTGTTGTCTTTGCTTGCGAATGTATGTCGGTGCTTATAGAATATTTGTCGAAGTGTGTATGGTGATTGATATTTAATTCTTTTGAACCCGTTTCAAGCCAGGATAACTAATCAACCAATGTAGAAATTTAGAGTGTTCCACTCCCAAAGTATTCTAATTTTGTAATACAACTGCATTCGGCTAGACTCATAAAAATATTAATATACATTGGTAGATGGGTTTCCTAGTCCAACCTAATCAACCTTATAGGCGTGTCCAAATTAATTCGTGTTGACCTTGTTCATACCTTATTAAAAACTCTTCGTAGGCAAAAACCTCCCTTGAGGACAAAAAAACTTTATTTTGTCGAAGGAAAAAAAGTACATGAACAAGTAGGACGCTACTAAAGTTATTCGGACGTTGTGTCAAATAAAAGAATCTTTATTTATCGCGGTAGATGGCTTGGACAAGCTGTAAATATCGTTAAATTTTTTGAAGTTGCTCTGGGATGTAGGATAACATCTCGATGGTTTAAATTTTCTTCGGATTGCTTCTGGATATATAATATACATTAGCTAACTATTATTTTTAAAGTATGTAGGAAGGACTAACATTATTATTATATGAATATAATTAGAATTTTTTTTCAAGGTTCAACTGATTGGATATCAACTATATTTTTGAAGTTATGGTTGAGTTCCCCCTAGTGTTTTCAAATCATGTAGAAAATACTAAATATCAAATATTAGGCGTTGTGGCGTTTAAAATTGGGGTAATTGAATGAAATAAATGACCAATCTACCACAAATATAAGAATACACTTGAATAAAATCTTTGTTTATCAATAAATGATCCAGTTCTAAGAAAAGTAATTTCAATGAGTTAGTTGTTAAAAGACATGAAGACGGAGGACCTGATGTTAATTACCCAACGCACACGCACCTTTTGATTGACATATGGACTGATTGGAGTAAAATTGACATCCAAAACACGTAGAGTCGATTCTTATTCACTCATCTTGATCTTTTATCTTGGTGCATCCCATCTGTTGATCTTGTGGAATTTCAAACCGATACATTTACCTATATAAACTATATTTTTTCTTTCCTGATGAACTTTATGTTTGTTCTCTATTGAAGCTCTTCCAAACTAAATATAAAACTCATTTTGTTTCTCTAAAGATTCAACCTTTAACATCTTTAGTTTCTCATATTACTTAAAAACTTAATATTTTTCAAAATTTAGTCAAGACAACACATGCGTGAGAAAATCCCAATTTCACCCTTCATTATTATGCATCACAAAAGATATGAATCTAATGAAGGTCCCCTTCGGATAACACATCGGAATAAACAACTGATTGAGGTACTGGATGTTCCTCTAGTCAAAATTGTATAAAACTCTGAGGAGACAGTGTTTTCTGAAGAGATATTGTGAGGCTTTCTTCTTACGGAGACTAAGGAGCAAGAACTTACCTCTCGTTTTTTGGGTAAACTAATTAGATAAGTTTGTCTTACTTAATAGGTAAAACACTTATCATATGAATTTGCTTTCTCTGTTTATAATACTTGATTTTGAATATAAATGGTAATTAAGGTTGTGTAGTAGAGGTATAAAATGATGATGTAATGGGCCAAGAACTTTGGGGGAACATAATAAGAGAGATTAAATCACACTCACATGGCAAGGGTCGTATTAAAATGGATGATAGAAACATTTGAGTTTCATAAAGAAAAAAACTTCCAGTGGCCAAAGTTGAACCTAAACTCATCTGAAAATTCAAAACCATATGGGACGGTTCAAATTGTGGTTCTAGTATGAAGAATTATGGTACTCTGCAAGAGGTATGAAATATTGAGGTTGTTGAAGAATTGGTTGTTGTTGCTGCCATAAATAAGAAAAAAACAAAAAAAAAGTGTTTCTATATTACCAAAGGTTGTGACCGGTCTGAAAGAGATAAAGTTTGAGGCCAATATTGAAAGAAATTCTGAAATGAATAATGAATTGAGGTTAGTGGTAACTCCTGGAGATAAGTTAGATACTGATAAAGTGGTGAATAATTCTCTATTAGAAAAGAATATAACAATGCTATATAAGGACATGAGCATTCATTGGGGTGAGCCGCTTCCAACTTTGACTTTGAATCAATAAAGAACTTAACTATAACTGTGTTTCATACCAGGTTGAATGAGCGTCGTAGGTGGTTTTGGCTTGGCCGAATACATGGAACCCAAGAAACATAAAATGGAGAAGGGAATCGTTTCAGCTGGGGCTTAATCGAAATCATCCGAAGTTATGGCACTGACTGAAGATATCCAATATTGAATTCCCAAAGGTAATATCCTCCAAGGTGGTAGTAGAAACTCAAGTAGAATAATGTCAACCAAGGAAGAGACAAAAAAAGTAATTTTGGATGTCAAAATATAAAAGTTAAAGAAAAAGAAAGAACCATGACCTAAGTCGTAGTTGGAACATGAGCAAACACTGCTAGTGGAGAAGCTGAGGTGGCTGTGATGGTGGTATAGTTGATATAGCTAGGAAGGAATGTGTAAAAGAGCCAGTTGCTGATAACACAGTTGTTGGAGAGTATGCAACTCAAACTACTCCAATCAGCTATCTAATTTTCTCAATCAGTTTCTTGTTGCAGATAATATAAGAGAAGTCCTTGTTGATTTGTCTATTCTTGGTATGGTAAGAATACTGATAAGCCTTGGACTTGAAGTAATTTTTTTTGTCTTGTTATCTATATTTGTATCAACTTTTTTATTATATGTAAAATCCTTGTTCGTATTAGAAATATGTTATCTCTGTATATAATATTGAATTTATTTTCTATGCTTTTTTAAATCCCTATTGAGCTAGCCACTCTAGTTCCAATTTTGGGTACTTTAATAAAATTGTTGCAGAGTTGTATGAGTTAAGTACGGAGATAAAAGAAAACTACAGGTAGAAAGAGAACCAAGAGAGAAATTATAAGTAGAGTTGTATGCTAAGGTTTCTTTTTATAAGAGAGTAAAACTTGAAAGGTCAATTGAAGCCTATTTCAGTTGAGAAATAAACTTTCGAGGCAACCCTCTACTTTGGTGCGTAAGAAAGTGATGTGAATCTAAATTCTCAGTTAGATAAATATAAAGAAAATTTGAAGAGCGTATAGACTAAGTTGGCGATAAAGCAGATTAACCGAACCACAAATTAATTGGAGTTTAATAGTAAGCTGGTTCGTCTAATTGTTGAAAGAGATGTCTTGAAATATATTATGATATTTTTATTACTAAGGACAAGGGTTAGTTGAGTATAATACTGTATGTCAAAATATTTTTTTGGGATGATGTTGCTGTCAAGTTTGAATCCATTTTATTGGATCAGGTTGAGGATGTTGTGTATAAGGCTGGAGTTGTGATGATACTTGTCATTCACAAGTGGTATCCATGAATTAATTTGTTCTAATTTTAGAGTAGGAGCTGCATAAAACATAGGCATGACAGTTGTATGTGAACTTCAACTCCTGAAGAAACCCCAGCTGGTAGATCAATGAAAGGGGTGTTTGCTGTATCCGAACTTCTTACAGAGGCTGATCAGAAACAGATTTCTATACCACATATGTGGGACTATAAAACCGAAGTACCCCTCATTAGTGAAATTGGGTGATGTTGGTAGAAGTAGCGTCGTTGTTGTATCAGACCCACTCCAACCTGTATTGGCTGATGTCGCTATCCTTTCCTACTCAACGCCCGTACCTGTAAAGCAAGATAACCAAATGATATTGAATTTAGTCTCAAGCCAAATGGTCTATGGTTTCAACCAAATCCTTATAAATGATAATTTTTCTTATGAAAATATGTTATATATTTTATATTCTTTATGACTAGTGTTTAGTTCTCTTTGTGTGTATTTTTTGCTAATATTTATATCTATATGCACTCTATCTTGGGGGTCTTATTTGGCCAAATGAAGTGATCAAATTCAAATGTAAGATCCCCTAAGGGACATGTTTTTTCTTATTAGGCTATATATAGAGTACCTAAACCTACTGAAACTTTATTTATTTTGATGAAAAATGAACAAACAATTTCTTTTAGTATTACAAGTAGTTCATGACTCATATTTATGTTAATTTACCACTCAATACTTTTTTTATTTTAGGATTAGAGTCCATAGAGGAGTACATGGACTTCTTATGATGTTGGATATAATTGTTGGTCCAGTATTGCCTTTCTATTTTTGTGATTAAGATATTTATAACTCCTGAAGTCATAGACTTATCTTCAGTTATATAGTGATACATCAATTATTTTATGCATTGTGGAAGAAATTAAGAGATTTTTGGATGTATTAAAAAGATTTAAAGACTTTAGTTTTATGTTATGTTCTTGATTAAGTAAATTTCGTAGTATTGAAGGTGCTGAATATATTTTAACATTTCAGACATATCATATCTTGTTTTTTGATTGAATATTAAATAATTAAAGGTGGTGAAGAGATTTTAGGACTTCAAATGTATGTTTTACTTTGTAGGGCTCAAGTCAAAACATGATTTTTAATCATAGAGATCTCAAGATTTATACTATTGATGGATTTACGTGTCCAATTTCAACTATATATTAATTTTATTTTATTGAAGTTCAAAACATGTTTTTATTTTAAAAGATGTTTTGTATATTTCCTATTTTTGGAGGAATTTGCTCATTTTTTCTTTATTGGACACATGTGGTTACTCGTGTTCATTTGGTAATAGGAAACTTGTGAGCTTTTATGATCAGCGTTTAGTTGTCTATGGTGTGCTTGATTGTATTGATCACATTTATAAATTAGATTTGAATAATTATCATACTGCAATAAATGTCACAGTAAAAGTAACTTCTGAAAAATTAGTTTCTCTATGACACAAGCTTTTAGATCACTTGTCTAGAAAGAGATTAAACAAATTGTTACTGATGGCCTATTAAGTTTACTTGATTAAATTGAAATAGATAAATATGTAGAGGTTACAAGAGGAAACAAACCAAGCAGAAGATATTTGAGGCATTTCATGCTAAAAACGTATTTGAGTTAATCCATACCATTATATATGCCCACTTCTTAAGATATCATGGAATGACCAATGATATTTTATTTATTTTATAGACACTTATGTTTTCTTCATGATAAATAAGAGGATATTGACATGTTCAAATAATTTAAGGTCAAAGTTGAGTTACAACTAAGTAAAACAATTAAAGTGGTGAGATCTAACCATGATGGTGAATATTATGGTAGATATGATGTATCAAGGTACAACATCATGTCCCATTCCCTCTCTACTTGAAGGAGTATGGGATTCTCCCTCAGTATACCATGTCGGATTCATCCACTATGAATGATGTATCTGAGCTAAGAAACCGCACATTGATGAACATGGTTATGAGCATGATAACTCATACAAGTATACCATTTTCACCATTAGGAATGAGCTCTTAATTATGCAGAATATATCCTAAACAATATAATTCATCAAGAGTAATTAATATACCTGATGAACTATTCAGAGGGCGCAAGCCCAACTTTAAACATTTTCATTTTTTAGAGTGTCTAGCAAAAACAAATCCATACAGCCATAATGAGAAAAGTTTGACTTTCAAACAATTACTTCCAATCTTACAAGGTAGCCGGACCACTCGAGGGGTTACAAGTTTTTCGATCCCACTAAACAATCTATATTTGAGACAGGAAATGTAGTATTTTCCAAGGGTACAAAATTTAAGGGGGAATGATACACATAACACCATTCATTTTGAGCAAGAATTGAAACCAATTTATAAATACTCTGAAACTGATGAATTGACTATAGTTAGATTATCGATTATCAACTATATGTTAGGGGATTCAGGTATAATTCCTCCGACTAATGTTGCACCTCCATCTCAGATAAAAAATATTGATACTATTTCTAATGAACAAATTCAATCGCCTAAAAATAAAACAATATAATGAGTCGAGATTACACATGTTTATTCGAGAGAGTAGAAATCCATTATCTGCACTATGTACCATTTCTCAGTGAACATGGAAGTATTTTAGACTTTCTAGAAGAGGATGCAGTCACCTTTTAGGATGCCATGAAAATTTCAAACTCTAAACTACATATTGAAGAAATAAATATAGTGTACAAATTAGGCATGGGCATTTGGTTCTTTGGTTCTGTTCTTTCGGTTCTCGGTTCTTTCGGTTTTTCAAAACTAGTACCCATTTAGGAACCAAATAAATTTCGGTTCAGTTCGGTTCTTCTTAGTTCGGTTCGGTATAAGTACTTAACTCGGTTCCAATCGGGTAGTTTTGGATACTTTAAATGCTCTGCAATATCACCATATATATAAAAAAATTACACTCTAAAACAATAAAAATATGTTTGATTGTAAGAAAAAAATACTAAATATAAGAAATATTCAAAATTAATATATTAAAGAATAATATTAACAATATAAAGAAAATAAAAAGATGATATCAAGTTTATTATATTATATAAAATTTGATATTTTGTTATTTTGTTTATACGTATAATAGTTTGTAAATATGTCGCCATTTTGAATTAAATATGTTGTCATTTATTAAAGAGAACATAATTACAGGTCAATGATAAAAGACAGATTTAGTGGAATCTAAGTTTGAAAAATAAAATATATTTTCAAAAAAATTCAAAATTAAGGGTTATACATAGGTTCGATTCCTAACGGGTACCCACGGTTCTTCGGTTCGGTTCGGTTCGGTTCCAGAAACCGTGGGTAATTGAAAACTGGAACCATTCGGTATTATGCGAGAACTAAATCTGCTTCGGTTCGGTTCTTTTGGTTCGGTTCAGTTCGGTTCTTTTGGTTCCGGTTAAAATTCCCATGCCTAGTACAAATGAATGAAAGATAATTCAGTTTGGGATCTTACCAATCTACTTAAAATGAATATAACACTAGGATGTAACCAAATATAATACCTCAGAGAAAGTGGAAATATACAAATAGTGTATTGTAGCAAAATAATACAAACAAACTGAAGGAATTCGTTATATAAATACTTTTTCTCTAGTATTATCAAAGGACCCATTCAGAATAGTTATGACCCTTGTTGCTTATTTTCACTTAGAGCTCCACCAAATGGATGTTAAGACCGTATTTCTCAACAGAGACATTGACGAAATGATTTATATAAAGCAACTTGAACACTTTATGTGCAGAGATCCAAAGTCGATGGTTTGTAAACTAAATAAATTCATTTATGAGCTCAAATAGACGTCTCCTCAATTATACCACAAATTATTGGAAACTGTTACCTCATCTAGTTTTGAAGTATATAAAACATTGTGTATAATATAAGATTAATTGGAGTAAAACAATATATTTAGTGATATAAGTCAAAAATATAATTCTAGCCACTAATGACGTAGGTTTATTACATGCCACTAAGAAATTTCTACGTGAGAAATTTAATATGAAAGACCTTGAGTAAGCCCCATATGTGTTAGGGATCCGTATAGTAAGGATTTTTCGTAAAAGCATCATTGGTCTCTCACATGAATTTTACATTGAGAGCATGTTACGTCGATATGGTTTGATAAAAACAAACCTATGAGTACCCTTACAGTGAAAAAAGATAAGTTTTCACTGTATGAGTACCTCAAAACCGATCTAGAGATTAAGTTCATGCAAAGGATACCATATGCCTCGGCAGTTGGTAGTCTTATGTATGCTCAAGTATGCACCAAATCAGATATAAAATTCATAGTTGAAATGTTGGAAAGGTACATGAGCAAACTAGGAGTTTCTCATTAGAATATAGTAAATAGGTTGTTTCCGCATTTGGCGAATACCAAATAATTTAGACTGACATACAATAGAGCGGATAACCTATAAATTAAAGGATATTTCAATTCAGATTTTGCGGGGTGTGTAGACACCTGAAATTCTACCACAAGATATGTGTTTATCCTGGAAGAATGTGCTATATCATAGAAGAGTGCAAAACAAACTATTATCACAACTTCGACAATGACATCAAAGTATGTGGCGTGTTTATTTGCATCAACTCACACACTCTGATTGAGAACTTTTATCATAAAATTGCATATAGTGGAATAAATTGAAAGGCCCATCCTAATTTATTGTGATAATGCTTCAGCTGGTATATACTCAAATGAAAACAGTAGTTCCAACAAGTCTAAACATATAAACATCAAGTTTTGATCTGTAAATGAGAGAATTCAGAACGACGAGATTAGGATGGAATATACTGATACAAACTTCATGGTAGAAGATCCATTTACTAAAGCATTTACACCTTCCGTATTTTAGGAGTACATGGTTTGCATGTATGTTATTAGTATTGAGGGTATCTATGTTCAGTGAGAGTGACGATAATGCTTTGGCTGGCATATACTCCAACGAAAACTATAGTACCGACAAGTCTAAACATATAAACATCAAGTTTTGATTCGTAAATGGGAGAATTTAGAAGGACCAGGATAAAAGTGAAGTATACTGATACACACTTCATGGTATCCGATCTATTTACTAAGTCATTTACACCCTCCGTTTTTCACGAGTACATGGTTCAGATGAGTGTCCTTAGTATTGAAGGTATCTAGCTTCACTGAGAGTGGTGTATTATGTTGATTAATTTCATATTATATTTTTTTCCAGATTATATGCATACATTTTCAACTTTATAATACAATGATTTAGTTTATCCCCTTATCGTTTGAATGATGTTTAGTATGATCTTATTCAGTTTGACAATATGAATGGTACACACGTGTTGATTACATGGTCGTGTCTTAATTTTATGTTACGAGTTTTATTTATTATAATAACACTATACAAAATAAGTTGTAATGCAACTCTTTGGTTGGTTGGTAGATGCTCAATGATTCTTTATAAGCAACAATATTATATAAGTGTAAATTCTGCTGAATATAAGTTAGTACATATGAATAATCCAAATGAGAGATTGTAAAGAAATCCTATTTTTTTCCCAAGAAAGTGCTTATCTATTGATGTTGAAGAAATATGTTACATATGTTTTGATGTTCAATTTATGAGCTGATAGCGCATTGTGTGTTACATATGATAGAAGTTACAATTAATGAGCTTAAGTGAGGCTCCGTTTAATTCTTAGCTCTGTTTCTTCTTCATTTTGCTCGATATCTTCATCTTCTTGTAGCACCATATCTTCCTTCTTGTGTCCGAAGAGTCTACTTCTCCCTCCTTAGTGTGCCTCATAGATTATTAAAACCTGCAATCAAAAGACATTTGTAGTCAAGTTTTTCAACTTGCTAAAAATTAGATTAACTTAGGAATATCTAATATGACCTAAACCCATGGAATCTAACATTAATATGGTAGATAAGTCATTAAAATGATGGTTAGTATCAATTATAAAGTTATCTTTTATTTCAATAGCATGTTTTGCTATCCAATCCGCAGCCAAATTTTGTTCTCTATATACATGCTTGATTGTCATTTGAGGTGTGATCAGTTTCCTACAACATTGTAGACTGTTTTCTAAATACCAAGGATATTGACCAGATGCTAACATGTTGAATAAAGTTAAACAATCAATTTCAATATCTACAAGAGTAAGATGTGCATCTTTACAGAAAGTTAGACCATTTAACAAACCAATTAATTCAGCACATATAGAAGAACTTTTGCCTATCAAACCACCTTTAGCTATTACTAAGTTACCTGATTCATTTCTTATTATAAAACCAAAACTAGATTCACCATTAAATAACGAAGAACCATCACAGTTTAATTTGAAATGATTATGCAAAGGCTTAATCCATTTAACATATATGAAAGGTTTAGATAGTTTTGTATGATTGTAACATCCTAACTGTTTAGCTATATGAGAATCATGAGACCAATGCTTTCTAGAAAGGGCTGATGCTAAATCTAATGATGTAAGCATGTATAAAACCTGATTCACTATATGCTTATGAGATGTAGAAATGTTGTTATGCTTATATTTATTTCTAGCCTTCCAAATATTCCATACTATCATAGTTGGTAAGATTGTCCTAATGTGAATTCTTTTGGGGGTGGATAGAAACCAAAGATTAACAATATGATTAATGGTCATATGTTTTCCTATGTTGATGTTAAATTTATCAGCAAAAAAAAAGCATACTAACCAGGCAGTTTCACAAGAAACAAACACATGATGCAAAGATTCAATGTTTTGACAATATACACATATAGATGCTACCTGAAAGCCTTTAGTTTGAAGGACAGTTTCTTTACTAATAAGATTATTTAACACTCTCCAAAGAGTGAATGAACATTTCTTAGGAGAAAGGTTATTCCAAATTTTATCTTTGATTATAGATGTTGGATTTTTCTGTCTTATTTCTTTAATTGTATCTTTTAACTTGAAAGATCCATCAGAGGACAATTTCCAAATAATGGAATCCTTTAGATTATGGTTTATCTGTGTCTTAATGATTGCATTAACATATTGTAAAGGTAAATTACTTTGAAGCTTTGATAAGTTCGAGATATTATTGTAGATGTATTCTTTAACTTTTGTTTGCTGATAGTATTGTGAATTATCTTCTGTTAATAAGATTAAGGGTTTTAAATCATTCCATTGATCTAACCAAAAGTCTACATTACCCTGACCAAGTTTCCATCTAATATGTTTTTCAGCTTCTTTTCTATTTTCAAGCATTCTTTTCCATATTTTTGAATCTGTAAAAAGAAATCCTAAATTGGAGTGTCTCATCATGTTTAATTTAAAGTACTAAGGACTCTTGTGGTAACATTCAATTAAAATAATCAATTGAACTATTTGAGCAACAAATAATCATATATATGTCAAATATAATTATTTAGTCTTATAACTTTATAAGTGGTATATCTAAATTGCACGTAAAGAGAAAATGTTTTAAATTTTTAATCGAACAATTAAATATTAGACTTAAAACTTAATAAATGTTATGATTTTTATTGGTGGAGAAACTAACCATGAATTATTTTGAATTAGAAAATTAGTAAAAATAATAATAATAATAAATAAATAAGTAAACAAAAATTAATATTAACGGAACAAAATATATTAAATAATACAATTAAATAAAATATAACATATTATTATTAAATAATATAATCAAATAGATTTAATTATATATTAAATCATCCATTTTGTTGGTTCACATAAAAAATCATTTTTTGTAATATTTATTTTTTATAGATATTTAAAAAAAAATTATTTTTCATAAAACTTTTATAAAAAAATTATTTTACTCTTTCAAAAATAGATTGATTCCAACTTCCAAATTAGTAAACAGTGCTACTTTCTATTCATAGGAATCATAACTAAATTCAAAATAAAATTCAACTATAACGAACAATATATTTCTGTTTTATTCATTTTAATTTTTTAATTTAAGATTCCTGAAAAAGGCATAGATATCCCAGTTAATATTTTGATTACGATGTAACAAATGCTTCCATACATATACTCATTTTCAATATTTGTATTGCCTATGGTTAGGGACTGTAGCCATATATATATAATTTGGTTGACTATTATATTTTTTAAAAAGTTGGTTAATATATCTTTTTATAGTTGAGGAAAAATAATAAGTATTTATAAGTGTTGATATAAATTATAAATAATGGTGACTCTTTTAAAATCTAATGTTAAAGTAACATTATCTTGGAGAACGTTTTAAAGTATGTTAAATATAATAAAATTTAACGTTTTAAATTAAGTAATATAAATTTGTTACGTGATTTTCGTGCGTGTATCCTTTTTATGGATTTCTATAGAACATGCATTTCTTACTTAGTGGAAGAAAGGTGGCCGGAATCCTCACGCCATTTTAACCGCCTAGCTAACCAAGGTAGGTTTGTGTGAATCAAAACGTTTTTATCAAAATAATAAACACTTATTATAAGGAAATATAACGCATAGTTTAGTATATGGTACACTTATAAGGAAATACAACGCATAGTTTAGTATATGGTATTTTTTATTTGCGACCCTACGGTTACCATGTTTATTTTTTTCGAAAACATTTAAGGGTTTTGGATGTGGAATCTTTTAATGTTTTTGGCAAGGTTTTTTTGGTTAAAAAAAAGTATATAGTATTTTTTGTTTTTGGTCCGTCTAACGAATCCAAATTCAATCGAACCGAACAAATTGTTTTTTATTATTTTTTCATAATCTGAATTGTATTTATAAGAAATTTTGAAAATATAAGGACCTAATTGTATGGTTTTAAAAATAAAGGACTAAAGTAAAATTTGACCAAAATTTAAAATACGGAAGAGAGAGCGCCGCTTTCAATAGAACATGGGAGGTGAATCGAAATATGAACTTGGGAAGAAAAAATGCCATTGAAGGAGGAGAAAAGCTTTCAATCAGCCCAAAAGCAACTTAAGGAGATCGATCTTTTAAAAGCTACGCAGTATTCGATCTCAAATACCCGATTCCAAGAATCTTGAGAAGAGTAATGTAATGGATCTCAGATGAACAAAACATCATCGTGATTGAAATTCATCGCCTTACATTCTTTGAGAACTTGTTTAGCAATCCAGTCGGCAGCAGCATTCAGCTCCCTGTATATGTGACTAATAGCCATTGTTGAGGTGATAAGTTTTCTACAACATGTAATTAAAGGGAGAAGGTACCAAGGCGTCTTGCTGTAAAACAAAAGATCAACAAGAATTTTGGAATCAGTTTTGATGTCCAGCTTGGTGATATTCATCATTCTACAGATAAGAAGCCCATCAAGAAGGGCTCTGCATTTAGCAACAATTGGGATGTTCTTCCCGTAAAGCCTTCTAAAAGCCAAAATCGTGTTGCCTTCATGATTCCTAACTAGGCCTCCTCCACTGCTTTCTCCAGTATTGACACAAGCACCATCCGTATTCAATTTAAATCTGTTGGTTTTAGGGTTTTTCCACTTAAGAAATAAAGGAAGAATTTGTGTTTGAGGTGGTTAACACACCCCAAGCTTGAAGAATATTGTTGATCTTTTCCCTAGTGAGAGTTCTTAAGGATTTTTGCGTTATCAAGCCCAGAAAAAATATAGAGAACATGGTTAATCATTGAGGTTGAGTTGGCTTTCTGAGTCTTGTGCTTCATTTTGTTTCGACCATACTAGATTACCCACAAGATGATGGATGGAAGTATCGTGCGAATATCACATCTGTTTGGGGTAGACCAGTACCAAGAATAGATAAGATGGGGCAGAGTCATGTTGGAGAAGATGTGGATCTTAAAAAAGGAACTGAAGTACACCTAAAGAGCCCAAAAGCGAGCGCATTGAATGAGGATGTGCTGCGTAGTTTCTTCACTGTTGCAGAACATGCATTTTAAAGCCATTTGAAAGAGTATCATTTGAAGAACAAAATCATTGAGGATCCAGTTGTGAAGCGATCTCTAAAGAAAGAATGAGCACTTTCAAGGAGTAACGTTGTTCTAGGTTTTTTTAAACAGATTAGAAATGTTGCCTTTATTCTTTATAGCTTTCCAGATATATTTAGTGTTGAAAGACCCATCTGAGGAGAGGGACCAATGAATTATATCTTTGTTTTCAGTGAGCTTAATTGTCTTAATCTTCTCGATTTCAATAGACGTAACACTATAACTAAGACTTTCCATGTTCCAATCTCTATTTGTCCAGTAGCTGTTTACCTTGTCTTTGGTAGCATCCCCACAACTTCTATCATCAGTGTTGTTGAAGAGGATAAAAGGATTAGTGGAGCACCAACGGTCAAGCCAAAAGTCTATATTCCTAATGCTCGGATTCAAGTATATGCATTTCTCAACAATGTCTCTGATCTTCCAGTTTCTGATCCAAACTTTAGATGACTTTAAAGGTATTGGAGCTATAATTGGGTGAAATTTACTGCAGTATATAAAAGAGGTGAGCTTAGCCCATAATAAATTCTGAGTTCTGAATGTGAACCATACTTTTAGGGAAAATAAAAGATGCATTTCTTCAAGCTTTCTAAGATTTAGGCCACCCTCCTCATGAGTCTTGCAGAGCCTATCCCATTTAGACCAGGTAATATATTTATTGTTTTCTTTATTCCCCATAAGATTTTGTTGTAAATTCTTTCAATTTTCCTGATAACTAGATATGATAAGCTTGTGTTCAATTGAGTGGATGTGGAAGGCTGAAAGGATGGACTGAATCAAAGCTAATCTGCCAGCAAAGGAGAGCGTAATCTTATCCCAATCAGAGATTCTGTTCTTAATCTTGGTGATCAAGTCTTCAAAGTCACTGATCCTGGTTGCAGAGGTAATAGTGGATCCCATATAGTTGAAAGGTAATTTTGTATCCTTAAAGCCCAGAATCTTCTCCACAATATGAATTCTCTGTTTAGACATATTTGCTGAGACAATGATCTTGGATTTGCTATTGTTGATGAATTGCCCCAAGACCATTTGATAGTGATTTAGAAACTGTTTTTTAATTAATAGAATAAGATGAGCCATTGCTAAAAACCATGAAATCATCAGCAAAGGCTAGGCAGTCCCCTTTAAGCTTGCCTGTGGACCTGTATCTAGTGCTAGGATTGTCCTTAGAATTTTTTTTGATCCCTCATATTAAGTATTCCTCAGCCAAAATAAATAGACTTGGAGAGATGAGATCTCCCTGTCTTAGTCCATGACTATTATTGAAGTATCCTTTCATTTCCCCATTGATGATGATTGAATAATGGACATTTGATATGCATTTATTCAACAAAGACAAAACATTAAAGCTAAACCCAAAAGAAGAGAAGATTTCACGAAGGAAACTGGGGTTAAATCCGTCAAAAGCTTTTGATATGTCAGTCTTGAGGACTACGTTATTTCCTTTAACTTTAGAGTTTAGATCATGACTAAGCAAGCTCATGGGAATTCAGAATACTCTCATGGATACTCTTACCCTTCACAAAACACCATGTTCTTTCAAAATTAGCTGAGGCATGAGATTTGCAATCATATTGTTGATAACTTTAGCAATTATTCTACTCAGCATTGTAGTGAGACTGATAGGACGAGACTCTTGCCAAGTGTTAGGATGGTCAGTCTTAAGGATTAGACAGATTACAGTTGCTTGAATTCTAGGAGGGGGAGAGTAGTCTTTTAAAAAAAACCCTGAATATCATCACATAAGTCTTTGTTGATGATGGACCAAGAAACTTTGTAATTCTCTATTGAATCCATCCGGGCATGTTGTAGAGATAGAACTAAGGAAATTAATGATACCCTGAATTTTATTCACATCAGGAATAGCAAGCAAGTTAGTATTATCTGCGTCAGTAACAAACTTAGTAATAATATCATTTAGAATGTTAATATCATTGTCATTCCTATTGTCAGTCAATAAAGCTTTAAAATAAGTCACAACAGAGGTGCTGATTTCCTCCTAGTTGTCTAGCCAAGTATCACCATCCCTTATTTTGTTAATCCTGTTTTTTATTGTCCTTTTTCTGACAAAATTCTGAAAGATAACAATATTTCTATCACTGTCCTTCAGCCAAAGGGAATGCGATTTATGTCTCATGTAAGCTTCCTCTCTATCAAGTAAAGATAGATGTGTTTTTCTTGCCTCATCAAAGAGAATCTTATTGGGTACTAAAGACCATTGGAGTATGTAGTTAAACACAAATGCAATTGCCACTCCCATCTCGGGCATGAACATCCAATGGTCTTTAGTACCCAAGTTATTAGAGCATTTCACACACTCTGCAACATCAATCAGTTGCTCTATGCTTTTAAATACCTTAACATACGCGGATGCATAATCCATCAGCTCGTTGTAAAGGGCATCCCTTATCAACCTCCACCCATCTTGTTACCCGTTCAAGGCATACGCTATGGAGCAGTACCCGCAATGTCCATCGGGTTTTACGTTGCTAATTGACTCTACAAATGGTCTGAAGTAGAGCTTGACGTACAATCCACCGTTCCACTACAAAGTATCGTTCCACTTGCTCGCGTCAGAATCGCGCTACCTTTCTTACGAGCGGTGGCGCTTTCAGAACTAAGTTTCGTCCCCGGCATTTTTTCCCTTTACTTGACGTTACGGGAGGAGCTTCGAACTCTTTTGCAAATGACGGAGAACATGCATTTTCTGATTCAAGCACATACTCGTGCGCACTTTTGTCGAGTTTAGTGAATGTTGGTGTGGATAATTTCGGTCTGAGGGTAATTTTGTCAGATGTTTTATGATGTTTCAAGGGTATTTAATGTTTGGTTAGTTTGTAGTGAGAGATTTGAGCTGCCTGGTTGTATTAAATGTTCATTACCCTCATTAATGAAAGTGGTTGGGTATTTATACCCTTAATTGTGGGCCTCATGGGTTTTCGGGTCAAACTCATGAAACCGGGTTAACTTTAAAGGCCCATAAATTACTAAGCAGGTTGATAATTATCTTAGTCATAAAGTGATTAGTTTTTAATACTTTAGTCCTATTCGGATGGTTCACTGGGTGGTTTTTTTTCGAAATTCCCTTGTCCGGTCTCTACAGTGGGTGGTGAGAAAATACAGACTCATCAGTAGCCCATTTTTAGGTTATGTTCGAAGGCCTTTGGCAAGACCTAAAAAATCGCTCATGAGCATCTGAAACCACGTCCGGACATACTTCGATTTATGTAACAGTTTTATTCAGACTAGAAAATCGCCCAAAAGCTCAAAGGTTTTGTTCACAGATTGTGGGACACGTGTCCTTTCGTGATTTGCCTCACCAGCCGGTTTTTCTCCTAGAATGGTGCTCACACTAACCTCAAAAGTAACCTCTGCAATTAATGCTGGTAATGTCAGCGCCGTCTTTAATCATTACTCTATCTTTTCGAATTCTCCTGGGTTTCAAGGTATCTTTTTCGTCTTTAGTATAAATTAAATCGTTTTCACTGTTTTATCATCTTCAACATCATTTCACTAATCTTTAGAGCTTCTACCTCTCTTCTCAAAAACACATTTTAGTGTAAGTTTATATTTACAGCAAGAAACGCTTTAGTAAAAGGTGGGTGGCTGAATTTATTAGAGTTGGAGAAAGCACAAAGGGTTGAACGAGAAAGACGCATCGCAGGATGCCTCCCAGCCTCTCCCATTGACAAACCTGAAACACTAACCTTAGAGCCTGATCGAGGTTCGTCTTCTGCCAGAAGTTCTAAACCCAGAAGGTTATTCCAACCTAGTCTTTCACCGATCATCTCTGGCTCATCAGTTCAGGAGTCAGAGCCTATTGTCGAACAAGAACCAGCAGTTACAAGTGTCAGGAAAACCTCAACGTTTATAGTCATGGGATCAGACGCTGACCTCACCCCAGAAAAGCTAGTAAATCGACGAAGAGGTCGATTAATGAAAGGCCAGGCTGCTTCACAGCCTAAATCTCCAAAGTCTGTGCCCTCTAAGTCTGGGGCCAAAGATAAAAGTACAGGGTCAGAAGCACCCATCAAGGTTCCTAAAGATAAAAAATCTGGTCCGGAGGCCACCGGTTCAAGTCTCCGAAATGAACCCTCCGGATCTGAGCCCCAACCGGACTCCAGACCACAAGAAACAAGCAGCGCTCAGCCATCCGGACAACCTACTGAGCCAACCACTAGCACTTCCCTCCCAAAAACAGCTGATAACCCTTCCATGATAATGGAAGATGTGATGGAGGACAGTATTGAAGAAGCCCCTTTTGAGATTGATGTCTCCGGGAAGACCAGTGAGACTGCCATTGTCAAGAAGAGTAAAGGTAAAGAGAAGTTATGTTTAAAGCACCCAGACTTTCCGGAGTGCCTCGTAGGAAAAGTCGGGCCTTGTTTCCACAAAGTAAGTGTAAAGTACCTGCTAGCCATGCAGAAGATCAATTACGCTTTTATTCATACAACTGAACTTGGCCGAATGAGAACGAAGGGGAGGATTCAGGAAAGTGTTAAAGTGAGGATACCAGTCGACCCGGAGACGCCAATGGACTGCAAACTCAGTGAGATAGTCTTCTACGCAGATTTATTTAATTGGGGGCTTAGGTTTCCCTTGGACCCAAAGATAGTCAGATATTTCCATCTGATAAAGCTCTGCCCAAGCCAACTGAGCCCTAATGCCTGGTTCACCCTCATGGCCTGTATCATGGCCTCCAGGCTCTCTAGAATTCCTCTTCCAATGGAGAAATTTGCTGCTGTAGCCAGCCTTTGCAGAAACCATATCATCCCATTCTATCACTACAACATGGGTGACAATTACAAAGTGGTGGATGACTTGCTTGAGTCAGAGAAGAACTGGAAGATTCAATTTCTGTTCATCAGTGGTGCTTGGGAAAACGGGAGGAAGATCAAAGCTGGTGATAATCCAAGCATGCTTATCAGCAGATGGAGGAGTACTGGTAGGGGTGGCAATCTTTGTTCGAGCCGGCCCTAACCGGCCCGACCCGACCTAATCTTGTCGGGCTTTGTCCATCCCGAACATTTAACGGGGCGGGTACGGATGTACGAATTATGACCCGTAGACGGGTCGGGTCAGGTATGGATTTTTATTCTGTCCAACCCGACCCGGCCCGCAAATATAAACTATATATAAAAAATAAAAAATTGTATTAAAAAATAATTGTAAATTTGTAAAATATAACCAAAAAAATATACTTACTAATTACTAAATGACTGACATTTATATGTTTACCAATAATATACGATCTTTGAATAATTACTATTTTATTTTTAGAGTCAATAATATATTTATTAAGTATATTCTTTTTCCATAAACTAATTCCATAAATTATAAATATATTTATTCAGATCTTTGCATATATATTCTCAATCCTAATTTCTAACTTTTCAAGTTCTATGGATGTTTTTCTCTTCTGCTATTGTGTTTTAGGTAGATTGGTTTAAACATTTATGTCTTAAACTTTCGTTTTAAATTAAAAATAAGTCAAATTTAAAAATACTAAAAACAATGTTTGCGGGCCGGGTCGGACCGACCCGCGGACATAAACGGGGCGGGCTCAGGTTCGAAAATATTAAACCCATTGCGGGTCGGGCCGGGTTTGGGTTCGAGTAAAAAGAAACGGGCCCAAGCGGGTCGGCCCGAACCCGACCCATTGCCATCCCTAAGTACTGGTAAATATTTAATCACATTTTTCTATCTTTTCTTATGTTAAGTTTGTTTGTTTAATTCCTCTTCTTTTATTTTTCAGTAGTGCTGCCTAAGGAGTTTAATGACTATTTAGAGACGGGGCAGACTACTTGTGCCAAGCTAAATGCTTGGACTGCTGAGAAATGGGGAAACCGCTTCCACAACTGTTTTACCGGAGGTAACTTGACAAGATCCCATCTCTGGAATACAACTGGGCGGAGGGACTTGTCTTGGGAGGAATTAACCACTCTACCCCCTCCGAGGGTGATTCTTCAGAAAACTGATGGAAAAGATGGAATATTAGCCTTGTCGGGCAGAGCTAAAGCCCCAAGCAAAATGAAAGGCAAGAAAGGCAAGGCTAAGCAAGATGTTGCTGAGGTCAACCCAAGCAATGCTGAGGAAACTATCCCCGCAAACCCGGAGGGGCATGAACAAGGAAGGATTGATGCCGCTTTACTACAAGTGGTAGAAAACGAGAGTATCAAAGAGGTGGTTGGATCTCCAAAGCCCCCAAAGTCTCCCAAGAAAGACAGAAAACAGGGAGCAGAAGGTGGAGATAGGGAGGCCAAGAAAAAGAAAACCTCCAAGGGAGATGAAGTTTCTCTTCGGCCTCCGGAGTCTCTTCCTCCGGTTGACCCAACAGACCAACTCAAGCAGAGGAAATCCCAAATGACTTTCACACCGGAGAAGGCGCCGGAGGGGACATCAACATCGATGGAGTTGACATCAGTGGGCTTCAAGGGATAGGTCTTTACTTCAATGACCTTGAGAAGGATAATTTTGCTTGTCCTTACCTTCCCCCAAGCTCCTCGAACATGGTCACCTTCAACGGTAACTCTTTTTCTGTTTCAGGGGAGAAAGATGTGGTGACCCATTCCTTGTTAAGCAACATTCAGCCAGTGCTCAACTTAGAGAAGTAAGTGCGAAACCAGTCAGCCATCATCAACACGCTCAATTTTGACAAGGAGAGCTTGTCTAACGACCTCCTTACAATCAAGCAGAGTCTCGAGGCATTAAAGAAAGAAAATGAAGAGTTAATAAAGGGGGAAGGAGGATTTGGCCACTAAGCTGGCAACTTCGGAAAGGGTTGTCACAGAACTTCAATCCAAGTATTTTGACTTGGAGAAAAATCTTTCTACTTCGAAAGAGGAGGTGAAGGCCAAAGACGATGTCATTTAGACCCTGACAAATGACAAAATATCGCTTGAAGATGTTGTGTCCCAAGCTAAGGAAGAGAAAGATGACTTGCTAAAGGAGCAGGAAAGGATAATCCAAGCCAAGATTGATGCGTATACCAACAACGTGATAGACTCCAAAGAGCAAAGATATGCTGAGGTCAAGTCAGACATGGTCCTACTCTTTCACGAGAAATTTCCAAGGAGGACACTCGGGGACTTATGGTGATTCGTGGAATACGAAGACCTTCCTCACCATACTCTGGTAGGACCGGAGAGAGTCCAGATGAGGAACCTACTGATCCCAAGAAGAAACCAAGTGAAGCTGGGACATCTAAGAATTAAAGTCCCCAAAATGCCAACTATCTTTTAATTTTGTGTTTGAACTAAATTCCTTGGATGGCCAAGACATTTTTGTAATCGTGTCCGGCACTTTACCGGACAACTCTTCACCCTTAAAAACTTCAAAGTCCTTAGATGGCCAAGGAATTTTATATTTTCAATATCACTCCCCGGTATCTACCGAGCAATTTTATCTTCAAATATTATTTAATTTTGACGGCTTGTGTTCAAATGACCTTTAGTTATTTCATAAGTGTTTTAAAGTGAGAGTGTTCAAATTCTCCGATGACACATGTTTAAATAGTCATCACCTCATCGAATTAAATCGAACTGCTAGTCAAAGCACTTTGAATTTTTTAAGAAGGCGTCAAATTTTATTTAAAAACCTGGACACCTCATTAAAACCTCCCCGCGCCACCAGGGTAGGAAATAGTATGCCCCCAATTATTTACATGGACTTTAAACAAGTAAATATTCACATAGTCTATTCTAAATACAACCGAAGGTGTTCGATGTTCCAGGGGTGATTCAAAATCCTTCCATCTTTATCTTGGAGCCGGTATGTCCCAGGCTTAAGCTTTTCAATTACCATATAGGGCCCTTCCCAAGTTGGAGCTAACTTGCCGAACTGCCTCTCCTTGGTATGTAAGAAGACTTTCCTCAATACTTTATCCCCTGGTTGAAAATCCCTCCTTTTGATTTTAGAAGTAAACCTACTTCTCATCAAACCCTCATAGTGTGTGGCTCTGAGGTGAGCCTTAACTCTTGTTTCCTCTATCAAGTCAAGCTGGTTTCTTATCGCCACTTCATTAGCTTGTTCGGAAAAATTATAGACTCGAAATGAAGGGAGAGTAGCCTCTATGGGAGCTATAACATCCATCCCATATACCAAAGCAAAGGGAGACTCTTGTGTTGCAGCCCCATGAGTAGTTGGGTAAGCCCATAATACCTTTTGCAGGTAACTTGGCCATTTCCCAGCAGCTCCCTCTAGATTCTTTTTAAGACCGGACATGATGGTCCTGTTAGCCACTTCAACTTGACCACATGCCTGTGGGTGGAAAGAAGAATAAAAACAATGTTGAATGCCTCTAGTAGAACATAAATTCTCCATCTCCTTGTTATCGAATTGTGGTCCATTGTCGGTAGTTATCTTTTGTGGAATCCCAAATCTACAACAAATGTTGGACAAGATGAATTTTATAACAGCTCTCGAAGTAGTTCCGGCCAATGGGGCTGCCTCGATCCACTTGGAGAAGTAATTAATAGAAACAATTATAGTTATGCACCCTCCGGATGCCATGGGTAGAGGTCCCATTAAATCCAGTCCCCAACGAGCAAAATGTATTGCCTCAGAAATTGACTCTAAAGGGACTGCCGGAACGTGAATTTCATTGCTGTATCTTTGGCATGGGTCACACTTCTTTACCAACTCCTTGGCATCTTGCATTATGGAGGCCAGTAGTACCCAGCCAACAAAACTCTTCTAGTTAGAGCCATGAATCCACATTGTGCTTATCCCTCGCCATCATGTAACTCGGAGAGCACTATTTGGGACTCTTCAATCCCCACGCATCGTAATAGAGGTTTATTAAAGGCTTTTGTTTTATAAAGAACGTCTCTTAAGATGACAAAACCACGTGCCTTGTATTTTAGCTTCCTGGCTACTGCTTTTTCCGGAGGCAAGATTCCATCCGAGAGATATTGGAGGAGAGGAAATCTCCAATCTTGAGGTTGTTTTACTTGTATATTCAAGCTCTCTTCTTCCTTATCCGGATTGATTTGAATGGATGGGCATTCTAGCACATGAATCCAAGGGTAGGACTCAGTATAAGCTATGGTTGCCAAAGAGTCTGCTAGCGTATTTTCTGTTCGGGGTATGTGCTTATAGGTGATGCTTTTGAAATATAGTGCTACTTCTTTGAGAATAAATAAGTATTTAACCAACTGTTCCTCTTTTGGCTTCGGATTGACCTAGTGCATGATGATAAGAAACTGAGAATCGCTCATTAACCCGACCCTTTTAGCTCCACAAATAAGAGCTAATTTCAAGCCAGCTATAGCCGCTTCATATTTAGATTCATTATTAGAAGCCCTGAAAGCAAAACATATAGCATGGTACATCTTGTCTCTGTACGGGGAGGTTAAACATATCCCAGCACCACAACCCATGGTACTTGATCCACCATCAGTCCGAACAGCCCATATTTTGTTTTTATCTTTTTCACTGGTTGCTTGCTTAGTACCTCTGTCTGAATGGAATTCAACCAAGAAGTTAGCCACATTATGAGCTTGGACTGCCGTTCGAGGGGTGAATTCAATATCATAGTCTCCCAGATCCACTGACCACTTGGTCATTCTGCTTCAAATGTCTGCCTTTTGAAGAACGTTTTTCAAGGGAAAAGACGTCCGGACGATGATTGAATGAGACTGAAAATAGGGCCTCATTTTCCTAGCAGCAATTACTAAGGCCAGTGCGAGCCTTTCAAGTTTCAAATATCTTTTTTCTGCATCAATCAAGCTTTTGCTGATGTAGTACACAGGTCGAGGATAATTATCCACCTCCCTTACTAGCACAACACTTAGGGCACATTCAGAAACTGACAGGTATATGTAAAGCGTCTCTCCATCAACAGGTTTAAACAAAGTTTTAAAGGAGGATAAGTGCTTCTTAATTTCATCAAATGCCTGGTCACACTGGGCAGACCAATTAAACTCTTTTGCACCTTTCAAAGTTTGAAAAAATGGGGCACACCTATCCGAAGACCTTGAGATAAAACGGTTTAGAGCAGCCAACCTACTTGTTAATCTTTGTACTTCTTTAATATTCCGAGGAGGCTCCATTTTCAACAAAGCATTAAGTTGGTCTGGATCAGGCTGTATCCCTTTCTCACTTATCACATACCCCAATAATTTTCCGGACTGCACTCCGAAAATACACTTCTCTGGGTTCAATTTTAAATTTACTTTCATTAAATTGGCAAACCTTTCTTGGAGATCTGCCAAGTGTAGCTTTTCGTCCACACTCTTTACCACCATGTCGTCGATATAAACTTCCATATTTCTTCCAATTTGGTCTGAAAAAGCTTTGTTTACTAATCTCTGATAAGTAGCCCCAGCATTCTTTAACCCGAACGGCATCACCTTGTAACAATGGAGGCCCCTGTCAGTAACAAACGTACTATGCTCTTGATCTTTCGGATCTACTTGAATCTGATTGTACCTGGAGAATGCATCCATAAAGGACAGTAACTTGTTTCCAGACGTGGAGTCTACTAATTGATCAATTCGGGGAACTGGATATAGATCCTTCGGGCAAGCTCTATTGAGATCTGTAAAATCGATGCACATACGCCACTTTCCATTTTTCTTCTTTACCAGCACCGGATTGGCTGTCCATAAAAGGTATTGAGACTCCTTTATGTGCCCCATCTTACTAAGCCGGTCAACCTCTTGAACTATGACATCAGCTTTCTCTTTAGAAAAATCCCTCCTCTTTCGTACAACGGGTGCGACATCCTTCCGGACGGATAACTGGTGTGAGATAATGTGTGCTGGTACTCCGGTTACATCAGCATTGCACCAAGCAAAAACACGCTGATGGTCTTGAAAAAAAGCTAACATTTTACATTTTAATTCCGATGTCATCTTGGACCCAACCTTGACACTTTTTCCTTCAACTAGAGAGTGAGTTCAACTTCTTCAATAGGTATTAAAACGCCAGAGGTCTCTCTAGGGTCATCAATTTCACCCTCTCCCCCAGAGGGCCCCTCAAACTGCTATTCCTCACTTATCCGGACTGCCCCCAATGTTCGAGGGGCCAATGCTGTTACATAACACTCTCTTGCCACCTTCTGACTGCTTCGAACAACTCCCACTTGTCCTTGTACATCATATTTCAAATATTGGTGGACTGTTGAGGCCACAACATGCATCCTGGATAGCCAATATCTCCCCAAAATGGAATTATAACAAGTGGGACAATCCACCACAATAAAAAGTATTCTAACCATCGTTTTAAAAGGGCCCTTGCCCAACAAAACCTCCTCTTCGAACTCCCCGATCACATCTGTTGAGCTTCCAGTGAACCCCACAATTGACATGTTCGAACGCTAAATTACTGCTGGATTCTTCATTTTTTTTGTAGGAAGTCAAAAAGAGAATATTGGCTGAACTTCCGGTGTCCATCAAAATTCGTCTTATGTCATTGCCCCTAATGGATGCTCCTATGACAACAACATCTTCATGGGGACCAACAATGTCCCTCAAGTCGTCCTCATCGAAAAAAATGAAGGGAAATGGAATTTGTGATTGATAGAAAGTCATGCCTCCTTCCAGTTGGGTAGCTAAAGTATGAACGTGCCTCTTTCTCGAAGAAGCAGTTGGTGCAGTCATGGTGTCTCCCCCGAATATTGTAAGCGACTCAAAAAAGATGATAAGTCGAGACATCGTCTTGCAACGCTCTGTGATAACACCCATTTTATTCCGGGTTGGATCAGAGTCTAAATATTCTGACTCTACATCAAACCTTTCGATTATTACCATAGCCCCATCCGGAGCCGATGTGCCTGCATTGTTTGGACCAGTTCGATGAGCGTTATCAGGCCTATTTCCACTTCTTCTTTTAACATAAGCTCCCAAATTTCCTCTTTCAATCAAGTTCTGCACTTCTTGCTTCAACGCAATACAATCTTCAGTGTTATGGCCAATATCATGGTGATATTGACGGAAACAATTATTACGGCTCTCACTGGGAGACTGTAATGCAGCCGGCCTTCTGAAATGTACTTCGTCTTTTGTTTTGTCATAAATGGTGGCTACGTTTTCTTTCAACTCAGCAAACCACTCTGGTTGAACCCAAGGCTCCCGCTTATTTCTAGATTGCTGGCTCTAGGCTGGTGCAGCTGGATGGGATTGAGCCTTGGCTCTGTTATGACCCTGTCCGACTTCCTTGGCCTTGTTCCCGGACTGGTTCTGGTTTTGATTTGGTGCAGATGGGGCAGACCTCACCTGGCTGTGCACCCTGGTTTTCTTTGTTTCATCCACATTAATCTGTTTACCAACCTGATTCAGTAGACCTCCCCATGTCATGGCCTTTTTCCTGGTTACTGAATCAGCCAAGTTTCCAGGGTTTAAGCCCTGCCTCAAAGAAGCTATTGCTACTTGCTCAAAGCAATCAGCCAATCCATTTTTGGTATTTACAAAGAGGATTATGTATTCTTTTAAGGATTCATTTGGTTCTTGGGCACAATGGATAATTGTGTCTCCATTGCCCTTTACTTCTTTACTTCCAACGAACTACCTTCGAAAGGCCACCCAAAAAGTGTCGAAATTTCTGATGCAGCCCTGCGGCAGACTATTATACCACTTCAAAGCACTCCCCGTAAAAGATTGGGAGAATGCTCGACACAGTAACTTATCGTCATCATCAAAATTCATCATAAATTTTTTGAATTGTTCCAAGTGGTTATCTGGATTTTTACTGACGTCATATTTTTCCATTTTTGAACTGTCAAACCTCTCCCCCGTAAAAATAGTCTCCATCACCCTTGCCCGTACCATGCTCTGCTTCGTCAAGTCCCATCTTCGGAGACTGTCGTACATAGCGAAGCATCGCAGGGTGACCCTATCCTGTAATATGTATCAAACACGTAAGAAAGTGATAAAACATAATTATAAACATATTTATCAAACACGTAAGAAAGTGATAAAAAAATCAAAATAAAGGTATAATACTTACATCTCTGTGATAGACGCTGAACGCCTCGTGCGGGGTGTAATCGGAAAAGAGAGCCGAGACATGCGGCATCATAGATAAAAACTCGTGACCCTCACCCTCGGGTGCGTGGGATGCGTGGGGTGCCGCCTCGGGTGTCTGAGGTGCATCGTCCTTGTACTGGGAATGTGAGGCCTCACTTAAAATCATGCAACTATACAAATTTTTAGAAACCCACCAAAGCAGCCTCATTTCACTAAAAATCAAACACATAAACATAGATCCTAGCAAAACTAACAACAATACAACACTAATCTAACAAAACAACACTTAAAATCATGCAAAAATCGAATTTTTGAAATCGAAACCTAAAAACTTAAGAACCTAATTTCAGCAGTTTATACCAAACGAAATCTAAAAACAATTATAGCATGAGGTTTGTATTACTTACCTTTATGTTTTGCTGACTTTAGATTGTTGAAAAATCGAGCTTTTGAAATAGGTTGATTTGAGTGTTTGAGAGCTTTTAAGAGAGAGAGAAAGAGAAGAAAAAAAATGGTGAGAGATTTATCAAACCCTTTTATACCTAGTTTTTCTGAAAAGGATAAATTTGTCCAAAATTAAGTGAAAAATATATCAAATAGGTATAAGATCCAACGGTTTAAGATCTATCAAATGTGTCTTATTTCTAGCCTGGCCCTTAATTCTAACGTCTTAGATTTCGTGTACTTGCGCCGGTCTTTTTTGGACACCCATTATAATTGGACTATGTTGTCAAACACCATGACTGACAAGTAGTGTTCGCGTACAATTCTTTAAAATTTAGTAGGTTGTAATGATTAAAAGTAGTACAACATGAATTTTTCTATGTAAATGGGCGTTGGCGTGCAATGTTTTGAAATTTCAGTAGGTTGTATTGATTAAAAGTAATGTAGAGGAAATCTGTCTATATAAGTCGGATCTTTTTTACTTCCATTACTGCTCTATTTGTTTTTGGGAAAAAAAAATTTCATTCAACAATCCAACCACAACCTCCGCCGTGAATCCATTTTCGGTGAAAGTTGTGGGGTTCATACCACCGTTCATCTGACTTTGTTGGTCTCTTTGGTTATATATATGTTCAAAATATCTAGAATATTCCGTTCTTTCGCATTTCGAATTTTCAAATTCTCGCAAATGATCTAAATAATAAGTTTTTTTAATAATTAAGATATCGAGTTATAAAAAATATAAGGATGTGCTAATATTCACATATTCCTCGACAAATGACTATAATAATATTAATTAATATATGGCAGAAAGAGAAGAGGTGTTCAAATAATTCGTTGTCACAGTAAATTTGTATGATCAAAATCACACCATACTGTAGATTTTAATGGGATATTTTTGGAGAAAGAAAGAAAAATACGGGAGAGAACAAAAATAGTTTTTTTTCTTAATCCTTTTTGTTTAGTACATCTCCTATATATATATATATTAGTATAAATATATTATACTGTTTTAATGACAGAATAATATATTTTAGTAATAAAATACTCTTTAAAATATAAAATCAAATCTAAACATATTTTTCATAAATTGAATAATATATTATCAATTAAATAATATATTTTCAATTGAATAATATTCTTAATTGAATAATATATATTATTCAAAAATACATTAATATATTATTAAAATATTTTAACTAAATTAATTAATTAATATTTTCAAGCTTAATTAATTATTGTCCTAACAATGCCTCCCTTAAATTAAGTTTGCTCTTGATTCCCAAACTTTCAGTGCACTTTGTGGATTTGTGCACTTTGTGGATTTGTGAAGATATCAGCCATTTGATCTTCAGTCTTGTAATAGTTAACTTGAACATCACCATTATTCACGTGCTCCCTCAGAAAATGATATCAAATCCGGATGTGTTTTGTTCTTCCATGAAGAACTGGATCCTTTGTGACTGAAATAGTAGAATTATTGTCACAAAATAAAATGGTTGGTTGATTTGACCTGCTTTCTTTTTAAACTTTCCAAAATTCCGTGCAACCAAATCAATTGACATCCTGCATAAGATGCAGCAATATATTCTGCTTCTGTAGTCGAAAGCGTTTCTTTGAGCTCCATGAAATTGCACCGCTACCTAGGTGAAACACATACCCAGAATATGCTCTTGCTATCATCAATGCTTCCTGCTAAATCACTATATGTATAACCAATAAGATTAACTTCTGTATTAGCTTCATAAAAAATTCCATAGTCAATGATTCCCTTCACATATCGCAATATATTCTTTTGGCAGCCTCCCAATGGTTAGAATAAGTATTCGTCCATGAATCTACTTATCAAACTAACAACATACACAATGTCAGTCCTTAGAATAAGGTTTGTCCATGAATCTACTTATCAAACTAACAACATACACAACGTCAGTCCTTGTCGAAGTTAGATACATCAGATTTCCAACCAGACTTCGGAACATGGTTGAATTAACAAGTTTTTCGTCAGATTTCCAACCAGACTTCGGAACATGGTTGAATTAACAAGTTTCTTTAGATAACTTCTAGATAACTTGAGACTTGTGATGCATGGAGTAGTGACTGGATTAGCACCTTCCATCTTGATTTTTTTCAAAATTTCTTTTGCATAGTTCTCTTATGATTCCTTTCTCAGATTGATGGATTTCAATGCCAAAAAAATAATGAAGTTCTCCTAAATCTGTCATCTCAACTTCTGCCATCATTGATTGTTTAAATTCTTCCAACATTTTTAAATTGTTTCTTGTGAAAACAAGATCATCGACATAGAGACTAACCATCATAAATCTTCCTGATGTAGAGAGTATGTTCATATGGACATAGAGTATGTTCATATGGACATTTTTTAAATCCATATTTTTCAAAATAAGAATTGATACGGCTGTACCCGATACAAATTGTAGATTTTAATGGGATATTTTTGGAGAAAGAAAGAAAAATATAGGAGAGAACAAAAGTATTTTTTATTTATTTTTCTTAATCCTTTTTGTTTAGTACATCTCCTATATATATTAGTATAAAGATATTATATTGTTTTAATGACAGAATAATATATTTTACTAATATAATACTCTTTAAAATATAAAATCAAATGTAAACATATTTTTCATAAATTGAATAATATATTATCAATTAAATAATATATTTTCAATTGAATAATATTCTCAATTGAATAATATATTTTTAATTGAATAATATATATTATTCAAAAATACATTAATATATTATTAAAATATTTTAACTAAATTAATTAATTAATATTTTCAAGCTTAATTAATTATTGTCCTAACAATGCCTCCCTTAAATTAAGTTTTGATTCCCAAACTTTCAACATTTAGACTTGTGCACTTTGTGGCTTTGTGAAGATATAGCCATTTGATCTTCAGTCTTGCAATAGTTAACTTGAACATCACCATTATTCACGTGCTCTCTCAGAAAATGATATCGAATCCGGATGTGTTTTGTTCTTCCATGAAGAAGTGGATCCTTTGTGACTGAAATAGTAGAATTATTGTCACAAAATAAAATGGTTGATTTGACCTGCTTTCTTTTAGATTTTCCAAAATTCCGCGCAACCAAATCAATTGACATCCTGCATAAGATGCAGCAATATATTCTGCTTCTGAAACTCATACCCAGAATATGCTATTGCTATCATCAATGCTTCTTGCTAAATCACTATCTGTATAACCAATAAGATTAACTTCTGTATGAGCTTCATAAAAAATTCCATAGTCAATGGTTCCCTTCACATATCGCAATATTATTTTGGCAGCCTCCCAATGGTTAGAATAAGGTTTGTCCATGAGTCTACTTATCAAACTAACAACATACACAATGTCAGGCCTTGTCGAAGTTAGATACATCAGATTTCTAACCAGACTTCGGAACATGGTTGAATTAACAAGTTTTCCGTCACCTTCTTTAGATAACTTCTAGATAACTTCAGACCTGTGATGCATGGAGTAGTGACTGGATTAGCAACTTCCATCTTCATTTTTTTTCAAAATTTCTTTTGCGTAGTTCTCTTATGAAATAAAAATTCCTTTCTCAGGATTTCAATACCAAAAAAATAATGAAAGTTCTCCTAAATCTGTCATCTCAAATTCTGCCATCATTGATTGTTTAAATTCTTCCAACATTTTTAAATTGTTTCCTGTGAAAACAAGATCTTCGACATAGAGACTAACCATCTTCTTTAAGAATCACTTTTGATGTAGAGAGTATGTTCAGAATTGATACGGCTGTACCTGATACCAATTGTAGAGATATTTTTGGAGAAAGAAAGAAAAATATAGGAGAGAACAAAAGTATTTTTTTTATTTTTCTTAATCAGTTTTTTTTTATTTTTCTTAATTAGTTTTGTTAGTACATCTCCTATATATATATTAGTATAAATATATTATATTGTTTTAATGACTGAATAATATATTTTACTATTATAATACTCTTTAAAATATAAAATCAAATCTAAACATATTTTTCCTAAATTGAATAATATATTATAATTAAATAATATATTTTTAATTGAATAATATATTTTTAATTGAATAATATATATTATTAAAAAATACATTAAAATATTATTAAAATATTTTAACTAAATTAATTAATTAATATTTTCAAGCTTAATTAATTATTGTCCTTACAATGCCTCCCTTAAATTAAGCTTGCTCTTGATTCCCAAGAAACTTTCAACATTCATTTTGAAGACCCTTTTGAAGACTTGTGCACTTTACGGCTTTGTGAAGATATAAACCATTTGATCTTCAGTCTTGCAATAGTTAACTTGAACATCACCATTATTCACGTGCTCCCTCAGAAGAAAATGATATCGAATCCGGATGTGTTTTGTTCTTCCATGAAGAAGTGGATCCTTTGTGACTGAAATAGTAGAATTATTTTCACAAAATAAAATGGTTGATTTGACCTGCTTTCTTTTTAGACTTTCCAAAATTCCGCGCAACCAAATCAATTGACATCCTGCATAAGATGCAGCAATATATTCTGCTTCTGTAGTCGAAAGCGTTTCTTTGAGCTCCATGAAACTGCATCGCTACCAAGGTGAAACTCATACCCAGAATATGCTCTTGCTATCATCAATGCTTCCTGCTAAATCACTATCTGTATAACCAATAAGATTAAGCTTCATAAAAAATTCCATAGTCAATGGTTCCCTTCACATATCGCAATATTCTTTTGGCAGCCTCCCAATGGTTAGAATAAGGTTTGTCCATGAGTCTACTTATCAAACTAACAACATACACAATGTCAGGCCTTGTCGAAGTTAGATACATCAGATTTCTAACCAGACTTTGGAACATGGTTGAATTAACAAGTTTTCCGTCACCTTCTTTAGATAACTTCTAGATAACTTCAGACCTGTGATGCATGGAGTAGTGACTGGATTAGCAGCTTCCATCCTCATTTTTTTTCAAAATTTCTTTTGCATAGTTCTCTTATGAAATAAAAATTCCTTTCTCAGGATTTCAATGCCAAAACAATAATGAAAGTTCTCCTAAATCTGTCATCTCAAATTCTGCCATCATTGATTGTTTAAATTCTTCCAACATTTTTAAATTGTTTCCTGTGAAAACAAGATCTTCGACATAGAGACTAACCATCATAAATCTTCTTTGGAATCACTTTTGATGTAGAGAGTATGTTCAGAATTGATACGGCTGTACCTGATACCAATTGTAGAGATATTTTTGGAGAAAGAAAGAAAAATATAGGAGAGAACAAAAGTATTTTTTTATTTTTCTTAATCAGTTTTTTTTTTTATATTTCTAAATCAGTTTTGTTAGTACATCTCCTATATATATATTAGTATAAATATATTATATTGTTTTAATGACTGAATAATATATTTTACTATTATAATACTCTTTAAAATATAAAATCAAATCTAAACATATTTTTCCTAAATTGAATAATATATTTTATAATATAAAATCAAATCTAAACATCATCTCCCTGGGTAACTTGTTAACTTGAATCACCGGGACCTTATCGGTAGGGCTGAGCCATAGTGTTTCAAGTTCTTTAGTTTTTCAAGATTTGAGAGTGGCCAACTTAGCTCCAATGCTTGGTTTACACTTTTGGCCAGTATTGTAGCTTCAAGACCTTCAAAGATTCTGATGTCCATGGAACAATTTGTTGTTGTGGCTGGTCTGTATTGGAATGGTAACATTATATTTTATTGCTTCAACATGGGAAATGACTACAAAGTAGTCACTCATTTATTGGAAGCTGATAAACCTTGACGAACCTAGTTTCTCTTCATTAGTGGTGCCTGGGAAAATTACTCTAAGGGTAATTTGGGTATGCTCATAAGATACTGGAAGTCTTCATGTAAGCCTCTTTCTTCTTTTTTTAAAATTTCTTTTTCCAAGTTTACACATCAATTTTCAAATCAGATTTCTTTTACAGTGTTTTTAAGCTATTCTCATAACATATTAAAGATGGAAAAGTTATTTTGACGAAGTTACATCAATGGGCAGCTCAGAAGTGGTCAAATAAGTTTCATAACTGTTTTCTGCAGGAAATATGGTGAGAGCTCATCTATGGAGGGCAAATCCAGTATGTGAGCTCTCATAGGAACAACTCACTACTTCTCCCCATCTGTTGAAATTTTTAAAAGGACTGAGGAAGCTGATGGTTAGCTATTCCTACCAACCAGAAATAAAGCTCCCAGTCACCTTGATAAGATTAAGAAGAAAAAGAAAAAGAAACTAGCTCAAATTATTCCCGAGGTGGAAAGTATGAGACCTCTGGATGAAAAAGATGCAACACTCTTGGAAGCTGTAGCGACTACTGTGGGGAAATTAAAGATTCCTCAAAATCCCCAACAGTTGAGAAATAGAGAGGTTAAAAAAGAAGCACAAAGGGTGTTGACAAGAGATCGAGAAAAAAGAAGAAAGTTTCTGGTGGTTCAGAGATCATACTCCGACTCGAAGCCCTTCCTTCCAATATTCCTACAGGGGTTCCTCCCTAAGAAAAAGTACCTGCCGACCCTTCCTCCCCAAAATTTCCTACTGCTGACCAACCTTTTGTTGATGGTGATGTTAATTTGATGACCTTATAAACTTATATTTGAGTGAATTCGACAATGATGATTTAAACAAGGCTTTTCCTCAAACTACCATCATTGCCAATGCTGTGATACATGATGGTGAGTCTTTTGAGTTATCGAGTGAGCATGATGACCTGGGTATAATATTATGGGCTACATAAGGCCAATAGTTGACTTGGAGAGGCAGGTTAGATCTGAAGTCAAGGATATTACTTCCCTTCATAATGAAAACCAAACTCTGCAGAACGCCATCAGTTCGAAAAAATAAAAGTGAAAAGTTTGAATAAGGAGGTGAAGACTCTTAAGAATGAGGTGGTTCAATCCAAATCCGGTCACAATCAGTTGCGACTCAAGTTTGATGATTTGGATCTAAAAACAACTGAAAAAAGACAAAGTTAACTTCCAAAACTTAACGGAAGAAAAGAAATAAATGGAAGATCTTCTAAAGAAGAAAGAGAATGAAATCACCAATCTTAAAGTGAATAAGGAAAATGGTATATTTGACATCGTGAATGCATATGCTGATGGTGTATTGAAGTCTACGGACCAAAGAGAAGAATCTATCAAATCGGACATGATACTGTTGTTCCATGAAACCTTTCCCAAAAGATCCCTCGAAGAGTTGTTGAAAATTGTGCCATATGAGGAAATCTATTTTCATACTATGGAACATGATGATAAACTAAGTGGTTAATCAGATGATTATGAGCATGATAATGATTCTGAAGAAGATTCGGATAATGGCGGACAAGAAGAAGAAAAAGAAGACTGAAAATTTGAGAAGAAAACCTAAGGGAACGATCCTTAAGGTTTATAATTCTTATTAAATTTGTCTTTGAAACCAAAGTCCTTAAAATGTGCAAGGAATTTTGTTATATTTTTGGATTGGATTTTCTAGTTACCGTGTTTGTACAAGTCCTTGTTTTACACGAGGTATTTTTTTAACGTAGACCAGATGTCTTTTATGACCCTATCAAGTATTTTATGCCATCTTTACTTTTATCCACTTTTTATTTTGCCATATTTTCTATTATACTGCCATTAATATCCAGTCTTACTTAAATATGATAAAAATAAAGCAATATATTAAATCTGAACAAGCCATTCAAAGGTATTTTATTTAAAGGCAATAAACCCTTAATCAGTCTTAAATTTATCAGAGTCATTCAAAGGTAATCTATTTGAAGGCAAGATGTCTTTAATAAGACTCTAATCCACCCGAGCCATTTGAAGGAAATAAATGTTTAATAGGTCTTTAATCCATCTGAGTCATTAAAAGGTAATCCATTTGAAGACAATAAGTCTTTAATACGCCTTTTTTACATCATAGACATTCAAAGGTAATTCATTTAAAGGAAATAATTATTTAATAAGCCTTTAATCCATCCGAGCCATTTAAAGGCAATAAATGTTCAATAGGTCTTTAATTCATCCGATCCTAATCAAGACACATGTCTTTTTTGAGAAAGGCGAAGAATGATATATTGATTAAGATTCAGACACCTCGTTAAAACCTCCCCGCGCCACCATGGTAGGAAAGAGTATGCCCCCAAATATTTATATTGAAGCAAAGCAAAGTGAATGTTTGCAAGATGAATTTACGCTAAGTATAACCTGAGATGTTCAACATTCCAAGGGTGCTTCAGAATATTTCCTTCCTTGTCCAGAAGCTTGTATGTTCCTTGTTTGACTCTTTCATATACAATATACAGTCCTTCCCAGTTCGGAGCCAACTTTTCGAACTTCTTCTCCTTAGTGTGTAAGAAAACTTTTCTTAACACTTTATCTACAACTTGAAAATCTCTTCTTTTTACTTTAGATGAAAAACTTCTCCTCATCAACGCTTGGTAATGTACAATTATTAGTTGAGCTTTCACTATTCTTTCTTCAATTAAATCCAACTGAGCCCTCACAGCCGTCTCTATTTATTCTTTGGAATAACTTTGGACTCTATAAGAAGGAGGAGTATCTTCTATAGATGTAATCGTAACCATCTCATAATACCTCTTATAAGTAACTTGGCCATTTCCCAGTTGCCCCCTTTTAAGTTATTTTTCAAACTCTATAAAATTGTTCGATTTGCCACTTCAACTTGTCCATTGTCTTGAGGATGAAAAAGAGAAGAGAAACAATGTTGAATTCCCCTTGATGTACAAAATAAGTTCATATCTTTGTGTTCAAACTGATGATTGTAATCTGTAGTAATGCACTTGGGAATATCGAATCGGCAACATATGTTGGATATATTAAACTTTATAACCTTTTTAGATGTTGTTCTAGATAAAAGATCAGCTTTTACCCACTTGGAGAAATAATCTATTGCCACAATTATGGTTCGGCAACCCCCATAAGCCATCGGAAGGGGTCTGACTAGGTCAAGTCCCCATCGATCAAAGTGTATTGGTTCAGATATAGATTCCATGAGGACTGCCGGTATATGGATCCATTTCCATATCTTTGACAAGGGTCACACATTTTCACCAAATCTTTAGTATCTGCCATACTGGTAGGCCAATAGTATCCCGCTAACAATACTTTTCTAGTTAAAACTTTGTAGCCATAATATGCTGACCTTTCACGATCATGGAATTATGATAAAACACTTTGAGATTCACTGGGTCCGAGGCAACGAAGCAGAGTTCTGCTGAAATATTTTTTTGTAAAGAACTTCCCTCAAAACTAGAAATCCATGAGCTTTATACTTGGTCTTTTTGGCCAAAACCTTATCTGAAGGTAAAAATCCATTAATGGCAAACTCTTGAATCTCATTTCTCCAGTCTTTAGAGAGTGTGTTCAATACATGTAGACTTTCTTACATTTCATCCTTTATTTCTATGGTTGTGGCTATAGACGACACTCTTGCACTATGATCCAATGATATGCTTTGGAGTAAGCTATATTGGCTAATGAATCAACCATATAAGTTTCCAACCTTGAAATATGTTCATATTTAACACGTTTAAAACCAATTGAAACCTCTCTTAATAACTCTAAATACTTTATCAAGTGATCTTTCTCAGTTTTGGATTGCCATAGAGCTTGATGGACGAGTAACTAAGAATCATTTATTAATCGAACTTTTTTGGCAACACATATATGAGCTAGACTTAGTCCAGTTATTGTTGCATCATATTAAGACTCATTGTTGGATGTTCTAAAGCCAAAACGTATACCTTGATACATGAAATCACCATAGGGAGAGATTAGACAAATTCCATCCCCACATCGCATTGTACTAGACCCACTATCAGTTCAGATCACCCATCCTTTCTTAGTTTTACTGATTTGAGCTTCTCTATGAGGGCTTTTTGGAGTGAAATTCTACTAAAAATATCAGCCACAGCTTGAGCTTTGATTTTAGTTTGGGGAGAAAACTCAATAACATAATTTTCAAGCTCAGTTGACCATTTAATCATTCTTCCCGATATGTCATCCTTTTGTAGTACATTGTTTAATGAAAATGAGGTTCGAACTGTGATATAATGTGCTTGGAAGTAAAGTCTCATCTTTCGAGATATTATCATAAATCTTAACGCCCATTTCTCCAATTTTAAGTATATTTTCTCAGCTTCTAACAAACTCTTTCTTATATAATAAACAGGGTGGGGGTAATTGCCAACTTCTCACACCAATACATCACTTACAGCATATTCTGATACTGCTAAATACATATAAACCATTTCCCCAAGAACAAGTTCAAATAAAGTTTTGGGTGAGGTTAAATGTCTCTTGATCTCAAGGAAATCTTGGTCGTAATTGGGAGACCAATTAAAGTCTTTAGCATTTCTTAAGACCTGGAAAAACCTGAGCACATTTACTGACGATCTTGTAATAAATTGGTTCAACACTCCCAATCTTCCAGTCAATATCTGAACTTATTTAAAATTTCGAGGTGGATCCATGGTCAACAAAGCATTTAATTGATCCGCGTCAGCTTGAATTTCTCTTTCATTAATAATATAACCCCAAAATTTACCAGATTGAACCCCAAAGGTACATTTCTCATGATTTAATTTCAAATTGATGGCTTTTAAGTTAGAAAACGTGTCTTGGAGGTCAGATATGTGATCTTCATCCTTAAGAATTTTACCCATCATATTATCGATATATATTTCTACAGTTTTTCCGATCTGATTGGCAAACGCTTTATTCACCAGCCGTTGATAAGTGGCACCAACATTATTCAGCCCAAAAGGAATTACCTTATAACAATAAAGCCCAATATCGGTGATGAACGTAGTGTGATCTTGACCATTCAGGTCCATTTGTATATGATTTTATCCGAATAAGAATCCTAAATGACAAGAGCTTATTCCCTGAGGTAGAATTTAATGGTTGATCTATCTGGGATACTGGAAAGGGATCATTGGGGTAAGTTCTATTGAAATATGTGAAGTCAATACACATATGTCATTTTCCATTTTTCTTCTTGATTAGAACTGGGTTAGCTGTCCAAAGAGGGTATTGCAATTCTTTAATATGTTCCACTTTGGTTTGCCGATCTACTTCTTGAACTATCGATTAGATTTTTCTATAGAAAAATCTCATTGTTTTGTACCACTGGCCCAACATCGGATCGAACAGACAATTTGTAACTAATCATACTGGTTGGCACTCTAGTACATCCTTATTACACCACGCAAATACATGTATATTATCAAATAAAAAGGATAACAATTTTTATTTTAATTATAACAACAATTTAGTTCCAACCTCGATAGTTTTACCTTCTGTCAAACGATGAATTTCAACTTCTTCAACCGGGATCAACGCACTAGGAGCCTCCCTTGGATCATCTATCTCATTTGGTTCGGCAGAAAGCTCCAGTGATTGCTATTCTTTGTCGACTTTCACTGCCTCTAACGACTTTCGAGCAAGAGCAGTGACATAACATTTACGGGCTACCTTTTGGCTACTTCGGAGAACGCCTACCTGACCTCCCACAATATGTTTAAGACATTAGTGAACTATATAGAAGCCACTACATGTATCCTAGATAGCTAAGATGTGCCAAATATAGCATTGTAAGACGTAGGACAACCAAATGTTACAAACAAAACCCTTTCCATCTTCTAAAATGGACCTTTTTCTAACAAGACCTCTTCTTCATAGTCTCCGATCACATCGGTTGAGCTACGAGTAAAGATTATTATGGTCTGGTTGGAGCGTTGGATGGTCGAAGGATTCTTCATTTGCTTATAAGTTGATAAGAACAAAATATTCCCCGAACTGCCCGTATCAATCAGGATTCGATATATGTCATTACCCTTAATGAACGCCCCTATTACTACAACATCTTCGTATGGGCGCGTAATATTTCTCAGATCGTCCTCAGTAAAAATAATGCATGAAGTCACACTCTAATATAGATGTGTAGAAATTTTTCCCTCTAACTGAGTGGTTAGACTATTGACATGTATTTTTATTGAACAACTTGAAAGCGTTGTCATTGTACCCACCCCTCCCCCCTCCCAAATTGTTAAGATTCAAAAAAGTGCACAAATCGGATACTGTGGTTGTTCTTTCTACTGTCATCCCAACTTGATTCCGATCTGGATCAAAATCCAAGTAATCCAAATCCACATCAAACTTTTCTTAATTACCATATCATCTTCTTGTTAAGACATTCCCATATTCGGTCCTGGAGCATTTGGTGAAGTTGTTTGTGCTGTACTTGCACTAGGCTAGGAATGAATGTTGATTTGTCGTTTACCTCCTTGATTTTGAACAAAGGCGGCCAACTTTCCTTTTTCAATCAAAGTTTTTGCTTCATGGTTCAGGGAAATACAATCTTGGGTATCATGACCCACATCATTATGATATTTACAAAAACGAGTAATTAGATTTTCCTTTAGGGATTAAATTTGAGCCGGCATTCGTAAATGTACAACATTATTAGTTCTGTCATAAATGGTTGACACATTTTCATTTAGTTTAGCAAACCATTCAGGTTGGACCCACTGAACCTTTATTGGTCTAGATTGTTGGCCCTGATTAGATTGATTTGGCATTGGCTGATCTGAACCCTATCCGGAGTCTCTAAGTCAATAATTAACTGTGGTCTGGGATTGAGTACTAGCAGACCTATTCTGGCCGGTATTATAAACATTTTGGTTTCTTATATCGTGATTTGCTTTCCGACTTGGTTTAATAACCCTCCCCAAGTCATAGTTTTCTTTCAAGTTATTGAATCAACCAACTCACTAGGCATTACACCTTGTCTTAATAAAGTAATGGCTACTTGCTCAAAACAATCAGAAAATCCATTATTTATATTTACAAAACGGATGATATAGTCTTTTAATGATTCACTTGGTTCTTGTGCACATTGGATGATAGTGTCACCATTTCTCTAAAGTTTTTTACTACCCACAAATTTCCTTCTGAACGTCATCTAAAACAAATTGAAGCTTTTAATAGACCCTTTTGGTAAACTGTTATAACATTTTAGAGAACTCCCTTTAAAAGTTTGCGAGAAAGTCCGGCATAAAAGTTTATCATCATACTCAAAATTCATCATGAAATTGTTAAATTGTTCTAATGATTATCGGGATCTTTGCTTCCATCATATTTTTCTATTTTAGAACTATTAAACCGCCTCAGAAGATATCTAGCAAAAGAATATTTGAGGACAAGGGAGACTGTCTCTAGTTGTGACTTCAGCTAAACATGTGATCTTCATCCGAAGTGGCAAGGATGGTTTGGATTGGGTAATAAACTGATCACTTATTAAATGATCCTTTAACTTTACCTTCATACATTTTTTTATTCCCTTTACCCTTTATGTCCCTTTTCTTAGAATGGTTTTTAGATAATTTCTCTTTTTTCTTCTAGAAACCATGGTCACTACTTGACGAAGAAGAAATATCAGAGTTAGATTCCGTGGTTGAATTTTCAGACAAATGTAATCATCGCTTGCTCAATCCGATACTCTTTTTGAGAATGAATGCGAGCCTGTGGGGATTGATCATTTTCACCTTGTTTGTTGTTGTTACCAAGCTTATCTGTAGACATACCTCTCGCATCAGACTTTTCTTTCAATTCTTTTTCAGCTTGCCTTTGGGCCCTCGGAGCTTCTTTGACCCTCAACTGATAACGCTCCTCTTGCATGAATTGTCTTTTGTCGGTATAGTGGTTCACATGAGATACAGTATCATGCTCATTATCATCCATTGTTCCTTCATTATCCTGTGGTGGAACTTCTCGTATATTGAGATTCATGCCTCAATTACTTCCAAAGTTTGAAGTGTAATTGCGGTTTTAAATAAATATTTTCAAGCACCTCACTCCTCCCACTATGGTCGTCAATATGGTTATAAATATATCTTTGTTAGATATTTTATAGTGAGTAAGAGAGAAAAAATAACCGTGTATTTAATGTTTTTGGAAAAATCCTAACCCTCTTAATAAAGTTAGTTGCGATATTTATACACTTTCTGGATGTTCATGGACCTTTTGGATCATATCTTTTTATTCAGGTCCATTTTATGAGCCTTCAAGCCCATACTTTGAGGTACTAGGCATATAACTGAGTCACCGGTTACTTAGGTAACTGCTTAGTCATACAGTTTGATCATTAGGTCTGAATTATCCTTCTAAGAAAAATCTACATACACCGCCATAAAAAATATATTATTCAAATATTTTACCAATTAATAAATTAATTGATATATGCCGATCTTAATTTAATTTTGTATCAGTCACCTTCAACCATCAACAGTACTTAACAACATTAATAATGATATTCTTAAACACGTCCCAGAAGGTTGAATATTCAAATTTCTAATATTAAACTTGCTTAAAATATTTATTAAAGATTTATATTGTTCTTGTTTGATGGTTGCTTGTTGCTGCCGGTTTCTTATTGTTGGTTCCACTCACGAATAACTAACTCATGCATGCACTCTCGGATGGCCAACTCTATATTCCATACTCGAAAGGAAATACATAGTAACTAGTGACTTTCTATAGATTCTTTACAAAATATACAATCCAAGATCATCATCTTCTCACAAACGAACCACTAATGATGCTCAGATAAGCTTAGACCATAATAACAGGTCTAGACCAGCCAGAACACCAGATAAACATAACTAATGTTAGACATATATTTTAAAGAGAGAAAGTTACTGTTAAAATGATTATTATAGTAATTGTTGATCACTTTCACATGGATTAAGGGTCTTTTATAGGCATTAGACTAGATAAGTTTTACTTTGTTTTATATGTGTTTGGATTTGTTTTGTCAAAAAAAGTATTAGCTTAATTCTTTTTGAGTTTCTAATTTTTTTTATATAAATAAATTTGAGTTCATTTCATCGATTTTTCAAAAGTTAATTTTATAATACACAACTAATAATTTAAAACATTAAGTGAAAGAGTCCGAATAATATTATGATATAATTTGGAATGAAAGATTGTATATAAGATGTCAATATTAAAGTGTTAAATGATAACAATAATAACAAGACTGAAAATTATTGAAATTTGTTTTGAACGAGGTTGTTTGTGTAAAACTCGATAGAATAAATTCATTTTCATTTGTAACCTTTAGGCATGTTAGTTTTTTTAATGTATAGTTTTATTGTTAGTTGAAATCAAATGTTCTACCATATTAATTATATTAGTTAACCTCTTTTAGGTTATACAAAATGTAGATTTTGTTATCATGAAAAAATTGAGTGATATTGTGATAAACATGTTATTAATGTGGTAACGATTTCGGTTCTTTCAAAGGTAAAAAGAGATTTCCACAATAGATCATGTATCTCTGTATTTTTTTGTTATTGTAATGCAGGTCCTATCTTGTATCTTTTTGTTATTGTAATGCAGGTCTTATCTAGCATCTTTCAGGAGAAAGGTTAGTATCCTAGCTTTTGGTACCATTAGAAGTATCATAGCTTTTGGTACCATTAGAAGTGTAAAAAACTGTTAATCATCAACCTCTATTTTGCGGACGACTTAATGATCTCTAGAATATCTAACACGCCTCCACCGCATTACTTCAACAAGGAACTCAACAATTCACAAAGATATGAGGCATTTTCCTAAATTCCAACAAGAATCGGGTTTATCTCTTAAGGGTTCACGAAAATACATATCGCGCCATAATCTCAACTGTGGGCTTCAAAAAATACACCATCCCCGTCAAATACTATCACATTTATCTCATCAAGACTATCACATCGCGCCATAATCTTAATTACAGACTACTTTTCCATAAAGTTACCAACCACATCAATTCTTGGACCTCCATACATCTCTCTTATGCTAGAAGACTCCAATTAGTAAAATCGGTCCTTTTTGCCAACCAAGTATATTATTATCGGTATTCTCCCTCCATGTCCGATTCCTCAACAAATTGTCTCAAATTTTCCAAAGATTCCTTTTGGTCGGGACCTAAAATGAAAATTAAAGGTACTAAACTTGTTTGGGACAAGATTACATTACCCTCAGATGAGGGTAGACTTAGGATTCTAAATTGTAATGTGTGGAATCAGGCGGGCGTCCTAAAATATTTTTGGTCCATCTTGACAAACAAACCCTCCTTAATCTAGACCAAATGGAATATCATCGAAAGGATAAAAAAAACATATAGAGCCTCATAGTGGGCTCCTCTTGAGCTGGGGGTGAAGAAAGATTCTAAAACTTAAAAGTCTTGCTGCAAAACTCTACAAAGTTGACGTCGACAACTAAAGTCCACCTCCATATGGTATGATATCTCAATTTTTACTACATCTCTAGTTGACCACTATGACTCCAGTATAATCAGGTATGCTCGATTACATGGCAAAAACATGGTTTCAGATATTATCATTAACGGCTAGTGGATTTTCCCCTCTCAGATCTATTCAAGTAGACGATCCCACCAACATCATCTGCTTGAAGTTAGTAATATTATTAATTTACTCCCCCCGCCCCTTCAGAACGAGATGATGTTTTTATATGGGTCCTAAACCAGAATCACAACATATTCACGATATGTAATACGTATAATTTTATTCGGCCTCCAGCCTAAAAAATTTCGTGGCTTCATTAGTCTTGAATAAATTCAATTTCGGTTCACTGAAATCTAACCACTCAAGACAAGCTCATTATTTGGGGTTTCTTTGCGACTCCTAATTATGCTCTCTGCGATAATACCCCTGACACCATCAACCATATCTTGGTGGAATGCCACTACTCAAGGCATATTTGGAAACCCATATCGAGAGCAGTCATCATGCCATCCCCAACTTCTGATTAGGCTTGCTAGCTCACCACTGTGTGGACTTGGACCCCCTCTACAAACGGCCAAGGACAGTTGTGGCATACTGCATTATGTTGAGTAATATATCAGGTTTGAAATGAAAGGAATGTTAGGATTTTCGTAAATAGTTAAATATTAGGCTTCGGATTGTCAACCACATCTTATATGATAATGATGAAATCTAATTAAAATACCTAAATCATCTCGATAGAAAAAAGAGAGAAAAAATGGAGAAATCAAAGAAAAGTATACTAATATTATTATGTATAAAATTTGATATCTTGACATCTCGAGCTCAACTCCTATTTATAGGAGTTATACAAGACTTTTTGTCTGTCATTATTTATTTATATCATTTATAGAACAAGCAATAATATAACGTCTAATTAAATTACAAATATACCTGATTATTATTTGGATATTATATACGAAATATTGTCTTATCAGAAGTCCTCAAAAATCCTTGAGTTGGAGTGTAGCAAAACTTAAGGTTTATGTAATGATCGGATATAATATCCGGATAATGTAATCTTCTTGTTCTTCTTCGCACTTAAAGGAGCTTGTTTGTTTTATTTGGTCAATTGTGTAGGTTTTTATTCAATTTTCTTTTATATTGAAGTGCTGTTAATCATGCCAAATAAACTATGTCATCCATATCGGCTAGACTTCAAAAATTCTTAGGGCTTGGTTATATTGATTTTCCTAGTCAAATTGTTATCGGAGACGTCTCCGATTTGGTTCGTACTTAATTGTTCATGCCTCATTAAAAAAAAATTCGGTCAAAACTTCCCTTGAGGGTATAAATCTCTATTTTCCAAAAGAAAAGAGTACAACTAACAATTAGTAACCTGCTAGGATGATACATATTTCTTCGACATGTTTGGTTCCTTATTGGAGATGGATGAATGCTTCCCTAGTCTTTGTTGTAGCATGAAGTAAGGACTATATACAGTCATACATATTTTTTGTTAGTATGTTACGCGGTAGATATCGTGATCCTTGTGTTGTAGGATCTATTGAATGTCATAGGTGATTATGTGTAGATAGTAAGCATGTAAGAAACATAGTGGTGTTTGTTTTTCTTGTTGTGGGGGTCGCTATATATAGACCACTGTAAGTAAACATTATGGTTCTTATAAGTAATTTAGTTAAGTTATGCGTTGTGGGGGTGATTTGATGAATTTTTTGTGTTTGTTATACATTTGGTGACTTGACGTGTCCTTACGAAATCGGGCTTAATATGGCTCATCGTGTAGCCCTGGTAGGGCATGACAATTGGCTTATATGTAAGAGTGATCGATTCGGCCTATTCCATGACTTTTGTAGGCTTGGTTTATTACTAGTTCGCTTATTAATACCTAATACAATGTATTGGGCTGAGTGTGACCCATTATGTAGCCTCAATGGGCGTGGCTAATTAGCCCATTTTCATTATTAGACTCAATTGGTCTAGGATCAGTATAGGCCATAATGTAACTTGTATGTGTGGTTTGTGACCCATTTGTACTTTTTAAGGATGGAGAAAGTAAAAAAAACACCATATTCATAGTATGGAGATGGAGATCACTTGGTATATAACATGAAGATAGTTAATCGTAAAGCATGTCTGCCATTGAGATGGAAATTGTTTCGCCTACAACATTTTTTTATTATGGAGATAACGATTGTTGGCTTGTAGCCCTTTCTATCGTGTGGATGGAGATCATTTGGTTTATAGCAATTTCTACCATAGACATGATTTAGTTTATAATATGGAGATCAGTTGGGCATATCATGAAGATGGACATTTCTTGGCCTATAACGTTTTCAAACATGGAGATAGAGATTATTTGGAGATCACGTGGCGAATGACTTTATAACTCTATTATAGGTTGATTTTTTTAAAGTTTGAGTTATAAAGCAAAGCCATTGACGATGACTAAAATTTATTTTGGAATATTCATTTACGAAGTCATCTCAGATATTCACTTTGATGGCGAAGAGTTACTACTATTTTGTTGTGAAGGTCTCTCATTTGAAATTGTTGCGTGTTTAAAGACTTGATTTTTTATGAATGCTTTATTGGAAACCGAATTGTCGAATCTGAGATGATTCGATCCGACATTTTTAGGAACCCTTACCAACCCTTACCATCAATACTTAGGATTTTTCTCAAAATGTTATATTAGGGTTGAAAATATAATTTTAATTAATAATGGATTAATTGCATCATTTATTCAAGCAATCTAAATATAACTTTTTTATTTAATGCATATTTTAAAATTATATAGTTTTGTGAATAATAGATGAATACATTTATGTGTATCTATATTTAAATATTTCTATATTTTGAAATCGTATTTTAAGCTTTTGTATTTATTTATTAGAATTATTATATATTTCATATATCTTCACCAATCGTAGAATAATATTCGTGCAGATATTCGCACAACATCTTTTATTCATAAATTCGTTATTGTCTTTATAGAATTAGATACAAAATATTGTATTTTTGAAACAAGAATTAAAAAAATTGACCTTCTAGCTCCTTATCTTCGTGGAGGAAAAATAGGATTATTCAGGGGAGTTGGTGTGGGTAAAATAGTACTTATTATTGATAAGGAAATGAAACTTTAAGGACTAAAATATAAATAATAAAACTTCTTATAATAGATTGTAAAACTAGAGGAGGAATTTAGAACTGTGTAATTTAGTTAGAGACTAGCATGTAATTAACCCTTCATTTTAACTATTTTCATTTGAGAGTTAAGTCATTGCGCTCTCTATATGAAGGCCATGGCCGATCTAATAAAGGGTTGACTTTTTGATATATATCATTTTGCAATCTAATTTTCTCTCTTTATAACTATTTCTCTCTCTATAATCTAACTTCACTCAAGTCACCAAGGTGATCCATGTAATCAAACTCACCAATTTGGCGACTTCATTGGGGACCGATCAACAATTGGTGCCTAGTTTACTAATTCAAATTTTCTAACCTTTAAAAAACAATCTTAAAGCTTTAGAATGACTCAAGAAAACGACCCGCTAGTTCGATCACCTGTCGAAACACTGAAAAGGATTTACAAAGGACAAATGATAGACAAGAAGGATCTACTCTGGTTCATCAGACTCAAATCTGAAATAGAGTTGTGAAGGTAAATGCTCTGAATGGGAAATACGATCAAAGAGAGCATGAGATTCAGTCAGCTAGGCTGAAATCCGAGGTGAAACAAATGAATGACCAAAATGATCTGGTGGTCAATCTGATCGATCTTGTACTGATCATTCAATCAAAAGCGAGCAGAAATAGGGGTGATTTGAAGCTCCAAAAGAGCGTCATTCTTCTCGAAAGGAAAAGAAAGACAAACATAGGTATGTCATATCTATTGACGAGGAAGTTGAAAGCTCTGGATCAGGTTTTAAAAGATACTGAGGCTCTTCGAAATAAGAGAAAGATCAACATCGTAAATATAGGAGGGAACATAAAGCTAAACGAGAAAGTGTACCTCGATGTTTGAGGGAGTCTAACTAGTGTGAAGGAAATACGCCAAACCAATATAATGGGGATGATCAAAATTTGTATGCAGTGATGGGAATTGAGGACCATTATGTTCAAGGTGTTGATTGGAGGAATTCTCCGTTGATAGATGAGATAAGATCAATCACACTTCTTAAACGATTTGATATTTCGAAAGTAGAGAAGTTCGATGGTATGCAAGACCTAGACGACCACATCGAACAGTTTAAGAACTACATGATGAATTTTGAGGATGGTGACAGGCTAGTGTATCGGGTTTCTTCCCAAACTTTAAAAGAAACAACTATGAAATGATATAACCGAATTTCGAGTTGATCCATTTCAAATTTCAAAGACTTTTATACTTTCTTTCGAAAACTGTTCGTGGGGAGTAAAGAGATAAGGGGAATTGAGATATAATCATCCAATGCAAGCAAGCAGTTGGAGAAAAGTTTAAAGATTACACGAAACAGTTTGTCTTAACAAATCGCCAGAGACTGCTACCAGGTGATTTGGCCAATGAAACAACAAAGAGAAGATCCTTAACTTTTGAGTATTTGATGGCTCAGTTTGAGGACCAAATCAAGGTTGAAGAGTCAACCAGGGTTTGAGGGCTTTGATGGAAGGTGCCACATAATCAGGGGCAGTCTTCGAACTCTTCCTAGCTTGCACGTCCGAGGAACAACAACCTACCACCTCAAACTTGAGGATATTGAAACCAAACTCTATCATACCAATTCAATAGGCCGATACCCAATCAGTGGATAAGGCCTGAGTATTATGCAGATTTGACTGAGAGTGTGGCTGCAATTTTTGATTAAACTACTGGGTATGTAAATTTCATAAAGCCCGCTCCAACCAACAAGCCTAGGGAGGAGCGAAACAACAAGTTTTGCAGAAATCACAATGACATCGGTCATGATACCGCGGATTGTATCACCTTGAAAAAAGAAGTCCAGACTTTAATTGAAAATGGGAAATTACTAACTTATGTCAAAGCACATAGTAATGCTTCGAAAAATCCCATATTATCAACTTCACAACCAACTAATGCACCAACTGAAAAATTTGATGATTTTGATGTTGCATCAGAATATTTGGACATGGATACAGATTGGTTAATTGTGATGGCAGTGGAAGAGACAATAAAGCAAGGTCACGATCAAAGTTTGTGCGAGTATTTTGAGTCTCTGGCCATTTTTGGGGGTGATTCTATGACTGGTAGCACTGATAGGTCAAGGAAAAGGCACATAGTAAGTATCGCTACCCAGATATAGGAAAACCTGTCTACCCATATGTACCGGTAAGAAAGACATTCCCTTTATCCTTTTCGATGAAGACGACTTACGAGGTACCGGAGGGCCGCATGAGGATGCAGTGGTCATTGGAGCAGAAATGTTGAGATTAAATGCGTATTGATAGATGCTGGGAGTTCTACGAACGTTCTTTTTAAAGCTACTTATGACAGGATGTGTAATCCTTATCGGATTTCTCAATCATAGGGAACCGTCAATGGTTTTACTTGAGTAACTACACGAGTAATAGGAGAATTCGAAGGTGAGGTAAGTCTGGGAAAGAGACCTTTTAAGAAGAGGGTCCAAGTACTCTTTATGGTGGTGGACTGTCCAACAAGCTATAATGTCATTTTTTGACGATCTTGGTTGTCGAGAATGTATGGCGTTGTATCAACAGTTCATCAATGTTTCAAATATGTCGTTGGAGACCGTGTATGAGTTGTTCGGAGCGACCAAAACGTATCCACGGAATGTTACGCCACTGCGCTTCGGATTCAAGGATCCAACAATGGTGGTATAATGAATGAATAGCAGTCAGGGGCGTTGACCTCAGATTCTGAAGAAAAGGTTGACAATCCGAGGGAAACCCCATGGTCATTGACAGTAAGTGAAGAAATAAAGGAATATACTTTTCTTTAGGGAAATATACTTCAGATAAGAACCTTACTGACCCATATTCTACGTCAACAATTATTACAATTTTTATCTCACAATTTAGATATTTTCGCTTGGAAAATAGAAGATGTAACAAAGGTTCCAATTGAAGTAATTTTCCATAGCGTAGTCATTAATATGAAGGGGAAACCTATTATTCAAACAAGGCGAGAATTTTCATCAGAAAAGGCAGAAGCTATAGTTTACAAAATGGACCGGTTATCCAATGTTGTACATATAGGGGAATCACAGTATCATTTATGGAAGGTGAATATAGTGGTGATCAAGAAAAAGAATAGAAAATGGAGATTGTGTGTTTATTTTACAGACTTAAACTGAGCTTGTCCTAAAGATCCGTTTCTTGTTCTACGAATAGACCAGTTGATTGATTTCACTTAGGGAAATAAAATATTGAATTTTATGGATTTTTTTTGCTTGTTATAATCAAATCCAAATGGATCCAAAAGATCAATAGTGTACCACATTCATAACAAGCAGAGGTTTGCACTATTATAGAGTTATGTCTTTTGGATTAAAAAATGTTGGGGCCACATACCAAAGATTAATAAACAAAGCATTTGCTAATCACATCGAAAAAAATATGGAGATGTACATTGACAATATGGTGGTAAAACATTTAGTAGACGATGCAGATTTGGAGAATTTAGATGAAACATTTCTGAATTTAAGGGCAATAAGGCTAGAATTGAATCCGAAAAAATATACTTTTGGATTTCGATCATGGAATTTTATGGGATATGTTATGAGTGAAAAAGGAGTAGAAGCTGACCCAGAGTAGTTAAAAGCTGTAGTATCCATGAAATATCCTCGAACTATCAAAGAAGTGCAAATTTTGACATGAAGGTTAGCAGCATTTAGCAAATTTATTTCTAGATTTTTTGATAAATGTTTCCCTTTCTTTCAAGTGTTACGAAGACCAAAGAAGTTTGAATGGACTTCAGATTGTGAAGCAGCTTTTACAAGCATCAAATATTTGTTATCATCAATAGAAATATTATCTAAGCTTTGAAGTGGAACTACTCTTTTTATACATCACGGTATCAGATTTTGCAGTAAGTGCAGTATTGATAAGTGAAGATTTAGTAATTCTGAAGTTGGTGTATTACGTTAGCAAAAGTTTGGTGGAAGTTGAAAATAGGTATTTGAAGCTCAAAATATTTGGCATTGGCACTGGTGGTGGTAGCTAGAAAAATGTGTCCTTATTTTCAAGCCCATACCATCGAAGTTTGAACCTTATTTCCATTAAAACATATTTTGCAACGTCCTGATATTTTAGGGAGCATGACTAAGTGGTCCGTGGAATTGGGGTATTTTGACATCAGCTTTCCCTCGAACGACAATTAAAGCACAAGCTTTGGCAGATTTCCTTGTGGAATTTAATTCTAGCATGTCGGATGAAGAGGTTAGCAAGGATGTTTTTCTAGTTAATTGGATGTGGATTGTTCGAACCGATAAAGGTTCTAGTATTTTAGTATACAACACTAGAGTTCAACTGGTTGCTCCATCTGGAGAAACAAGGCTTTAATCTATTAAATTTGATTTCTATGTTTCGAATAATGAAGCTGAGTACGAAGCCGCATTAGTTGGATTGAGACTGACGAAGATATGTGGTGCAACTTCGGTACGGTTAGAGACAGATTCCGAGTTAGTGGTAAATCAAGTATCTAGAGTTTCTGAAGCAAAAAAGGATCACTTAATTTTGTATATTCGAGAGATTCAAAATCTGATGCGTTTATTTGATCATGTTGTTGTTGACCATATAAATCGAGGGAGAAACATATTGGCTAACTCCTTAGCAATTATTACATACAAGAAGATCATCTTTGGATTTTATTACAAGAAAATCCATCGATTTTACCCCATTTATATAAGTGTAAACATATTGAGGAACTGTTTATCACCCCAGATACAATCTGAGGCGACTGGAGAACTCATATTTTGATTTTTTTTATTAGAGGATAGCTGTCTGAAGATGCGTAATTGGCCAAAAACTTGCGAGGTGACGTTTTTTACTATATAGTATTATATGTAGTTCTGTACAAGAAAGAATTGAGTAGGTCATTATTGCGATGTTTAAGCAGACAAGAATCACAAGAGGTTTTATCAGAATTACACGATGGAGAAGGATCAACGCATTATGGTTTCAAGGCTTTGACTCGCCAAGCTTTGCTTCTAGGGTTTTATTGGCCCTCGATTATGAACGATGCCAAGAATTTCGTTCGAAGCTGTGATACTTGTCAAAGGTTTGCTAGCTTTATTCATCAACCAGTCGTTCCCTTTATGTCTATTACCGAAGCTATTCTGTTTGATAAATGGGGAATAAACCTAGTGGGACCTTTACCAATGGCCTCTGGAGGACGACAAATGATAACTGTAGCAGTGAATTATTTTACGAAGTGGGCTGAAGTAGAACCTCTGTCTGGAAAAAAAGCTAAGGATGTGATTAAATTCATTGTAAATAGTATTTTTTGTCATTTTGGAGTACCTCAAAAGAATTACTACAAACAATGGTGCTCAATATAATAATAAAGAAATGACTTCGTTTTGTGCTTCGAATGGAATCAAACTATGTTTTTTGAAACCCTTTCATCCCCAAGCAAATGGATAAGTAGAGGTGACAAACAGGTTTATTTTGAGAAGGTTTGAAGAATTTGACTCGAGCAACATAAAAATGGCCTAATTACTTACATGAGGTACTATCGGTTTATCGAACAACTCCTAGGGAGGCTACTAAAGAGACCCCTTTGGCATATTGAGCAAATATTGCCAGTCCTGTGAAGTTTACCTTGCCTTGTTTTAGGATAACCTAATATTCTGAAGACTTGAATGATGAAGCTAAAAGTGTGAGTTTAGATCTAGTTAAAGAAAAAATAATTCGAGGACATTTAAATATAATTCATTGTCAAACTCTTATGAGGAACAAATATAATTCGAGGGTGAAAAGGAGGGAGTTCAAAGTAGGTGAAAAGGTGTTAAGAAAGGTATTTCTTCATACCAGGGAAAAGAGCCTCGGTAAAATGGCCCTGAATTGGGAAGGACCTTATATGGTTGTGGAAAGGATCAAGCCAGGTTCTTACCGCCTTTGTGATAATCAAGGGAGGATGATTCAACATTCATGGAATATTAAACATCTAAAACTGTACTGGGAATTATTGTGGCATATTATGAAATTGTTTCCTTTGATTGATCAGCGCACTGTTTCCTACCCTGTTGGCCCGTGAAGATTTTAATGAGGCGCTATGTATATATTCAATCTATCAATAAACTACATTTTTTGGCCAATGGTTGTTTACGAATGCTTGTTTATTGGTAACTAATCAAAGAACGAACATCTTTGAAGTTGACCAAGAGTAGAATATTCAAAAGTATTTAATACACTTTTTGAAGAAGCAACCATATTCGAAATGTTACGCTCATTAAAGCACAATAATATTCGAAGTGCTACATTCATTAATGCATTATAGTATTTGAAGTGCTAGTTTACTAATGTACTATAATATTCGATGAGCATAAAGAAAGATATAAATAATAGTCAAATGCGAATATAACTTGAATAAATTAAAGCATGAAAATATATATATGTCATTCAATTCAATTCGATGAGCACAATGCCATTTCATAGATATCTGAGTGAAAAGGGTATATCTTCAAATAAAATATTACAGTGATGATATGACAGATACAATAAAGAGCTACTAAAATTATTCATTCTTAGATCTCTATTCAGAATCCTTCTTTGAATCTTCTTCTTCGGATGATAAGCTTGGAACAGGATCGAAAGCCTCACTAGGGCGTCGTTTGATGGGAATTTCACTCCAATAGCTAGAAATATTAATTTTCGGATATGTGGCATGGATTTCATAAAGGAATGTGATGACTTTTTGTTTTTTACCGCTATTGATAGTTTCCAACGTGTCTTTTGTACACTCATCTTCAGCGACAGTGACAACGAATTGCTTTTCCTTATCAAATCGGGCTTTGAGGGTGGTCATGTCATCTGTTAATTGTTTCTTCTCTGCCTCACTATTGCCAAGAGAAACTTGAAGGTCATCGATTTTTTTCTTTTCTGCAGCTAACTATTTAGAATGTTTGGCCTTGAGTTGATCAATTTTGTCCTGATGTGAAGTGTTGAGATCTTATTTTTCTCTTAGATAAAATTCTCTAAGGTGCTTCTTGACATGGAAAAGCCCTCTAAGAAATTCACATCTGGCCATCTGAAATTGATGGAATTGATCTATTACAAGGTTACCGAAAATCTCCCTCATCTTTTTTTTTTCCTGAGCTGCAGCAACACCTTTATAGTAAACCATGTATTTAGCCATCTAATTTAAACGAATTCGAGAAGATACAATTTCTTAAGTAAACATTTGAGCTGCAACATCGAGATCAGTGAAAGGTTGAAGAGCAGTAAGAACGTCTTTGGACGTTTCAACGGGAGGAAATACAATTGCGCTAGGTCGAGGAATAAGAGCTAAAGAGGTTGTAGGAACATTAACATCAGGAGATGTGACTTCAGATACATCAGGTGCAACTCTTCTTACAAAATTGTGCAGATGATCTTGAATTTCTTGAACAATGGGATCCTCGTCTCCAGCAAGCTCTTCTGATTCGTTGAAATTGATAAAGTTGTCAGGATTGAAATGGTCATCATTTTGATCGTCCTCTATAGCCACATTTACATTTTTTTGGTTGACAACATTTTTAACAAGAGCTTCATTTTTTTCTGTTGATTTTTCTGATTATCTGTACCGTCGTTACCATCGGACAATACCTCTTCGACAATCTCCACAATTGTCTTTTTCCCTTTCTTTTGGGGAGTTGTTTTTGTGACACCTTTCTTTTTTGAAGGAGCAGTTGTTTTCTTCTTTTTCCAAGAGGTTTCGCCTTCTACTCCTTCCTCGATAGTGGAGAGATTTCTTTTTTTTGTTTTCCTCTTCGAATCTCTTTGCTTCAGATCGATTGGTTAGCACCAGATGTGCTAGCTGTTTTTTTATTCTTTTTTGCCTTCTTTTTCTGAGGAAGATGGCTATCCAATCTACTGTAAATTGGTAAGAATACCTTACAGTCAGGGTGGACTAACCTTTTGACAGCTTGTCGAGGATGAAAGCACTGGTCCCTTGGACAACTTGGTTCCAAAACTTGTCTGCCTCCAGTAGGTCATCAATTATTTTTAGATCATCATCTAGGGTGAAATAATAGAATGAAAGCAATGGTCCCTTGGACAACTTGGTTAGAGATATGAAGTCCTCGATGGAGATCGGAATTTTGGACAAACGGGAGGCCATGATCACAGAAAGCAGATGGACCATTGATTTGGTGTCACTTGGGTTGGACACATATCTAAAAACTAGAAGTAATCCACTATCATGGGGTGCACTGGAAATCGAATACCCCAATTGATGATTTCGGGGTAGACCACCAGTTCGTCTTTTTTACAATCTAAAGGTATTTCTCCTTTTTTGGGAAGATGAAGCGTAATGTTGTCTCCCATTCCCCATTGCTTTTTTAGATCAATTTTTTGGATCTCGTCGTAATATATACATAACGTTATTTAGATCAACTATATAGTTCGCATCGAGAGTTCTCAAGTTCTCACATATTGACGAACGCTCCTCGTCGAATATTGTGATAAAAACTTTATTTTCCCTCAGCCTACGAGTTTTTTAATTTTGCAGCATCTTCTGATTCCTTCGAAGCTTCTTCTTATGTTTCAGCTTCATTATTTATCTGTGTGGCATCAAATATTTTCTCTCCATCTAATGCCTCGTCCATCAGCTTAATTTTGCAGCATCTTCTGAATTTTATTGTTGTATCTTTGGCATGGGTCACACTGCTTTACCAACTCCTTGGCATCTTGCATTATGGAGGGCCAGTAGTACCCAGCCAACAAAACTCTTCTAGTTAGAGCCATGAATCCACATTGTGCTTATCCCTCGCCATCATGTAACTCGGAGAGCACTATTTGGGACTCTTCAATCCCCACACATCGTAATAGAGGTTTATTAAAGGCTTTTTTATAAAGAACGTCTCTTAAGATGACAAAACCACGTGCCTTGTATTTTAGCTTCCTGGCTACTGCTTTTTCCGGAGGCAAGATGCCATCTGAGAGATATTAGAGGAGAGGAAATCTCCAATCTTGAGGTTGTTTTACTTGTATATTCAAGCTCTCTTCTTCCTTATCCGGATTGATTTGAATGGATGGGCATTCTAGCACATGAATCCAAGGGTAGGACTCAGTATAAGCTATGGTTGCCAAAGAGTCTGCTATCGTATTTTCTGTTCGGGGTATGTGCTTATAGGTGATGCTTTTGAAATATAGTGCTACTTCTCTGAGAATAAATAAGTATTTAACCAACTATTCCTCTTTTGGCTTCGGATTGACCTAGTGCATGATGATAAGAAACTGAGAATCGCTCATTAACCTGACCCTTTTAGCTCCACAAATAAGAGCTAATTTCAAGCCAGCTATAGCCGCTTCATATTTGGATTCATTATTAGAAGCCCTGAAAGAAAAACATATAGCCTGGTACATCTTGTCACCGTACGGGGAGGTTAAACATATCCCAGCACCACAACCCATGGTACTTGATCCACCATCAGTCCGAACAGCCCATATTTTTTTTTATCTTTTTCACTAGTTGCTTGCTTAGTACCTCTGTCTGAATGGAATTCAACCAAGAAGTTAGCCACATTATGAGCTTGGACTGCCGTTCGACGGGTGAATTCAATATCATAGTCTCCCAGATCCACTGACCACTTGGTCATTCTGCTTGAAATGTCTGCCTTTTGAAAAACGTTTTTCAAGGGAAAAGACGTCCGGACGATGATTGAATGAGACTGAAAATAGGGTCTCATTTTCCTAGCAGCAATTACTAAGGCCAGTGCGAGCCTTTCAAGTTTCAAATATCTTTTTTCTGCATCAATCAAGCTTTTGCTGATGTAGTACACAGGTCGAGGATAATTATCCATCTCCCTTACTAGCACAACACTTAGGGCACATTCAGAAACTGCCAGGTATATGTAAAGCGTCTCTCCATCAACAGGTTTAAACAAAGTTTTAAAGGAGGATAAGTGCTTCTTAATTTCATCAAATGCCTGGTCACACTGGGCAGACCAATTAAACTCTTTTGCACCTTTCAAAGTTTGAAAAAATGGGGCACACCTATCCGAAGACCTTGAGATAAAACGGTTTAGAGCAGCCAACCTACCTGTTAATCTTTGTACTTCTTTAATATTCCGAGGAGGCTCCATTTTCAACAAAGCATTAAGTTAGTCTAGATCAGGCTGTATCCCTTTCTCACTTATCACATACCCCAATAATTTTCCGGACTGCACTCCGAAAATACACTTCTCTGGGTTCAATTTTAAATTTACTTTCATTAAATTGGCAAACGTTTCTTGTAGATCTGCCAAGTGTAGCTCTTCGTCCACACTCTTTACCACCATGTCGTCGATATAAACTTCCATATTTCTTCCAATTTGGTCTGAAAAAGCTTTGTTTACTAATCTCTGATAAGTAGCCCCAACATTCTTTAACCCGAACGACATCACCTTGTAACAATGGAGGCCCCTGTCAGTAACAAACGTAGTATGCTCTTGATCTTTCGGATCTACTTGAATCTGATTGTACCTGGAGAATGCATCCATAAAGGACAGTAACTTGTTTCCAGACGTGGAGTCTACTAATTGATCAAAGCGGGGAACTGGATATAGATCCTTCGGGCAAGCTCTATTGAGATCTGTAAAATCGATGCACATACGCCACTTTCCATTTTTCTTCTTTACCAGCACCGGATTGGCTGTCCATAAAAGGTATTGAGACTCCTTTATGTGCCCCATCTTACTAAGCCGGTCAACCTCTTGAACTATGACATCAGCTTTCTCTTTAGAAAAATCCCTCCTCTTTCGCACAACGGGTGCGACATCCTTCCGGACGGATAACTGGTGTGAGATAATGTGTGCTGGTACTCCGGTTACATCAGCATTGCACCAAGCAAAAACACGCTGCTGGTCTTGAAAAAAAGCTAATATTTTACATTTTAATTCCGATGTCATCTTGGACCCAACCTTGACACTTTTTCCTTCAACTAGAGAGTGAGTCCAACTTCTTCAATAGGTATTAAAACGCCAGGGGTCTCTCTAGGGTCATCAATTTCACCCTCTCCCCCAGAGGGCCCCTCAAACTGCTATTCCTAACTTATCCGGACTGCCCCCAATGTTCGAGGGGCCAGTGCTGTTACATAACACTCTCTTGCCACCTTCTGACTGCTTCGAACAACTCCCACTTGTCCTTGTACATCATATTTCAAATATTGGTGGACTGTTGAGGCCACAACATGCATCCTGGAGAGCCAATATCTCCCCAAAATGGCATTATAACAAGTGGGACAATCCACCACAATAAAAAGTTTGTAACCATCGTTTTAAAAGGGCCTTTGCCCAACAAAACCTCCTCTTCGAACTCCCCGATCACATCTGCTGAGCTTCCAGTGAACCCCACAATTGACATGTTCGAACGCTAAATTACTGCTGGATTCTTCATTTTTTTTTGTAGGAAGTCAAAAAGAGAATATTGGCTGAACTTCCGGTGTCCATCAAAATTCGTCTTATGTCATTGCCCCCAATGGATGCTCCTATGACAACAACATCTTCATGGGGACCAGCAATGTCCCTCAAGTCGTCCTCATCGAAAAAAATGAAGGGAAATGGAATTTGTGATTGATAGAAAGTCATGCCTCCTTCCAGTTGGGTAGCTAAAGTATGAACGTGCCTCTTTCTCGAAGAAGCAGTTGGTGCAGTCATGGTGTCTCCCCCGAATATTGTAAGCGACTCAAAAAAGATGATAAGTCCAGACATCGTCTTGCAACGCTCTGTGATAACACCCACTTTATTCCGGGTTGGATCAGAGTCTAAATATTCTGACTCTACATCAAACCTTTCGATTATTACCATAGCCCCATCCGGAGCCGATGTGCCTGCATTGTTTGGACCAGTTCGATGAGCGTTATCAGACCTATTTCCACTTCTTCTTTTAACATAAGCTCCCAACTTTCCTCTTTCAATCAAGTTCTGCACTTCTTGCTTCAACGCAATACAATCGTCAGTGTTATGGCCAATATCATGGTGATATTGACGGAAACAATTATTACGGCTCTCCCTGGGAGACTGTAATGCAGCCGGCCTTCTGAAATGTACTTCGTCTTTTGTTTTGTCATAAATGGTGGCTACGTTTTCTTTCAACTCAGCAAACCACTCCGGTTGAACCCAAGACCCCCGCTTATTTCTAGATTGCTGGCTCTAGGCTAGTGCAGCTGGATGGGATTGAGCCTTGGCTCTGTTATGACCCTGTCTGACTTCCTTGGCCTTGTTCCCGGACAGGTTCTGGTTTTGATTTGGTGCAGATGGGGCAGACCTCACCTGCCTGTGCACCCTGGTTTTCTTTGTTTCATCCACATTAATCTGTTTACCAACCTGATTCAGTAGACCTCCCCATGTCATGGCCTTTTTCCTGGTTACTGAATCAGCCAAGTTTCCAGGGTTTAAGCCCTGACTCAAAGAAGCTATTGCTACTTGCTCAAAGCAATCAGCCAATCCATTTTTGGTATTTACAAAGAGGCTTATGTATTATTTTAAGGATTCATTTGGTTCTTGGGCACAATGGATAATTGTGTCTCCATTGCCCTTTACTTCTTTACTTCCAACAAACTACCTTCGAAAGGCCACCATAAAAGTGTCGAAATTTCTGATGCAGCCCTGCGGCAGACTATTATACCACTTCAAAGCACTCCCCGTAAAAGCTTGGGAGAATGCTCGACACAGTAACTTATCGTCATCATCAAAATTCATCATAATTTTTTTGAATTGTTCCAAGTGGTTATCTGGATTTTTACTGACGTCATATTTTTCCATTTTTGAACTGTCAAACCTCTCCCCCATAAAAATAGTCTCCATCACCCTTGCCCGTACCATGCTCTGCTTCGTCAAGTCCCATCTTCGGAGACTGTCGTACATAGCGAAGCATCGCAGGGTGACCCTATCCTGTAATATGTATCAAACACGTAAGAAAGTGATAAAACATAATTATAAACATATTTATCAAACACGTAAGAAAGTGATAAAAAATCAATATATAGGTATAATACTTACATCTCCGTGATAGACGTTGAACGCCTCGTGCTGGGTGTAATCGGAAAAGAGAGCCGAGACATGCGGCATCACCGATAAAAACTCGTGATCCTCACCCTCGGGTGCGTGGGATGCGTGGGGTGCCGCCTCGGGTGTCTGAGGTGCATCGTCCTTGTACTGTAAATGTGAGGCCTCAGGTGCCCCCCCCCCCCCCCCCCCCCCGCTCCACCCCATCCATATCCTCCGGTGCATCTGCATCGTCAACGTAAGAAAGGTCAGGTGGCTGCGAAAAATATGTATTAGTGAACAACACAAAAAATGTGTTCTGAAAAGACATCTCGTCACATGAGACAGCTTAAGCTGTTTTTCGCATGAGACTGCAAAGCACAACCCGTCTCATGCGACGAGATACCTCCTTGGTCGCACGATCGTGCGACCATATCCAAAATGGTAGCACAATCGTGCTACCAACAGCAACTATACAAATTTTTAGAAACCCACCAAAGCAGCCTCATTTCACTAAAAATCAAACACAAACATAGATCCTAGCAAAACTAACAACAATACAACACTAATCTAACAAAACAACACTTAAAATCATGCAAAAATCGAATTTTTGAAATCGAAACCTAAAAACTTAAGAACCTAATTTCAGCAGTTTATACCAAACGAAATCTAAAAACAATTATAGCATGAGGTTTGTATGACTTACCTTTATGTTTTGCTGACTTTAGATTGTTGAAAAATCGAGCTTTTGAAATAGGTTGATTTGAGTGTTTGAGAGCTTTTAAGAGAGAGAGAAAGAGAAGAAAAAAAATGGTGAGAGATTTATCAAACCCTTTTATACCTAGTTTTTCTGAAAAGGATAAATTTGTCCAAAATTAAGTGAAAGATATATGAAATAGGTATAAGATCCAACGGTTTAAGATCTATCAAAATGTGTCTTATTTCTAGCATGGCCCTTAATTCTAACGTCTTAGATTTCGTGTACTTGCGCCGGTCTTTTTTGACACCCATTATAATTGGACTATGTTGTCAGACACCATGACTGAAAAGTAGTGTTTGCGTACAATTCTTTAAAATTTAGTAGGTTGTAATGATTAAAAGTAGTACAACATGAATTTTTCTATGTAAATGGGCGTTGGCGTGCAATGTTTTGAAATTTCAGTAGGTTGTATTGATTAAAAGTAATGCAGAGGAAATCTTTCTATATAAGTCGGATCTTTTTTACTTCCATTATTGCTCTATTTGTTTTTGGGAAAAAAAAATTTCATTCAACAATCCAACCACAACCTCCGCCGTGAATCCATTTTCGGTGAAAGTTGTGGGGTTCATACCACCGTTCATCTGACTTTGTTGGTCTCTTTGGTTATATATATGTTCAAAATATCTAGAATATTCCGTTCTTTCGCATTTCGAATTTTCAAACTCTCGCAGATGATCTAAATAATAAGTTTTTTTAATAATTAAGATATCGAGTTATAAAAAAATATAAGGATGTGCTAATATTCACACATTCCTCGACAAATGACTATAATAATATTAATTAATATATGGCAGAATGAGAAGAGGTGTTCAAATAATTTGTTGTCACAGTAAATTTGTATGATCAAAATCACACCATACTGTAGATTTTAATGGGTGGATATTTTTGGAGAAAGAAAGAAAAATATAGGAGAGAACAAATATAGTTTTTTTTCTTAATCTTTTTTTTAGTACATCTCCTATATATATATAGATTAGTATAAATATGTTATACTGTTTTAATGACAGAATAATATATTTTACTAATATAATACTCTTTAAAATATAAAATCAAATCTAAACATATTTTTCATAAATTGAATAATATATTATCAATTAAATAATATATTTTCAATTGAATAATATTCTTAATTGAATAATATATATTATTCAAAAATACATTAATATATTATTAAAATATTTTAACTAAATTAATTAATTAATATTTTCAAGCTTAATTAATTATTGTCCTAACAATGCCTCTCTTAAATTAAGGTTGCTCCCAAACTTTCAACATTGAGACTTGTGCACTTTGTGGATTTGTGAAGATATCAGCCATTTGATCTTCAGTCTTGCAATAGTTAACTTGAACATCACCATTATTCACGTGCTCCCTCAGAAAATGATATCGAATCCGGATGTGTTTTGTTCTTCCATGAAGAACTGGATCCTTTGTGACTGAAATAGTAGAATTATTGTCACAAAATAAAATGGTTGATTTGACCTGCTTTCTTTTTAGACTTCCAACAAATCAATTGACATCCTGCATAAGATGCAGCAATATATTCTGCTTCTGTAGTCGAAAGCGTTTCTTTGAGCGCCATGAAACTGCACCTCTACCAAGGTGAAACTCATACCCAGAATATGCTCTTGCTATCATCAATGCTTCTTTCTAAATCACTATCTGTATAACCAATAAGATTAACTTCTGTATGAGCTTCATAAAAAATTCCATAGTCAATGGTTCCCTTCACATATCGCAATATTCTTTTGGCAGCCTCCCAATGGTTAGAATAAGGTTTGTCCATGAGTCTACTTATCAAACTAACAACATACACAATATTAGGCCTTGTCGAAGTTAGATACATCAGATTTCTAACCAGACTTCGGAACATGGTTGAATTAACAAGTTTTCCGTCACCTTCTTCAGATAACTTCTAGATAACTTCAGACCTGTGATGCATGGAGAAGTGACTCGATTAGCAGCTTCCATCTTCATTTTTTTTCAAAATTTCTTTTGCATAGTTCTCTTATGAAATAAAAATTCCTTTCTCAGGATTTCAATGCCAAAAAAATAATGAAAGTTCTCCTAAATCTGTCATCTCAAATTCTGCCATCATTGATTGTTTAAATTCTTAACAAGATCGTCGACATAGAGACTAACCATCATAAATCTTCTTTGGTCTCTAACCATCATAAATCTTCTTTGGGAATCACTTTTGATGTTTTGATGTAGAGAGTATGTTCAATTCATCATAAATCTTCTTTGGGAATCACTTTTGATGTTTTGATGTAGAGAGTATGTTCAGAATTGATACGGCTCTACCTGATACCAATTGTAGAGATATTTTTTGAGAAAGAAAGAAAAATATGGGAGAGAACAAAAGTATTTTTTTTATTTTTCTTAATCAGTTTTGTTAGTACATCTCCTATATATATTAGTATAAATATATTATATTGTTTTAATGACTGAATAATATATTTTACTATTGTAATACTCTTTAAAATATAAAATCAAATCTAAACATATTTTTCCTAAATTGAATAATATATTATAATTAAATAATATATTTTCAATTCAATAATATATTTTTAATTGAATAATATATTTTTAATTGAATAATATATATTATTAAAAAATACATTAAAATATTATTAAAATATTTTAACTAAATTAATTAATTAATATTTTCAAGCTTAATTAATTATTGTCCTTACAATGCCTCCCTTAAATTAAGCTTGCTCTTGATTCCCAAACTTTCAACCCTTTTGAAGACTTGTGAAGACTTGTGCACTTTGCGGCTTTGTGAAGATATCAACCATTTGATCTTCAGTCTTGCAATAGTTAACTTGAACATCACCATTATTCACGTCTTCAGTCTTGCAATAGTTAACTTGAACATCACCATTATTCACGTGCTCCCTCAGAAAATGATATCTCGAATGCGAATGCGGATGTGTTTTGTTCTTCCAAGAAGAATTGGATCCTTTGTGACTGAAATAGTAGAATTATTGTCACAAAATAAAATTGTTGATTTGACCTGCCAAATCAATTGACATCCTGCATAAGATGCAGTAATATATTCTGCTTCTGTAGTCGAAAGCGTTTCTTTGAGCTCCATGAAACTGCACCGTTACCAAGGTGAAACACATACCCAGAATATGCACACATACCCAGAATATGCTCTTGCTATCCTTCCTGCTAAATCACTATCTGTATAATCAATAAGATTAACTTCTGTATTTGCTTCATAAAAAATTCCATATTCAATGGTTCCCTTCATGCAATATTCTTTTGGCAATCCTTCCTGCTAAATCACTATCTGTATAATCAATAAGATTAACTTCTGTATTTGCTTCATAAAAAATTCCATAGTCAATGGTTCCCTTCATGCAATATTCTTTTGGCAGCCTCCCAATGGTTAGAATAAGGTTTGTCCATGAATCTACTTATCAAACTAACAATGTCAGGCCTTGTCGAAGTTAGATACATCAGACTTCCAACCAGACTTCGGAACATGGTTGAATTAACAAGTTTTCCGTCACCTTCTTTAGATAACTTCTGTGATGCATGGAGTAGTGACTGGATTAGCAGCTTCCATCTTGAATTTTTTCAAAATTTCTTTTGCATAGTTCTCTCATGAAATAAAAATTCATTTCTCAGATTGAAAATGCCAAAAATAATAATGAAGTTCTCCTAAATCTGTCATCTCAAATTCTGCCATCATTTTTAAATTGTTTCATTTTTAAATTGTTTCCTGTGGTTGTTCGTCGACCGGCTATGATACCTTTTAATGGGATATTTTTGGAGAAAGAAAGAAAAATATAGGAGAGAACAAAAGTATTTTTTTTATTTTTCTTAATCATTTTTGTTAGTACATCTCCTATATATATATTAGTATAAATATATTATACTGTTTTAATGACAGAATAATATATTTTACTACTATAATACTCATTAAAATATAAAATCAAATCTAAACATATTTTTCCTAAATTAAATAATATATTATCAATTAAATAATATATCTTCAATTGAATAATATTCTCAATTGAATAATATATTTTTTATTGAATAATATATATTATTAAAAAATATATTAATATATTATTAAAATATTTTAACTAAATTAATTAATTAATATTTTCAAGCTTCATTAATTATTGTCCTAAACATAACCACTATTTGAGATCAAGCTCCGACGTATATTTCTAACCATTATTAATCTCAGGCTCATAACTCTAACGAGCCTATTCCCAAAGGTATTCCTTTGACTCGTACTCACCAATTTAATATCCATATAGAAAAAGTTTAATAAGACTAATCTATTACGTTAACCTCTCACTGTCGTAGGCTTCATAAAAAAAAATCCACCAAACCTTGTCTAGCTCGACACATCTTGAAGCTATTCTTACCATCTCGATGGAAATTAGCCAAGGTATTAAGGATACGCAGATATACATCAGTATTTAACCCTACCCTGGTTCTTTCATCAACTTAGCAACAGATTTATAGAATACGTCGTACCATTATCGTTCGGATGCATGTTCCCGACGAACTCCTGCCTCAGCCATAATATACGAAGTTGTGATCTATGGCTATCTCTTCGATTGAGAAATGCGACTACCCATACACCCGCAACTAGAGAAGTGTTTCTGAATTTTTAGACCTCAGCCCTAGCTAAACAACGTCGAACACATGGAAAAATATAATAGCAACTATCATAGCCTCCGGTTTTGCTGAAATTCCCTCCAGGTTGAAGAATTGGTATGAGATAGTAAGCTAAGTTTGTGCAACTCGTACCCCTTTACAATCTAACGATCCTGAATGACTACATGACAATAATTTATTTTCCTGAGTCGAATAAGTTTTGGAAGAGAGCTTTATTTTGTTAGTGGAGAGTGAGAACCTGAGTGCCGGAGGGGTTGGCGCTAGACTAAAAGTATATGGAAATAAAAAAGTAAGGACTTATTCTTCCTAGCCAATAACAATCACCATTCCCCACTGTCTTGCTCTACTTCTGCGAGGTTTTAGTTTACTTTTACTATAAGTTGTATGCCTGTTCACTTCATATTTATTTTTCATATATTGTGTTTAACTTGGTTTATGGTGAAGAGTACAATATTATTTATTCGGTCGATTCTTTTGAAGGTAACAAGATCCAAGGAAGTCTACACTTACTCGGCCGAACATTAAGAGAAACATTTCATAGGCTATATATTGTCAAAAATCTATTTTGATATGTATTCAGGCCCATGGAGACTCTAAGAGGTTCATACATAACCTTACTTACTCTAAAGCAGCATAAAACTAAAGTTCTGGCATTCATGACCCTACCCTCGGCCAAACTATATATTTCTTCTCACACAAAGTACCCAAAGCGTGCAAAGACTATTGAGGAAACTCCGGCCATGTGCCCTAAGATTGATGAATTGAAGGTGAAAAAATCTGTAAAAAGAAAGAATAACCGATTGGATCTGATATGGATTAGCTTTGACACTAGTCAGGAGGATGTCACCGCGGTAATTTTTCATTCTATTCAAGGGAACGCACCGCAAGCCTTAAGAGAAGCTGGGGAAAAGATTCTCGCTAGAGATGCGGTGGTCTCAGGATCTAGTCACGGGGCCAAGGGGAGCCATGAAAAGAAATATACCACCAAAGTCAGATCCATAATAATTTAGCTACTTGTCCATGTGGTCTCTAGATATGGAAATTTTGCCAAAAGGCTTCTAATTACAACTAATAAGAGGGGTACAGTTGATGTTTTTGGCTGCCAAGTTGCGTTAGGAGTGAAGATAATTTTTGTGTGTTTAGTATTTGGTTAAGTTAGATAATGTTCTAATATTTGATGACGAAGAACATGTTTACTGCCATCCAAACTGTTTCCAAAAGGAACCATATGATCATTTTTATATTCGCCACTCTCCTGAACGCTTCTTTAAAAAAAACCTAAGGATATGGCCGAGATGGATGCTAATCTTACCAAGATTCTGATTATGTTTGTTGCTTGTAGGTCTTGACACCAGACGATGAGACGAGAGGCTACCGAGAAGCTAAAAAGCTTTATGACAAAATGGTTAAGGTTTCAATAAATGAGAAGCATCCGTTAGAGGACGAGGTGATCCTCTTGAAGAAACAATTAAAAGAGGGCGATACTGCCAAAGAAAAAATTATTAAATATGCCGAAGATTTCACCACGGTGATAACTTGCGATCAAGCTGTGAAGATCATGAAACAAATGGTCATTTTTTTCATGACATGTTTTTTAATTTAAATTTAGAATAGTTTTGGAGTTTGGTTCATGAGGAAGCTCGACTAGAGGGAGTTATAATTGATTTATTAAGAAAACAAGGAATGAACAATGCTCAGGACCATGAGATGAATCCTCATGTTGATGGCCAGGGAATCACATGGAGACCTTGATGATCCATGTCGAACCCTATGTTACAGAAATAGAAGTCTTGAACAACCTTAATTAAAATTCTACAACAGAAGACAATCAGAATATTGAATAAAAAATGTCTGAAATAATCTATAAAGTTGCATGAACTCTTAAGTTCGTGTTTCTTTTCATCTTTTGAACCAAATTATTTGTAATTTGATGCATTATATGTTGTGGCTGGTCTGTATTGGAATGGTAACATTATATTTTATTACTTCAACATGGGAAATGACTACAAAGTAGTCACTTATTTATTGGAAGCTGATAAACCTTGACGAACCTAGTTTCTCTTCATTAGTGGTGCCTGAGAAAATTACTCTAAGGGTAATTTGAGTATGCTCACAAGATACTGGAAGTCTTCATGTAAGTATCTTTCTTCTTTTTTTAAAATTTCTTTTTCCAAGTTTACACATCAATTTTCAAATCAGATTTCTTTTACAGTGTTTTTTAAGCTATTCTCACAACATATTAAAGATGGAAAAGTTATTTTGACGAAGTTACATCAATGGGCAGCTGAGAAGTGGTCAAATAAGTTTCATAATTGTTTTCTGCAAGAAATATGGTGAGAGCTCACCTATGGAGGGCAAATCCGGTATGTGAGCTCTCATAGGAACAACTCACTACTTCTCCCCCATCTGTTGAAATTTTTAAAAGGACTGAGGAAGCTGATGGTAAGCTATTCATACCAACCAGAAATAAAGCTCCCAGTCACCTTGATAAGATTAAGAAGAAAAAGAAAAAGAAACTAGCTCAAATTATTCCCGAGGTGGAAAGTATGAGACCTCTGGATGAAAAAGATGCAACACTCTTGGAAGCTGTAGCGACTACTGTGGGGAAATTAAATATTCCTCAAAATCCCCAACAGTTGAGAAACAGAGAGGTTAAAAAAGAAGCACAAAGGGTGTTGACAAGAGATCGAGAAAAAAGAAGAAAGTTCTGGTGGTTCAGAGATCATACTCCGACTCGAAGCCCTTCCTTCCAATATTCCTACAGGGGTTCCTCCCTAAGAAAAAGTACCTGCCGACCCTTCCTCCCCAAAATTTCCTACTGCTGACCAACCTTTTGTTGATGGTGATGTTAATTTGATGACCTTATAAGCTTATATTTGAGTGAATTCGACAAGGATGATTTTGACAAGGCTTTTCCTCAAACTACCATCATTGCCAATGCTGTGATACATGATGGTGAGTCATTGGAGTTATCGAGTGAGCATGATGACCTGGGTATAATATTATGGGCTACATAAGGCCAATAGTTGACTTGGAGAGGCAGGTTAGATCTGAAGTCAAGGATATTACTTCCCTTCATAATGAAACCAAACTCTGCAGAACGCCATCAGTTTGAAAAAATAAAAGTGAAAAGTTTGAATAAGGAGGTGAAGACTCTTAAGAATGAGGTGGTTCAATCCAAATCCGGTCACAATCAGTTGCGACTCAAGTTTGATGATTTGGATCTAACAACAACTGAAAAAAGACAAAGTTAACTTCCAAAACTTAACGGAAGAAAAGAAATAAATGGAAGATCTTCTAAAGAAGAAAGAGAATGAAATCACCCATCTTAAAGTGAATAAGGCAAAGGTATATTTGACACCGTAAATGCATATGTTGATGGTGTATTGAAGTCTACGGACCAAAGAGAAGAATCTATCAAATCGGACATGATACTGTTGTTCCATGAAACATTTCCCAAAAGATCCCTCGAAGAGTTGTTGAAAATTGTGCCATATGAGGAAATCTATTTTCATACTATGGAACATGATGATAAACTAAGTGGTTAATCAGATGATTATGAGTCTGATAATGATTCTGAAGAAGATTCGGATAATGGCGGACAAGAAGAAGAAAAAGAAGAATGAAAATTTGAGAAGAAAACCTAAGGGAACGATCCTTAAGGTTTATAATTCTTATTAAATTTGTAATTGAAACCAAAGTCCTTAAAATGTGCAAGGAATTTTGTTATATTTTTGGATTGGATTTTCTAGTTACCGTATTTGTACAAGTCCTTGTTTTACACGAGGTATTTTTTTAACGTAGACCAGATGTCTTTTATGACCCTATCAAGTATTTGATGCCATCTTTACTTTTATCCACTTTGTATTTTGCCATATTTTCTATTATACTGCCATTAATATCCAGTCTTACTTAAATATGATAAAAATAAAGCAATATATTAAATCTGAACAAGCCATTCAAAGGTATTTTATTTAAAGGCAATAAACCCTTAATCAGTCTTTAATTTATTAGAGTCATTCAAAGGTAATCTATTTGAAGGCAATATGTCTTTAATAAGACTCTAATCCACCAGAGCCATTTGAAGGCAATAAATGTTTAATAAGTATTTAATCCATCTGAGTCATTAAAAGGTAATCCATTTGAAGACAATAAGTCTTTAATACGCCTTTTTTACATCATAGACATTCAAAGGTAATTCATTTAAAGGAAATAATTATTTAATAAGCCTTTAATCCATCCGAGCCATTTAAAGGCAATAAATGTTCAATAGGTCTTTAATTCATCCGATCCTAATCAAGAAACATGTCTTTTTTTGAAAAAGGCGAAGAATGATATATTGATTAAGATTCAGACACCTCGTTAAAACCTCCCCGCGCCACCATGGTAGGAAAGAGTATGCCCCCAAATATTTATATTGAAGCAAAGCAAAGTGAATGTTTGCAAGATGAATTTACGCTAAGTATAACCTGAGATGTTCAACATTCCAAGGGTGCTTCAGAATATTTCCTTCCTTGTCCATAAGCTTGTATGTTCCTTGTTTGACTCTTTCATATAAAATATACAGTCATTCCCAGTTCGGATCCAACTTTTCGAACTTCTTCTCCTTAGTGTCTTAACACTTTATCTACAACATGAAAATCTCTTCTTTTTACTTTAGATGAAAAACTGCTCCTCATCAACGCTTGGTAATGTACAATTATTAGATGAGCTTTCACTATTCTTTCTTCAATTAAATCCAACTGAGCCCTGACATCCGTCTCTATTTATTCTTTGGAATAACTTTGGACTCTATAAGAAGGAAGAGTATCTTCTATAGATGTAATCGTAACCATCTCATAATACCTCTTATAAGTAACTTGGCCATTTCCCAGTTGCCCCCTTTTAAGTTATTTTTCAAACTCTATAAAATTGTTCGATTTGCCACTTCAACTTGTCCATTGTCTTGAGGATGAAAAAGAGAAGAGAAAAAATGTTGAATTCCCCTTGATGTACAAAATAAGTTCATATCTTTGTGTTCAAACTGATGATTGTAATCTGTAGTAATGCACTTGGGAATATCGAATCGGCAACATATGTTGGATATGATAAACTTTATAACCTCTTTAGATGTTGTTCTAGATAAAAGATCAGCTTTTACCCACTTGGAGAAATAATCTATTGCCACAATTATGGTTCGGCAACCCCCATAAGCCATCGGAAGGGGTCCGACTAGGTCAAGTCCCCATCGATCAAAGTGTATTGGTTCAGATACAGATTCCATGAGGACTGCCGATACATGGATCCATTTCCACATCTTTGACAAGGGTCACACCTTTTCACCAAATCTTTAGTATCTGCCATACTGGTAGGCCAATAGTATCCCGCTAATAATACTTTTCTAGTTAAAACTTTGTAGCCATAATATGCTGACCTTTCACGATCATGAAATTATGATAAAACACTTTGAGATTCACTGGATCCGAGGCAACGCAGCAGAGTTCTGCTGAAATATTTTTTTATAAAGAACTTCCCTCAAAACTAGAAATCCATGAGCTTTATACTTGGTCTTTTTGGCCAAAACCTTATCTGAAGGTAAAAATCCATTAATGGCAAACTCTTGAATCTCATTTCTCCATTCTTTAGAGAGTGTGTTCAATACATGTAGACTTTCTTCCATTTCATCCTTTATTTCTATGGTTGTGGCTATAGACGACACTCTTGCACTATGATCCAATGATATGCTTTGGAGTAAGCTATATTGGCTAATGAATCAACCATATAACTTTCCAACCTTGAAATATGTTCATATTTAACACGTTTAAAACCAATTGAAACCTCTCTTAATAACTCTAAATACTTTATCAAGTGATCTTTCTTAGTTTTGGATTGCCATAGAGCTTGATGGACGAGTAACTAAGAATCATTTATTAATCGAACTTTTTTGGTAACACATATATGAGCTAGCCTTAGTCCAGTTATTGTTGCTTCATATTAAGACTCATTGTTGGATGTTCTAAAGCCAAAACGTATACCTTGATACATGAAATCACCATAGGGAGAGATTAGACAAATTCCATCCCCACATCGCATTGTACTAGACCCACCATCAGTTCAGATCACCCATCCTTTCTTAGTTTTACTGATTTGAGCTTCTCTATGAGGGCTTTTTGGAGTGAAATTCTACTAAAAATATCAGCCACAGCTTGAGCTTTGATTTCAGTTTGGGGAGAAAACTCAATAGCATAATTTTCAAGCTCAGTTGACCATTTAATCATTCTTCCCGATATGTCATTCTTTTGTAGTAAATTGTTTAATGAAAATGAGGTTCGAACTGTGATATAATGTGCTTGGAAGTAAAGTTTCATCTTTCGAGATATTATCATAAATCTTAACGCTCATTTCTCCAATTTTAAGTATATTTTCTCAGCTTCTAACAAACTCTTTCTTATATAATAAACAGGGTGGGGGTAATTGACAACTTCTCGCACCAATACATCACTTACAGCATATTCTGATACTGCTAAATACATATAAAGCATTTCCCCAAGAACAAGTTCAAATAAAGTTTTGGGTGAGGTTAAATGTCTCTTGATCTCAAGGAAATCTTGGTCGTAATTGGGAGACCAATTAAAGTCTTTAGCATTTCTTAAGACCTGGAAAACCTGAGCACATTTACTGACGATCTTGTAATAAATTGGTTCAACACTCCCAATCTTCCAGTCAATATCTGAAATTATTTAAAATTTCGAGGTGGATCCATGGTGAACAAAGCATTTAACTGATCCGCGTCAGCTTGAATTTCTCTTTCACTAATAATATAACCCCAAAATTTACCAGATTGAACCCCAAAGGTACATTTCTCATGATTTAACTTCAAATTGATGGCTTTTAAGTTAGAAAACGTGTCTTGGAGGTCGGATATGTGATCTTCCTCCTTAAGGATTTTAACCATCATATTATCGATATATATTTCTACAGTTTTTCCGATCTGATTGGCAAACGCTTTATTCACGAGCCGTTGATAAGTGGCACCAACATTCTTCAGCCCAAAAGGAATTACCTTATAACAATAAAGCCCAATATCGGTGATGAACGTAGTGTGATCTTGACCATTCAGGTCCATTTGTATATGATTTTATCCGAATAAGAATCCTAAATGACAAGAGCTTATTCCCTGAGGTAGAATTTAATGGTTGATCTATCCGGGATACTGGAAAGGGATCATTGGGGTAAGTTCTATTGAAATATGTGAAGTCAATACACATATGTCATTTTCCATTTTTCTTCTTGATTAGAACTGGGTTAGCTGTCCAAAGAGGGTATTGCAATTCTTTAACATGTTCCACCTTGGTTTGCCGATCTACTTCTTGAACTATCGATTAGATTTTTCTATAGAAAAATCTCATTGTTTTGTACCACTGGCCCAACATCGGATCGAACAAACAATTTGTAACTAACCATACTGGTTGGCACTCTAGTACATCTTTATTACACCACGCAAATACATGTATATTATCAAATAAAAAGGATAACAATTTTTCTTTTAATTATAACGACAATTTAGTTCCAACCTCGATAGTTTTACCTTCTGTCAAACGATGAATTTCAACTTCTTCAACCGGGATCAACGCACTAGGAGCCTCCCTTGGATCATCTATCTCATTTGGTTCGGCAGAAAGCTCCAGTGATTGCTATTCTTTGTCGACTTTCACTGCCTCTAACGACTTTCGAGCAAGAGCAGTGATATAACATTTACGGGCTACCTTTTGGCTACTTCGGAGAACGCCTACCTGACCTCCCACAATATGTTTAAGACATTAGTGAACTATATAGAAGCCACTACATGTATCCTAGATAGCCAAGATGTTCCAAATATACCATTGTAAGACGTAGGACAACCAAATGTTACAAACAAAACCCTTTCCATCTTCTAAAATGGACCTTTTTCCAACAAGACCTCTTCTTCATAGTCTCCGATCACATCGGTTGAGCTACGAGTAAAGATTATTATGGTCTGGTTGGAGCGTTGGATGGTCGAAGGATTCTTCATTTGCTTATAAGTTGATAAGAACAAAATATTCCCCGAACTGCCCGTATCAATCAGGATTCGATATATGTCATTACCCTTAATGAACGCCCCTATTACTACAACATCTTCGTGTGGGCCCGTAATATTTCTCAGATCGTCCTCAGTAAAGATAATGCATGAAGTCACACTCTAATATAGATGTGTAGAAATTTTTCCCTCTAACTGAGTGGTTAGACTATTGACATGACTTTTTATTGAACAACTTGAAAGCGTTGTCATTGTACCCACCCCTCCCCCCTCCCAAATTGTTAAGATTCAAAAAAGTGCACAAATCAGATACTGTGGTTGTTCTTTCTACTGTCATCCCAATTTGATTCCGATCTGGATCAAAATCCAAGTAATCCAAATCCACATCAAACTTTTCTTAATTACCATATCATCTTCTTGTTAAGACATTCCCATATTCGGTCCTGGAGCATTTGGTGAAGTTGTTTGTGCTGTACTTGCACTAGGCTAGGAATGAATGTTGATTTGTCGTTTACCTCCTTGATTTTTAACAAAGGCGGCCAACTTTCCTTTTTCAATCAAAGTTTTTGCTTTATGGTTCAGGGAAATACAATCTTGGGTATCATGACCCACATCATTATGATATTTACAAAAACGAGTAATTAGATTTTCCCTTAGGGATTAAATTTGAGCCGGCATTCGTAAATGTACAACATTATTAGTTCTATCATAAATGGTTGACACATTTTCATTTAGTTTAGCAAACCATTCAGGTTGGACCCACTGAACCTTTATTGGTCTAGATTGTTGGCCCTGATTAGATTGATTTGGCATTGGCTGATCTGAACCCTATCCGGAGTCTCTAAGTCAATCATTAACTGTGGTCTGGGATTGAGTACTAGCAGACCTATTCTGGCCGGTATTATAAACGTTTTGGTTTCTTATATCGTGATTTACTTTCCGACTTGGTTTAATAACCCTCCCCAAGTCATAGTTTTCTTTCAAGTTATTGAATCAACCAACTCACTAGGCATTACACCTTGTCTTAATAAAGTAATGGCTACTTGCTCAAAACAATCAGAAAATCCATTATTTATATTTACAAAACGGATGATATAGTCTTTTAATGATTCACTTGGTTCTTGTGCACAGTGGATGATAGTGTCACCATTTCTCTAAAGTTTTTTACTACCCACAAATTTCCTTCTGAACGTCACCCAAAACAAATTGAAGCTTTTAATAGACCCTTTTAGTAAACTGTTATAACATTTTAGAGAACTCCCTTTAAAAGTTTGCGAGAAAGTCCAACATAAAAGTTTATCATCATACTCAAAATTCATCATGAAATTGTTAAACTATTCTAATGATTATCGGGATCCTTGCTTCCATCATATTTTTCTATTATAGAACTATTAAACCGCCTCAGAAGATATCCAGCAAAAGAATATTTGAGGACAAGGGAGACTGTCTCTAGTTGTGACTTCAGCTAAACATGTGATCTTCATCCGGAGTGGCAAGGATGGTTTGGATTGGGTAATAAACTGATCACTTATTAAATGATCAATATCATGATCAACTGATCCTTTAACTTTACCTTCATACATTTTTTTATTCCCTTTACCCTTTATGCCCCTTTTCTTAGAATGTTTTTTTAGATAATTTCTCTTTTTTCTTCTAGAAACCATGGTCACTACTTGACAAAGAAGAAATATCAGAGTTAGATTCCGTGGTTGAATTTTCAGCAAAATGTAATCATCGCTTGCTCAATCCGATACTCTTTTTGAGAATATATGCGAGCCTGTGGGGATTGATCATTTTCACCTTGTTTGTTGTTGTTACCAAGCTTATCTGTAGACATACCTCTCGCATCAGACTTTTCTTTCAATTCTTTTTCAGCTTGCCTTTGGGCCCTCGGAGCTTCTTCGACCCTCAACTGATAACGCTCCTCTTGCATGAATTGTCTTTTGTCGGTATAGTCGTTCACATGAGATACAGTATCATGCTCATTATCATCCATTGTTCCCTCATTATCCTGAGGTGGAACTTCTCGTATATTGAGATTCATGCCTCAATTACTTCCAAAGTTTGAAGTGTAATTGCGGTTTTAAATAAATATTTTCAAGCACCTCACTCCTCCCACTATGGTCGTCAATATGGTTATAAATATATCTTTGCTAGATATTTTATAGTGAGTAAGAGAGAAAAAATAACCGTGTATTTAATGTTTTTGGAAAAATCCTAACCCTTTTAATAAAGTTAGTTGAGATATTTATACACTTTCTGGATGTTCATGGACCTTTTGGATCATATCTTTTTATTCAGGTCCATTTTATGAGCCCTCAAGCCCATACTTCGAGGTACTAGGCATATAACTGAGTCACCGGTTACTTAGGTAACTGCTTAGTCATACAGTTTGATCATTAGGTCTGAATTATCCTTCTAAGAAAAATCTACATACACCGCCATAAAAAATATATTATTCAAATATTTTACCAATTAATAAATTAATTGATATATGCCGATCTTAATTTAATTTTGTATCAGTCACCTCCAACCATCAACAGTACTTAACAACATTAATAATGATATTCTTAAACACGTCCCAGAAGGTTGAATATTCAAATTTCTAATATTAAACTTGCTTAAAATATTTATTAAAGATTTATATTGTTCTTGTTTGATGGTTGCTTGTTGCTGCCGGTTTCTTATTGTTGGTTCCACTCACGAATAACTAACTCATGCATGCACTCTCGGATGGACAACTCTCTATTCCATACTCGAAAGGAAATACAGTAGTAACTAGCGACTTTCTATAGATTGTTTACAAAATATACAATCCAAGATCATCATCTTCTCACAAACGAACCACTAATGATGCTCAGATAAGATTAGACCATAATAACAGGTCTAGACCAACCAGAACACCAGATAAACATAACTAATGTTAGACATATATTTTAAAGAGAGAAAGTTACTGTTCAAATGATTATTATAGTAATTGTTGATCACTTTCACATGGATGAAGGGTCTTTTATATGCATTAGACTAGATAAGTTTTACTTTGTTTTATATGTGTTTGGATTTGTTTTGTCAAAAAAAAGTATTAGCTTAATTCTTTTTGAGTTTCTAATTTTTTTTATATAAATAAATTTGAGTTCATTTCATCGATTTTTCAAAAGTTAATTTTATAATACACAACTAATAATTCAAAACATTAAGTGAAAGAGTCCGAATAATATTATGATATAATTTGGAATGAAAGATTGTATATAAGATGTCAATATTAAAGTTTTAAATGATAACAATAATAACAAGACTGAAAATTATTGAAATTTGTTTTGAACGAGGTTGTTTGTGTAAAACTCGATAGAATAAATTCATTTTCATTTGTAACTTTTAGGCATGTTAGTTTTTTTAATGTATAGTTTTATTGTTAGTTGAAATCAAATGTTCTACCATATTAATTATATTAGTTAACCTCTTTTAGGTTATACAAAATGTAGATTTTGTTATTATGAAAAAATTGAGTGATATTGTGATAAACATGTTATTAATGTAGTAACGATTTCGGTTCTTTCAAAGGTAAAAAGAGATTTCCACAATAGATCATGTATCTCTGTATTTTTTTGTTATTGTAATGCAGGTCCTATCTTGTATCTTTTTGTTATTATAATGCAGGTCCTATCTAGCATCTTTCAGGAAAAAGGTTAGTATCCTAGCTTTTGGTACCATTAGAAGTGTAAAAAACTGTTAATCATCAACCTCTATTTTGCGGACGACTTAATGATCTCTAGAATATCTAACACGCATCCACCGCATTACTTCAACAAGGAACTCAACAATTCACAAAGATATGAGGCATTTTCCTAAATTCCAACAAGAATCGGGTTTATCTCTTAAGAGTTCACGAAAATACATATCGCGCCATAATCTCAACTGTGGGCTTCAAAAAATACACCATCCCCGTCAAGTACTTGGGAATCCCATTTATCTCATCAAGACTATCACATCGCACCATAATCTTAATTGCAGACTACTTTTCCATAAAGTTACCAACCACATCAATTCTTGGACCTCCATACATCTCTCTTATGCTAGAAGACTCCAATTAGTAAAATCGGTCCTTTTTGCCAACCAAGTATATTATTATCGGTATTCATCCTCCATGTCCGATTCCTCAACAAATTGTCTCAAATTTTCCAAAGATTCCTTTTGGTCGGGACCTAAAATGAAAATTAAAGGTACTAAACTTGTTTGGGACAAGATTACATTACCCTCAGATGAGGGTGGACTTAGGATTCTAAATCGTAATGTGTGGAATCAGGCGGGCGTCCTAAAATATTTTTGGTCCATCTTGACAAACAAACCCTCCTTAATCTAGACCAAATGGAATATCATCGAAAGGATAAAAAAAACATATAGAGCCTCAAAGTGGGCTCCTCTTGAGCTGGGGGTGAAGAAAGATTCTAAAACTTAAAAGTCTTGCTGCAAAACTCTACAAAGTTGACGTCGACAACTAAACTCCACCTCCATATGGTATGATATCTCAATTTTTACTACATCTCTACTTGACCACTATGACTCCAGTATAATCAGGTATGCTCGATTACATGGCACAAACATGGTTTCAGATATTATCAGTAACGGCTAGTGGATTTTCCCTTCTCAGATCTATTCAAGTAGACGATCCCACCAACATCATCTGCTTGAAGTTAGTAATATTATTAATTTACTCCCCCCGCCCCTTCAGAACGAGATGATGTTTTTATATGGTTCCTAAACCAGAATCACAACATATTCACGATATGTAATACGTATAATTTTATTCGGCCTCCAGCCTCAAAAATTTCGTGGCTTCATTAGTCTTGAATAAATTCAATTTCGGTTCACTGAAATCTAACCACTCAAGACAAGCTCATTATTTGGGGTTTCTTTGCGACTCCTAATTATGTTCTCTGTGATAATACCCCTGACACCATCAACCATATCTTGGTGGAATGCCACTACTCAAGGCATATTTGGAAACCCATATCGAGAGCAGTTATCATGCCATCCCCAACTTCTGATTAGGCCTGCTAGCTCACCACTGTGTGGACTTGGACCCCCTCTACAAACGGCCAAGGACAGTTATGGCATACTGCATTATGTTGAGTAATATATCAGGTTTGAAATGAAAGGAATGTTAGGATTTTCGTAAATAGTCAAATATTAGGCTTCGGATTGTCAACCACATCTTATATGATAATGATGAAATCTAATTAAAATACCTAAATCATCTCGATAGAAAAAAGAGAGAAAAAATAGAGAAATCAAAGAAAAGTATACTAATATTATTATGTATAAAATTTGATATCTTGACATCTCGAGCTCAACTCCTATTTATATGAGTTATACAAGACTTTTTGTCTCTCATTATTTATTTATATCATTTATAGAACAAGTAATAATATAACGTCTAATTAAATTACAAATATACCTGATTATTATTTGGATATTATATACGAAATATTGCCTTATCAGAAGTCCCCCAAAATCCTTGAGTTGGAGTGTAGCAAAACTTAAGGTTTATGTAATGGTCGGATATAATATCCGTATAATGTCATCTTCTTGCTCTTCTTCGCACTTAAAGGAGCTTGTTTGTTTTATTTGGTCAATTGTGTAGGTTTTTATTCAATTTTATTTTATATTGAAGTGTTGTTAATCATGCCAAATAAACTATGTCATCCATATCAGATAGACTTCAAAAAATTTTAGGGCTTGGTTATATTGATTTTCCTAGTCAAATTGTTATCGGAGACACCTCCGATTTGGTTCGTACTTAATTTTTCACGCCTCATTAAAAAAAATTCGGTCAAAACTTCCCTTGAGGGTATAAATCTCTATTTTCCAAAAGAAAAGAGTACAACTAACAATTAGTAACCTGCTAGGATGTTACATATTTCTTCGACATGTTTGGTTCCTTATTGGAGATGGATGAATGCTTCCCTAGTCTTTGTTGTAGCATGAAGTAAGGACTATATGCAGTCATACATATTTTTTGTTAGTATGTTACGCGGTAGATATCGTGATCCTTGTGTTGTAGGATCTATTGAATGTCATAGGTGATTATGTGTAGATAGTAAGCATGTAAGCAACATAGTGGTGTTTGTTTTTCTTGTTGTGGGGGTCGCTATATATAGGCCACTGTAAGTAAACATTATGGTTCTTATAACTAATTTAGTTAAGTTATGCGTTGTGGGGGTGATTTGATGAATTTTTTGTGTTTGTTATACATTTGGTGACTTGACGTGTCCTTACGAAATCGGGCTTAATATGGCTCATCGTGTAGCCCTGGTAGGGCATGCCAATTGGCTTATACGTAAGAGTGATCGATTCGGCCTATTCCATGACTTTTGTAGGGTTGGTTTATTACTAGTTCGCTTATTAATACCCAATACAATGTATTGGGCTGAGTGTGACCCATTACGTAGCCTTAATGGGCGTGGTTAATTAGCCCATTTTCACTATTAGGCTCAATTGGTCTAGGATCAGTATAGGCCATAATGTAACTTGTATGTGTGGTTTGTGACCCATTTGTACTTTTTAAGGATGGATAAAGTAAAAAAACACCATATTCATAGTATGGAGATGGAGATCACTTGGTATATAACATGGAGATAGTTAAGCGTAAAGCATGTCTGCCATTGAGATGGAAATTGTTTCGCCTACAACATTTTTTTTATTATGGAGATAACGATTGTTGGCTTGTAGCCCTTTCTATCGTGTGGATGGAGATCATTTGGTTTATAGCAATTTCTACCATAGACATGATTTAGTGTATAATATGGAGATCAGTTGGGCATATCATGAAGATGGAGATTTCTTGGCCTATAACGTTTTCAAACATGGAGATAGAGATTATTTGGAGATCACGTGGCGAATGACTTTATAACTGTATTGTAGGTTGATTTTTTTAAAGTTTGAGTTATAAAGCAAAGCCATTGACGATGACTAAAATTTATTTTGGAATATTCATTGACGAAGTCATCTCAGATATTCACTTTGATGGCAAAGAGTTGCTACTATTTTGTTGTGAAGGTCTCTCATTTGAAACTGTTGCGTGTTTAAAGACTTGATTTTTTATGAATGCTTTATTGGAAACCGAGTTGTTGAATCTGAGATGATTAGATCCGACATTTTTAGGAACCCTTACCAACCCTTACCATCAATACTTAGGATTTTTCTCAAAATGTTATATTAGGGTTGAAAATATAATTTTAATTAATAATGGATTAATTGCATCATTTATTCAAGCAATCTAAATATAACTTTTTTATTTAATGCATATTTTATAATTATATAGTTTTGTGAATAATAGATGATTTAAATATTATTTGATACATATTTTAAAATTATGGGCGGAGTTTCAATACATTTATGTGTATCTATAATTAAATATTTCTATATTTTGAAATCGTATTTTAAGCTTTTGTATTTATTTATTAGAATTATTATATATTTCATATATCTTCACCAATCGTAGAATAATATTCGTGCAGATATTCGCACAACATCTTTTATTCATAAATTCGTTCTTGTCTTTATAGAATTAGATACAAAATATTGTATTTTTGAAACAAGAATTAAAAAAATTGACCTTCTAGCTCCTTATCTTCGTGGAGGAAAAATAGGATTATTCAGGGGAGTTGGTGTGGGTAAAATAGTACTTATTATTGATAAGGAAATGAAACTTTAAGGACTAAAATGTAAATAATAAAACTTCTTATAATAGATTGTAAAGCTAGAGGAGGAATTTAGAACTGTGTAATTTAGTCAGGGACTAGCATGTAATTAACCCTTCATTTTAACTATTTTCATTTGAGAGTTAAGTCATTGCGCTCTCTATATGAAGGCCATGGCCGATCTAATAAAGGGTTGGCTTTTTGATATATATCATTTTGCAATCTAATTTTCTCTCTTTATAACTATTTCTCTCTCTATAATCTAACTTCACTCAAGTCACCAAGGTGATCCAAGTAATCAAACTCACCAATTTGGCGACTTCATTGGGGACCGATCAACAATTGGTGCCTAGTTTACTAATTCAAATTTTCTAACCTTTAAAAAACAATCTTAAAGCTTTAGAATGACTCAAGAAAACGACCCGCTAGTTCGATCACCTGCCGAAACACTGAAAAGGATTTACAAAGGACAAATGATAGACAAGAAGGATCTACTCTGGTTCATCAGACTCAAATCTGAAATAGAGTTGTGAAGGTAAATGCTCTGAATGGGAAATACGATCAAAGAGAGCAGGAGATTCAGTCACCTAGGCTGAAATCCGAGGTGAAACAAATGAATGACCAAAATGATCTGGTGGTCAATCTGATCGATCTTGTACTGATCATTCAATCAAAAGCGAGCAGAAATAGGGGTGATTTGAAGCGCCAAAAGAGCGTCATTCTTCTCGAAAGAAAAAGAAAGACAAACATAGGTATGTCATATCTATTGACGAGGAAGTTGAAAGCTCTGGATCAGGTTTTAAAAGATACTGAGGTTCTTCAAAATAAGAGAAGGATCAACATTGTAAATATAGGAGGGAACATAAAGCTAAACGAGAAAGTGTACCTCGATGTTTGAGGGAGTCTAACTAGTGTGAAGGAAATACGCCAAACTAATATAATGGGGATGATCAAAATTTGTATGCAGTGATGGGAACTGAGGACCATTATGTTCAAGGTGTTGATTGGAGGAATTCTCCGTTGATAGATGAGATAAGATCAATCACACTTCTGAAGTGATTTGATATTTCGAAAGTAGAGAAGTTTGATGGTATGCAAGACCTAGACGACCACATCGAACAGTTTAAGAACTACATGATGAATTTTGAGGATGGTGACAGGCTAGTGTATCAGGTTTCTTCCCAAACTTTAAAAGAAACAACTATGAAATGGTACAACCGAATTTCGAGTTGATCCATTTCAAATTTCAAAGACTTTTATACTTTCTTTCGAAGACTGTTCGTGGGGAGTAAAGAGATAAAGGGAATTGAGATATAATCATCCAATGCAAGCAAGCAGTTGGAGAAAAGTTTAAAGATTACACGAAACTGTTTGTCTTAACAAATCGCCAGAGACTGCTACCAGGTGATTTGGCCAATGAAACAACAAAGAGAAGATCCTTAACTTTTGAGTATTTGATGGCTCAGGTTGAGGACCAAATCAAGGTTGAAGAGTCAACCAGGGTTTGAGGGCTTTGATGGAAGGTGCCACATAATCAAGGGCAGTCTTCGAACTCTTCCTAGCTTGCACGTCCGAGGAACAACAACCTACCACCTCAAACTTGAGGATATTGAAACCAAACTCTATCATACCAATTCAATAGGCCGATGCCCAATCAGTGGATAAGGCCTGAGTATTATGCAGATTTGACTGAGAGTGTGGATGCAATTTTTGATTAAACTACTGGGTATGTAAATTTCATAAAGCCCGCTCCAACCAACAAGCCTAGGGAGGAGCGAAACAACAAGTTTTGCAGAAATCACAATGACATCGGTCATGATACCGCGGATTGTATCGCCTTGAAAAAAGAAGTCCAGACTTTAATTGAAAATGGGAAATTACTAACTTATGTCAAAGCACATAGTAATGCTTCGAAAAATCCCATATTATCAACTTCACAACCAACTAATGCACCAACTGAAAAATTTGATGATTTTGATGTTGCATCAGAATATTTGGACATGGATACAGATTGGTTAATTGTGATGGCAGTGGAAGAGACAATAAAGCAAGGTCACGTTCAAAGTCTGTGCGAGTATTTTGAGTCTCTGGCCATTTTTGGGGGTGATTCTATGACTGGTAGCACTGATAGGTCAAGGAAAAGGCACATAGTAAGTATCGCTACCCAGATATAGGGAAACCTGTCTACCAATATGTACCGGTAAGAAAGACATTCCCTTTCTCCTTTTCAATGAAGACGACTTACGAGGTACCAGAGGGCCGCATGAGGATGCAGTGGTCATTGGAGCAGAAACGTTGAGATTAAATGCGTATTGATAGATGCTGGGAGTTCTACGAACGTTCTTTTTAAAGCTACTTATGACAGGATGTGTAATCCTTATCGGATTTCTCAATCATAGGGCACCGTCAGTGGTTTTACTTGAGTAACTGCACGAGTAATAGGAGAATTCGAAGGGGAGGTAAGTCTGGGAAAGAGACCTTTTAAGAAGAGGGTCCAAGTACTCTTTATGGTGGTGGACTGTCCAACAAGCTATAATGCCATTTTTGGACGATCTTGGTTGTCGAGAATGTATGGCGTTGTATCAACAGTTCATCAATATTTCAAATATGTCGTTGGAGACCGTGTAGGAGTTGTTCGGAGCGACCAAAACGTATCCACGGAATGTTACGCCACTGCGCTTCGGATTCAAGGATCCAACAATGGTGATATAATGAATGAATATCAGTCAGGGGCGTTGACCTCAGATTCTGAAGAAAAGGTTGACAATCCGAGGGAAACCCCATGGTCATTGACAGTAAGTGAAGAAATAAAGGAGTATACTTTTCTTTAGGGAAATATACTTCAGATAAGAACCTTACTGACCCATATTCTACGTCAACAATTATTAAAAATTTTATCTCACAATTTAGATATTTTCGCTTGGAAAATAGAAGATGTAATAAAGGTTCCAATTGAAGTAATTTTCCATAGCGTAGTCATTAATCTGAAGGGGAAACCTGTTATTCAAACAAGGCGAGAATTTTCATCAGAAAAGGCAGAAGCTATAGTTTACAAAGTGGACCGGTTATCCAATGTTGGACATATATGGGAATCACAGTATCATTTATGGAAGGTGAATATAGTGGTGATCAAGAAAAAGAATGGAAAATGGAGATTGTGTGTTTATTTTACAGACTTAAACTGAGCTTGTCCTAAAGATCCATTTCCTGTTCTACAAATGGACCAGTTGATTTATTTCACTTAGGGAAATAAAATTTTGAATTTTATGGATTTTTTTTGCTTGTTATAATCAAATCTAGATGGATCTAAAAGATCAATAGTGTACCACATTCATAACAAACAGAGGTTTGCACTATTATAGAGTTATGTCTTTTGGATTAAAAAATGTTTGGGCCACGTACCAAAGATTAATTAACAAAGCATTCACTAATCACATCGAAAAAAATATGGAGGTGTACATTGACAATATGGTGGTAAAACATTTAGTAGACGATGCAGATTTGGAGAATTTAGATGAAACATTTCTGAATTTAAGGGCAATAAGGCTAGAATTGAATCCGAAAAAATATACTTTTGGATTTCGATCATGGAATTTTATGGGATATGTTATGAGTGAAAAAGGAGTAGAAGCTGGCCCAGAGTAGTTAAAAGCTGTAGTATCCATGAAATATCCTCGAACTATCAAAGAAGTGCAAATTTTGACATGAAGGTTAGCAGCATTTAGCAAATTTATTTCTAGATTTTCTGATAAATGTTTCCCTTTCTTTCAAGTGTTACGAAGACCAAAGAAGTTTGAATGGACTTCAGATTGTGAAGCAGCTTTTACAAGCATCAAATATTTGTTATCATCACTAGAAATATTATCTAAGCTTTGAAGTGGAACTACTCTTTTTATACATCATAGTATCAGATTTTGCAGTAAGTGCAGTATTGATAAGTGAAGATTTAGGAATTCCGAAGTTGGTGTATTACGTTAGCAAAAGTTTGGTGGAAGTTGAAAATAGGTATTTGAAGCTCAAAATATTTGGCATTGGCACTGGTGGTGGTAGCTAGAAAAATGTGTCCTTATTTTCAAGCCCATACCATCGAAGTTTGAACCTTATTTCCATTAAAATATATTTTGCAACGTCCTGATATTTTAGGGAGCATGACTAAGTGGTCAGTGGAATTGGGGTATTTTGACATCAGCTTTCCCTCGAACGACAATTAAAGCACAAGCTTTGGCAGATTTCCTTGTGGAATTTAATTCTAGCATGTCGGATGAAGAGGTTAGCAAAGATGTTTTTCTAGTTAATTGGATGTGGATTGTTCGAACCGATAAAGGTTCTAGTATTTTAGTATACAACACTAGAGTTCAACTGGTTGCTCCATCTAGAGAAACAAGGCTTTAATCTATTAAATTTGATTTCTATGTTTCGAATAATAAAGCTGAGTACGAAGCTGCATTAGTTGGATTGAGACTGACGAAGATATGTGGTGCAACTTCGGTACGGTTAGAGACAGATTCTGAGTTAGTGGTAAATCAAGTATCTAGAGTTTCTGAAGCAAAAAAGGATCACTTAATTTTGTATATTCGAGAGATTCAAAATCTGATGCGTTTATTTGATCATGTTGTTGTTGACCATATAAATCGAGGGAGCAACATATTGGCTAATTCCTTAGCAATTATTACATACAAGAAGATCATCTTTGGATTTTATTACAAGAAAATCCATCGATTTTACCCCATTTATATAAGTGTAAACATATTGAGGAACTGTTTATCACCCCAGATACAATCTGAGGCGACTGGAGAACTCATATTTTGATTTTTTTTTATTAGAGGATAGCTGTCTGAAGATGCATAATTGGCCAAAAACTTGCGAGGTGACGTTTTTTACTATATAGTATTATATGTAGTTCTGTACAAGAAAGCATTGAGTAGGTCATTATTGCGATGTTTAAGCAGACAAGAATCACAAGAGGTTTTATCAGAATTACACGATGGAGAAGGATCAACGCATTATGGTTTCAAGGCTTTGACTCGCCAAGTTTTGCTTCTAGGGTTTTATTGGCCCTCTATTATGAACGATGCCAAGAATTTCGTTCGAAGCTGTGATACTTGTCAAAGGTTTGCTAGCTTTATTCATCAACCAGTCGTTCCCTTTATGTCTATTACCGAAGCTATTCTGTTTGATAAATGGGGAATAAACCTAGTGGGACCTTTACCAATGGCCTCTGGAGGACGACAAATGATAACTGTAGCAGTGAATTATTTTACGAAGTGGGCAGAAGCAGAACCTCTGTCTGGAAAAAAGGCTAAGGATGTGATTAAATTCATTGTAAACAGTATTTGTTGTCATTTTGGAGTACCTCGAAAGAATTACTACAATCAATGGTGCTCAATATAATAATAAAGAAATGACTTCGTTTTGTGCTTCGAATGGAATCAAACTATGTTTTTTGAAACCCTTTCATCCCCAAGCAAATGGATAATTAGAGGTGACAAACAGGTTTATTTTGAGAAGGTTTGAAGAATTTGACTCGAGCAACATAAAAATGGCCTAATTACTTACATGAGGTACTATCGGTTTATCGAACAATTCCTAGGGAGGCTACTAAAGAGACCCCTTTGGCATATTGAGCAAATATTGCCAGTCCTGTGAAGTTTACCTTGCCTTGTTTTAGGATAACCTAATATTCTGAAGACTTGAATGATGAAGCTAAAAGTGTGAGTTTAGATCTAGTTAAAGAAAAAATAATTCGAGGACATTTAAATATAATTCATTGTCAAACTCTTATGAGGAACAGATATAATTCGAGGGTGAAAAGGAGGGAGTTCAAAGTAGGTGAAAAGGTGTTAAGAAAGGTATTTCTTCATACCAGGGAAAAGAGCCTCGGTAAGATGGCCCTGAATTGGGAAGGACCTTATATGGTTGTGGAAAGGATCAAGCCAGGTTCTTACCGCCTTTGTGATAATCAAGGGAGGATGATTCAACATTCATGGAATATTAAACATCTAAAACTGTACTGGAATTATTGTGGCATATTATGAAATTGTTTCCTTTGATTGATCAGCGCACTGTTTCCTACCCTGTTGGCCCGTGAAGATTTTAATGAGGCGCTATGTATATATTCAATCTATCAATAAAATACATTTTTTGGCCAATGGTTGTTTACGAATTCTTGTTTATTGGTAACTAATCAAAGAATGAACATCTTTGAAGTTGACCAAGAGTAGAATATTCCAAAGTATTTAATACACTTTTTGAAGAAGCAACCATATTCGAAATGTTACGGTCATTAACGCACAATAATATTCGAAGTGCTACATTCATTAATGCATTATAGTATTTGAAGTGCTAGTTTACTAATGTACTATAATATTCGATGAGCATAAAGAAAGATATAAATAATAGTCAAATGTGAATATAACTTGAATAAATTAAAGCATGAAAAAATATATCTGTCATTTAATTCAATTCGATGAGCACAATGCCATTTCATAGATACCGAGTGAAAAGGGTATATCTTCAAATAAAATATTACAGTGATGATATGACAGATACAATAAAGAGCTAATAAAATTATTCATTCTTAGATCTCTATTCAGAATCCTCCTTTGAATCTTCTTCTTCGGATGATAAGCTTGGAACAGGATCGAAAGCCTCACTAGGGCGTCGTTCGATGGGAATTTCACTCCAATAGCTAGAAATATTAATTTTCGGATATGTGGCATGGATTTCACAAAGGAATGTGACGACTTTTTGTTTTTTACCGTTATTGATAGTTTCCAACGTGTCTTTTGTACACTCATCTTCAACGACAGTGACAACGAATTTCTTTTCCTTATCAAATTGGGCTTTGAGGGTGGTCATGTCATCTCTTAATTGTTTGTTCTCTGCCTCACTATTGCCAAGAGAAACTTGAAGGTCATCGATTTTTTTCTTTTCTGCAGCTAACTATTTAGAATGTTTGGCCTTGAGTTGATCAATTTTGTCCTGATGTGAAGTGTTGAGATCTTATTTTTCTCTTAGATAAAATTCTCTAAGGTGCTTCTTGACATGGAAAAGCCCTCTAAGAAATTCACATCTGGCCATCTGAAATTGATGGAATTGATCTATTACAAGGTCACCGAAAATCTCCCTCATCTTCTTTTTTCCTGAGCTGCAACAACACCTTTATAGTAAACCATGTATTTAGCCATCTAATTTAAACGAATTCGAGAAGATACAATTTCTTAAGTAAACATTTGAGCTGCAACATCGAGATCAGTGAAAGGTTGAAGAGCAGTAAGAACGTCTTTGGACGTTTCAACGGGAGGAAATACAATTGCGCTAGGTCGAGGAATAAGAGCTAAAGAGGTTGTAGGAACATTAACATCAGGAGATGTGACTTCAGATACATCAGGTGCAACTCTTCTTACAAAATTGTGCAGATGATCTTGAATTTCTTGAACAATGGGATCCTCGTCTCCAGCAAGCTCTTCTGATTCGTTGAAATTGATAAAGTTGTCAGGATTGAAATGGTCATCATTTTGATCGTCCTCTATAGCCACATTTACCTTTTTTTGGTTGACAACATTTTTAACAAGAGCTTCATTTTTTTCTGTTGATTTTTCTGATTATCTGTACCGTCGTTACCATCGGACAATACCTCTTCGACAATCTCCACAATTGTCTTTTTCCCTTTCTTTTGGGAGTTGTTTTTGTGACACCTTTCTTTTTTGAAGGAGCAGTTGTTTTCTTCTTTTTCGAAGAGGGTTCGCCTTCTACTCCTTCCTCGATAGTGGAGAGATTGATTTTTTTTGTTTTCCTCTTCGAATCTCTTTGCTTCAGATCGATTGGTTAGCACCAGATGTGCTAGCTGTTTTTTTATTCTTTTTTGCCTTCTTTTTCTGAGGAAGATGGCTATCCAATCTACTGTAAATTGGTAAGAATACCTTACAGTCAGGGTGAACTAACCTTTTGACAGCTTGTCGAGGATGAAAGCACTGGTCCCTTGGACAACTTGGTTCCAAAACTTGTCTGCCTCCAGTAGGTCATCGATTATTTTTAGATCATCATCTAGGGTGAGATAATAGAATGAAAGCAATGGTCCCTTGGACAACTTGGTTAGAGATATGAAGTCCTCGACGGAGATCGGAATTTTGGACAAACAGGAGGCCATGATCACAGAAAGCAACATGGACCATTGATTTGGTGTCACTTGGGTTGGACACATATCTAAAAACTAGAAGTAATCCACTATCATGGGGTGCACTGGAAATCGAATACCCGAATTGATGATTTCGGGGTAGACCACCAGTTCGTCTTTTTTACAATATAAAGGTATTTCTCCTTTTTTAGGAAGATGAAGCGTAATGTTGTCTCCCATTCCCCATTGCTTCTTTAGATCAATTATTTGGCTCTCGTCGTAATATATACATAACGTTATTTAGATCAACTATATAGTTCGCATCGAGAGTTCTCAAGTTCTCACATATTGAAGAACGCTCCTCGTCGAATATTGTGATAAAAACTTTATTTTCCATCAGCCTACGAGTTTTTTAATTTTGCAGCATCTTCTGATTCCTTCGAAGCTTCTTCTTATGTTTCAGCTTCATTATTTATCTGTGTGGCATCAAATATTTTCTCTCCATCTGATGCCTCGTCCATCAGTCGAGGAAGATAGCTTGAGGAATTTTGTTGAAACGATGTCGTCGTTTCAATAATCTCCCTCGGGGGAGGAGAAGTGGTTTATAGGTTCGAAATAACGTCAGCATCATCTCCCATGGCTATGAAAGTGTTTCTTCTCAGAGCTCGAGGAGGATAAGTTTTTGGAAGATTGGTTGAGGAATGAGATCTTTGGATTTCTTCGAGGAGGATTTGCTTACTTCACGACTGATGCGAGATGATGACTCAGTGAGGGCGGGTGATATTCGAGGTGTTTTTGGTGTTCGAGTTTTTTATGATTGTCTTTCTTCTGTGTGAGGAGAAGGTGAAAAAACTGGAGTTTTGGAAGGATTGAAGTTATCGTAGTATATAGTCTTCGAAGATAGACCAACAGGAGCGTTGCTTATTAAACCAACTGCTTTGTATTCATTTGCCCTTTTACTGATAGAAAGGTAGTCGTAAGCTCCGAAGATGTTGTTATGTGATTTTGAAGATTTGGATTTTTTTTGGGAATTATGGCTTTAGATCTTCTGGGGTTTGGATACTTTCTCATCAACTAGTAGAAGATTGAACATAAAGTTTGAAGTTTCCGATAAAGGTAGCCAACAGATTGAAGAAAACGTTGAAGATAACAAAGGAATTTTAGACTTTTTTCAATTTCTCTCTCAAGGAATTTGATCTGAATCAAACAATGGGTAATAGTGGTATTTATAGGAGGATAAAAGAAGTATCGAGTAGTGGATGAGGTGGATGGTGATTGGACAGAATTTGAAGCGGTTATGTAGGTAAAGAGGATCTAACGCCTGTCATACTATGGGTCTAATGGCAGACCTACTGCCTAAGGTGTTATTATTTGCTAGAAGATAGACTCAGCATCCAGAGTGTCACCGTAGACTTGATTTTTGTTTCGAATCATGATATGAGGAAAAGATGTGTGGATTAAAACAATTCGATGTGTAAGACATAAATTAAAGTGAAACAACATCTCTGGAGCACGTCGAATTGTGGATAATGGTGGGCTTTATTCACCTATAAATATATTCGACACATGTGACAGAAATTATGGGATAACAGCATGTTTAAAGCACTTCGAACTATGGATAAGGAGATTTTCTTCACCTCTAAATATGTTCGAAACTAGTTAGTTCTCATTCATTTACTTACATGAGAACTAAGGCGGCTACTGATAAAAAAATTGAACTTAATTCTCATTGTTGGAACTATTTTATTTTATATTTTTGTTTGGATAACTATGTGAACGGGGGGCTCTGTATTTTTAAAGTGAAAAGTCTTATTCTTTTACTCACAAATATGATTTTCCACCTTTATAGAAGATATCATCATAGTATAGATAATGCGTGTATTTTAAATAACATGATACTAATAAAGTGATAATAGAATATTAAAATTTATTGCTGTAATCATGATTAAATTTTATTACCCCATTCAAATATTAGTAAAAAAAACCTATTATAATCGGTTACGTTAACATATTAATAAATAAAAAAATACTCATATTTATAAAAATAATAATAATTTATTACTCAAATTATAATAATCCATTATATAGCATTCAAATATTAAAAAAAAGTATTTGATTATAATAAACTTATCAATATTTATTATATATTAATAAATAAAATATTATATTATACAGTAACAATTAATGTCTTTCAAATATTAAAAAATGAACATTAATATAAATATATTTTATTTCAGTATAATATCTTTTTTAGTAGATAACATAAAAAAAGTTTAATGTCGTCATCTGTAACGATAAACTAATAAATTAATATTAATTTATAATTTCTAACAAAATAACCGTAACCGTTATATTAATAAAAATATTAATTTATAAATTCCTAATCAAGTAAAAGTGATATATATATATATATATATATATATATATATATATAATTTAAATTAATATTTATGCTATTAAGATCTAACCGTGATTTATTAAGCATAATATTTTATCAATCAACTTTCACCAGCCAAATCGTAATTGATTTTGAAGCGATTAAAAGAAAATAGCCAAAAGTAGAATAATCACCTGTTTTATTTCATTAAAACAAAAACATATATATTTATTAATTCCGCTATGATTGATTCAGTCGTGATGCCAATTCGATAAAGGTAAAATTTCAATAAAATACTTAAATCATGAAGAAAAAAAACAAGAGAAATGAAAATAAAATATAATAATATTATTCTATATAAATTATGATATCTTTATATATTTAGAGTTCAACTACAAAACATGTCGTTTTTATTTATTTATTTCCGTTACGGAATATACATAATAAATATACAATAATATAACTTTTAATAATTTTAAAATATTAATGTTTACTTAAATCTATACCTATATTCAGTTTTAAATACAAGGTAACGAAACCTCCTTTATCAAAGTCTTCAATTTCTCCTATGAGTTTTGGACCGCGGAGGGTTTCAGTAATATTGGTTCGGTCATCAGTACTCCCCTTTATGTGGATCGTGAGACGGAGAGAAATGAAAAGCTTCGTTTTGTACGCATTTGTATCTTGATTAAGGCAGAACCTCCTATACGAAATGATCTCACCTTCAAGATCCGTGGCAAATCCATTTCGGTTTTGTCTGAATATCAGGGACTCCCTCCTCAGTGTGAAAATTGAAATTTTTTTGGGTATCCTACTCGCCAATGTAAAAGAGGTCCAATCAAGCCTTCTCATTTCCCTATCTTGACCTCGTCTTCTGAGGAAGACCCCTCTGAGATTGATCCTGAGCTAGATATGGGTACTCGGCTTCCATCCATCTCTGAAAACAAGGAGGTGGAGCTCGGGGAAGAGGTGGACTCCCCCCAAAAGGGCTTGCACGGACGAAACGAAAGAAAAGGGTAATCAGGTATTCTCCTCCGACGGGAGCATCAGCTGACTCACTGTAAGTTCTCTTTTATGAATATTGCTGACCCTATTAGGCAAAAAGACGTCACTGACTTCATTATTAGGAACCATATCTCCTTAATAGTGCTTGTAGAAACTAAAGTCCAAAGTCATAATGTCGATTCAATCATTAGGTGAATTGTCCCTTTTTGGCATGTTTTCACTAACCACTCGTCTCATCACTTAGGTAGAATTTGGATCACTTGGAACCCTAGTGTTATCTCAATTACTAGGGTCTCTCAATCCCCTCAGTACATCCACTGTATAGATAAATGTCATAATTATAGGGCTACATTCAAGCTCACTGCGGTCTATGCTTTTAACGAAGCACAAGACTGCATCTCTCTTTGGAATGACCTAGTTGACTTATCCAAGCTCGATCCCCATCTCCCTTGGGTCTCCATGGGTGACTTTAATGTTATCCGTCATCTGAACGAGAGGATTGGATCCTCTGAATCTTGGACCCAAGCTATTGATGACTTTAATAATTGTTGTTATCAATGTGACCTCAGCGATCTCAGAGTATCTGGATACCCCTTCACTTGGATTAATAAACAACCCTCTCATCCCATCCTATCCAAGTTAGATCGTGTCCTCGTCAATTTGGACTGGGATGACCTCTTCCCTATGTCGCATGTCCACTTTGGATATTTTCGCACTTCTGACCATGCCACTATCACGCTCAATCTTGGGTTTCCTCGTCCCAAACGGAAAAAACCTTTTCGTTATTTTAACATGTGGAAAACTCACCCTCTTTTTAAGGATATTGTCTCCAACTGTTGGAATAAGCCTATATCCTCTAATGGGATGAACCTAATGTCTGAAAAACTAACTCGCCTACAAAGTGAGCTAGCTCTTCTCAACCGTAAGGAATTTAGTGACATATCCTCCAGAGTTATCAATGCCCAAAAAAGTATGTTCGAAATTCAGGACGAACTAGCCTCTGACCCCTCAACCCTCGTTTAGTAAAAAACAAAAATGAGGCCTCTGATCTCTTTATCTTCCTAAGTCGTGCAGAAGAATCTTTTCTAAAACAAAAGTCCAGAGAAAACTAGATCAAGCTGGGGGACAAGAATTCTAAATTTTTTCACAAAAGAATCAAAGCCCGTCTATTCCGAAATAAAATTATCTCGATTTCTAATGAGCATGGTATACCTACCTCATCTCCGTCCACTGTCTCAAAAGTTTTCGTGAAGTTTTTTGAAACTTCACTGGGTTCTAAGCATCCTGCAAATTACCCTGGCTTGGAAAAAGTCTCATCTATGATTTCCTCTAAAGTCTCCAATACTGATAGACAGTTAATGATCCGTGAGATCACTTGCGTTGAAATAAAATCTACTCTCTTCAGTATTGATTGTGATAAATCCCCGGGTCCTGACGGCTATAACTCTGATTTCTTCAAGTCCTCTTGGAGCATAGTTGGTCAGGACATCTGTAAGGGAGTTCAAGATTTTTTCCTCTCTGGAAATTTGATCTCTTCGTGGAATGCCACCTCTATTGGTCTTATTCCCAAATCTGAATCGCCATCTGTGCCAGCTGACTATAGACCCATTTCCATGTGCAATGTCGTATATAAAATTATCTCAAAAATTCTGGCCAATAGAATTAAAAATTCCTTCCCGTACCTTATTGACTCTTCCCAATCGGCTTTTGTTCCAGGAAGGAATATTTCAGATAATATTCTTTTGTCCCAAGAGTTGCTTAGGGGATATCAATCAAAAGGTAGAGGCAAAAGGATCGCTCTTAAAATTGATATCGTGAAAGCCTTTGATAATGTTCGATGGCAGCTCATCCTCGACATTCTTGTGACGATGAACTTCCCTGAGAAAATGATTACCTGGATTGTAACTTGTATTTCTTCTCCATCTTACTCCATCCTTATTAATGGAGATCTTCATGGATCATTCAATGGGAAAAAAGGCCTTAGACAAGGTGATCCCCTTTCCCCTCTTCTCTTTGTTCTTGTTATGCAAGTGCTGTCCAGCATTCTCAGAAATAAAAGTAGTGATGAAAATTTTCAATTTCATTGGAAATGTCACAAGCAAAAAATCATTAATCTCTGCTTTGCTGATGATCTAATGATTTTTTACCACGGCGATCATCATTCTCTTAACCTTATCAAAGAAGCTCTTGATGAGTTCTTTCTCTTCTCCGGCCTTAAAGTCAACCCATTGAAAAGTCACATATTTTTCTACGATATTGATGATATCCTTAAATCATCTCTGATGCCAATTCTAAATTTCCCGGAAGGCTCTCTTCCTGTGAAATACCTTGGAGTCCCTCTCCTTACTGGCAGACTTTCTTATACGGACTGTCGCCCTCTCCTCCACAAAATTACCTCCCGTATCAACTCCTGGACTTCTAAGCATCTCTCTTATGCGGGAAGACTTCAATTAATTAAATCGGTACATTTTGCGGGACAGGTTTACTGGTCCTCGATTTTTATTCTTCATTCTAGAATAATTAAAGAATTGAGTCAATATCTTAGAAGATTTCTTTGGTCTGGATCTGCAATGAAAATCCATGGGGCCAAAGTGGCCTGGTCCACATTTGTCACTCCTTATGATGAGGGCGGCCTTGGGATCCTAGATTTAAAAACCTGGAATCAGGCGGCCGTCCTAAAGCATCTTTGGTTCATTGTGAGTAATAAGAATAAGTCTATATGGTGTGAATGGATTAAAACTGAAAAGCTCAAAAACAAAAGTCTCTGAAATGTTCCTATTGGATCCTCTCCCTCTTGGATTTGGAGGAAAATCCTTTGTCTTCGCCCGCTGGCGATTAATTTGTACCGGGTGGCTATTGAAAATGATCAAAACAATTTGTTATGGCATGATCCGTGGCTTATCTCACCGTCATTGGCAAACCACTACGGCTCTGATATCATCAGTGATCCCCGAATGGGAAATGATCTAATGGTCTCAGACATCATCAATAATGGAGAATGGAACTGGTCGGCAAATCTAAGACCTGCTCGTGCTCGTAGTCGCGCTAATCTTGAAGAAATTAACAGACTGATTCTCTCTCTAACCCGCCCAAATATTCTCTCCAACGATGTTCCTTTCTGGATTACAAAGGAAGGGCGCTCCAAATTCTCAATCAAAGACACTTACAATGCCATTTGTGTGCCTAACCCAAAGATGGGTTGGGCAGGGTTAGTTTGGAACAAATTCAATATTCCGTGTCACTCTTTCATTTCCTGGTTAGCAATAAAGGGAAAGCTTGCCACCAGAGACAAGCTCCTCAGTTGGGACCTCAACACCCCGACTGAGTGCCCCTTTTGCAACTCTGAGCCGGAAACCATAGCTCATATTCTCTTTGAATGTATTTTCGGTCATAGTATATGGTCCTACACAAGTCGTAAGCGTGAGTTTACTATTCATTCCTCTAACTGGAAATCTTGGATTATTGAGGCTTCCAGTTGGTCTAAAATACCAGACCACTGCATCTGGCGATCTTGCTTCAACGTAGTCTTTTACCACGCCTGGAAAGAACAGAATTCAAGAATCTTTGGATCCGCCCCAGTTTTAGCCTCCTCTATATCCTTCCAAATTTTATCAGACCTTCGATATAGATTTAAGGGTACCAAGATTGACTTGCCTCCATAGTTTTCTTAACTTAATTCTAACTAATCTAATTTTTTTCTACTCAGGTATCTAGCGTATGGACTGGAGCGGGATTCAGGACTCGAAGGATGTGATGTTAGCCCACAGTCATCTAGTCGTCGACGATTCTTCTCGTTCCATGTCAGACAGAGGCCTCTTAGTGATCTGATCCAGTAGGAAGATCGAGCTTTATCTATGTCGGGTCATCTATCTGAGTTGTTCATGACTCTCTATGTTTATGTTGTTTTTCTCTATCATGCGCTTCTTTGGATTTTAGTCGCTTAACGGTTTCTTTCAGTTGATTGTATCTCCTCGGAGTATGCCCCAGGTCTCTTATACGTTCTTTTCACAAAAAAAACGTATAATTGTTCTTTTTTATTTTATTTGTCCCAAAAGAAACTATAATCATTGTAAACAATTATTTATATTTATTTTATTGTATTTTATATAAAAGAAAACGCTCTGTTAAAAATGACGTGTTATGTTGTAAATAAATTGAAAACCTGATGTTATATCACCATCATCTTACGATATCGATATATAAGGTTTGTATCCGTTTTCATAGGCAAAGTTAGAGGTGGTAAACGGTTTGAACCACGAACCATCGGAACCGTTTAATAGAGAATCGCGGTTTGCAGTCCTCGTGGTTTGCTCCTTATGCGGTCATGGCGGTTTGCTCCTTATGCGGTTATGGCGGTTTGCGGTCCTTGTGGTTTGCAGTCTTAATGGGCCAGTTTCGCAGTTAAACCACCAGTTTAACCACCAGAAAAACCATTTAGGAATCGTTTGTCAAATTTTTTTATAATGTTATTTAAAATTAATTTGTAAGTGTTAATCGAATCTAATTTCAATAATTGAGATATATACGATATAAACGAGTTAATTATGCTATTTAATGTATTTAATTATGTTATTTAATGTATTTTAATTTAAATATGTTATCATTTTAATCGAAATTCTATAATCAAGCAATTACATTCTAAAAAAATAATTGTAATTTGATTTTGATATATATATATATATATATATATATATATCTATATATATAAGATATTTTATTTAATATTAGGTAGATATTAAATAAAATATATACATCTAATTGTATTTTGATTACAACTTTCGATATTTGTAAAAATATTTTTTCGATTATAAAAATCAAAATTTGATTGCCTTAAACAAGATATCGTAAACAATATAATTGTAAAATGATTTGTATATTGTTTGAACATACTAGATATTTAAGATGTTATATTTAATTATTATGTACATATTAAATAATATATACCTATTAGACATATAATTCTATTCTGATTTTAAATTATTAGGTGATTCTTTAGATTCTTTCAAGTTTGAAGTGTTTATGGTTAGATGAATTATATAGTTTATTGTATTTTCGAACTATTCAATATTAGAAGTTTAAATTTAATTTTTTTAGAATTGTATAATTATATGCATAAACTTAAATTACTTGTAAATAACAAAATAAAAATTAAAAGTGAAAGGGATTTAAATAACATTTAATAAAAATAGAAGTAAAACAAACAATTCATTAACAATAAAAACCAAATAAGTAACATAGTTGTTCAATCAAATAAAAAAGGAAAACATTACAACGATAATGCTTAAGACAATCAAATGTAAAAAAACTAAGGAGCTTCATCGTTGTTGGTGTAAGGTGGTGGACCTTGCAAATGCATGTTCTCCATCATCTATCGCATATACTCCGACTGTTCGGCTTGAGAGTTTGCAAATCACTCATTCCATTGATCTTGTCTATGATGCCACTGTTCGTATTGACCATACTACTGCTCATATTGACCATGCCACTGCTGGAGGTGACCAAGTTGATCATTCACCCCTACTTGCCACTGCTGTATCTGGCTAAGCTGGTCATTTACCCCCACTACCAATTCTGAAATTCAGTTTTCCATTTTGTAAAATTATCATGCCAGTTAGTTTGTTGAGTATGCGCAAAGTGTATATAATCCATATACTGCTCATGCAAGAGTATATCTACTGCAATTTCAAAGAGTTTCTACCTATAGTACTAGTCGGCATCACCTTCATCGGAGTGTACATACTCGCATCAACTCCTTTCAAGACAAGCACTCACTATCATCCCATAAGGTAGTTTATCCGTACCACACCTCATAGCCATATTTCGAATCATCAAGCTAGGTAAACTAATTCTTCCCTGATTTCGGACGATAAAAGCAATTACAAATGTTTGAATATATGAAAGCTGCGAATCATTGTTACTAGGGGGAAGAAATATACTATTTACCAATTTCAAAGCTAATTTCCCATTAGCATACAAATTACTTCGCATGGCTCGAAATCTACTGCTAATTTTTGCATCCGCACCAGAACAAGTAAGAAGCTCTACTGCTTCTTCGTAGGACATAGGCCAATCAGCACCCCAGCCCGAAGAAGGATAAGTGATGGAAGGTAATTTATCACTGGTATATATATCACAGGTTGGAACGAAAAAAAGTTCTTCGAAACCAGTTTCAAAAAAACTATAGGGTTCACCATCAATCAAACAACTCATTCCTAAACCTCTACCATTTGGATCATTCTCAATTAAATGTGCGGTGGCATAAAACTTGCGTACTAGTTCTATATACCATTCACAATTGAATCTAGCTAGCATCATCCAACCTAGGCCATTAGTAGGTTCAATAAGTTTCAATTTTTTTTGCATACCCTCTACTTTGATCAGTTCATCATAGTCCAAATACATACCCGCCCAAATTTTGGTTGCACCTCGTCGTGCTTCCGGATTACGGACGCAAACCTCCCCTTCGCTGTGATGTTCGTAAGTCGCGCTCTCCGTTACCTCCATCTCTTCATACCCCAAATCTCTTTCGGCATCTCCCCTTTGTCTCGAGGATGATTCAGCTCCTCCACCAAGACGGGCTTGCTTTGATCTTCTCGAAGACATTATAGCAAAACCTGAAATGTAAAATAATGTTTGAAAATTATAAAAATAATTTAGAGAGAGAAGTGTAGGAAACTAGAGAGGGATTGGTAGTGCTGTGAAAAATAGAAGGGGAAATGGGTAGTATTTATAGGGAATTTTTTTTTTTCAATTAGCCGTTGGATGATGTCATCTGTGACGTCATCCATGACGTCATCGTGCGGACCATCCGGTCAGACGTGCGGATGGTCTGCACGTTCCAAGAAGAAACGGCTAGTTGATCTCAACTAGCCGTTTATTTCATCTGCGACATCCAGAAGAATCTCCAAATGGCCCGAATTTGCCGTCCGGATGCCCTGGACCATTTATCCGGACCATCCGGACATTGATACGGATGGTCCAGAATTTTTTATTTTTTACAATTTGTGAATTTTTTTTATATGTCTCCCCTATAAATAGAGGAGACCCCAACTCAATACTCACAAACTCACAAACACCTCTCTAATTCTCTCTAAATCTCTCTACATGTTCAAAATATTCTAGAAAACTCAAATTAATTATTTTACATATTCTACTTCTACTTTCGAAATTGTTTGATTTTTGTTTTTCCGCAAATTGTTTCTATTTGATAAAAACACTTAAATAACGTCGGGATAACATTATAATAGCTCAATTAAGAGCTTCGTATAATTTATCAAGTTATTTACTTGTTTTAGTTATTTAAATTAGTTGTCTTAGTTTTAATTTTATTAGTTGTTCTTAGTTGTTCTTAGTTGTTATTAGTCTAAATTTAGTTGTTATTAGTTGTTATTAGTCTAAATTTAGTTTTTATTATTTGCAATATTAATTAGTTTCCATTAGTATTTTAATGCATATTTAAAAAAACGTTGTTATTAGTTTTAAATTGGCTTCAAAACGTAGAAATACTAATGCTCACCCACCCGCTAATGTGGATCTCAATACCGTAGATGATTTTCCTACAGACTCCCCTCACGTTGACACACTCTCCTCCCACGAAAGTGGTGGTGGAAGTACTAGTGGTGGATTGAGATCTCGTAAGAAAACATCTTGGATTGGGAAACACTATACTCCATCAGAAGATGGTTATTCTAGTATTTGTAACGTGTGCAAAAAATGTTATCTTCACATAAGTGGAAATAGAAATATGGGCACTAGCACTATGGTAAAACATTTACTGAAACATGAAATATATGATCCTACAAAACCTAACCCAAATAATGTTTGCATGAACCCTCAAACATGTCTTCCTTTTGAGTTTAACCACGATACGTATAGGGAAGAAACAATGATTTATGCAGTCGGTAGTTTACAACCATTTAGTTTTGGGGATTCTTGGAGATACAAAAATTGGATGCAAGCTGGGGTAAACCCACAGGCAAAACGCATTCCACGTAGCTCTTTGCGATCGCTAGCCTTTAAATATTTTTTAAAAAGAAAAAAAACATTATTCAAACTATGCTAACGTTGCCATAGAATGTTTCGATTACTAGTGACATAGCTACTTTTACTGATTTTGATATGGTATGTGTTACCCTTCATTGGATGGATCCCGAATGGGTACTCTAAAGGAGAATTATATGGTTTGAATCTATTGGGAAGCATAACACACAATTAATTAGGGAGAGTATGGTTGAATGCATGAATATTTATGGCATTAGAAATACGATTATGTCTATTTCATTGGATAATGCATCTTCTAATATTAATGTTATAAAATTGCTTATACAAGATTGCAATCCCACTTTTCCTAAATTGTTTCACACCAAATGTTTATGCCACGTACTTCAATTAATTGCGAAAGACGGAATACTTAAGGTTATGGCTGATTATATTGCCCCTATTAAAAATGGGATCTTATTTTGCACGACCTCCGCTGCTAAAAAAAACTTTTAAAACACTTGTTACTTCAAATGGAAAACAATATAAGAAACTTATATTAGATGTCGAAACTAGATGGAATTCTACTTATGCAATGCTTGCACGTGCGCATGTTTTTAAAGAAGAGATTATGATGCTTTATAATACATCTTATTCTAAAACACCAATTGAAAAAGAGCATTGAAAATATTGTGCACACATGTTAAGATTTTAAAAACTTTTTAAAGATAACACTCAAACCTTTTCTTCACAAAATCAACCTAATGCTCATTTGGCCCTTTTCACGATTACTAATCTTGCCATGCATATGAATGAATTTAGATCAAATTTTGTATGCGTAGACATGGTGCCCGAACTGGAATTGAAGTTCACAAAGTATTTTCATCCAATCCCTGAGAGTTATTCAATTGCTTGCCTTTTGTATCCTTTTTCACGAAAAGATACATTTGAATGGCTAGTTAGATGGTTTTATCGATCAGTACAGTTTTCTACAACTAAACCACCGAAGGAACCAATTGACCCTAAAGGGTATATTACCGGTATATATGAATGTTTGCATAATATCTATGATAAGTATGCTGAAAAATATAGATCAAATACAACTAAAAATCTAAGGAGTAGTAACAATAGGGGTAGAGGGAGATTTTCTACTAACCATGTTCAAATTGGAATGTTACGAAACAATGAATTTACAGAAACCCCTCAATCTGATAATGAGCTGTCTAGATATTTGAGCACTAGGTTTGATTTTACAAATTTTCCCGACCAAGGTATTGAAGATATCATAAGATGGTGGGGTACCAAAACTGAAGAGTTTCATATTCTTTGCAGGGTTGTTAAAGAGATTTATGCAATACCTATATCTACAGTTGCAAGTGAGTGTGCTTTCAGCCAAGCGAGGTTGCAATACACGACTAAGAGAACAAGATTGACGGGCAAAGCACTTGGAGTGCTTGTGGCAGTCAAGGATTGGACAGCGGCGGATAAAAGGATGCAAGACAGAGAGTTAAGACACGAAGTGAACGTAGACGACATCTTCGAAGATTATCTGGATGATTATGAAGATACACTTGAACAAAAAATTATGGAAGAAAACGAATCTCAAGGTGAATCAGGTGAGGACGAAGACGAAGATTTTACTTACGAAGAAGACGAAGTTGAAGATGAATGATGTTTGTTATAATTATTTACTATTTTGTATTTTAATTTGAAAACATTTGTACAACTCTTGGCCCGCAAGAGTATGAACTGTGAACGGCTAAATTAACCAAAAAAAACTTTACCTTTTATTATAATAACAACAATTGTATTATGAAATACTTATAAGATCTCATTTTTGGTTTAAAAAATGATAAATCAAAATGTAATATTAAAATTATAATCATAAAATTTGTAATATTTTAACATGATAAGATATAGTTTTGGTTTGTAACATAGTATCAACACTACTAATATTAGATACAAAAACATAATAATAATAATATTCAAAATGTAATAATAACATAAGTAATATTTAAAATTTTAGACTATATAACAATTACAACACTTAAAATATTAATAACCAAAACAAATTAATATTAACCAAAATGTAATAATAATTTTATAATCATATACAATATCTCAATATTTTTTAAATATAACTTAACATATGATTTTGGTTATAAAATAATTAAAACATTTATAATATTTACAAATAAACCGCGGTTTTTACAAATAAACCGCGGTTTTGCGGTCCTAACGGTTTGCCGTCCTTGCAGTTTACTCCTTATGCGGTCCTGGCGGTTTGCGGTCCTAATTGTTTGCGGTCCTTACGGTTTGCAGTTCTAATGGACCAGTTAAATGGTTTACCCGCCCGTTTATAAACAGTTCTCCAGCTTTGAACCGTGGTTCCAAAATCATTTACCACCACTAGGCAAAGTCTAGCTTTCGCTTTTCGACAACAGAGCTAAGTTGTATTACTAATTTTTAGTTTGTTTTCTGTGTTCAGCTGAGAGGCCGAGTTTAATCATATTATATGAATTGTTTTCCCTTCCGTCATTGTGATGCAAATTTTTTATTTGCTATGTAATGAGTAGGGGTGGCAAATGGTTCTGGAACCACGGTTCAAAGCTGACAATCTGCTTAAGAACTGGCGGTTTAACTGCGAAACTGGCCCATTAAGACTGCAAACTGGCAGGACCGCAACCCGCCAGGACCGCAAATCATTAGGACTGTCAGACCGCCAGGACCGCATAAGGAGTAAACTGGCAGGACCGCAACCCGCCAGGATTGCAACCCGCCAGGATTGCAACCCGCCAGGACTCCGAAACCACGATTTATTTGTAAGAAACCGCGGTTTATTGGTAAATATTATAAATGTTTTATTTATTTTATAACCAAAATGTTATATTTAAAAAATATTGAGATATTACATATTATTATAGAATTATTATTACATTTTTGTTAATATTAATTTGTTTTGGTTATTAATATTTTAAGTGTTGTAATTATTATATAGTCCAAAATTTTAAATATTACTTATCTTATTATCACATTTTGAATATTATTATTATGTTTTTATATCTAATACAAACCAAAACTATATCTTATCATGTTAAAATATTACAAATTTTATGGTTATAATTTTAATATTACATTTTGATTACTATTGTGATTTGGTTTTAAATTTTACAAGTGTTTGTTATTATTTTTTAAACCAAAATTAGATCTTATGAAGTTATAAGTATTTCATAATACAGTTGTTGTTATTATAATAAAAGGTAAAGTTATTTTTGGATAATTTAGCCGTTCACAGTTTATACTCTTGCGGGCCAAGAGTTGTACAAATATTTTCAAATTACAATACAAAATAGCAAAAAACTATTACAAACATCATTCATCTCCAGCTTCGTCTTCTTCGTAAGTAAAATCTTCGTCTTCGTCCTCACTTGATCCACCTTCAGCTTCGTTTTCTTCCGCAATTTCTTGTTCAAGTGTATCTTCGTAATCATCCGGATAATCTTCAAAGATGTCGTATACGTTCACTTCGTCTCTAAACTCTCTGTCTTGCATCCTTTTATCCGCCGCTGTCCAATCCTTAACTGCCACAAGCACTCCAAGTGCTTTGCCCGTCAATCTTGTTCTCTTAGTCGTGTATTGCAACCTCGCTTGGCTGAAAGCACACTCACTTGCAACTGTAGATATAGGTATAACATAAATCTCTTTAACAATCCTGCAAAGAATAGGAAACTCTTCAGTTTTGGTACCCCACCATCTTATGATATCTTCAATACCTAGGTTTTGATAATTCGTAAAATAAAACCTAGTGCTCAAATATCTAGACAACTCATTATGAGATTGAGGGGTTTCTGTAACATTGCTTCATAACATTGCCAATTAAACATAGTTAGTAGAAGATCTCCCTCTACCCCTATTGTTACTACTCCTTACATTTGTAGATGTATTTGATCTATATCTTGCAGCATAATTATCATAGATATTATACAAACAATCATATATACCGATAATATAACCTTTAGGGTCAACTGGTTCCTTCGGTGGTTTAGTTATAGAAAACCGTACAGATTGATAAAAGCATCTAAATAGCAATTCAAATTTTTCTTTTCGTGAAAAAGGATCTAAAAGGCAAGAAAATAAATAACTATCAGGGATTGGATGAAAATACTTTGTGAACTTATATTCCATTCCGGGCACCATGTCTACGCATACATAATTTGATCTATGTTCATCCATATACATGGCAAGATTAGTAATCGTGAAAAGGCCCAAATGAGCATTAGGTTATTTTGTGAAGAAAAGGTTAGAGTGTTTTCTTTAAGAAGTCTTAAAAATCTTAACATGTGTGCACAATATTTCCAATGATCTGTTTCAATTGGTGTTTGACGATAAGATGCATTATAAAGCGTCATAATATCTTCTTTAAAAACATGCGCACGTGCAAGCATTGTGTAAGTAGAATTCCATCTAGTTTCGACATCTAATATAAGTTTCTTATATTTTTTCCCATTTGAAGTAACAAGTGTTTTAAAAGCTCTTTTTTAGCAGCGGATGTCGAGCAAAATAGGACCCCATTTTTTTATAGGGGAAATATAATCACCGAGAACCTTATGTATTCCTTCTTCCGCAATTAATTGAAGTACGTGGCATAAATATTTGGTGTGAAACAATTTTGGAAAAGGGGTGCATTGCAATCTTCTATAAGCATTTTTATAGCAGATGCATTAGAAGATGCATTATCCAACAAAATAGACATAATCTTGTTTTTAATGCCATAAACATTCATGCATTCAATCATACTCTCCCTAATTATTTGTGCGTTATGCTTCCCAATTGATTCAAACCATATAATTCTCCTTTGGAGGACCCATTCGACATCCATCCAATGAAGGGTAACACATACCATATCAAAATCAGTAAAAGTAGCTATGTCACTAGTAATCGAAATATTCCATGGCAAAGTCAGCATAGTTTGAATAATGCCTTTTTTTCTTTTTAAATAATATTTAAAGGCTAGCGATTTTAAAGAGCTACGTGGAATGCATTTTGCGTGTGGGTTTAGCCCATCTTGCATCCAATTTTCGTATCTCGAAGAATCCCCAACACTAAATGGTTGTAAACTACCGACTGCATAAATCATTGTTTCTTCCCTATACGTATCCTGGTTAAACTCAAAAGGAAGACCTGTTTGAGGGTTCATGCAAACATTAGTTGGGTTAGGTTTTTTAGGATCATATACTTAATGTTTCAATAAATGTTTTACCATAGTGCTAGTGCCCATATTTCTAGTTCCACTTCCGTGAAGATAACATTTTTTTCACTCGTTACAAATACAAGAATAACCATCTTCTGATAGAGTATAGTGTTTCCAAATCCAAGATATTTTCTTACGAGATCTCGACCCACCACTAGTACTTCCACCACCACTTTCCTGGGAGGAGAGTGTGTCAACGTGAGGGAGTTCTGTAGAAAATTCCTCTATGGTATTGAGATCCACATTAGATGGTGGGTTTATCCCAGTATTTCTACGTTTTGAATTCATTTTAAAACTAATAACAGTTTTTTTTAAAATATACAATAAAATACTAATAATAAAATCTGAATTTATACTAATAACAAGATAGAACAACTAAATTTAGACTAATAACAAGACAGAACAACTAAATTTAGACTAATTACAACTAAGAAATAATTTGCGGAAAAACAAAAATCAAACAATTTCGAACGTAGGAGTAGAATATGTAAAATAAGTAATTATAGTTTTTTAGAATTTTTCGAACAAGTAGATAGATTTAGAGAGAAGTAGAGAGTTGTTTGAGAGGTGTGAGTATTGAGTTGGGGTCTCCTCTATTTATAGGGGAGACCCAAAAAAAACGAAAAATAAAAAAAGATAAATAAATGTCGGGACGAAATGTTCGGACGCCCAGACAGAGAATTCGGACCATCCGGATATCGATCCGGATGGTCCGGACGTCATCCGGGGCATCCGAACGAATCTTCGGATGCCCCGGACCTCAACGGCTAGTTGAAGTTCAACTAGCCATTGACGTTCAACTAGTCGTTGCCAATTTAAAGCTGTGGACCATCCGGACACCTGGTCGGATGGTCCGCACGATGACGTCATCATGACGTCATCTAACGGCTACTATAAAAAAAAATCCTATAAATACAACCTACCTCCTACTCTATTTTTCACTCCACTACAAATGTATCCCCTCTCTCCACTACAAATATATCCCCTCTCTCCACTACAAATCTATCCCCCCCTCTCAACTACAAATCTATCCCCTCTCTCCACTACAAATTTATCCCCTCTCTCCACTACAAATCTATCCCCCCTCTCCACTACAAATCTACCCCCTCCTCTCCACTACACTTCTCTAAATATTTTTTATATTTTTCAAACACTATTTTAAATTTCAGGTCTCGCTAAATGTCTTCGAAAAGATCAAAGTATGCCCGTCAAGGTGGATGTAGTGAATCAACCTCGAGACGAGTGAAACAGGTGGCAGATATGCTGTTTGAAGATATGGAGGTAACGGAGAGCGCGACTATCGAACATCGCGGCGAAGGGGAGCTTCGCATCCGTAATCAGGAAGGAGGTCGAGGTGTAACCAAAATTTGGTCCGGTATGTATCTGGACTATGAGGAACTGATCCAAATAGAGGGTATGCAAAAAAATTTCAAACTTATTGAACCTAATAATGGCCTAGGTTGGATGACACTAGCTACATTCAAATGTGATTGGTATCTAGAACTAGTACGCAAGTTTTATGCCACCGCAAAATTAATCGAAAATGATCCAAGAGGTTTAGGAATGAATTGTTTGGTTGATGGTAAACCCTATAGTTTTTTTAAAACTGATTTCCAAGATCTTTTTTTCGTTCCAACCCATGATATGTATACCGGTAATAAATTACCTGCCATTAGTTATCGCCCTTCGATCTGGGGTGCTGATTGGGCTATGTCTTACGAAGAAGCAGTAGAGCTTCTTACTTGTCCTGGTGTGGAACTCCGAAAATTAGCGGTAAATTTCGAGCCATGCAGGGTAATTTGGATGCTAATGGGAAATTAGCTTTGAAATTGGTAAATAGTATATTTCTTCCCCCTAGTAACAATGATATGCAGCTTTCATATATTCAAACATTTGTTACTGCTTTTATCGTTCGAAATCAGGGAATAATTAGTTTACCTAGCTTGATGATTCGAAATATGGCTACGAGGTGTGGTACAGACAAACTACCTTATGGGATGATAGTGAGTTACTTGCTTGTTTCGAAAGGAGCTGATGTGAGTATGTACACTCCGATGAAGGTGAGGCCGACTAGTGCTATAGGTAGAAACTCTTTGTGTTTGCAGGAAATATACTCTTGTGATGGAGAGTTGATTTCGAAATTGGAGGCAAGGAACCACCATAGACAAGACTTGAATCGAATATAGACTGCGAACGGTCTTACAAAACCGCCAAATCCACGTACTCAGTGTCGAGTTGAGGCTGAAGCGTCTTTCGATCAAAATGCTAGTGGTTCTTCTGGAGTACCGCCACAAGAAAGACAAACCGATCGCGAATTTGCTGAGGTTTCGCATCAGCAGCATAAGGATTATATGCAATTTGCGCATACTCAACAAAATGGCATGATGATTTTACAAAATGGCAAAGTGAATTTCAAAATTGGCAGGGGGGGGTAAATGACCAGCTTAGCCAGATACAGCAGTGGCAAGTAGGGGTGAATGATCAACTTGGTCACCTCCAGCAGTGGCATGGTCAATATGAGCAGTGGCATGGTCAATACGAGCAGTGACATCATGGACAAGATCAATGGAATGAGCGATTTGCAAACTCTCAAGCCGAAGAGTCGGAGTATATGCGACAGATGATGGAGAACATGCATTTGCAAGGTCCACCACCTAACAACAACAACAACGATGAAGCTCCTTAGTTTTTTGCATTTGATTGTCATTATCGTTGTAATGTTTTTCTTTTTTATTTGATTGAACAACTATATTACTTGTTTGGTTTTTATTTTTAATGAATTGTTTGTTTTGCTTCTATTTTTTATTAAATGTTATTTAAATCACTTTCGCTTTCAATTTTTATTTTGTTCTTTACAACTTACAAGTAATTTATGTTTATGCATATAAACTTCTAATATTGAATAGTTCGAAAATACAATAAACTATATAATTCATCTAACCATAAACACTTCAAGCTTGAAAGAATCTAAAGAATCACCCAATAATTTAAAATTAGAATACAATTATATGTCTAATAAGTATATATTATTTAATATGTACATAATATTAAATATAACATCTTAAATATCTAGTATGTTCAAACAATATACAAATCATTTTACAATTATATTGTTTACGATATCTTGTTTAAGACAATCAAATTTTTATTTTTTATATTTTTACAATTATTGAAAGTTGTAATCAAAATACAAGTAGATGTATATATTTTATTTAATATCTACATAATATTAAATAAAATATCTTAAATACATAAATATAAATATATAATCAAACTATCAAAATCAAGTTACAATTATTTTTTTAGAATGTAATTGATTGATTATAAAATTTCGATTAAAATGATAACATATTTAAATTAAAATACATGAAATAGAATAATTAACTCGTGTATATGGTACATATCTCAATTATTGAAATTAGATTCAATTAAGACTTACAAATTAATTTTAAATAACATTATAAAATATTCTGATAAACGGTTCTTAAATGGTTTGATTGATGGTTTGAACTGATAAACGGTTCTTAAATGGTTTGTCTGGTGGTTTGAACTGGCGGTTTAAATGCGAAACTGGTCCATTAGGACTGCAAACTGGCAGGACCGCAACCCGCCAGGACCGCATAAGGAGCAAACGCAACCCGCCAGGACCGCAACCCGTGATTCTGATTTAAACGGTTCTGATGGTTCGCGGTTCAGACCGATTGCCACCCCTAGTAATGAGTAATAACAATATTATCTGGCAAAACTGACACACTTGTTTCAAATTTAAAACGTCGTTTTTTATTAATTCTAAAGACACGCTGCTGTAAAAATAAATACCTTTATTCTTTAGTAAAAAAACAAAAAAAAATGATTTTACACGATTGATTGATATTATCACTTTCTTACTGAAGACGCAAGATTAAGGCATCGACAAGAGTGGACCATTAAAGAGTTACCTAAATTATACTAAAATTCGTCTAAGCATTTTGGATTGCATTCTCACCACGATATCATTTTCAATATTTTTTTAGCTCATAAAGTCAATACGCCTTATTAAAATTTATTAGTTAAAGAAAGTAACAATGTCCAAACGAATGCATTATAGTACAAACCTATTTTTGAAAAATTGAAAATACAATGCGGCGCCAATACAATTTAAATTTGAGCTAAGATGCAAGTTTGAATTTGGAGAAAGTCAAGCAGATAGTAAAGGAAGGAGGGGAAAACTAGCTGAAACAATATTCAAGAGAAAGAATATAGTTTGAAAAGGTGTATAACTGAAACAAAGAAGTTTTTCTTAAATGATCTTTAGATCCAGTTTTTTATTTTTAGGGATTTCAATTTCAAGAAATTGGACAAGATCAGAAGCAGAGCTGGAGATGAGGCTGAATAGCTTCATGGAGCCGGAGGATCAAATGACAATCTATCAATTAACCAGCTTTGGTGAAAGATGATAAGTTGCAGAAGTTTGAGTTACTACATTATGAGGTATCCCAATTTAAGGATGTTTAGAATGATGAGGGCTCCGAGTTGGGTAGGAATATGTGAAGGATTAATATCTTATTTAATTTTGTACTTTTTATTCCATTTTGCTAACCAACCAGTTGTCATGTTCAGCTTCATGTAGATGTTAGAGATTGACATATAAGGTAATAAGAGTTTCGTACAGCAGTCTAGTAGTAAGGTTAGATAACATAGAGGTTTTGAGGCTAGAATGATGTTGGAATATGTTTCAACATCAATCTTGTAAAGTTTATTTTAATGGAAAAATAGGGTTATGACTTCTGCAGAGATAAGTGTTAGTTTACCATAAGGTCTTCCAATAACAGCTACTAAGTCACCTTTAGAGTCTCTGATTATAGCACTTCCTGATGATTTCCCAAAGTTCCCACAAGAGGCGTCTGTGTTTAGCTTGTATCTTTGATTAGCAGGGAGAGTCCTTCTAAACAACAATAGTCCTTTTATTGAGCTATAAGTGATTGAAACAATTAAATTCATATACCAACTCATTATCTTTCTCCTAGAAATTTCTTTTTAGCAAAGTGGCAGTATCTAGCTTTAAGATGTCCCTTTCGGATTGGTTGATGATGTGAGTAGAGTTAATATTTTCATTCTTATGCTTTTTCATGTTTCTGCCATATATGCCAGCAAATGGTAGATGGAAGAATAGTTTTGATGTCAACATCTTTAGGAGCTGACCATAGTCAAATCCTTATAATGTGTCTAGTGGTCATATGTCTGCCAATATGTATATTGAATAAGCAACTGAAATACTGCCAGACTTGCCAAGCTATTGTGCAATTAATAAAAACATGGTTAAGAGATTCAACATTTTCACAGTGTTGACACTTAGAAGCTAGAGAGATCTTTCTGTTTTGTAAATTAATGTCCACCGAAATCCAGTTATTAAGCACTCTCCAAAGCAGAAAGTAGTTCCAGACTTGCCAAGCTATTATGCAATTAATAAAAACATGGTTAAGAGATCCAACATTTTCACAGTGTTGACACTTAGAAGCTAGAGATATCTTTCTGTTTTGTAAATTAATGTCCACCGAAATCCAGTTATTAAGCACTCTCCAAATCAGAAAGCAATGCTTCGTAGGAGTAGTGTTGTTGCACTTTCTAAGGTAGAGCATAGATATACTAGATTCCATTTTTAGGTGGTATTAAATTCACCACAGGTAGATAAGGTCCAAGTACGCTTATTTTCAGTCAATTCCTTGATAGCCAGCCGGTTGATTCTGTTTATGTCTAAGGAAGTTACAGAATATGAGAGTTAAAGTAGTTCAAACTGTTAATAAACCATAAATCATTGACTTTTTCCTAGATGTACCAATTTTTTTTGATATTATTATTAAGAGAGATGAGAGGCTTATTTTGATCAATCTGTTCAGCTAGAATTCACAATTTCCATTACCAAGCACCCAGTGTATGTGTTATTCAACTATATGCCTTGCTTCAATTAATATTTTCCATACTTGAAAACCTATTTTCTTGTTTTGAACATGCATTGGATGATATAAAGAACAATAACTACTTTGCGTGTATCTTGACCAAAGGCTTTGATTTTCCCTGAATATGTACCATAGCTTACAAGAGTAGGTTAACTGCATTTCTTCTAGGGTTCCAACATTAAGTCCACATTTTGAGTAGGGTTTGCATACATTTTTTCCAGTCAGTCAAGGCAATTTCCCCATGGTTTTCTATAAAACCCCATAGGTAATGAGTACATATAGCTTCAATTATTCTAGTAATTGTATGAAGGAGTACAAAATTTTGGATTTGGTATTAAGGAATGCTTCATATGGATGATTGGATAAGAGTGAGTCTCCCGGAAAAAGATAAGAGAACCTGATCTTATTCTTGGCTTTTCTTTCTTATTTTTGAGATAAATTCATAATAGATAGCTTTGCTATTGAGATGAACCATAAAGCCTAGGTATTTCATTGGGAGGTTTCCTGATATGAAGCCAATTAGATTCTGAATGTATAATAGTCTACTATGCGGGATACTAGGACTAGGAATGAAGATTGACTTCTCTTGACTGATGATTTGACCATAGTGAACTTGGTATTCCATTAGAAACTTGTATATTTTGTTGATACTACATATAGAGCCATTGAAGAAGATTATTAGACCATCAGCGAAAGCTAAGCAGGGGATCATTATAGAGTTTGTTGTCCCGGAGTCATACCTGGATTATTTTGAAAGATCATTTTGATACCTCTGATTAAGAATTATTCTGCCATAATGAATAGACTAGGAGAGATCACATTTTCTAACCCCATTGGTTGATCTGAAAAAAACTTGAGCTTTTCCATTAAGAATTACTGAAAACCTCGCATGACTAGTAGTTGTCTTGATTAACTGAATAAACCTGCTATCAAAACCAAAGAGAGTTAGTATTTGATATATAAAAGGAAGAGAAACCCTGTCAAAATCATTTTCCATGTCCAACTTTATGATAAGCTTGCCTCCTCTAGTTTTTTAAGGTTGTAAGCCATTTCTTTCGTGAGATATATGTTCTTTTGAATGTTTTTTCCTCTCATAAATTCACTTAAATCCTCAGAAATTGGGTTAGGCTGAAGGGTGGACATTCTGTCATTTAGGAGTCTGGATATAATTATGTTAGTACAAAGGCTGATTTTCCTAAATTCATTCCATGATTTATAATACTCTTGTTTATGAATTAAACAAATTGATGTAGCATAGATACCATGAGAAACATAGTTTTATTTGAAAAAGGATTTGAAAGCTTGACATACATCTTTAGCTATGGTATCCCAACACTACTGAATTTGTTTTGAGTTAAACTCATTTACACCAACACTAAGTACTATTTTCTTTTATTTTGGAAGTTCTATTTTTTCTCCTTTTTTGTTTAACATAACTGTGGAATAGAGCTAAGCTTTTGTCTCGTGTTTAGTCAAGTCAAAGCTATATTTTTACTCATAAAATTCTTCATCTCTAGCAATAAAAAGTAGGTGGTTGGCTTGAGCTTTAGAGATATTGATCATATCCTATTGAGTGTTAGAATTAACATAGCAGTTTTCATAGAACTTAACCTCATCCTCTGATTGGGAAATAACACTAAAGATGTTCTCAAAATTTTATTTATTCTACTTTTTAAACAAGCTTTTAGACTCTTGAGTTTCAACCATGAAACCTGAATAGGCGGGCCCTTCAATTCCAAGTTCCAATTGTTTTTAGAGTAGTAGAGAACTCATGGTGTAACAACCATATATGCTGAAGTTTGAAAGTTTCCTTGATTTGAGTAAAGTTGTTAGATATAGAGATTATGAAATAAGAGTGGTCTGATCCAGTTTTAGCCATCTGAAAGATGTTGGGATTTTCAAGGAAGCTGGCCCAGTTAGAGTTGTATAGAATAGTATCAAGTCTCTTCCATTTATGGGAGTTTGATCAAGTAAACTTTGAGTCGGAGAAACCAACATCCATTAAATTGCATTCACTTATGGTATTGTTGAAATCATCAATACTTCTTCATCATAGGGAGAAGCAAGATAATTGTTCAGTAGGGTATGATATAGAGTTAAAGTCTCCCATGACTATCCATTCCATGGATGAGTCAGCTATGTCTCTTAGGCTGTTCCAAAAAGGCAATCTTTGATCTCCCATGCACTTGGCATGTTAGGGTAGAGAGTGGGAGACTTGAGTGTGGAGAAGCTGGTCCTGATCAAGGAGGGTATGGATTGTGAAATTGTGATTCCAAAATAACTAAATTTTGTTACAGGAATTAGCTATAGCACTCTATAATCCAATGAACTTAGTTGTTTTGATCAAGTGACTTGATGAAATCATGGGCTCCCGGATGGCAATAAAATCCAGATTTTCAGCTATAGTTATAAATTTGTTTAAACTTCTCGTGGTTTCATTGTTAAGAATTCTACACATATTCCAGCACAATATTTTTATTGTCATTTTCTAAAGCTAGGTTTAAGTCTGGCTTGCCTTTTGGGTTGAGTTACTTCGTATGAAGTGGTTGCACAATGGTGTTTGACTTTGGTTTTCTTGTTCTTCTTGGAAAGATATTCATTGAATTTCATACTATATTTTGCAGAGATTATAGGAGAGGAGGGAAAGGTGCCTACATGTTTTGGCTTTCGAGAGAAGTTGTCAGAATTAATGGATTCATGATTAATGTGAGCTGCCATTGACAAACCAATATTAGGGGCTTGTAAAGCTTCAATAATTTCTACTTCATGAAGCTCAGGTATGATGTTATGAGATGTGGGTATTTGGTTTTCAGATCTGAGAAGAGGAACTGCATAGTAGCTTTTGAGATTGTTGCTTAGAGGGGACATTTTTTTGTCTTAAGGATCTGTTCTGGTAGTGGGGCTATTCTGTCTTTCACAAATAAATTAGGATCAAGGTCCTTGGCAGTAGGGTTTGATTCTTTTAAAATGATTGATTTCAATTTTGGCTTGTTGGATACAATGTTTATTTGTTGATTGGTTTAGTTTTGGTCATTAGAAGGTGGTTGATTATCTTCTTTATTTTGAACTAGTTTCTTATATTCGTCTAAGTTGTGCCTTTTGTGAAGGCATTCTGAACAATATATTTGTTTTTCTCCATATAATAACTTAATCCACATATGATCATCTGGACCAAAACTCACCCATAATTTTGTTAAGAGAAGTTTAAAGATATCAGGTTCTACCCAGGCCTTACATTAGTTGTACATAACCTGGTTATTAAAAGGAACCCACACAATGATACGGGCTACTATGCAACTCTCTATGGCTCTTATTGTGTCTTCATTGTATAGATAGCTAGGGAGGTTTTAGAAAGTAATTCATACATGAGTTACTATAGATTCTCTCTTTGGATGAAATAAGGGCGTCTATTTTAAATTTTCAGTGTGTATTTGTTGATAGACCAGACATTTTTCCTCCATACTCTTTTAGTATCTTCTTGAAGATCTAACTCAATCATCGATGTCTTGGATCCCATATCGCAAGGCTTATGTTCCCTTTTAGTCCCATATTGCTAAAACAAATTTGAATTTCCAACATTGATGGTCTACTAACAAAGAATTTACCGATTATAGTAAACTCAGATCTTGATTCTAACTATTTTTATAATCTTTTTGGAACTCAAAAGAGGTTGAATCTTCTTTGATGAGGATTTTGACAATATCATGAACTAGAGATTTGGAGGATGATCTAACCAATTCGGCAAATGACTTTGAAGGAGGCTTTGGGATCTGGTTAGGAATTTTTGTGAATGGTTGAGGATTTTCAAAATATTCAAAGACTGGGTTAGTCTTTAGCACATGGAGGATTGGAGGTGTAGTTCTGTAGACTTGTTTAAGAAGTGAAAATTCTTCTTGAATTGGTTCTTGGTTCAACGTTGGTTTAGGTGTGGATTGTCTCGGTGATGAGGCTTATGGTGAAGATTGAGTGGTGAAGTTACTGGGTTGAAGAAAGATGGCACCATCAGGTTGATGGTGGAGAGTATTTGAAGCATGTGGTGGACTGTCCATGGCTCTATGCAAAGGCTTTAGAAAGATCTAAGAAGAGTTTTTGTGGAGATGAAGCTTTCTCCTTATTAATATAACCTTATTATATATATATAATCTAATTTATTTAACATTATTATTTTGAGACCTATTATATCGGTCAAATGATTTTAATTCACTTTATTAATATGGTATATATAAACGGTTTGGTATCTAAAAGAATTTTTAAAAACATTCAAGCCAAAAATTATATTATGATCATAATAAAATATAAATCCAAATATTGTACCACTTCGAAACTCTCGGCTTATGAGTTTTGAGATTCTTTTGTCGACGTGGAGTTAGATCAAAACAACAAATTGATAACCGACGGGGAAAATTGCATGGCTATCAAATAAATGGTGGACGCTTTGAAAGAGTCGGCGTCGACCGAATATTTTGTTGGGATTTTGGAGGTAAGGACAGTTAAATATGTCATTCGGATCGTGATAATTATTTTTAAGAAGGCGATGATACATCAACTATCTTAGTATGACACTATCTTCTTGCAGTTGATCACTCGACAAAACGAGAACACGTAGAACACTACCACATAATGAGATTCTCCAAGAAAGACGATCCTCATGTTGAGCCGTCATCGTAGATACCAGTATACTTGCTCAAGAAGTTGATTTCCTATTTGTCATCAAAATTATGATGCTTTCTCTTCGTTCAATCCTAGTAACAGAGAGAAAAATTTCATACCATGTTATAAGGTAGGGCCACCGAAGCATGTGTTTCATATTGGATCACATCCTCTCATCCTGAATTGGTGTGGGCATAACAAACAGAATATTCTTTGGATGGACACCAAGATCCTGAGTACACCGATCTACGCGTATCTTAGATGAAATGATCAAAACATAAGATACGTTCTCGTATCGTCCCTTATATCACTATAAATATTGGTAGATTATTTACCCTAACAATTCATGAACAAAAAATTGACAAATACAATTAAACATGTGACCCCGAGTATCACATTAGGCACAAATACGAAACAAGATACTAGGGTTTACCGGCCATGATCTTCTGATGTAGCATCATAACGTGGTTTAACTTAGTCTCTATTATTCATACTTTTGAATTTCTGTAGACCACATTCTAAGATCAATTTATTGCAAGTACGGTTTTACAGAGACGGGGATTACATAATCCAATATAATTAGGAATCGACTATACCACGAGGTTTGTTAAGTCAAATAAGTATCATGATATTGTGCCATGCTTTGTGTATTGAATAGTATCCTCTCCGACATGTTAGATGAAAACATTATGAAATGAAACACTCCTACCTTCGCACAACTTCTAGACCATGTAAAGCAACATATAAATATGGAGGAGACCATGTAGGAATGATATCTAGAAGGTCTAACACATCTCCTTCATAACATCGAGCCTATGTGGAACATGATCCTCTCTATATAATTCCGATGAAATAAGGAAAACATGTTACACAATTGTCTCAATGATGATGTTATTTTAAAATAATAAACCTTGAACTTAAAACAAAATAATCATAAGGTTGAGCCTCTTCAAAAAAAATAACCAAAATTGTAGCAACATATGCAGTCGTAGCTATCAAAGTTTATGTATGCTACAAAAAATACTTGGATCCCAATCTGAGTAGAAAAATAGTTAGAACAATTACTGGAGGGTATACTCACATAAATAATCATTTCCTCTAGAAATAAAGCTCTAAAAGATCAATCATACTTCTTTTACCTTTATAATATTCAAATTTCTCTTATAATTTTAGAATGATGACAACTTGATGAGGATAATGAGACCTTATGAGGATTCAGTTTCCGTTACTGCCAAAATCACGGTGAACAAAATCAAAAGAATAAGTCTTTAAATCAGAAGCTCTACGGATGTCCTTTTTAAAAAGCTACACAATCATATTTGTGTCACAATACTTCAATCACCATCGAAAATGATCTTAATGGTCTTCGGTAGAACTACAACTCCAGTCCTTTGTGAGATAAGACTATATGTCGTTATGGAATAAAATAAAAAAACAAATACAATGCCTCTTCATGATACTATACAATCCTTCGTCACATGAAGCTATTTGTTTGCTGACCGTGGCTCTACCAGATGAACGCTATTGTGTATAATATGCATCATTCCATAAGGTATGTTGTTAGCGGAAGCATCAACATAATCGTGGCACTCAACGTATTTCCATAAAATGTTATAGTACTTTCATTGCTCCCCACAAATAGAAATTAACCACCTTGTTGTATTAGAATATATAGACATTTTGAGGGAGCCCTCTCACTCCTTCAGAATAGTCGAGCCTCAAGAGAAATGTAAGAAGTTAGATATATAATGAAACACAATACACGATATATTGAGCATGACTTACAGGGCTCTACGAGGTTAATTATTGACCTTTTTATGCAAGCTATTTTTTCTTGGCTTGTGTCAACTTTAAAGACATAACACAAATATATATCAATAATAATTATCGAAAAATAAAAGAAAAATGCATACCATTCATGAAAAAAGGTTATCGTTGTCAATGTCAATAAACTAAGTCGCTACATCAAGGAAGCCATTTACCATGTATGGATCCTCATGAAAAAATAAAGGATGTAAGTGGACTTCAATCGATCTTATCTGAAAGATCCAAACTCGGCCTCAAGAATTGACCAATTGATGGATGCCACTTTTGGCAACAAAACTTTGTCATGTATAGATGCTTACAATTTAAAGTCAAATAACCATACATCCGGATGGCGAGGAACATACGAACCTCATGAATGAACGATTTTTTCACTACTATAAGGTATTCCCCTTCGGTCTGAACAATGACATTAATACTTGGTGAATAAATATTACTATATCTAAATTGTGTAAGAACGTTGAAACATACATCGAAAATCTGTTACTCACCAGTCTTGAAAATAATAACCTAGGAGACCTTGATGAAACCTTCTAAAACCTCTTAGTAGTTAATATCAAACTCAATCCAGATAAATGAAAATTTAGAATCCATTATGGAAAGTTTTTGGGGTACTTGATCAGCAAGAAAAGAATCAAAGGTAAACTAAACCAAATATATAATTTAGTAGTTGTGGAGCCACCTTATACCATCAATGAGGTTTAGATTCTCACGTGAAGCTTGACTGCCTTAAATTTATTTATTTCCATATCTTTTGACAAGTTGGCTTTATTTTTAAAGAGTACTCGAGGACGTTAAAGGTATTCTGAAAAACGAATGAGCACTTGGCTTCTCCCGAAGTTTTGACATAATGAAAACCAATAGACGTTTTATATCTATACTTAATAGTTTCTTATCACTCTGTTAATATAATGCTTGTAGAAGAAAACCAAGACACTTGTCGAATTATATAATCATCAATCTTTTACTCATGCCAAAATTCGGATAAGATAAAACTAGAAAAGATGGTAGATTTTCGAAAGAAGAGGGAATATTTTTAAGGCCATACAGTTGTGCTTCAAACCTTTTTTCCTTTCAGGTTCGTCTTCCAAAATACCGACTAATCCAAAAAATTAACACAGTGGTATGTAAACCTATAAGAGTTTGATATCAAATTTGAACAAAGAAACGCCATTGAATCTCAAACTAGCAAACTTCGTGATGTAAGCCTAGATTTCATAGGAGCTTTGAATGTGAGAATAAGAAAGAATCCGAGGAACAATTTGAACTAGAGGATGAGCTTGAAGCTAAGGATGTTCTTGTTATACCGACTGGTCCAATAACTCGATCGAAAGCTAAATAGTTTAACAAAGCTGTTGGAGGATTGTTTAATCAAATCAGGAATCCATGTGATCAGAAGAACAAATATGGAGGTACTTTTCAAACCACTTTAATATTTATTCAAGTTATTTTATTTCGACAAATGAGAAATTGTCTAATTTTTTTTCCTTTAGTCAAGTTTTGTCCTGATGGGTTTTCTTGACAAGGTTTTTAATGAGAAAATTGTTTCCCTTCACCTTTGTTCGTTTGTTGAAATAAAAACTCAATGCCCTTTTACAACAAAAACCACATATTTAGAGAAGAAAAGAAATATCAGATTTTAAATTTGATCATTAATAATTTTTATTTTCAATATTCATGCATCCTATTTCAAAGAAGAAAATAAATTATGTTCAGGGCTTGGTCATTTGTTTCCAAAAACATCCTTAATTATGTTTAAGGTTTGTTCATTATATTTCTAAGAACAATCTTAATTGTGTTCAATGCGTGTTCTTTCTCCTTTTAAAACTATGTACTCAGTTTAAAAGTGGTAGACTGTCTTTATTCTGAAAACTTCTTAAGTCTTGTCCATCTCTTGCAGTGTATAATATCCACAAGAAAACATGTTCTTTCTTTGGTACGTCATATTCAAAGAAAGATAAGGTGGAATATTAGAAGGCTTTCTGAAAGCTCTGTGTGACCTATCGGTTCATATTTTTTAATCCTTGGATCCTTTTGGGTTCATGGTTGTAAATTTATCCCCATCCCATTTCAGAGTGCCAATTATAGGAGGATTATATCAAGTGGTTTCAGAGGAAGATTCTGAAAGTTGAATATTCTGCTTTTGATTAATATTTCATCATCTATTTGATATTGTCACTATGTTTTTGAATATTTGAGTGTTTAGTGTGACGAATTACATTTTAAATCATGAAATTATGATATTTTTTGCCCTAGTTATATTTGTTTGAATTTTAAGGTCTGCAAAATATCATTTTTAGGTACCGTTGCAAGATTTGCCTCTTCATCTTCCTAGGAAAACCTAAAAGAAAACACAAACACCTTAAGCTATTCAGAAATGAGAAAGCTAATGAATATTATAAACACATGAGAAATTCATCTGAAAATAGTCAGAACATGCACCATAGACGTGCAAGAGAAGGCAACGAAAATATGCAAGACAATCTTTGAGGTCTCAAGCTTAAGTTTGTACCATTCAATCAGAAAAATGATCATGATGCATATTTGGAATCAGAAAATAAGATTGAACTTATTTTAAATGTTTAGCACTACACATATATCAATCAAGTAAGAGTTAATGCTACAGAGTTCTATAATTATGCTCTCACTTGGTGGGATCAACGAGTTATTTCAAGAAGGCGTAATGAAGAACATCTTGTAGAGTCATGCACTAAAATGAAAGCCATTGTGCGGAATAGATTTGTTTGTAGTCATTACCACTGTGAGTCATATATAAAGTTGAGGAGATTAACACATGGAAGTCAATTCGTTGAAGAATATTATCAAGCAATGGAGACCTTAATGATACAAGCTGATTTCATAAGATAGAGAGGAAAAAATGTCAACGTTTCTTGGAGGTTTAAACTGAAAATTCAAGACATATTGAAGAATCAACATTATGTTGAACTAGAAGAGATGCTACACAAAGCTTTGTTGTTCGAGAAATAGGTTAAAAGAAAGAACTCTTCAAGATCAAGTTATGGTTCAGGGGCAGTAACAAATAAGTCAAGTTATTCGAAAGAGGAGAATATCGGTTACAAGAAAAGAAGCTATTTGGAAGTGATGATAATAAATGAAATTCTAAAGAGGTTACAACCAATAATAATGATATGATGTGTTTTAAATGCAAAAGCATGAAACATGATCATAATGAGTGTTCTAATTAGATGATTCTAAAAATTATAGATAATGGATAAATAATTTCGAGGAAGCATAAGTTATTTCTAATTCTTTCGAAGAACACTCAAAAAACCTGCTAAATGAGCGGTAACAAGAAGATATCTAAGTATTTAAATAAAAGAAGAATACAACATAGGGACAATCTGTTTCATACTAGGTGTCTTATTAAAGACAAAGTTTGCGGCCTTATTATTGATGGAGGCACCTGCACCAACGTAATGAGTGAATCTATGGTAAAGAATTTTGGTTTAAAGACGACGAAACATCCAACATCTTACAAGATTCAGTGGCTTAATAATAGTGAATAAACGAAATTTAGCCACCAAGTAGCAGTTTCCTTAGCCGTTATCAAGTACATAGATGAAGTTTTATGTGATGTCCAACCAATGAAGGCTAGTCACATAGTTCTAGGAAGGCTATGGTAATCTAATCAAAATGTTATGCATGAATGATTGATAAATCACCATACATTCGAGTTCAAAGGGAGGAAAACCACTATGGTTTTTATGACTCCACACGAAGTTTACCAAGATCAAAAGCAGATGGAGAACAAGAAAATTCGGTTAATTAAACATTCAAATTTCTATAAAGAAACTGATTAGGTTAATAAAATATTATTCTTTAAGTAACATATATTATTGTTTGTGTTTAAAAACTTTTATGAGTTTAACTAACCTGAAAACGGTGCTTCCAAGCGAGATAATTTCTCTTTTGCATGAATTTAAAGGTTTATTCCCCGATGACAATCATCTGGGGCTTCCACCAATCAGAGACATCGAACAAAAAATAGATTTTGTGCATGGAGCCTCACTTCCTAACACACTTTTGTGTAGAATTAATCTAATAAAAACAAAAGAATTCCAGAGGTAAATTAGTGAACTGATGGAAATAAGACATATCTTCGAAATCACGAGTCCTTATGTTATACTAGTTGTACTTGTGTCTAAGAAAAATGGAAGCTCGAAGTTGTATGTTGATTGCAGGGCCACCAACAACATAATGGTGAATTATCACCATCCTATACCTATATTAGATGATATGTGAGAAGAACTGCGTGGTTCTTGCATCTTTTCTAAGGTTGGTCTTAAAAGGTGTAACAACACTGGTATCGATGTTGCATATTGGCCACTAACACATGCCGATTACCTAGATATTAAAATGTGCCACCCAAAGTTATATTTATTGTTGCAAATACAGTTACTCAACGTTTGAGACCCAATCTAACCCAAATTTATTTTTTTAACCTTTTACTTTTAATTTTAACATTTTTACCATTTAACTTTAAATAATTACCATTTATTTTTACTAACTTGCCATTTAATTTTCACCAAATTACCTAGTTTAATCATAGAACCGGGTCAACCCATTCAAATTAATATAACTCGACCCTATTGCACCCAAATTTAAACACTAAACTTTCTCTCCCGTACCTAAATTTGTTCTTTATATTCACTCCCTTACTCTTCCCTAAATCTAGACACGTTCTTTTTAGTTTTCTATGTTTAAACCTCGTCTTCCTCTTATTCTCTAAATCCAGTCCTCTTTCTCCAATAAACCCACCAATTTACTTCTCCAATACCTCAAAACTCCATATAAAAGGTTATACTTCTAAAAGAACCAACAAGTAGTTCAAAACTCCATATAAAAGGTTATACTTCTAAAAGAACCAACAAGTAGTGAGACAAAGCTTACAAAAAATGATCGCAAACCAAACAACACTTAAAGTTACCCAACAAGTTTCTATACTCAAGTCTGAAGTTACTATTTTATCATACACAGTAAATTTTCTTCAATTTGTTGTCTAACCATTTCGATTGATCTACATATGATTTTTTTTCATAATTTATTACTTGAAAATTAAATTTTTAAATATCTTAAGGGTTGTTTGGTACCATTAAACAATAAAATTTCACGTATATGAATATATATATATATATCTATCTATCTGAAGCACACACCAACCAACCTTCAAAATGGTGGGGCTACTTAGATTTATACCAAGAAAAATTACATTAATAAATGAATAGATAGTTAAAATGTGTTTGGGCTGGTTAAAAATAAGAATTAGTGCTAACACTAGCCCTAATTTTCTGTTACTTTGTATATGACGGTGTGTTATCAGGTTGTTGCACTTGAGAAAAACCTTTGTGTCTGAACTACCATTTCTTCTGAAATGGTACTGCTGCAGTGTCACAGAGAATATTGAGTTAATATATTATAAAATGATATCTATTATAATCAATTATAGTTGATATTCTAAGTAAAATCTAGAAGAATAAATATTAACAACTATAAAGTATTATAAAAAAAGGAGGATAAAAAATAAGATATATTTTTTTTTTCAGAAATAGAAATGTTTGATATGGTATCAGAACAGATTTGATTTATTTTTCTTGTAGAGTATTTGGTAGGTAAGTTATTTTTGTAGTATTTGGGTGATGAATTTTTTTATTTCATTTGGAGAGTATTTGGGGATATTAATTTTATATTGTTTTCTTTCATGGAATACTTGAGTAGTGATATTTTGTTTCTTCAGAGCATTTGGAGATTTTTTTTTTAATTTCAGATTTGTTTTTATTGTGGATTTTTGTTTCTTGACTACATCATTTCTCTAGATATATATAAGTCATTTCATATTAAATTTATGGGGAAATATTATTCTACTTCAGAATTCCAATTTCAATTGTATGTGAAAGGAAAAATATTATGTGGTCATATTGATGGGAGAAGTCATGCATCTCTAAATGCTAATGTTTTGTCCAAGTGAGAAATTAAAGATGTTAGAATTATGATTTGAATCTTAGTTCGCTTGAAAATTATCTTGTTCTCACCCTAAAACCCTAAAAAATTGTTGTTGGTATGTGGAATTATCGAAAGAGAATTTATAAGCAAGACAACTCTGCTAGGAGATTCCACTTGGAGTATGAGATGACTAATTATACGGAAGGAAGTCTCTCAATTGAAGCATATTTTTATTTTTTTCAAATCCTTTGCCTTGATTATTCATATATTATTTATGCCGATATTCCAGCTCTAGTTCTTTATCCTATCTAGAAAATGCATGCAACCAGCAAGGGGGGGTCAGTTCGTGATGAAGCTATAACCAAATTTTGAAATTGCACTGTCTAATATGATGAATCGTCATCCCGTACCAACTTTGGATGCATGTTTCGGTGAACTTCTTCATGAGGAGCAATGAATGATAACTTAGGCATCCACTGAACATCAAGCTAATACTAGTACACCTATTCATATAGCAAATACAACACAAGAGAGAAATAAAAATAGATACATGCGTGTTATCCAATGCTATAGTTGTAATTCTTTCGGTCATATTGCTCGGGATTTTCCCAAAAAGGTTTGTAACAACTGGAAGAAATATGGGCACATCATCTTTGCTTTTCCCATTCAACCTGAAAGGAAACAAGGTACTACTTATCACGCCTTCACTAGTGTTTCTTGTTCTACTGCATTGCCAACTTCCCCGTCGATTGTTCTTATTCTTTCTTGAACAACAAATCCCAACACACTAACTCCTCAAATGGTACAACAAATGATCACTTCTGTTTTTTCTACTTTTGGACTCTCAGAGAATCCTAAAAATTATTGGACACAATGGTATTTTGATTATGTAGCCTAAAACCATATGAACAATACTGTTGTTCCTCTTTCTAATGTTAGAAATTATGATGGAAATTTGAAAATTATCACTGTTGATGGTAATTTTATGCATATTAGTGTTGTTGGTGATCTTTGTTCCACATTCACTAATTTTTTTGTGTCTTCTGACCTCTCTACAAATCTTATTTCTGTTGGTCAATTGGACGATACAAATTGTCATGCCATTTTATTTCGTTCTTCTTGTGTTGTGCAAGATCAAGTATCGGGGAATATGTTTACGAGGGTCCCAAAGTGGGAAAATTATTTCCATTTTATAAATCTCATTACCTTGCTATTCCTAGCTTTCCTCTTTCGTTTTCATGTAATGTTGTTGGTTCTCGAAACCAAATATCGCATACACGTGTAGGTCATTATGGATTATAGGGAAATAAAACAAGTTCTTTCGTTGATCTTTCTGTTGATTGTACATCATGCAAACTTGGTAAAAGTAAGGTTTTACCTTTTTCTCATCATGCATCTCGTGCTTCACAATGCTTTGATGTTATTCATAGTGATGTTTGGGGGATCACACCCATTGTTTCTCATGCACATTAGAAGTATTTTGTTACATTAATTGATAATTTTAGTAGTTTTGCTTGGGTTATTTTTTTTCGGGCTAAAGCTTGATTTTTTTTTAGTTTTTAAACATTTTCTTTCATTTATTAAAAAATAATTTTCTGTCAATATAAAAGTTCTATGATCTGATTCTTGAGGTGAATACATGTCACATGACTTTTAAAACTTTATTAAAAATAAAAGGATTCTCTCTCAGCTTTCTTGTCATTCGACACCACAAAAAATGGTGTTCCTGAGAGAAAACAATTGTCACCTTCTTGATGTGGTAAGAATTATTTTACTTGACTATTCATCTTTGTTTTTGGTGTGAAGTAATTTCTACTGCTGGTTTTTTTATTAATTGTATACCTTCTCCTACGTTAAATCGTGTTTCTCATTTCTCTAAGTTGTTTGGTCATTCTTCTTCATATTCCGATCTTTGTACTTGTGGGATGTGTTTATCTTGTACTTCTTCCTACTCATAAACGTCATGAATTACAACTCAATATGTAAAATGTGATTTTCTTGGTTATGTTATTACTTATAGGGGTTATGTTTGTTATGATCCTCATGCTCGTCATCTTCGGGTGTCTAAGAAATGTGATTTTTTTAAATCAATATTTTTTTATCTCATGTCGATTCGTCTTTTGCGCATTTACCTCTCATGTCAAGGTTTTTTTAATATTCTAAAGTGTATAGAAGTTTTAAACCCGGTTTTGTGTATCGAAGATGTAATCTAGATGAGTTTGCTTCCACTATTTCTGTGACCCATTCTAATCTTTAGATTAGGTATGGGTTTTCTTGTCCTTTGACCCTCTAATAGGTATGGTATTTTCCGGTCTCTCTTGTAACTACAATATCCCGTATTTCAATTTCTATTAGCTACAAACAAACCATGAAGCATGAGTGTTGGCAAAACGGAGTACAAGTAGAACTTCAAGCACTTGAAGATAATCACACTTGTGATATTGTCATTGTCCCCCTACAAAATTGAGATTAAGTGGGTTTTCTCTGTAGAATTTCATTCTGATGGCTCTTTGGGGCGTTACAAAGCTCGTTTTTTAGTTGTCGGTAATAAACAAGAATATGAGATTGATTATGAGGAAACATTTTCTCCCGTTGCCAAATTGACCACAGTTCAAACTATATTGGCTATTTAGATAGCCACCATAAATGCACTAAACACATTAAAGTTGACTGTCAATCTATTCAAGATATTTTGAAATGTCGGAAGACATCTTTTCCTCACATCTTTCTAATCTCCAAATAGCTGTATTTTCACTAAAGCTATGTTTCGTCAACAACATCAATATTTTATTGACAAACTGTTATTGATTTACTTATCAATATCAATATGTGAAATGATGTCAAAATAAAATATTTAGTTAGTATATTATAAAGTAGTATTTATTGTGATCGAATACCGTCAATAATCTAAATAAAATCTAAGATAATAAATATTATAATATTAATGGTTATAACCACGGTAAGTTATAATAGAACACAATCAAAATAATACAATATACTGTTTCACAATAAAATACTTTTAACCTTGGATTGGATGCTATTACGGTAAAGACAAGAAGTCCGTAATACAAATTCAGTCATAGCATTATTATTGAGCGTAGTTTTAACACTTTCTAGACAAATCTAATGTGGATTACTAAAAGGTGTTTGGTTTTCATGTGCCAAAGAAAGCTTTAAAAGATAAGAAATGTTCTTTACAGAACATAGTTTCTGTGGAAAGTAGAACTACTTAATTTAGTTTGTCTGGAAAGTAGAACTACTTAATTTGAAAGGATTACCAATATTGGAGCCTGAAAAGATGTTGGACTTTCAGAACCAAATTAGATTTTCTTTCTTTGAAAATTTTGTTCATGCTAAAAAATTATGATTAATCATCGGTCATGTGTTTCAAAACAACAATTTATTTAATTTTTTATAAAAACTGTCACTCCGTTTCATAAGTGGTTACTAGTGTTAGTGTTGGTTTTTTATTTGCATTTTTAGTCACCGCTAGTAATTATAAATGTGAACAAAATTAACAGAATTGGTCATTTTGAGAAAAGTATAATTTGTCTAAACGAAAGTTCTTAACCTTTTCTTTCATTACATGATTTTTAATGGTTTAGTTTTTTCGGCACATAGTTCTTCTTAAAAATACAAATAGCTATGGCTAAAACTGGTCCCAAAAATATAAAATTTTTGAATTTTTACTATTTTATCTTTGCCATCCTCTTATTCACACCCGCCGGATGAGACTTTCTCAACCGCCGGAAAAAGTTCTTCTCATTCCGCTGGTGAGACGTTTTCACTCGTCAGTTTCTCTGCCGGTTGAGTAGGTCTCACCTAGGAAAGATAAAAAGTCGTTTTCCATATGCTTTTAAATTCAGCAAAAAGATTGAAAATAGTTATTTTTGTGGGATCATATTTAATCACAGCCATACAAAAATTTCATGCAAAAAGTTAATGTCTTCCGTTTATTTTTTATTTTTAACAGATTTGCTCACTCGACTCGAACATCTGAAGAAAACAAGCTCAAAATTATCAGATATGCACACAAAAGTAACTCGAGAAGCGTGGCAATTATTCGATTAGATTGATTATACTTCGTTCTAAATTTTGATTTGCCGTACTTTCTCATACTAGAATAGAAGTAGGAAAAGAGATACTAGTTTGAAAAATGTTCTGTTTTGGGTACAATTTTTTTATGCTTAATTATTTACTTGATGAACCCAACACTCCCTTGTAGTCGAGTTCGTCGAGGTATTCGAATTTTGTAAACACGATAAATCTTCCAGTTTTACTCAACCTCCTTTGCTTTATCATACAATAAGGGGTTTTTCTTATGAAGTCTTTTTTCATTTAAAATTAATATGGTTCTGTTAACAAGGACTTTTAAGGAGGTTTATAATGAAGTACATCACATATTAGATCATTTTACAAAGTAAAAAAGATAAGTTTCTTTCAATTCTTCTTCTCCAACACTAACCATATGTATTCTGATCTCGGCTTGATAAATCTATGGCCACCTTCATGTTTCATCACATGTATAATTTGGGTGTTCATTGCCAGGTGTTCCATTTACACGAATTGTGCTTGTTGAAGTCGGATAAAGGGATTGTGATGAACTAGGACTGCCTCTTGAGTACCGGGATTGAACAGCCGTTGTTGTGCTTGTGCTACTTCTTGTTACCTTCTGACGTGCTTTTCTCCCATGTTAGCCGAAACGAATCCTTCAACAAGGAAGGTAAACAAGATTTTCACTATGATGGGAAACCAAGTCAATTTTTGAGTAAACGATGTGTACTAGTGGTTCGCAATTGGTTATGGAAAGGCGAAATAAATATGGACACGTTAGACGGGTTGATAATAAAAACACGCAAGACACACGATAATCAATTATATATGCTAATGGAAAAATATAATTTATAAACAAAGTTATTATTTATAGAAATCATATATCTTTTTTTAAATATTGTAAAAAGTATTATTATGATTTTATTGTTACATTTTGAATATTATTATTATTATAACTTGGTTATAACTATTATTTTTGTTGTTATTATTTTATTAATTATAGTCATATTTTATAGTTACGAGTTATATGAGTATAATTTTATTATTACATGATTATTATTATATAGTTATAAATATTTTAAGTGTTGTAATAATTTTATAAACCAAAATCATATTTTAAGTTATATTTATAAAATATTATTATAATGTATATGGTTATAATTTTATTATTAGAATTTGGTTAGTATTATTATGATTTGGTTATTAATATTTTAAGTGTTGTAATAATTTTATAAACCAAAATCATATCTTAAGTTATATTTAAAAAATATTATTATGATGTATACAATTGTAATTTTATTATTACAACTTGGTTAGTATTATTATGATTTGGTTATCAATATTTTAAGTATTGTAATGATTTAATAAACGGAAATTTTAAATATTACAATATGGTTATAATGTTATTATTACATTTTGAATATTATTATGTTTTGGTTATAAATATTACAAGTGCTGATATTATGTTATAAACCAAAAAACATATCTTATCATGTTAAAATATTACAAGTTTTATGGTTATAACTTTATTATTACATTTTGATTATTATTATTATGACCTGGTTATAAATAATAGTAGTGGTATTATTATTTTTTAAACCCAAATCATACTTTATCATGGTAAGATATTAAAAGTTATATGGTTATCATTTTATTATTACATTTTGATTAATATTATGATTTGGTTAAAATATTACAAGTGTTGTTATTATTTTTTAAACCAAAATCATATCTTATCATGGTAAAATATTATAAGTTATATGGTTATAATTTTAATATTATATTTTGATTATTATTGTGATTTGATTTTAAATATTACAAGTGTTGTTATTATTTTATTAAAAAAATCACATCTTATAATTATTTGATAGTACAATTATTGTTATTATAATGAAAGGTAAGTAGTTTTTTTACTTTATACTCTTGCGGGCCACAAGTTGTACAAATGTTTTCAAATTAAAATACAAAATCTATAAAAAAAACTATTACAAACATCATTCATCTTCTTCAAGTTCTTCTTCGTAAGCATAATCTTCAGACTCACTTGATTCACCTTCAGACTCACTTGATTCACCTTCAGCTTCATTTTCTTCCATAATTTATTGTTCAAGTGTATCTTCATAATCATCCGGATAATCTTCGAAGATTTCGTCTACATTTACTTCATCTCTAAACTCTCTGTCTTGCATCCTTTTATCCGCCGCGGTCTAATCCTTGACCACCACAAGCACTCCAAGTGCTTAGCCCGTCAATCTTGTTCTCTTAGTCGTGTATTGCAACCTCGCTTGGCTAAAAGCACACTAACTTGCAACTGTAGACATATGTATTACATAAATCTCTTTAACAAAGCTGCAAAGAATATGATAATCATCAGTTTTGGTACTCCACCATCTTATGATATCTCCAATACCTCGGTCATTATAATTCGTTAAATCAAACCTAGTGCTCAAATATTTGGAAAACTCATTATCAGATTGAAGGGTTTCTCTAAATTCATCACTTTGTAACATTTCCATTTGAACATAGTTAGTTGAAGATATCCCTTTACCCATATTGTTATTACCCATTGCATTTGAAGTTGTATTTTGTCTACATCTTTCAGCATACTTGTTATACATATTAAACATACAATCATATACGCCGGCATATACCCTTCAGGGTTAATAGGGTCATCCCATGGACTAATTTTAGAAAATTGTAAGGATTTATAAAACCCTTTAATTAGCAATTCAAATTGATGTTTTTTGTGAAAAATGATCCAAAATGCACGCAATAGAATAAGTAATAGCGATTGGATGAAAATACTTTGAAAACTTTAAGTCCATTTGGGGCACCACTGTCTAAGCATACAAAATTAGATCTATATTCATTCATATGCATGGCAAGATTAGTAATCGTGAAAAGGGCCAAGTGAACATTAGGATTATTTTGCGTAGAAAAGGTTTTAGTGTTATCTTTAAAACGTTTTAAAAAACTTAACATGGCAGTACAATATTTCCAATGTTGATTTTCAAGACTTATGGGAGGATAAAATGCATTATAAAGCGAGGTAATCTCTTCATTAAAAACATGAGCACGTGCAAGCAACGTATAAGTAGAATTCAATCTAGTTTCGACATCTAATATAAGTTTCTTATATGTTTTCCCATTTTGAATAACAAGTGTTTTAAAAGCACTTTTTAGTAGCGTAGATCGTACATAATAGGACCCTTTTTTTAATAGGAGCAATATAATTTTCCAAAATCATATTTATTCCATCTTTAGTAACTAACATGGCATAAATATTTAGTGTGAAACAAATTAGGAAAAACAGGACTGCAATCAACTCTAAGCAATTTTATAACACTCAAATTCGTAGATGCATTATCAAACAAAATAGACATAATCTTATTTTTAATTCCATAATTATTCATGCATTCAACTATACTCTCTCTAATTACTTGTGTGTTATGATGGCCAATAGATTCAAACCACACAATTCTCCTTTGGAGTACCCATTCGGGATCTATCCAGTGAATGGTAACACTAATCATATCAAAATTAGTAAAATAAGCTATGTCACTAGTAATAGAAATATTCCATGGTATAGCTAGCATAGTTTTAATAATGTTTTTTTCCTTTTAAAAATATATTTAATGGCTAGCGATCGCATAAAGCTACGTGGAATGCGTTTGGCTCGTTGGTTTACCCCAGCTTGCATCCAATTTGTGTATCTCCAAGTATCAGAATAACCGAAAGGTTGTAAACTACCAATTTCATAAATCATTGTTTCATCCCTATACCTATCTTGGTTAAACTCAAAAGGAAGACTAGTTTGAGGGTCTACAAATGTATTACTACAAATATTTTATGAGTTTTTAAATGTTTGGCCATAGTGTCGGTGGCAATTTTTTTTTATTTTCTCCTCTATAAACATAACTTCTATGGAAATTTTTACAGATAACGGAGGTATTATCATCAGTCGCACTAAAGTACTCCCAAATGTAAGTTGTTTTCTTACGAGACCTCGACCCACCACTAATACTTCCACCACCACTTTCGTGGGAGGAGAGTGTGTTATGTGAGGGGAGTCTCTAGAAAAATCATCATCCGTATTGAGATCTACATTAGCGGGTGGGTGAGCATTAGTATTTTTACGTTTTGAAGCCATTTTAAAACTTAAAACAGTGTTTTTTAAATATGTAATAAAATAATCAAAACTAATATCGCAATTAATAAAAACTAAATTTATACTAATACTTACAAATATCACAAATGAAAATGAATTATTTAGGTTTTTTTTAAAATAAAAATAAACGAATAACAACTAATCTAAACAACTATAACAAGCAAATAACTTGATAAATTATACGAAGCTAATAACTTGTTATTAGTCTTTTAAGTAAATCAGCAACTAACTTAGTCAAAAAGTATTTTACATTTGTCCTGTCCAGATTTCTTAGTGGTGTGTTATGGTCCGAATTACCCCTGTCCGGATTAACTGGTAGGTTGTGCTTGAAGTATCTGAAGTCATCAGGCCTTGCTAAAATATTTTTGGTAGGGCTAAAACATCTACCAAGCCAATGTTAACTTCATCCGCTCTTCTTGTGTTCGTCCAAACTTAAAAGTTTATTTTTAACAGTAACCCAGTTTATTCATCAGGACTGGTTCTCTTCCCAGAATTCTAAGAGTTTTCTTCTTGGATCGTGGGACACATGTCAATATTTGGTTCGACCTACCATCCGTTATTTTTCCTAGACCGGCGCACCCACTAAGTCTAGAAAGTTACCTAGGCTTTTGATTCTTCACACGTTTGCGCAGCCTTTAATCATTGCAAAAACCCTCTTCAACTTCTCTTAGGTAACTATTACTCCATACTGTTATATAAATACTCTTTTACTATTTCATTGTCTTCCACACTCAAAGCTTTTCTAGAGAGATATTCATCTTTACCTTTAAATCATTCTTTAGAGATTTTATGTTCACACCGAGAAACACTTTAGTGAAATGTGGCTGGTTAAATTTGTCAGAGTTAGAGAGAGCGAGGAAGGTAGAAAGAGAGAACCGTATCACCGCCGGCATCCCAGTTTCTCTAGGTGAGAAAACCAGTGAACCAACTCAAGACGCCGATCAAGGGTCATCCTCTTCCAAAATCCCTAGGCCCAAACAGCTTTCATTCAAACCAAACCTTTCATCCCTCCCTTCTGGTTCTTCTATTCAAGAGTCTCAACCTCCTGCGTCTAAGGAAAAAGTCGTTTCAAGCATTAGAAAACCCTCTCCTTTTATTGCTATGGGTTCTCATACAGAGAAGTATCTAGAGAAGATAACCCCTCGCCGGACGACCCGCCAAACCAAAATCCAATCCACACCATCACTGCCAAAACCCTCAGGATCAGAGGTGTCTAAAGCAGCTCTACGAGCCAATCCCCCGGATCACAACCTCAACCAAACACTAGGCCTTTAGAGGCAACAAGCGCTCAACCACCCGAACAGCCTTCAGTGCAAAAAATTGACCCCCTTCTTCTAAGACAACTGACAAACCTTCAACAGTGATGAAAGACATTAATGAAGACGGTATCGAGGAGGCCCCCTTCGAAACCGAGGCATCAGGTCAAACGGAAGATGCTGCTTCTAATAAGAAGGGCAAGAGTAAGGTAAAAATCTGTATGACTCATCCGGACTCGCTTCCAGGTTACTTAGAGGGCAAGGTAGGCCCTTGTCTCAAACTAGTTAGCGTTAAATATCTCTTGGCCTTGCAAAATATCAACTACATCTACACCCACACTACTGAGTTGGGCCGAATCCAGACCAAATGGGGGATTCAGGAGTCTGTAAAGGTAAGTATACCCATCACTCCGGAGACTCCTATGGATTGCAAGCTAAACGAGGTGGTAATATTTACCGAAGTGCTAAACGGGGACTCTAGTTCCTTTTAGACCTAGAAATCGTTAAATATTTTCACTTGGCCAAACTCTGCCCCAACCAGTTAAGCCCCAATTCCTGGTACTCTATCCTTTCTTGTATCATGTCATCAAGGTTGTTGAAGATCCCACTTTCGATGAAGTTGTTTGATGCTGTACCAAGCTTATGCAAGAACCATCAGATTCCATTCTACCATCACAACATGGGGAATGACTTTAAAGTTGTGGACGACCTGTTAGAGTCCGAAAAGAATTAGAGGACACAATTCCTGTTCGTTAGTAGAGTGGGGGGAAATGGTAGAAAGATCAAGGCCAACACCAACCCTAGCATGCTGACTAGCAGGTGGAAAAGCACTGGTAATTTCCTTTATTCCCATTGTCTTCCAAGTTTTTTTTAAAGTTATAAGTTTTCCTATTTTGACTAGCTTGCTATTCATTTTCAGTGCTACCGAAGGAGTTCACCGGACATTTGGAGGAGGGGAAAACGACCTGTGCAAAACTCAACGCATGGGCTTCGGAGCACTGGGGGAATGCCTTTCATAATTGCTTCACATCGGGCAATTTCGTAAGGGCTCATCTGTGGAACACCACAGGCGGAGAAACCTCACATGGGAAGAGTTAACCACCCTTCCTCCTCCTGGTGTAATTCTCAAAAGGACTGAGGCCAAGGATGGTAAGTTGTTCTTACCTTCCAGAACTAAGGCTCCTAGCAAGATGAAGAACAAAAATAAGAAAGCTGCAGCAGAGTTGGTCCAAGTAGCTACAAAAGGGACTGGTTTGGGGAACCAGAGGGGATTGATGTAGCCCTGCTCAAAGCAGTAGAGGTTGAAACAGTGAGGGACGCTGGATGGTCGCAAAACCCACCAAAGCTTCCTAAGAAGGATAGGAAATGGAGGGCCAGTAGTGATGATAAAGCTGCTAAGAAGAAAAAGGTTACCGTTGGAGAAGAAATAATTCTTTGTCCTTCAGAAATCCAGCCTCCAGGAGCCCCTGCTGATCCTACCTTGCAAGAGAAAATCCCAACAGATCTCCACTCAGGAGAGATTGCTGGGGGAGGGAATGATGAAGTGGACATCAGTGCCCTTAAAGACATTAATTTGTATTTCAACGATTCTGAGAAGGATGATTTGGCAGGTCGCTACCGTCCCTCTAGTTCTTCCAATATGGTGACCTTCAATGGTAAATCGTTCTCCGTCTCCAGCGAGCAAGATGTCCTGAGCCACTCCCTTCTTGTTAATATCCGACCAATACTTTCTCTAGAAAGGTAGGTGAAAAGTTAGACCAACCTTATCAACTCTCTCACTTCTGACAAACAATCTCCGTGAAACAGTCTCCTAAATGCTCAACAAAGTATAGAGGAACTGAAGAAGGAGATGGAGGCACTAAAGAAGGACAAGGAGGATTCAGCAACGAAGTTAGCCACATCAGAAGAAGCCAGAACTGAGCGCCATACTAAGTATTCTAACTTAGAAACCTCTTCTTTAAAATACCTCAGATCGTTGAAGGAGAAATTGAAGAACAAGGATGGTGTCATTTAACCGTTAACCGATGAGAAGACTACACTAGAAAGCACTGTTTCAGAGATGACCCAGGAAAAATAGGAATTAAAGAGCTAGTATGAGCAAGCTATCCAAGCGAGTATTGATAAGTATACCAACGAAGTAATAGACTCTTTAGAAAAAAAAGATGATGAGATTAAGTCTGACATGATGCTGCTATTTCATGAGACCTTTCCGAAGAGGACCCTGGGTCCCCTATGGAAGTATGTGGATTACGAAGACATCCCATTTCATACTCTAGCAGATGGTGACAAGCGCAACTACTCTTGCAGAATTTATCCACTACTGATGACAAAGAAGCAATTGATGAGAATTCGAGTGTCGAACTCAAAAGTCCTTAAACAGGCGATGGTGGTGAAGGAACGTCTGAAGGAAACAAGCCCTAATGTTTTATCATATATTATTTTTTTGTCTTTCCAAACAGTTAAAGTCCTTGGATGGCCAAGGCACATTTTGTACTATTATTCGGTTAAAGTTCGAATAGGTCTTTTGAACATCTAAAGTCCTTGGAAAGCAAAGACATGTGTTGTTTTCTTATTCAGTTCAAGTCCGAATGATTTTAATTCATCAAACTTTCCTTTGTTTAATACTTTTCTTTAAAATTTTCATGGCTAATGTTTAAGTTTCCCCTAGCATTTCAGAAGTCTTAAAGTGAGAGTGTTTAATATCTCCGATGATATGTATTTAATGGTCATCACCTTACCAAGTTTATCGGATCCACTAAAGACCCAAGGTGTTGAACAAGTGATTTATACTTGAATTGAATTGTAGTAAAACCAGTCTGAATGTTTTAAGAAGGCATCACATATTATTGAATAAAAGACCGGACATCTCATTAAAACCTCCCCACGCCACCAGAGTAGGAAATAATATGCCCCCTAATATTTACATTAATATTTAACAAGTAAATATTTACACAAAATATTTTACTCTAAATATAACCTGAGATGTTCAATATTCCATGGGTGCTTCAAAACTCGCCCTTCTTTGTCCTGAAGTCTATATGTCCCAGGTTTGAGCTTTTCATAGACCTCATAGAGGCCTTCACAGTTTGGAGCCAACTTACTAAACTGATTCTCCTTGGTGTGTAAGAAAACGTTTCTTAACACCTTATATCCTGGTTGAAAATCTCTTCTTTTGACCTTCGAAGCAAACCTTCTCCTCATCAAACCTTGGTAGTGAGCTGTTCTTAAGTGAGATTTAACCTTCTTTTTTCATTAAGTCCAACTGATTCCTAATTTCTATCTCATTAGCTTGTTCAGAATAGTTATGGACTGTGTATAATGGTAGGGTAGCTTCTATGAGGGTAATTGCATCCATGCCATACACAAAAGCAAAATGGGACTCTTGTGTAGCAGCCCGAGGAGTAGTTCGATATGCCCACAACACTTCTTGGAAATAGCTTGGCCACTTCCCCACAGCTCCTTCTAGATTCTTTTTTAATTCAGACAAAATAGTCATGTTGGCAACTTCAACCTGGTCGTTTGCTTGTGGATAGAAAAGAGAAGAAAAACAATGCTGAATAACTCTAGAAGCATAAAAAATCTCCATATCTTTGTTATCAAACTGTGGCCCATTGTCGACATTAATCTTTTGAGGGATCCCAAATCTGCATCATATGTTGGATGTGATAAATTTAATGACAGCCTTGGAAGTGGTTCCTACCAAAGAAGCCGCCTCTATCCATTTTGAGAAGTAACCAATAACAACTATAATAGTTCTGCACCCCCGGATGCCATAGGCAGATGTCAAACTAAGTCCATTCCCCATCGGGCAAAAAGTACTGGCTCAGAAATAGACTTCATAAGTACTGCTGGCACATGAATTTCATTGCCATACATTTGACATGGATCACAGTTCTTCACAATTTATTTATCATTTGCCATTATGGATGGCCAATAGTACCCAGCTAACAACACTCTCCGCGTTAGTGCCCTGTAGCCAGAATGTGCTGATCCTTCTCCATCGTGTAGTTCAGATAAAACAACTTGAGATTATTCAACCCCAAAACAACGCAAGAGAGGTCTACTGAAAGATTGTTCATAGAGAACTCCCCTTATGATAAAAAAACCACATGCCTTGTGTTTAATATTTCTTGACATACCTTTATGTGAAGGCAAAACCTCATCAGAAATATATTGAAAGAGGGAAAACCTCCAATCTTTAGGTTGAATCACTTGTATGCTCATGCTTTCCCCATCTTCCTTGTTCTGACTTGGTTGTATAGATGGGCATTCCTGTATGTGAATCCAAGGGTAGGACTGAGAATACGCTATAGTTCCCAAAGAATCTACTAGGGTGTTCTATGATCTGAGAAAATGCTCATAACAAACAGTTTTGAAGTTGGTTGCCACTTCTTTCAAGATGAGTAAGTACTGGATCAGTTGCTCCTTCTTAGCCTCATATTGACCTTGAGCATGATGGAGGAGCAGCTGAGAGTCGCTCATCAACCGAACTCTCTTAGCCCCACACAAGAAAGCCAATTTAAGACCAGTTATAGTTGCTTCATATTCAGACTCATTATTGGAGGCCCTCAACCCAAAGAATATAGCTTGGTACATCTTATCCAGCTCCACAACCCACTGTGCTTGAACCACCATAAGTTTGGACTTCCCACTCTTTCTTGGTTTTATCTTCTAAAGTTTGTTTGGAGTTCCTGTCCGAATGGAATTCTACCAGGAAATCATCCACTGATTAAGCTTTGATAGCTATTCAGGGGGGAAAATCAATGTCGTAATCGCCCAATTCTACTGAAGACTTGGTCATCCTGCTTGATATGTCTGCCTTTTGAAGAAAATTCTTTAATGGGAAAGATGTCTGGAAAATGATGTAGTGAGATTGAAAATATGGCCTCATCTTTCTTGCCACAATCACCAAGGCTAATGCCAACTTTTCAAGCTTTAAGTACCTCTTCTCAGCATCTGTTAAACTTTTGCTGATGTAGTATACCGGACGAGGGTAATTGTCCACTTCTCTTACCAATACTGCACTTATAGCACATTTTGACACAGCCAAGTATACATAGAGTGTTTCTCCTTGAACAGGTTGGTGAGGACAAGTGTTTCTTTATTTCAACAAAAGCTTGATTGCACTATGGAGACCACTTAAAATCTTTAGCATTCTTCAAATTTTGGACTTCTGAAGACCTTGAAATAAAACTGTTTATGGCAGCCAACCTTCTAATGAGCCTTTGGACTTCTTTAATATTCTGAGGAGGATCCATTTCCAATAGGGCATTAAGCTGATCCGGATCGGGCTGTATTCTTTTCTCACTTATCACATAACCCAGAAACTTCCCAGATCGAACCCCAAAGACACATTTTTCTGGATTTAGTTTCAAATTCACAGCTGTCAAATTAGCAAATATTTCTTGAAGATCAATTATATGCAAATCCTCCTCCAAGCTTATAACCATCATATCATCTATGTATACATCCATATTTCTGCCAATCTGACTAGCAAATATATTGTTCACCAACCTCTGATAAGTAGTCCTAGCATTCTTTAACCCAAAATGCATCACCTTGTAGCAATGGAGACCTCTGTCTGTTATAAAGGTAGTATGATCTGGATCCTTTAGATCCACTTTTATATGGTTGTACCCAGAGAATGCATCCATGAAGGATAGCCATGTTTTTCTAGACATTGAGTCTACCAACTGATCAATCCGGGGGACTGGATAAAGATCTTTTGGGAAAGCTTTGTTAAGGTCAGTGAAATCAATACTCATATGCCATGTCCCGTTCTTTTTCTTGACTACCACCAGATTTTCAGTCCATAAAGGATACTGGGATTCCTTTCTGTGTCCCATCTTGGTAAGCCGATCAACCTCTTGGACTATCATGTTAACTTTTTTCTTAGAAAAAGCTCTCATTTTCTGCACAATGGGTGCAACATCACTCCGGATTGACAACTTGTATGAGATAACGCTTGCGGACACTCCTGTTACATCACTATTGCACCAAGATAAGACATGCTGATTGTTTAGTAAAAAGGACAACAATTTCTTTTTGAACTCTGGCGCTATTTTAGAACCAATCTTGATATTTCTACCTTTTTCAAGGGAGTGGGTTTCAATTTCTTCAGGTGGTATTATTACACTAGAAGCCTCTCTGGGGTCATCAATCTCACCGTCTCCCTCAGAAGGCTCTAGTAACTGCTAATCTTCATTAATCCGGACTTCTCCTAAAGCTTTAGGAGCAAGAGCAGTTGCATAACACTCCTTAGTTATCTTCTGACTACTTCGGCAACACCTACTTGCCCTTGGACTGCATAATTCAAAGAATGATGGACTGTTGAGGCCATAACATGCATTCTGGAAAGCCAAGACCTCCCAAAAATTTCATTTTAGGATGTGGGGCAATCTACTACAAAAAATAGCACCCTCTCCATCTTTTTAAAGGGCCCATGTCCCAACAACACTTCTTTCTCAAATTCCCGAATTACATCCGGAGAGCTCCCTGTGGAGCCCACAATGGTTCTGTTTGAGTGTTGAATAATGGTCAGATTCCTCGTCTGCTTGTTAGAGCTTAAGAAGAGGATGTTCGCCGAATGCATGTGTCTATCAAAATCCGGCATATATCATTGCCCCCAATAAATGCTCCTATCACCACCGCATCCTCATGAGGCCCGACCATATTTCTCAAATCATCCTCATCAAAAACTATGAATGGAAAAGGGGTTTGGCATTGACAGGAAACCCCTTTCCAACTGAGTGGCCAAACTGTGTACATGCATCTTCCTTGATGAAAGAGTGGGTGTTGTCACAGTATCTCCTCCAAAGATGGTGAGTGACTTAAAAAAACTGATAAGTTCGGACACTGTCTTAGTTTTTTCTGTTATGAACCCCACTTTATTCCGAGTTGGATCAGGATCCAGGTACTCATAATCAACAAAAAATCTTTCAAGAATCACCATTGCCCCTTCTTGAGCAGACGTTCCCACATTGTTTGTATGGCCCATCCGACGAGCACTGTCAGGCCTGTTTCCACTTCTTCTTTTGACATAAGCTCCCAGGTTTCCTCTTTCAATAAGTTTCTGCACTTCCTGTTTTAATGCTATGCAGTCTTGAGTATTATGGCCTATATCATTATGATATTGGCAAAAACAAGTATGTAGGCTTTCTCTGGGAGACTATAGTGTCGCCGATTTCCGGAGATGGACTTCATCCTTGGTCTCGTCACATATTGTGGCCACATTCTCCCTTAACTCTGCAAACCACTCTAGTTAAACCCAACGACCTCTTTTACCCCTTGACTGCTGGCTCTAATACTGATTCTGGTTGGACTGAGTTTGTTTAGTCCGGTTGGACCCTTATCCGGTCTCCTAAGCCTTATTTACGGGCTGGTTAGCAGCCAGAGGGGCTGTTGTGGTGGACCTCACTTTACGGTGCACCCTAGTTTTCTTGGTTTCTTCCATATTGATCTATTTTCCTACTTGATTCAATAGGCCACCCCAGGTCATGGCTTTCTTCATGGTCACCGAATCAGCCAAGTTCCTAGGATTCCTCCATTGTCTTAGAGAAGCAATTACCACCTGTTCAAAGCAATCTGCTAATCCGTTCTTTGTATTCACGAATCGACTTAGATAGTCCTTTAAAGACTCATTTGGTTCTTGGGCACAATGGGTTATGGTATCTCCATTGCCCTTCACCTATTTACTCCCAACAAATTTCCTTCGGAAGGCAACCCATAATGTATCAAAGTTTTGAATACACCCCTTAGGTAAGCTATTATACCACTTAAGAGAACTTCCCGTAAAAGTTTGAGAGAAGGCTCTACACAAAAGTTTGTCATCATCATCAAAATTCATCATGAAGTTCTTGAATTGCTCTAGATGGTTGTCCAAATCTTTACTTTCATCATACTTCTCAATTTTGGAGCTATCAAATCTTTTGGGTAGGTTTCCGGACAGTATTTTGGTAGATAAAGGTGACTCTCTCCAGTTCTTATTACGACTAAAGACTGTGTCTTCATTAAGTGTTGCGAAAATACATGGTTTGGTCTAAAAACCAAAAGGATCAATCAACAACTGATCACCATGCCTGTGGGATAACCCTTTGCCCAGAAGTCTTTTAAACCTACCATACCCAACCCTCTTTCTTGAATATTTTTTTATTAGCTTCATGTTCTTTCTGGATCTTCCTTCATCACTACTTGAGGACAAAGATTCCTCAAGCTCAGCCTCATTCGAAGAACTACTGGAGGACTCCAAATCTGAACTTTCAACAGGTTTGGACCGATGTGTATTCTTAGACCTGATGTGAGTCTTTTTTGAACTCATATGAGTCTTTGTTGATGGAATATTATCCCTAGGTTTCTCAGTATGATGAATAGCTGACGCCTCTCATTTCTCCCTTATACTCTTTTCTGCTTGTTTTATGGCCCTTAACACCCCTATTTCTGCTCTCAACTTGTCTTGCTCTTCAATTGTGTATTCCTTGTTTTCCCCAACCGTTTACACTACAGGAGGTGGAGTTCCTTGCTCGTTCGGATCCATCCGAACTGGTATTTTTTAATGATTTTGAATGTAAAATTGAGGAACTTTCGTGCTCTCACTGTGGTCGCCAATTTGGTTTGGTTTATTTTGGGCTAGGGGTAGTTTGGTAAAGTCTTTTGGTAAGTTTGAAGTATTTTGTGTTTAGTGTGAGGAGTACTGAGATAATTAAGTAGCCTGCTTGTATGAAATATTGAACACCCTCATTAACGAGAGTGGTTAGGTTATTTATACTCTTAATTTAATGACCCATGGGCTTACCGGGTCAAGTTTAAGGACCCATTAGTCTTTTAAGTAGATTAGCAAATAGCTTAGTCAAAAGGTGTTGTACATTTTTCATGTCCGGATTTCTTAGTGGTGTTTTATGGTCCGAATTATCCCTGTCTGGATTAACTGGTAGGTTGTGTTTGAAGTATCCGAACTCATCACCTATAAATAGGAGACCCCTCCAACCCTATCTTCACACCATCTATCTCATACCATCTCCTACAATATTCTCTCTATTTTTTTAGTTTTAAACACAAAAAAATCATACAAAGTTTATATTAAGGTCCAGCGGAGTGGAGATGATTCATCATCCTCGAAACGAAGAACAACTTCCGAAAGAAGTTCTTCGCATTAAGACGTAGAAGAATCAGAGAGCCAGAAATTCGAACATCGGGGCGAAGGGGAGCTTCTTGTCCGTAACCTGCAAGCACCACGAGGTGTAAACAAAATCTACTCGGGTATGTATTTGGATTACGATGAACTTATCGAAGTTGAAGGTATGAAATATTTTTTAAAAATTCTTGAACCTAATAGAGGCTTAGGTTGGATGTAACTTGCTAGGTTCAATTGTGAATGGTATATCGAATTAATACAAAAAAATTATGCCACTGTACGTATGATTGAGAATGATCCTCATGGTCAAGGTTTAGGAATGAGGTGTATAATTAATGGTGTTTCTTATAGTTTTTTTTAAATTGATTTCTAAGATGATTTTTTTCTTTCCATCTGAAGATATGTATACTGGTGATAAATTAACATCGCTTTCTTTATCTCGTACAAGTTTGGGTGTTGATTGGCCTATGTCCTTCGAGGATGCAGAAGAGATTCTGAGTTGCAGTTTGCACGCTCCAGAAATTAACGGTAAACGTAGAGCCAAAAGATGACATTTGGATGCTAATGGGAAATTAACTTTAAAATTGGTTAATAGTTGTTTTCTTCCCGTGGTAACAATGACTCACAACTTTCTTATATCAAGCATTGTAACTACTTTTGTGGTACAAAATGATGGAATAATTAATCCGGCTAGTTTGATGATTCAGAATATGGCTATGAAAGTTGGGAGGGGAGGATAATTTACCTTATGGGTTGATGTGAGTATGTACACTCCGATCAAAGTTGGTTCAAGTAGTGCTATAGGTCGACACTCTTTGAGATTGCAGGAGATATGTTCATGGGATAGAGAGTTGATATCAAAATGGGAGGCATGAAGTCGCCATTTACCCTTGTTGGATGATATATGGGCTGCGGGCAATGTTACAAACCACCAAATCCACCTTCTGGATACCCTCAGCAAGAAATACAGTCGCCAATCGCTCCTGCGGCTGCTGGTGGTTCTTCTGGACAACGACAACAACAAAGACGTTCCAATCAAGAATTTGCTGAGTGGGCGCACGATCAACAGATGCAGTATGACCAGTGGTCGCATGCTCAACAAGTGGAGTGGCATGGTCTTCATACGCACTGGCAAGGTCAATATGAGCAGTGGCGTGACCAGTGGCAAATTCAAAATAACGAGTGACATAGTCAATTCGAGCAACGACAATGTGAATACGAGCAACGACATGGTCAATAAGTACAGTGACATGGTAGACAAGAGGAATTGAATGATCGATTTGCAGCCTCTCCAGCAGAACAATCTGAATACATGCGACAAATCATGGAGAACATGCATTTGCAAGGTCCACCGCCACCTTTGAATAACGACAACGAAGCTTCTTAGTTTTTTTTTACATTTGATTGTATTTGGTATTTTTATTATAATGTTTTTCCTTTTATTTAATTGAACAACTATGTTATTTGTTTGGTTTTTATTATTAATGAATTTGTTGTTTTGCTTATATCTTTTATCAAAATTTAATTGAATCTCTTTCAATTTTTATTTTGTTATTTACAAGTAGTATATGTTTATGCATATACTTATACAATTCTAAAAAAACTTTAAATTTATACTTCAAATATTCAATAAATTCGAAAATACAATAAACTATTTATATAATTTAAACATATACACTTGAGGCTTGAAATATCTAAAGAACTAAATGAAGTAAAAAAACTAAACTAGAACTATATAATATTTTTATAATCGTATAAATATTTTTAAAATATAATATTTTAAAATCAAAATACAATTAGATGTCTAGTAGGTAGAAATTATTTAATATCTACCTAATTTTAAATAAACTATCTATAATATATAAATGTAATCAAACAATATCAAAATAATATTACAATTACCTTGTTTACGATATACATATCTTAATTATAGACTTTTGATTTAATTAATGCATAAAAAATATTTTTGTTAATCGTATAAATATTTTAAATAATATAATATTTTAAAATCAAAATACAATCAAATATCTAATAGGTATAATATCTACCTAATATTAAATAAAATATCTAAAATATCTAAATATAATAAAAAAAATATCAAAATAAAATTACAAGTATCTTGCTTCATCTCAATTATTGAAATTCGATTTAATTAACCCATAAAAATTAGTTTTAAATAATATTATAAAATATTTGATAAACCATGCTTTTAATAGATCGTCTGGTGGGTAACCTGAATAGGTTTACACGCCAGACACGTTAACTGGTTTACACGCATAAGCAGTTACGCCAGACACGTTTATCAGTTTACACGTATGAACCGTTATACGGCAGACACGCTACACGCCAAATACATACACGCTTAAAATTGTTAAATAGGTAACATGTTACACGCCAAACACGTTACATGTTTAAAACTGTTAAATAAATCGTGGATCTGGCGGGTGTACACGTTTGCCACCACTAGATTGAATGGAGATCCCTGAAGTTGAGTTATCTTTTATAATGTGGTTGGAAACATACAAAATTATCCAAGAGGCTATTTGTCTGTAAAACGTTTATGATTCCCGTACCCTATGCTTATCCAACTCTAAGAAAATAAGAAAATCGTTGTAGTAATCGAGGAAAATACATGTATATAGTGTTATTACCTTCCCCATGCATTTTTCCAGATGAGGAGCGAACCTTCCTGCCGTGATTGGCGGGCCAGAATTCATACACTTGAATATTTCATTGGCTACAGCAGAGTGTGTTTCTCCGAATATGTCACCACATACTTAGTGTTGGTTTCTATATTATTCGGATATGCCACACGTACTTGAGTTGACAATCTCAATTCTTCTTCTTCAACCTCCAATTTCCGGTCTAGTCCTAACTTTGTTATCCGATGATATTCAGATGCAACGTCAACAATCAATGACTCTACTATGTCCTCAAATCCGAGAAGGCAACTGAAAACACATTCATATGTGATGCAAAGTGATTACTACAAGTCTCAATTCGTATTAACTAATATCTATAGGTCTATACCAAAGCTGCTTCATACAAACTACTATACCAAAGCCAAAAAACAACTGCAAACTTAATCTACAGGAAAATTGACAGTAATGAAACTAACTATTCCAAGTAGCCACGAATACCTTAGTATACGGAGATATATTACTGTGATTTGGATCAGACATTGACATTGGATTCTTCTAACACCGATTTTGAACTCGAACTATTAGCTATAACAAAACAAAAACTTAGGATTCTATAAACATTTTCTCAAGGATTTCAGCACCTTAGCCGCATCGGTCACTGGAATAATAAACAAAGACGTTGTTTTCAAATACGGACAAGCTCAGGAAGAAGTATTTCAATACATAAAAATGCAGACAATCTCAGGAAGAAGTATTTCAACACATAAAAGATAAGTTTATTCATGCTCTTGTTTGATATTTTTTTTAAACTATTGAGATTGAATGTGATGTTTCTGGTATTGGGTTTTGAGATGTTTTAATGGAGGATAAATTTGGAGGAGCCGCTCTAAACTATCTTATTTATGACAAGGAGTTGTACGTCTTAGTTAGAGCCTTGTAAACATGGCAGCATCACTTATAGCCCAAAGAGTTTGTCATACATACTTACCAGCATCTAAAAGTTGAGCAGAAACTCAATAAAATACATACCATGTTATCTTACGTCCTAGGTTTATTCATATACTTCTCTGATTGGTTTTCCACCTTCTTGGGAAAACCCTTAAAGTTCTTTAGTCATATTTTTAGCAGAAATATTTCCAACACTAGATGCATCTTCCACTACGAACCTTTCCACGACAAAAATAAAATTAGTTCGCATAACTTCCATAACAACGGATGAGACCTGCAAAACCATAGATCTTTCATCTCTCCTCTTATACTTAAACCCTTCATCCTCTAACATTCCTCTAGACATAATTTATGTTTGATTTTACAGACATATTTCACATTTATAAAACCTTTCTCGAGTCTAGTCAATAGTTTGGACCTAATACTCATAATTCATTTAATGATACATCACTAATCATTCCTCAATATGACTTTACTACTTCAATTACGGATGAAACCTTTTCCGAACCCAAGAGTACCGGAACCGAGTCAACCTGATTGCTTAAGGTATCTAGACTTTTATTAGTACGCAGGACAGATCGTGAGCTTTAAAATATATTACCAGTCAACTTTGGGATGGTGGGTACCCATCCTCAACCCGACCTATTGGATACATGCTATTCTTATATTAATAATTAATATATATTATAATATTATTGCATGCTTTGAACAATAACTCTTCCATAAACTATCGTCTTTAGTGACCAAGATAGTCCTTAGATTTTCAAAAGTCCATTGGTAATCTCTGGACTATTAAGTTTGGATAAAGTCAGTCCCCTGCGTGTGTTGACTACTATCCAATTTCGATAAATTTAGTCCTTTAACTTTCTAATTTTGATAAAGTTAGTCCCCTTAATAAACATGCGCACGAGACTAACTTTATCCAAAATGGATAGTTCAGAGAAAGTCCAAGCACTATAGGTCACCAAAATAGCTAGTCCATGGACTACCAACGGACTTTTGAAAGTTTATGGACTATTTGTCACTAAATTCGACTATCTAGGGACGAGTGACTATTCAAAGCCTATTATTGCATATATCGTGTAATTATATTATAATGTGATTGAATTAGTTTTGGATTGTTCGTGATTTTTTTAATTATTTTTTATAGTTTTGTCGCAACTTATAGTTGATTAGATTTATAATTATTTCAGATTATTTTATTTTTAACAAATTTAATGTTTTAAATTTAATTTTGTTTTTAAAAAAATTATAATTTTGAATATGAAATTGTATAAACAAAAATACATATTTAAATAATAGTTATAATCTATTAAATATTTATGTGAATATCAAATAATAAATAATAAATAAGTTTTTATAAATTTGTTATTTAATTTTTAAATTTAGTAATACGTTTAAGAGTTTATAGTCATTATATTATTATTTTTAAAAAAATATTAAGTTTTGTATTTGTTTCTAATTTTTTTCATTTAGTTTTTTCTTTATAAAAAATAATCATAGAAAAATAAATACTTAATAGGTACTTGCATCCGGATGTCGGAACCCAATAGGTTTAGTTGTGGAAAATAAAATATTCTTACGTTGCAAATACTCGAACCCTTCGGATTTAGAAAATTAATGACATAATAAGTTACAAGTTTAGTTATACCTGCACCTATTTTGACCAATTACCATCCCTACCTTCAAATACTCTTAAGTATGCAAACTAATGTTTGTTGCGAGTAAAATGAAGTGACGTTCTTGAATCAAGAATTTTTTTTAAACTATCAATATAATCATAATCTTCTGAAACCATCCCAACATCCCCTCCTCTCAGGACACTAACTACTGATATGACCCTTCTTTTGGCAATACCAACATTTCATCATTGAATTAACATATTTCTTGATTGACTTTCTCCAATTAGTATTTTCCTCCACACTCAGTCAGAGTCACTTTTCAGGATTGTATTTATTTGAATCATTCGAGTTTAATGCACTTTTAACTTTGCTAATTGTGATAGAATATGTTTCATAGAAGATGGTGCAACAAAGTACTCATACCCTTCCGCTATTGAACTCATGAGGATTACTTCTTGTTCCTCAAATTTTACCTTGACACCAACCACATTCCAATAAATATGATTTTATTGAAATCATCCAACTATTTTCGGATCTCCTTACTACAGTCTATTTGCAACGTATATAATAGATTCTAACTTATTCCAATTCCAAGTTGTCGAAGACTCTTCAACCACATCTCGAGGAACCTCGTCCCCCTAAGTCAACATCAGAGAAATATGGGCATTGGACAACACCTCATGATTAATCTCATTTATAATTTTCTCATCAATGACATCATATATACTCATATCTACAAGGAGTTCTCTAACATTAATTCTCCAAATTATATCCAAGTGTTAATCTTCAATGCCTCTACACTATCTAAAATCAAGACAAGTAAAAAAGCGTTCCTCATAGGAAGATTCTTCAAGTCACGCCATGCCACAAGACTTAAGTCTCATATTTCACTATATATAGACTCAACGATGTGGAGCATAGCACACCGGGCTCGAAATAACATTTGCTAGGTACATAATTTCCTAGTAAAAATAAATGTCTTATACCAAAATAACACATGTACGACTGTCTACTAGTGACAACATTTCCTGACGTACGAGTCCCGGCTAGAGCATGCTTGTACAATCTATCTTATATTTAAATTCACGTTCTAGGTTAATGATGACGCGACGAAAATAGAAGAAGCAACGATAGATTAAACCCTAATTCAAGAGTAACATGATGAGACCCTAATCTAAGGGTAACAAATATTGAAATTTTCAGAGATAAAAATATATTATTCCAAAAAATTAAAATAACTTAAGGCATATGAGGTTTTATATAAGAGCTTTTTATTACCTTAAATTAGAATACACAGAAATAAAATAAATATTCTAACATAAAATCAAATCAAATCTTAATAGAATAGGATTTGATTTAAATAATATAAGATATTTGAATAAAATAAAAAAGGTTTATGGTTGGACTTTTTGGGTTACATCAGTTAATCCTCTCAAGTAACGACATAGATGTTTCATCTAATTTAGAATATTCTCATATAAGTGGTCATATTTCTTTCATAAGCATAAAATCCTATCTAAAATTCTTCGACAACCAGTTACCACACCTTCGGTTCATCCAGAGTTTAATCTTAACCTTTGGTTTTAGCAATAATAAATACACTTATTTTTAGTTATGCTAAAATCTTAAGTTCCAGTAAACTTCTCTACACTTAAGTTTGGCTGAGCAAGCGATCACATAGAGATTCAGCGGTTCTAGCTCCTAAGTTTTAGTTTACTCGCATCTTCGGTGCTTAAGGTTTGTCTGAACTGCACCAATCACATTTATTCAGCTTCAAAACTTAGTTTAAACATTCGACGCCTATATCTAACTTTATGAATTAGTTCCATCTTCAGCCTTTAGGTCCAAACTTTGGCACTTACTCTCAGCTTCATTATAGAGCTTCAGTTGTAAGTTACATCATTCGACACTAAGTCACATCTTTAACACTAAGTTATAACATTTGATACCAAATTATTTTCTTCGGTAGTGATCTTGTCGCAGTCACTTTGAGCCTATACTTAACATAGATATTAATAGAACTACACATAGAAAACTAATAATAAAGACAATGGTAATAAATAAAAATATTTATTTTGTATATAATTAGTGATTAATATTCTAATGTAAGAAAATAAAACATGTTCTAAGATAGTTATATTATATATATAACTTGATATATACTCATAAAAATGTATTTATGTGTATAAATGACTAAAGTATTTTGATCTATTGTTATAAGTCAAATTAATTAAATTAATTAGTATTTATAATATTTGGTTACATATAATAATATTAAATATTTTATTTTTAAGTCTTATGGATGTATATAAAGTATGGATACTAGATGGACTAATGCGTATGTTGAAAGAGGAACCATTAATATGAAACTTTAGTATTGAATTTTAATATTCCAATAAATGTTACAGTTCCATGCATTAGTCTTACATTAGACTATAACAATCTGTAAAACCTAAATGTAATTAATTAATGAGAAGACGGATTTGGGAATGTTAAAAGGGGATAACTAAGGGACATATATATCTTATCTTGACTAACAATAAATAGGTTCAAATAATCTTCATTCAGTATCATAAATAATAGTATCTTTATTCTGTCACAATTCTCATTGTGGTATATATTCATTAACAATCTCTATAAGTTTTGGAATTTATTCTCCATCGAGGCCTTTAACTTGTATCCTTCAGGAGCATACTTAAGTGAACCTACCCAACCTATAAAAAATATCACCTTTTACAAACCGTCGATCACAATTAATTAGATTAAACCTTCAGCTGCAACTCTCAAATTGTAGGACTATAAGATGTCAATCTTTTATACTTATGTATTATTATTATTCATAATATTAATTAGGTTCTTGGGATGATCAAGGGTTATAACCTTGTTATTGATGATTTACAATCAATAATTGGTATTAGAGGCATCTGATTACTCTATCTTTGGAGATATATACATGTGATTTAGTATGCAAATACTCAGATTTAATAATCGATTCAGTTTGGGAGAAAATACCCAATTTTAGTTTCCTATTTGAGACCTAAAACATATTTAGGTAATAATGAACATAAAATAATATGTGTATGATTGGAAGGTGTAGTTGAGGGCACATAATTGGATATATGTGATGTATGCTTTAATTGCATATTTAATTTTGGAATATTTCAGATAAAACTCTAATTCATACCAATTTGAGGCGTTGTCAATTTTTTTGAATCACTAAGGTTTGATGCGATCATAGGTAAGATCATTGGCCAACCAAATTAAGTAGGCACGTTTACCCAAGGAAAATGATTCATTCGTCGTCATCACCCCTTTGTGATCTGGGCGAAAGGTCTTACTAGTAGGTGGATTGTTGTTTTTATGATTGGCTTATGGTGGTTAGTTAAATTGGTTCACATTTAGTATAACATCAACCGATTAATAATTTTAGTATCTTTGATATTTTATGTATTATTTTTTATATAAAATTATTAGAAGCACACGTCTTTGATATTATAGTACGTGTCTCTATTTATATGTGTATCATATTTAAAACAAGCACGTTCAGGTTGGTTATTTTAGTTGTTATGCCATACTTGTGTGCATTTCTATATTTTTATAGGTTTACTATTATGTAACCCCATTATGCGTGCATTGAGAAGTATCTAGTGATGATGAATGTATGGCCTTCGAGATAGGACGTGATTACCCATTATCGTTGGCATTTGGACTCTAGGATATAAGAGGTGATGTCCTACATGCGTATGGATTTTTCGTTTCTGGTTATGTAGTTTGATTGTCATTCATATCTCATTGGATATCGAAGCTCTTGAAGAAATATTTTACAACCCTGAATTGCTTCAGATGCTCAAATAGTATTGAAATATACCGTATCAACGCTTGATTTGTTAGGATATATGATTCAATAATGTTTGTATAAAATATAATGCGAGCACTTATGATGCCCATTCTCTAGAACTTATTGACGGACCTAGTATCCATATATGTGGGAAATGTCAGGAGATTCATGAAATAAAAGGGGGTTGGGTCCTCGTAGCTTAAGAAATGATTGTTGTGAGTGTAGGTCGGCTCCAACCAAAGATTACCTCGCATATTTGATGATGTTAAACACATGTCACATGATGCAGTTGTTGCATTTATAGACACCATACTAATATATAACTGGTTTTTTATTTTTGAACGGTGTCTTTATTTTACCATGAACCAGTAAAGTACAGTCTTAATGAAAGCCTTAGCTAATTATAGATATATGACCTACAACCAACATTGTCTAAGTTAAATTATTGACTCCATAAGTAATGTATAACGCGTTAGCGTAAACCATATTTGCTTATAATTATGACGAGTGCATTACATATGAATGCCCAATCACAACTCTCATCCTGATAAAGTCCAGTATATGTGTTTAAATATATTTGGTATTATTTAACAACTTATTCAATAATTGAGATTTTCTTCTTTGATTGTTCAACTAATAACTCTTAATTTAGAAACTTACTTCAAGCCCCATTATATCAGTAGGAAACTTTAAGGAGTGGAAAAAAGATATACTACTCTGGTCGAAACTCAATGGAATAGATCATTGTCTTAGAGAAGACTGACCACCGGATCCTACAGATAAAATCGCTCCTTAGGAAATGATGCGCTTTAAGCGATAAGAACATTATAATATCTTTAGTAGATGTGTCGTACATAGTGTAGTTCCACATGCGTTCTTAAGATTCCAGATAGATGACATGTAGCTAGATAAAGACATGTTTTTCCATATACACAGAAGATTTGTCAAGTCTCCACATGTTTAATTCAAAATCTTGATTAGAATCTTTCTACCATGAATTATAAGGGCAATGGTAAACCGAGTGCACATATATTTGAGATGACCAATATTGATAAAAAAACTTAAGGAACTCTACGTTGAGCTCCCTAAGATAATTTTGGTGTCTTACATTCTATATTTTTTCCTTCTAGATTGAGTATCCTAGAGGGAACGTATGATTTATTGGATAAGAATTTAAACATAACTAGTCTTATTGCAAATCTAGTGAATGATAAAGATAAGCGCACAAAAGAGAATATAAATGCTAATATGGTTAGCGTCGGTAATTGCATTCTTCAAAACAAGAGAAAGCACTAATTTTTTGCGGCTGCACAAAATCAACCTTTTGGATCTAACCATGAAGGAGGAGACCCCACAAACAAAAAGGTAAAAGGATTTGGTGTAGCTTGTTTCCACTATAAAGGAATAAATCATCAAGAGATGGACATCTACAAGTGTAAGACCTAGGTGGCAAATGAATGTACGCTCTCTTCTGTAGTAACTTTGGAATCTAATTTGATTTATGTGTTAAAAGACATGTGGTGGATTGATGCATACACCGCAAATCATGTGTGTATTTATTTGTAGGGCTCCAGTCTAAGCAGACCTCTAAATAAAGGAGAGATGTAGATTTTAACTACAAATGATGTAGTTTACGTGGTTGAAGTCATTTACCTATTAAATTTGTTCTTAAATTCATGACATATGTTGTATTTGATACATGTTTTGTTTGTTCCATATTTTTGGAGGAATTTACTATCATTTTCATTATTTTATAAAATTATTTATACTTGTTGTTTTGCGAATGGAATGTTACAACTCTTTTTTGACAAGTGTTTAATTGGATCATATGTTCTTGATTATAATTATAACTTTGATAAGTTAAATGATATCACTAGTTCTCCAATTGTAATAAATATAACACATATAACATTTTTTAGATATTAGCTTCTTTATGCCACACGCGTTTAGGTCACATCTCTAGAGATTAAACATACAATATTGTTGATGAATGACTAATAAATCTCATTGAATACACTGATTTAAATAAACATGTAGGGTGTATCAAAAGGGAACAAACAAAAAACTGGAGGATTGAAGTCTCTCGTGCTAAAGACATTTTGAAGTTAATTCATACATATATCTATAATCCATTCCCTAAAATATCATGGGATGGTCAGAGATACTTCATATACTAGACAACTTTTCATAATACAATTTTTTATATTTGTTATCTTAATTGTTTAACATACATCCTCAACATGGAACCTACTTCACCAATAACTAAAACACCACATTAATTATTTAAACATGCAAGTCTAAGTTTAAGCACTTCATGTAATCGGATATTCAACGAAACGAAGCTTTATAGGTTTAATGAACAAATGTTAGAGTCTAAAACAGTTATTTCTAATTTAATACGGTACCCATGGTTAAAAAATTTACTTTCTCATTAAGCGTTTGATCTTTGAGACATGAATTCCTCTATTTTTTGAGGATGCATATTTGAGAGGGGGGAAGGGGGGGGGGGATTCAGAGAACAACACGTATTTGTAGGGATAATTAAAATTAATTAATTCAGTCTCTAACATCGATTCTCCGGCTATAGTTAGTTTACAAGTCATCAACATTATTCGAGGGACTTTAGTTCCTCTAACTGATGTTGTACATCTACCTCAAATTGAAAAAGTTGATGTTGTTCACGTTTAGAATAACAACGTAATGAGCAAGAATTGCATAGATCTACTTAAGTGAGAAAGAGTATCATATTTTCAGATTATGTAGCATTCCTTAATGAACATGAAGGAATTTTAAACATTCTTCAAGAGGACTGAGTGACCTTTCAAGATGCTATAAAGAGTTTAAACTCTAAATTCTAGATTAAATTAATAAATGAAGAGTACAAATCAATGTAAGATGATTTAGTTTAGGTTTTTTCATCTTAATTGAAGAAAATAAATCATTAGGTTTATTGTTGTTTAAAACCGAATGTGATGCTTCAAGAAAAGTGGAAAGATACAAAACTCATCTTATACGGAAAGGGTACAATCAAACTAAAGGTATTGACTATTTTGAGACCTTTTCTCTAGTACCATCATATAAAAAGATTTAAAACAATCATGGCTCTTGTTTCTAATTTTGACCTTGAGCTTCATCATATGAATGTTAAGACAATGTTCCTCAACAAAGATATTGATTAAATAATTTATAAGAAGCAACCTAAACACTTTATGTCTGAAGACCCAAAGTCGATTGTGGGTAAACTAATAATATTCATCAATGGAGTCAACCAAATGCCTTTTTAAGGTATTACAAGCTCCCATATATTTTCATCTTGTTTGGGTTTAGAAGGGACCGTACCAAATATTGTGTGTATCACAACGTCAGCGAGAGTAAAATGATATATTTAATATTGTATGTCGATGACATACTCCTAGGCACTAAAGACCTAGATTTAACATATGCTACTAAGGAATTCTTGTAAAACAAAATTGATGTGAAGGACCTTGGTGAAGCCTCTTATGTGCTAGGTATTTGTATAGTAAGTAATCGTTCCTCATATTATTGAAGGTGTAAAATCAATAATTGGTCTAAAATTATTCTTATATGGTTTAGTCAAATTGATAGAGAGAGAAAGTGTAAAGAATATTCTAAAGCGAGAAGTTGTCAACAGTTGAAGTAAAAGGTAATGATTGTATATCATTTCCTAAGTAAAAATACATCTATTTATATGAATAATGAGTTTGATATAACAAACATGTTTATTATATATTACATCTCAAACCCTCCAAGTTTCTATTTTGGTAAGATCTTTTCTATTTATTAATTATTTATCATTTTACCATCTTTAAACTAATATTTAGGGTTAGATCGAATGAGGTAAAAAATATTCGAAGGATATATCAGACCAGAAAAAAATAAATATTTTTTGTTCTATTTATCGGTAATAATTTATTTAGATTTAGTATAATTAGTGTTTATGGGCCTTATGAGTTTTTTAGACTTTGGGCTTGGCCTATGGATTTTGTTTGACCCATCGCTCATTATGCTAAATGGTAGCCTATATATAGATTCTGAGAAAGCATTAATAAGATAGGTTCATTTAACTAACAACAAACAACAACAATGGTGATTTAAGAAAAAACATTACAAAAAAGTACCACTTTTTAATTTTTCTCATCATCTTCGGGAGCATTGTTTGAGATTCCTTCTGAGGAGCCCTCTTCTTATGGTCCCAAGACATTTTCATCATCGTCAGATTCAGTTTATTCGGAAGATTAAGTTGGAACGGTTTCCAAAGCATCTTTAGGTCTCCGTTCCACTGGAATTAGTTTCCATAAATATAATAAATTTACCCTCTAATCCATTACATGAAATTCACGAATCAAAGATATTCTTGTATATTCTTCAGTGGTTTTGATAGCAACAATGATATCGAGTCCGCTTTGGTCATCTGCGGCTTTGACGGCAATATGTTTTTCTTCCTCGAACTTGGTCTTCAATGGTTCCAAATCTTCGACGGCTTTCTTCATTTCTTCCTCACTTTTATTAAAAAAACTCACTCAAAGATGAGTTTAGTATGTTCCTCGGTTATCTCAGCCTTATATTTTGCCTTGAGCTCATCTAATTAAGTTTGATGCATAGACTGTAATTTTTTTTCTCGATCATTAATTACATTCAAACGACATTTGATTTGGATGGTTCTTTTGAGAATTTATGATCTACAGTTTGGGAGGCTTGGAATTGTTTGAGGATATGTTGAGCGCATATTTATTTTAACCTCTAACTGTAACTAGTTTGCTTTTTTTTCACCAGATAACGTCTTTTGTTAGACTCTTGAGTTTATTTTATTTTGATTTGACCTCTTTGTGTAGTTTTTTGGTTGTATCTCTGAGGCCAGTGAAAGGTCGCATTACATTTAAGACTTGTTCGGAAGGTTCCATGGTAAGGTGAAGAGGATAATTATCATTCATAGCAAGGATAGCTGAGGAGGGTACCTGAAGAGGATTGGAAGTTAGACTTTGTCGGCCAATTTGTGTTATGTGGTGTTGGATTTATTGAACTTGAGGGTATATGTCCCTGTAATATATTGAATTTCATCCTCTTTTTCTTGCCTTTCTTCTATCATTCATATTCTTTGTCCCTTGGTTGTATATTTCAACAAGTTCTTGCCTTTCTTCTATCTCCTTGACATTTGGGGTTGGATATTGAGGACAAATATCCACAATATTCTCTATGATAGTTGATGGAGGGGTTTTCGAAGAAATGTTATTTTTCTTTATATCGACTATCTTCTTTATTTTTCTTGAAGTTTCAGATAAAGTTCTGTCTTTGGTAGTTGGGAGGTACTATCATTGTTTTTCCTTTTTGTGTTCCTTTGAGTTTTATTTGGCTTCAGTTTGAGGAAGAGCTAGCATGTGCCTTTTTCTTCTTTTTCTTTGGAGGCAAGTGGCTTTGTGATATATTCTAGATAGGTAGTATGACATGTACATCAAGAGCAAAAGCCTTTTCATGACATCTCCTGGATTAGAGGGCTCCATCAGTTCGTCGATTGGGACGACAGAATCCGTAGAGATCCTCCATAGATGACTATTTAAAAAATTCAAAGGCATAAAGGTTTTGTCGAATTCGTTTCCCCGTGCTTCTTCTTCCCATTTAGAAAGTTTGGCATAAATGTTTTTGGCCGCAGTTTGGTGGATTTTGTATCGCCTCAAAATTTCTACATCAAACAATTACACATAAAGGATTTGAAACACAATTATAGTTTAAGAAAAAAAGGGGCGTGTATCACTTACTGGTACTTTTCCATTTGAGGTTTAACCTCAAAGGATTCTTTTCGATTGAATTCATCATTCAATAAAATTATTGTTTCCAACAATTGATTCACCCGGTTTCCAATATCAATTGTTCATGTTGTTCTGGATTTTGAGTATATCACCTCGAGTTTGTTCTCTACACAAATCTGATCTAAGCGCTTAAATTTCCTCGTGCATTGTAAGATCAACTCTAATTTTTGGTTCAATTTTTATTTTGATCAATCAAACTAACCACCAATTTCGAAATTTTTGGATTCAGATTTGTTATCTAGGTACCGTGTGAATTCTCCTAGCATGGGTAGTTAAACAGTAAAATGCCAATACATTTATTTCATAATCCCTTCTCCTATTTATAGGACAGAAGCTTACATAACAAAATTAGTTACACCTTTGGTTAAATTTCACTTTGGACCTTAATATCTATAGTTAATATTTCAATTATCTTCTTAGCTTTATAATGCTTTATTGATAACCATTTTCTGCTAATTGAATTTCCCCAGTGATAACTTATATCCTTATGAACTACAATTCAAGGGTGAAACAGAGAGATTTCAAAGTCGATGACAAGGTTTTGAGATATGTATTCTTGCATACAAAGGATAACAGGTTGAGAAAAATGTCTCCAAATTGAGAAGGACTCTATTCAATGGTAGAGAAGATTAAGCCATGGACATATCACCTTCAAGATAAAAAGGGAAAACTTTTACAACACTCTTGGAACATTGAGCATTTAAAGTTGTGTTGTGAGTAATGTTTTACACGTTCATGATGTTTTTTTTCTTATGTTTATACCTTGTACGATGGCATACTCTTTCCTCTCATGGTGGCTCAGGAAGGTCTTAAACAGGTGCCACATATCCTGAGTTATAAATACAAATTCCTTTGATTAGCCAAATTTTCTAAGTATACCATAAGTTACACAGTTACAACATAATGATAAGGAGTTTTATTATTGGAAATTACACAAGGATTGATCACTCTTTGAGGAATTTGCAAAGATATAATTCGATGTGCTAATGTTCATTAAAATATTTTTTGTTGTGCGCATATGAGTAGAGATAGAATTCGAGGTGATAACGTTCATAAAATCATTTTTTTGTAGTGCACATATGAGTTGTGATATAATTCGAAGTGTTAACGTTCATTAAAGCATTTTTTGAAGTGCTGATTTGAGTGGCAATATAATTCGAGGTGATAACGTTCGTTAAAGCATTTTTCAAAGTGCCATTAGGAGTAGATATATAATACGAGGTGCTAACATTTATTAAAGTAATGTTCGAAAAGTCAATTTGAGTGACGATATAATTCGAGGTGCTAACGTTTATTGAATCATTGTTTGAAGTGCCAATGTGAGTGATGATATAATTCGATGTGCTAACGTTTATTAAACCATTGTTCAAAGTGCCAAAATGAGTGTTGATATAATTCAAGATGCTAACGTTTATTAAAGCATTGTTTGAAGTGCCAATTTGAGTGGCAATATAATTCGAGGTGATAACGTTTGTTAAAGTATTGTTCAAAGTATTAATTTGAGTCATAATATAATTCGATGTGATAAACATTTATCAAAGCATGTTTCTAAGTGCTAATTTGAAATAAAATCTACATCTTTTAAAGTACTATACGAGGTTTACATATGGGTGGTAGATTAATTTTTTTTATGGAAAATTTGAAAACAAAAATGATACTTTTAAACAAAACAGTGTTATATGTTTATCACTCAAAATTAAAAACACCTGCCCAACAATACAAACGTAGACAAAAGTTCTGAGGTTCACATATGATAGTTGTTAACAACAAACACAAACAAAACAACAAATTCCATAAGTAGAACACCTCCTATTTTCCCTGGCCATCAATCGGTGCACTATCTGATCTGCCTTCTGAGGAGTTAGCTTCTTGATTTGAAGATCCTGATTTGTTATCCTTGTCATCCTCAAATACAAATTCCTCTGATTCGCTTGTAATTGTGACAAATACTTCTTTAGGGAATCGATTTACTGGGATTGAATACCTAAAATCTTTCTGATTCTCCCTCGAAAACCTTTGATGGAATTCGAGAATCATTGAGATTTTTTCTTCTTGTTCATAATTTTTCATAGCGTCAAGCCAGTCGTTTTCAGTTGCATCTACAGCGGCCTTGATGGCTACACCATTTTCCTTATTAGATTTGGTTTTGTACGGTTCCAACTCTTGAAGGGATTTATTTCTCCCTTCTTTACTCTCGTCGTACAGTTTCTTCAGTGAATCTTGATTCAAATTCTCTTTATCAATCTAAACTTGATGTTTCAGCTTGGTATTTCTTATGATTTGAGGCCATGTGATGCTTTATCTGAATGACCCTGTTGTGGAGATCCAGCCTATATATTTGAAAGGCTTGGAATTACTCACTGAGATTCCTTTTACAGATATTAACCCACTTTTTATTGTGAGCATATTCTTTTTTCCATCAGACCATGTCTTTTGCAAGATCCACCAGTTGGTTTCAAGCGGGGATGATTAACACCTTTTAGATTGGGAAAATGAGTGAGTAATTTCAGAACATCCTCGGAAGGGTCACCTGGGATTGTGGAGGAAATGAATCATACAATGCAGGGGCATTCGAAGGAGCGACTCGATAACAAGATAAACAAGTTAGATTGATTGCAACTAGTGTTAGTTCTTTATATGCGGTAGCTTCAAGAATTTCGTTTCCAATTTCAACAATATAACTTTTTAATTTCTTGAACCTCAAGGTCCATATAGAGTTCTCGATCTTGATCTTCTTTTTTTGCTTCATCGGCAGTTGGGGTCAGATTTTGGGTAGATACGTTAATTATGTCTTATGTCATTGTTATTAGGGGTGTTTTCGAGGAGCTCTTCTTTTTCTTTGAAGCAACAACCTTCTTTCTCCTTTTGGAGGACTCAACTTGGATTCTTCAGTACCAAGAGGGTTAACTTCGGTAGCTTTTCTCTTCGATTTTATTTTTGGAATCTTTCTTTGGTTTTTTTAAGGACCATCTTGATATTTTTTATTTTTACTCTCCTTTGGTAAATGACTTGGCTCCCTATTTCGAGCAGGAAGTATAATGCGTTTATCAAAAGCAGCCAGTATTTTCACAATGTTTCCTGCACTAAGAGGTTTCATCAATTTATCTACATGTACGACATATTCCGAGGAGAGATTCCATATATTACTTTAGATGAAGTTCGGATGAACAAATTCCTTGTGCAATTAGTTGTACCATTCTCGTTATGCCCATTCTCTTAGCTTCTCCTCGAGAATAACTTTATGGATCTTGTATCGCTTGAAAAATTCTATGACGAACAACAAGAGTTAATATGAGTTAAAGGAAAATTATGTTAAAAAATTAATATTACTGACTAGTGCTATTCCATTTGAAATTTAGCCTCGATGAATTGTCAGTTGAGATTTTTTTGCCATTCTCTTAAGCACCAGAAATGAAGAATACTTTTTGCTTCCATATTTTCTCTGCCTTAAGGATATCGTCGATGATTTTCAAGGAATTTCCGAGGGTCAAGTAGTGGAATGGCAGAATAGAGTTCTTCGAAAGACCAGTCTGTGCGATGAATTGCTCTATTGGTATAGCTATCTTGGAAAGTCTTGATGCTAATATAATGGATAGTAAAGTAAACCATATGGTTGGACTTCCTTTCATTGGGAATATCTCAATTATATCTAAGCAATTCACCACAACTGGGTCCAACGGAAATTGAAAGCCCCCATTTAACATTTCTGGGTAGAGCACTAGCTGATTCTCTCCACAAGAAAGTGAGGTTTTTCCTACGAAGGGCAATTGAAGGGTAATGGTGTTAGGAATACCCTATTGCCTCTTGAGAATCTCGGTTTCAGATTGGTGTAGTATTGGTATTGCACATTGTTAAGCGCAGTAAGGTACTCGTGAATGGCATTTGTGAGATTAACACTCAATTTTGCAGCGATTTCCTCGGGAAGGGTAATAGTCTAATTCAATTTCTTCAATTTCTTCTTCTTCAGAGATGGTTTCCTCGTAACATCTCCCTCTGAATCAGAAGGTGCAATACTACTCATGTTTTCAATATCTGAATTAGTCGTTGTCCTAGATTCTAATTCAGAGACCTCCTCAGACATCTCGTCTTGAAGTTGTGAAGGGGCAAGAGTGGTAGGTGCGTTACTAGGTCTACTCGAGGTTGTTTGTTGGTTCTTATCCGAAGGGATCGCCTTTAAATCTTTGTTTGTCATAGATGTCCCCTTTGAGGGAGGAGCTGATGTAACACCTTTGGTAGAATGATTTGATAAAGTATTAATATCTTCTGAATCTCCCGTAGTTATGAATCGACTTCTATGAGGAATAGTTTCTTTGCTTATACGAGGATATCTCTGAGGAAGATCTTTTTTTAATTGTATAAAGAGATTGGTTTCCATGAGAAAATGTTCTTTATTTTTTCGAGGAGGCTTTTCTTTGTTGGTTTGAGGAGCTTGCTTTTGGTTGATTCAATGAGGTTGTTAAGAGCAAGATTTGGCGGTTAAATCAGAAGAGTTGTCTGAGGAACCTCAGAGGGAAGTAAAAGAGGATGATTTTTTGGTAGGAGGTGACGGATCGTAAGTGGTTGTTTGGGTGATTAACTTTGGTTTATCGACGATGATTCTGACGACTTCTCTTTCAGTAGCTCTTTGTGCAATCATAAGCCAATCCCAACAGTTCTTCAAAGTGAACATCATGGAAAATAGAAATTAGAAGGAGATTGTATGTGATATGTGAAGGATTAACACGGGGACGATAGTGGAGGAGTAACTTTCTCGAGAAACTTTGTCTCTCTATCTTTATAATTAATGTGTGGTGGGCAAAATGAGCACTCATGTGGTAGTTATAGAGGAAATGGGGAAGATGGATCTGGGCTTATAAGAGGGGAGTTGAAAGTTTGATAGGTTTTAGGGTGAAATATGAATTGACAGATAACGGATGCCTAGTTTAGAGTAGGCAGACACGTGTAACGTATTAGAGTTAAATAGTATGCACACCAGAAAATTTATATAACTTTCTACCTTCTTCTAGAAGAATAAAAATAAAAAATTTTTAAGAATTTTGATGATTAACCAATTGGGATTGATTTCACAAAGGAATAATGATGAATGATTTAAGAGGACACACGGCTTTCCAAAGCGAAGTAAGATAAATATACAGTTTTAAATTATCCGAGCATCATATAAAACTGGAGCCGAGGAGGGTTTTTAGACCAGTTTCCCAATAAAAAAAGATGAAAATGGGCTTATATATAATAAATGTTACTCCTTCCTCGGAATTCTTCGCAAGGATTAGGGCGGCTACTAATAAGGATATAAGTAATTGTGGAGTGAAAACAATTACTAAAAGTATTATTATTTGGGTATTTATAGTTAAAGGATAAATTTAGTACACAATGTATATATTAAGGAATGTGTGTGCAAATTAATTTAAATGCGTTTGTATTAAGTACATAAATGGGGTGAAATATCCTAACCTCTAACTAAATCTGTTATTTTTAAGCACCCATTCCTATAAATATTGGGTGGACCTTGGAAATATAGTTGATCGACACTTTGACTTACTATGGTTCTTGATTACTTTCTCTCTCTAGAAGTCTGAACTATATTTTCTCTACGAATTACTCTCAATAATACTTGTTATTTCACATATTCATATAATACTTATCACCCATCAGCGTACGCATCTAATGTGTTTTCTTTGTCTTGTGTGGCATGAGTTTTGAGAGAAGCCACCTCATCCTCGAATTTCTTAATGAGGACTTGTTGAACACTTTTATCCTTCGATAAACATTCCACGGTAACTTTATTAATGGAATGTTGATTTTTTAGTGATGTGATCTCTCTGGAGGTGGATGGTTGTAGCCCTTCATAAGTAGCCTTTATTTAGGCAAGCTCATCCTTGATCAACTTGACTTTATCTTCTAGACCATCAGCCTGTGATTTTTTGTCTTCAAGAGATGCCTTTTGATCTTAATTTTCATCTTCAAGAGAAGCAATGGTCTCTCTGTGGGCTTTTACCTCATTCTCTAGCTCAATAACGTTTCTTACAAAGCTTAACACTGAATATCTTAGTGTATCATTTTCCTTTGACAACTCGAAGGGCGCACCATCATACACCAAATTTATGACATCGTCTATAGATACAGAATCAATTTTCAAAAACATCAAAGTCGATCCCCCTAAAGGCCATGTCAGATTTTTTCCTCAATAAAATTTCCCCTCAAGTATTGAGAGTGATGCATAGGAAGGGTCAGATACTGGAAATGTTGGAGAATCCACAGCTGAGATTGTAGGAGGGATAACAATTGAACGGATGACGAGCTTTGAACGGTTAGTCGTTCTTTTCCTCTTCTTTTTTCTCTTATCACTAGCATGTTTGGTTTTCTTGTGTGTCTTTTTTGTCTTTCATAAAGTAAGCTCAGAGGTGCGTCATCCTCTTTGACGGAGGGGATAGTCAAAATAGAATCGACAGCCACAAGAAATCAAGAAAAGAAACGAAAGAGCAGATATAAACCATAACCCTAGGTTAGTGTGAAAAAAGAGACTCAGAGACTCAGAGACAATTCTCAATTTTTATTCATCAAAGTCTAACCGCAAAAGTAGGGTTTGAGGCACCTTAAATAGAAATCGCCCAAATCGATAATACAAAATATGGAAACAAATTAAACACAATAAAATAATATCCTATTAAATCTCAATGTAATTAGATTTAATTTTATATATTAAAGTATAATAAAATAAAATAAAAATTAACATTGAAATAGATTAACATAGAGGTCCTCCTCCTACATCATCCTTCCCCGGTTGGGAATAATTTGACATCGAATTCAAAATATCGGAATATCGAATATTGGAAGAATTGTACTACTAAGAGTGATACTATCAACAATGTAACCGTTCCTAAATGGTGAGCAACAATAAAAATAGTTTGGTTTAGTATTATCATGTCTAATGCCTCGTGTAAAAATCTAGAGTTGTTGACGAAACAATTAGCAAGTAGCATTGTAGAGGACATTTGGAATTACTAAAGATCTTTGACAAGTTTCAATGCAAAATTCATGGCTGAAGATTTTGTAGTTCCGCTGATCAAAATTAGTTTTGTAAGTAAAGAAACAATCTTTGGGAAACTCATATGATCCAATCGCACAACCTTGTCTTAAAAAATGCATTGTTTGTACCGATAACCTTGTCTTTCTAGGTTTTGTTGTAAGTGTATATTTTACTTAGGTGGATGACGAAGATTTTCAATCGCACGGTTTGTATACTCCTTTACCTATTCCTACGCATCCTTGGAATGATATTCCTATGGATTTTGTACTTGGATTTCCTAGGACTATAACTGGTAGGGAATTCATTTTTGTGGTTGTTAATCGATTCTATAAAATGACGCACTTTGTTGCTTATCACAAAACTGATGGTGCATTGCATATTGCTAATCTATTCTTTAAGAAAACAATTGTTTGCATGGCATACATAGGACAATAGTTTCAGATAGGGACACTAAGTTTCCAAGTTACTTATTAGAAAACCTTTTGGTATAAGTTAGGGAGAAAGATTTTAATTTCTACTACGTGTCACCCACAAAATGATGACCAAAATTAAATAGGACTTTGTCTACTCTTGTACATGCATTATTTAAAAAGAACTTGAAAACTTAGGAAGAAGGTTTGCCACATGTTGAATTTGCATAAAATCCTTATGTGCATTATGATAATAAGTACTCTCTTTTTCAAATTGTTTATAAATTTAACCCAATATATCCTTTGGATCTAATTCCTTTGCCTTTGAGTGAAAGAGCTAGGATATATGGGGAAAAAAAGCTGAACTTGTAAAACAAATCCATGAGGATGCAAGGAAAAACATAGAAAGGAAAATTGAGCAATATGTTAATCAAGTAAACAATGGTACACATGAGAAAGTTTTTGAAGTTGGAGATCAAATATGCGTGCACTTAAGAAAGGAAAGATTTCCAGAAGAGAGGAAGTCAAAATTGATGCCTAGAATCAATGGACCATTTGAAGTAACCAAAATGATCAACAATAATACTTATCAACTTGACCCGTGAGGTAAGTATAAAGTGAGTCCTACCTTTAATATTTCTGATTTGGTTCCTTTTATGGCAGATGAAATGGATTTGAGGTTAAATCCTTTTCAAGTGGTAGAGGATGATGTAATCCTAGATGACACAAGGAACATAGAATGTGGAAATGTACAAGAACCAGTTGAGAAACTTGAACAAGAATATGAGCTTGAAATTGAGGATGTTCTCATTTTACCGGCTGGTCTAATAACTCGATCAAAAGAAAAATAATTTAACAAAGTTGTTAGAGGATTGCTAAATCAAATAGAGAATCCATGTGATCAACACAATAAGTATGGAGGTAAAGCTTGTCAAATCACTTTGGTCTTTATTCAAGTTAATTGATTTCAACAAATGAGAAAGTGTCTCGATTGTACTCTTTTTTCCTTGTTCAAGTTTTGTTCCAATGAGTTTTCTTGCTAAGTTTTTTTAAGAGGCAATTTCTTCACTTCACCATTGCCGGTTTCCTGAAATAAAAGCCCAATGTCCATCTATAACAAAAGCCACATCCTTGGAGGAGAGTAGGGTCTCATTTTGAACTTTAGTCATTAATATTTTGTATTTACAATATTAATGCATTTCTTAGATCAACATTAAATATGTTCAACGCATGCATTCTGTTTCTAAAAAAACCTTAATTGTGTTAGAGACATGTATTATGATTTCAAAAGAGCCTTAATTGTGTTCAAGGCTTGTTCTTTCTCCCATAAACACTATGTCATATTTTAAATGTTAGACTATCTTTGATTCTGAAAGACTTCTTAAGTTATATTTTTCTCTTATTGGTGTGTGATATCCACAAGAAAACTTGTTCTTCATTTGGTGCATCATATCCCAAAGAAGATCAGTAAGAATATCATAGGTCTTTCCACAAACTCTGTATGACCTATCCATCCACATCCTTTGATCATGGAATCCTTTTGGGTTCCTGGTTGTAAAGTTATCCCTGTCCTTTTCATAGTGTCGATTCTAAAAAGTTCTCATTAGTTCTTAATAAGATTTCAAACCAGCAAGAAAAAAAATCACCCACCAAAGAGATGTAAGAAGCTACACTCAATTGGTCTCTTAACAAGCAAATAAACCCAAATCGATACCCAAATCATTCCTGTGACGAAGTAAACAACTTAGTGTAAGAAACAGTCAATGGTTCTTAATATCAGCTTCCAAAAACTAGTACTGCAATATGCATTACTAGTGATAGTACAACAAACTGTAGCAACTATAAATACTTTATCCTGCCACTCCTTCCAATAAACCTATGTTTCCTGATATAACCAATAAGCAAAAGGAGATAGAAAATACCACGGAATACCATATTTGAAATGTGTATGATGCTTTTTTTACTACAGATTGATCCCAAGTCCAGTTGTCCATTGTAGATCCATGAGAAATCCCCTTTGGTGGAAAGGAACATTGGAGACAAATCATGTGCAACTATCACGTGAAGAAATATATTTCGTCGGACTGTCTTTCACGAATATCTTCATTTTTGTTTCAGGACTATAAGGAAACCCAGGTCTTGATGCATACAAAATATTTAATCGGACTGGCTTTCTGCATTAGTTATACTATTGTATGTCATCAAATCAACTCTAGTGAGCCGGACATGTTTACATGTAGGAACAAAAAAACGTCAGCCTTACCATATCTCGCATGATGGACAATTACAGTGATGAAGAGAAAAGACACACGCCATACCGGTTCACTTAATGTTGGACAAAGGGCTTCAAAATCTTATGCCCCTATTTCAAGTAGTTTGTAGGACTCGGCCATACAATTGAATTGTGTCTCTGCCAAACTATTTCAAGTAGTTTGGGATTGGACTTCAGTTAGAAACTGGTCAGTTTCATGCAACTGTGACTTAGTTGTGTCAAGATCTTCTTCAACACATCTAGCATACTCCAATGCTATGTTGTCTTTCCCCGATATAAGTTCTTCAAACTCTTTTAACGTGAATTTTCATACTGTGGTATCTAGCTCATAGCCAGAAACAACGCTCCCATCGTTGGGAAATTCTGGATCACAACTGAAATTAGGTACGTCACTGCACCTGTTAAGTATAAATTATGTTTTTAAAAGTAGAAGAGGTAGATATTTATTTTAAAGAGATAGTAACTAACACTTTAGAAAAATGTCGATCCTTATATTAACAACATCAGCTTTTATTTATAGGAAATCATACTTAGTGTAACATATTTAGTTATAAAAGTAGGTTATTTACCTTTTAGCCTTCTATCTTTACAAACAATCTAAAATATATCCATAAATTCTAGCCCCGTATCATTACATTTATGCTCTCAATATTCTATATCCTTATCAGTAGCCCCCTTAGTTCTTATGAAATACAATAAATAAGAACTAATTATCACTTCGCAAATCTCAACTAGCAAGAAAACACTTATGGCCAAGCTCTATCTGCTTTGAATGTAAATCATTCATTTTTATTCTCTTCAGATACCTTTACGCACACATTCACTTCGAAAGTAGTTTGAGACCACCTTTTCGAATAAATTGACATGTAAAAATATGAGTTGGCTTTTTATAATAGTTGTAAACGTTTGATATGGCATATTACATGTGCAATGAATCATTAAGCCCGATGCACTAGACCTGCCCATAGGTCTGAGAGTTTACACACGTCACACTATTCTTTTTAGACACAAACATTTCACCTCTTCAATTTCTCTGACACATTTCTCTCTCCCAACTTCTTCTATAAATAACCTCTCATTCTTCACTTCACACAAACTTTCTAGAGAAATAAATTGCCTTTACCTGAAAATTCCCTTGCTAACCTTACGTGAGTAACAAATTCCTTGAATACCTTGCTGAAAAACTCATACTTTCTAACCAAGTTTCAAATCAGTTTATAAAAAAACACTCAAAACCAAAATCTCGAGAAGAAAGTTTTTGGTGCTTACGATTATTTCTTCATTAGTGAAAGAGCTGAGTAATACAAAGATGCTGGATTGATAAGAAACGCTCCTCGATTTGCTACTGAAACCATTCCATACGATAACTTCGACCCACATCAAATCTCTCGCGTGCGTTCAAATTTATCCAATATAGAATCAAAAGCCTTTACCAACAAATCCTTTGCAATCAGCACCTCAAACTTTCTCTCCAACTCTTACAACTTCATCTCCTCGGAAAATCGTAAAGTCACTTGAAGCTTATCTACTTCAAAAATATCAGAAGAAACTTCATCTCCTATCAGCTCCAATTCGCATCGACAACTACACAAAGAGACTCCTCAGGTCCGAAAAAAAACTCACCTCCTCCAAAATCATCTTGTGAAAAATAAAATTTTCTTAGCAATGGGAGATTTCGATGCTATTAACACTTCTCCAACTACTGCCAAAAATCTTGTAGATAACCATACACCACCATATCCTTCCATGGGGGAGATTGTTGAGACTATCACTGAGTCACAACAAACTTCCTCGAGTACTCAAGAAGAAAACAAAATCTCAACCACTAATCTGCCTCGACTTATAGATGAAGCTTCTGATGAAGAAGAATATTCAAAGGCTAAAGTACTTTTAGTTGTGTCGGATACAAAAGACGACACCTTGAAGCAAGGAGCAGTTAAAAAGAAAAAGAAAAACTCCAATTGTTGTTCCCGAGGACATTGCTGCCTCGGTGAGTGTAAAGCTAAAAAATATCCTCACCTAATATATCATGGAGCTGAAAAACATGCCTTACATATACTATAAGGAGGGTCAAGCTAGTCTTCTAAAAAGGCAATGGGGAATGGTAACATTACAATTCGACTGCCAAAGAGAGGGGGTACTCCACTTGACTGTGGAAAAAATGAGTTGGTGGTATACCCTATGATAGAAAAGTACTTTGAAGTCTTGGATCTTTTCACTATGCAAGAAATACCCAATCAATGGTTCACACTTGAATCAGTGATCATGGTTTCTAGACTAAGCCAAATTCCCCTTTCAATCAAATATTTCATCGCCCTAACCACACTGTCGAACGGACCGGTATTTCCCTTCTACTACCTCACCCTTGATGATGATCTTAAAATCATCGATGACTTGATCAAAGTTGACAAATTTTGGAAGCAAAAATTTGTCTTCATATTTGGAGCTTGGGAGAACGGGAAGGAAATATCTGAGGCGAACCCTTCAAGACTCAACCTTGTCTCGAGGAGTAACAGTAAGTTCAATTTTGTTTTTGTTTGTTCTTTGATTGTATAGCTTATGCTCAATTTTCTATTTATATCACCACTGCTCTTAAGACTTTTGAAGGTATATAAGGGTCGTAAGAAAGAGAGGAAGGACATTTTTGTGAAGCTTGCTACCTGGGCAGAAAAGTATTGGGGTAATAAGTTTCACTTAGCTATCCTACACATCAATTTCATCAATGACCACTTATGAAGGATTACTATGGGTGCTGACCTCCCTGAAAATCTGATGGAGTCACCAAATCTTAATATTTGTTGTGAAGAGACTGGTAGCACCAGATGGTAAGGTGATACTTCCAGTGAGAAACATATCAGATAGCCATGTTCCCGCAAAAAAATAAAGGGAAAAAGAAAAAAAACAGCTAGCACATTTGGTGCTAGCTCTTCAGAAAATCTAAGCCCTCAAAAGAATGAGAAAATAAAGACAACTGAAAACAGCCTTCCTACTATTGAAGAAGAGACCAATGAAGAACGTTGCTTGAAGAGAAAATCCAACTTAAACGTCATCTTCGATATGCGCTTGATCACCAACTGGAGGAATACAAGACTTCTCATGATTCCAAGATATAAGAACTTACAAACAAGCATGCGAAGGAATTATCCGAAGAGAAACAACAATATTATACTCTTTAAGAATCTTTAAAGAAAAGTGAAGAAGAAAATAATAAGCTTATTACTGATATGGATGATCTCAAAACTGAAATTGGGAAAGAGAAAGAAATTGTTGTAGAAGCTGCCAAAACTAAGTGTGGGAATGACACATTTGCTGCTATAACAAATGCCAAAGAGAAGAAATCAATCAAATCACTTCGTGAAATTCACGCGACATTTCCCAAAGGAGATCTATCCAGCTTGTGGGAATTAATCCCCTAGACAACCGACCTAGTGAACCTTTTTCTCCCATCCCCCACTGACTCCTCTGAAGAGACATAATCAGAAGAAAATGAATCCGATAAAAACTATTCTAAAGAATATAATTCTGAAGATAAATAATTGTTGGTTTATCCATTTTTTGTTGTTTTTTGTTCGAAGTCGCTCAATTGTTTCGTGAGGACTTGTTTTGTTTGAATGCCTAGTTATTTAGTATTCAGAATAATCACTATTAGTTAACAAGTTCAAAGATGATATATCTTTAATTAGTTACCAAATTTATTTGAATACTAGTATTTAAAACAACCATTGGCCAAAAAAATATTTTTTATTAATAGGTTTGAATACTTATATAACACCTCGCTAAAACCTATTTGGGACAACATGGTAGGAAAAAGTGTGCCAATTATTCAAAAAGAATTCAAAACAAAAGATTTACTCCGACTACAACTTCCGGTGGTCTATATTCCAAGGATGTTGAATCATTCTCCCCTGGTCATCACAAAAGAGATATGTGTCCGGCTTTATCCTCTCCATCGCAATGTAGAACCCTCCCACTTTAAAATCCTTTCTCCTCACCTTCGAATTATATCGAATCCTCATCAAATTTTAATAATGAGTCATATTCAAATGAGCTTTAACTTTTTTCTCCTCGGTCAAATCTAACTCTGTTCTTCTTGCCTCTTTATTCACCTCTTCGGAATATTGGAGTACTCTATAAGAAGGTAAAGTATATTATGCAAGACTAACAATATACATCCCATATACGAAGGTAAAAGGTGTTTCTTGAGTAGCCTCTCTAGGAGTTGTACGATAAGCCCATAACATGAAAAACTAATTTAATAGCTTGATACATTGCATCCCCAAAATGAGCAATTAACTGCACTCCTCCATTGGATCCTGAAATTCTAGAACCACCATCAGTTCGAACCACATACATCGAATTTTCTGGCAAGACCTATTTATTTGTCTCCTCATCCGATCTGCTTGAAATAAATTTAACAAGAAAATCAGCCAAAGCTTGAGGTTTAATAGTCATTCGATGAGCAAAAGTGATATCAAAATATCTAAATTCTATTGACCACTTAGTCATCCTTCCAGAAATGTCCAGGCATTTCAATACATTCTTTAGTGGAAAAGAGTTTCGAACCTCAATAGTATGGGCTTGAAAATATGGGCGCATATTCCTAGCAGCAACAACTAAAGCCAAAGCCAATTTTTTAAGTCTTAGATACCTCTTCTCAACTTCCAACAAACTTTTACTAACACAGTAAACTGGCATCGGAACTCCCTTATCTTTACTTATTAAAACAACACTCACAGGGAAATTTGACACTGTTATATATAAAAACAAATGCTCTCTAGTTCGAGGTTTGGACAATATCTTTGGTGATAATAAGAGTTCCCTAATCCTCAAAAATGCTACTTCACAATCTGATGTCCATTGAAACTCCTTTGGTCTTCTTAACACTTGGAAAAAAGGAAAACACTTGTTAGAAAACCTCGAAATAAATCGATTAAGGACAACTAACCATCCTGTTAAGATTTGCACTTCTTTAATAGTTCGAGGTGATATCATTGAGACTAAAGCCTTCAACTACTCTGGATCAGCCTCTATCCCCTTTTTCACTAATTATATATCCCAAGAACTTCCTAGATCGGACTGCAAAAGTACATTTCTCAGATTTAGCTTTAATCGAATAGCCCTTAGATTCAAAAAGGTTTCCTATAAATCCTCAAGATGCCTCTTATCAGCTGAACTTTTAACTAACATATCATCGATATATACTTCCATATTTCTCCCAATATGAGAAGCAAAAGCTTTATTCATCAACAATTGATATGTTGCTCTAGCATTCTTTGGCCCAAAAGGCCTAAACCTATAACAATGTAAGCCTTGATCTGTGATAAATGTAGTGCTCTCTTGGTCTTTTGGATCCATCTGAATTTGGTTATACCCTGAAAAAGCATTCACAAAAGATAAAACTTTATTTCCTAAAGTAGATTCAACTAACTGATCTATTCGAGGAACGTGAAATGGATCTTTAGAACATGATCGATTCAAATCAGTGAAGTCAACACACATTCTCTACTTTCCATTCCTATTTTTTACCAACACAGGATTTGCTGTCCATAAAGGATAATATGCCTCCGTAATATGTTCGACCTTGGATAAATGATCCACTTCGACAACTATAGCCTCTTCATTTTTCAATAGAGAAATCTCGTCTTTTTTGAATAACTAGCTTAATCCTCAGATTTATAGCCAAGATATGCTATACTACATTAGATGGAACTCCCACTACATCCTCTGTTTTCCAAGTGAAAACATCTAGATTATCGAACAAAAATCATTACAACTGCTGACGCAAAGCTGGGGTCGTTAATGTTCCTCTTCGAATAATTTTCCCATCAGGAAAATAATATTCTTCTATGATTTCACTTACCACTAAAGAACTCGGGGTTTCCCTTGGATCATCAAGTGATTCTTCTTTTAATTGAGGCAACCCCTTGATTGCTATTCATCCATTAAATCGTCACTGCTTGGACCTCAGATACGAAGAGTTGCTACATAATATTCTCTAGCTACTTTTTTATCACTTTGGAAAACCCTAACACGGTCTCCAGTGAATTACTTCAAACAATGGTGTACTGTGGATACAACTGCATACATCCTCGAAAGCCAAGATCTCCCAAAAATAGTATTATAACTAGTCGGACAATCCACCACCATGAATAAAAGTGTAACATTCTTTCTAAAATTCCTTTTTCCCAAACACACCTCACCGTCGAATTCTCCAATCACCTAAGTTTTCACCCATATAAAACCAAATATAGTACGGTCTGATTGACAGATTCGATGAGGATTACGCATCCTATCATCTGTTGACTTGAACATAATATTCGTAGAGCTTCATGTATCTACCAAAACACATCGGATTTCAGTACCAGCTACTTCTACTCCAATAACTACTACATCTTCATGAGGACCTACAGTGCCTCTCAAATTATCCTCATCGAAAAGAATAAAGGGAACATATTTCTTATCATACAAATAAGTAGACATCCTTCCTTCTATTTGAGTAGCTAAACTTACCACATGCCTTTTTCCAGAGCTATTGGTATTACCAATTATAGTATCTTATCCAAAAATTGCTAAGGACTCAAAATAATCACACAAACTTCAAACTCGTCCTTGCTCCAACGGCTCAAAGTCATCGAAAATCAACTGATCCGAATATGTGTCCAAATATTTTGAGGCTGCATCAAAGTCATCGAATTTAGAATCCCGAATCATCAGATTTTCCACTTTGAATTTAGATTTGTTGCTTGCAAAGTTGATGCGCTTGGAGCCTTTAACCCACTGCTCCGCCCTTTAACAAAATCAACTAATTTCTGTTTTCAATTAGAATCTGTACCTCCTTTTTCAAAACTATACAATCTGCAGTATCATGTCCTATGTCGTTATGATACTTACAGAACTTGTTATTACGCTCTTCCATTGGTCTATTTATCAGAGCAGGCTTTTTAAAACTCACATATCCTCTTGCCTTTTCATAAATCGTAGCAACATTCTGAGTTAAATCTACATAATATTATGGATATATCCATTCATTTAGCCTCGGTTTTTGAAATTGATACGATGTAGCCTGAGTTGGATACCATCCAGTTCGAGGAGGAAAACTAATCTTGTGCCTCGGACGATATGGTTGGGTCAAGTTCAAAGAGTGCCTCTGATTATTTGGCACCTGCCGTGAATTTTTTTGACTGGGTCCAACCACTTCTCGAACTCTAATTGATTCCTCCATTTTAATTTGATCCTCGACTTGAGCCATCTGCGCTCCAAAAGTCAAAGCTCTTCTCTTTGTTGTTTTATTTGCTAAATCACCCGGCAATAGACCTTGTGGAAATGCATCCATGGCTACCAAGTGTTCACAATTATCTAAACAAACTTTTGTTAACATAAAACGCTTTGTATGGTCCTTCAGCTTCTCTCCTACAGCTTTTTTGCACTATATTATTGTGTCACCATTTGCTCGCATGTCTTTACTTCCCATAAATTATCGTCGGAAAGTTGTATACAAACCTCTGAAATTGGGTATAGATCCCCTCGAAATCCTATTGTACCATTTCAAACTTGTGCACTTAAATGTTTTAAAGAAGGCTCTGCATACCAGCCTTTCATCATCTTCGAAGTTCATCATGTAGTTCTTAAACTGTTCGATATGGTCATCAAGATTTTGCATCCCATCAAACATTTCAACCTTAGAGATATCGAACCACTTCGGAAAAGTAATAGACCTTATCTCAGTTGTTAAGGGGGAATTTATTCAGTCCACTCCTTGAACGTATTGATTATCTCCTCTTGTTCCCATGACAGCATACAAATTCCCATCATCTACTCATGTGTATTGATTCGATGTATTTCCTTCACACGAGTTTTCTTCTCCTAAACAACGAGGCACATTGTCTCTTCTTGATTTATATTCTTTTCGTGAGTCTTGAAGTCAACCTTTTTCTTCTTTTGAAGATCCCCGGTACCTCTTATGCTCATATGTTGAACTGTCTAACTGATCATCACTGGACGTAACTACATATGCTTGTCTTTTTTCTCTTTTCATGAATTATGATGCTCTTTACTGAATTCAAAATGTGTTTTCCTCTGCTCACTTCGAACTTGGCGAGCTGTACAAGATCGATCAGATTGGCTGTTCACATCATTCATCTCCTCCATTTGTCTTACCTCAAATTTCAGCCTACCTAATTGAATATCTTGCACTCTTTGATCATACTTCTCATTTAAATCCGTGATTGTATCCACTAACTGATTCATTCCAGCTTTGATGTCTGAATGAGTTTGTTGAATTGGAATTTGATCATCTTCCTTATTTTCCTCTCTTCACAAATAAGATCTCAACGTTTCGATTGCTTTTCGAACTAATATTTTCATTCCATGACTTCATTGTCAATTAAAAACCATTTAACATATCAAGAAATTTTGATTTTCTCTGGCTTTAGATTTTGAAATCAAGGTGCCGATCGATTGAAATCTCTCACTGTAGTCGCCAATTTGTTAAGTATAAATCGTGTTCTTAAAAGTAAAAGAGAGAGATATTGATTTTAGAGAGAGAAAATAAAAATAGATAATAACTAACACTTTATAAAAATGTGAATCCTTATATTAACAGCCTTAGCCTTTATTTATAGGCAATCACGCATAGTTGTAACAGATTTAGTACAAAAATGGATTAATAGCATTTTAGCCCTCTATTTTCATAACCAATCTAAAATTTGTCTCATACTTTTACAAATGAATTTTTTTTAAGCAACTAAGAACTTTATTACTAAATTGAAAAGAATACAAAAGTTTTGGACCAAATTAGAGAGAAAAATAAAAACTAAGGACTAAAGATTAAACACAGAGGGGCCATCGTCATCGTCTTCTCCAATTTGAAATCAAAACATCTTATTCAACAAATCACTCTCTCTCAGATAACGAAACCAATACCCAGACTTTCAAGGAGCGCAAAACTGCGTAACTCGTTCGGACGATTAGAGAATTTAATACTCTTCTTCGAGTTTAACACCGATTTTGCAATCCAATCAGAGCAATGATTCTGAACATGAGAAATGTGTTTTATCGTCATTCTTGGGTGAATCAACGATCTACAGATATTGAGAGAATATTTCAGGTACCAAGCCTCCTTTCTATTAGCAATGAGACTCATCAAAATCAGATTATCGGATTGCACATCGACATCAGTCCAGTTCTTCATTTTGCAAGTAATCAGGCCTTCAGTAAGGGCACTAAGCTCAGCAAAAAGAGGATTCAATTTTCCCAAGAGTGTTCCAGAACCAAAAAGAATATCACCATCAGAATTTCTTATCAGGACTCCAGTGCTAGCTTCACCATGACAGTTACACGAGCCATCAGCGTTGAGCTTCATCCTTCCTGGATTTGGAGCAATCCATCTAAGGTATTTTGGCACCCTTCTGTTGTTGATAATCGCAACCTAGAGATACACAAGCATTATAAGCATTCAACCATAGCTTATTAGATAACATGTTAGAGGTATCCGTGCCTCTGATAATAAAAATTATTCTGTCTATAGCCTTATTGATAGTATCATGAGTACCAGTGAACTTATGCCAGTTTCTATTTCTCCAAACAACCCAACATATGACTTGAGGAATGATATGAGGGATATGGCGTTTGCTTTTTGAAAACCAAAACCAGGAATAGAGGATATGAGGAAAGACCATATGCCTACCAATCTTAACATTAAACAGGTTGCTGAAATAGTTCCAAAGTTGCCAAGCAAAACAGCAGCTGACAAAGAGATGGTTTTTCTCTTCGCAGCTGTTGCAGAATTGGCACTTTGAAGCCATTTGAGTATGCATCTTCATGATGATATTGTCAATAGGGATGTAGCCCTTAAGAAGCTTCCAACACAGAAAAGAAAAGTTCTTAGGGATAGAAGGGCTCCAAATCTTTTTAAAAAGACCAGACCTAGTGTAGGTTTGCCTAAGACTTTCCCAAGTATTCTTTGTGTCAAATTCCTGGTTTTTTAGAGAGTCCAAATGATTTTATCAACCTTTTCAGAGTCAACTTTATACTTAGAAATATGCAAAATTCTATCATCAGAAATAAAGCTTTGAAGACCAGTTAAGTCTCACTTATTGCCTTTCCAAAAAGAGTTTACGCTTGCATTTAGAAACCAGTTTTGGGAGTTAGGATCACTTATCAGAGGGGGTTTATCGTGCCAATCCTCAAGCCAAAAGTCCATGTGACCTTGGCCAAGACTCCATTTTATGTTCTTCTCAGCAACCCTTTTGATTTTAGAAAGCCTTTTCCAAACAGACGAGTTAGTAGTTTTGCAAATGGTCTTTAAAGCATGAGTTTTGGAGCAGTAGATGTTGTGCATCAGAGCAGACCAGTAGCTACTATTTTTCTTGAAAAGAAACCATAATTTGTAAGAAAATGTTAATTGAATATCTTTTAGGCATCTAGTATTGAGACCTCCCTCAGAAAAAGGCCTGCAAAGCTGGTTCCAAGTAGACCAGTGAATTGCTTTAGTATGATAATTAAATATCCATAAGAATTTGTTTAAATAAGATTTAATTCTCTTAATGATATTGTTAGGGAGCAGAGTGTTTTGCATCTAGTAATAGATAATAGGCATTAGGACATTAGTTATTAAAGTTAATCTGCCCCTAAAAGACAAATTATTTAAGTCCCAATCACCTATTTTATCTTGCAACTTATCAAGAAGAGATAAAAAATACTTCCCTCTGTTATTTCTAGCAATCGTGATACCCAAGTATTTAAAGGGCAAAGAGTCAGTGTTGAAAGCAGTTTTATCTTGATGTTATTAGTGCTTTCCTGGCTTGCTTTTTTGGACATAATCAATTTAGTTTTCTCTTTGTTCACAGTCTGACCAGAGACAAGCTGATAGTCATCAAAGAGGGTGCACAGCAAGGCAATAGAGCTAGTCTTGCAGTTAGTGAAGATCAGAACATCGTCTGCAAAGGCAAGACAAGGCACCAGGAGATTTGACCTAGAAGCATAGTGTAGGCCTTTATTCTTGTTGAAGAGATTATAGATCCCCCTAAGTAAAACATCCTCAGCTAAGATAAACAGGTTAGGAGACAAAGGGTCTCCTTGCCTAAGTCCCTGCTTCTGCTTAAAATAACCATTGACAGCACCATTTATAAGCACTGAAATATGAACCTATGTAATCATGCTTTTAATTAAAGATATGCAATTTTCAGAAAACCTAAAACATGAAAGAAATTTTAAGATAAAAGCATGAGAAAGATTATCAAAAGCCTTCGTCATGTCAAGCTAGATAATAACATTTCCAGTTTTAGGCTTTCTGTCTAAGTCATGAATCATTTCTTTGGTGATTAATATATTTTCATGAATGAGCCTCCCTTTAACGAATGCACCCTGCATCTTCGAGACAATGTTAGGCATAATATTTTCTAAACAAAAGTTAATTAAGTTTGAGAAGATTCTGTTGTATATAGTACACAAACTTATCGGTATGTAGTTGTTCCAAGCAACCGGGTTAGGACTTTTAGGAATCAGGAAAATGCCTGTAGCAAAGACTCCCTCTAGAATGTTACTACCTGAAAGATAAGCATTAAATGCATTACATAGATCATTGCAGATGATATACCAACAAACCTTAAAGAAAAATATATTGAAACCATCTAGACCAGCAGCACTATCATTTTTCATCTTAGTAATAACACTCCAATTTTCATCCTTATTAGTAAGCCTGGTAATTGAAGAATTATCATCATCCTTAACCAGACTAGGGATATTATAGAAGATGTCATCCTGCATAAGAAGAGCTTCATCATCTCTATTAGTGAAAGACTCAGAAGATAAGATACTTTTAAAAAAGGATTCAACAGGATTGGCAAGCTCAATATGATCATCAATCCAAACACCATTGACCTTAATCCCTTTGATGCTATTCCTTCTTTTTTTCTTATTCACATAGGCATGATAAAGCTTGGTATTCCCATCCCCATCTCTGAGCCAAGCATTATAGCGTTTCTGATGCCAGAAACTCTCCTCATTTCTGAGGGCTTTAAGATACATGCTATTAGCTTTAGAGAGAGCAGCTTTAGAGTCATTGCTATTATTTACAAAATGAGAGGACTCTATATTCTTAACCATCTCAACAGCCTCTTTAACCTTATTGAATATGTTACCAAAAGTATTAGTGTTCCACTTCTTAAGACAGCTCTTAAGTCTCCTTAACTTGAACCAAAAAACCTGACCAGGATTGCCATTGCAAGCCATACTCCAATTCTGAGACACAATGCTTAATAAACTATTATCATTAGACCAAGCATTGATAAACTTAAAACTCTTTTTAAAATGGTTATAATTAGAGATTAAACTAGACTGAATTAAGAAGGGGGCATGGTCAGAACAAGTTCTGACCATGAGGAACACCTGAGTTTTATTGAAGCAATTGATCTACTTTTCATTAGCAAGAGTTATGTCCAATCTTTTCCAACGGGTGCCCCTATTCCAAGTATATCTTGAGCCAATATAACCAATATCTTCAAGCTTACATTGTCTAATAGCTTCATTGAAGTCACCAGTACCAACATGATCAAAGGTAGAACAACCAACTTGATCCTCAGAGCAGGTGACAGCATTGAAGTCACCAGTTATAATCCAAGGGAAATCATCAGTAGCAATATCAATCATCTGAGCCCAAAGATAAAATCTAAGCAGACAACTACTCTTTACATAGACAACAGTAAAGTTGAATTTAAAATCACACCCCGGATAAGTAACAGCCATGTGAAGCAACTGATAATGATCCAAAGGAACATTGATATCAACATCCTCCTCCCAGAAGATCCACACTTTGTTAGAGCAGTTTGAAATGAACCTCTTGAAACCAAGAACCAAAGAAACATCCTCCATCTTACTCACATTAGCCATAGGCTCCTGGATAGAAAGAATTTTAGATTTGTTATCTTTAATAATAGAAATGAGCCTTCTCAAAGTAGGCATATTGATCAATCCTCTAGCATTCCAATTAGTTATCTTTATCATTATCTGATAGAGATATTTGTTTTGATTTTTCTCCTTTCTTGGACAGAGAATTAACAGAGAACTTCTTGGACTTTCTTCTTTTCATTTCAGACTTAAGCTTGCTACCAATAATTGTACCAAAATCACTGTTCTTGGAGAAACATCACAGCTACCACCCAATATTTCGCAATCTGTAGATTCCCTAATGCTGTTACTTTGAGCAAAATCATGGTTAATCTTGTGCAAGGCTTCAATGATATCCATATTATCTTCAACAACATCATTATTTTGGCCAGTATTTCTCTCATTACAATCTTTTAACTCAGGATCAAGATCCTTATCATTTCTTGTTATAACAGACTTAAGTTTCCTTCTATAAACTTTATAAAAGGACTGAACATTACTTGAAGCATTTTGAGACGTTTTTTGGTGCTGATTCAAATCCTCCTTGACAATCTCTTCAATGTTTGGCACGACTTCATTCTTGGTATTGTTACTTTCCATATTTTCATCTTGTTTTTCAGTCTTTTCAAGATCTTTCCTTTGATGTTTCTTCTTTTCAGACTTTTTACAATCCACATCTTTATGCCCAATATGATAACATACGTTACATTAAGGAGAGATATTTTTGTAGCTTATATTAATCCAACAGCCATCGTTGGAGCCAAAACCTATCCACATTCTGTATTTTTTACTCTTCGAAACATCAACTTCCACATTAGCAAAGCAGACATTCATTACGGCTTTATTGTCAGGGATAATAACTTTGTAAGTATGAGCAATTGAAGATGCTAAGTCGTGTATAACAGTTTCATTATACATAAACTCTGGGATTCTTTCAAAGCGAATCCACACAAGAGCCTTTGGGCTCTCAAATCTTGCATTAAAATCAGGGTCCCATCTCAATAATCTCATGCACTTTCCTTCCACATTCCAGAAATTCTTCGACCAAAACATACTAACATCCTCTTTACAGTGGAAATCAAATATGTCTCGAATCATGGCTGGTAAACTTGTAACTTCCTTTGAATTTGAATGTTTGGAGAAAGCTTTCCAACACAGACTTTTTTGGTATTCCCTCGCTAAATTTTCCAATGATTGTAGTGCTAAATTTTCTGATCATAAATTCCTTGACGTCCTTTGTATATTGAATCGTAAAATGATCACCAGATTCTTTACAAAATTCAGGTTTAATGTCGAAGCCTAAGTTTGACGATGATTTCCTAACTGCATCAACATATGATTTCTTGGCTTGAGAAGTCTCATTGTTACAATGAAGAGCAGGGTACTCTTCAGCATTGGTAAAAGACATATCCATGGAGATCAGAATCAGTAGAAGAGAGAAGAAGAGTTTTAAAAAAAGAAAAAATTTGCAAGAAAAGATTTCTTGGAAGAGAAGAAACCCATCTCGATTTTGGGGTCGTTTAAAACGGGTTTGATTTTGATTTCAGACCTTTTACAAATGAATTTATAAAATTTTAATTCATTGCATTTATACCCTCAATATTCTATATTCTTATCGGCCCATCTAGGTACATTTTGTGAGAGGAATTTTTTTAAGTTCCCTTACTCTCCGGTAAAGCCCCTTTAACCAAACTCTTTTTGCTAGCTACAACTTTATTATACGTGTCAGAGAATTCCTCAATTTTCTTGTAAAAAACGTTGCAATCAGACCATGCGTCGTGAACTGGTTTAGCTTCTTTGTCGAAGAAGAGCAAAACGCTGTGAATCTTAGAAATGGCGGTAACCAATTTTTTGGCTGATAACTGGCATGATCTCTGTTTCTGACATGCCATCTTGAGACACGGTGATTTCTTTCCCGATAGAGAAACCAGCATCTTCTGGATTAGCGTGGACATCACATGCAGCATCAGAACCAACAAAAGGTTGACTAGTAAGACACTGTACATCTTGCATATCCTGTCTAATAGCCTCCAGACTTTTATCGGCTTCAGATATCATAGCATTCCAAGAATGAAACCCGAGTTTGTACCCAACTCTGAATCAAATCACCAAAAACCCTAATTGCATCCTCGAACAGATTATTCCTAACAAACCCAGACACCGTCGTATTCAACAAAACCATGTCCCTCTCATGAATTTTTTCAGACACCTTCTCCTCACGATTAGTACTGCACACCTTCCGTATCAACTCCAACACAATCATCTGAAACAATTAGTTCCATTCAGAAACCTTATCAACATTGGTCATGAGATAATGAACTGCTTACTTCTGGGCACAAGTGAAGAGCATCAAAAATACATTACGATTTGCCGATGGATCCTGCTCAGTCGATAGAATCTTTTCAATCAAATATGGTGCATCTTCCAAGCTGCTCGCCTTGAGGAATCTTGTAAATTGACATCACCGCTAATACAGCATTTCTTCGAGTATATGGATTACGATGCACAAGATTTTTTAAGGTGGAAGAAATTAATGGCTCGACTATTTCAGTCTCACGTAGACGGCAAAGATACCTCAGTGTTACTCCACGAATAGTCTGATTACCCTCTCGAGCACGTTCACCGATACCAGCAAAAATAGAGAAACCCCCATGGGTTTTCACAACATTGGTAATAAGTTCCTTGATAAGCACAGTCTGACCCATAATGCCATTCCAGAATAGTCTGATTTTTTCTCGTCTTTGATAAGGGGTAAGAAGGTTGACAACCTTAATACCAGTGACAAGGATCTCTTGCTCAGTAGCATGTTCAACGAAAGCTGGAGCTTCTCTGTGAATGGGAAAGTAATGATCAGTCTTGAATTCGCCTCTCTCGTCAGTGGGCTCCTCAATAACATCAACGATTAGGCCAAGGGTGGCCCTGCCCACAGGTACATTATTAGGAGATCCAGTTTTCAACACACTCTGACCTCTTCGTGCACCTTTAGCCACTTCGACAGTAATCGTCCTAACAGTGTTCTCTCCCAAATGTTGAGCCACCTCGAGCGCAACGCATCCTTCCACATTAATTTCTCCAACCATAGCTACAAAACCCTTTCTCTTTTACATATAGATTGCAGGCCACAAACGAAACACAAATCACTATCAAGATACTCTTGCAATAATCATGTCTTCAAATTTTTCCTTGGGAGAATTCGTTCTGTATTTTGCTGTTTTTTTGTAGTACCATTTTCAGTTGTCCAGCTTCAGGAGGTTTGGGTGGTGCCGAAGACCGTGGTAAATGGTTTCCACTGATATGACAATTTTTCACGATCATTTTTTTACTGTAATTTTTGTTTTCTATTTTGAACTGGACTGGGTTTATTGAATACCATAATTTTTACCCACCAGTTTAACTGGATGGAGAGAAGAAAAAATTTATTTTTGTATGAAAAAATTGGTTTTAAAATTTTTTATTTTTTTAAGCGTTTTATTTTTTTTATCATCAACTAAATATTTAACAATTTCTTTAGTATAAATTGAAATATATGGGTTTTTTTATTGTTTACTTTAGTGAAATAAGGAGATATGTTTTTGGTGTTACCCAAACGTCTTTGTCTTTAACACTGATTTCATCCTCATCGTCGTAGACTAAATCGGTTCTCACAATTTCGGCCAAGTTTCATCTGAAATTTCACCATGGTAGTCAGCCTCATACTACTCAAAGAGTTTATGGTCAAGTATCGGCGAGCCCTCCATGTCACCAGCAACTACTTGATGGATCTTATTTCTATTTGGTTTTTCCAAATTGTAGCTATGGTTGTGGTTGGATCCTGTGTAAAAGACTTTCGCCTTTGAATATCCTATTGGAGTTTGAAATCCGGTGGTGTTCAACCACTCAATATCTTCTACCGCTTTATTCATTTGATGTCGCAACAAATTCATCCATTCACCTATCTTACCAAATCGGTATTCCATCTCCTCCTGACAGAATAGTTCTACGATCGAAAGAGTGGATTTCTTATAAGCCTTGCTTATTTTTCTTATCTTTCTTATATAGATGGTTGGGGGCTCTGGTCCTTGTTGAAAGATATAACTTGCCATATGCAGCTTTAACTCTTTTCAAACTAGATGATGGTCGGAGGAGAGGGTAGTTAATTTCTCCCATGTTAAATCTCGTTTGGAGCTAGTCCTCCATATATGGCTCTAAACCAAATTATTGGGGGTAAAACACTGGTGGAAGTTGTTGGACCACTTTTCCTTGGCTTATTGATTCAATTTCTTGAAAGTGACTTTTGCATCTTCCCAGTGCTGCAGATAAAACTTTTGTATAGCTGTTAAAAAAAGATGGTTATAGATAATTTGTGAAGAAAAATATGTGTGATAAACGATATAAATTTGAAAACCTACTTGTGTTCTTCCAAAACCTAGTAAGCCGACTCAGACTACCTTGAGAGGTAATTTTCTTACCATTCTCCCACCAGGAATCGATAAAATTGGACTACATCTTCCCCAGCTTGTCGGCTTCCAGCAGATCGTCTACCAGCTTATACTCATTTCCCCACGACATAAGAATTTTTGATAACTTAGATGTCATGATGCATGACATCAGGGTAAACTAAGCATTCAGACTAGCTTAACTTGGGCATAGTTTTAACATACTGAAATTCTCTAATGGGATGTTGCGTTTATTATATGGGAAAGCTCATGCGTAATCGATTGACTGAATAACAGTGATTGTGCTCTCGAAGGCGGGTAATCCAGCAGCGAGCCTAGCTCTCTTTTTGTCTTTCTCTATTTTAGAAAAATTCATCCAACCGTTTTTGGTTAAAGGGTTTTTGGCAGTGAACAAGAACCGTTAGTAGACCTGGTATCCCACCTGAGTGGGTAATGTTAAGAAAGCCATGGAGGAAATGATTTCGGGGCCTCACATCTAAAGGAAGGACTGATGTGTGTGTGTAGGTCGGCCCCCAAGGAAAACTACCACGTATATTTCCTGATAGTGATCACATGTTTTATGATGTAGTTGTTGTATCTACACACACTATACTCGTACATAACTGGTGTGTCAGTGTTGAAAGGTCCATTGAGTTAACATGAATCATTTAGGTACAACCCTCAATAAAGGCTTGGCTCATTTCAGATATAACATAGAACCTACACTTTCTAACCTAACAATACTCACCCTAGAGGTAATGTTTAGCGCGCTGGCTTCCAACGTCTCTGCTAATAGTTATAACGAATGTGATATATATGCATACCCTTTCAAACCCTCCAACCTGATAACATTTAACTTGTTTATATTATTTATGCGACGATTAAGTTTAAGTTTTCTCTAATAAGGAAATAGAGTTTCAAGGACTGAAATGTAAAGAATTAAACTTATTTTGACAGATTGTATTATTAGAGGAGAAAATCATTGTTACTCAATTAGAACTAAGTCTTTGCGCCTCTATATAAAGGCCAAGGCTATCTAATAAAATGGTTTACTTTTTGAGATAGATCACTTTTCCAATTCAATTTTCTCTCTCTAAAACGTATTTCTCTCTATATATTTCGACTTCTATCAATTTACTTACACAATCCAAATATGAAACTCACCAAATTGGCGACTTCACTAGGGAACTGATCATCAATTTGTGCCTAGTCTACTTGTTTAAATTTCCTCTTTTCTCTTTTTCGAATCTTAAAAAATAATTCTAAGTGTAACGATGAATCCAGAGAACGATCTGTTAGTTCGATCGGTTGTTAAAACACTGAAAAAAAATATTTGCAAAGAGATGATTATAGAAAAGAGGAATCTATCTCAGTTCGTCAAAGTCAATCAGATATAGAGTTGTGAATGAACCAACTTCTGGACAAAATAACAGATCTGAACAAAAAATACGACCAAAGAGAGCAAGAGATTCTGTCACCCATGCTAAATCCAAGGTGAGAAAAGTAAATGACCAAAATGATGATTGTAATCAATCTGATCGATCTTGCATTGATCGTTAAATTAGAAGCAAACTGAAAAAGACGCGGTTCAGACCGCCTAAACAGCGTCATACTTCTCGAAAGAACAAAAAAGATAAACAAAGGTATGTCACATCTAGTGATGAAGAGATTGAAAGTTCTGGATCTGAATTCAAAAGATATCTAGGATCTTTGAAAGAAGAGAAGAATCAACCTCGCAAATCTAAAAAAATAATAAAGCTAGAAGGGAAAGTGTACCTCAGTGTTTGAGGCATGCAAGCTGGTGTGAAGGAAATACATCAAACCAGTACAATGTTGGGGACGATCGAAACTTGTATGCAGTGATGGGAACAGAGGATCAATATGTTCAAGATGTTGAGTGGAGGAATTCTACATTGACAATTGAGATAAGATCAACCTGGACGATCACATCGAACAGTTCAAGAATTATATAATAATTTTCGAGGATGACGACAGGCTGGTGTATCGAGATTTTTCTCAAACTTTCAAGGGAACAGTTTTAAAATGGTATAACCGAAATGTAAAGGAGTCCACTTCAAATTTTCAGAGAATTTTACACTGCTTTTTTCGAAGATAATTTGTGGGGGTTAAGGAAATGAGGGCAAACAAAGATACAATAATCCAATGCAAGCAGGCAGTTGGAGAAAAGCTGAAAGATTATACGAAGCGATTTGTCTTACCTAAAGCGAGTCTAGATAATTGTGTAGAACTGGTAGAAATATCAGCCTTTTGTCAAGGATTCCTACCAGGAGATCTGGCTAATAAAACAACAAAAAGAAGAGCTTTAACTTTTGGAGTATTGATGGCTCAAGTGGAGGACCAAATCAAGGTGGAAGAATCGACCAGAGTTCGAGAAGTAGTTGGAACTAATTAAAAAAATTCTGGTAGGTGCCAAATAACAAGGGGCAAGCTTCAAATTCTGCTCAACAAGCACGTCTGAGGAACAACGACCTACCACCTCGAACTGGAGGGTATTCGAACCAAGCGCCAGCGTACCAATTTCATAGGCCAAGGCCTAATAAATTGATAAGGCCTGAGTATTATGAAGATCTGACTGGGAGTGTGGCTACAATATTCGACAACGCTAAAGGGTATGTGAATTTTAGGAAACCCATTTCAATCAATATGCCTAAGGAGGAGCAAAACAACATGTTTTGCAGGTATCAGAACGACATCGTACAAGATACAACGGATTGCATCACCTTGAAAAAATAAGTTCAGACTTTAATTGAAAATGGGAAATTATTGACTTATGTGAAAGCGTACAGCAGCGTATCGAAGAATCCTATTGCATCGACTTCATAAGCAACAAATCCAAATGCATAGGCTGAAAATTTGATGATTTTGGATTCGAAGGTTGATGATTTTGATGCTTCATCGGATTACTTAGATGTGGATCTAGATCAGTTAATCTTAATGGCAGTAGATGAACCATTAAAGCAAGGCCATGTTCAAAGCTTTTGCGAGTATTTTGAGTCCTTGGTAATTTTCAGGGGCGAGTCTATGACTGGTAGTAGTGATAGTTCAAGGGAAAGACACATAGTGAGCCTGGCTACTCAGATAGAGAGAGAAATGTCTACCCATCTGTACGGTAAGAGACGTATTTCCTTTATCCTTTTCGATGAAGATGATTTATGGGGTACTACAGGGCCACATGAGGATGTGGTGATAATTGGGGCAGAGTTTGTTGGCATTGAAATTCGACGTGTGTTGATAGATACTGGGAGTTCTGCGAACATTATTTTTAAAGAGACTTATGATAGGATGCGCAACCTTTGTCGGATTTCCTAATCAGAGCGTACTTTTATCGGTTTTACTAGAGTGGCTGCATGAGTAATTGAGAATTCGTGGTGAAGGTAAGTCTAGGAAAGGGACTTTTTAAGAAGAAGGTTCCGGTGATTTTTATGGTGGTGGACTATCCAACAAGCTATAATTCCATTTTTGGAATATCTTGGTTATCAAGGATGTATGGTTTTGTGTCAACAGTCCATCAATGTTTTAAGTATGTCATGGGAAACCGTGTAGGGGTCGTCCGAATTGACCAAAAGGTTGCCAAATAATGTTATGTCACTGCTTTTCGAATATGAGGATCTAGCAGTGCTGGTATCATGAATGAATAACAGTCAGGGGGGTTGACCTCGGATATTGAGGAAGGGGTTGACGATCCGATGGAAACCCCAGGGTCATTGACAGTAAGTGAAGAAATAAAGCCCCAAGGGGTAGCCGAGTTGGTTGAGCATGGCATTCTTATAACCAAAAGGTCATGAGTTCGAGTCCCTCTGCATACGCTTTCTCGGCTGAGCCTGTCACCTTGTGTGGTTTACCTTCTGGCGTTGGTTTGCAGGCTATTGCGTCAGACTGAGGGTTTACCCTGTGCGCACTCATTGCACTCTGAGTAGCGGCTGCGGGTTCCCTCCGAAAAAAAAAAATAAGTGAAGAAATAAAGGAATACGTTTTTCTTGATGGAAGAGTACTTCAAATAGGACTGACCCTAATTTTACGTCAACAACTATTACATTTTTATCCTACAATCTGGATGTTTTCGCTTGGAATACAGAGGATGTAATAGGAGTACCAATCAAAATCAATTTTCCATAGCCTAGCCATTACTCCAAAGGTGAAACCTGTTATACAAAAAAGTGGTCATTTTCTTTTGAGAAAGTAGAGGCTATTGTTTCCAAAGTGGACTGTTTATCGAAGGTTGGACATATAAGGGAGTCACAATATTATTTATGGACGGCGAACCTACTAGTAATTAAGAAGAATAATGGGAAGTGGAGACTGTGTGTTGATTTTATAGACTTGAATCGAGCATGTCCTAAAGACCCGTTTCCTGTTCCTCGAATAGACCAGTTGATTGATTCCACTTCGGGAAATAAAATATTGACCTTTAAGGATGCGTTTGCAGGATATAATCAAATTCAGATGGATCCAAAGGATCAAGAGAGTACCATATTCATCATAGACCGAGACTTACATTGTTACATGGTTATACCTTTTGGATTGAAAAATACAGGGGCTACATATGAGAGATTAATGAATAATGCATTTGCATCACAGATCGGAAAAAACATGGAGGTGTATATCGATGATATGGTGGTTAAAAGCTTAACAGACAATGCACAGTTGGAAGATTAAGAAGAGACAATTTTGAATTTAAAGCCAATAAGGCTAAAGTTGAATCCAGAAAAGTGCACCTTTAGAGTTGGATCATGGAAATTTCTAGGTTATGTTATCTGTTAAAAAGGGATAGAAGCTGATCCATAGTAATTAAAAGATGTAGTACCCATGAAATCGCCTCGAACTATCAAAGAAGTGCAAATCTTGACAGGAAGGTTAGCAACACTTAACAGATTCATCTCTAGATTTTCTGATAAATGTTTCTCTTTATTTTAAGTGTTATGAAGACCAAAGAAGTTTAAATTGGCCAAGAATTTGCGAGGAAAATCATTTGGTTATATAGTGTTAGATGGGATTTTTTATAAAAAAAGACATTGGGTAGGCCATTATTGCGATGCTTGAGCAAGCAAGAATCACAAGAACTGTTATCAGAATTACATAGTGGAGAAGGTTCAGCGCATTGCGGGTTCAAGGCATTGACTCGTCAAGTTTTGTTGGCAGTGTTTTATTGGCCTTCGATTATGAACGATGCCAAAAATTTGGTTCGAAGCTGTGATACTTGTCAAAGGTTTGATAACTTTATTCATAAACCAGCAGTTTTAATTATGTCCATTAATGAAGTCGTTCCATTAGATAGATGGGGAATATATTTGATGGGACCTTTGCTGATGGCCTCTAAAAGACGACAAATGATAATTGTTCCAATGGATTATTTTACGAAGTGGGCAGAAGCTGAACCATTGTCTAAAACAAAAGCTAAGGATGTGATTAAGTTCATTGTAAACAATATTTGTTTTCACTTTGGAATACCTCGAAGAATTACTACAGACAACGGTCCTCAATTGAATAATAAAGAAATGGATTCGTTTTGTTCTTTGAAGGAGATAAAGAAATGTTTTTCCACACCCTTTCATCCCGAAGAAAATGGACAAGTAAAGGTGACAAGCACATCTATTTTTGAAGATTTGAAAAAGAATTTGACAGGAGTTACAGGAAAATGGCCTAATATTTGTAGGAGGTGCTATGGGCTTATCGAACAACCCCTAGAGAAGATACTAAAGAAACTTCTTTCGCCTTTGCATATGGAATGGATGTTGTTATTACTGCAGAATCTACATTGCCTTCTTTTAGAGTAGCTTAATACTCTGAAGACCTAAATGATGAAGCTAAAAGAGAAAGTTTAATTTTATTGAAGAAAAAAAGTTCGAGCTGACCTGAACATAATTCATTATCAAACTCTTATGAAGAGTAGATATAATCCAAGGGTGAAAAGAAGGGAGTTCAAGGTGGGTGACAAAATGTTAAGAAAGGTATTCCTCCATGCTAAGGAAAAGAGCATTGGTAAGATGGCCCCGAATTAGAAAGGACCTTATATGGTTGTTGAAAAGATATAGCCAGGTTCTTATCTCCTTTATGATAATCAGGGGAAGATGATTCAACATCCATGGAATATAAAGCATTTAAAATCTTATTGGCAGTGAGTATATTGTATTTTGAAATTGTTTTCTCTTATTAATTAGAACACTATTTCCTACCCTGTTGGCCCTTGGAGCTTTTAATGAGGTGCTATGTACATATTCAAAGCTATCAATAAAATTTATTTTTTGGCCAATGGTTGTTTACAAATACTTGTTTAAACTATTTTGGTAATTAGTCAAAGACTGATCATCTTCGAGGTTGACCAATAGTAGAATATTCTGAAGTGTTGAGTACATGTTTCGAAGAAGCAACCATATTCGAAGTGCTACGTTCTCTAAACGCACTATAATATTCGAAGTGCTATGGTCTCTAAATGGAGATGTTCTCTAAACGCACTATAATATTCGAAGTGATATATTCATTAAACGTACTATAATATTCGAAGTGTTACATCTTCTAAACAAGCAAGTATATTTGAGGTGCTATGTATAATATTGTTCAAAATATTATGTTGTATTTTCACTTCGAATAGCTAATATAAATAATAATCAGAGGAAAATGTAACTTAAAAAATAAAGGATAAACAAAGCCTTTTATCATTCAATTCAATTCGATGAGAACGAAGTAATTTCTTAGATTCCAAGTGAAAACGAATATATTAAAAACAAAATATTACAATGATTAAATGACAGGTATAAAAAAGAGATAGTGGAGCTACTTATCTTTGGAGCTTTCTGCTGATTGACAACGTCTTCAACCTTGTCTTATTTTCTTTTTGTTGATTTTGTCGATTCTCTATTACTGCAACTTCGTTGCCATCAGCAGCACCTCTTCGATTGTTTCTATAGCTTTTTTCCCTTTCTTTTGAGGAGTCGTTTTAGATGTGTCTTCTTTTTTCGAAGGAACTGTTCTTTGTTTTCAAAGAAGGTTCATCTTCTACTCTTTTTTCGATGGTGGAGAGGTTACTTTATTTTGTTTTTTCCTTTGAACCTTTTGGCATCAGCTCTATTGAAGGGCTAGCAGCCTAGCACCAGATGTACTATCTGCTTTTTTATTATTTTTTGCCTTCTTTTGGGGAAGGTGGTTATCCGATCTTTTTCGAATTGGTAAAAATACTTTGCAATCAAGATGGACTAACCTTCTGACAGCGTGTAAAGGATTGGGTTGCTCCATCAGATTTTCATGAAGGAGAGCTCCAAACTTGATTGGAAATAAATAGTTGTTGAGAAAGTTGATAGGTTGGAAAGCTGTGTGGAAGCATTGTTCCATTCTTTTTCAGCTCAAGAAGCAAGTTGGATAAATGTATCTTTTGCTTTCTCTCGACGAAGTGCGTAGCGTCTTGAAATTTCTGTACAGAGCATAGAATTTGATAAGAGATAAGAAGAACATTAGTTAAAAATATTATTCAATAAAATGAAATTGAAAGACTTACGATTACTCCTCCAGACGAGGTTCAATTTAGACGGATTGGCTTCAGATATTTCTTTACCGTTCTCCCAAATTCTTGAGATGAAGAAAAATTTTTGTTTCCAAAACTTGTCTGCCTCCCGTAAGTCATCGATTATCTTCAAATCATCATCCAGGGTAAGATGATAAAATGGAAGCATCGGTTCTTTCGATAGTTTGGTCAAGGAAATGAAGTCCTCAATGCATAGTGGAATTTTGGACAAACGAGAGGCAATGATAAAAAAAAAAGGTGAACCATTGATTTGGTGTCACCTTGGTTGGACATGGATCCAAAAGTTTGAAGTACTCAACTATCCTGAGGTCCAGTGGAAATCGAAGACCCTAGTTGATGAATTCTTGGTAGACCATTAATTCATCTTTTCTGCAATCCAGAGGTGTTTCCCCTTCTTTGGGAAGACGAAGTGTAATATTGTCTCCCTTTCCCTGTAGCTTCTTTAGGTCAGCTTCTTGGCTCTCTTCATAATATGTATAGGGAAAATTCCGTAAAGCCAATATGTAATGCTCTTCGAGAGGCCTTAAGTTATCACCAAATGATACACGCAACTCGTCGGATATTGTGACAAGAACCTTATTTTTTCTCGTTTTACGAGGCTTCCTTTTTAAAGCATTTTTTTATCCCATTCGAAGCCTCTTCCTCTATTTTAGCTTTGTTATTTGAATGCGTAGCTTTAGAATCGATTATTTCTTTAGATGCATCGTTCATCAGTTGAGGAGTATAATTTAAGAGATTTTGTCGAGACGTTGTTGTTGTCTCAACAATCTCTATCAGGGGAGGAGAAGTGGTTGATGGATTTTAAGCAACATTGATGTTCGAGATGATGTCGGCATCATCACCCATTGTTATAAAAAATATTCTTCTTAAAGTTTGAGGAGGCTGAGTTTTTGGATGATTGGTTGAGGAATTAGTATTCTCGGATTTCTTCAAGGAATATTTGGTCACCTCACGATTGATTCGAGGTGATGATCCAGTAAGAGAAGGTGAGATTCGAGGTGTCTTTAGTGTTTGAGTTTTTTATGATTGACTTTCTTCTGTAATAGCAGAAGATGAAAAGGCACAAGCTTTGTTAGGATCAGAATTACCATAGTATATTATCTTTGTAGACACACCAAGAGGAGAGTGGCTTATCAGTCCAGTTGCTCTATATCTGTATACTTTTTCACTAATACATAAGTAGTCGTAAGATCCTAAGACTTTATTGTCTGGTTTCGGATATTTGGTTTTTTTGGGAATTATGGGTTTAATTTTTTAGTGTTTGGATGCTTTCTCATAAACTAGATGAAGATTGAACGGAAAAATTTAGTTTTCCGGTAAAGGTAGCCAATAGTTTAAAGAAGTCGTTGAAAGGTAGCAAAGAAAGTTTGAGTTTCGGCAGTTTTTTCTCTCAAGAGCTTTTGTTATGAATCAAAAAATGGTTCACAGATTTATCTATAAGAATATAAAAGAAGTATCGAGAAGTGGAGGAGGTGGAAAGTGATTGGATAAAATTTGAAGCGGTTGCATAAGTGAAGATTTAACATTTGTCACGCTATGGGTCTAGTAACAGACATAGGACCTAGGGTATCATCATTTGCTAGGAGATAGACTTGGCATCTAGAGTGTCACCATATTTTAGCTTTCAATTCGAATTTTGATATAAGTAGGTGCTTTCCTGTTAAATAATTTGATGCACTTAACTTGAGTTACAAAGTTTTAACAACGTATTTAGAGCGGTTTGGATTGTCGATAAAGATATTTTCTTTACGACCAAATATTTTCGAAGCAAATTAGTTCTCATTGATTTACTTACATGAGAACTAAGGGGGCTATTGATAAGGAAATAGTGCTTCGAAGAGTGAAATGTAAAGAATTAAACTTGTTATGATAGATTGTATAAATAGAATAGAAAATTAGAACTTTATATTTTAGTCAATGACTAGCATGTAACTATCCCTTTTTGTAACTACTTCAGTTATAAATAAGTTTTTGCGTCTCTATATAAAGGCCAAAGCTAATCTAATAAACAATCTAACTTTTTGAGATAGATCACTTTTGCAATTCGACTTTCTCTCTCTAAAACCTATTTCTCTCTCTCTCTACATTATGACTTCTCTCAATTTACTTAGACAATCCAAATATTCAACTCACCATTGTGAACATATAATAAAGTTATACCTTAAATAACCTATTCCAAAATATTCAGACAAAATGAAAGCCATGATATATTTATTTGGTAAGAACAACTAGAACAGATTATAATAATGTACTACTCTTCATTAAAGAGATTAGGAATACAACCATATAAAATGATGATACTACATGGAAAATTCTTTAAAATACATCTTAGAATATTTTGTATACAATTGTAAATTTTATTGCCAATTATATATTTTAGAAACCCTCACTACTCAATTTTAGATATGAGACAATTCAGTTATTTTGAGGATATTTAGTTTGGAGAAAAATATGAAGTGAAAATATTTTATATTGGAGAAGAATGAGAAATGATTTTTTTAGATTCAAACAGTAAGGATTCGATCATCCATTATCAATCATCTATTTATTCCTCTCTAGTACAGTTGCTTCCAGTTTCAGCTTTTGTAATGTCAAAAAAGAGTTCCATGTAATATTAAGATTCTTTATGATCAATAAATAATATGGTTGCAACTTTTGTAATATCATACAAAGTTCTATAAGAACATAAGATCATTTATAGTGCAATAAAAGAATCCAGTTTCAACTCTTGTGACACCATAAACAATTCTGCAAGAACATTAAGATGTTTAATGGTGAAACAAAAAAAAATCCAAGTTTTAATTTATGTAACATTAGAATTAGTTCCATAAGAATATTAGATATATTGTCATGTAAATGGAGAATTCGAGTTTAAGCTTTCATATGATCACATTCAGTTTTTCAATTTTCAAATGTGTATTATTGTAACAATGATAAAAATTGATGTAACATAGTTAAGTTAAGCTATTTAGAATGTCTTACGTTAAATATGTTTCATTCAATGTAAATATTAACCTTTTAAGAGAACTTTTTAATTCATATTATTTTAAATGATTTTTTAAGATAATTGTTGCATGACTTGCATACTTCTAAAATTAGGCTTCATTAAATGAATATTATGATCAAGTCTTTTTTCTGTATGGTAATATTAAGAAAACTATATTAAGAAAACTTGATATACATGTTATATATTAGTTAAGAATGATGAGTTCCAGGAGTTAATCGGTCCACATGAAGATTAACATGTTTATAAGAACCATATGTAGATCTAACATTATCAATAGTCTATAGAAATTAGAAATTTATTTATGATATCAAATTTAAGTGTCTTATTAGTCATAATGTATCAAAAGTTACATTTTGGTTTTGCGATTAAATTAATAGAGTATTATGAATTTCATTAAATCAGTGCTAGTGGATTCAGATTTAGAGTTGCATGTTGTATTAATTACCATAAGTTACATAACTTATTGCATGCCATCAATAAATTTTTGTTAATGATATTAAGTTTGAAATTAATAGGTAAAACGTCTTATGTATTACGGAACCAATAATACTTAGGATTACTCTTGACAATTTTATGAGTTTATCACACAAAAATAGACCTCAATAGTATGTTAAAGAGTTATGGTATGAAAATAACAAACCTCTAATTTGCAATAGTATTTGAGATAAGTTTTCTTAGTCAAATATCTCAAGACCGATTTAGAAATGTATGAGCTACAATAAATTTCATTTGTTTTGACTCATAGTTAATTTAATATAAAATATAAAATTCATTATAGAAAAAATAAAATAAATAATTAAGTGATTACATGGATAGATCAAGAATGAACAAAGTCAAGAATATAAAGAGATCATTTAAGTGCGTGATTTTATAAGTAAAGTGAATGTCAAAACGGACAATGTGTAGACCTGCACATTTTATTAGAATTAAATTTATAACACACTTAGTAACATTAGATAAAAAAGAAAGACATTCATTTACGTCATTTATATTTGGACTATAAATAAATATTTATGCCCTCAAGGGGGTAACCGAGTAGGTTGAGTAAGGAATGTTTGTGACCAAAGGTCATGAGTTCGAGTATCTCTACATACGCTTTCTCGGCTGAGCTTGTCACCTTGGTTGGTTTACCTTCTGGCATTGGTTTGCAGGCTATTGCATCAGACTGAGGGTTTACCCTGTGCGCACTCATTGCACTCTGAGTAACGGCTGCTGGTTCCCTCCAAAAAAAAGAAGAAGACATTGAGTACCTTATAATAAATGAGATAAAAATAAAGAACATAAAATAAGCTCATTTAATACTATTAAGATTATAATAAGATAAAAAAAGATTTATCCTTCTTTTATTTCATTTAGTTGACTATGATTTCAACGTCCATAATCTTTCATTAACACATCATTTATGTGAGCATTCTTAGTATTAGATAATATTAAGATTCAGTGGGAGTGTTATTTTGATTTCATTAGAGTTTTGATTTAAACTCAGAATTGAATTCAGTTCAGCTTTCAATAGTTCACATTGTATTATTAATATATGCATACACATACGTTATCAATAATGCAATAATTTAGTTTTTGGTAACAACTGCTGCTCGAATACATTTATAAGTCTGAACTCTAAGGGTGTTGTTGTTAATAGGTGATACATTTAAAACACCGAATTGTTAATACATATATTCCTAATTTCATCTTCCTCGACTCGAATAGCTTCTCCACTCTCATATTTGCTTTCTTCTTCTTATTCTTTCTTCCTTCTCCTTCCATCCGTTTCCTAAAACCAGTAAAAGGATATCATCTACATCCTCCATAAATGTCAACCAACTCTACCTCTTTCCCTTATAAAAAAATGGAGATTCGGTGTCGATCTGCTTTTGTGGGAAACCTTTGGTAATTTGTACCTCATGGACAGGTTCGAATCCAGGGAGAAGATTTTATGGATGCGGAAACTATCGAGTAAGTTTAATCTTAGCTAAATCTTCTAAAACCCTAATTTGTGTTTAGAACCCTAGTTTTTTAAAACCCTAAATCGATATAATGTTACAGAGTATTGAAGGAAAATGTGGGTTTTTTGAGTGGGTGGATTCACCAGTTCCTCATCATTCCAAAGAATTAATTATGTCGTTGAAGAAAAAGATACTCAAGATTGAAGGTGAGAATGGTAGTCTGAAGACCAAAAATAGTTTGTTGATGTTGTTTTGCTGCATTTGTTGTCTGTTTTTTTTTATTAGTCTTGTTAAGAACTAAGAGACAGCTACGTAATTTTTGGTTTGATAAACAATGTAATTTTTAATTTGATAAACAATGTAATGTTTGGTTTGATTTGCAATATAAGAACCGGTTATGGAGAAGGAATTTTATTAGAACTAATTTTATTAGTATTGTTCTTTGTTTGGTTTTGCGAAGTAATTTTAGCAATATTAGAACTGGTGTTGTCTCAACATTTTATTAGTATTTGTTTTCAAGCTTGTGAACATTAATGGACTATTTGCAAATCAACAAATTAGAGTAGTACTAACACTGCTAAATTTTGATTCAAAATAAACCTTAGAATTTCATTCATAAATAGCCAAGCTTACATAATATTCCAACAGAATACATTAGCAACTAGATAATACAAAAAACTAGACAAGGCTATGAACACCTATTAACAACAACACCCTTAGAGTTCAGACTTATAATTGTTAACAACTGCTGACCAAAAATAGCTATAACCAAAAAATTAGTTTCCAGTGTTCAACAGTCTATACACTAGACAATCCTAGAAGTATCATTTGGTGCAGCAGATGAACACCCAGCAGAAGATGAATTAGGGACTCGTCTTGGTCTCTTCCATCTCTCATTTGCCATACTAGACGACGCCTCTTTGAATTGAGGCATCTCCCTTGCAGGCACCCAGTTTCCATTAGTTTCATGCAATCATACAGTACCCTATTAATTATAACTACTAGACCAACAAATATCAGCACCTCTGAATACAGAAACAACAACACCAAAACCATTTTGTTAAAGCCAACCTAACAACTCAACAGCACTATTGAATACTAATTAAATGCACACCAACACCACTATAAAACATACCATGTGGCCAATTATTCTATTCAATAAAACAAGTAGAAAAAGCAAAAAAGAAACAGCTTTACAGTAGGAGAGATAAGAATCTTACGTTTCTTCCCATCCCTCTTCGTGTGGCTTGTGCACCTTGTCCTCCACCAGCTCTTGGATCAACACAATAGACAAGGCTCCCCTGCACCAAAAGGACAAAATCAATATCATTGAAAAAAATGAAGACTAGGCAGCAAGAATAACAAATGTTAAAAACCTTACATCAGGCATTGTGTTAGCAGCTGCTTCTCTCCCAACCTATTTCACCACCAAAGAAACCCAACCACCATCAATTATCTTAACTCTTTCAAAACTCAAAAGTGAGAAGAATACAAAAAACTTACCGGGAAATTTCTCACTCTTCTTGCTGCCTTTCTAAGACGAGCATTGAAATGGGATTCACGTGCTCTGTTAACTCCATCAGCAACAGGTCCAGGTCCTTCTGTGTTGGTTGCAACCCCACCATCAGCTGGCTCAGTCCTAACAGTTACCTGTGGGCTGTCTGCAGCTCTCTGTTAGGTGTCTTCAGCACCAGCAGCCCCTGTCTCTGACCCAACAGCAGCTTGTGATGACTCTCCAGTGGTTGGGCAACTCCTTCTGTTGTGTCCTGACTTCTTGCATTTTGTGCACTTCAATTGAATGAACCTTCTAGAGACCCTTTCTCCAGTCGGTGGTTCAAGCTCGCTTCTGTCCCTACTTCTTTTTATGGCCTTTTTCCCCCTCTTGACTTCCATAGGTGGTGGCTGACAAGGAGGGAAGGCAGATTTCTTCCACAGCAACTGCCCATTGATAGGTTTGATGGTATGTGCGTAGATGGCTCTGTTCGTTTCAATGCGGTAGTAAGAAGGAATGAAGTCTATGGGTCTTTTATTGTCAGCTCATATACCCGCAACAGCATGAGCGCAAGGTATACCACTCAGTTTCCAACTCCTACACGCACATGTCTTTTGAGAAATGTCTACAACAAATTGCCCTCCCCCTGATTTGATTTCATATTGTGGACCCCCAGATTCTTCAATCCAGCACCTCCCAGCTGCCTCAATACTCAACTCCAGCTTCTTCAATATACTTGGGCAGATTTCACCCTTCTAGGTAGCACTTCTCTTTCCAAGCTTTGCTAGTCTTTTCATTGTCTGTGTTCTGATACCATCCATCAACGTTATGATGGATTTCTCCCTTAGGTGTAGAATAACCATATTGAAAGTCCCCGCTAAATTGGAGGTCTGAATATTGCAGCACGTGTCTTCTTTGTAGTGGGCTCTAGACCATTGGCTTGGTGGTTTATCTTCTAACCATTTGAAAGCATCAATATTAACTCTTTGCATTTCTGCCATATGAGCATCAAACTCCCCAGGGTATGTGGATCTAGCTGCTGCCCAGAAGATCATTTTCTCTAGACGACCAGTGTGTGATTTTTTAAAGTTGGCATACAAATGCATACAACAAAAGCGATGTTTTGAGTTTTTAAAATCTTCCAACAATGCAGAGACCAACCCTTTCTGTTTGTCACTTACAAACATCCAAGCTCCCTGGTTTTGGATGTCGAGGTCCTCCTCTAGCAAATGCAGAAACCAACTCCAACTTGATCTGTTTTCGTTCTCTACAACAGCCCAAGCAACATGGTACATTTGATCGTTCGCGTCTACGCTAACATCCATCAAAAGCTGGCCTCCAAAAGCTCCCTTCAAAAAGCACTCATCCAAGAAAACAACTGGCCTACACCCTGCTTTGAATCCCATCTTAACACCACCCAAACACATGTAGAAGCGCTCAAAGATATTGTTCGCTTGCTTAATAATGCAAGTTGAACCCGAATTAGTCCTGATAATCTCCTCGCTGTAGTCTAACAACCTCGCAAACTGCTGCTTGTCATTCCTTAATATCATCTCATGAGCAATAGACTTAGCCCTATACCCCTTCTGCCTGTTAATTCGAACGAGGAACTCTCTGCTTAAGGACGCTATCAACGACGTAACTGACCAGTTTATATCTGCCTCCCACTGTAGCAGATAGTACTTAGCAATCCAGATGTCTGTCACATTCTTGTTTTCATTTGTTGGAGGACATGTATGGTTGTCCACCAAGGTCTTCAACACCCACCTGTTACTGCACCCCATTGTGGAGAAGTATGCTTTCTAAGGGCAGCCCTCTGCTGAACACACAAAGGAGATTCTTTCCTTGTCATTTTTCTTCATGACAACGTACCTCCGATGCTTGATCGCATAGTTCTTTATAGATTCCTTAAGCTCGCTTGCCGTCGTGAATTCATGCCCAACTTGTAGCTCTACACTGTCCAACGGGTACGGATGGATTGAACTCTGAAAAATTATACCACAACTCGACATCATCATCGAGCTCTACATCGGAGTTTGTCGGTGTATTCAGCGCATCCGATGCCGCGTACTCTGTCTCGATATCTTCTGTGTCCCGTTGTTGTTCAGGTGGAACAGACTGGTGTTGTTGCTCTCTAGCCTCATCATTTGCCTCTATCGCTGCTGCTTCACCAACATTTTTATCCTGGGCATATGATTCAACCTCGAATCCATCAACTCCATCCCCCCAGCGTACGTCAGGCCCTAACTCCTCTATGAATGCAGTCCAATTCGAAGACTCTTCAACGGGAGGTTGTTCAGTGAGCTCACCGTTGTCGTCAACCCTCTGTGCATTGGGCGCAGCAGCATTACCAGCCTCTTGTCCACCCCTACAAGCTTCTTCTTCATCACCACCAGCCTCTTGTCCACCATTACAAGCTTCTTCTTCATCCCCACCAGCATTACCAACTGAGTCTTTCTGTTGATCAACTCTTTTACCAGCATCTTTTTCACCATCACAGTCACCCACTGTTTCTTCTTCTACCTCAGCATATTTTTCACCATCACCATCACCCCTACAATCAGCCACATCTGTCTGCACAGTGGTCCTTTCTTCAACTGTTTCCTTCTCTACACCGCCCCTTTAACCATCCTGTTCTACCCTACAATCACCATCACTAACAGTATCTTCCACCCTAGCGCTTTCACCAACTGCTTCCTCTGCCACACCAGCCCTTTGGTCAGCTTCTTCTTCGATTGTCTGTTCTCGAACCCTTTGTTCTTCAGCATTCATAGCCTTAATAAATTCATCTGTTTCCCTATCCACAAGGTCTTCCTCACTACTCTCACTCTCTTTCTCTTTTTCTGAATGTGAACTTGATTCTGAAAGTTCAACCACCGGTGGATTTTTAGGTTTTGGTCTTTTTGAAGGGGAAATTATCTACAGTGGCAGAACAGCTTCTATATACAGCTTTAAGAACCTGCGCTTGTCTACCAACTTGCACATCTCCAGTGCATCTGCATCGCTAGCAACATTCAGCATACCCTTATCATCCTTGCGTAAAGGTAGTTGGTACGCGAAATTCAACACACCAAACTTCTGTTCAGGCGATCAGATCATGTAAATATACTCGCTTAGGTAGATTAGTGACATCTTGTCGGGGTTCACATTATCAACTAATGTCTCCTTACCACCCCTATATGTTACGATGCCGCTTTTCTCATAGAATTTACCACCATGACGTACTACCATGGTGAATAATTCAAAATTCACACCTGCAAATATCACAAACCCTCATCATCTAGCAACAATTACTAAACACATACCAAACGACTGCAACTGCAACACCAACACCAAAACAACAGCAACACTGAAACAACAACAACACTCAATCTGCCTCTACATTCAAACAACAACAACAATAAATCTATACAAACACTCAAACAACAGCAACACTGAAACAACAACAACACTAAGTCTATACCAATACTGAAACAACAGCAACACTGAAACAACAACAACACTCAATCTGCCTCTACACTCAAACAACATTAACACTCAATCTATACCAGCACTCAAACCACAACAACACTCAATTTATACCCTACTGCATATCTAATGCAGCAACAAACATCCCTAATGCAGCAAAAACAAACAGCAATCATCTGTATAGTCCTATGCGAAAAGAAAACAGAGTAAAACAATCAAAACAAAATGACGAAATGACACACTTTAACAATCAATACCAAGCCCTATTATACTGATTAATCGATAGCAACCTAATCGATATCAAGCCCTACTAACAATATCGAAATGTAACACAGAATACATTTATCATGGAAACACAGTGAAGCAATAAAACGATATATCAAAACAAATATGGAAACAAACTAAATACCTGTATATTCTTCAGAGAAATCCAATTCAATTTTGACCTTCTTCTGTTTCCTCCTCCTCGAACCCTTCGTCATTGTTGAATCGCGTTTGCCACAAATTAGGACTAGTAACATGATGTGGAGACTGAGATTAAGAAAGAAGATTTAGGGTTTGTGTTTCGATTTGGGTATAGATTTAGGGTTTAGATTAGGGTTTGATTTGGGGATTTGCTGTAGAACAAGGGAGAGGGAAGATGAGAAAGTCGAGGGATTGGAATTCGAAAAGAGTGAAGTGTGTTCAGGGTTGCAGAAAATCTAGAGTTAGATTTTGTTTAATTATTATAATAAATTAAATTAAATCAATTAAAACATAAAATGTAACGCACCGATTGATAAAGTTATAAATGATTTTGGGACAAAATATTACACGTGAGCTAATAATGCCACATGGATAATCTCATTTAATTTTTGATGCCAATGTGGAAATTGAAGGGGTAGTTGAGTCACTTAATATCGCGGACTAAGTTTGAGGTTTGACCTAAAGTCAAGGGACTACTGGTGACACAAAAAACTGAGGAGTATGGGGATAGGTGGCAGCATCTGGTGGATCAGAGGATCCTCTGGACTAACTTTATCCAAACGCGATAGTCCAGAGACTGCCAACGGACATTTGAAAGTCCAGGGACTATCTGCCACCAAACGCGATAGTCGAGAGACGAATCACTGTTCAAAGCCTCTTATTTACGATGAGTGTGACTTACGTAATAGTTAGTTGGAGATGATAAATGCAATCGGCTTGAAAAAGATATTCAAAGCTATATAAAACTAAGAGCATGAGGTCAAGTCTGAGAGCTCTTGGATAAGGAAGTAATCATTTTGCATGAATACACAAATAAATTACAAGAATGCAATCACCGCCTTAGTTGACGTTTTTATATTACAGATAGCTTAGAACATGAATCAAACAAACAAATTTTATGGACATAAACAAACTTTGTAGAAAAAAAAAACCAAGGTGGGTGAAAGAAAAGTGGATTTAAGCTTTATCTTGGACTCTTGCATAAGTAACCCCAACACAAGCATCAACAAAATCCCCATCAATAAAATCAGTAGAAAACACCTGCAATTTATCAGACAAGCCTTTTGCAAAACACTCTTTTATAAACAGCCTTGCAAACCCATGAATCCTCCTTGTAACAGGTTTGACACACAACACGGGGTTGTCGGCTTTTGGCGTCACAGTGTTCTCTACTCTATAAAAGAATTTTCGAGAAGAGACGGGAGGCTGCTCGCTCAAATGCTTTACATTGCTGTCAAATTTGGTGCAGGGCAAATCGGTATCGATCCAGTTGTCTTTCAAGTATCCGGAACTCCATAATGGATCTCCTTTCTTGGGTTGAGGAGAGTTTCTAGGCTTCCAAACACAAATTATACGTTTTGGCAAGAGTTGTGCGATCGTTTTGTTAAAGACATTGTCATCTTGGTGGATTAGAATGTCCCCAAGTTGGTCGACTAGGTACTTTTCGAATTCGGGTGGATCTTGGTGTCCAAATTCTGTTCGGACTTCAAGGACTATGATTTCAGACTTTGTTTCTGACAGAAACTTCTTGACGTCGCGGATCACCACATCCACACTGTATGTGGTCAAGATTCCATGGCAGACACGGCGATCCTCTTGAACCCTAGTGTTGAAATGGTATCACTCAAGCCAATTAACTAATATTCATGGATCTCAAGAGTCATCAGAAGATATAGATCTAGGAGTAATAGTGACAGTAACAGTACTAATAGCATCTTCAATCAGATCTCAAATTAGAATCCACGGGACATATAAATATAAAACCGAAACAGAGTAATAAAGAAATGGATGGTATTCACCTTATATCGAGAACACGCGTGCCACCTACTAACTGCTTGTAAATGGACAGAGACTGACATTGCGCGAAGGGACGAGAAACCAACGGTATCCCAATCTTGTTGGTTGCAGAATCGTGAGTTCCTGGCCACACGATCTGGTTAACATGGATCTTCTCCGGGTTAAGCTCATCCATCCAGTTTTTCCGATCCGACGAACGGTATTCGCAGCCCGGGAACTCAAACCCATTCGATTCTCGTAATTCAGCGAGCGTTTGCTTCTCCGTTGAAATTGCTTTTCGTCTCTGTAATTGCTTCGAGACATGACCACCCATGTCTGAGGATCAAAACCAGCACGGAGAGGATAAATTCGTCATTTTCTTTCCGATATACTTCTTTTGATTGAATTTGCTAAAACATATTGTTTGGTAGGTGTTCATATATAGGCCTTGTTTATTATTATCTCAAATAATTGGTCACCAAATAAAATATCTATAATAATAAACAAAGACTTAGTGTTATGATTAGGGCAGTTATCCCTTTCGTTCGATTGATCCCACCAATTAAAATTAGTGGTTAGGATTCTAAATTAGAAAATCCAATAAAAATCCATAAAAGTTGGTTGGATTCAATTTGGATTAGTTTCGTTCCCACTTAGTTTTTTCGGATTTCAATTCTGTTTGATTTCGATCCTAAAATAATTAAATTATAATTATTTTCATATATTTATTTATTTGTGGGGCTTTTATTTTTTTTAAATTAAGTGATTTAGAAAGCCTTCATCATATTCCAAAAACAAATATCTTATTACAAAGGGAAATTAGATTTTGACTAAAAAATTGTCGCCAAACTCTGAAGTTAGAATTCAAAGCTAATTATATACTTCCAAAACATTCAACTCTTCAATTTTTCCCAAAATTGAAGAATTGTTGGAGGAGAGATAAGGGAGGAAGATTTCTAGCCGATAAATATATTGACTGAGGATTCTTTCGAGAAGATACAAGAGAAGATTAGGCGGAGAATGTCTATCCTATTCCCCAAACTTTTTTTGAAACTGATTGTTCGAATTGCGATAGGAGCTTGATCTTTGTTAAAGTTCATATGATTTCTTTCTTTTTAATGTCTTTTTGGCTATTCAGTCCGACGATTTATTTTGTTCCCTGAAAACATGGATAGATTCATAGAAGATATTAGGAGCCTCCTACAACAATTGACGATAGGCTCTAGATACGATGGAGATTATCCTCGAAGAACCATATCAATCAAAATGGTCGGTCTCAACATCGAGATTACTCATTCCTTTGGACTGGAAAAATTAATTGTCCATCGAACACGGCTCTACTTTCTACAAAAATAGGCATGCTCTTTCCATACAGCCTACCGAAACCCAGAAGATTCTTACCAATGTGATCTCTGACAATACCGCCACCACTATATTCACCAAATCTATCATAAGCTTCATCTGTATTGAGCTTGAATCTATTTGAATTCAGATTTTTCCACTTCATGGACAGAGATATTCTGAGATTAGCTAAATGATTTACACAACCGAGTTGGTCTGTAAGTCTGAAATCTGCTCCATAGTGCTTTATTTTAAGAAGAGATGCAGTATCTAGACTATAGAGCATATCGATAACTCTATCAATTATGGATTTAGGATTAGCCTTCAAGTTCTTGTGCTTGCTTTTGAGTTGAGGGTATTCCCCGACTAACAGGAAGAAAGGTATCCGAGCAGACAAAAGTAACTACTTGGAAATTTTCTATGTTATTTCACGTAACAAATTTGGCGCCGTATGTTGGGAAATCGAGCGAAACATTAAGTTACTTAAACCGTGGTAGTTACTAGATCAGATATTGGGAGAGAGGTCCCGGAATCAAGTGAATCAACGGGGAATCAGAGATCGATGGCTAATCAACCATTGAGGCAAGACATTCCATGCCCTAGCACTGACGCCAATCCGGAGGCCATAACCGCAATCCTTGTTGTGCATGTGGAACCATTGTCATAGTTCAAGCCATAAGTAGGGGACGGAACGGAAGTCGCACCCCCAAGGTGTGTGGTGGCTTCCGTCATGACCGACATACCAGGCCTAAACCCTGCTACGAACCTCACTGTCGAGCATCTGGAACAGCTCCAACACCTTCAGTGGAAGCAACTCAAAGTGACATGCAAACGAGATGCACGCGAATAGGTCATGCATGTGACTTTAGCGGGAATGAATGACGCTCTCCATGCCCTCACAACCAAGGTACATGGAGCTAGCCGAGTTAATCGCAGTCTTGGCCAGAGGCCAGTCGAGCTAACTGCGCTGATCGATCATCCAAGCGTGATGATAAACAAGAATGAGAATGACAAAAGTAGGGGAAAACACTCCAAAGAACAAGAGCCTACTACCAAGGAAATTCGACCCCTTCCGGATGGAGGCCTACAATGAATCAGGTGACCCAGAAAGGCACCTCGAACAGTTTCATAACATGATGATGGCGTTCAATCCAGATGACGCTATACTGGGTAGAGCCCTTTCCATGACACTTAAAAGGAACGCGATGGACTGGTTCAATAGTCTGATTAAAGGTTCCATCCATGATTTCGTCGGTCTATGGAAGACGCTCATGGAAAGGTTCGTCGGCAATAAGGAGCTTAGGCACGAGTGAGACTCGATCATGGACCTCTACCAGAGGCGAGGCGAGTCACTTAAAAGTTATGTCAGACGCTTTGTTCATGCTATGAATGCTCTTCCAGATCAACAAGAGAATATCGCAGTGGCCTCACTCAAGTGAGGACTCGAACGATGGGGGGAACTGTACGCCGGCCTGATCAAATTCCCAACTAAAGTGATGGGATAGCTTCTACTCTTTACAGACACATTCATCAGGGTGGACACTGCTCGGAAAGGGGATTCAACTGAGAATATGTCCCTGAATCCAAGAGTGGGCCGCAAAAGCACAGATAGGCTGAGGAGCCCCCTCGACAGGACACTAGTCGAATGCCTTAATACTTTGAAAATCTATCCAGACAATTCCCGCTACTGGCCGAGTCCATATCGGTCGTATACGATCAAACAAAGGATATGATGAAATACCAAACCCCTCAGGTGATGAGTGCCCCTGGTTTCAAGTGATCAAACCGATACTTTCGTTCCTACCACAACGACCATGGGCACGCGACTGACGAATATTGGCAGCTTCTGGAGGAGATCCAACGACTCATAGACAATGTCGAGTTAATACTAATCATTAAGAAACAAGAACGTCAACAACCTGATCATTGAGATGACGTGCACCACGCTATAGAAGACAAGCCATAAAATGATAAGCAAGACGACGCGGGCAAACAACAGTGACTACTCGCTATCTCGGGAGAGACTCCACTATAACAGTGGTGCTACGTCGTCACCCGCCCATATGATTGGAGAAATATCTGAGGTCGCCAGCAACATCATCTCATCAAGACAGGATAACGCTATCCATTTTTACTATCGTTGGGGAAAACTCATCGGTCTTACAATGGACATATTCCGGTAAAAAAAGCACGAATGGATCTTGATGTCTACGAAGTCGATGCCCTATCATACAGAAATTATCGAGACCCGGTGGTAGACTTAACCTTCAATGATGACAAATTGAAGGGTGTCAGTATGCCTCACGAAGATGCATTGACGATACACATGGATATTGGACGTATGATGGTCACACGAGTACCGATGGATTGAGGAAGGCCAACATCATATTCAAATAGAGTTACAATAGGATGCAGAAAGTCCTACCATATAAGCCCACTCAACGAACTTTAGTTAAGTATGAAGGCAAGACATCTCAGTGCGTGGGGGAGGTAGAACTGATGGTTAAGGTCGGCTATGGAGTCACTAAGCATGAGTTCAAAATGTTGTTTATGATCTTAGATGCGCCCAGCCGATACCACGCGATAATTGGTCGGCCTTGGTTGCATAGGATTGAGGCGACCCCATGTAATTTCAGGAAATATGTAAAATACCTAGTGGGAAATACTGTCGGTATTATTAAAGGGGGTCCCTAGGGAAGTAGTCAGTAGCCCCCCTCACCTGACCTGATAAATGACCCACAAGAAGCAAAGCAGCCCGATGAAAGCCTTCTAGAATCAATGGAGGAGGCATGGATGCACGCTACTCTTGGGTAACAGGTTAAGTTTTAATTTTAAAAAATCTTTGATTGAGTTATTAGCAAAACATTTAGATATATTTGCATGGGAGGCAAGTGATGTTTCATAACCCTTATGTTATATGTCAGGAATTGGCTATCAATTCGTGTGCTAAACCGGTACGACAAAAGTGGTGATCTTTTCCCATTTAGAAGCAGAAAGCTATACAGGCCGAGGTAACGAAGCTATCTCGTTTAAGATACATCAGGCGAGCCAGGTATCCCATTTTGGTATCAAATACGGTCCTAGTTAAGAAGAATTGATGGCAATGGCGCATGTGCGTTGACTTTACTGACCTCAATCAAGTTTTCCCCAAAGATTCTTTTTTGCTGTCCTGCATTGATCTGTTGGTTGATTCCGCATTAGGATTCGAGTACCTATCATTCATGGATGCATATTCAGGGTACAACCAAATATGCATCAACCCCTCTGACGAAGAGCACATTGCCTTCCAAACTGAGTGCAACCTATATACTGTTACACGGTGATGTCGTTCGGATTGAAAAACGCTAGGTCAATATATCAACCTTTAATTAATGATATCTTCAGCGATCATTTAGGGAAACACATGGAGGTGTATATAAACGACATGATTGTAAAAATACACATAAGAAACAACAGATATAGGTGCTCTAAATAGTGTTTGATTTACTCCGCAAGTTCAACTTAAAGCTCAATCCGGTCAAGTGCTCTTTTGGAGTAAGTAGCGAAAAATTTCTAGGTTACGTGGTCACCCAAAGAGGTATCGAGGTTGACCCCAATGGCAGCTCTATGTAGAGTTAAAGAAGTACAATGCCTTACGGGGCGGGTCACCACATTATCACGCTTCATATCTTGATCCTCAGACGAAAGTCACCCATTCTTTAAGATTGTATGGGGAGCGAAGAAGTTCAACTGGATGGAGGAGTACGACAAGACATTCAATAAGCTGAAACATTACCTCACATCGCCCGAAATCTTGTCTGTCCCTTTCACCGGCTAACCACTATTCCTATATTTGTCAGTTTACCATTTTTAAGTCAGCACAGTTCTCGTATGTGAGCCGAGCGGAATACAACTACCTATATACTAGTCGAGCAAAACCTTGGTCAATGCTTAGACAAGGTACCTTAACCTCAAAAAACTCGTGTGGGGATTAGTTACGGCCGCTCAAAAAATGAGCCCTTACTTTCAAGGACATACGATTTACGTGCGAATAGTATTTTCCTTTAAAGATGTACTGCAAAAACTTGACACGTTTGGTCGATTAACTAAATGGAGCATCGAGCTTGGGGAATATGACATATAGTTCGACCCGCGCACTACTATAAAGGGACATGTCATAGTGGATTTCCTAGGTGAGTTCTCCTCTTCATGAACAGTAAATCCCTCTGAATGGGAGGTCACCTAAAGCGAGGACCATTAATAGATAGACCAAGCCGATAGGGCTTCCAGCATTTCTGGTGTAGGAGCAATGGTCATACTTGATTTACCTACGGGTGAAGAAATCAAACAGGCTATTAGATTTAATTTCCAAGTTATGAACAACGTGGCAGAATGCGAGGCAGTTCTTTGTGGAATGAAATTAGCTCTTATATGTGCAGCTCAAATTCTAATGGTTTATTCGTACTCACAGTTGGTAGTCAAGGAGGAAAAATAAACGTGTGATGCCAATCAAGAAGATATAAGGAGATATTTAACTACATTGAATAAGTGTGAATGTAAATTTGTGAAGGTATCATATGAGCAAGTCCCTCGAATGAAAAAATCTGTTACGGACGCTCTTGGAAAGACTGCAGTCTTAGGGGAGAATTTGTTGATCATCACTCAATAACTATCAACAGCGGAGCTCATTGATAGAAAGGAAACTGTCCATGCAATTGATAACTCGAACGACTCGAGACCGTCTTATTTACTATATCTGAGCTAAACTATTTTGCCGATTTCACCTTCTACCATATTAAGAACTAATGATAATTAACTCGATTCATGGAGATATGAAGAAGATCAGGTTAAAGAATTCATTTCAGATAAAAAACTCCAAAATATTTTCTCGGAGAAAACACCAAAAACTCTCGGACCAAAAATTATAAATAAATTGATTCTATTAAATTTGATTATTTTTAAAATATAATAAAGATAAAATAAATATTTAATTTCTACTAATGATTTTTATAATAATAAATTGCCACCAAATTAATATAATTGTTTATAATATATTGGTTACTTAGAATAAAATCGTCATATTTATAAATCTGCTCTTAATTTTATCATTATTAAAAAATTTATAAATATTAATAATCATATAAGTAACGTTTTTGCTAGTTATTATTATAAAATAATATTAAATAAAAAACTCAAACGAATTTACAAGTTTTACTGATTCGGTTTTGTATTGGTTTTATTGATTTTGTTTTTTATGAATTTTGATTTTAGAATGAAAGTATGAACTGAACCGATAAAAATCAATTAAGTTAACGATCCTTTTTACCGGTACGATTTCGATTTAATTTCCGCTGCACTAAAACCATTAACCATCGTAGTTATAAGAATGTATTTATAAATAATATATTTTTTATCATTTACTGTGCGCTTTTTTTTACTATCTAAGTATTTAATAAATGTTAAAAATACTATTGATTTACATATTTTATGGTTTCTCATATTTTCGTTTTTGTTCATTTTGGATAATATTAAAGTATTTTATATTTTAAAAAATGACACGTTTTTCCAGTTTATAATATTTTTTATGGTTATATAAAATATATAAAAGGTGAAAATGTATTACGACCTAAATGTTATAAAAATGAAAATAAAAAACCAACAAATGTCAGTTTTAAAATATAAAATTAATATATTACAAAAATAAATATGAATAATCAAAATATGATAAACGTAAAATATAAGACATCTAATATGTTTTATTTGTCATATATCCTTTTGTATTTTTAGTTCATACAAATAACATTTAATTTTTCAATCACACTTTCTCTTGAACGATTTAAAAGATTTTAAATAGATTTTCAAACTATTTAAAAACTATTCATGTATCTAATTTGGATGGCATTATCAATTTGGTATAATATTTGTCGGTTTTGAAATCCTAAAAATTATATTTTCAAATTTGTGAGATAATCCGCATTTCAGGGTTCTAAAACTCGAATCACTAAAAAAATCAACGTAAGTTTCGAGCCTTTTCAGGGTAAAAAACTTATTTGAGGTTCCTATTATTATGCGTTTTATATTTCTAAAGATTTTAAAAGAGTATTCTCAGCTTTTGGTTTTTGATTTTATGCAGTAAAATATTATTTTATCGTAACTAATTCGTTGTTATAGATAACAAGTTTTCTTGATTTTTCAAATTTTAATTTTATATGACTGTATAGATCATAAATATATAATGATAATTTGTAATTTTTGTATAAAGTAAATTATAATATTTTCTTATAAAATATTAAATCCTTGAATTAAAATTATAAAAACAAAAGAATTAATAGAAGCACGTAGAAGCAACTTAACGAATCTCATTCCATATTATCTTCAAGTTAATGTTGACTTGATGATAAAACTAATTGATCATAGGAAACATTGAGAGTTGATTACAAAAGTAATCAAAACATGCAACCAATATATATGAGCATTCAAGTTGAGTTTAACATATCTAGATTTTTCATTGAAAATTTTAAAGGTTGTATCTCGAACAAAATATGGTAAAAGGAAAATGTCTTTACAAAGAATTCAAAAATATTTTTTTGGAAACATTTCAACAACCAATATGAGAAAAACGTCACCCCCAAATGATGAATAAAAACGGCCAGAAACAGTGAGAGAGATAATTATAACTTTTTATAGTAAATTGTTGCATCATCGCTTTTGAAGAAACTATAGGATGTGTGTTGCTATGTTAGTGTTATTATATTACCATTTTGTTATGTACATAAATAAATGTATATTGATTTTTATACAATCTCTTGAAGGACATACAAACATTTATTCTTGAATACACAACAATTTCAACAAATACATATAAAAAAAACTTGATTCCACAATGTTTCAAATGACTTGACATTTGATATTGCCCGATTTGTTTTCACTAAATTAAGTGATCCTAATAGCTCCAAAGCCCATGGGATCAAGTTTTAAAGCTAAAGTAATCATATAGGTAAAAAATCTTTACAATAAATCATATCAAGACATGATCTACATTAGTGAGGTAAAAACTCACCAACAAGTTTGAATTTTTATTGAGGAATTTGAGAAAACTGGATAAATAAATAAGACAAGAACTATGTAATATATTTTAATGAACACTCATCTTAATTTCGTAAAGAGGACCGTAATTATAAAAAGAATATGTTTCTATTATTTGTTTTCTCTTTAACTTTCACCACCTCTTTATAGGGCTTATTTTATCTTTATATAATGACCGTGATATGGAGGGATTCCTAGGTGGAAGCCTTTTTATTGGTGCAATAATTTCTGCCAGTTTGGATGATTTATTATAGTAAGGTATGTCCTTGTAATTACAACGTTATACGTTGTCGGGTGTTTTATCTATAAAGTGTAAGACATGATTTTTATACTTGTCAGGTGTGTCATCCATACTATCAACAGCATGTGAGTATAAGATATTTTCTCGCAGGAAGAATATAGACACATCTCAAACTAGATCGGAACAAAGCATTATGCATGACAAGAATTTGTTCATGTCTTGGTTATAGTGGTTGCGGCTTGGTCGCATATGGTTGTGCGACCTAGCTAACAAATACTTGGCCATCGAGGCCAAGTCTCATGGTTGTGCAACCATAAACAACTAGACCAAAGCCATGGTTTGACCGTCGTGGCCAAGTCTTGGTCGTGCATGGTTGCGCCATCATGCATAAAAGGACTTAGCCATCGAGGAAAAGTGCTTTGAATTTTTAGCCATGCACGACTAGGTTTAGAGAGAATTGGCTATCAAAGAAAACTCTTCTTGTCATTCATGGTCGAGTGACCAGGCCAAGAGAGACTTGTTTATCAAGGACAAGTTATTTTGTTGTACATCCATGTACGACTCTATATAGATGGACTTGGCTATCGAGGCCACATATTTTGGTCGGGAAGCCATGCATGACCAGGCCTAGACCGTATCTTGGCTATGGTGGCCAAGCCGTAATGAAATGCACAAAGTTAGAGTTCTAGATTATTACTTGGTTTTATTCGTTCTTTGCTTAGATAATATTTTATGACGTATTAGTAACTCCACCCATTATGTTTCTTACATGCATGGACTGAAGTGTTTGAGTCTTGTTATGGTCATATTTTGTGTTGATGCCTTTATTTCTATTCCAATGATCTTGGATGCTACAGTATCGTCTTTTGTATAAGTTTGCCCCGCTCTACGGATTTGTTGATTTTATGATCGATCAATGAGTAAAAGTGTGTAAAATGATGAATTGATATGTATTTTCAATGCAATGTTTTTTCGTAAATAAATAAATAACTTTTAAACTCAGAAATATATGTATAGATAAAAATAATTAAACGTAATACAATGCTGATGCTCTATGTTGCAGGGTTTGTGGATCTTTCTCTCGTTCATATCTTCCAACCAATATGCCACAGGTCGGTTATATTTGATCATTTTGTATGACCTTTTAGTGGTTGCCAAATTTCCCGCTTCTGAATCTTAGGTATGGTGGAAGACACGTCTAAGTATAAGGTCTCGACTTTAATGGGTCTGGGCTTCAGCTTCTAATTGTATCGTCTCTCGACATTCTGTTTTATAGAGAATTACTTTATATGTGGATCGCCGCGACATTATTTCAGCAAGTCTAAGTCATATTGTCTTCCTTGTTCATTAGTGTTCATATTATACTATATGATATGGGTGGTTAGGGCCCCAATTTCTACCGGCACCACCACGTCTGCCCCGTAGGTGAGCTATAAATAATATTTCGCATGTTAATATTTGTAACACCATTCAATATGTTAATATTCTTTGTGGTAGCATCTTCGACCAGTTCCTATTTTAATTTCAGATGCTCTTTTTGAAGTTGTACATGATCGTGTGTTTAGTCACTTCTACTTTCCCATTTTCCTTTGGGTAGTAGGGCGACAAGATATGGTAGGATATATCATGCTCAAGGAAAAGTTCTTTCATTTCATTACTGTCGAATTGCAGGCCATTATCATAAATAAGGATTCTAGTGATGATGGAACGATAGACTATGTGCTTCCATATAAACTTCCTGATCTCTTCCTCCTTGGTTCAACTCAACATTTCAGCCTCAACCCATTTAGTGAAATATTCGATTGCAAAAATTATGAACTTGACATTTCATGGTCCAAGTGGTCGGGTTTCTACTAGTTCTAGCCCATACTGATCAAGCTGACATTCCCCTAGTATTGATGTTAGCTTGACCCATGGATTGTGCTAAAATTTAGACCATTATTGATAGTTATTGCACTTCTTCACCAGGGTTTTGGCATCATTGTGAATGTCTGACTAGTAGTATCTTAATAGCAAGAATTTATGAGCCATAATTCAATCCATAAGATACCCACTCCATGACCCTATGTGGATCTCTTAAACGCAACATACAACATTTGGTGGCCCCAACAAGGGTTGGAGTTATCCTCTATGTAATAATTTTCCATCCAACATTATAAACCTCCCGACTGACAATATCAAACTTTGGCCTTCTACTTTGTTGGAAGGTTGGAATCCGTTGAATAAGTAATTTCATAACCTCCGTAATCCGTGTTGGTGAACTTTCCATGGTGGTATTGACAACCTCCACTTCATCTTTCACAACTCACAATTCTCTTTGCCTTTCAAATAGTTCGTTTTCTGGTGACCCTCTTATGCTTACCTTTAAAGAAGGTAATCTGACATGTTGCTATATTCTTGACCGACCTGCTCAAAAGTTAGTCCTTCGAAATTCTATCCAACCTTCTTCACTGGCTCCAAATATCGTCTCATCGAATCCACCCTTGTTTCTTATTACCCAAACATTTGTTTCACAACCAGTTGGGATTCGCTCTGTACTTGGATATTTCTAGAGGGGAACTATGTAATCACCTCCAGCCCCACTATCATTGCCTCATAGTTGGCATATTGTTCAAGCCTTTAAACCAAAACCAAATGGCCAATATTACGTCTTCTTTTTCTGGCGTCATTATGTATAATCCTCGTGAGTGTTCTCCTACGTTGGAGGCTTCACCCATATACATCAGCCATTATAGGCTAGTATCGGCCGCACTCGTTAGTACTTCTCCTACTACGTTAGATACAAAATCGGTCAATATTTGGCTATTTATTACACTCTGACGGACAAATTAAATTTCAAAATCCTCTAACTAGCTGGCCCATTTTGAAAAAAAATACTTTATTTCATTGATTCGTATTCTGGATACACTCATATTGTTATGAATCCATATGATAAATCCTTCGTTTGCTAATAAACAAGGCTTTATCTTCCCAAATTGGATGATATGTATAAGAATTCGTTGATGATATGTTAGTTATAAAAAAGGAAAATACATATCATCTTGACATCCTTGAAGAAACCTTCGGAACCTTTGGTCGGTAAATTTGAAGTTGAATTCAGAAAAGTTCATATTTGGAGTCCGATGATATTCTTGAGATATTGGTCAATGATGCTGGCATCGAAGCAGGCCCAAAGCAGTTTTATGGACCTACTGTAAAGTATTAAAAATGTTTGATACAAGACGAAAGTTGGTTGTATTTAACCGATTCCTTTATAGATATTAAAAAACATACAATATGTTTTTAAAATATTAAAGGGGTTTAGATGTTACATATAGACCCATAGTATGACAAAGCCTTCAAAGATCAAGGAGAACTTGACTTCTCCCAAATTTCGTGTACAACCTAAATGTTAATTATCTATATTTACTAGTATATATTTATAATGTTAGCATTATCCTTGTAAATGAAGAGATAGTCATTTGTCGAGTCATCTACCATGTCACTGAATCTTTTTTGACACTAAAACTTGGTACTTACAATTTAAGAATCTAGAATTGACATTTATAATAAATACAAAAAAGATAAGATCATATTGTCAAGCCCATATGATAATCTTCCGAACCATTTTACCATCGCGTTTTTTTTTCTTCAAAATTAATATTTTAAAAAACTAAGGTGAATATAAGTCAAACATTTTAACATATAATCGTTAAAAATATTTATTTGTTCTAAGTGACCAACAAATACTTTTGTTAATTGGTTAGAATTTGATATTATCACTCGTTGTCTTCTCACATTTTATTTATTTTGGAGTTTAAATATCATTTAAAAAAAATTGCGGCCACTTTTATTAAAAAAAATTGCGGCCACTTTTATTAAAAAAAATTCAATAGTTTGTACAACATGGATTTAAAGATTGATAGAACAGGAAATAGATTCAATTAGAAGATATACTAGTTGACCTGCAAATAGAAAAACAATATATGATAATTTTAGGTTCAAGTTGATAGATCTGCTAGAGACAATCCTAGTTGCTTAAGTTTAAATATTCATAATCTAGAATTTCAAGAAACGTAATAGCTTTCAAGAGATTATGGATTTGATTACTATTAATAGACATTTTCATTTTAAATTTTAGAGTCGAACATGCACGCCAGTCAACAGCTTGGTTTTGGACTCTCGAAATAAGTTTGATAGATATAGTAGGCGCTATTAGAATTCTAAAACAAGTTAAAATAGGTCTAAGGAACAAAGGACAAAATTATTAGCTAACATATCAATAATAATGGAGGAATCAAATTTTATACAAACATTTTAAGGCCTTTTTGGTTACAGATGAGAAAACCATCAAGAATGGTCCGACATTTTGTAATCAATAGAGATTCTTTCCATAGAGGTTACCATATTCGTGAATGGTGTTACCATTAGGTTATTGGACTTATCTTTGGTTCATTTCACAACCAATTATTTGACAGAGGTGTTGTGAAAGAAGTAACCAAGATGATTAGCCAGACCATGGTCACCATGTCAAAGGTCTTTAGTAGATATGTTAGAGTAATGGATCATATCTAATATGAGGTTGATCTTATCAATAATATTAGTGCAAATAATGGAAAGACAATAATATTTAGAATGATTTCTGAAGAACCAGATGTTCCAACAAATAATATAGGGCATCATAAGTCTAATATGCTTAGTTTTCGTAGTGAACCAAAACAATCACCTAACTAAGTGATGAATGATAATAATGTTAGCTATTGGGACATGAAACATAGAGCCAAAATGATTCCAAATTAGGCAAATAGTAGGGCACGAGACAAACAAGTAGGAGGTAGTTTCAATTCTATTACATAATCGGCACTTAGAGGCTAAGCTCAAATTTCTTTTCTGGAGGTTGGAGTCCAAAGAGATCCAACATTTCATGACTTTCGAGAGTAAAAATGAGTATTTAAAAGAGATGTAAGAACTCCAAATATTTAAAAAATGGTTTGAACATGAAGTTTATTTATAAGATGATTCTAAGTGTTCATAATAATATAAATGCTAGACTTGTTAACAAACCAGATGATGCCATCATCTCTAATATTGTTAACTTTTAGCTTTTCAATCTTATTTATAAGAGAAAGGGTGACATTATGATTACGATTCTTTAAATCCCATATATGGGTTGCCTAAAAGATATTGACATTAGTTGTGTTGCACTAAAGATTATTTTCATTATCAAAGAGACTGATTAATGTCTTGTTCTCAAGCCATTTATCAATCCAAAAGTAAAGATTACCATTTCTAATATTCCAATTAATGAAGGGTCCATCAAGATTTCTAAAGGAGATAACCCTCCTCCAGATTTTCGAACCAAATTTGTCCCGACTAATTTGTAACGGTTGGTATGATTTACAGTATATTAAGTGCATATAATTAGCCCATAGGTTTTATTTCTCTAAAGAGGTACCATAATTTACAAGAGAAAGTGTTTTGAAGATAAATAAAACTTTTGGATGTTTAATCCACCCTCCTGATATGGTTACTTATATTGTTCTAATAAGTCCAAATTAAAGCATTTGAGGAAGCCTTTGAGCCCCATAAAAATTTATTCATTACTCTTTCAAGCCTATTTAAAGTAGAGATAGGGATAATGGAGTTTTCACATAATAAATGGGGATAAACATGAGGATATATTGGATGAGAACCAATCTACCTCCAAAAGAAATCAGGGTGTTGTCCTAATCACTCATTTTGTTTCTGACTTTGCTGATTAATTCTTTATATAAGTTTAATTTATTGGTTTTATGGATAGGGATACCCAAATATTTTAAGGGTAAAGGATTGTTCTTGAAACCAGTGGCTTCCTTAATAGATTCTATTCTGGAGGAATTGATATTGGTGAGAACAATTAAGTTAGACTTATCTTTATTAATAATTTGACCAGAGAAACTTTAATACATGCTTAAGAAGTAAATTAGTCTATCAATATTGGATTTGGAGCCATTTGTGAAGATAACTATATCATCAGCAAATACTAAACTATTGATATTAATATTGCTTTTTGTGATGTATTTCATTTGATGATATTTGTTAAAGAGCAGATTAATACCTCTTAGGAGGTATTCTTCTGTGATGATTAAAGTTTGAGAGAGATTGAATCTCTCTGTCTTATACCATTAGTGCTCTTAAAGTAGTCTTTGGCTTCACCATTAATGATAATGGTGAAGTAAACATAAGATATGTCATTTTTGATAAGATTTATAAAGTTACTACTTAAACCAAATGATTTAAGGATATTTAAAAGAATGAGAGATGTTGTGAAATTTTTTGGTCATGTCAACTTTTAAAAGGATATTACTATCATGAGATTTCTTATTAAGATCATAAATTAGTTCTTGAGCCATGAGAATATGTTCATGGACATTTCTTCCATGAACAAATCCTCAATGTTCAAGAGAAATAATTTTCGGAAGAATGATCATAAGTCTTTTATTAATTATTTTGGATATGAGTCTATTAAAGATATTGCAAAGACTAATTGGTCTATAGCCTTTCCAATGTGTAGGATTTTCTTTTTTTCCGGATAAGACATAAGACAATAGAGTAGTTAATAAGTAATATACAAGTCATAGTTAATAATCGGAAGACACTTTTGGTAAAAGATAGTGTTGAAGCCATATGGGCCAGCAACACTATTAGGCTTGAGATTCTTAACAAATTTTTTAATTTCGATATCAGATATGATATCCATAAGGAATTGATTATCAGTAGCAGTGATAAGGTTATAAATGGTTTTTAAGTTATTAAACTGATCAACAAGTTGAGGATTTAACAGTATGTCTTTGAAAATGTTTATGACAGAGTAAGTAATTGTTTCCTTATCATCAATCCAATTACAATTTTCAAATATACCATTAATTTTATTCTTTTTGTTTCTTTTTTAACATAATTATGAAACATGGATGTGTTTTTCACCATTGGTGATCCAGTCAATGCAACGTTTTTGTTGCCAATAAGATTCTTCTATTTTTAAGAGAAGAATCAAATTGGCATTTTCCTTAGAAAGATTTTCCTTGCCAATGCCATTTTGGGAATTTTGATAAGAGTTTTCAAAATATCAAATTTTATACTCAACCTTGGAAATAGCATTGACTACATTTCAAAATTATCATGGTTCCAAAATTTTAATGTGGTTTTAAGTCTTTTGAGTTTACACCAAATATTTTGGAGGGACTGACCAAACATTGGAGCCTCCCAAGAATCCTTAATGGTTTGATTGAATTTGGGATGAGTGGTCCACATATGAGGAAGTCGAAGGATGATTTTGGTTTAAAAGAAGAGTTAGATAAATCAATGGTAATAGGATAGTGGTCAGAACAAATTCTGGCCTAATGCTTAACTTTAGTGTTATAAAAAAAGTCCCTCATGTTGGTTGTTTATAAGAATTTTGTCAAGTCTTTCAAAGTTTCTTTTATTTAACAATGATAACATAGGTTCCTGTTAGGCTATGAAGTCTATGAAGTCTATGGATTCTTTTTAATAATGAATTTAAATCTTCTAATTGTGTTTTATTACATACACCTCCAGTATTCTAGTTTAAAATTTGAACTATTACTATAACTAGTGATATTAAGTTTCCTAGTGACCTTTTTAGGGTCGTTGTTATTTTTTTTTTCTTTAGCTTTAGCTTTCCTGGCCTTTTTTGGGGTGTTTTCATTAAGTGCAATTTGGCTATAAATATGGAATGATGTAGGGGTAACTCGTAGGATACCGGTTGCAATAGGTTTAGGGGATTCATGACTTGGCTCTTCATAAGAAGAGTTAATTAAAGAAGTAAATTTATCATTGAGGTATATTGAGCATGGGTCTCAATAATTTTAGGATTAGATTCATCTATGGGTTCAATACTTCTAGGGAGAATTTCACGATGATTGTGAATTACAATTTGGTCATGAGAATCATGTTGAGCTTGATTGTTAACAATATTGATGTTATTTTTAATAGTATAAATATTATTATTTTGGTTATCCCTGATTATAATGGATTGAACTTTGGTATTGGGATCCAATTGGTTTTAAGATTAGGATTTTCATTATTAGAATGTCTTACGAGGTCAGGATTGATAATCTCTTTAGGGTAAACATAATAGTTTTTTCGTATAATACATTTATCAACATGATGTCCAAAATGGTGACATCTTGGACTAAAAGCAGATTTATAACCATAATTAACTTCTAACCATAGGCCATCTTTGTGATCAAAATTTATTCATATTTTTTTAAAGAGAAACTTAAATAGATCAAGTTCTATCCAAGATAGATAATAGTTAAATCTGCATATATTATTAGAGATCCACACACCTAATAGTTTTCCAAAATATTGGGCTATATTAGCTATGTTGTATTTATTATATAGATACTCATGAATTCAAAGGTAGGAGACTCATACTGGAGTCATTGGGTAATCATTATTAGGATTGAAATTAGGTTCCCACTTGAGTAGTCTCATGAAATGCTGGCCAGTTGACCCATGTCTGATATGTTTTTTTTATAGACCTAAATTTCTTTAAAGGATTCATATCCAACACTATAAGATGGATACTTAAAAGCATAATTAACTTCTAACCATAGGCCATCTTTGTGATCAAAATGTATCCATATTTGTTTCAAAGAGAGACTTAGATAGATCAAGTTCTATCCAAGATAGATAATAGTTAAATCTGGATATATTATTAGGGATCCAAACACCTAATATTTTCCTAAATATTGGGCTATATTAGCTATGTTGTATTTATTATATAGATACTCAGGAATTCAAAGGTAGGAGACTCATACTGGATTCATTAGGTAACCATTATTAGGATTGAAATTAGGTTCCCACTTGAGTAGTCTCATGAAATGTTGGTCAGTTGACCCATGTCCGATATGTTTTTTTTGTAGACCTAAATTTATTTAAAGAATGCATATCCAACATTATAAGAGGGATACTTAAAAGGATAAACATCTAGCTTCTATTGAAATTTCCAATATTACTCAATGGATTTTTGTTCTTGACTTTTTCTATTGGGTAGTAAAGATCTAGTCTTGATTTTTCTTTTATAATCTGGTGCATTTATGATTTAAGAAGTAAAAAATGATATTATACCTTTATTTTGATATAAAAATATTATGATTCGCAGTAACCAATGAGTTATGTTTTTAACAAAAGCACTTTTGTACAGATTTTTTAATTACTCGTTTCCTTTGAAGACTATCAATTGATTAATATATTGAACAAGTTGTGGAAACCGAAAGGTTTAGGACATGTTAACCCCCAATTCTTAGATAACCAATCTTTAAACTTTCCAGGAAGGAGATTGATCTGAGATGATTAAAAATCGAGTCTTTAATAAAGTCTAAGTTTTTATTTCTTTTAAAGTTTCCTCGGCCATCCAATCAACACCCTCGTTTTTTATCTATAAACATTCTTGGGTATTATACAAATTTTAAGATTTTTCCTGCAACAAATAATGAAATATACCACGAACTAGAGGGTTATTCCTCTTGAAATTATTTCAATAAGTTCTAAAGAATCAATTTCAATGACTATTTCAGATATGTTAAATTATTTGCATATTAATAGGACATCTAGTAGAGCTCGACGTTCTGCTAATATAGGTGTTTGAATTCTATAAATTCTACCAAAGGCTAAGATACGTTCTCCCTTATTATCTCGTAATATCACTTATCAATTAGACTCTCCCATTAAACTACAAGCCCCATACGTATTCAATTTTAGCATATTCTCTGCAGGAGGGTTCCATTTAATAACATTGCAAATTCTAATCTTAATGGTGTGCTTGTAACAACGCAACTCTGGAGCAAGTTTAATACCTTCTTTCCAATAAATACTTTTAAAAAGTTTGCTCTATCTAATATTGAAATTGTGTTATAAATATGATCTAACATTTTTCTTGAAGATATACTTTGTCCTAGATATTTGGCATTATTCTTGGCATTGCAAATAACCTAACAAATAATATGAGGTATGATAGTTCTTATATGATTTTTGTTTTTCATAGACGAAAACCAAGTTCTAATAACATGGACTAAAGTCATATTTCTTGATGTGTAGATACAAAAAGCCATGAAAAAGTGTAACTTATATCCCATGTTATTTTACGTTACATAAAATATGTTTGATGGTTTCATTATGAATGCATAATTGACATTTAGATTCCAAAGAAAAATGTCTGTTTTGCAATACCTTGTCAACTAGAATCGATCCTTTTAATATTATTTAAATAAATAGATATTATTATTCTCCTTGTTCTCTTATAACATTCCAAGTCTGTTTGGTATTAAAATCTACAATTGAAGAAAATGTCCATCTAATTTTATCTTCTTCATGTTGATTTAATCGTCTTCTCATAATTATTTCTATGTTATAAGGAATGACAAGTGCTTTCAGCTTTGTCTCATTATATTCTCCTTCAGACCATAAGCTCTTTATTTTTCCCCAAAAATTGATGTTGGGATGAAGAAAGAAATGAAAATGTGCTTATCACACAATTTCTCCAGCCAAAAATCAATATCACCTCTGTCCACTTTCCAAATTGTATAGTCTTTTGTTGTTTCTCTAATTCTTTAAATCCTTTTCCAAATATCCGAATATTTTATATTAAGTTAAATTTTCAATGGATGATGACTTTTAAAATATAACGAGTTCATATAATTTTCCCACAATGTATATCTTTCTCTGAACCTAAACCAAAGTTTTTAAGAGAATACATTTTGTATATCATCTACGCTTTTAATATTGAGTTCATCTTCTTCATATGGTTTGCATAACTGTCTCCAACTAGCCTAGTGTACTGGTTGTTTAAGTTTTGAAGATCCCCATAGAAATATGTTATACATCCTCTCAATCCTTATGATCACAAATTAAGGAAAATAACAACGTTTAAGGGGATAGATTGGAATAGCAATTAGAATAGATTGTATCAATATTCATCTTCCATAAAAAAACCTAGTTTCTCATTCCATTCAAGAATTCTTGAATTGATTTTGTTAACAAGTTCATCAAAGATTCCAACTTTAATACTTGTATGAATAGGAATTCCTAAATACGTGAATGGTAGTCTTCCATGCTTAAATCCATATTGTTTTTCAATAACAAAGATTCTACGATGAAGCATTTTCGAGGGATGAACAATAATAACTTTAGTTTTGTTAACTATTTGACCCAAAGATTCTTAATAGTGATTTGCAAAATCATTTTTTACTTTAGATTATGAGTAGATCCATTTGCAAATAATATGAAATCATCAACAAAAGACAGATATGAAATTTTGATAAGACTACTTTTATGATATATCATCCCTTCTTTGTTTGCATATAAATTATTTAAACCTAAGTACTCTTTAGCGAAAAGGTAAAAACCTAAGAGAAACAATGAGAATTAATACCACTTATAATCCAATATAACCATTTATTTAAACCTCTTGTAAACTTTTAAGTAGCCATATTCAAAACTATAGAGAAACAATGAGAATTAATACCACTTATAATCCAATTTAACCATTTATTATCAAACCCAAAAGCCTTCAAGATATTTATTAAAAAATTAAAAGAAAGCATATCAAAATATTTTAACATGTCTAACAGGATCATCACATTTCCTCCACGAACAATTTTTACTAAAATCATGTATTGGTTGTTGAGTCAATAGTATGTTATCATGTATGTTTCTTCATTTAAAAAAAACTTCCTAATTTTTCAATAAAAACTTAATATATATATATATATATATATATATATATATATATATATATATAATTTAAAAATCAATTCCTAAAATCTTATATCAAATTATCGTAATAATAAAATCATATGATCTCATAAGAAAATAGAATATTAAGGACTAAAATGTAAATAATAGAACCTTGTATATCAGATTATAAAGTTAGAGGAGGAATTGGGAAATATGTATTTAAGTGAGGGGTTGAACTTTTGAGTTTGAGAACTTATATATTTTGACTTTCTCTCTCTAAAATCTATTTCTCTCTGTGAAGTTTTACTTTTCTTATTTACTAAAGTGATTCCAAATAATCAGACTCACCAAATTGGTGATTTCACTAGGGACGATTAACAATAAATGTCTATTTTGTTAGCTCAAATTTTATCAATCATTAAAAACAACCTTGAAACTTTTTGATGAATCCAGAAAACAATCCTATGGTTCGATCAACTATCGAGACGTTAAGAAAAGATTTGTAGAGGACAAATGATGACAAGAATGATCTACTCTAGTCCACCAAACTCAGTCTGATATAAAAATATGAAAGAATCAACTCTTGAATAAAGTAAACGCTTTGAATGAGAAATATGATCAGAGAGAGCAGGAAATTCAGTCAACACGGCTGAAATCCGACGTAAGACAAATGAATGAACAAACTGAAGCTGGAAACCAATTTAATCGATATTGCACTGATCGTTAGATCAGGAATGAGCAGAAGAAGGCTCACTTCGAAGCTCCAAAAGAGCATCACTCTTCTAAAAAAGAAAAGAAATATAATCAAAAGTGTGTCACATCTAGTGACGAGGAGGTTGAGAACTCTGGCTCAAGTTTTAAAATGTACAGGGATTCTTCGAAAGAAGAGAGGGATCATCCTCGAAAATATAAGAAAGAGCACAGATCTAGAAGAGATAGAATACCTCGATTTGTGAGGGAGTCTAATTGGTGTTAAAGAAACACGTCAAATTAGTATGATGAGGCTGATCGGAATTTATATGCAGTAATGGGAACTGAAGATCAATATGTTCAAGATGTCGATTGGAGGAATTCTCCATTGACAAGTGAAATCCAATCTATTATGCTTCCAAAGCGTTTTGATATAGCCAAAGTTGAAAAGTTTGATAGGATGCGAGATCCAGATGATCACATTGAACAATTCAAAAATTATATGATAAATTTCGAGGACGACAATAGGTTGGTATGTCGGGCTTTCTCACTGACTTTTGAAGGGACAACTTTAAAATGGTATAACCGAATTATAAGGGGATCCATTTCAAATTTTAGAGACGTTTATATTTCTTTTTGAAGGCAGTTTTTTGGTAGTAAATAGATGAGAGCAAACAACAACCTAAATATCCCATGCAAGCAGGAAGTTGGAGAAAAATTGAAGGATTACACGAAGTGATTTGTAATGACAAATGCAAGTTTGGATAACTATGAAGAGTCGGTGGCGATGAAAGCTTTTCGCAAAGGGTTATTGCCAGGAGATCTTCCTAATGAGACAATGAAAAGGAGGGCTTTAACTTTTGGAGCCTTAATGGCTCAGGTTGAAGATCAAATCAAAGTTGAAGTATCAACTAGGGTCCAAGGAGGATCAGTTAACGTTCCAAAGAATTCAGGACAAGTATCCCATAACCAAGGGAGGAGCATAACAATAAATTCTGTAGGTACCACAATGACATTGTCCATGACACCAACGATTGCATTGCTTTGAAAAAGGAAGTCCAAATTTTTATTGAGAATGGAAAGCTACTGACTTATGTGAATTCACAGGGAAGTACATAAAAAAATCCAGCATCGAATTCACATCCAACCAACCCAAATGCAAGATGAAAATTTGGTGATTCTAGGTTCAAAGGTTGATGAGTTTGATGTTGTCTCGGAGTATTTGGATATGGATCCAAATAGATTAATTTTGATGGCGGTGGAATAACCAAAAAATAAATGGCATATTCGAAGTATGTGTGAGTATTTCGAGTCATTGGCTATTTTGTGGGGGTTATTTGATGACTGGCAATCCCGATAGTTCGAGGAAAATATATGTTGTCAATTTGGAAACTCAGATAGAGGGGAGAATGAGAGACATTCCTTTTATTCTGTTCGATGAGGATGATTTGCGATGAATTGCGGGGTCGCTTGAGGATGCAGTGGTTATTGGGGAAGAAGTTGCTAGCGTTGAAATTAGACGCGTGCTTATAGATACCGGGAGTTCTGCGAATGTCCTTTTAAAGCAACATATGACAGGATGCGCAATCCTCTTCATATTTCTCAGTCCGGGGTCACAATCATTGGTTTCACTGGAATGACTGCACGAGTAATATGAGAATTCAAGGGGCAGGTAAGTTTGATTAAGAGACCCTCCAAGAAGAAGATTCAAGTTCTTTTTATGGTGATGGACTGTCCCCTAAGTTATAATGCCATTTTAGAAGGTCTTGGTTGTCAAAAATGTATGACCGTGTGTCAACAGTTCATCAATATTTTAAATATGTAGTTAAAGATCGTGTGAGGATCATTCAAAGCGGCCAAAAAGTTGCAAGGGAATGTTATGCCATTGCACTTTAGTTTTGAGGATCCAACAGTGGAGATATGATGAATGAATAGCAGTCAGGGGGTTGACCTCAGATTTAGATGAAAGGGTTGACGATCCGAGGGAAACCCTAGGGTCCTTAGCAGTAAGTGAAGAGATTGAGAATTATACTTTTTCTGAGGGAGAAACACTTCAGATAGGAACCTTAGTGAGTCACAGTATCCTTATGAACGGCGAATCCAGTAGTGGTCAAGAAGAAAAACGAAAAGTGAAGAATGTGTGTGGATTTTACAGACTTAAATCGAGCATGTCTTAAAGACCCATTTCCTATTCCTCAAATAGACCAGATGATTGATTCCACTTCAAGAAACAAAATATTGACTTTCATGGATGCTTTTGTGGGATATAATCAGATCCAGATGGATCTGAAGGATCAAGAATGTACTAATTTCATCACTGACAAGGGTTTACATTGTTATAAGGTTATGCCTTTTGAATTGAAGAATGTTGTGGCCACTTACCAAAGGTTAATAAATATAGCGTTTGTCACTCAAATGGGAATAAATATGGAGGTGTACATTGATAACATGGTGGTAAAAATCTTAGCATATGAGGCACACTTGGAAGATTTTGAAGAGTCATTCTTGAATTCAAGGGCAATAAGACTAAAGCTGAATCCTGAAAAATGTACTTTTGGAGTTCGATCAGGGAAGTTCTTGGGTTTATTTATCAGTGAAAAAGGGACAGAAGCTGACCCAAAACAGTTGAAAGTTGTAGTATCAATGAAGTCGCCTCGAACAATCAAAGAAGTACAAGTTTTGACATGAAGGTTAGCAACACTTAATAGATTTATGTCTCGATTCTCTGATAAACGTTTTCCTTTCTTTCAAGTGTTGCGAGGGCCAAATAAATTTGAATGGAATTCGGCGTATAAAGCAGCATTTACAAGCATAAAGGATTTATTATCATCACCAGAAATTTTATCTAAGCCTTGAAGTGGAGAACAACTGTTTTTATACATTGCGGTATCAGATTATGCAGTAAGTGCAGTATTGGTAAGCGAAGATTCAGGAATTATGAAGCCAGTGTACTATGTCGGAAAAGGTTTGGTGGGATTAGAAAAGACATATTTGAAACTTGAGAGATTAGCATTAGCATTGGCGGTGGCTTCTAGATATTTGCACACTTATTTTGAAGCCCATAAGGGTTGATGTTCGGACTTCATTTCCACTGAAAAATGTTTTGCAACATCATGAAGTGGTCAGTGGAATTGGGAGATTTTGATATTACATTCACTCCTCGAACTGCAATTAAAGCACAAGCTTTGATATATTTTCTTTTTGAATTTCATTCAAGTAGATCAGATACAGAGGATAACAATGATGTTTTACCAGTGAATTCGAAGTGGGTTATTCGAACTGATGATGAATCTAGTGTTTTTGAATGCAACACAGGAGTTCAATTAGTTGCTCCATCTGAAGAAACAATGTTTCAGTCTATCAAATTTTATTTTCATGCTTCCAATAACGAAGTTGAATATGAAACCGCTTTAGCTGGTTTGAGACTTGCGAAGATATGTGGAGCAACTTTAGTACGGTTAGAGACAGATTCTCAATTGGTAACAAACCAAGTATCTAGGAATTCTAAAGTAAAAAAAGATCATTTGATTTTATATCTTTGGGAGCTTCGAAATTGGATGCTCCTATTTGATTGTGTTGTTGTGGAACATATAAGTCGAGGAAGTAAGATAGTGGCTGATTCAGTAGCAATTGTTGCTTACAAAAAAATGTATCCATGGATTTTGCTGTAAGAAAGTCCTTGGATTAGAACTGAGTGAGACCAGTGCAAGCATACTGAGGCGATTGCCGAACAAATATTTTTAATTTCTTAATTCGAGGAGAGTTGCCTGAGGATAGAAAATTGTCCAATAAATTGCAAGGCAAAGCCTTTGGATATATAGTTTTGGCTGGAATTTTGTATAAGAAATCATTGAGTAGGCCATTACTACGATGTTTGAGTAGACAAGAATCACAATAAGTCTTATCAGAGTTGCATGACAGAGAAGGATCATCACATTGTGGTTTTAAGGCATTAACTTGTTGAGTTTTGCTTGCAGGATTTTATTGGCCTTCAATTATGAGCGATGCTAAGAGTTTTGTTTGAAGTTTTGATACTTGACAGAGATTTTCTAATTCTATTCAGAAGCCGGCAGTCCCACTTATGTCTATTACCAAAGCCATTCTATTTGATAGATGGGGAATACATTTAGTGGGGCCTTTGTCAATGACTTGTGGAGGAAGACAGACAATAATCGTTGCAGTAGACTATTTTACAAAGTGGACAAAAGCAGAGCCATTCTCTGGAACGATAGCGAAGGATGTGATTAAATTCATTATAAACACTATTTGTTGTCATTTTGGGGTGCCTCGTAGAATTACTACGGATAATGGTCCTCAATTTAATACAACGAAATGGTTTTATTCTGTGCTTCGAATGGAATTAAGCAGTGTTTTCAACACCATTTCATCCCCAAACAAATGGGGAGATGTAGGTGACAAACATATCTATTTTGGAAGGGTTGAAGAAGAATTTAACAGAAAGGGCAAGAAAATGGCCAAATTATTTGCAAGAAGTACTTTGGGCTTATCGAACAACTTCTAGGGAAACTACTAAAGAAACTCAATTTTCCTTAGCATATGGAATGAATGTTGTTAACCTTGTGGGATCTACGATGCCATCTTTTAGAATAACTTAATATTCAGAAGAATCCAACGACGAAGCTAAAATAGAAAATTTGGATGTGATTGATGAGAAAAGAGTTTGAGCTTATTTAAATGTAATCCATTATCAAACTCTTATGATGAATAGGTACAATTCGAGGGTAAAAAGGAGAGAGTTTAAATCAGCTGATAAAGTGTTAAGAAAAATATTCCTACATACTAAGGAAAATAACCTTAGAAAAATGACCCTGAATTGGGAAAGACCTTATATGGTTGTTGAAAGGATAAAGCCACATTCTTATCGCCTATGTGATGATAAGGGGAGAATGCTTCAACACCCATGGAATATACGACATCTGAAGTTTTACTAGGAATAGCTGTGTTGTATGTTTGAAATTGTTTTTTCTGATGGATTGACGCACTCTTTCCTACCCTGTTGGCCCATGAAGGTTTTTAAAGAGGTTTTATGTACATATTCAAAATTATTAATAAAATACCTTTTTTGGCCAATGGTTGTTTACAAGTATTTATTCAAACTATCTTGGTAACTCGTCAAAGACTGATCATCTTCGAAGTTAACCAATAGTAGAATGTTCAGAAGTGTTACGTCTATCAAACACTCTATGATGTTCGAAGTGTTATGTCCATTAAACACTATATGATGTTCGAAGTGTTACATCCATTAAACACTCTAGGATATTCGAACTGCTGCGTTCAATAAGCGCACTATAATGTTCGAAGTGTTATTTATGGTAATGATTATTTGAAGTATTATATTATATTTTACCTTGAATAACTAATATAAATAATGATAAAACGTGAACATAACAGAAAAAGATGAAACATGAATAAAAAAATTTGTCATTCAGAACAGTTCGATGGACACAAGAGTTGCATTACTAATATGACAAAATTAGAAAAGGATAATTAAAACTCAAAGGATAGTAAAACTAATCATTTTAAGAAGTTTCTTCAGATGATTCTTCTTCGGACGATGAACTTGGAATAGGGTCGAAAGCCTCGCTGGGGCGCCGTTCAACGAGAATTTTATTCCAAAAACTGGAAAGATTTATCTTAGGATATGTGGCGTGAATTTCTCGAAGAAGCATGAGGTCCTCTCTTCTTTTCCATTACTAATAGCTGCTAATATATCTTTGGTACACTCATCTTCAGCAACAGTGAAAACAAGTTGTTTTTATTTTTCGAAATGAGTCTCGAGAGTAGTTATGTCATCAGTTGAGTTTTTATTTTCTACTTCATTATTGTTGAGAGAAGCTCGTCGAGTTTTTTTTTTCAGCAGCTAATTCTTCACAATGTTTGGTATTGAGTTCGTCAATTTCTTTTTGGTGAGAGGTATTGATTTATTCCTTATCAATACAATGCAATTCTCGTAGATAATTTTTGACATGAAGAAGTCTTCAGATACATTCAGACCCTGCCATCTGGAATCTATGAAACTGATCTTTTATATGGCACCACATAGTTCTTTCATTTGTTTCGCAGCTTTAGCAACACCTTTATCCATGTCCTTAGCCATACGTTTCAAGTGATTTTAAGAGGCCTTGATCTCTTGAGTAAGTCTTTTTACTACAACATTAAGATCGGAGAAAGGTTGAAGAGAAGCTATGACCTCTACGGAAGGTATCTCGGGAGGAAAGACTACTGGGCTAGGCCGAGGAATAAGATCCAGAGAAATTGAAAGAACGGTAACTTCAGGACATACAACTTCAGAGGAAGCAGAAGCAAATCTTGTACCAAAGTTATGCAGATGAGTTTGAATCTATTGAATAGCAGGATCCTCTTCTCCGGCAAGCTCTTGTGATTCATCGAAGTTAATAAAACTGTGAGGGTTGAAGTGATCATCACCTTGGTTATCTTATGAGGTGACAGTTTCCTTTTGTTGGATGGTGGCATCCTCAACGTTATTTTCACTGTATTTTTGATGATTTTGCTGATTATCGGTAGCTACAACTTCATTATCATCAGACATTATTTTTTTGATAGCCTCATTTACTTTCTTTTTTGTTTTCTTCTCGGGGATGGCTCTAGTAGTACTCTTCTTTTTCGAAGATGTAACAATTTTCTTCTTTTTTAGAGAAGGCATGTTTCTATTCCTTCTTCGATTGTGGGAATTTTACTTTCTTTTGTTTTTCGTTTCGAACCTTTCAGCGTCGGATCTATTGAAGGGCTAGCACCTAATGTATTAGCTTCCTTTTTATTATTTTTTGCCTTCTTCTTTTGAGGAAGATGGCTGTCTGGTTTATTGCGGATGGGTAAGAACACTTTGCAGTCGGGGTGGACAAATTTTTTGACAGCTTGTCGAAGATTGGGTTGCTCCTTCAAATTATCAAGAGGAAAGGCTCCAGCTGTGATTGGAAAAAAGTGACTATTGAGGAAATTAATGGGTGCAAAGACTGTGTGGAAAGCGTTATTCCATTCCTTTTCAACCCAAGCAGCAAGCTTAATGAAGGTTTATTTGGCTTTTTCTTGGTGAATGGCGTAACGCTTCAAAATCTATTTTCGGAATAAATAAATTGATAATGAATAAGGATAATAACAGTTGAAAATTTAATTTAGAAGAATAATATTAAGTGGCGTACGACTACTCCTCCAAACGAGGTTCAATCTCGAGGGGTTGGCCTAAGATATTTCTTTACCATTTTCCCATGCACATGAAATAAAGATAAGTTATTTCTTCCAAAATTTGTCTGCTTCGAGAAGATCGTCGATGGTTTTTGGGTCATAGATAGTAAAACGAAAGCATTGATCCCTTGGACAATTTGCTTAAAGATATAAAGTCTTTGATGCTGATCGTGATTTTGGACAAGCGAGAGGCCATGATTACCTAAAGAAGTTTGAACCATTGATTTAGTGTCACTTGGGTTAGACACAGATTCAAAAGTTTGAAGTAATCAATTATCATGGGATCCAGAGGGAATCGAAGATCCTAGTTGATAATTTCTGGATAAACTACTAGCTCGTCTTTTTTGCAGTCAAGGGGTGTTTCTTATTTTTTGGGAAGACGAAGTGTAATATTGTCTCCTATTCCTCGCTGCTTCTTTAAATCAGTTGTTTGGCTCTCTTCGTAGTATATGTATGAAACATTTTTAGAGCTACAATACAATTTGCATCAAGATACCTTAAGTTCTCGCTAATTAGAGCCCTTTCCTCCTCGGTTATGGTCATAAGAGCTTTATTTACTCTTGGTTTACGGATTTTTCCTTGAACAACATTCTCGGATTCTCTCGAAGCTTCTTCCTCTGTATCAACCTCATTATTTGATTGAGTAGCATCAGAATCAACTTGTTATGATACTTCATCTCTCAATTGTGAAGGATTGTTCGAGGGATTTTGTTGAGATGACCTAATTGTCTCAACAATCTCCCTTGTGGGAGGATAATTGGTAGATGGATTCGATGTAACATCAGCATCATCTCCCGTAGCTATGAAGGTTTTTTTTCTAGGAGCTCGTGGGGGACAAGTTTTTCAAAGTTTGCTTGAGGAAGGGGTTTTTTTCGGATTGTTTTGATGAAGAGTTGTTTATTTCACAATTAATTCGAGGTGATGATTTAGTAAAAGAGGTTGAAATTCGAGGTGTTTTTTATTTTCGAGTTTTTTAGGATAGGTTTTCTTCAGTAGGAGGAGAAGGTGAAAAACCATGAGTTTTGGAAGGATCAAAATTACTGTATTATATTGTTTCCGAAGATAAGCCGCGAGGAGCGTTACTAATTCACCCTGTTGCTCGATATTCCTCTGCTCTTTCACTAATAAAGAAGTAATCGTAAGCTCCAAAGATGTTGTTGTCTTATTTTGGGGATTTAGGTTCTTTGGGAATTCTGTCTTTAGATCTCCTGGATTTTGGACGCTTTCTCATAAACTGGTTGAAGATTGATCGAAAAAGATAAGTTTTCCGGTGAAAGTAACAAATAGTTTGAAGAAGTTGGCGAAGGTAGCAAAGAAGTTTAGAAATTTATCCTTTCTCTCTCAAGAAATTTAGTTTGTGGATCAAATAATGGGTTACAATGAAATTTATAAGAGGATAAAAGATGTGTTGCGAAGTGGAAGAGGTGGCTGCTGATTGGAGAGAAGTTGAAGCGGTTACGTAGAAAAGGGTTCAACACCTGTTACTTTAAAAGCCTAATTGCAGACCCACTACTTAGGTGGGTCTGCAATTAGGGCCATACTCAACCAACTCGGCTACCCCCTTGGGGCATAATGAGCGCACTCGTTGCACTCTGAGTAGCGGTTGCGGGTTCCCTCCGGAAAAAAAAATAGACATTATCTCATTCATGAATTATAACTAATTATACAATTTATTAGGTTACAAAAATAATTTTACCTTTGGTTTTATATTAATTGTTTTCAAATCAAATATTAATTATTTTTATTAAAAACTTTAGCCCTCTTTATAAGTTATTAGGAAAAATGGTTCAGTAAATGTTTTTGGGTTGGGTATCATGACTCATATTAATCTTTCTTTATAGTCTTTTTAGTCTTACCGATTATAACGAGATATGAGTAAGTTATTCCAAACTAAGCGATGTTGTGTCCTAGATTAACGGAATAATCCACATGTATTTTAAATTTATCGGGCGAGGGGTTACATATCTAGACTGTCTTAGCTCCCAAGTGATTGACAAAGAAGGTTGAACCATCTAAGGGCCGCATAGCGTTGGACGGAGCATCAGGGTGCTATTCGAGTTGGAATTTCAACATTTTTTTATATCCAACTCACACAAGTCAGACCGTACAATTTATCTTGCATGGATCCTATGTAGCATGGGTCTTAACCTTCTTTTTGATGCCCAAATTAAACATTCATTGACCGATGCAAAGTTATTGGTTGGTCTAAGTGAGACGAACATATCAGCGGGCCAAGAAATAGATTGATGAATGTTGAATATGTGTAACTCTGGAAAGGAAACATGCGTTTGGTCGAGGGACGTACGTGTCTGGTCTGAGGCTCTAATATTTGAGTGGTTTCAGACACGATATCAGATAGATACGTTGGAGGGAAGAGAGCCAAAACTACCTGACAAAGTAAAATTAATATGTCTCTAACTTATCAGTAATAATTCTTGTGTGTAGATTTCACATGTGAAGCTAGACAATAGTTGAAACGTTGGAGACATGCGTTTTAGGGTAGTACGACTTTTAGCCTTCTCTCCTACAAATTACAAACTTGTTAATAAAAATAAACCATTAATCTAATCTAAAAAATTATAAAATTTCATACATTTCTCGTAAATATGTACTTAGTTATCTAATTGTTTTTATGTGTTTCACTTTTTAAGACTTATTTTGAGGAAGTCGCAACGTCAAGTCACCCCAATGGCCCTTGAAATAAATAGTTTAGCCTTCAAGTTCTTTGAGCCAACCAAATATATGGCATCTCAGCCACCATCATGAGAGATATAATGGTCAAAATCTCATCTTACTCCATGTTCAGATGAATTTGACATAATTTAGAATTAGAGTTGTAATGTTATGAATTCAACTCTTGTGTTATCCCATAAATATACGATATTGAGCTTTTTTATTTGGTTATAATGGTAAATGACAAGTTTAATACAATCGAAGTAGGAGTATTTATTTTTGCAACCTGAGTAAAAAACAAACTTGCCTTTTTCTTTAAAGTATGAGAATAAGGTAAATCACTCTCGCGTTTTCAATGATAACTTTGATCATTCATCCACAGATAGGATACTTCTAAGTGGATGTGTATACAGTTTTGTGTTTGGATAAAATACAGTGACCTTAGATTCAAAGTATCATAGTTTCACAAGCTGTATGATGGGATACTGTAATTTTTGTTCATCATTTATGAATAGTGAAAGAAACAATGTGACTAATACCTAAAAACAAACCCTTGGGAATGACACTCGTGACTCGTCACCAGATCAACTCCAGTGGGTTCCTTCTCGCAGTTTACGACTAATCAATCCTGTACTAAAATTTTTATTGTCACGTAAAAATAAACTCAATGATTTTAATCAAACTTGCAATGAATTTTCATCATTGCTACTTTCGTTTAAAGTCATTATTAATTTTTTCCTACTAAATTATCATCCCATAGATCATAACCAATATTTTACAATATCATCAAACTAGAAAAAAAAATTCACACTCACCAATTTTTTATACATATTAAAACCTTTTCCGGCCAATGCATCTTCTTATTCGGGACGATTCAAAACATTACAACAAATATGCACAAAGAAATAGTCAGTATAACGTATAAAACATCAGTCGCGTCGACTTATTAAAAAACTTTGCTCTCATAAGTTAACACTTCAAATGTATAAGAACCATGACATAGTACTACAACCCATAACTCTTTATGGGAAAAAAGATTCTATAAATGTGGGGGAACGTATATTTTATTAGTTGGATTAGTGATGTGATATCATCTTTAGCGGATAGTTTCTTAAAATATATATATATATATATATATATATATCAAAAATGTATTTATTGAAAATTATGTTTTCATGCATCGGGTAATAATCGGTTAATATCATAAGTCTTTGTGTATTTTATTTGGTTTTTAGTTAGTAAACAACTCAATCTAAAATATATCAAGTTTCGTATATCCAATTTGTTATGGTCTCTGGATAGTGAGTTGTAGTATATGGTAAATGAATAATTTTATTATCTATTGTCATAAAATTAAAATTTTTGTTTTGAGAATAAAAAAAAAACTTATTTTTCCATTATACTCAACATTTTTCATCTTGGACTATTCAAGATACTTGTAAAAGATCATCATTCATTTATTCTTTTATGTGGATTAGTACATAGAAAAATTTGCATGCTAATTGAAAGATTCGTACTTAATTAAAACAACGAACATCGACAGAATAAAATAATAAAAAATAGAATAAATGACTATGCATTATGCATTCATAATCTATATATCCTAATATAATAGTAATCATGACAATATTTTAAGATTTATATGATTGCGCACATAAAATCATATAAGTAGCATCAAAGTTACATCATGCGTGACAAAAAAAATTAAGACCTGTATGTTTGTATAAATATCTAGAATGATTCTAAGATATTCTAGTAGGTAGATTATGTTGGACTATTTTCTATATATTATACTTTGACTAAAAAATATAATTTATAGGTTCTTTAATCGATAATTTTATCTTATTGATGTGAACTTTTAAGAATATGCTTTTTGTTAATTTGTATATATATTTTATAGTGCAGGTTTTATGAGGGTTTAGAAGAGAAATGCCTAAAATTACAAAAATAATATAAGAAAATAGATTTTGATACCCTTGTTTCCATGGATAATGTGTTTTATTTATTGTGCTAACATTATGGCTTACAGTAATGTAACAAGTAGATAATTGTATCACTACAAAAAACTTCATGTATACCATGATAAGGAAAACTTGTTGCGTAAAGTCATTTGTGTATCGTAGTGTTGCAATTTATACCACCTAAAATAAACTATAATACTCGTTATAATCATAATTTTGGTTACCCTGGAAAATTAGATCAGATCACAATGGTACAATCCTTATTGCAACACAACTTGTCAGTGTTAGAGCAAAACCTTTTATTTTTTAGCTTTTTCATTTTTTTTAGAATATTCAAAACTCGTTTTATCGTATGAGTTATATATATGACTTAGATGTTATGACGTACAAATTTTAAGTTCATAGACCGCTTATTTTATGTTTAAAATGAGTATGTATTACGGTTTATAATTTTCTACAAATATATGAGACGTCAATCAGATGCAAAATTCGACAACACATTGAATAGGCCGGTTGATGTTAAAGCTTTTATGTTACAAATATATTCCAATGTTTGTCGTCATTATGTTACCAATGTATTCAAACGTTTGACATGTAATTATGTACAAACATGAATTGGTCATTAATGAAATATTTTATAAAATGTAAGTCATAAAAAAATAATTCATATGTTTAAACTTTGGATATGTCTTAATAAATAAAATAAATTACAAAATGATCATTATAAGCTATTTATTGACTAAAAGAGTATAGATGGTCACGTAGTGACTAGCTTTATACATCACAAAATTATCAATATAAGCTATCTATTCACTGAAAAAGAGTATGGATGGTCACGTAGTGACTAGCTTTATACCTAAGTTAACCCGAAGGAAAATTTGACTTGCATAGGATATGTGCATAACATAATTTTAAACTTAAACATTCCATAATCATGTGCAACCGAGCATTCTCTATTGAATGATTTCCTTCTTTTTTATGAAATAAGATGAAATTGTGTTCATTTTCCGATATGATATTGAACGAACATTCAATTTATTCAAGAATTATCTTCATAATTAGTTTATATTTGGATGCGCCAAAGGTCTGACACTAAATATAAATGAACACCTAAAAAATCTAAAACTATATTGTTAAGTGTATATGTTAAATTTTTAAGATGTATGTGTGTTTGTTTTTTATTATTCTTGTAATTGTTTCTTTGGACTTCCTTCTTAAGTATTAACAAATACGTTTTGAAGCACCTATGAAGTTACGTGATTAATTTTTATGCATGGAAACACAATATGATATTTCTTATTAGAATCAGTGAAACTTATCATTAAGGTTAGGAAGATAAATTTTTAGGTCCTGTAGGTAAATCTACTATTAGATTAATAAGGATATTTGAAAGGTGGGAAATGTTAATCCTTATCAAGCTTCAAACTTTTGAGTTTACTTATCCATATTGACAGAAGCTTTGTGAAGCATGGTAGAATTATAATTAAAAATTTGATCGAAAGCCTTTCCACATAACATATTATAAGGAAGGTAAATTTTGAGAGTATATTATGGATATATGTTCAATATTCTAAAATTTGACCTCTCAAGGTTTATCTCTTAGAAGACATCATTATTAAATTCATCTTTATGTATCATGTATATCAATACAATATGTTAAAGACTTCCTATTACTACCCATAAAAGAAATGTAACGTCATTGTACTTACCGAAACTTTGTACAGAATTAGGATAAATTTGACTAAATATCAACAAAAGTACATGGTAAATATATCTCAAGGTAGCATGAATAAACATACAAATATATTGCACTGCACTTGGAGGGGAGGGGGGTTTTTCTTCTAATGCAATGACTCATGGCATTTTATGAAATCATGATAGAGTGATATAACGACAACCACTCATTTTTATACTTTATATTACGATACAGTCGAAAGAAACATCTTATTGATGTGTAAACATATAAGTGAATGTGCGCCAAGTTGAAAAAAGTAGTTTTGATTCTTGTGAATTAATTTATACTTTTTTAACATTAGATGAAATTTTATGTATATATATATATATATATATTTCAGCTAAATATTTGAATATCAAGAATCATGTTCTTGAACTATAACACTCTAAAATACAACACAAATATAGAATGAACGATTGTTGAAGAATCAAAATTATAAATCTACCATGCTGACCAACTGCAAAATGGGGATGGGGTATAACGACCAAGTTCACTTGCATCAACATATCTTCCAGTTAGTGAATACGAGTCACATTTCCAGTTAGTGAATGTATATATATATATATATATATATATATATATATATATATATATATATATATTTTATAAATTAATTTTGTCATTTTTTCAAATATTGGATAAATTTGGTTGGTTGTTCAAAAATTAATTCTACTTCTATATTTATAATATATGTGCCTAACTTTATCATAAAAACAAAAAAAAATCATTTCTAAGTTTTTATTTACCCTATTCTTCTTCTGAATTTATTAATCGTGCCTTCAAATTCCAATTTTTTTAATTTACGATCTTATGTTTATATTTATTAACTACAACGTTAAATTTAACTTGTGAACCCCACGTGTCAAAAATTGATTATCAATAACTTATTTTGAAAGTTGATTGAACTTAACTTATGATATGGTTATTTATCGTTTACTGACATTTGTTGTTGTGCATGTTAATCTTATCACGTAGATCTCAAATTTACTGCACCAAATATATATTTATAAAAAAATTACTTATAAGCTTGAAACTCTGAAAATTATGATTAACATGACAAATACAACAAATCATATAAGAAATTGTGATAGTATTACGTTAGAAGTACAAAGCATCTTTTACAACATGATCAATCATGAGAACTAGATGAGCTATGATGCGTTCAAATTTGTCATAAACAAGATCATGAGTAGACTAGTCATGAATACCATTTGAATCTTCCTAACCATAAAATATTTTAACACAAAAGTTTCACAAACAATAACCAAAATGTCAACCATGAGATATTATATTTTATTAATATTATCGATCATTAGATTCTTATTTTTAGGTAATTTTTTTATTGTCATTCCTCCAAGGAAAGATTTAAAATAATAGATCATTTATATTTCTTCAAATAAGCCATAATATCAAATATTATGTCACTTATATTAAAGTATACAAGCTATCCACCTTCACTATATAACTCAATAAAATTGATAATTGTAAGACTTAATTATTAACCAAGACATTACAAATTTAAAAGAGTTTTTAAGTGTAACTAGAAGAAAAATATATTATTTTTATATGAAGTTTCAACAAAGCTCAACCATAAATTACTAATCACTCAAAATTACAATTTTATAGTTGAAATATTTTTCACCACTGCAACGTACCTCCTCTGAAGCTATAAACAACCACTTTGTGAGTCTAGACAACTAGAATAAATAATATTCCTTTTTCACCACTGCAACGTACCTCCTCTGAAGCTATAAGCAACCACTTTGTGAGTCTAGACAACTAGAATAAATAATATTTCTTAATGATCTAATCAACATCATAAAACCAATGTAAACATAATATTTATTGTTATACATAACGATTTAAACATTTTAAAAGATATAAACAAAAATTGGCAGATATCAATTAACAATAAAATTGTCCCAAAAGTATGCTATGATTATCCATGAAATATTGTAAATGAATAAATCATAATGCTAAAATAGATACACTATTTTTTATGTTTTGTATTTTCTCTCTCAACCAAATAGTCAATGTTATTAAACTAGAAAATATAATAAATTACAAGTAAACGCTTAATTTCAAACTACTAATCCAATATGAAAATTTAACTTGGAAATAAATATGGTTTATTTTATTTAAAATAACTTTAAAAATCTAAGTCAAGTGAATGATGAACAAAAACTATTGTTGAAATAAAAACTGATTATTTTACACGATTTTTTTTTCTTTTTTATTTGTTCTTTTTTATTTGTTTAGCTATCATTATTATGCAAATAAACTATCATAGACACTAAGAAACATTGGTTTTTACCAAAAAATATAAAATGATTAAAAAAATGGTTTATATTTTTACAGACGAAATTAACTACAAAAGTTATTTATTTTTTCTTGAAAAAAAAGCTTAAAATTTTAGATCTTTAATATCAATTGATACTTCTCATACAAATTATGTGATAAAATAGAAAATAAACCTAATATGAAATCCAATAACAACAATGAGTGAATAGGATCACGACTCAGTGTTTATCTAAATAAGATAATAATATTCAAATTTGTCTTATTTGTGTATATGTTTGATAAGTTATTTTGAATACCACAAAATGATATTGACAAGTTTGTTTGAATATCATAATCCGTTCATTGCGATATTTTTATTGCTCAATCACCCTATTGATTCTTTTTGTTAACTTTTATAGTCTTAAATTATCAGTTGCTACCCACAATCATATGATAACGAACCAATAAAAATAACTATACATAAACCTAAATTAAAATATAGAAATATAACATAATTATTAGCACATCATATCTCTAAGAAAAATGGTGGGTGGGTTAATTCTAAAAATCTTTTCAAAATCCATTTAGTTATTCATACTTTCATACATGTACCAAATATATCAAAAGTAAACAAATAAACAAATGAAATTTGATGGTTATAGAGTAAAAAAATGTTTGAATTGATTTATACAAACATCAATGGTCCATTTCATTCAGGATCATGGAATAACCAAATATAGTTTATCTCGTTCATGTATGTTATTTTGCAATATGGATATACATTCCTACTTCATAAGAAATTTAAAATGTTTAAAAATTTATAAAAAAATAAGACCAGTGTTGAGTTATAACTTGGTAAAAATATGGAAACTATTAGATATGTCCGTAGTGGTGGATAATGTGAAATTTATTATGTTTTGGTGACCAATATCATTATCAATTTGCTCTCTATGTAGAAGAGTTTGGTATACGTTTTTAGTATACCATGTGTCTTATCTTTATCATCAAGTAGTACATGTCTCACATCTCTCCGCTTCATTTTACTTGGTCTTGCATCTATCCACTCATATCATGTCTAGTCTTGCATGATTTAATAATGCATGGTCTCTCAATTTTATCATGTTTGGTCTCGCGTAATTTAATAATAATTGGTCTCTCAATTTTATCATGTTTGGTCTCGCGTAATTTAATAATAATTGGTCTCTCAACTTTGTCATGTCTGGTCTTGCAAGATTTAGTAATGTTTTGTTTCTGCACTTTATAGTCTCGCATGATTTAATAATGCAAAGTCTCTCAACTTTATCAGGTCTCGCATGATGAGAGACGAAGGTGGGTGGGTTATTGTGGGGCCAAAGATCCACTATTTTATGCATATAATATATTTAGTTTTAAGTAATAACAAATAGATTTTAGTCTAACGGAAAACATCAAACTCTGGAATCCAAAAGTCGTTTATATCATATATAAATATAATATCACACATCTCATTTATTTATGAATATATATAATATAAATAGATATGTTGATTTAAAAGACAACAATGTAGATTCGATAAAGTTAGTAACTACGATAGTTATTATTATTATTATGTACTTTTTCCGCACACTCTCAAAGCTCACCCGAGAATTACGATCTTCGGCCCGAAAACTGGATAATTTTCTTGAATCCATTTTTTTCCATATCAATAGGAAGTAAGTTCAATTGGAATGAATCTAATTGAATAATATGCAATTATTAGAGGATACGAAATATAATATATTGGGAGACTGAATATAACCGCATACTATTAGAGTAGAGTGAATAAATAATATGTAATTATTATAGTAAATTGAAATTTACATGATTATACGTGATTATTAGCAGAGACTAAAACTCATATATATTGATTGCATATTATTACCATAGACTCAATTATAATATGAAATTGAAAATATTACATGATTATATCATTATTACACGAGACTAAAATTTATATATATATATATATATATATATTCCTTTATCTTTTCAAAATTTAATAGATAACTTTAAAAATTCTCTAAATGTTTGTTTTTGGAGCAGCATAAAAAAAATCTTATATGATTGATTGGTGTTCAAATTTGAGGAAACAAATCGAAATTAGTTCAGACTAAGAGAGGTGACAAAAACCTAGCAAATCCAAATATTTCCTAGATCGTTTTATAAGTAGAAGGTTCTGGACACCACGGTGTTTTGGTGATTGCTACACCACTGCGCATGATTTAATAATATTTGGCTCTCAATTTTATTATTCCTCGTCTCACATGATTTAATAATATTTGGTCTCTCAATTTTATTACGTGTAATCTTGCATTATTTGATAATGTATGGCTTCTTAAGTTTATTATGTATGGTCTCACATGATTTTAGACTAAAATAATAATTAAAAAAAATATTATAAATGTATCTAGTTTTGTTTGCCTTAAAAAAATCGATACTTTTAGATTTTTTTTTATTCTGATTTAAAAAATACAAACTTTTAAAAAAATTAAAAATTAATTATAAAATATATTATTACGTGACTAGGGATGGAATACAAATGTTTTGAATAATCTTTGAAAATAATATATTAAACTATACATACATATACATGCATACTAAAAAGATTAAGTAAAAAAATGGTTTTGTTATTGAATTGAATAAATAGAATACAAAATGGTTAAGTAAAATAATGGTTTTGCTATTGAATTGAATAAATAGAATACAAAATGAAAAAAACTGACGTTTAAAATGACATACAATATAAATTTAAAATATTCTAATTTGTATGGGTTTAGGCAGGTCCATTTCATTGCCTTAATGTATAGAGATTTAGTGGTTGTAAATAGACTGATCCATTAGTCTCACGACCTATTTAACAGTGTTAGATGTTGGTAATTTTGTGTATGGATCATTTAACAATTTTAAACGTGTGTATGACAGACGTGTTGCGTGTTATGCGAAAAACTGTTATGTGTCAAAATAAAATAGCATGATTGGCGTGTTGCGGAATTCCGTATGTGCGTGTTATGCGTGCTATCTCATACAGGATAACCACCCGACGACCTATTTAAGTCACTATTTATTAAAGGTTTTATACAATCTTGAAAACCAATTTCTATGCTTTAATTAAATCGAATTTCAATGAGATATGTATAATATAAACGAAATAATTACGATAGTTATTATATTTTGATTTTGAAATACTGTATTTTTAAAATATATATATATACGAAAAAATAATTTGCATGTCTTAACTAACTCGAATTTCAATAATTAAGATATGTATATCATAAACAAGATACTTGTAATATTATTTTGATATTGTTTGATTATATTTGGATATTATAGATAGTTTGTTTAATATTAGGTAGATATTAATTTATATTTATTAGACGTCTAATTGCATTTTGATCTTTAAATACTATATTTTAAAAATAATCTCTATATTATTATTAAAAAATAATTTGTATGCTTAAACTAAAGAGAATTTCAATACTTAAGAGTATATCGTAAACCAAATACTTGTAATATTATTTTGATATTGTTTGAAATATTATTAAGGTATTATAATTTATTTATTAATTATTCTAAAAAATATTTATAATATCTATTAGATATGAGTTTTAAGATATTTAAACACTATATTTTTATATATATATATATATATATATATATATATATAATTTAAATATTAAATAATATATATAAATAATTAATCGTTTGATTAATATATAAATAACTAGATATTAATATTTAATATTAGCCGTTTGAATAACTTATAATATAAAATAACTAGTATAAATTTATAATATCTAATGCTTTTTGGAATTTTTAGATCTTTCAAATATTATATACTTATACTTTAGTTTTTTCTGACTTTCAAGTTTAAAGCGTATATGTTTAGATGTTTTAAATAGTTCATTGTATTTTCGAACAATTAGATATTTGAAGTATAAATTAAAAATTTCAGAAATTGTATAAGTATATGCATAAACATATATTACTTGTAAATAACAAAATAAAAACTGAAAGATACTTAATTAACATTTAATAAAAAAATATAAGCAAAAATAACAATTGATTAATAATAAAAAAACTAAACAAATAACATAGTTGTTCAATCAAATATAAAAGAAAAACATTACAATGAAGATGCTGAATACAATCAAATGTAAAAAAAACTAAGAAGCTTCGTCGTCGTTGTTCGAAGGTAGTGGACCTTGCAATTGCATCTTCTCCATCATTTGTCGCATGTATTCGGATTGTTCCGCTTGAGCGGCTACAAATCGATCTTTCCATTCCTCTTATCGACCATGGCACTGCCCATATTGACCATGCCACTGCTCGTATTCATCCTGCCACTACTTGTATTGATCATGTTGCTCGTCGCTTTGAACGTGCCACTAATCGTATTGACCATGCCGCTCATTCTGAACTTGCCAATGCTTGAGTCTACTACACCACTACTCGTTTTGACCATGCTACTCCTCTTATTGACCTTGTCAGTGTGAATGAAGACTGTGCCACTCAACATGCTGATAATGCGACCACTCGACATACGATATTTGCTTACCATATGACCACTCAGCATACTCGTGATGAGAGAGTCCTTGTTATTGTCATTGTTGAGAAGAAATACTCCCAGTTTTTTAGCCGTATTCCAAATCATCAAACAAGCCAAATTAATTCTTCCCTCATTTCTTACCAAATTAATCATCAAATTAAGTAGTTAAAAGTGTTTTAATAGGAAAATCGTGAATCATTGTTACTCGAATGAATAAAACAACTGTTAACCAATTTTAAAGCTAATTTTCCATGAGCATCCAAATTATCTCTTATAACTCTACGTTTACTGTTAATTTCTGGTTGGTGCAGATCACAACTCAGAATATCTACTACGCCCTCAAAGGACATAGGCCAACCATCACCCCAACCTATACGAGATAAAGAAAGCGATGGCAATTTTTTACCACTATAAAGATCTTCAGATTGAAGGAAAAATTCATCTCAAAATCAATTTAAAAAAAACTATAGGCAACACTATTAATTATACACGTTATTCCTAAACCTCAATCTTGAGGATCATTCTCAATCATACGTGCAGTAACATACAACTGTTATACTAATTCGATATAGCAATCACAACTGAACCTAGCAAGATATAACCAACATAAGTCTCTACTAGGTTCAAGAAATTTGAAAAAATCTTGCATACCTTCAACTTGGATAAGTTCATCGTAATCCAAAGACATACCCGAGTAGATTTTGGTTACACCTCGTGGTGCTAGCGGGTTGCGGATGGAACCTCTCCTTCTTCATGATGTTTGATTGTCTGACTCTCAGAATCTTCTACGTCTTGATGCGAAGAACTCCTTTCCAAACCTGTTCTTCTTTTCGACGACGATGAATCATCTCTACCTCTCCGGACTTGTTTTGATCTTCTTGAAGACATAAAAACAACTTTTTAACGATATGAAGAAAGCCTCGGTATTTATAGGAATAATTATTTTTTAATTCAGATATCCGAATTGGCAACAACTAGTTGTTTCAAACTAGCCGTTGCTGACATCGGCAAATCAGATATCCAAATTGGGATGGCTAGTTTAAAAAACTAGCCGTTAGCCAAATTGGATATTCGGATCCAAAATCTAGATATCCGATTTTAGCCTGAATTTTTTTAAATTCTTTTTTGAATCTCCCTTATAAATAAAGGAGAAACCCAATCCTAAAATCACAATCTCTCAATACTACTCCAAATCTTTATACTTCTTCTACAAATTCTACAAAAGCATTATTTACTTCTTTTAGAAACTCTAGTTCTACTTTCGGAATAACATCTATATTTTTTTTCTCTTTTTGTTTTTCTTTGATAAAAACACTCAAATAACATTGTAGTAACAATAGACTAGCTGAATTAATAGCTCCATATAATTTATCAAGTTATATGTTTTTTATAGTTGTTTAGATTAGTTGTTATTTGTTTATTTTTATTTTAAAAAAATCATTTGTGATATTAGTAAGTATTAGTCTAAATTTAGTTTTTATTAATTACGATATTAGTTTCGATTAGTATTTTATCGCATATTTCAAAAAAAATCAAACGTTGTTTAAATTTTTAAATTGCTCTAAAACGTAGAAATACTAATGTTCACCCACCCGCTAATGTAGATCTCAATACGACGAATGATTTTCCCAGAGAGTCCCCTCCCATTGAAACACTTTCCTCCCACGAAAGTGGTGATGGAAGTACTAGTGGTGGGTCGAGGTCTCGTAAAAAAACATCTTTGACTTGGGATTACTTTAGCGCGAATGATGAAAATACCTTTGCTATTTGTAAAATTTGTGCGGGAAGTTATTTTTATAAATGAGGAGAAAATAAACATTTAGGTACCAACCGTATATTCGACTTGGGATTACTTGGGATTACATCTTGGACTTGGACTTGGACTTGGGATTACTTTAGACATTTAAGAATTAATGATATATTTGACCCTTTAAAAAATAACGAATACAGTAATACATTTATGGACCCTCAAACCGGTGGTCCTTTTGAGTTTAACCAATATAGGTATAGGGAAGAAACAATTATTTATGCGATTGGTGGTTTACAACCTTTTGGTTATGCGGATAGTTGGACATACGATCTAATCTTGTCATGCATACGAATGAATATAGATCGTGCCCAATGTCTTATTCTATTGGATGTATTTTTTTGGATCATTTTCACGAAAATCTCAATTTAAATTACTAGTTAAATGTTTTTATAATCCTAATGTTCACTTGGCACGATCTATATTCATTCGTATGCATGACAAGATTAGTAATCGTGAAAAGAGCCAAGTGAACATTAGTATTATTTAAACATTTTCACGACTACTAATCTTGTCATGCATACGAATGAATATAGATCGTGCCCAATGTCTTATTCTATTGCATGCATTTTTTGAATCATTTTCACAAAAATCTCAATTTAAATTACTAGTTAAATGTTTTTATAAAACCTTATAATTTTATGAAGATAGTCCACTGGCTGAACTAGTTAACCCTCCAAGGTATATTTCCGAAGTATATGACTTTATGTTTAATGTGTATAATAAGTATGGTGAATGGTATAGACCAAATACAACTTCAAATACAGGGGTAATAACAATAGGGGTAGATGGATTTCTTCTACTAACTATGTTCAAATGACAATGTTAAATAACGATGAATTTCGAGAAACCCCTCAATCTGATGAGTTGTCTAGATATTTGAGCACTATGTTTGATTTAAGAAATTACACCGACCGAGGTATTGAGAATATCTTAAAATGGTGGAGTACCAAAATTGATGATTATCATATTCTTTGCAGGTTGGTTAAAGATATTTATGCAATACATATGTCTACAGTTGCAAGTGAGTGTGCTTTCAGCCAAACGAGGTTGCAATACACGACTAAGAGAACAAGATTGAAGAGCAAAGCACTTGGAGTGCTTTTGGCGATCAAGGATTGGACCACGACATCTTCGAATATTATCTGGATGATTATGAAGATACACTTGAACAAGAAATTATGGAAGAAAATGAATATGAGGGTAAATCAAGTGAGTCTGAAGATTATGATTACGAACAAGAACTTGAAGAAGATAAATGATGTTTGTAATAAAAAATTTAGAATTTGTATTTTAATTTGCAAACATTTGTACAACTCCTAGCCCGCAAGAGTATAAACTTTGAATGACTAAATAAACTAAAAAAAACTATTTATCTTTCACTATAATAACAACAATTGTACTATTAAATAATTATAAGATATGATTTTGGTTTATAAAATAATATCAACACTTGTAATATTTAAAACTAAATCACAATAATAAGTATACAAAATGTAATAATAAAATTATAACCATATAATTTATAGTATTTTAAAATTATAAGATATGATTTTTATTTATAAAATAATAACAACACTTGTAATATTTATAACCAAATCATAATAATAATCAAAATGTAATAACAAAATTATAACCATATAACTTGTAATATGTACCATGGTAAACTATGATTTTGATTTATAAAATAATAACAACACTACTAATATTTATAACCAAGTCATAATAATCATATTCAAAATGTAAAAATAAAATTATAGCCATAAAACTTGTAATATTTAACCATGATAATATATGATTTTAGTTTATAAAATAATAACAACACTTTGTAATATTTATAACCAAATCATAATAATACTCAAAATGTAATAATAAAATTATAATCATATAACTTATAATATTTTAAAATTTTGGTTATAAAATAATAACAACACTACTAATATTTATAACCAAGTCATAATAATCATATTCAAAATGTAATAATGAAATTATAACCATAAAACTTGTAATATTTATAACCAAATCGTATTAATACTAATATGATTGTTATTATAAATTTATAGTCATATACATTGTAATATTTTACAATTATAACTTAAGATATGATCTTGGTTTATAAAATAATTATCACACTTGTGATATTTATAACCAAATCATAATAATACTACATAAATTGAAACACTAAAATTATAACCATATTACAACAATAATAATAGTTATAACCAAATAATAATAATAATAATAATCAAAATACAATAATAAAATGATGATAATACTTTTTATAATATTTAAGATTAAAATATATGATTATGCGTGGTAAACATGTTATTATTATTAGCGTTATTATGCACGTGCGTGCTTTAACGTGTGCATGACTACTTATTATTATTATTATTATTATTATTATTATTATTATTATTATTATTATTATTATTATTATTATTATTATTATTTATTTTATTCTATTTTTTTTACGTATCCGTACACGACTAACGTACTACTTGTTGCAAGATAAAGGTAATATTTTTGGATAAGTCTATTTAAATTCTGACGTATGATCCGACCAATTTGTCACCTCTATAAAGATTTGTTTATTTATCTGATCCTCCCTCGTGTCTACATTATTTTATCTTAAGTATTGGTTGGTTTTCTAACTGTCACCCCAAAAAGAAACTTTTTTGTTCTTTATTGTTCTCACGGCTAAAAACTCTTGCTAGTCACTGGTGTTGCATTCCTGCCACTAAACTTCATTCGTCCCCAAAACGAGTCACTGGTGTTTCAAATCGTTGCATTTTTGCCACTGGCTCGTGCAAATTGACAGAAAGCTGACACGTGTCACCCCATTATACCCAAGTCTGTTGCACATACCGTCACTCATTAATTTAGACCTAAAATACCCCTGATTTTACTACTTTTTACTTTTTACTTTTTTTATTTTTATTTTTTACTTTAACTTATTTATTCTTACTTTTAATTTTACTTTTACTTTTAATTATTTAGTTTTAAACTTTGTCTCTCTCCCTGCACCCTCGTTTTTCCTTCTGAGTGCTAAGAACCCTAGCAATGGAGATCTCGAAATCCCTTGAACTACTGCTACTACTACTAGTACCATTCACAGCCTTTTTTCGGACACCTGCACCAATCTTCTTATCTGAAACCACTGTTTCATTTTGTCTAAGGATTTCTTTAATTCAATGTTCTCTTTCTCCAGCACCTCCAAATCTTTGCTAATACGAAAACACATTCTCTTCAACAGATCAAAATCACAAATTCCATTATCTTTCTCCATTGGCATTTCTTTATCCTCCTCAACCCTCTCGATACCAATCTTGTTCAGGATCAAACATGGCATTCTCAAAAAATTAAGAGGGGCGTTTACTTCCCACCGCAGGTTAACGAATACCCTTTTCGTCACTGGTAACACCGTCCTCGCAATAACAGAAACACCAGATTTAAATCCACCTCTCTCCTTATTCGCATCAAAATTGCTACCATTCGCCTCTATAAAACCCTTTTCACCATTCGATTTAAACTTTAATTCTTGCCAACCCAACGACCCTTTAGTCTGCAAAAACCCATTTCCAATCTCGACATTTGAAGCAGACCCAGATAAAGAATTGGCTTCATCATGGAATTCAGACCCATGAACAGGTCCGAAAGTAGGGTTTGATGAAGTTGTTTTACGGAGATAGAAGTTTTTGAGCTGGGGTTTGAAGTGGGGAGAGAATGACACTATGACGACAGTGGGGTTCATTGGGGATAGCGAGAAATTAGCAGAAAATATGAAGGAGAAGCGAGTGGAGAGCCGAATAGACCGATGCCGGATTTGAGAGATAGGGAGAAGGGAGAGGTGGTTGTAATGGTGGGTAAGTAAGAGAGCTTGAGCGAGGGGCCATAATGGAAGTTGGTAGAGAGGGATTAACATGGTAAATCGATTTTAGGTTAAAATGTAGAGTAAAAAGTAAAAGAGTAAAGTAAACAAGGTAAAATGGTCAAGAGGGGTGTTTTTGAAGAAACAAAGGGTGACCGTATATGGCACAAACCTGGGTACATTGGGCTGCCACGTGTTAGCTTCTTGTTAATTTGCACGCGTTAGTGGAAAAAATGCAACGTTTTTGGATACTAGTGACTCGTTTTGGGGACGAATGAAGCTTAGTGGCAGGAGTGCAACATGTGTCAAACACCAGTGACTAATCAGGGTTTTTAGCCTTGTTCTCACCAACTCAGCGACTTTCTAGGATTGAATTATAACTAATGAAAATTTGGTTTGGTATTAGAAGGTTGTTTGTACTTATTTATTTTCAAAAAATAGTTTTATTATATTTTTTAAAGAATTGTTGAAATGATAGAAATAAGTTTATGTTAAAAATTATGGTGGGTAATCAATAAAAATCCTAAATGCCACAACGTGTTTATCAATAATTATAAAATTTTCATTAAGCCAAATGACTCTAATGCTTTCTCAAAAAATTTATGTTTATGTTAGTAATCAATGAATTTAAGATAAAATATTTAAATAAATAATTAATTTAAAAAGTATGATATTCGTTAGAATATAATTTTTTTAACATCTCAAAATTCAAATTAAAAAATATAAAAATGAATGATTATTGATAATGTTTAGTTTGATTAAATTTGGTTAATTAAAATTAAAATATAATAAAATATAAAAAGAGAATATTTAAGTAGAACAACGATGGTCATATCAATTTAAGTATTTGTACACTCATTACATAGAATGACATGTGAACCAAGATGACCAATCTACTAAGCGCGACGACAAGAGAGAAAGGAAAGGTGAGAGCGGCAGCAAAAATGTTCCAAGGAGCAAGAGCCAAGGTAGGAGGTGCACTGCACCACCTCAAAGCAAGCATGAGAGCAGGATGCCGTCCATTATAACCAAGTGCAGCCAAGATTATCTAATTAGGTCCTCAAGGAGTCACCTTTTACAGAAAATATACTGGAAGCCCAACTACCAAGAAAATTCTACCCATTCCATATGGAAGCATACGATAGTACGGGTTATCCGGAGAGACACCACGAGCAGTTTCGTAATATGATGATAGGATTCAACCCCGACGATGCGATGCTATGTCGAGCCCTTTCAATGACCTTTAGAGGAAACACAATGGACTGGTTCAACAGCCTACCTAAAGGATCCATCCACGATCTCACCAGCTTTTGGAAGGTATTCAGGGAGTGATTTGTCGGTAATAAGGAGCTAAAACGCGAGGGAGATTTGATCATGGACCTTTACCAGAGACAGGGTGAATCTCTTAAAATTTACATAAAGCGCTTCGTCCATGCCATGAACGCCCTCCCAGACCTAGAAGAACAAACGACACTAGCCTCTCTGAAGAGAGGTCTTAACCGGTGATGGGACCAAGAAAGCTAATGAAACGCGCTGTCGTTCACTGCCCCTTCGACAAATAGGGTATTGACTTAGTAGTACCCCTCCCTATGAAAAATGGAAAGAGACAATTACTTATCGTCGTAGTTTATTACTTCTCAAAATGGGTCGAAGCCTAGACTTTTTTTTGTACCAGAGTCCAAGAGATTTACGATTTCATCCACAAACAAATTCTTACACCGTTCAGAATCCCTCGCATTTGAAGTTGTATCACAAAGCCAACCGAGGAAATGTCCTTCATTTTCCCACAGGGGAAGAGATTCGACAACCGAGGACAACTCGCACTGTATTTCATAATTCTCGCGGAAAGCCTTCTCATGACTGATGAGGGAGAATAAAAGACATGGAGAAAATTGTAAAGAAGAAGTCTGACATGGAGAAAATTGCAAAGAAGAAGTCTGACAAGAGAAAATTGTAAAGAAGAAATATGGTAGGAGAAAATTGTCAAGATGAAATTATGTTAGGGGAAAAGTGTATAGACTATTTAAGAAATAGTTAAAATGAGAAGAAGAAAAGATATAGGGACCAAAAGTGTAATAATCGGGAATTAAAGCGTGTGGGACCCGCAATTGTACTACAAAAGGACCACACACGCTTCACAGATTCCGAGATGAATAATATGAGACTTTCTCTCTCTACTTAACCCAATAATCTTTACTTTCTCTCTCTAAAATTGACACTAAGATATTTCTGTATCACCAAATCGTCACTAAGTAATCCTCGTATCGCACAATCACCCTTGGACCATCTTAAAACTCTTCAGTGGCACCGTCTGTGGGAACCGAAAATCGCTCTGACGACAATCGCTTCCTGGAAATAATTCCTATTCCGAGGAGAACCATGGAGGGCCAAGGGGACGACTTGGTTAACAATTGCGAGGAGAATCTGGTGGGAGATGACTACCGGAACGATATGGAGTACGAGGGACTAGGGGGCAGCGAGTTGGAAATATCTTTGACGACTCAGATCTGTTGGCTCAGAGAAATGAGTTGCTGCTAGAAATCGAAAGGCTGAAAGCAGAAAAGAACCTCGTACAGGAGAATCTTCGATCCGAGATAAGGAGGGAGCCAGTTATTGAAAAAGAGGAGCACGAAACTGAGTTTCGTCCCAAAAATAGAGACGACAGATACCGGGGACGCGAGCGGCGATCGCCGAGGAGAAGAGAGAGGCGATGTTCGAATTCGGCTGACTCAAGTGATTACTCTCAGTACAGCTCCTCAGAGTCGTCCCCTCGGAAATACCACAGAAAGAAAAATGTGATCACAGGCACACCGATTTCCGAAGAAGAAGAAGCTCGGAGAGGAAATCTTCGAGCGAAAAGAGTCACCATGCTCGAGGTGGCGATCGGTCTCATGGACAGGCAAAGTATCCTGATAGGAAAAAGGACATGGGCCCGCGAAATTCGGAATGGCAGCACCAATACACTCTACCATCTGAGGAGGGTTTGTACTTTTCGAACAATGACAACTTACGATCCAACATTTATCGCACGGGTCACAATTGGAGAGCCTCTCCTCTGTCCCCGGAAATTTTAGTGGGAAACCTTCCACAGCATTTTGATATTTCAAAGCTAGAAAAATTCGATGGGACACAGGATCCGGATAATCACATCGAACAATTCAAAAATTTTATGATTAATTTCGACGATGATGATAAGTTGCTGTGCAGAGCATTTTCTCAGACTTTCAAGAGGGTAGCTTCTAAATGGTACAATAGGCTTCCTCAGGGATCTATAAAGAATTTCGATATGTTCTGGAATATTTTCAGACAATACTTTGTGGGGAGAAAAAAGTTCAGAGCCAATGGAGATACAATAATCTATTGTATGAAAAAAGTGGGGGAGAGCTTGAAGAACTATACTTATCGATTGGTCAAAACAAAAACTTATATGGAGTATTGTAAAGACTCAGTGGCACTTGTAGCTTTCAGGATGGGCCTACTCCTCAGACTATTAAAGGACACGGTGGCGGAGAGTCAGGCTATGAATTTCGGAGCCTTGTTGGATCAGGTTGAGAAGAGAATCCTGGTGGAGGAAACTCAGGCATCTGAGAAAGGGTCCGACGACCAATTGAACACTTAAAATTGTATCTTGAATGAGGAACTAGTTCGAGTGTAATAGTTTTCCTTTTTTTGTATCTCAAAGTTCGAAAACATAGTAAAGGCATACTCTTTCCTACCCTGATACGAACAGGAAGGTTTTTAACGAGGTGTCCCAATGAGCTGCTTAATAGAACGTACTTTTTCCTTACACTATTATTTGGGTCATAATATTTTGTGCCTCGAATTTTTTCCTTCCACCATTATTTGGGTCACAATATTTTGTGCCGCGAATTTTTTCCTTACACTATTATTTTGGTCACAATATTTTGTTCCTTTAATTTTTCTTTGCCTTACACTATTGTTTGGGTCACAATATTTTGTGCCGCGAATTTTTTCCTTACACTATTATTTGGGTCACAATCTTTTGTGCCTCGAATTTTTCTTTGCCTTACACTATTGTTTGGGTCACAATCTTTTGTGCCTCAAATTTTTATTTGCCTTACACTATTATTTGGGTCACAATATTTTGTGCCTCGAATTTTTTCCTTCCACCATTATTTGGGTCACAATATGTTGTGCCTCGAATTGTTTCCTTACACTATTATTTGGGTCACAATCTTTTGTGCCTCGAATTTTTCTTTGCCTTACACTATTGTCTGGGTCACAATCTTTTGTGCCTCAAATTTTTATTTGCCTTACACTATTATTTGGGTCACAATATTTTGTGCCTCGAATTTTTTCCTTCCACCATTATTTGGGTCACAATATGTTGTGCCTCGAATTGTTTCCTTACACTATTATTTGGGTCACAATCTTTTGTGCCTCGAATTTTTCTTTGCCTTACACTATTGTTTGGGTCACAATCTTTTGTGCCTCGAATTTTTCTTTGCCTTACACTATTGTTTGGGTCACAATCTTTTGTGCCTCGAATTTTTATTTGCCTTACACTATTATTTGGGTCACAATATTTTGTGCCTCGAATTTTTTCCTTCCTCCATTATTTGGGTCACAATATTTTATGCCTCGAATTTTTTCCTTACACTATTATTTGGGTCACAATATTTTGTGCCTCGAATTTTTACTTACACTATTATTTGGGTCACAATATTTTGTGCCTCAAATTGTTTCACCACTTACAATATTATTTGGGTCACAATATTTTGTGCCTCGAATTTTTTCCTTCCTTACACTATTATTTGAGTCACAATACTTCGTGCCTCGAATTTCTTGATGCCTTAAATTATTGTTTATGTCACAATGTTACGATGCGAAATAGAAAACACTTAGGCTAATATGACAAATTGTTAAAATTAAATATTTGATATTTCAGAAATGGGCATACAAGGAAATTCGAAGAGACATCCTCACATAGAATTCGAGGGACCACAAAAATCGCCTTAAAAGGATGGCTTCTCTGATCAAAACCCTACCTTTTCCTCAATCCGTTAAGGTCATTTGTGTAAATTTCATCCGTCATTGACATCCGAGATAGCATTTTGTGGGTTCTGAGGAGAAGAATAAATAAGAGGAAAGATGTATAGAGAGAGAAAGACAAGCTTGAGAAATATCAGAGATAAAACCCTTCACTTTCTCTCTAACCATTTCTCTCTCACATCCTTTTCTCTCGCACACCACCACACTACAACCAGTCTAGAGAGAGAGAAAGCAACATGAACCGATTCAGTGTTTTTGTGTTGTAATGACCTCGAGATTCAACACATTCTTCTCAACAGAAGCATGGCTTTGCACGAAGAAGAAACTCACCTTTTACAAAACCCACCGTCGATCCTCGACGACCTTTATTGCGAGGAACAGAGTTTCGTCGAAGACATATCACTGAATCATCACGATTCGAGCCTCGAAATTGAAAAATCTGATTTTTCTTTAGTTTTACATGAAAACGACCTGATTTGGGAAGAACACGAGCTGTTATGTTTGATTTCGAAAGAGAAAGAGACTAATCTTTGTGTTATCTCTGATGGGTGTTTTCGAAAAGAGGCTGTTGATTGGATTTTTAGGGTTATATCACACTATGGGTTCACTCCTTTAACAGCTGTTCTTGCTTTAAACTACTTTGATAGGTTTGTTTTAAGCCCTAGGTTCTTAAGAGACAAGCCCTGGATGACTCAACTTGTTGCTGTTGCTTGTTTGTCTCTCGCTGCAAAGGTTGAAGAGATCCAGCCTCCTTTGCTCTTATACCTCCAAGTTGAGGAGTCGAAATTTATATTCGAAGCTAAAACTATACAAAGAATGGAGCTTTTAGTTCTGACAGAGGGCCGTTATTTATTGTCTGGTGCTTCGGATGCATCAGCTGCTGTATTTGATATTCAGCGGGCCACAGATTACGAGGCAGGTGGTCTTATCGCGAAACACAAGTGCTTATATTCTGTTGACAGGCAATATGAAAATGGACATAAATATGCAATATCTTCTGCCATATGGTATCCTATTGACACAGGGCTGTTCGTTACAGACACGGAGAAAAAGACCTAGAACTCCTACACCTGGACACTATCTTGGGTCGAAAAGTACCAGTGACTATGGCCGTGGTGATCAAGGAGGTGATCGCGGTGGTAGGTACCGAGGAGAGTCAGGACGTGAAGAGTATAGATCTCATAGATCTCCGAGGCACTCACCTTATCGTGGAGGAGGTCGTGAGTATTCTCCTCCCCGTGGTGGACGATAATCGAGCACTCGATTCATGAGATTTACAATCATAATGGTAGCGGTCTCAGTTTCGAGGAGCTTTATATAGCGGTCTCAGTTTCGAAGAGCTTTATAACCAGATGAGTAGTCCGAAGAGAAGGAATATCCAGATTGAGGCGTTCAAGCACCGGGTCGTGGTGGATCTGAAGTATGCCGAAAAGACATGGACGATAATCTAGGACGCGATTCATGAGATTTACATTCATAAGCTGTTTCTTCTCGTTGGCTCCAGACCTCTCTTTCTAAAATTTGTTCTTCGGAAACGCCATTTCTAGGGTTTTCAGTGCTTGTTCACCACAGAATTCGAAGAATTCGAAGGCTTTTAATAGTTACATTCAACTCACCCGGAGTTATCAGATGGCCTTGGTGTTCGCCAAGATGGAGAAGAGAGTGTGAAATGGTTTAAAGAGAGAGAAAGGACATGGTGGTTTTAAGTGAGTTCGCTCTCTAGGAAAATCCGATGAGACCATCAAACGGTCCATGTTTAATCATATAATTCACTAAATAATCAAGACACTCATCAAAATTCGAGGAATTGAAACCACTCATAAAAAGGAGGATCGAAAATTCCATCGACCTCAGATTTTCCCTGACAAGGAAAAGGAGCATCGAGAAAGACGAGATCGAGTTTTTTAAGAACAGAATCAGGCCATTTATGAATATGTATTTTCATTACCTCACCACTTGTCCTAAATACATGGAGGCATAGAAACCTGGTTTTTCTTACCGTCTCTGCTTCGCTACCCATTCTTTTCGATCTTCAGATGGCCCAATGATTGTTGTTCGGGTTCCGACAACCGGGTCTTGGCCTACCCAGAAAAAGCGTTACTTGTAATCTACCTTTGGAAATGTCTGCCCTTTGTGAGAAGTTCCGTTCCTATTACCTTGGGACCGATAGTGGTCGTAGACTGACCTGACAAATTAACATGGGCTCAGCAGATATCAAAGCACTTTTTGAAAAAGAGAGATCGAGGAGACAACTGACATTCCTACCCAAGATTTGAAAAGGTGCTTGCAGTCCTTGGCATGTGTTAAGGGGAGAAATGTTCTTCGGAAGGAACCGATGAGTAAAGACATAAATGAAGATGATGCATTTCTTGTGAATGAACAATTTACAAGCAAATTCTATAAAGTGAAGATAGGAACAGTTGTTGCTCAAAAAGAAACAGAACCCGAAAAGCAGGAGACTAGAAAGAGAGTGGTTGGAAGCCTAGGTGGTTTACGAAGGATTAGGTTGAAAAAATGGCGCAAGAGGCAGAGAAATTTGCAGGGGAGGCAGAGAAATGAGTATATTCAATCCTTGCAATGCCTTATCATAGCATTTCCACAGATATGATACGTTGGCACATAAAATTCTGATGAGAAATTACTAAGGCTTGAGCCAATCCTTGCTAAGACATTGCAAGGATTGGGGAGCTACTCGTAATTATACGATAAAATTAGTCTATAATCCAAGGGATGTACTTGTTAAGAAAACACTGTTTCGAAGATACGTTTTTTTTCGAAGAGGTATGTAGCAGTTAAGGAGACGTTCTTACCAAGAGATGTGTAGCATTTGAAGTATTGGTCAAAGACATTTTCGAGGAGGAGATTTGGCAATTGAGGAAGCGTTCTCCGAGGAAAAATGTTCGAGGGAGCAATGGAGACTTCCTTACAGTCCCAGTAAAACTATTTTTACTAGGACTCGGGGGCTACTGATGAGGGAGAATAAAAGACATGGAGAAAATTGTAAAGAAGAAGTCTGACATGGAGAAAATTGTAAAGAAGAAGTCTGACAGGAGAAAACTGTAAAGAAGAAATATGGTAGGAGAAAATTGTCAAGAGGAAATTATGTTAGGGAAAAGTGTATAGACTATTTAAGAAATAGTTAAAATGAGAAGAAGAAAAGATATAGGGACCAAAAGTGTAATAATCGGGAATTAAAGCGTGTGGGACCCGCAATTGTACTATAAAAGGACCACACACGCTTCACAGATTCCGAGATGAATAATATGAGACTTTCTCTCTCTACTTAACCGCATAATCTTTACTTTCTCTCTCTAAAATTGACACTAAGATATTTCTGTATCACCAAATCGTCACTAAGTAATCCTCGTATCGCACAATCACCATTGGACCATCTTAAAACTCTTCAATGACGACTCCTCGCTGACCCGTTAGCATTCTTAAATCTGGCTAGCTCCGTGGTTAGGCCTCGAATCGAGCCAAATAATAGGGCTTTTGGGTGCCATTTTTTCATTGCTTGATAATTGATGGGCGACATACATCAATAAGCTAGCACCATAAAATTATGATGAGTCTGTGCACACACATGAAGCCGCATCATTTCACACTTGAACTTACAAAGAATGAATTAATATGCAATTATTAAGACTCACCTCGATGGCTAGCTCCAGTTGTTGCTGTGAAATCTTTCTCATAGGCATATTGTCATAAAATGAAAATTCTGGGCAGCACTTCATTTTTCTAACGTAAGTACCGATAGCCGAGACATCCCATCAGTCACTAAAGCATCCCAAGCAGGCTCGCCAACACTACCTTTATTCTCCATGAGTTCAGGCCTCACAATATTCACTTATAATAAACCAGACCATACGCCATTCATAAAGTCTTTCATACGTTGAGCCAAACCCTCGGGTAGCATTTTCTCCTTAACCGATGTACCATCATTTCCATCAGCTTCATTTTATCCATTACATTCTCTCGACTCCTCCAACACGATCACCTCGAGCGCTTTGCCCTTTTCTTTCAGTGCTTCCGGAAATGATGCCTCTCAAACTTTCTTATCCACCATAATCCCGTTTGTTTCTTCGCCATCATCCACAAACGTCAGCTTATGTTGTGATATTGGTTAGCATTAACTATGAAACGATTCCTTTTTAGTGGTGGATACGCATCCTCGTCAGTTTTCTTATCATCTTCACAAGGATGTCGACCCACATCATTCCCTCCCTCTTTTCCTAACTGCACGACCATCTTCTTGGTGACTATTGTCCTTAACATCTTGAATAGTGAGCATGTCTTCCTTCTTTTCCTTTTTATTTTGAGAGGGTGATGTCTTTTCTGTCTCTCTCACCTTGCGACTCTGAAAAAATATCAACCCAACCCCTGCATTATTACGGCCTCGATACCTTTTTTCCATTAAACCTCACATCCGCTCCACCGTCACCATCTCCCCACTCCCTCCCAACTTCACTTGACCGTCCTTCATGATCTCTAACTCTGGCACACTCCATAGTCCAGACTTAAGATAATTGACATGTGTAAACACACAAGATGCTTACTAGCCCCATACTACATTTGTAGCCGCCGACAAACTGAGCAACGGAATATATTTGTAATAACCATATAAGACTTAATCCTTACACTTAGTTATCCGTCGCCTCTCCAATTGAAGATTCATAACAGCACTCTCGTGCTTTCAATTCCTAGATACAAAAATAAATGCATATTTCAAGTTCTTATCCGACATGGGTAGATCCACTAATTTGGGTAGAAAACGGAGAATGGTCCAGTTTGGAGACATCAACTGTAAGAAATCCGCCAGACACACGGGAATATCAAGTAATTTGGAACTCATAATTAGACTCAACAACACCCTCCAATTTTTGGTCGTAAGTTACATAGGGTATATATTTATAAAACTAAAAAATCACGAATAAAGGAGAGCAAGGGCAGGAGAATATCCCAGTTAAAAATGGTCGTGTACAGACATGTTTCATTCATCGGGCCTGATAAGGTTGTTCCTCAGGGACTGGCACCCTTATTATGACATCATTAAGGATACCATAGCTAAACCTAAACTCGTGAAGACCATCTTCAAGAAAATACCTATATTTAGGCGTTACACGCGCGAAGTAATCTTCTAGAAAGAATGGCCTTTCGAACTCCGATTTTTTGCCATCACCCGTGTCATTACCTACATTATCTTTCTTCTTATGACCCTTTTAATTTAGTCTGCATCGAACAAAACTAAGAGCGGGTAGGTATTTACAAATACCGACTAAGTTCATACAAGACAATCTAAATGGTCTCTACAGAAACCTAACACCGACTCCTCCAGTTCTCTAGACAAACAAAATTATAAATATTTCAAATTTCAAAGTCTTTTCCTTTCAAGAAGTACAATGTACAAATTAGTAAATGACTTATGAATTAACTTGTAATTGATTTAATTTGAAGATTGGAACTACAATTCACGTGTGATAGAATTTTAGTCATAACCAACCCATTCATTAATGTTACACGCCTCGCAAGAATCAAAGAGGCACAATCCTTCATTCTCTATACGCTATCGTTATGTTAGATCCACCACGACGCACACACCGCCCCAAATGGTACTCGTTACGATAATGCTGACATTTTATCACATCTTTACTTGACACGTTAAACTACTAGGCCACATTTACATCACATATGTTTTACCCAATTTCTTTATTCCATTCATTATCTTTTTCAAACCTACTCAATAGACTGCGGTGGAGCCTGATAAAGTTGACATGATCGGAGTAGATGCTATTGGGAAAAATATAGTTATACAATAAAAACCCAAGCGGTACGGATACATGAATATATTGGTATAGCGTCTTAACACCAAAGGTTTTTTGCATCATACCAAGATGACCTAAAAGCAACATACACATATCGCAACTAACGACTAAACCGAGGCCCAACCATAAGGAAACAAGGCCAGCTTACAAGACGCGCCTGAGTGGAGGTCCTATGGGAAGATTTGCATAATTTGATCAACAGTCGCCAGTGTAGTAACTTGATGTCATACGGGAAAACCAACGTAACTTGATAAAGGCACGTTCAAAGAGTAAAGTGACTGAGCAAAGGTCATACACAAAAACCAACGTAACCTAATCGGGGCCCGTCGGAGCGGTATATTAACCGAGTAGAGGACACATGGAATGACCAATGTAGTCAGGTTGAGGTCCACCGAAGAACTAATACCAGCTACCAATGCCTATTATGCACAATCGTGATCAACACACAATAAAAACATTTAAAAAGAGTCAAGAGTTGTTATAGGCAAATTATGACTGAGGAATCAACTTAACCGACCATGATTGAAGCAATGGTTATAAAACAAATCCATTTAAGGAAATTATGTATTTAGTGGGACAAAAAATCATACTATGAATTGTATTGTGATTGTGTAAAAAAATATTTTTTCTTTTTAGATAAATAAATTAATACTTGGCATATATTTATGAGATTTTCGTCTAACGGATGCAAATGCGTTGATAAATATTGTTTTATCCCTCTGGTATGGCACAAAGAGACGATGCCCGTATTTTAAAATTAAAGACCATTATTTACCGTAATTCACTTAAGTATTTAAGCATGTATCAAATATTATATATAATTAAATTTATCGCATTCTTGACTATTATCCTCAAAACCGTTTGGCCTGCACGAATTTCAAAAAATAGTCAACAACGATAATAATATGATGTCCTCCTAAAGCACAAGTAAAGAGTCTAACTAGTTTGATGTCCGTTTATCGATGACACAGGTTTCATATATCGACTGAAGTGGTATAACTAGGAAGTGGATCATACTAGTGAAGTTTCCATAAATATTATATTATTTTACCAACTCTTTTGCATACCCATGATTGTTAGCTAGTAAAAACCATAGTGGGCCCAATTGATGAGGAAAAACCCTCAATCAAATATCAAAAAGATTTAAAAGAAAAGAGAATAAGTAGGATAAAAGAGAAAATAATATATTTTAGAGTAATAATATTTATGTATACAAAAAATGGTATGATCTTACAACCATAGTTTTCACCGTTATTTATACTAGTTACAAAGAACTTATTTCCTCTTCCGAATTTATTTTCATCCATTACATACTTGATGTAATTGATAAAGATATAAAATATTGAGGGTCTGAATGTAATAGAACTAGGTGATATATGATAACTTGTACACATGTTGGATGATATTTAGAGTATTCGTAAATAGAGGAATTGTAATTCAATTAACCTTGATAGTTATGAAAATTTAATGAGGGAAGTTTTGGGGTTATGTTATTAGTGAAAAGGGAATATAAGTTGACCCCGAATAATTAAAAGTTGTGGTATCAATGAATTCTCCTCGAACTATCAAAGAAGTGCAAATCTTGACATGAAGGTTAGCTGCTCTTAACATAATCATTCCTAGATTTTCTGATAACTGTTTTTTTTTTCTTTCTAGTGTTACAAAGACCAAAAGAATTTGAATGGACCTTGAAGTGTGAAGTAACGTTTTCAAGTATTAAAGATTTGTTGTCATCACCAAAAATACTGTCCAACCCTCGAAGTGGAGAACAAATCCTTTTGTATATTGCGGTATCGGATTTTACGGTAAGTGCAATTTTAATAAGTGAAGATTCTGGAATTTCGAAGCCAGTGTACTATGTCAGCAAGATTTTGGTAGCAATAAAAAAGGTACTTAAAGCTTGAAAAAATAGTATTGGTTTTAGTAGTGGCAGCCAGAAAAATACACTCTTATTTTCAAGCTCACACAATTGAGGTTCGAACTTCATTTCCACTGAAAAATGTTCTGCAGCGCCAAGATATTTCTGGAAGAACAACTAAATGGTCACTTGAGTTGAGAGATTTTGACATCACCTTTTCACCTCGAACGACTATCAAGGCCCAGGTTTTGGCCGATTTTCTTGTTGAATTCCATTCAAGCAGATCGGATAAAGAGATTAACCGGGAAGTTTTGCCAACCAGTTTTAAGTGGATCGTTTGAACTAATGGAGATTCGAGCATTTTAGGATGCATCTCTGGAATTCAACTAATTGCTCCATCTTGAGAAATGATGCTTCAATTATCAAATTTAGTTTTCACGCATCGAATGATAAAGCTGAATACGAAGTTGCGTTAGCTGGTTTGAGGCTTGAAAAAAATCTGTGGCGTAGCTTCAAACCGGTTAAAAACATATTCTCGATTAGTATCAAATCAAGTGGTTGGTGTTCCGAAGCTAAAAGACTACCTGATTCCGTATTCTTTGAGAACTTCGAAATCTAACTCTTCTGTTTGATCACGTTATTGTAGGGCATATAAGCCGAGGAGATGATACAGTTGATGATTCCTTGGCAACCGTTGCTGATTCCTTGGCAACCGTTGCATACAAAGAAGAATATCCTTGGATTTTATTACAGGAGAGTCCATCGATTCTAACCAATTCAGAGGAATGTGAGCACATTGAGGAGATATTCGTCACTCCAGATACAACCCGAGGAGACTATAGAACTGACATTTTGAATTTTTTGATTAAAGGAGCGCTGCCTGAAGATATGAATTTGGTTAAGGAGTTGTGAGGTAAATAATTTGGCTATATGGTGTTAGATGGGATGTTGTAAAAAAAATTGAGTAGGCCATTATTGCGATGCTTGAGCAAACAGAATTCACAGGAAGTTTTATCATAATTATATAACGGAGAAGGTTCACCATATTGCGGGTTCAAGGTATTGACTCGTCGAGTTTTGCTGGTAGGATATTATTGGCATTCGATTATGAACGATGCAAAGAATCTAGTTCAAAGCTGTAATACTTATCAACGATTTTCAAACTCTATTCATAAACCATCAGTTCCACTTATGTCCATTACCGAAGCCATCCCATTTGATAGATGGGGAATAGATTTTGTAGGACCTTTACCAAAGGCTTCTAGAGAACGGTAAATAATTACTGCTGCAGTGGATTATTTTACGTAGTAGTCAGAAGCTGAACCATTTTCTGGAACAACATCCAAGGATGTGATTAAGTTAATTGTAAACAGTATTTTTTGTCGTTTTGGAGTACCTCGGGAAAATTACTACAGACAACGGTCCCCAATTTGATAACAAAGAAATGGATTTTTTCTATGCTTTGATGGGGATAAAGGAATGTTTTTCCACACCATTTCATCGCCAAGAAAATGGTCAAGTAGAGGTGACAAACATATCTATTTAGAAGTTTTGAAAAAGAATTTGACACGAGTTGTGGAAAAATGGCCTAATTATTTGCATGAGGTGTTATGGGCCTATCGAACAACCCTTATGGAAGCTACTAAAGAAACTCCTTGTGCCTTAGCATATGGGATGAGTGTTGTTAGTCCTTCAGAATCCACATTACCTTCTTTTAGAGTATCTCAATACTCCAAAGACTGTAATAATGAGGCAAAAAGAGCAAGTTTGGATTTGATTGAAGAAAAAAGAGTTCAAGCTCACCTTAATATGATTCATTATCAAACTCTTATGAGGAGTAAATGTAATTTGAGGGTTAAAAAGAGGGTTTTCAAGGTGGGTGATAAAGTTTTAAGAAATGTATTTCTCCCTACTAAAGAAAAAAGCCTCGGTAAGATGGCCCCGAATTTGGAAGCTTCTTATAAGGTGGTGGAAACAATAAAGCCAGAATGCTTCAACATCTTTGGAATGTACAACATCTAAAATTGTATTGGGAGTAACTGTGTTGTATTTTGAAATTGTTTTCTTTGACTAATTATCACGCTTTTTCGTACCTTGTTGGCCCAAAGAAGTTTTAATGAGGTGTTATGTAAATATTCGAAGTTATCAATAAAAATGGATTGTTTGACCAATGGTTGTTTACAAATGCTTGTCTAACTATTTTGGTAACTAGTCAAAGACTGATCATCTTTGAAGTTAACCAAGAGTAAAAAAATCTGAAGTGTTGAGTACACTTTGCGAAGTGTTACGTTTTCTAAGCGCACTATAATATTCAAAGTGCTACGTTCTCTAAACGCACTATAATGTTCGAAGTATTACGTTCTCTAAACGCACTATAATGTTCGAAGTATTACGTTCTCTAAACGTACTATAATATTTGAAGTGTTACGTTCTCTAAACGCACTATAATATTCAAAGTGTTACGTTCTCTAAACGTATTATAGTAGGTGGTATGCACAATATTATTCAAAATGTCACATTATATAAGTGTCTTGTTTATATTTAAGGTGTTAGTATTCTTTAAATACACCAATAAAGTTAAACGAATAGTTCCACTTCGAATTTTTATAAGGGTTATAATATAAGTAATATTTTGAGGCAAACGTGACTTATGAATATAAAGTATAAACAAAGCCTTTCTATATTCAATTCGATTTGATGATAAGAAAGTAATTTCTTAAATGCCAAGTAAAAATGCATCTATCAAAAACAAAATATTAAAATAATTGAATGATATCCACACAAAAAGATAGCAAATTTACTCGTCTTCGGAGTTTTCTTTTGAAGTTTCCCTTTGATCAAAAGCACTTTCCTCTAATTTTACTTCTTCGGAGAAAGAGCCAGGAACAAGATCAAAAGTTTTTCCAGGGAAAATTTCGATAGGAATTTTCTCCCATAAGCAGGAGAGGTTAGCTCTAGGAAATGTAGCATGAATCTTGCGAAGAATGTTGATAGAATTTTGCTCTTCGACATTTGCGATCGCTACTAGCACATCTTTTGCATATTTATTCTCAACAGTGATAATAACAAGCTTATTTTCTTCATTTAATTGACCTATGAGAGCAGTCATATCATCTGTTAATTGTTTCTACTATGCTTCACTTTTGTTAAGTGAAACTTGAAGACCATTGGATTTTTGCCTCTCTGTAACTAATTCTTTAGAATGCTTGTATTTGAGTTGATTTATTTCATTCCGGTGAGAAGTGTTGAGTTCTTCTTTTTCTTTTCATTGCACATCTATGAGGTGATTCTTGAGATAGATGAGCCCTTTGAGAAATTCAGATATGGCCAGTTGAAATCCATGATATCACTTTTCCACAAGGCCACCAAAGATGTTTCTCATGCTTTTTTCAGCATCAGCAGCTTTCTGGTAGTGAACCATCTTCTTTGCCATGTGTTATAATTGACTTGTAGATGATTCGATTTCTTAGGTTAATTTTTTTGCTGCACCACCAAGATCGGAAAAAGGTTGAAGAGCAACTACAACTTCTTTGGATGGCTCCTCAAGATGGATGACCATTGGGCTAGGATGAGGTATAAGAGCAAGGGAGGTTGGAGGAAAAGAGAATTCAGATGATACCGCTTCAGAAATAACAGGAGAAGATCTTTTACAAAGATTATGTAGTTGGTCTTGAAGTTCTTGAACGATAGGATCTTCATCTCCAGCAAGCTCTTGAGATTGATCAAAATTGATGGAGCTATTAGGATCAAAGTTGTCATCACCTCGATCATTGTCTGAAATAGTTTCCCATTGTTGAGTGACATCGTTTTTAGTACTTGCTTTATTTTATTTTTGCTGACCTTGCTGACCATCCACAACCACAATTTCGTCACCATCAGAAGTTTGACGAAAGTCTCATTGGCATCTTTTTTACGAAGCTTGTAACGCATCGAACTTTTTGTACAAAATACAAAATTTGATAGGAGATAAGGAGAAAATCAGTCGGAGGTACAATGCAAGGTAATAGAATCAAAAGGCTTACGATTACTCCTCCAGATGAGTTTCAACTTTGATGGGATGGCATCATAAATTTCTTTACCATTCTCCAAAGATCATGAGACGAAGACAAATTTTTGTTTCTAAAATTTGTCTGCCACCAACAAGTCATCGATGATCTTCAAATCGTCATCGAGTATTAGATAGTAAAATGGAAGTATCGGTCCCTTCGATAATTTGGCAAGGAAATGAAATCTTGGATGCAGAGGGGAATTTTGGCCAATCGAGAAGCCCTGATCACAGAGAGAAAATTGGACCATTGATTTGGTATCACCTGAGTTGGGCATAGATCCAGAATCTCTATGTATTCAACTATCATGGGGTCCAATGGAAGTCAAAGACCCCAATTGATGTTCTCTGAGTATACCACCAGTTCATCCTTTTTGCAATCCAAAAGGGTTTCACCTTCTTTGGGAATACGAAGTATAATGTTGTCTCCCATTCCTATTGTATTTTTAAATCATATTCTTGGCTTTCTTGATAATATGTGTAAGCAAAGTTTTTTAAAGCCAATATATAGTGTGCTTCGAGAGGCTTTAAATTTTCACCAACTGATGCAGCTAGCTCTTCAGATATTGTCACAAGAGATTTCTTTCTTCTTGTTTTACGACCTTTTTCCTTTGAAATATTTTTCACTACTTCACTCTCTAATTCCTTTAAACCTTCTTCTTCTATTCCAGCCTCGTTATTGAATGCGTGGCTTCAGAATCTATTTCCTCCTCGGATGATTCATCAATTATTCGAGGCAGGTTACTTGAGGGATTTTGTTGAGACATTATTGTTGTCTCAACAATCTCTCTCAGGGTAGGAGAAGTGTTTAATATATTTGAGGCAGCATCAGCATTCGAAGTAACATCAACTTCGTCACCCATGGCTATGAACGTTTTTCTTTTGGGAGTTTGTGGACGCTTCGTTTTTGTTTCCTTGCGCAATGGACAAGGGGGCTCAGGATTGAGTGAGAAAGAGTCTCTTCTGATTTCTTTGAAGAATATTTGGTTACCTTAAGATTGATTTTATGTGATGATTCAATCGGATAAGGTGAGATTCAAGGTGTTTTTGGTGTTTGAGTTCTGGATGACTGATTTTATTCTAGAAGAGGAGAAGGTGAAAAAACATAAGTTTTGTTAGGATCAAAGTCACCATAATATATTGTCTATATAGACAAACCATGAGGAGCGTTGCTGATTAGTCCAAATGCTCTATATTTATCTTCTCTTTTGCTTATATAGAAGTAACCATATGAACCGAAGACTTTGTTATGTGATTTTGGAGAGCTGGGTTTTTTGGGAATTATGGCTTTGGATCTTCTATTTTTCGGATGCTTTCTCATTAACGAGTTGAAGATTGAAAGGAAAATTTGAGTTTTCTGGTGAGCATAGCCAATAATAGATTGAAGAAGCAGATGAAGGTAGCCAAATATTTTTTAATTCCTGCAATTTCTCTCTCAAGAAATTATGTTTGTGAATCAAACAATGGTTCATAAAAGTATTCATAGGAAAAGAAAAAAAGTATTGAGAAATGGAAGAGTTGGCAAGTAATTGGATAGAATTTGAAACGGTTGCGGAGATAAGGATTTAACGTATGTCATACTATATGTCTACTGGAAGACCTAATACCTATGGCATCATCATTTGCCTAGGGATAGACCTAGCTGGCATATAGAGTGTCATCGTCTATTCAGTCTCAACTTTCAATCATGGAGACTGGTGAAACGAAATGGTTTCGTATTAAATAATTCGAGGTACTGAACTTCAAATATGAAATAACAAGTTTGAAACAGTTCGAATTATGGATAAATGGGATTTTCTTCACCTCTAGAGAGTTTTAAAGCTATGTAGTTCTCATTCAACTACTTTCATAAAAACTAAGAGGGGCTACTAATAAGAAAATAGAACTTCGAGGACTACAATGTAAAGGAATGAAACCTGTTGTGACAGATTTTTTAATCATAGGAGAGAATTAAAGCTTTACGTTTTAGTGAGGGACTAATATGCAATTAGACCCCTTTTTGTAAACGTTTGAGTTAAATCTAAGTCTTTGCGCCTCTATATAAAAGCCAAGGCCGACCTTTTGAGCTTAACTACTCTTGTTGCTTGACTTTCTCTCTCTAGAATCTACTACTCTCTACAATTTTTATTTCTCTCAATCTTACATAGTGGAACCGAATGATTACTCACCAACTTATACAAGAATTTACACCTATAAATAAAGGTGGATGCTATGAATGAACGAGAATACATCTTCACAGAACTACTTTTACTTAACTCTTTTACTTTCTCTCTAAAACAAAACTTTCTTTTTACTTTCTCTCTCAAGAAACCAGATTTATACGATTGGTAGGTTGATTTCACGTCAAAAACCAGAAATTATAGAATTCTTGCTTAATTATATCACTCTAGATCGATATAGGACCAAGAAGCGACGCATATCCAACACTTCGAAAAGCGATTGAAACTTTGAGATTTAATCTGCGTACGGATGAAAGTGGAGAAGATGGTCCAGCTCCGGTGCAGCAATATCATTCAGATATCAGCCTGATGATCAAGCTCCAAGTTTGAAGGAAGAAAGTGCACTGATGATTTTAGACTCTAAGTTCAATGAGTTTGATGCATCCTTAGAATATTTGGATATAAATCCAGATCGTTTTTTTTATGGTTGTGGATGAATCGGTAGAGCAAGAACGAGTTCGAGGCTTATGTGAGTATTTTGAGTCCTTAGAAATCTTTGGGGGAGATTTTATGTGGTAACACTAATATAACCAGGAAAAGGTATGTGTTTAGTTTAACAACTCAAGTAGATGGAAATATGTCTACTCGTTTATATGGCAAGTATGATACTCCGTTTAGTTTGTTTGATGAGGATGATTTGAGGGGAATAGTTAGGCCTTATGAGGATGCAGTGGTTATAAGTGAATTAATATATGGAGTTGAAATTTGACGTATTCTGATTGATAGTTGGAGTTCAACAAATATGTTATTCAAATCTACGTATGATAGAAAGCGTAATCTATCTCGAACTTATCGATCTGATCACATTATAATTGGGTTTATAAGGGTAATGGCTCGGGTTATTAGGGAATTCGAAGGTAAGATGTGTTTGGCTAAAGGCCAGTTTAGAAAGAAAGTTCAAGTTTTGTTTATGGTGGTTGAATGTCCGACCAGTTACAATGCTATTTGTGGGAGATCTTGGCTTTCAATAATGTATGTTGTTGTGTCTACTGTTCATCAATGTTTGAAGTATATCGTTGGAGATCGAGTGGGTGTAGGTTGAAATGACCCAAAAGTGCCCAGGGAATGTTATGCAATAACACTCAGGGTTCGAGGTTCGAATTCTAAAGATCAGATGGCTGAAGAGCAACCAAGGGGGTTGATCTCCGATGAATAAAGAGTAGATGTTCCAAGGGAAACCTTGGGTTCTTTAACAGTGATTGAGGATATTGAAGAGTATATTTTATATAATGGGAAGACTTCACGAATAGAAACATTGTTATCTTCTACTTTACGTGGTCAATTCTTACAATTTGTGTTTGATAACTTGCATGTTTTTGCTCGGAAAATAGAGGATGTGATAGGAGTCTATCTGAGATAATATATCATGGCCTAGTTATAAATCTAAGGATAAAGCCTGTTATTTTGAAGAAGAAAACTTTTTTTGTGGAAAAGTCAAAGGTTATTGTTCAAGAGGTGGATCGCCTCTCCATGGTTGGACATATTAGGGAGGCATAATATCCTTTATGGACTGAAAACCCGGTATTACTAAAAAATAAGAACGAAAAGTGGAGAATGTGTGTTGACATCACATATTTGAATCGAGCATGGCTTAAAGATCCATTCCATGTCCCTCGAATAGATCAGCTGGTTGATTCTGCTTCATGAATAAATTGTTTTCTTTTATAGATTCTTTTGCAGGATATAATCAGATTCAAAAGGATTCAAGAGATCAGGAAAGTACTACATTCATCACAGACGAAGGATTACATTGTTATAATATTATGCCATTTGGGTTGAAGATTTTTGGAGCAACATATCAAAGGTTGGTGAATAAGGATTTTACTCCTAAGATCATAAGGATATGGAGGTGTACATTGATGATATGTTGGTTAAGATTTGTAGAAATGGTGAATACCTCGAAGATTTAGAGGTGACTGTTCTAAATTTGAGAGCCATTCGTTTGAAGTTGAATCTTGAGAAATGTACTTTTAGTGTCCAAACAGGAAATGTTTTGGGGTATATTCTTTGTGAAAAAGGGATAGAAGCAGATCATGAACAGTTGAAGGCGTTGGTTTTCGTGAATCGCCTCGAACTATAAAGGAAGTGCAAGTATTGACAGGGATGTTAGCTGCCCTTAATAGTTTTATTTCAAGGTTTTCTGACAAACAGTTTCCTTTTTTCCAAGTGTTACGAAGACCCAAAGAGTTTGAGTGGACACCAGACTGTGAATCAACTTTTTCAAAAATTAAAGAACTTTTGTTATGACCAGAAATTTTGTCTAAGCCTTGAATTGAAGAGCAGGTGTTCGTATATATAACAGTGTCTGATTTTGGTATGCGAAGACAAAGGAGTTTCAAAGCTAGTTTATTATGTTAGCAAAATTTTATTGTAATCAGAGAAGAAGTATTTTAAACTTCAAAAACTGGCTTTGGCTTTAGTGATTACTGCTAGGAAAATGTGCTCTTATTTTGAAGCTCACGCCATTGTGGTTCGAACTTCATCCGCCCTAAAGAATGTGTTACAACGACCAAATATTTCTAGTGGGATGACTAAATGATCAGTAAAATTTGGGAGATTTTGATATCATTTTTGCTCCTCCAACAGCTATTAAAGCTCAACCTTTTGCAGAATTTTTGGTTGAATTTCATTCGAGGAGACAGATAAAGAGATCTTGCCAGAAACTTTGAGGTGTGTTGTTGGAACATATGGTGGGTCTAACATATTGGGATGCAGTGCATGGGTACAATTAGTTTATCCTTCTGGGGAGGCAATGTATCAGGCTATTCGATTTGGTTTTCACGCATCGAATAATGAGGTTGCGTTGGTTGGGTTAAGGCTTCTAAATATTTGTGGAGCAAAAATAGTTCGTTTGGAAACAGACTTACAAGTAGTAGCAAAAATCACATGACAGGGTCCAAGGCTAAGAAAGATCATTTAATTTTGTATCTACGTGAGCTTCGAATTTTAACTCTTCTATTTGATAAAATGACTGCAGAGCATATTAACCAAGGAGATAATACAGTTGTTAATTATTTAGCGATAATTTCTTATACAGAAGAATATCCATGGATACTGTTACAAGAAAGTTCTTCGATTTTGGCACGATGAGAGCAATATAAGTATGTTGAGGAAGTATTTGTCACTCCAGACACAATTCGAAGTGATTGGAGGTCTTATCTTAATTTTTTACTAAGAGGTATATTACCTCAAGATTCACAGCTGGCTAAAACGTTAAGATATAAAGCCCATGGTTATATTGTATTGGATGAAGTATTATATAAGGAATCTTTAAGTAAATCATTGTTACGTTGTTTGGGAAAGCAAAAAGCTCAATAAATTTTTATCTGAGTTGCATGATGATGAAGGTTCAGCTTATTATGGTTTCAAATCTTTGACGCATCGGGTTTTGTTAGCCGGTTATTATTGGCCTTTAATTATGAATAATGTTAAGGTCTTAGTTCGAACCTGTGATACTTGTCAACGCTTTGTCAATTCGATTCACAACCCGAGAGTACCGCTTATTTCCATATTCGAAGTTATTTCTTTTGATAGATGGGGAATAGATTTGGTAGGACCATTTCATATGACTTCTACAGGGAACTAGATGATTATCATAGCGGCAGATTACTTTTCCAAGTGGGCTGAAGATGAACCATTATCTGATACAAAGCCAATTAAGTTATTAAGTTCATTGTGAATAATATCTGTTGTCGTTTTGGAGTGCCTCGTAAAATAAACCCCAGATTCTGGTCCTTAATTCAACAACAGATAAATGACTTTTTTTGCCTTCGAGGGGAATAACACAAGGTTTTGTTTTACGCCTTTTAATCCTCAAGCGAATGGTCAGGTGGAAATTACTAAAAGATCTATTATTTAACAAGTATTGCATGGAAATAGATTAATTATTTGCAAGAGGTGTTGTGGGCTTATCGTACAACTCCTACAGAGGCTACTCAAGAAACATCTTTTACCTTGATGTATGGAATGGATGATGTTAGTCCTGCAAAGTCTACTTTACCTTCATATAGAGTACTTCAATATTCCGAAAAGGTGAATGAAGAGGAAAAAAGAACAGAACTAGACTTGATTGGAAAAAGAGAGAGAGTTAGAGCTCATTTGAATATTACTAATTATCAGACTTTGATGAGGATTCGATATAATTCGAAGGTAAGAATGAGAGACTTTAAAGAGGGTGACAATGTCTTAAGGATAGAGTTCATTCATACAAAGGACAAACGACTTGAAAAGATGGCCCCAAATTGGGAGTGTCCTTATATGATGATGGAGAAAATAAAGTCGGATACGTATCGCCTTTGTGAGGAGCAAAGAATGATACTTCAACATCCTTGGAATGTAAAACATCTAAAAATATAGTGGCAACGATTTTATCTTTTTAAGATTTTTTTTGAATAATCGACACATCTAAAAAGAATGATACGTATCTTTTTTTTGGCCAATGCTTGATTTAAATATAACTATCTATGAAATTTTGGTAACTGGTCAAAGACTGATCATCTTTAAAGTTGTTGACCTAGATTAATTGTTTTGATTCAAAGTGTTATACATTTATTAAAAGCATTGTTCGAAAAAACAACCATATTCGAGGTGCTACATCTCTTAAACGCACTTATAATTGTCCGAAGTGATACGCTCTCTAAACACACTTATTTTATTTTAAGTGCTACATTTCCCTAAACGCACTTAATTTATTCAAATTGTTATATTTTCTAAACACACTTATTTTATTCGAGGTGATACGTTTTTAATTGCACCAATTATACTCAAGGTGCTAACATGTTCAATGAGCACTATTTTTTATTTGAAAAATTACAAATTTATCTGTGTCATATGCTGGAATTCTCAGTGGTACCGACTTGTTAATATGATTAAAATTATTAATAAAAAGGGAAAAAATAAAGAAAAATGAAGGGTACTTGTTCATTGAATTTAGAATCCGGTCGTACAAAAGATGTTTTGAATACCACACAAAAATAAGTCGTCATACAACGTCTGATGACTTTATAACTTGGACAAAAAAAGAAACAACAATTAATTATCTTCTTTGCAGTTCTTCAGATGAATCTCCTTGTTCAATGGTATATTTTTATGACTCTGTTTTTTGGAAGAATCAGTGGGGATAGGATCGAAGGCTTCATTGGGACAATTATCTATGGGGATTAATTTCCAAAAGCTTGACAAATTCATTTTTGGGAACGTTGCATGGAATTTGTGGGAAAATAAATTGCTTGCTGCTCCTCGGTATTTTTTATTGCAGCAAGTGTGTGTACTCCACAATGAGTGTTAGCATTTTACATAACAGTTTCGTTTTCCTTTTTGAGTGTTTTTTTAGAGTAACCATAGCATTCGTCAGCTTCTTGTCTTCTTCTTCACTCTTATTTAAACATTCTTGAAGAGTGGAGTATTGTTTTTCTCCTTACATAATTCTTTGGCATGCTTGGTCTTTAGATCATCTATCTTAGCTTGAGGAGAAGTCTTGAATTATTCTATTTCTTGATCATGCACAGAGCTTAGATGATGTTCAAGGCGGATGGATCGATAAATATATTGCGACATATCAACTTGGAATACATGAAATTGATCATTAGGTTGTTTGCCAAATATTTATCTCATTTTTTTCTCTGCAGCAGCATCGTTTTTATATCAGACGATCTTTTTAGCCATGGTTTCCAAATGACTTTGAGAAGAATTTACTTATGTGCATAATGCTTTAGCTGCTTCTTCAAGGTTGAAAAAATGTTGCATGACAAGTAAAACTTCTTCGAATGGCTCTTGGACAATGATGAACATTTGATTATTTTAAGGCATGATAGTAAATTAGGAAGCCAGGGGAGTATCTGAATTCAGAATTTCGTGTAAAAGAGGAGCACTAAACTGATTTCCAATTGTTCGAACTTGTTCTTAGATTTGTTGAACCTTCAGATTCATATCTTTGTAAAGAGATTGAAGCTCTTATTCACTAATGGCATCATTAGGAAAAATATGGTCAGGTCCACTGTCATTTTCCGCTGCCGTTTTTCCTTAATTATCTTCTACTGTAATTCATCCTCGATGATCTTTCATTGTAGTTTCTTCAGCCTCGGTAGGAGGAACTTCTAAGACAATTTCTTCAGAGTTCTTTTCTATTCTCTTAGCTGGTGAAGTTTTTTATGTATTCTTTTTCTTTGGGGAAGTAGTTTTCTTTATTTTCAAAGAAGGTTCAGCCTCGACTCCTTATTCGATTGTTGGAAGGCTAACTTCAGGTACTTTCCTTTTGGTTTTAGTCTCTTTCTTCTTATGTGGCTTCAGTTTAGTTGAAGGGCTAGCACCAGATGTACTAGCTGCTTTTTTATTTTTCCCTTTCTTTTTTGAGGGCAGATGATTGTGAGATATGTTTCGCATAGGAAAAATAACCTTATTGTAAGACGCTAACAATCTCTTCGCAGCAAGATTTGGGTTTGGTGGCTCCATTAAATTTTCTAGGAGGTCCGCACCCAAAGAGATCCTACACATATGATTTTTAATAAAATTTATGGGTTGAAACGTTGAGTGGAACCCATTGCCCCATTCATTATCTGCCCAAGTGGCCAGCTGCGCAAAATATCTTGCGCATCCTCTATGCGACTATTGTACCTTTTCAAAATTCCTAAGTACAGTAGCAATGTATGTGAAAAAACTTATTTAAGTTATAAAAAATAATAAGAGGTAAAAATGAGAAAACTCACTGTTGTTTCTCCAAACAAGGTTAAGATTGGAAGGGTTATCCTCGGATATTGCAGTATCGGTCCTTTCAAAAGTCCAGTCATAGCGAAGAAGTCTTTGATGAAGAAAGGGGTTTGGCTTAGTCTAGAAGCCATAATCATTGACAGGAGTGTGAACCATAAATTTGGTGTTGCTTGTGTATAGAAGAGGTCTAGGATTTTGAAGTAATCCACTATCATCAGATCCAGTGGGAATCGAAGACCCCAATTGAGGATCTCATGATAGACCACCAATTATTCTGCTCCATAATCTAGTGGAGTTTCCCCCTCCTTTGGTAGTCGAAGTGTAATGATATCTGCCATTCTTTATTGCTTCTTCAAACGATCATCTTGAACTTCATCACTATTAATGTATGACATATTTTTTTGTAGCACTATGACGTATTCGGGGATGAGTGGTTTCAGGTTTACGCTCATTGAGGCAGCAACATCCTCGGGAGTCTCAACTGGAATTTTATTTTTTATTCTTCTTCTCTATGGTGCTCCTTGTTTTGAGGCATCATTTTTTTTGTCAGATGCAGCATCACTTCCCTTGGCCTTGATACTTGAATGATTTTTTTTTGAATTAGCTTCTTCCACAAATACTTCGTCTATTAGTTGAGGAGGATAAGGTTGATACTGGATTTTCCTCTATGGTGTTCGAGGGAGTTTGTTGAGACTCTCTGATGGTATCAACAATCTCTCTCACGGGAGAAGATGATACTGTAGGGTTATTGGTGATGTTTTGTGAAAAAAATCCAGCCTTGATGTTTCCCATAGTTATCAATATTTTCTTTTTAATAGAACAATATGTGAAAGATGAGCTTTTGACTAAATCCAATGAGTTACCTTACGTGATGTTGGAGAATAATTAGAGTTGATAGGTAATGTAGCTTCTTATGGTCCTCTTTGCATAGATGATATTTGAGTTACTTTATGATTTTTTTGAGGAGGAACAGAGGTGGAGCTAGAAAGCACTAGAGAATAATTTCGTAGTCGCTGATTTGAAGAATTTTTTGGTAAATCATATTGATATGTTGGGGTGCATGAACTTGGAAACACATGGGAACTCTAATTAGGATTAAAATTACCAAAAAATATGGTGTGAGTTGAGAACTGGGGAGAGTTGTCTATTATAACTACCGCTTTGTATTCGACAACCCTCTCACCAATACACAGGTAGTCGTAAGACCCAAAAATTGGTTCTTTAGTACCTGGAGATCTTCTCATCAACTAAGATGAAGAAGGATCTTCAAATTAGTTCATAAAATTTGAAGGTTGGCTAGGAAATATAAGTTTTCCAACGAAGGTAGCCAAAAAATTGAGTTTCAAGCGAAAGTTGCTAAGGATTCTCATGGAAAAATAGATTTCTCTCACTAGAGGGTATTTGTGAAGCGCAAATAAGGGGTAAGAGAAGTATTTATAAGGGAAATGAGAAATAAGGCATGGTTAGAGAAGTGGGAAAAATGGAAAGGATTAAGTAGAAAGATAGAATACCAAGCGCTTGTTTGTAAATAAGTAGTATGACACATGTTAGTTGTTAGGCCTAATGACATGCCTAGTGGGTCATCGCACACGTTCTAGACCATTCCAACTATTTTTTACCGTTATGAGAAAGCTAGCTCATGATACTACATGTTAATATTCGAAGTGCACACAAAGGGTCAAGCTGGGTTCGAGGTAAACATGTGTACGAGTTCATTCGAGGATGATAAGTACATGGCTTGACATTTATGAGTCAATTGATAAATGTTCGAGGAATAATTTGGATATGTTTTTATTTGAAGACAACATATATTGTCAAAATGAATTTTGACAAAGAAATGGGAAGTTTTAATCCGAAGCAGATTGACTTTTGGCAAAGAACAGTTTTTACTTACCAAGATGTTCGGTGATTACTAGTTCTTATTCATTGTCTTTCATAAGAACTGTGGAGGCTACTGATAAGGATATAAAATATTGAGGGTCTAAATTTAATAGAACTAAGATCATATATAATAACTTGAAAACATGTCGGATGAATTTTAGATTATTTGTTAATATGGGCTGTAACTCAATTAACCCATTTATGTAACCAAATCAGTTATACAAGTCTTTACGCCTATGAATAAAGGTAGAGGCTATGAATGAACGAGATGACATTCATATATAATAACTTGAAAACATGTCGGATGAATTTTAGATTATTTGTTAATATGGGCTGTAACTCAATTAACCCATTTATGTAACCAAATCAGTTATACAAGTCTTTACGCCTATGAATAAAGGTAGAGGCTATGAATGAACGAGATGACTCTTTTACTTTTTCTATCTATAACAAAACTCTATTTTTACTTTCTCTCTAAAGAAACCACATTTATACTTAACAGTAATAAATGCAAAATTATCTTTTTAGTAACTTACAACATATTACATGTAATTAAATATAAATATATTTCTTGTGTTTTACTATTAACCGGACATTATGTATGGAATATATCCGTATTAGGAGTCCCCGTAGTCCTTGAATGGGAGTGTAATGAAACTTAAGGATCATACAATGATCGATAATAATATATTGATGGTGTAATCGTTTAGTTCTTGTTTATCTTCATTTATCGTTTTGCTGAGGCATCGTTGATCATGATGAAGTAATTATGCCAACCATGTCGGCTTGACTCCGAAAAGTCTTAAGGTTATGTCACATTGATTTTCCTAGCCAAACTGTTATAAAAAACGTCACCAACTTCGTTCGTACTTAATTATTCATGCCTCGTTAAAAACCTTTGCCGGCTAAAACCACCATTGAGGATAAAGAGCTCTATTTTTCTAAAGGAAAATAGTAAAGTTAACAATTAGTAGGCTACTATAATGTTACTTATTTCTGTGGCATGCTTTGTCTCCTTATTGAAACTAGATAAGCGCCCCCCGTTCTTTGCTGAAGGTTAAAGTAAGGATTATGTGTAGTTTTAATTATTTTATTAAGTATTTTATGTTGTAGTTGTCGTGAATTTTGGTTTTTTGGAGAATTTACCGAACCGTTTTAGGTGACTGTGTGTAGATTGTAAGTATGTAGGCAACAAAGTGGTATTTGTTTTTCTTGTCATGGGGGGTGGATGGTCGGTATATACATATGACATGAAGCAAACTTTGTGGTTCTTGTAATTGATTTGGTTGACTTATGTATTGTGGAACAATTTAGTAAATTTTTTTGTTTGTTATATATATAAATTTTGTTCTCTCTATAAAAAAATTGAAGGCATGGTGTGGCCCATCGCGTGGCCCCTAGGGGCATGCCGATTAGCTTTTTCTTAGCAATCAGCGATATAGCTTATTTTGTGGCCATTGTACGCTTAGTATGGTTTCCATTTGGCCTATAATACAGGTATCATGTATTGGGCTCAATGAGGCCCTTCACGTAGCCTTGTATGTCGTCACCTATTAGCCAAGTCGTGTTATGGATTCAAATGGTCCGGGCACAATGAGGCTCTTTGCATAGACCGTAGGCGTGGTACATAACCCAATTTGTATTTTGTAAGGGAAATAAATATATATAGCAAACACATGAAAAGGAAAAACAAAAAATTGTCATTAATCAATAAACGAATGTCCCTCATTAGAATAATCTTCCATGCCACACCAATATTTACGTGAAGATTATTTGGCTTATACCATTTTTAGCATAAAGATAGAGATTACTTGTCGTATGGCATGAAGATAACGAAGCTTAAAGCCTTTCTGCCTTGGAGATGAAGATAATTTGGCTTAGAACCTTTTCTATTATGGAGATGAAGATCACTTGTCTTATAGCAGTTTCGATCGTGGAGATGGAGATCATTTGCCTTATAGAATTTTTTTATGATGGAGATGAAGATCACTTGGCATATAACCCGTCCGGTTGTGGAGATAGAAATCATTTTCCTTATAGCCTTTTCTATCACAAAGATGAAGTTTTCGCCCATAGCACTAGAGAATAATTATTTTCTCAAACAAATACGATTTAAGTAAATAAAATTTTGCTATCTAAAACTAAGTAAATGTATTTTCACTTTCTTAAGTGACCACAAATTAGATCAGAAAAAAACATTATCATGCGTTTTAAGATCAGAATAATAATAAAATCTTAAAAGAAAACAAAGAGAATATACAGCCCTTGGAAAAGTAAATTGGTGAAACTCGTATCGTCTTCTTCCTTCAGATTGTCTTCTTCATTTCCTATATTTTTTTTTAATTTCTTTAAGTTAAATATGGCCCGTTCATGAGAACAATTCATTATCATTTTCTAAATCAAAGTGAGAGATAAAATATAATTAATTAGAAAGATTAAACCAATATAAAATCAAAACCAATTATAGCAAAAACAATTGAGAATACTTACAAAATCAATCAAGTTTTAATCTCGTAGAGATCGAGATGCTCGAGGCTACATCCGCCACTCTCGATGACAAAAACCATCGTGGTATATGTAACTTTTAATCTTTTTGTAAACTGAGTCACTAACAAAAGATCTTGTTTATCATAAATTTTCCCTGAAAAATCTTTAGGTGTTCTTGTTCTTGTTAGCATTATTTAGAAGTTGTTAGTTTATGTTGGTCCAATTTATGGGCATTTCTTGGATCTTACGTTGGTCATTTGTGGGTCTTTTATGGCAAAGTCACATTTAAAACCCTATGAAGCACGCTTTGTTTACTTGTGTTTTTTATTTAACTTATGACAATCATTTAGCGTGTGTTAGTGACTTTTATATGTATTTAAACAAGAAATTCTATTGAATGAATTAAGTTTTCTTTTTTTCATATTCCAGTAACTTCTCTACTTCTCTCATTTTCATTTTTCTCTCACCATTAAATCTCTGTCTTTTACACCAACAAAGTGGTATGAGAGCCTTCTTCTTAAGGAATTTGTGAGGTTAAAATGAAAATAGATATTTCAATCGTTGCACCACCAGTCTTCGATGGACATAATTATCAAATGTGGGCAGTTCGTATGAAGACTTACTTGGATGCTTTGGATCTTTGAGAAGAAGTTAAAGAGGATTACAAAATCCCTCAACTTCTAGAAAATCCTACCATGGAACATATCAAAGCACATAAGGAAAAGAAGACGAGAAAATCAAAGGCAAAAGCTTGTTTATTTGCAGCTGTATCTCAGATGATATTCACACGAATAATGTCTCTCAAAACAGCCAAAGAAATTTGGGATTACCTCAAGGCTGAGTACGAAGGAGATGAAAGGATTCGTGGAATGAAAATCCTAAATTTAATTAGGGATTTTGAGTTACAGAAGATGAAAGAGTCTGAGTGTCTGAAGGAGTACTCTGACAGACTTCTCAGCATTGCCAACAAGGTGAGATTGCTTGAGTCTGAATTAAAAGACTCCAGGATTGTTGAAAATATATTGATGACTGTTCCAGAGAAGTTTGAAGCAACCATTACTACTCTGGAGAACACCAAAAATCTGTCAAATATCTCCCTTACAGAGCTCTGAAATGTCTTGCAAGCACAAGAGCAAAAAAAGTCTATGAGGAAAGAAAGGGTGATTCAAGGTGCATTACCTGCAAAGCATCAATACAGCAACTGGTATAAAAAGAATAAAACTTTCAAGTTAATGAGTGAGGATTCATCTAGCAATTTTCAAAAAAGAAAAGAAGCAGATGTCAGAAAATCCTACTCGCCTTGCCGCCATTGTAAAATTAAAGGTCATCCACCAAACAAGTGTTGGAGGAGACCTGATGCAAAATTCTCCAAATGTAATCAACTTGGACATGAAGCTGCAATATGTAAAGTAAAGGGTCAGATGCAGATGGAAGAAGCAGATGCATGTGTAGCTGATCAAGAAGAAGAAGATAAACTGTTTGTGGTCACTTGTTTTTCAGGCAGAGAATCGAGTGAAAGCTGATTGACAGTGGGTGCACAAATCATATGACATATGATAAACTGTTTGTGGTCACTTGTACCGAAAATTGATCAAAATCTGTTAAGTATTGGGCAATTGCTTGATAAAGGCTACAAAGTATTGTTTGAGAATAATCAGTATCTGATCAAAGATGCTAGCGGCAAAGACTTGTTCAATGTTGAAATGAAAGAAAAAAGTTTTGCTCTACATCTAATGGAAAAGAAGAAGATGGCTTTTAAATCCATACCTTGTGCTACTGAGATTTAGCATAAAAGACTTGAATTTTCATCATCGAGGGATGCTTTATATGCAGTCAAAGAAGCTGGTTGAAGGACTCACAGACATTGATGATGACATGCCTCATTGTCGGGCTTCTAATTTTGAGAAGCAGCACAGGCAACCATTTTCTAAACAAGCCTGGAGAGCCTCGAAAAATCTACAGTTGGTTCATATTGATCTTTGCAGTCCTCAACGAACACCATCACTAAATGGTAATCTCTATTACATCATTTTTATTGATTATCTAACAAGAATGTGTTGGATTTATTTTTTAAAGAAAAAATCAGATGTTGCTGGTGTGTTTTGGAAATTTAAATCAAGAGTTGAGAATGAAAGTGGATGTTTGATTCAGACAATAAGGTCTGATAATGGCGGGGAATACACTTCAGAAAATTTTAACAGGTTTTATGAAGATGTTGGAATTGAACATCAATTGACAGCACCATACTCTCCTCAACAAGTAGAGTAAGTGAATGAATAAATAGATTTAGAATGGTGATGACGAGATACATGCTTCATGAAAAAAATCTTCAAAAATATTTTTTGGGAGAAGCAGCAAACACTGCTGTGTACTTACAAAATCGAATTTCATCAAAAGCTGTAAAAGACTTGACACCGTTTGAAGCTTGGTATGGTTACAAACCTTCTTTAAAGTTTCTTAGAGTGTTTGGCTGCATTTGTTTCACTTATATTCCACTGGTCAAGCGAGATAAACTTGATAAAAAGGCAGAAGCCAGAATCTTTATTGGGTATAACAATATATTGAAAGCTTGTAGAGTTTCCCAGCCACTTACTGCTCGAGTCATAGTGAGCCGAGATGTTCATTTGATTGAAAATGAGCAATGGAACTGGGAATAATCAACCAAGGTGAACCAGATTTTTAATTCACAAAACAGTTCAATAAATAGTGGCATGATAGAAGAAGAAGAACCTAGAGATGAGGGGCAAGACGCTTCAGTTGATGATGCTCCAGTAAGAGGTACTAGGTCTTTGTCAAAAATTTATCAAAGGTGTAATGTAGCTGTTTGTGAACCTACAGGGTTCTGAGATGCCAAAGACAGTTAGTATTGGATGGCTGCAATGCATGAGGAGTTGTTGATGATCATAAAAAATAAAACTTGGGAGTTGGTTGATCGACCTCTAAACAGAAAAATAATTGGTGTAAAATGGGTTTTCAGAACAAAACTAAATCCCGATGGTTTAGTTAACAGATTCAAAGCAAGACTTGTTGTAAATGGATACGCACAAGTGTTTGAAGTAGACTATTCAGAAACATTCTGTTGCTAGGCTTGACACCGTAAGATTAATGCTTGCTCTTGCTGTTCAAAATAGTTGGAAAGTGTTCCAACTTGATGTTAAATCTGCGTTCTTAAATGGAGATTTGCAGAAAGATAGTTTTTTTGAACAACCTGAAGGTTTTGTAAGTAGAGGGAATGAAGATAAAGTCTATTTGTTAAAAAGGGCTTTATACAGCCTAAAACAGGCTCCGCGAGCATGGTACAACAAGATTGATGATCATTTAGTGGGTCTTGGCTTTCGTAAAAGTCAATCTGAACTCACATTGTTTGTCAAGAATGAAGGTACAAATACTTTAGTCATTTCTCTTTATGTAGATGATTTGTTAATTACAAGGAACAATCTTGACCAAATTAATCATTTCAAACTGGAAATAGAAAAGGTCTTCCAAATGACAGACCTTGGTCAGGTTTCGTACTTCATCGGCATTGAGATCAAACAAAACAAAGATGAAGTGTTCATATGTCAAGTAGCTTATGCAAAACAGATACTTAAAAAATTTCAAATGGAAGATTGCAAAGCAGTGAATACTCCTATGAATAAAAAAGAAAAGATGGTTAAAGATGATGGTTCTACTAAGGTTATTAAAGCTTAGTTCAGGAGTTTGGTAGGTTGTCTAATGTATTTAACAGCAACCAGACCTGGCATCTTAAATGCTGTAAGTATTCTCTCCAGATTCATGTTTTGTCCCAATGAAACTCACATGAGAGCTGCAAAAAGAGTTATCAGATATGTAAAAGGGACTTGGAATTATGGAGTTAAGTTTTTAAAGTAGACATAGATGAAGCTAATTGGTTTCTCTAACAGTGATTGGGATGACTCAATTGATGATTTTGAAAGTACATCGGGTTACTTTTTTTGCCGTGGATCAGGTATTTTTTCTTGGACTTCAAGGAAGTAGGAAAGGGTAGCTCAATCCACTGTTGAGGCGGAATTTATAGCAGCAGTAGCTACTGTTAATCAAGCTCTTTGGTTAAAGAAACTTCTAGTTGATCTAAACATGGAACAAGAAAAAATAACTGAAATACTAGTTGATAATCAAGTTGTCATTGTGATCTCCAACAATCTGGTCTTTCATGGAAAGACTAAGCACTTCAATATCAAGCTATTCTTTGTTCGAGAACTTCAAAATAGTGGTGATGTGAGTCTGCGTTACTGCAAATCTGAAGATCAAATTGCAGATATTTTCACCAAACCTCTGCCATTTAGCAAGATTGAAGATTTCAGAAAGAGACTTGGAGTTTGCAGCTTCTACACAAGAAAGAGTGTTAGCATTATTTAGAAGCTGTTAATTTATGTTGGTCCAGTTTATGGGTATTTCTTGGGTCTTATGTTGGTCTTTTGTGGGTATTTTATGGCAAACTCACCGTTAAAACCCTCTGAAGCACGCTTTGTTTACTTGTATTTTATATTTAACTTATGTAAGTGATTTAACATGTGTTAGTAATTTTTATATCTTTACTTGTGTTTTCTTTTTTCATGTCTGCTTCTCTTATTTTCTTCTCTCTCTTCTCATTTTCATTTTACTCTAACCAGTAAATCTCTGTCTTCTACACCAGTAGGTTAATCGTTCTACTCGTGACACCCAAACTTGCATAGGGTTTGGAAGCGGAAACAGAAAACCCAAAACCGAACCGGAGTAACAATGTTTTGTAATGGTGGCGTCAAAACTTAAAATGGGTTGACGGCTGAAAGTATAGAGTTGAACGGTACGAACGAACTCGGGAACTAACTTTGTGGAAGTTGATTTGTGGCCAGAGGAGGAGGATGAGGAATAACCGGCTTAGTTATCAGAGCAAAACCGAAAACAGAAACAACTCGGTTTATACTTATAAACTCCCTATCAGCAGGTTATTTATGTTTCCTTTTAACGAGTTGGTTACACGGACCAGGACTGGAGTTTGTTGTAGTTGGAATTTTTAGTAATCGCAGCCAACTGCTGCATACCATCTTGTCTAGAAAATGGCTATCAAATATCAAAGTGAGGGTCAATAACGGAGTCATCGGTCAAGTACAGATTTAACTGGCCACTATGGGAGCTAGCCAACTTCCACACCAGTGGGAAAAACTCTAATACTTTCACTTTTGCTGCAAAGGACTACATGAAATTCTTATGTGCAGTTGGCGGCTAACTGATAAACATAGTGTCCCCATTCATCATCCTGCAACGTACCGTCAAACATATGGTTTCGGTCATTTTTCTCGTTAGTGGAGTCTTACTACGGCTTCGGCTGCGACTTTGGTGTGGTTTGTCGATTGACGGTAAAACAGAAAAATGAAGACCGCACAAAACAAGTTCGATGAAATGCGCCTTCATGGGTTAAATAAAAACTTAGGGTAGTTTCATCGTCGACTAACACTACGAAAACTTAGAGTTAACTTCTAATTCTTTCATTTTGTCTACTTCTCGACTATTCTATCTCGTTTGATCGCTCAGAATTATATTCAAATCAATTTTTATTCATTTAGTGCTTGAATTCGGCTTTGGAGAGGTCGAAATCGGCAAATCATTTCCCCAAATTTGTTTGTTCGGTTATCGTATCTTTGTATATATATTTTTTCTACTCTCGAGAAGCAAAAGTTCTTCAATTGAGGCTGAATATGTAGAACAATTCACTCGTGCCTAAGTGGAGCAAACCGTTTGAACAACCTATTGTAACAATGGAAGTTTCTCCGGAAACGACGAAAAACAGGATGTTACTATACGAAGTGAGGACACGAAGTTATCGATGGTAAGTCCTCTCTCGAAGAAGCAAATCAGTTATTCTATATGTTGTTCGGGAATGACATGTCTAAGAATTGACGGAGGACAATATTAGGTAGGATACGGTTGGATCACTCCAATAACGAGCTTCACGCTCAAGGCTTTACACGTAAGATTAGAGCTTCATGTTCAAGGCTTCGCGCATAGTTTAGAGTTTCACGTTCACCTAGGGTTCCTTTCACAGGAATGAATAAGACTCAATTTTTTTTTATTTCTAAAAAATTGTCGGTACAAATCACTTTAGACCTTTTATATAGAAGATAAAAATAATCTCTACGATCTACTATAATTTCAAAAGTACTTAAGTTTCTAACTTATTAAAACACGTGATAAGAGCTCCACAATTAATGTGAATCTAAAAAATTTAATACTCTTAATATTTCTTGAGAGTAGTTTTATGTTTTTTTAGTTTTTTTTATGTTCCTCATCATTTTTCTCTGTTGAAAAGATCTCGACTCCGACGAGATAAAACTGATATATAATTCAAAATTGCAAGGATCAACACGACATTATAGTTCTTCTTTTTTTGTCGCCAATTCATTCTCTCGATCGGATACATTATTCGATACATAGAAAAAAAAAATACTTGTATCTACTTTTGTGATCAACCGTAGATAATATGGTAGCTCCTGCCATCACATCTAATAAGTCGTCAAGTCGAGGTATCAGAAAGCGGTACTTGACAGTTATTTTGTCTTTGGCCTGCTGTGGAGCTTCTCTTGAATCAATGATATGAAGAGGTTTTTGTAACTTTATTACTTGATACTTTCTTCGGCTTTTGTTGGATAGGGTTTAGCTTGATCTTCTTACCATTATGAATGAATGAACATGTATTAGATCGGTCTAAAATCGTTACATCTTGAGTATAGATCCATTGCCTTCCTAGAATGATGTAACGTGCATTTATAGAAACCACATCGTGCCAAATTTCGTTTTTGTAGGATAAGAATTCGGTAGGTACCAGTGATGAGTAATAAGGATAGACGAGGATTCCATCAAGGCCACCTGATATGGATGAGGGTGGAGAGTCGAATTTAGACCAATACGAGCTGTCATATGAGGCGATACAACATTAGTACAACTCTACCATCGATAATCAACTTGCAATTTTGATTACAACCTTTGAATGAGGTAAAAAAAATTGATGACCTGCGCCAATCACTAGTGGTTATAGGCTGGACTAAAATGCATCTTACCACTCCTAGACTATGGTGAAAATTTGCTTCCTCCTTGAACTCTGGATTTTTGAAATCCACATCTGGTTCATAAATTTCTTCATCATTGTCTACTTCTTGTACTCCGCTGATGGTGGTCACTAACACCTTTCGGGAGGCTTCTTTGAAAGACAATGAGCAAAAAAATAATCGAAGCCTGGACTCTTAAAGCATCGGTGAGCTGTTTCCAAGTTATGTTCATTAGTTCTTCCGTTTCCTCGTACGCAGTAGTGACAACTTTATGTAAATTTTACTTAGAATGATGAGGCTTGAGAACCCAGGCAAAATATCAGTCTTGTTGACACTTGTTGCTTTAAAATTAAGATATCGCTCAAAGTCTTGTACCAATTGGTAGGCTCGGTCTAGCGTCTCAACGATATGAGTTATTAGTTCTTTTCAGATTTCTTAACGGAGCCGTGTTCTCAAGCGAGAAAGAGTAACCGTAAAATTGCACTTCGACATTAATTCTTCAAATTGAGAAATATACTATGCAACCGGAAAGCTACCCTAACGAAGCATTTGCCATTGATCAAGTAGTTGTTGTTGATAGGATATGAGAACATATTTTTCCCTAGGTTTGTCCTTCATATCAGTCCATGTAAATATCTCGGGCTCTCGTGCTCTTTGTATATGTCATTCAAGATTAGTCCAAAAAAAATTTGTTTGTCCCCCAACTTTATTTTTGCGAATTTGACCAGTCGAGCTTGGAACATATCATATCATTCAAAAAAAAATCATGTCGGATAGCCAATCGATAGAAGCTTTGGGATTCAGTTGTCCATGAAAACAAGGGGCTTCTACCATTACTGACTTTAGGACTTTGTCCTCCATATCACGGACATTGTTTCGTGAATTATTCCTTCAAATATTTCTCACAGCTTGTTGTACCCTTGCGCGATCTGGTTGCTTAATTATTCCAGCAATTGAGTAACTTCAACAACATTTTTTTTTGCTATTTAATGGACATACAGAGAGATCTTCCAGCTCTAATATAAAAACTGACATAGAATAGTAGTAGGTAGGATAGGGTTGGAGTCACTCCAACAACGAGCTTCACACCTAAGGTTAAAGCTTCACCCTCAAAAAAGCTTCACACCTAGTTTAGAAATTCACCTCAAAGTTTTTACATACTCAACTTTTTTTTATTTCTCAAAAACTGCTGACACGAATCACTTTAGACGGTTTTATATAAGATAATAATCTCTAAGATCTGCTATAATTTCAAAACACTTGAGTTTTTCGTAAAAAGAACTCGCAATTAATGTAAGTCTTCAAATTTTAATACTCTTAAAATTAGTATGTGTTTTAATTGTTGTTATTTGAGTTAATAGGATGGGGAGGTGGTTCTCGTTGCTTGCTTTTGTATAAAGAAGCCACGGAAGATGCCATGAACCATAAAAAAAGGTACATTTAGCGACGAATGAGTGGTAAGGTATGTCAACTCTTGAGGGGGAGTAAGAGGAGCAGTGGGTGGCTTAGTTGTAAATTATGAACAACAAACAGGTGGAGAAATCAGTTGTGTCTCATGGGCATATGAACAGTGGCGAACATAGAAGGGATTTCAAGTGATTTGGCAAAGAATGACGAGAAGCATCTGGGTGATTGTGCTGTTGATTGGAGAGCGGAATTCATATATAACTTAGAAGAAGAAGGGGAGCTAAAAGTACTGGAGCTATGGTCGTAAAATGGTTGGCTGACCGAGTTTTTTATGGTCTATTTGGCTGGGTGCTAATGTACTCGGCCGTCCCGAATTTTTCATACTCCTTATAAGCTCACGAGCCACCTGCAGCAGCTCAGCTTGTCACCTGTTATGTGTATTTCCAGTAGCCTGACTACCCGGATCTCGGAGTAGTTCTGATAACTTTTGACCAACTTGCAAACTTGTCAAAATTTGGGCGATTGAATCATCTCTGGCTAAACTAAGTAGGATTCTACATGAAAGAATACGAAAACAGTCCAGAGTTGCAGGAGGAAGACATATTTTTAGGTTGAAGAAAATTCAAAATGCCCTTAAAGCCATTGCTGGCTCGAGCGGTTTCTCTTGGTTGGATATATACTTGATCCATTTGTGTAGCAAGGCAGATAGATTCAGTTCATGCTCTTAACGATATTCTACCATCTCCAACCAATCCAGATACAGGTGTTTGAGAAGCAGCGCCAATATCTATTATTATGTTGTTTGTCTGGTTGGATCAGAAGGTGTGTATTGTTGGATATTTTAGTGTAATTGGATTAACTAGTCGACCAATGTAGTCATAATATATTATCGAGCAAGTAGGAGAGTGTGGAGTACATGCTTGGTAGAATATATTATGATTAGTGGGTCCAATAATCAGATCCTTGTTTGGGTTAGATTTATTTTGAATGATAAGACTATTATGAAAATTCATGGAAATTTGAATTAGGAAAAATAATTCGAATTTGAATTGGAATTTGAATTTTTAGTCAGTTTATCATTTGAAATTTTAGCCGTTTTTGGACATAGAACTGTTTTGCAGTTGGAGTATTTTTGTTGAATAAATAAGTATGGTTCTATAACAGAAGATTATAACAACAAAAATTCATTCTCGTTGTTCAAAAGAAAAGCTCTGATTTTATCCGGTTGAAATCTGAAATTGTTAAAACAAAACTTCAGAGTTTATTCGGAACTCTCTAAACAAAATTCCCAACATGTATGACAGATGGATGCGTAGATAATTATAGGCAAGGATGTGTAGGTAGATAAGGAACAGAGAGTAGGAGTCACTAGTGAGGTTCCTGGCGATGGACTCAAGTGCAGCAGCTGTAACCGCAATAGCATCGTGGTGGGAGAGTTTGTTGAGAGGGAACACGACTCGCTGCTTGAGCTCGTGAGACGACGTGGTGTTCCCGTTGAGGGAGATGATCGGTATAACAGGAGATATCCTCATCGCGGAGCTAAGAGTCCATGAGACGGATGGTATGTAGGAGGCGTTTGGTAGTCGATACGGGAGAGCCAGAGGAGGTGGCACAGAATACAAGCTATGAAGTGATGGAGATGTGTAGGTTTTTAGGGCCCGTTTGAAGTGGCATTGTGGTAGATGCAGATTTTGTGGCTTTCACCATACTCTATGTGTTTGCATGTGTTTCTCGTTACAGAATCTGTGTATCTGTGTTGTATGCCGTAATGCTCCTCCCTTGGTGTTCATTCGAGAACTATGTATGTGTAGTACCTCGGTTTTTCACATCCACACGGCACGTGTGTTACTTCTGTTCGAATCTTATTTACTAAAGAGATGGAACCGGATTGGAACCGAATAGACTAGGAGTGGACCAAAAATCGCACTAATTTCTAACGGTTTTGTTTGCGGTTTTATTTTTTTAAAATCAAAACGGATAAAAAGTGTAAATAATCAAATCGATAAAAAAACCAAAAAACTGATTATGAACCAAATAAAAAAATCGGTACAAATATATTTCAAAAATTATACCACGATAAATCTACCATTAATAAATTAATTATGTACAACGTAATTAACCAACAAAATTGTTACAAAGAGTAAGAGTTTACTTTAAGATATATGCTTCTCAGTTTTGGGTTGACAAAAATTAATAAATACATTCTTAATATATCTTTAATGATTAAACCTTTAATGTCTTTGTAGATTAATAATAATAATAATAATAATAATAATAATAATAATAATAATAATAATAATAATAATAATAATAATAATAATAATAATAATCAATAACTAATTATAGGTCGATAAGTAATAATAGGCGACAAAGCGGGAAAGCCGGACAAAAAAGAAACGGAGGGTCTCTTATTAAATCCCACGTTTAGTTGAAGTAGGATATACAATATTTTTTTTAGGGAATCCGCCCCTATTCAGAGTGCAATGAATGCGCACAGGATAACCTCTCAATCTGACGCAGATTCAGCAGAGAAAATGTATGTAGAGGGATTCGAACTCATAACTTTTGGTCACAAGCATGTCTTACTCAACCAACTCGGCTACTCCTAGAGGCAAAATAAAATAAATAAATTGATAATTAATTTAAGGGAAATGTCACACTAAATACCTTCTCAACAAACTTATTATCATCGAGTACCTCAACTATTTTCTATGCCTACTAAACACCCATCTCACCAAACTAATTCTTTTTTAATACCCAATTTTTAGATTATCCCTCAATTACCCTCAAAATTTGACGCAATCTCTTTACATCTATATTTACCCAACTTGTATATTAACGATTCAGAAGCTCTGATTCTTCGATCGATACAAAAGACTGTACAATATACTTTATCTCTCTAAAAAACCATGGTGACTCGTGGCCAAGATCCGGGTCATGATTGGCCAAGTTGTGATGGGTATGATCGATGTACTGCTTCTCCCACTCTCTGTCCTCACGGTGCCGTACGATGTCAGCAAAAAGTGGGTCAAAGGGGATCGAGGAGTGATGGGTCGGGTTGAACTTAGAAGCAGATTTCAATTTCAAGCGGCGGTAGCGGTGCTTGGTGGAGGATTTGGTCGGAGCGTAAGATATGAGAAAGACAACGAAAAGTGCCACGCCAAATATATGAAAGGCGAAACTCTACCCATCTTTGTGAAGTCGCTTGATTGTTTCAAAAGATAATGTGTGTATACAATGTCTGTATAGATCTGAAAAAAAAGGTTTTAGAGATAAAGAGAGGCAACGATTTGGACTGATATATGAAAGGAAGAGTAATAACGCAAGTTTTTTTAGAGAAATTTTGAAAGAAGAGTAATGACGCGAGTTCTTTTAGAGAGGTGGATGATTTAATGACGCGAGTTCTTTTAGATATTATACATCAGGCTTTGCTTTAGGAGAAAGTGGGAGAGAGAGAAAGTAGGTGGATGATTTAACGACGCTAGTTACTTTAGATATTATACATAAGGCTTTGTTTTAGGAGAAAGTGGGAGAGAGAGAATGGATGGATGATTTAATGACGCCATTCAAAACAAACATCCGATTTATAATATCGCGATTCTTATTTTACTAATCGGGCGATTGGTTTAATAAATATAATAAGTTAGTGGGTTTACTTAATTGTTTTTATACCGCGCGATTCTAATTGAAAATAGAATGCGAGACATGCTATTTTATGTGCATTTACTACTAATATGCGATTCTAATAAGAATAGAAAAAGCAAAATAAACTATACGCGATTTACGACTTACCATTTTAGACATAAAGCGATTTACGACTTACCATTTTAAATATAACGCGATATAACCTTATGGTCATTTTTGTCCAAAATTGGATTTTGGGTAATCAAACATAATCTTACCGGTATTTTTCTCTTAATTTAAAGGATATAAAACATTAGACCTATATAAAAGATCACAAAATCACCGTATCACTTATCAAGAGTTGGGCAATTGTAGTCCGGCCATGTGACTATTGTTAAAAAAAAATTAAATGAATATTTTTGAAGTGGCTGTCTGTCTGGTAAACTGGATCGGACCTAACCGATTTTTATCGGAGATCTTTGTTCCGTTTTAGTTTACCAAACCAAAATATTGACGGTTTCATATGAACTCACAAAATAACCCGTCCGATCCGGTTTTGTTAGATTCCTGATCAATTCGGATTGATAACATCCGAAAATAAAGTCAAAGACTATGCATAAAATACTATATCTCCAGAATGGTAAATTATCTTAGGTAGAATTCTAAATAACTTAGATATAAAAATATTTGGCTCATTATTCGCATCGGTTACTTGACTAATAAATAGGCCTAAAAACAATTAATGTTATTGATAACATTAATATTTATTAACAATATCAGTATATATAGGTTATTTGACTAGTATCTAATTAATATAACATCAACATATTATAAATGCCAAATTCGGTACTGATATATCAGCAATTCATTAAATCAAATGGGCTTAAAATAAAAAACCACAAATTAACATATCAATTTATTATACTTTTACCATTACAATAAAAAATCACAATCACACATTAGTATATCAATTTATAATATTTTTGTAAATGAAGTATATATATAATCTTATTCTTATAATTTTGTTTGGTATTTTGAACGTCCGTAACTTATAATTTAAATACACAAAAACAAAAATAACTAATAAACGGTATGTATTTGTGTGATGGAATGAAAGTGTGTTGTCGGAAATTTGAATTTCTCACTCTAATACCACCAGCAAAGAATTAAACAAAGGACATTGTAACAAATCTTAAGGACAAGAAGGCATCTGGTTAGTCCAATAAAATTTTGATCTCACGTTGATTTAATTCAAGAAATGAGGTGGAAAATCATTAGTGCTTATCGACGAGCTTTTATTGTAACATCAAATTAACTATCCAAAAGGCTCTTCGGCAAAGGTCATATCGTTACTCAATCAGATGAGAAAACCGTAGCGTAGCAACCCTTTATCTTATTCTCTCACAAATAAATAATACATTGGCTTTTAGACTCATGAAAAACATAATTTTTCCACTAACGGGGCCAATTAGATGAGAAAAAATCTGAATCAAATATCAAAACGATTTTAAGGGCGGGAGAATATGAAAGATAAAAGAGAAAATAATACATTTTCGAGTAATAATACTTATGTATATAAAAAATGATATGATCTTACTCCCATATTTTTCACCCTTAGTTATACTAGTTATAAACGAACTCGTTTCTTTTTCGAGATTTATTTTTGTTTCTATTAATTTTTTGACGTACTATATGGAGAATTATGTTTTTAGTAACTTTCTTGACCATTAGCAGGCCACCTCTGACCAGCACATCAACAAATTAAAAACTACATTTATTTCTTCAATCCATATGAGCATAAGCAGATTAAATAACATTGAAAACATAACTTGTTTCAAAGTAACCTCCCTTTCAAGAATCTTGGCATCCAAATCAATTCAAATAACAATATGACCTTGTGTCCAATCAGAAACAAAATGATGGATTGAGATTGTATAACTCTATCTTTTGGGGGTAGATTAATATTATCCCAATATGTCCTCCTTTATTGTCCTATCTACCATATGCAAAATTATATCATTCCTACGAGTGTGATTAGAATAATTAATAAGCTTATTGAAAAATTCAATTGGGACTGCAAAGAAAATTTAAAATCCATTATATGATCCTCATTTCCTAATCTCTGTAAACCTTTTGATGAAAACGGTCTTAACATCAAAAATCTCAAAGACATCCAAAATTCATTTTCTTGCAAGTTTTGGATGACCATCAGTGATAATAAAATCTCTATAGACCAATCTAATGCATTCTATTTACTACCCATCTACCCATCATCTCCAAACAAAAATGAAACCTACAGATTCTAAAACATGGAAAAGATTGATCAGAATAAGAAAAACAGTTGAAAAATTAATCTCTTGGAAGATTGGTAATGGCAAAATAGATTTTTGGCTTGATAATTGGAATCACACTCACCCTTTTATATCTCTAAATTACAATAATGATAATTCATAGTATCATTTTAATATGGTCAATGAATATTGGAAAAATGAGGCATGAAATTTGAATAAGCTTAAAGATAATGTTCTCAAATATGATATTAACAGGATTACAAAACTTAAAATTAATCATAACTTAGATAATGTTATTATCTGAACTATTTCTCATGATGGTTACTTTTCACTTAAAGACACTTCACACAAAAATAAACAAATACACAATAGATCCATTTTACATCATAAACTTTGGAATAATCATTCTCCAAAGAAGTAATCTTTCACTCTTTGGAGAATTCTAAATAATTATATTTCCATTGATTCTGTTCTTCACAATCGTAATTTCAGTCTTGCATCAAATGGTTAGGTTTGTGACAATTCTAAAAATTTCAATCATCTTTGTGTGGCTTGTAACATTTCTCGGAATGTATAGTTTTATTTTTATGATCTATTTGGTATTCACATTAATAATCATATGTCCATCAGCCATATTTTCATAATCCGGTCCATGTGAATTACTAAATACAAACATATCAGATTATCAATTTCATCTTTAATTTTTTGGATCATTTGGAAAACCACAAAAAAATCAAAATATAAAGATATCCGACCTACTTCTTTTAATATAATCAATATAGTAATTATGTTAATCACAAACTTGGACAATGCAAAACTTTTAAAAACAAAGCATTGGTGTGGAGACTTGAAAACTTTATGTTCAATCGGTTGTTTTTACGATATTCCAGTTCCAGTTCCAGATCCTTACTCTTATGTTAAATGGAACCCTCGCAAGATCAACAGAATTAAAATCAATTGTGATGGATCTTGTTTATCTAACGGGGAATCTAGTGGTAGCTTTGTAATTAAAAATGCAAATGGTATACTATTAAATGTCGTTGGTACTATTTTTGGCAAGAATACTCCTTTAATTGCAGAAATTAGAGCCCTCCTTGAAGGTCTAATCTACCGCAAATCAAAAGATATAACAACCTAGATATATAAATTGATTCCTTGATTTTCTTTGAAATGTTGAGCTATGGAAAGGCACTTTGGTACCTTTTCTGTTTAATTTTTATCTGTAGAAACTTATTTCTCCTCAAATATCAGTAAGGCATATATTTAGAGACTAAAACCTTGTTGCCGATTGGGTGGCCAAATAGGTCATCTCATCTAAAACTGATTGCGAATTTACTTAATCAATGATTTCTTCTCACTTATTTGCTATAATTTACATGGAAAGCATTAAATTAGGTTATATTAGATATTCAAACTTATATTTATTAACATTATGCTAACTCTCAAGGCATGTATTCTCCTGGCCATATCTTTTTACAGGTTTTAGATCAACAAATTCTACATAATTCATATGAAGTTAATATGTCATCTTCGAAGCTAAAAGACCATGGAAGGTTGGTCATGAAGTCTCAAGAAGGAAACCTCAAGAAGAAGTGCTTTGCTAATTGTCTCTGCCTTACACTTGATCTCAATATTAATCATGTTCATCCTTCACATTGATCATAATCTCAATAACTATGGGTATCTCCTCAAATATTTTTTTTTCAAGATATTCCTTCTCTTGACTCTAAATATGAAAGGTTTACCATCTAACAATTCATCCCAATTAGATAAAATTTTAGCTTAGGTTTTTTTATCCTTACTTGTAATCAATGCCCTTATCAAACAGACATTATATCTTCAAGCCTTTAGGCTTTTCTATTAAATCAAAAGTTTTTATTTGCTAAAAACATTAAGTTAATGAGTCCAACACAAAATAAAATATAAATAAAATATATTTTTTTGTATTTTAATCCCCATTTATGTTACAAATATTTTATAGGTAGTTACCAACAATTACTTTGGATTGGTTTTAAATAACTCATAATTATTTAGATTTTATAAATTATCAAAAAATACAAACATTATATATATATATATATTTCCGAGAGTATCTTGGAAAACACAAACTAATATGTAATTATTATAAAATATTCTAATTATTACAAGAGATTAAAACTCATATATATATATATATATATTTTATTTTTTATCATTTTTTATTTCTATTTTTTAGATTCGCGGTGAGGGTAAAGAACACTCTCTCTCTTTCTTCCTTTTTGTGAGAATGACTATATCTCTATAAATGTTATTTTTTACTTTATATAAAAAATCAAAAGAATATATATTCAAATGGATTATTTCATTCATGTTCAACCCGTAAAACAAATAATTTATTCCTATTAAACCTCTTTAAAATATAATCCATATCAAGTTAATGGAGCTTATTTGAACCGAAAAAACAACAGTTGGCGGTGATGATGGAGAGTCACCATGGATTGCACCGCAACGTCATATAATTTCTTCGTACGATCTTCACGCTAGTCATATTGCTGCTTTGGGGATTGTGCACTAAAAAACAAGCATGAGGGGGTAAGAGTGCCATCTCTTACTCTATAATGGTGGGATACTTTACAAAATCTACTCTTTTATATGAAAAGATGGTTTATTGAATAACTATCAGGTATTTTTCTTAACAAATATTAGATAATTTTTACAGGTTCTATAAACCATCTAAAAAGTCAGTTGAAATGAATAAAATTCGTGATATTCGGGATTACTGGATTCGTTTGCTAGATGTGAAAGGAGTTACTGCTAAAAAAGCGGGATCCGTGCATTAAATGATACTATGATACTAGAGAATATTTTATTCGTATAAGATTTGGGCTGTGATTTTCTCTCCATATCTTAATTGCTTGATGGGGCTAATTGTATTGTCCATTTTTTCGAGAAAATATGCATTATTGATAACCAAACAATCAAAAAGGTGATTAGCACGGGTGTGCAGCCTGATAGACTTTTCTACTTGCAACGTGAAGATATACGCAATGTGCATGTCTCCTCTCAGGAGATTTCGTTTGACATATCACATAAGATGTTGAGACATCCATCTTTTAAAGTATTAGCTTTCTTATATGCATCAAGAAGTGATAAATTTAGTAGTTTGAAGAATAATACTTGCAACATTTGTCTGCGAGTTAAACATATTCATAGTAGTTAGCCTTTGAGCTCAAATAAGAGTACCACTATCTTAGAACTTATTCATATTTATATTTGAGGGACTTATCATACACCAAATTGAGATTGTTTTACTTATTTTTTAACCAGCATTGATGTTTTTTGTTGTTGTATTTTGGTCTATTATTTAAGGTCCAAGTCATATGTTCCAAATATTTCTCTCAATTTTATCGTTTGATTGAACACTACTTTAATTATCTCATCAAAAGTGTTCGAAGCAATAATGAGACAGAATTTAAATGTTTTGGCACATTCTTTAGAAATAATGGGATAACTCATGGGACTTCATGTAGCGGGACACCCCAACATAATAAGTGTGTTAAACGAAATCATATGTATATTTTAAATTTTGGGCGTGCTTTACGGTTTCAAGCTTCATTACCTATCAAATTTTACTAGAGCCTACTTGATTAATCGCACTTCCTCGGTTCTCATGCAAGGGAAAAATCCATTTGAACTGTTATTTGATAAAGCTTCACCAATGACTCACATTTATATATTTGGTTGTATATACTGTGTTCGTAATCAGAATCGTGGTGGTGACAAGTTTGCATAAAAAAGTACTCCTTGAAACTTTATGGGATACGCTTTTGGACAAAATAGATAGCGCTTATATTTTCCGGACACTTATCTCTCGTGATGTTATATTTAACGAAAATGCTTTACCTCTTCAAGAATCCACTTTTATTGTAAGTTATATACCTCATGAGCCATTTTCATATATTTTTGATGAAGAGCCTATGTACATCCCAAGAACTAGGAAAGTCAAACGCAATGGGGTTACGCAAGATTAATCTCCGTAGGTTTTAGCCTCCAACCCTAACATTTCATCATCTATTTCTGGCGTGCAACAAATTGATCTGTCCATATGAGCTAAGCTTGATGATGGATAGCCACTGGGCCCTAGCTGATACAGTCACATCAAACCCTGTGGGACATGATTGACCGATCTAGGTTTATCGTGAAGTTGAGCATATTGGATGTGGACAACGAGTGAAGAATAATAATGTGTGGTTGCGTGATTATCACATGTACATGGTTCTGCGGGATACTTTATACGTATCCATTACATGCATATATCTTATACGGGAAATTCCCTACAAAATATTAGAGCTTCAAGGTTTCGCTTGACATTGATGAGTTAATATTTCACCTTAATAAATTGTGAAAAGAGAAATCTAAAGACAGAAATAGTTTAGAGATTTTTTAGAGAGAGAAAGTTTAAGTACAAATGAGTTCCAAAGAAAAAATGTTCATCCACTTTATTAGAGTAGCCTTTCCCTTTATATAGAGGAGCCAAAACTTAGTCTCAAACTGAAATATATTACAAAAGAGGACTAATTGGTGTTTTGTCCTTAACAATTATACATATTTACAAATACTCTCTAAAACTTACATCAATTACAATTTAAGGACAAAACTTACATTACTTATAATTAAATCCTTAAATTTACATTATTTACAACTTAGTCTTCAAAATCCTACTTCCATATCAGAAGCCCCCCTAGTTCTTATGTCAGTAAATGAATGAGAACTAAAATATCTTCGAATTCTTCCATATGTCATGTAATATGTTATAAAATAAACTCAAAGCAGTCATTCGAAACAACCATTTGAAACAATTATTCAAAGCGTACATAAAGAGAAATCATTTGAAGCATCAACGAGGAGCGATCATTCGAAGCGTCAACTAGGAACGATCATTTGAAGCGTAATAAAAACAGATACCAATCAAAAGTAGCGCTAAAATCTGATAGCCTTTCAAAGATAAAAAATCTCTTCGAAACAATGAAAATAAAATCTCTTCGAAATACGGTGGCACCTAACATCCTCGGATCATCATCGACTTTTATCCAAACAACATATAAAAGTAACCGTTTCATATAATCATTCAATCCATTATAGGCCTATAGTTTTTAGATTCATAGCTAGATGTCTAGCATGAAAGATGTCAAGCATCTGATCATCTTACCGCTTTGTATTCCAACCTATCATCATCAAAGTCTTTCAAACTTCACACGTCTTCATTCCTCCGTATAAATTCAACCAACATCCTCATTTTTTTCATTTCTCACTAAACATATCATTTTAGAGAGAAGTCACAACACTTGGCTACCTTCATCGTGTTCATCAGAAAAAACCCAACTTTCCGATCAACCTTCATGTGGTTTATGAGAAAAAAATACTAAAACCAAAAAATCCAAGGCTATCATACCCAAAACACCAAAATCTCCGGAATCTGATAGCAACTTAGCCTTCGGATCGTATGACTACTTCTGCATTACTCAAAGGGCTGTAGAATATAGGGTTGCATGATTAATAATTGCCTTCCAGTTCGAACAACCACTAAAACAATTTATTACGGTAATTTCGATCCAACCAAATTTCCTGCTCTTTCTCCTTCTCCCATAGTCGGAGAACGTTTCTTATCCAAAATCCAAGGCCTTAAAACACCTCGAGCCTCTTCATCTCAAAGTAAGATTTCTCCTTTGATTAGTGAAGAATCCCCTTTAAAACAAAAGTAAAAAATTCCATATTCGAATCATTCTTCAATAACCAGGAGAAAAAGAACTTTTATTGATATGGAGACAAATTAGAAATTATCCCAACTCCTCACCCTTTGAATCTAGATACTGAAGCTCCTCCTCAGAAAGAAGTAACTGACGAAGCTCTTCGAACAAGTAACCTTTTCCCAGAAGCTGTTAATCCAACATCTCAACATCCTCGAGAAGAAACATCGAAAGTCAACGAAGCTGATTCCGAGGCTACTAAAACCGATCTCGAGGCTGAATCTGATGATGGGAACTCTTCAACTACCCATAAGCCTCAGGAAGAAGTTGATAATTGTTTTGTTTCCGAAGAAGAAAGAGCTAAGATTGGGAGAAACTTGAGGAATCTTGAAGCTAAATACATCATTGCTCTAGAGAAAGTTCCTTATATATATTACAAGGATAGCCAAGCTTCGGCTCTAAAAAAATGGGAAATGGGAGATAACATAACTCTTCGACTACCTAAAGTAGGAATAACTCCCTTGGACTGCAAATATGACGAGCTAATAGTCTACCCCGAAATCATCAATTGGGGTCTTCGATTTCTAATGGATCCTATGATCGTGGAATACTTCGAACTTCTTAGCTTATGTCCTACTCAAGTGATACCGAATCAATAGTTCACCATTATGTCAGTGATTATGGCATCTTGTCTGTCTCAGATTCCAATCACTATTAAAGACTTCATCTTCTTGACTCAATTGTCAAAAGTTCGGAAGCTTCCCTTATACTATCTCACCTTGATGGATGACCTCAAGATCATCGATGATCTCTTAGAAGCTGATAAATTCCGGAAACAAAAATTCATTTTTATATCAGGACCGTGGGAAAATGGCAAAGCAATTTCCGATGCTAATCCTTTAAAGTTAAATCTTGTCTAGAGAAGCAATCGTAAGAACTTCGAAATTTTTACATTATGAAATAAATTTTATGTTTTTCCTTTCTCTTTCTTTAATTTTCTGCTTGGTTAATCATTTCAGAAATTTTGAGGTGCTATTCATCATGTCGACCAGCTGCTAAGAAGATTTTCTAAAAAACTTGTTGCTTGGGCTGAAAAAGAATGGAATAACGTGTTTCGCACTGCCTTTCAACCCATCAATGTCCTTAATTTCCACATGTTCCTAATCTCAGAGGGTGCCTTGCCACCTCAAGACTTGATGTCAGACCCCGATTCGAAGATAGTCTACAAACAAATAGTTTAAACCGATTGCAAAGTCTTCCTTCTCATTCGCAACAGATCAGAGAGTCATTTTCCAAAAAAGAAGAAAGAAAAAGCCATCAAAGAAAAAAAAGGTAAAAAGACAGCTAGCACATCTGGTGCTGGCCCTTCAACTCCATCGAAACCAAAGCCTAGAAAAATAAAAACTGCAGAACAAACTCTCTCACCCATCGAAGAGGTAAAAGATCAAGAACCGTCTTCAAAGAAAAAGAAAGCTTCTTCTGGTTCCTGTGGAAAGAAAAAGAAACAAACGAGACTCACTTCATATATATTGGTTGACGAAGATGAAAACACTGCTGCTAGAAACCAACAAAACCCACAAAACCTTTCAGTCGAAGAACAGCCAACCATAGACAACCCTGTGATTATCATCGAAGATAGTACTACCAACAAAAATCAGGCTACTGCAAACTTCGATCCTGATATGTTCATTAATTTTGAGAACACTGAAGTGCTTACTGGTGAAAACGATCCTATTCTTCAGGACATCCAAAATCACATGCTTAACTATGGGAAACCAACACCAACCGAGGCGTCTCCAGAAATTATTTGTCCTCCTGCTCCTAGCACTACTCTAGACATGATTCAACGTCCTAGCTCATCGAAAACAAAATTACTTCTTCCTCCTCCAAATCCTGCAATCATTGTTGCACTTCAACCATTTACCGATCTTGATATTGCAGCAAAGGCACTTGCTTCTCTAGTCGAAGCTTCTCAAAACAATCTAAAGCAATTGGCTAAAGATATGGTTTATTACAAAGAAGCTTACGAGGCTGAGAAACAATTTATAGAATACTTGCACGACAAAGTGGTTGATCAATTTCACAAATAGGAAGTAGCAAGGGCCGAACTTATAAAAGGTGCTCTCTTCATGAAAAATCATCTGCGAACCACGCATATTGCTGACAAAGAAGCGCTGAAGGCTTCTCATTCGAAGGAAATGAATAAGCTCAAGACTGATCATGCTACCAAACTGGACACTGAAAAATCCAAATCCAATGAGCTATGAAATTCTCTTACTCTTTCTGAGACAAAAAATAAAGAGTTGATCGAGGAGATAGTTAGACTAAAGAGAGATTTCGAAGTGGAAAAAGTGCTGTTGTAGCTGCTACGGAGGCGGAGCTTTCAAAAGACATGTTAACTAGTATTAATATCAGAAAAGAAGATGCAACCATTCTCCTTCTTCGAGAACATCACGCTACTTATACAAAAATCGACCTCACAAGTATTTGGAACGAAATTCCTATGGAGAAACGTCCAAGTGAAGCTTTCGATCTTATCCCCAATTCGTCATCCGAAGATGAAGATAAAGAAGAATCATCCAAAGGGGAAGATTCATCTGATTAACTTTATCATATTTTATGTGTTTGTTAAGTTAAAGAATCGATTTTTGTACCTCAACAGATTAATCTAATTGGAAAATGGTTTCTGTATTTTATTATTCCCTTCACATTTTATTCGATGCTAAATTTTAAAAACGAATATAATTACAAACTGTAAACTTACCACCTCAAATACCTTAACGAAATCGGTGAATATGGTAGCTCTTCAACAATTTCTCAATATGTAATCAAGCTTTGGTAACTCTTAGAAAACTTCTTAGTGTGTTGTTAAGCTTCCACTTCAAAATAAAAATGTAGTGTGATTATTAAACATGGTTGTTTATTCGAAACGTGTTATAAACACTTCAGAACATTCTACTCTTAACCAATCTCAAATATGATCAGTCTCTAATGATTTGTTAAGATAGTATTCAAACATGTGTAAACAACGGCTAAAAGTTATGACTGGTCATCGGTGTTTGACACTTGTTGCATTTGTGCCACTAAGGTTTCTTCGTCATGCTAATTAACCATACAGAGACATGTGGAACCAAAATTATAATGTTTTTCTTACAAATACAGTCATTAAATATTTCACACCGAAAATACCAATTCTTGATGATAAACGGAGTGTAGATCAACACAAGTGCGACTAAAAATATGGTTATTGGACATTTTAAATCTAAAGATACAAATAAGTTTTAGGGGTATTTTGGATGTAGAATGTCTAATGAATGTATTTCTAATAAAAAAAATTATAACTTTGGGTTCCAAATGTATCTGTATGGCTAATTACTACGTGATAATGACCATATATGCAACATTTTTAAACAACGATGACCCGTTTTGGGGACAAAGGAACCTTAGTGGGCAAAATGCAACAAGTGCCAAACACCGATGATCAGTCACGATTTTTAGCCTATAAACAACCATTGGCCAAAAACGAACTTTATTGATAATATTGAATATGTACACGACGCCTCATTAAAACCTTCTTAGGCCAACAGGATAGGGAAGAGTGCGCCAAAACATTCCAAAGTACAAAAACATATATACTCCCAATAAAGCTTCAAGTGTTGGATATTTCATGGATGTTGAAGCATCCTCCCCTCGAAATTACAAAGACGATAGGACCCCAACTTTATCCTTTCAACAACTACATAAGACCCTTCCTAGTTTGAACCCATTTTTCAGAGGTTCTTCTCCTTTATGTGCAAGAAAACGTTTCAAATGAATTACATTCATTTGAGCTCGAACTCTTCTTTCCTCAATCAGATCCAAATTTTCCCTTCGAACTTCATCATTAGACCTTTCAGAATATTGAGCTATTCTAAAAGATAACATCATAGATTCTATGGGGCTGACTGCATCCATTCCACATGCCAAAACAAAAGGAGTCTATTTTGTAGCCTCTTTAGGAGTTGTTCGATAAGCCCAAAGTACCTCTTGCAAATAGTTTGGCCATTTTCCTGCTGCCCCCGTCAAATTCTTCTTCAAGCCATCTAAAATTGTTCAGTTTGTCACTTCTACTTGCCCATTATCTTGAGGATGAAAAGGCGTCGAAAAGCATTGCTGAATTCCTTAAGAAGTACAAAATGAAGCCATCTCCCTGTTATTAAAGCGAGGACCATTATCTGTTGTAATCCTTCGAGGAACTCCAAAATGACAACAGATGTTGTTCACAATAAATTTGATCACATCTTTTGCTTTTGTCAATGATAACGGCTCTGTCTCTGCCCACTTCGTAAAATAATCATCCGCTACAATCAACATCTGTCTTCCTCCAGAAGCCATCGGCAAAGGTCCCACCAGATCAATCCCCTATCTATCGAATGGTATTACCTCAGATATAGAAATAACCGCTACTGATGATCTGTGAATAGCATTGGAAAATCTCTTGCAAGTATCACAGCTTCAAACTAAATTCTTAGCATCATTCATGATTGTAGGCTAATAGATACCTGAAAGTAAAACTGGATGTGAGAGAGTTTTAAACCCGCAATGAGTTGACCCCTCACCACCATTCAACTCTGATAATACTTCTTGTGATTCTTGGTTACTTAAACATCGTAACAATGGCCTGCTCGATGCCTTTTTATACAATATTCCATTCAGTACTATATATCTGAAGGCTTTACTTCTCAAATTTTGGCCTATAGTGAATCATCTGGTAGTATTCCTTGAGTAAAAAAGCTAAGAATATCTGATCGCCAATCGCCTCGGATTTCATCAGTCGTAAAAAATTCCTATATACATTCACATTGGCTAGATTGAGTAGCAATTAAAGGATTTTCTTGTAGCAAAATCCAAGGATATTCTTCCTTGTAAGAAATGTTTGCTAAAGAACCAACCACCATGTTACTCTCTCGCCCAATTTATTCCACAACAAAGTTGTCAAACACAAACATTAAATTTTGAAGTTCCCGAAGATACGAAACCAAACGATCCTTTCTCGCTTCGGAAAATCTAGATACCTAATTTACTAACAATTGCGAATTCGTTTCCAAGCGCACTGAAGTTGCCCCACAAATTTTTGCCAATCTTAAACCTGCCAAAACAGTTTCGTATTCAGTTTCATTGTTTGAAGCATCAAAACAAAATTTAATAGATTGAATCATTGTCTCCTTCATTGGAGCTATTGACTAAACTCCAGCACTGCACCCTGAAATACTAGATCCTCCATCTGTTCGGTCAACCCACCTCGAAATTACTAGAGTATCCTCTTTGTTTTCTTCCTCATTCGACCGGCTTGAATGGAATTCAACAAAAACAAATCTGCCAATGCTTGCACCTTTATTGTCGTTCGAGGTGTAAAAAAAATGTCATAGTCCCCCAACTCCACTGAACATTTTTCAAACGGAATGAAGTTCGGACTTCAATAGTATGAGCTGAAAATATGGACGCATCTTCCTAGCAGCAATCCCTAACATTAATGCCAATTTTTATAATTTCATATATCTCTTTTCTATTGCCACCAAAATTTTACTAATATAATACGCCGGCTCCTGAATCCTGAATCCCTACTAATTAACACTGCGCTCAGTGCAAAATTCGATACCGCGATGTACAAAAATAGTTTCTTCCCATTTCGAGGTTTTGACAAAATATCTGGTGATGACAACAAATTTTTAATATTTTTGAAAGCTGCTTCACATTCCGATGTCCATTCAAATCTGTTGGGTCCTCGTAACACTTGAAAGAAAGGAAAACATTTGTCTGAAAATCTAGAAATAAATCGAGTAAGTGCTGCTAACCTTCATGTCAGAATTTGCACTTCTTTGATAAACCGAGGAGAATTCATAGTTATCAAAGCTTTCAATTATTCTGGGTTAGCTTCTATTCCTTTTTCACTGAAGACAAAACTCAAAAACTTCCCCGATCGAACTCCAAAGGTGCACTTCTAAGGATTTAATTTTAACCTAAGTGCGTTTAAATTCAGAAAAGCTTCATCTAAATCATCAAGATGCACTATATCCTTTGAACGTTTTACTACCATGTCATCTATATATACCTACATATTTCTTCCGATCTGAGTAGCAAACGCTTTATTCATCAATCTTTGATAAGTAGCTTCAGCATTGTTCAATCCGAAGGGCATTCCCTATAATAGTGCAGGCTCGTATCAGTTATGAAATTTGTGCATTTTTTATCTTTTGGATCCATTTGGATTCGATTATATCCTGCGAAAGCATCCATGAAAGTTAAAATTTTATTGCTTGAAGTAGAATCAATCAACTGATCTATTTGAGGAACATGAAATGGATCTTTGGGACAAGCTCTATTCAAATCTATAAAATCCACACACATTCTCAATTTCCCATTCTTATTTTTTATCACCACGGGGTTTGCCGTCCACAAAGGATATTTTGACTTCCTTATGTGTCCGACCTTAGATAATCGATCGACTTCAACAACAATCGCTTCTGTTTTTTCCAAGAAAAACACTCTTCTTTTTTGAATAATCGGCTTGACCTTCGGATCTATAGCCAAGCTGTGACGAATTACCTCAATTGGTACTCTTGTTACATCCTCTGTCCTCCAAGCGTAGACATCCAAATTTTGGGATAAAAAATGCAACAGTTGTTGACGTAGAAGCGGGGTCAATAAAATTCCAATTCGAAGTACTTTCCCTTCCGAAAAAGTAAATTCCTCTATCTCTTCACTCACCGTTAAAGACCTTGGGGTTTCCCACGGATCGTGAACCCTTTTCTTCCAAATCAGAGGGTACCCCTTCTAACTACTATTCACGCATTAGGTCTCCACTACTGGATCCTAGGATCCAAAGTGCAGTGGCATATCATTCCCTCGCAACCTTCTGATCGCCTCGAACGACCCCAACTCTATCTCCAACCACATATTTAAAACATTGATGAACTGTAGACACAACCACATACATTCTTGAAAGCCATGATCTTCCAAAAATAGCATTATAAGTTGTGGGAGAGTCCACCACCATAAAAAGTACTTGGACCTTTTTCTTAAATGGTCATTTTCCCAAACTCACTTCACCCTCGAATTCTCCAACAACACGAGCTGTTAGACCTGTGAATCCAATAATTGTTCGATCCGATTGAGAAATCTGAAGTGGATTTGTCATTCTATCATAGGTGGATCTAAAAAGGATATTAGCAGAACTACCATTGTCAATCAACACACGTCGAATTTCGACGCCAGTCACCTCTGCTCCAATAATCACACGATCTTCATGTGGTCATGCAGTTCCTCGGAGATCATCTTCATTAAACAAAATGAAAGAAATATCTTTCTTTCCATACAAGTGCGTACAAAATTTCTTCTCAATTTGAGTTGTCAGGTTGACAACATGCCTTTGCCTCAAACTATCCGAATTACCAGTCATCGAATCGCCTCCGAAAATGGCTAACGATTCAAAAAACTTGCACAGCTCCAGCACACGTCCTTTTTCTATAGGCACTTCGACCGTCGTCAGAAGCATTCTGTTCGGAGTTTGTGAATCCAAAATCATCAAATTCTCAGCTGGTGGTGCAGCCTTCGAAGTTAATGCACCATTGTTTTTCGATGCGCTCCCTTGCGACTTCACATAAGTCAGGAGCTTCCCATTTTTAATCAAAAATTGAATCTCTTTCTTTAATCAACAATTGAATCCCTTGCTGACTAGTCCGCCTCAGACTCTAGTCGACTCTTTCACTTTAATATGATCCTCAACTTGAGCCATCAAAGCTCCAAAAGTTAAGGCTCTTCTCTTTTTCGTCTCATTAGTCAGATCCCCTGGCAATAACCCTTGGAAAAAAGCTGCCATTGCCATATTTTCCTCATAGTTGTCCAAACTAGCTTTGGTCAAAATAAATATCTTTGTATAATCCTTCCCACAAACTGCCTTCGAAATTATATCACCATTTTCTATAGGCCAAAATTTTCTCATATGTGTCTGCTTGCACTGAATAATGGTATCACCATTTTCTCTCATCTCTTTACTTCCCACAAACTGCATTCGAAATGCAATATAAAAGTCTCTAAAATTTGAAATGGAACCCTTTAGAATCCGATTGTACCATTTAAGAGTTGTTCCCTTAAAAGTCTGTAAAAATGCACGACACACCAGTCGGTCGTCATCTTCGAAGTTCATCATATAGTTCTTGAATTGTTTGATGTGATCATCGGGATCATGCATCCCATCAAACGTTTCCACCTTCGAAATGTCAAAATGCTTCGGAAGCGTCATGGAGCAAATTTCACTTGTCAATGGAGAATTTCTCCAGTCGATTCCTTGAACAAACTGATCATTTGTTCCCATTGTAACATATAAATTGCGATCAGTTTCAGCATACTAATTTGAGGTGTTTCTTTTATCCCATGTTGAACAATGAACATTATCCCTTTTAGATTTATTCTCCTTTCTATGTTTCCTCGACTGATCTTTGTCTGATTCCTCTTTCGAAGAACCTTTATATCTCTTAAAACCTGAAACTAAACTTTCTACCTCCTCGTCACTTGAGGTCACATATTTCTACTTATCTTTTTTCTCTTTACGAGACAAATATCGCTCTTTAGGAGACACAAAACGTGTTTTTTTGTGCTCAGATTTAGCCCATCGATCATCAAAAGATCGATCTAACTGACCTCCCATCTCAGTATTTTTTGTTTTTTGTCTTACCTCGGATTTTAGCTTCGCCAAATGTATCTCTTGTTCCCTTCGTTCATACTTTTCATTTAAAGCATTAATCATGTCCAAAAGCTGGTTCTTTTGGACCTCAATATCAGATTGAGCTTGGATCAGAGATGATCTATCAATTCTATGTCCATCCCTCTATAAATCATCTTTCAAAGTTTTTATCGCTGACCGAAACGTAAGATTATTCTCAAGATTCATCGTATTAATTTTGAACAGAAATACAACAATATTGTATTAATTTCGAACAGAATAATCCACTTATTTTTCTTATTCAGTCCCCAGCGAAGTCGCCAATTTTATAAGTTAATATTTCACCTTAGTAAATTGTTAAGAGAGAAATCTAGAGAGAGAAAGATTTCTTTAGAGTTTTTAGAGAGAGAAAGTTTAAGTACAAATGAGTCCCAAAGAAAAAGTGTTCAATCACTTTATTAGAGTAGCCTTGCCCTTTATATAGAGGGGCCAAGACTTAGTCTCAAACTGAAATCTATTACAAAAGAGGAATAATTGGTGTTTTGTCCTTAACAATTATACATATCTACAAATACTATCTAAAACTTACATCAATTACAATTTAAGGACAAAACTTACATTACTTATAATTAAATCCTTAAATATACATTATTTACAACTTAATCCTTAAATTCCTACTTCCATATCAAAAATAAATGTGGAGCTTAAGTCTTATAAACAGGTTATTCAGTATGTGGAATGACAGAATGCGATATCTGAGGAAATGACAGCTTTAAAGGCAAATGACACGTGGAATACGGTTCCTCATTTTTTAAACACGAATGCCTTAAGGTGCAAGTGGATATACTGGATCAAACGTCGCTTTGATGGACAAATAGAAAATTTAAAAGCACGACATGGCATCATGAGAGATGAGCAGCATAAAGGTCTCAATTATACGGAAACATTTGCTCCATATGGGAGAATTCAGGATATGACTTCTCTCTGGTTATTTAAACGATAATGTTGCAAACAAATAGGCCATGGCGTACCAGCAAGCAGGCATACCAATGTCTAACAAGTTGGTCCGACCTACTCATTTTGCTGAATTGACCGAGTGCGTGGCTAATATTTTTTGAAAATGCACGAAATCTTATGAAATTTTGAAAACCTTTTCCAATCCAGACCCTGAGGGAGAGTAGAAGTAATAGGTATTACAAGTACCGTGACAACATCAGGCATTCCATAAAAGATTGTATAGCGTTGAATAAAGAAATCCAAGTGTTAATCACTATCATCATTATCTGGCGATGAGAAAGGTTGTAATGACCCCAAATCAAGAGAACACCCTGATAATTTCAGAGCTCATCGACTCATTTGATGTATTTTCAGAATATTTGGATTTCATGCCCAACATAAGAGTGATCATCATAATGGAAGATCCCGAGACTAAAAGAAAGGTTAGTTAGCAATGAAAATTCTTTGAGTCACTAACTATTTTAGGGGAGAGGGGACATTATTCAGGGGTCACTAATTTTTCTTGGAAACGACACATTGTCAATTTGGCTACTCAGTTGGAAGCTAGGGCGTCACCACATCTATATGGAAACGCCTCTGTTACGTTTCTTTGACAAAGGCAATATAAGATAAGTGACAAGACCACATGAGAATGTAGTAGTAATTATGCTTGCGATTATAGGATATTAGGTTCTAATTGTGTTTCTTGACATAAGAAATGCTAATATCATTTTGTTCATGACTACATATGAGAAAATAGAAAACTCGCTGAATAGTTGTCAGTCTGATTGGATAATAGTAGGAATTACAAGAGTGAATAATGAAATAGTAAGGGACTTCGAGGTGATTGTGGAATCGGGCCAAGGGTCGTTTAATAAGAAATTTACAGTATTATACATCGTCGTGGACGCATCGACGTCGTAAAGTACAATTTTTGACAGGTCTTGGTTGTCTAGTATGTATGCGGTTGTTTCGACAGTCCACCAATTCTTGAATCACTTGACCATCTATCAGTCTGGATAGTCCACTCAGGCTTGACCTTTTAATGATCGATATTAATATATGGTCATTAGTAGTGAAACACAACTGTAAAATGTGCCAAGGGATGTCCCTTAATTACAGTTCGATTCTTAAAATAACCCAGTTCCACTGACCATTGTGTCATCCGCCCCACCACATCAGACCTTTGTAACACATTATTCAGGGGAAAAGACGTTCGAACTACTATGGAATTTGCCTTGAAATAGGGTCTCATATTTTTTGCCGCGACCACCAGTACGAGAGACACATTTTCTAACTTCAAATACCTCTTTTCACTGTATAAGAGGATTTTACTCACATAATAAAGCGATCGAACATAATTATCAGCCTCATGAGTTAACACAACACTCACTGCCTAGTCGAATACCGCTATATAAATGAATGAACTTTCGCAAGGACTCAGATTTGTTAAGATTTCTGGAAAAGATATATACTTCTTTATTTGGATAAAATCCTTGGTACACTCTCGAGTCCAATTGAAACACTTTTCCTACCTGAGCACTTGGAAAAGTATACCACATTTGTCTGAAGACCTAGATATAAATCTGTCCAGGCGACCAATGATCGGGTCAATATTTGTACCTCTTTGATGGACCGAAGGGGGTCCATGGTATTCAAAGTATTGAATTCATCGGGTCAGCTTCTATCCATTGTTCACTAATTATAAAGCCTAAAGGTTTCCTAGTTCGAACTTCGAATGTACATTTCTCCATATTCAATTTTAAGTTTATTAATTTCAAGTTACTAAATGTCTATTCCAAGTCCAAGAAGTGATCATTTTCCTTAGCACTTTTCAGTAGAATGTCATTGATATATACCTTAGCACTACGTCTAATCTGACCCTCAAAATATTTGTTCACCAATCGTTGGAAAGTTTCCACTACATGTTTTTCTTTAACGACTTCACCTTGTAACAATGCAAGAACCTCATGGTTATAAATGATGTGCTTTCATTGTCTTTTGGATCCATATTGATTTGATTGTATCCTACATTGGCATCCATGAATGTAATTAATTTATTTCCCGACGTGGAATCTCCTAAGTGATCAATTCGAGGAACTGGGAACAAGAAGTCTTTAAGTAGACCATCTTTTCAGTGCCTTGGAGATAGTGAGTCACACGTGATATTGTCCAAACTCCACGATGAGGAGGGGTCGACCTATTGCATGCTAGTATTGGCCAACGATTATGACCAATACAAAATAATTAGTGAGAATGTGTGGCACTTGCCAACGATTTTCCAACTCTATCGATATGCTAGAAATACCACTTGAATCCGTTTCTGAGGTGGAGTCATCCGAACGATGAGGCATAGATTTTGTTGGGTTTTTTCCGATAGCCTCAGGAGGAAGCCATATGATTGTGGTTGCAGCGGATTATTTCTCCAAAAAGGTGCAGTATAGCTAATGTCTCAAGTAATGGATAAATATACGATAAAATTTATTTTTTCAAATATATGTTATCGTTTCGGCATCCCGAGGATATTGACCATGGACAATGGCCCGAAATTCAAAAATAAGAATATGAAAGTCTTTCATTGATCCTGAAGTATACAACTATTATTTTCATCACCTTTTGCACTCAGGGGATAACCGGCAGGTCAAAGTTACAAATAAAAGTATTCTTAACGGCCTCAAGAATAATCTGGAAGGAAAAGCTAGGAACATGCCAAATTATTTACAAGAGGTATTATGAGCATATCGAACCACTCCTCGCACCGCCAATCAAGATTCATCTTCTGTGCTGGTTTATGGGATGGATGTTATAACCCTGCATGAGGCTATGCTCCCCTCATGTCATACTAATAACTATTACGAAGAGGATAATGATGAGGGTAGCCAAACCGACCTTGATTCGATTGAGGAAAAGCAAAGGCAAGCATAGTTAAATTCTTTACATAATCTAACTCCAATCAAAAGTAGGTATGCGTTGAAGTTCAAATGAAGAGATTCTAAAGTGGGAGATAAGCTTTCGAGGAAAGTATTTTTGCATACCAATATAAAGGTTTGGGAAATGAGCTCGTAACTAGGAAGGACCGTGCACTATAATTGAAAGGTGAAAACTGGAATGTATCGGTTAAAAGATAAGGATGAGAGACTGCTTCGGCATCGGTAAATATTAGTAAACTTTACAATTCTTCTTATTTTTCATGTATCGGTAGGCATCACACTCTTACCTACCTTGGTGGTCTAGGAAGGTTTTAACGAGGTGTTAACTTATCATATTTATTACCATAAATCATTGCCTTCTTATATGTTTTACAGGATTTGAAGCTTACATATATATATTTTTAGATTTTAGACCTAATGGGTCTTCCAACTCCGGTTGGTCAACATCTATGTATTTTAAAATTTTGGACGTGAAGGGTCTTCAAACTTCTTGTCGTCAACATCTGTTTAGTTTAAAATTTTGAACCTGAGTTGTCTTCCAACTTTGGTTGGCAACTGCTATTTATTTTAAAATTTTGGACCTGAGAGGTCTTCCAACTTCGATTAATCAACACCTATTTAATTTCAAATTTTAAACCTGACGGGTCTTCTAATTTCGGTTGGTTAGCATCCATTTACATTAAATTTTGGATATGATAGGGGTTCCAACTTTGTTTGGTCAACATGTATATGGATAAGGTTTGTTTTTGCATTGGATACTGATTACTTTCAATGAAAGTTAAACCAAAATCTAAAGAAAAAACCGAATTATTCAATTAAAGATGAAACAAAGTTCAACAAACACACCCCGATTGAGAAAGTAGTACTCCCCAAATTTAAAATTACCTGGGTAGCCAGGAGTTTTTGACCGAAACAAAAAAAATAACAAAACAAAAATCTTTTTGAGCTGCTATTCCAAGGTGGATGAGTCATTATCAGAATAAGTGTTCGTCAAACCCTCTTTGGTGTCACTTTCTATGGTTCCTTCAGTTAATTCCTCAGCTGATGACCCATTATTACTTACACTGTCTTTGCAAGAAATGCCTGAATGATGCTCTCTCTCATAAACCAGTTGCTAATATGATCCAATTTTCAACTCTAGAATCCTTACATGAATGTCCAGAATCATCGTAGCCTTGTCCCCGACTTCCTGAGTAGATAATGTTTTAAGTTAGTGTTAGAATTGGGTGCGAGTGCGTGTGACCGACCTCACGGACTAGCAAGATATTGTCCGCTTTGCGCTCGTAGGCGCGCACGGGTTTGCTCTTGGGTGTACTCCCAAAAGGCCTCTTGCTAGTTGAGGTGGGCTCACACTTATATACACTCTTTTTATGGTCTTTGTTAGCAATGTGGGATTGGGGGTCCTCTATGGGATGAAGTTTATTCTTCACATTCCCCCTTAAACTTTATCCCAGTAATTTGCTGGACTTCGGCGGTTAAGCCTTAAACTTTTTATCCCAGTAATTTGCTGGACTTCGGCGGTTAAGCCTTAAACTTTTTATCCCAGTAATTTGCTGGACTTCGGCGGTTAAGCCTTATATGGCTCTGATACCATGTTAGAATTGGGTGCGAGTGTGTGAACCGACCTCACGGACTAGCAAGATATTGTCCGCTTTGCGCTCGTAGGCGCGCACGGGTTTGCTCTTGGGTGTACTCCCAAAAGGCCTCTTGCTAGTTGAGGTGGGCTCACACTTATATACACTCTTTTTATGGTCTTTGTTAGCAATGTGGGATTGGGGGTCCTCTATGGGATGAAGTTTATTCTTCACAGTTAGCCATCGGTATAAAAGTTTAATGCAACTTTATTTTTTGTCTCCAACTTCTCCTTGGCTACCTTCATAGCAAGTCACAGTGCATCGTGGCGCATATGATATTCCTTATCTTGTTTTGGTATAGCCTTTCGCCAATGGTTAAGTTATTTTCGAGCATCTTTTTTCACTCTTCAAGATATTGGAAAGCAGAACGGGCCGACTCTGCAGCGTATTAGAGTCTCTGAGCTTTCTCTTTTTTTCTAATTTGAGATGGGAAATATAAAACGAGGCTTGAGAAAGATCCTTTTTCAATTTCTTCGCTTTCCTTTCGAGCATGGCGATTGGAGCCACGAAATAATTGATGGAACAAGCGGTGAGTCTGATCGCTTCAGCTGAAAGGATTGGGTGGTTATAGAGTCAACTAACAAAGCTTGATCAACCTGAGGCTTATGTAAGTGAGCCTCAAGATGATGGGTAGTTGGTTACCTTGGACAGAGATAGGTACCGACTTTTAAATTTTGTTTTATCACCCCACTAGATTAATAAGAAAATTGTCAACAAGACTTTGAACATCGATATGTAAATTCATGTCTTCCAAGTTTCCATCAACATCAAAATTTGGTTCTCCATCGTCGGGGCCACAGGGAGTGTAATCAGTTTCCTTGTTGACCTTGTTATTATCTTGAGTTGCGCCTGCCTCAGATAGCACGCGTATCGGTTCTTGGGGGCCCATTGTGGTGTATTTCTCAAACAAAGAAGGAACATGCTTTAATATTGAGCATGATTTTTCGTTGGGGAATTCTCTACGAGTGTTGGTTTCTTTTAATTGGTCCCCTATTTCGTTTTTGCTATTCTCGGTACTGTTTTCTTCTTTTTAACCCCTCGGGCCTCGGTTTCCTTGTTTGCCTCGACTTCAACGATTTGACGTACGATAGTACTATCAGCACATGTGGCTTCTTTTTTGCATCCGTAGCATCAATTTTTGTTTTCTTCTGGCCAGGACCCTCCGCAATATGTTTCTTCAGAACCCGGTAATTAGGTGCTCTCTTCCAGGTAAGAATTACAACTTTTGTACCAGGGCCTCCTAGCCTCTCCATAGTGATAGTAGGATCAGGAGAAGTCATAAATTGATCTTCATAAAGTTTTCCTTCTAAGCAACGCCATAGGTGGCTTTAGACCCGGTTCACAATCATAAAGAACCTATGAAATTTGTTGGCCTAGTTCTCTCGAGCCCAAACGTTGAAGTCTATGACAGTCTTCTCAACAGCTTTCAGATGTTTTTTCCTCAAGGCTTGTAGTCGGCTTTTGGAACTTCCAATTACAAGTGTTATTTTTAATACCCAAATTTATGAGATATAAAGTGTAATAAGGCATTTAAATTTGCATGTCCACTTCTTTGAAGGTCTCCTCGGGTTTGTTTTCTTGAAGTGTGACTTACTGTTTTCCCAAGCTCCACTGACAAACAGAAGAAGAAGTTTATAGGTTATGTCTGTTTCCAACAAATGATCCACAACCATTTTGTCGTTCCCAAGAGTGACGTAGAAGAAGGGAAGCTTTATAACATTGGGTAGCATCGTTATAGCTACAAACACTTCCATCGCCATAGAGATTTGGGAAATGTAAGCCACCGTGATGCAGGACATTAAAGTGAACCACGCGTTCGGGCTAGCCTGATTGGGACACAACTCCACCGGTGTAAAATACCTTATTACTGAGGGGTCTAAAGGAAAATGAATTCCTTAGTTCAAGATGTTGGGAAATACAGTGATAGAGGTCCGATAATCCCAATGATTTTTCAGCTCCGGACCTTCAGCATCGGTGTAGTATAGGTATTTACCGGTGACAACCCTATGAGGTGCTCTTTCTCCGACCTACAGAGATTACTCCCCAAATTTTCTGATATCTCCGAGAGAAATGCCTCATCGACTTCGGTTTCCGACTATTTAGTTTTAGCAGGAGGTTCTTTAGTTTCCATATGGCTGACAGCATGTGTAGTATATTTTTTTACCCCAATGTTGTCAGGCACATCGGGGGTGGGCTGCTGAGTCTCAAGTATTACATGATTTCTTCTTTTTGAGCCCTGATATTCAATCAATCCCTTGGGGAAGTATCAGTAGTGGATTTTATCTTACAATCGATTTTGGGTTGTGGTACTTTAGGAATTTCCTAATCTCCTCTGAGCCTTTCGGTCTCCACAACCCATTGGGGGGTCGCAACAGTAAGTAGTGGGCTGGATTTTGGAAACGAAGATATTGCGGGAAGGTAAGAGACTTGTTTACAAAGTTTTGAATAAGTTGGTCTGAATGTTGAAGTGATACATGTAAGGAAAAACAACGGTTAACATAGTATTAGTGGGCCTAAAAGAACCGACCAACACCTCGTACCTTAACAAGGTTTAGTACTCTAGTTCAAGATTATCCGAGGTGACACCCATTCAATACCAATACGCCTCCGATCCGAAGTTAAGTTACATAGTCCTCGCTCGATCTTCTCACAAAAACTAGGAGGGCTACTGATAAGCGTGTGATTTATACGGACCGAGTTTAGATCGGTCGAATATTAAATGTGTTTGTTCAAATATAAATTTTGTAATATAAAATAACACAGATGTATAATATTTATGGCATATGATGTAAAGGGGTGGAATAACCTTAAATGGGTCAACCATGTGGATTTTGGCCCACCACCTTTAATATATAAAGCAAAATTCTATTTTCGGGGAAGGGTGAACAATTATTATACAATTACCACTTCTGGCATTTTCTCTCTACCTCCCGTGTTTATCTCTCTGGAACTAGTAGTAAAGATATCTAAGAGCTAACTCCACCCTGGATATTTCTGGAACTATCAGTTATGAGTATGAAATATTGGTGAGGTGTGGCAATCTTCCTTCACTCATCATGTATGAATCCAAACATTTTTTAAGGATTGATGTAGAAGTGCGGTGATAATTGTCCTTGATGTATCACCTCTAGGTCATCTACGTACCTCTTCCTCTAATTCCTAGTGATTCTTGAGAATGAATATTTACCTGAAACTATTCCAATTGTTTGTCTTTAAGAATCTGGGTCCATGTACTCATCTTCTTCCATATTAATAATAACAATATATTTTAAGGTCAAGCTATATACACCCAAATTTGGTTTAAGTATACCCAATTTTGAGTTTACCCAAAGGTGGTATAAGTTTACCCAAATTTTGACAAAAATACCCTTTTATGAGTAAATAAAGTTTTTTCTACTAACCTTCATCCACCTCATTTTTTCTCTTACACTCTCTAATTTCTCTCCAAAACCTCCAAATTCTCTTTCATTTCTCCGGCGAACTAAAATCCGGCGAACTAAATGACCTCCAAACACCCTAAAATTATGATTTTTTAATAATTAAATCCTTAATTTTTTAAAAAAAAAACTTAAAAAAAACAAGTTTTTACCCTAATTTCGGTTGATTCATGTTTGATTTTGTTTTTTTTATTAGAAGAGGTTTAATAAAAAATTGAAAAGAGTTTGAATGTTCTCGAGGAAACTTTGAATGTTCAAGAACAATTTGAAGAACTTCACAAAATTGTAGTAAAATGAGATTTGATCTAGTATGGAGTTGTGTTTTTTTGGGTATACATAGCCAAATAGATTGTTTTGTATTAGGTATATCTAGGATATACTTAGTTTTTTTTTACTTAATGGAAATTCAGATATTAAATGAAAGTTCAAAGGTTTTTTCGTCCTAAAAAAATCAAACAAAAGTCAACTGCATTTTTTGGGTATACGTAAACCATATTTGGATATATGTAACTAGTGAGGATAAAAGTAGCCTGAGGGTAGGCTAGTAATTTCAAGTGAAGTTTTAAGGCGGCGTGAGGGTGTTTCAAGGTGGTGTAAAGGTGTTTCAAGATATTTCAAGGTGGAGAGAGAATTGAGCAGCTTGGCAGCAGTAAATTTTTGTTACCCATAGTTAATGCTGGTGGTTGGGTATTTATAGTATGTAGTTTGGGCCCTTATGGGCTTTTGGGTCAAGTTAAATGGACCCGGGTCATGTTTAAAGACCCATGAGTTTTAAGTAGATGAGCAGGTAGCTTAGTCAGATAGTGTTTAGGTATTTTAGTACTTTAGTCATAGTTCGAACTGCTTTAGATTTGCAGTGTTCGAAGTCATCTGTCCGATTGAAAAGTCCTGTCCGAATTAAGCTCTTGGAGTCTGTCCGGTTTACGGAGAGATTTACTTTGGGATGCCCTTCCGGGGAGCACTCCGAATTCGGACTCATCAGGAGCCCCTTTTTTAGGTATTTGAACAAGTATCCTTGTCAAAGAGCTGAAAAACAGTCCGATTCAGGAAGTGGTTTATCAATTCGGAGAGAGTTGAGAACAGAACCGGACAGACCAAACGTTACGAATTCCAAACGGTTCTTTTCAGAGTTAGTGGGACACGTGTCACTCTCTGGTTGGTCTCTTTAGCCGTTTTTTCTCTCCTTGAAAGTTGCACCACTTTCTCGAACAAGTTACCTCTTTAAATGCTATTAATGACATCAGCGCCATCTTTTAATCATTGCCCAACTTTTCGGATTCTCCTAGGAATCAACCCCTTTTTTACATTTACTATAAATTCTTTTCACCTTTCACAGTCTCACTATCTCTTTCACTTTGCCATTTCACCCAAAGCTTTATCTCTCTAAAACCTAAAAATTTCCTTAGTTGTTTATGTTCACAGCAAGAACAACACTGATCAAGGGCGGTTGGCTTAATCTCTCAGAATTGGAGAAAGCTCAAAAGGTTGAAAAAGAGAAAAGACTTGCAGCAGGGCTTCCAGCGTCGACTGTCGAGAAACCAGCCCCTTCAATCGAAGAATCTGACCGAGGTTCATCTTCTTCTAAAGGTACAAAACCTAGAAAACTTTTTCAATCAACGCTCTCCCCCATAGTATCTGGCTCTTCAGTCCAAGAGTCGATCCCTATTGTCGAACCGGGGGTCACTGTCACAAGTGTTAGGAAAAAATCCACTTTCATTGCTATGGGGTCCGACTCCGACCATTCTCCTAGTAAAAAACTAATCATGAAAAGACCAAGTAGATTGGTTAAAGGGCTTCCTTCTAAAAGTACACCCTCAAAATCGGGGGCGAAAAATAGTGAATCAGGGTCCGGGGCAACTATTAGGACTCTTCGGGAAAGGCCGGTTGGTCCGGAGGCTAGCAGCCCACTACCTCCCAAGGAAACTTCGACCTCAGAAACTCAGACTGAGGTGAGAACTCAAAAACATACAAAGAGCCAACAGTCCGGAGGATCAGCTGTGCCAAGCTTCATCCCTCCCCGGGCTGTTTCTGCAGAAGCTCCTCCAACAATAATGGAGGAGAGGATGGAAGACTCCACTGAGGAGGTTAGGTTTGAGTCCGAGTCTTCCGGACAAGCTGAAACTGCTATAGTTGTTGCTAAGAAGGGCAAAGAGGACTTGTATGTGAGGCGTCCGGACCTGCCGGAGAGCCTCGAAGGGAGAGTAGGGCCCTGCTTTCACAAGGTAGAGTTCAAATATCTTTTATCTCTGTTAAAGACCAAGTATGCGTTCATTCATACTAGAGATCTGGGACGACTGCGTACTAAGTGGGGGATCCCTGAGAATGTAAAGACTCGAATTCCCATCGATCCAGAGACCCCGATGGACTGCAAAAGAAATGAGATAGTCTTCTTTACGGAGCTATTCAACTGGGGACTTAGGTTCCCACTGGACCCAGAGATAGTGCGCTATTTTCATTTGGTCAAGCTATGTCCAACACAGCTAAGCCCCAATGGTTGGTACACCTTGATGTCATGTATTATGGCGTCTAGGCTATCCGGAATTCCTCTTCCTATGGAAGAGTTTGCAGATGTGGCTAACTTGTGCAAACACCATCAGTTCCCCTTTTACCATTTCAACATGGGGAATGATCTTAAAGCTGTTGACGATCTCCTGGAGTCGGAGAGCAAGTGGAGGAGCCAGTTCCTGTTCGTCAGTGGCTTATGAGAGAATGGCAAGAAAATTAAAACCGGGGAGAATCCTAGCCTACTTCGAAGTAGATGGAGGAGCGATCGTAAGCTTTTATTCTAAGTCTCTGTTTGAACCTCTCTTTCCTTTAAGTTTATACTAATCAGTTTTTCTTTTGTTTTGTCAGAGCTGCCAAAGGAGTTCGGGGACTATCTGAAGGCCGGACAGGTCACCTGTGGCAAGCTCAACGCTTGGGCCGCAGAGAACTGGGAGAACCGGTTTCATAAAGCCTTCACTCCTGGAAACCTAGCGAGATCTCACTTGTGGAACACCACAGGTCGAAGAGAATTAACCTGGGAGGAGTTCTCCACCCCACCTGATGAAGATGTTGTGCTGAGAAGGTCTCACGAACTGGATGGGACCCTCTTCCTTCCTGCCCGGGCCAAAGCCCCAAGTAAAATGAAGCGCAAGAAGAAGAAAGGCAGGAAAGCGGTAGAGGATACTGAGAAAGAGGCCCCAACAGACGCAGAGGTGCCAGCCCAGGTTCAAGTTGATGCAAACCTTCTACAGGTGGTAGAACAGGAGGGCGAGAAACAAGGAGTGAATCCCCCAAAACCGTCAAGGGCTTCGAAACGGGTCCGTAAGCAAGCAAGTGACAGTGCTGAAAGGGAAGTTAAAAAGAAAAAGACTTCCCAAGGAGAAGAGCTCGCTCTCCGGGATCCGGAGCCCACTTTCCCAACTGACCCGACGTTAGCCGAAGAGATCCCAGGGAATCTTAATGAAGGGATTCCAATGGAATTCCATACTGATGAGGTCGAAAGGGGAGAGATTAACATGGATGAAGTGGATGTCACCGTTCTTGGTGAACTAGGTGATTATTTCCTTGGCCTGTCCAGAGATGAATTCGCAGGGCCATATGTTCCCCAAAGTAGTTCCAACACAGTGAACTTCAATGGTAAGACTTTTATGGTTTCCAGTGAGAGGGACATCATAGCCCATTCTCTCCTTAGCAACGTGCAGCCAGTACTTACTTTGGAAAGGCAAGTCCGAAGTCAGGCAACCACCATCAAAGACCTCAAGTCTGAGAAGGAGAAGCTGTCTGATGACCTCAGGACTGCTGCTACTAAGGTTGATATGCTTAAGGAGTCGAACGAACAGCTAAAGAAGAATCACAATGAAAGCAACACAAAAGTTGCTTCTTTAGAAGAGACCGTAAAAGATCTCCGGGCTAAGCTGTCCGGACTGGAGAAGGACTTGACAGCCTCAAGAGGGGAGACTGCAGCAAAGGAGAAGCTTGTCACCAATCTGACCACTGACAAACTTGCCTTAGAGAATGCAGTGAACCGGGCTGTTGAAGAGAAAGATGCTTTGGTGAAGGATCAAGAGGCCATGATCAAGGCCAAAATCAATGCTTATGCCACGGAGATGATACAGAGTGAAGAATTAATGATCGAAAAGGTGAAGTCCGATATGGTCCTCCTGTTTCACGAGAAGTTCCCGAAGAGGAGACTAGGGGACTTATGGCGCTATGTGGATGACGATGATCTCCCATATTGGACCATGGTTGATGAAGGGTACACCGATGTGTCCTCGTCTGGTGACGAAGAGAAAACCGGGGAGAGCCCAGGTGAGGAGGAGATTGACCCCAAAGGTAAGAAGATTGTCGAGGAGAGGAGCGACATCAAGGGCAAGAAAAAAGATGAGGGTGAGCCATCTTCAAAGGCTCAACCTTAATTTATAATTTGTTTTGTTTATCTTTTGTTTGAACTAAAGTCCTTGGAAGGCCAAGGCACCTTTTTTGTGATGGTGTCCGTATTATTCGGACAGATTTTTGTACTGTGCCCAAACATGTTCAAAAAGTCCTTGGAAGGCCAAGGCAACTTTAAGTTGTTGAATGAATGCTTTTATTTTACTCAACCATCTTCTTCTTTTATTATTTGTCTCACTTTAGACAGCTAGAATTTAAGTAGCTTTAAGTTATTGTATTGTGAGAGTGTTTAGTTTCTCTGGCTAGTATTTAAGTAGCCTTTAGTTCTTTCAGTCCGGGTAGTATGATAAACAACAGAATTTTGCAAAAACTTAGAAAATTATTGAAGAAAGTATCAAGTTTTATTGAAAGCTCTCCGTGGCGCCGAAGAGAGGAAGCGGTATGCCCCCAAATATTTACATGGATGTTTAAACAAGTAAATATTTACATAAGCTTTACTCCAAGTACATTCAAAGGTGTTCAATATTCCAAGGGTGAGTTAAAACCCTGCCATCTTTGTCTTCCAACCAGTATGTCCCAGGCTTGATTCTTTCAACCACAGTATACGGACCCTCCCAAGTTGGGGCCAGCTTTCCGAAGAGCTTTTCCTTGGTATGCAAGAAAACGTTTCTCAATACTTTATCTCCTGGTTGAAAATCCCTTCTTTTAACTTTAGAAGCAAATCTGTTTCTCATCAAGCCTTGATAATGTGCCATTCTAAGATGAGCTTTTACCCGCCTTTCTTCAATTAAATCAAGTTGATTTCTAATTGTCATCTCATTAGCCTGTCCGGAGAAGTTATGAACACGAAAGGAGGGGAGTGTCTTCTCTATGGAAGCTACTGCATCCATCCCGTAAACCAAGGCAAAGGGGGATTCTTGTGTTTCAGCCCCAGGTGTTGTCCGGTAGGCCCACAGGACCTCTTGTAGATAACTAGGCCACTTCCCAGCAGCCCCTTCTAAGTTTTTCTTTAAGCCGGACAGTATTGTTCTATTAGCCACCTCAACTTGCCCATTGGCCTGTGGGTGGAAAGGTGAAGAAAAGTAATGCTGAATACCCCTTGAGGCACATAAGCTCTCTATCTCTCTATTATCAAACTGTGGCCCATTGTATGTTGTTATCTTCTGGGGGACACCAAATCTGCAACATATATTGGACAGAATGAATTTTATAACAGCTTTTGATGTCGCCAATTTGGTGAGGATAAAAGTAGCCTGAGGGTAGGCTGGTAATTTCAAGTGAAGTTTTAAGGCGGCGTGAGGGTGTTTCAGGGTGGTGTAAAGGTGTTTCAAGATATTTCAAGGTGGAGAGAGAATTGAGCAGCTTGGCAGCATTAAATTTTTGTTACCCATAGTTAATGCTGGTGGTTGGGTATTTATAGTATGTAGTTTGGGCCCTTATGGGCTTTTGGGTCAAGTTTAATGGACCCGGGTCATGTTTAAAGACCCATGAGTTTTAAGTAGATGAGCAGGTAGCTTAGTCAGATAGTGTTTAGGTATTTTAGTACTTTAGTCATAGTTCGAACTGCTTTAGATTTGCAGTGTTCGAAGTCATCTGTCCGATTGAAAAGTCCTGTCCGAATTAAGCTCTTGGAGTCTGTCCGATTTACGAAGAGATTTACTTTGGGATGCCCTTCCGGGGAGCACTCCGAATTCGGACTCATCAGTAACCATACTCTATATTTTAATACCCTCGACTTGTTTTTCTTCCTTACAATATTGTTAATTTTTCCTTCGTCTATCATGTTATGGACGTCATCTTTTAGGTAACGACAATCCCTGATATAGTGCTCAATGTTATTGTGAAACTTACAAAACTTTCTTTTATCTCTATATTCGTTGGCGGTTAACTATTCTCTGGTCATCTATACTTTATTACATTCTTTATTTTCTCATAAATAATCCTCAAGTTTCCCACTGAACCCAGTATATGGTCTATTAAAATGGTATTGTCTTCGAATGTTATTTTAGTTGTTGTTATAATAATCTATAGGATTCCCTTTTGTAACTTTTCCTTGATTGTCATGTCTTAGCCAAGCCAAATATTCACCAATATTGTGTCTAAGGGCTGAGACTTTGTTTGGTGTAGAGTTGCATTGTACAAAAGTCAATGGTTCATTATCAATCGTTAAAATATAGTAATATGGGTATGCATTTAGAGTAGTAATATCTCCATCCACCATGGCTCTTATAGTCTCATTCACCTTGATCTATCTCTCAACCAAAACCAATAGTCCACAAAGTTGAATGTTTTCTTCTTTATAATATGTTCTCCCATAAGTCCCAGTATGATCATTTGCCAATATGCTGCTACTGCCACTAAATTATGATAGTCTTGTAGTCCATTATGTATTCCATAAACCTTTGAATGTAATATTTCAAATTCTCATACGACTTTTATTTGCAATGGATGATGTAGTCTCCATCTCCTTTGATTATCTTGAACCCCACGTATTGATTTTTAAGGTCGTCTAACAAATTTTGAAGTTCTTGATGTTGTTGGAGTGAAGGATATTGAACCAAATTGTAACACTACCATAAAGGTAATGGAGAATTCTATGCATAACATTTTGTTATCGTCAATGAAGTGTAGCATATTGATTTTTAACTATTTTTGGTGGTGTTTAGTGTTGTATTTGTCGTTGTATTTTTCTATTTAGTTGTTGTCAAACTTTTTTGGTAAGTTACCATATAAAATTTTCGGGTCCAATGGGGATTCGCTAACAAGGATTGCTTCATCCTTAGTAATCATTGTCTTTTTACCTTGGACTCTTTGGTTAAAGAAGGGATACGATTTTTGTTCATGTTGTTGTTTGGCCAATTGCGTAGCTGAATGATGGAAGTTGTTGTATGTTTATTAAACTTGTGGATATACACTAGAAAATTGTAGTTGTGGCTGTGAAGCACCATGAGGGTTGGGTTGCACGATTGAATTATCTTCCTAAGGGTTTGGCTACACTATATGAAGAGTTCTACAAGGGTTGGGCTAACCATGTAAGGTAGAGAAAGATATATTGTTGGTTTACACATGTTATTACTTGTGTCGAAATGTAGCATTAGTTCATCATTGGGTATTATAATAGAATCTTGCTCTTATTATGTTGTCCTCGTGGTTGTGTTGCAGGTTTGTGGTGGGATTGTTGTAGGACCGGTTGAGCCATTTGAAGATTATATTTTTATTTGACTGAGGCTAAGCCCCTATTGGTGGATTGAGCCCTCAATTTGTCGGTTCGTTGATGTTGGGGTAGGTTTTACTCTCACATATGCTCATAATATTTTTCATTATTGTGTTTTAAGGTTGGGTTTGCGGTTCTGCTCCTCCTCATGCTAGAATGGAAATGAAGGCTCCTCTCGTTCCATTTCATTCCTACTAGAGGTTTTATATCGGAATTCTTTTTTGTTGTCACTGGCTTTGGTCTGGAAGGGGAGCTTACCTCCGTTGGTTGATGTTTCAGTAGTCATCCCTCATCATAGAGTTGGCGGAGTTACCTTCCTTGTCTTTGGCGTTATCCTCATGATGTTTGATTTCATATCTTAGATGCGTATCAGGACTAGTCATTATTGTTAAATAAAGAGCAAAAGAAAAAAAGTAGCCGCTTAAAAACGGCTAAGGTTTTTATTATTATTTAGAATGTGTGTCTATTACGTAGTGTCTAAGACCTTATTTATATAACAAAGGGCTAACGGACTTGGACCTTATATGTTTAACACCCTCCCTCAAACTCACAATGCAACAGTAATAAGAATTGAAAGTTTGTCACAAAGAAAATAAAACCGTGTTGTTGACTGAGCCTTTGTATAAATATCAACAACCTGTAAAGCTGATGGAACATATGGAAGCGACATGGTGCCAATCTAAAGATGATGTCGAGTAAAGTGACAATCTATTTTAATGTGTTTTGTCCTCTCATGAAAAACATAATTTTTTGTTATTTGCATGGCGGTTTTGTTATCACAATGTAGGACAGTAGGTTGAGCAACATTAACCCCCATATCTGCAAGAACCTATCATAACCAAACAATCTCACATGTGGTGACGACCATGACATGATACTCAGCTTCAGTAGACGATCTAGAGACAACATCTCGTTTCTTTCTTTTCCATGATATTAATAAATCTCCACAGAAAATACAGAAATCATTAGTATATTTTCGTTTACGAGGATCATGATCCCAATCAGCACCGCTATAGGCACACAGTTGAAGTGAAGAGGTTGAGGGAAATAAAATGTTATGGAACTGAGTGGCACAAATATATCTCAATATTCGAAGAATAACTCCCCAATGGAAGGATGTAGGAGCGGTAATAAACTGACTAACCACATGAACAACATAAGCTATATCTAGTCGAGTAACTGTAAGATAGACGAAGCTCCCTACAAGAGTTAGATATAGAGTTGGGTCTAACAAAGGAACACCATGAGTCGGAGAATATCAAACATTGGTTTGAAGAGGGGTATCTACCATCTGTTATCAGAAAGTCATGTTTACTCAAATAAATCATATATAGATTTTGTCTCAGAGAGAATATTACATTTTGGAGAGCGAGCCACCTCAATACCTAAAAAATAACATAATAGTCTCAAGTCTTTCATCGTAAAACGTTGAACCAAATCAAATTTTATTGCCTCAATTCCATCAATATCATGACCTGTAATTGTTACGGGAAATGAAAAAGCTATGCCAAAGTAGTAAAATTCGATTAGTCAGAAAAGAGAAGAAGTTACATTTATCTTAGAGAACTTCCCTACTTATAGTTCTCCCTGTTCGTGGGCGGTTACAAATACATTTACCCCACTTAATGTGCCCACTACTGTACTTACATAATTTCGTATTTAATTAAACATGTATTTACTAAATGGTTTCACTAAAACTCCTAACATTATTAAATGATAACTTAGAAACGATTTCCTTTTTTAAACAGCTGCGCAGCCGTGCGCTAACCCAAGCAGGGCGCGGTGATGACTCTCTCACTTGTCTCCGTTGTTTAGCTCAAGATACGACATAATTTGAGCTGAGCTTTAGTTGTTCGAGCGCGCTCGATCATCAATATTTGGAGTTCGCTCGACCATTCATTAGCTCGTTCATCTATTATCCCCTCCACAATCAGCCCGGTCATCTAGCTCATTCTTCGGAATCAACCATTACTCGCTTATTTAAGACATCTTCGTTTATCTTCTAAGCATGAGCTCGTCCTTTATATTTCTCAGTCTTGCATCTGCTCGGTTGTTTGGCGCTCTGCTCCGCTGGAGAATACCCCCTCATCGGTAATGATCATATCATCTACATATATGGATAAAATAATTCGTCCTACACTCGTACATCTAATAAACAAGGCCAAATCATGATAACTAGCAAGGAAACCAAGTGAAGTAATAAGTATAGAGATTTTTTCAAACCAGGCACAATGAGCTTGTTTGAGACCATATAAAGCTTTCCAAAGTCGACAAACTTCACCTGGTTGGTGAGAAACACTTGGAGGACGAGTCATGTAAACCTCCTCATAAAGATCATCATTCAAAATGCATTTTTGACATCTAGTTGGAAGATCTTCCACTGGCGAACAAATGCAACCGCAATAAGAGTACGAACTATCGTCATTTTTGCCACTAGGTAAAATGTATCTTCATAATCCATACCATACTTCTATGAATACCATTTTTCTACTAGACGAGCCTTGTATATTTCAGCAGACCCATCAAACTTCGTTTTAATTTTAAAAACCCATCGAGATCCAATTATATTCTTTTCGGATGGAGGTTTAACTATATCCCATGTATGAGTATGATAAAGAGTGGTAAGCTCTTCGACTATTGAAATTTGCCAACGAGGATCAGAAAGAGCTTCTTTAAACGACTAAGGTTCATATAATTATGTATGTTTGCTATGAAAGAGCCGAAAAGAGTTAAGTAAGAATAATACGCAAAATCTGGTAGTTTGGTAGAATTACTGGTACGAGTAGATCTTCTGAGGGTTGGAGCTAGTAGTTCATTAAAAGAAGAAGGTAACTCATGTCATGAAAGAGCAGAATTAGTATCAACTGTAGTCCATGTCTCATGAGCTGGCATATCATATCAATGGGTATATCGCTATTATTTTCAAAAGGATCAATTGCTTGAAGTTTAGTACTTGTTATATAATGTGATTTTGCGATAATCGAATAAAAACAGATATGGTCAAGAACTGTAACATGTCAAGAGACATAAAGTTTCGGGCTAGTGGGATAAAAAAATGATAACCTTTATGCCTAACACCATAACCCAATAAATCATATATTGTGGATTTAAGGCCAAATTTGTTACGTTCTACATAAGGACAAATGACAAAACACGTACATCCAAACACTCGTAAGGAATAATAATCTGGAAATTTTCCGTATAACTTATGAAACGGAGACATCGTTGTATTATGAGCAGTGCGAATTCGATTAATCACTTATACAACATTATGAATTGCTTCTCCCAAAAGATAGTAGGAACCTCAACAAATAAAAGTAAAGAACGAGTAGTCTCAATAAGGTGACGATGTTTTCTTTCTGCAAGAAGATTGATGTATGGTACCATCAGATGAAAGTAAATGAGTAAAATCGTTGGATGTATATGCACCCCTCCCTAAGTCACACCTGAAGCATATTATTATAGAAGAATGTTGAGTCTTAACAAGTGCCTGAAATTCTTTATAAATTCCAAGGAAATCTGATCTCCGTTTCATAAGATAAACCCAAGTATATCGAGTATAATCATCGATGAAAAAAACATAGTAGGACGAACCAGATTTTCTAGAGACAGAAGATAGACCCCAGACATCTAATATCAAACAAAGATATTGAAGAAGTGACTTTCATTAAACGGTAATGCTGAATTTTTTGCAAGTTTAGAACCACTCTAATCTGAGATATTACAAGTGCTTAACTGACCTAAAGAATTTGTGGAGACTAAAACTTTTATACGCGACGCAGATGCATATCCCAGACGAGAATGCAAAAGATAAAACTCAGACGATGAAAGATTTAAACGAAACGAAGACAAATCAACACTATAGGCATCAATATCAGTCAATTATGTTTTTCCACTATCAACACCATAGACATCCACATATGTTACTTCGAGTTTCTCTAAAACAAATATTTACACTATTCTATGACCTATTCCAATTAATTCTATGAGTTTGTTAATTTTGTATAGCACAAACAGAATCTGAAAAAAATATAATAACCAGATTTACACAATTGGCTAACCGAAACAAGATTCAAAGCAAGGGTGGGAGCGTAGTAAACACTGGATAATGATATATGAGTGGTGGAAATATAGCCAATACCCTCTACTGACATTGGTGTAGCACTAACAGACAAAACAGATAGACAACGAAACAAAATTCGATATTTGAGGTGACATATGATGAGACCCACCCAAATCGAAAATCCACAATGATGAATCAATAACTGAAGTGAAAAAGGAGGACATATCTCAATAGTATACATATGTAGACATAACAAAGTTCTTCTTATTGAGTTTGTTGCTAGTAGATTGTAGAAAATCATTTTTTCCTATAATATTCGCAACATGATCCGCAATCTCTAATCGAAAAAAATCGAATCGTCAAGAGATACCAAATCCAAATTGGAAAAATCAAATCAAATAATCAAACCCAAAATCCAAAATCAAACCAAGTCCAAATCCAAAATCTCAGTGGTCCAGCAAAGTCAAATCAAATAGTCAATCAAATCCAAATCCAAGTCAAAATATCAAACTAAATCCAAATACCAAACTAAATCTCATTCCCAATTTCTAACTTTCATTTAAAATCAAAATCAAAACCAAAATCAAATTGAATTCACGATTTTACCAACAAAACTCTTGCAATCCTCTAGTAGCGATTTCTCCCGAACCGTAGTACCGAATCATAATCTAACCGGTTAGACTGAAGGATTGGACGTCCCGAACACGCTCTCCAAAACTCAGCAAAAATGAACACCATTTGCCTTTCGATCGGACTGTTTGATTGTGGCTGCACACAACAGATCCGAAAACCAAAAATTGTATATGTTCTACTTGTTTCTAATGATTTGGAAATATTGCACTGGTAGATCCACAAAACAGGGAGATCTTTACGCTTCTCCAATCAGATTACTTCAGACTCTAATACCATGTTAAATAAAAACAAATCACTTATTGGAAACTATGATAATTTTTTTAAAAAATATATCTATTGCATCGTATATAAAATCTGATTTATAAATGTAATAAACAACTAACGGTTTTGTATTTTAAATTTTTAACAAACCTCACTAACATTGAATTTGTGTGTTGTTTTGGTTGGGATAGTTGCAGCGACAATACCGGCCATAAAAGGAACGAGCATGTATTTGTGCACGTGCGATTTTGTTGTCGGCTGCTGGTGATATTTGAAATCCCGTTTACAGTTGGTGGTAAGAACGCCATAATTTTGTGAAACAAATCTAAACTTAATAGATCCAAGTGTAAAACTGCATCAAAATATAAAACTAATAAAATTAAAATTAGATAATTTATTTTTTAGTTTTGATTTCGATATATAAATGGGTTTATACACACTGCCCATAACATCTAAACGGGCCGGATGTCCTCAAGCACCATAAGACTTCTCACCTCACTATTCCATCATCAAACATTATCAAAAATCCTAGCTACTCTCTCCAATTCTGATCAAACCCATCGAATCCTTTAATCCCAGCCACTTGAAACAAGAGGACTCTTCATCGACGAACTCAGGTAACTATACATTGTTTAGATCTCGAATTCGAGGGCTTGTAAGTTTCTGGGAGCAAATATTCTCGCTAGGACCAGTGAGAGACGTCCTCTAAGAAGCTTACAGGCCTCTGAGACATCTACTTAACCAGCTTGCTTTAGATTCAGGTGGAACAATTTCTCTATTCAGAATTACAGACGAAACGCCTTGCATGCAGCCCAAATCGATGCTGAAATCCATTCGCATTCTCCGAACCGGTTACAGACGAAACGCCTTGCATGCAGCCAAAATCGATACTGAAATCCACTCCAAGTCTCCGAACTGGGTACAGACAGACCCTTACAAGATCTCCAAGCTCCCAGGTAATCTTCGAATTTAGTTTTGAGTGAATCGGACATACCCAACTCCCAGTCATTCCAGGAATGTTATAGCACTGAGTTTATTATGAATTTTTGTTCCACTGAGGAACAAATTCCCATTCAACTCCTTTGTATGCTTCACCAGGCAGTCTGCAGCTGCATTCTGTTCTCTGTAGACATGACTTACTCTCATGTTAGAAGAAATAAGTTTGTAGCAACAAGAAACCAGACCTTTAAGATACCACGGTGTCTTGTTTGTAAGTAACATTTGAAGCAGAACACTAGAGTCTGTTTCGATGTCCAGGTAGTTGATTCCTTTTCATAACAAAGGAGCAGGCCATCGAGCATTGCTCTGGTCTCCGCAACAATTGGCATTCCTTTCCCATATATAGAACCGTATCTGAAAATAACAGTACATATTAAATCACTGACCAAACCACCACCAAAGCTTTCACCAGACCCGTCACAAGCCCCGTCAGAATTAAGCTTGTACCGACCAAGTTTAGGACAAACCCATTTAACGGAAATAGGAGTGTTTGACCTTTCCAACTGATTAAAACAGCCAAACACTAGACCAGTACTTTTATCCTTATTCCAATTCTTGGGTTTAAGCAGCTTTGCACTGTCCAAACTTGATAGAATGTAGAGAATGTGACTAATAATATTAGCAGAAGAGATATCTATATTATCCATTTTCTCTTATTCCTTGCATTCCATATAACCCAAGCAATCACAGAAGGGATAATAGTGCGCATGTGAACCCTCTTTCCAGTAGACCAGAACCAATTCCGGACCATATGAGAGACTGGCATATTTCTGAAGATTTGAACATTAAAATAGACTGAAAAATAGGACCACACCTCCCAAGCTTTTTGGCAGTTGATTAAAACATGATTTATGTTTTCAGAATTATAACAATGCTGACACTTAGAAACCAACTGCATTTTTCTTTTTTGCATCACAGAATCGACTGGTAGCCACCCCTTTAATGATCGCCATAGAAGAAAGGAACACTTTCGAGTCGTAACGCAGTTCCACAACCTGCTATAAAGATAAGATATAGTCCCCTTAGCATATAGTTCTTGCCAAGTGTTTTTGTAGTTAAACTGTCAATCTACACATAGATTCCATATAATTAAGTCTCTACCATCATTATTGACCTTAGTCTTGAGAACATTTTGGATCTGATTCTGGTCCAAAACATTCTCAAGCATTGGGATATTCCATCTACCAGCTCCCCAGAAATCCTTTACCATCTGACCCTCATACAGACATCTATCTTCGTGATCCTTAAATCGTTTAAAGGCTTCCTTGTTACACCACTTATCCACTAGAAGATCAACATTACCAGACTCTATCTGCCAGAATATGTGTTCTTCAGCTCTGTCCCAAATTCTCCAGATCCTTTTCCATGTAGATGAGATTTTAGGATTCAGAGAGACACTGAAAGGGTGACAATTATTAAAGTATATGGACTTCATTATGGTAGCCCAAATAGAATCATTCTTCCTCAATATATACATAGCTTGTAAGAAAACACCTCAACCATATCATTTAATCGACGTAAATTCAAACCACCCTCCTGGTAACTCTTACAAAGACCAGACCATTTGCACTAAATAGTTGCAACTTTCTCTGCTTTTGAGCCCCACAAAAATTTATTGTAGATGACCTCCAACTTCTTTGTAATAGATTTTAGGATTTTAGTGTTTTGAGCTACAAAAGTAGGATAGCTAGATAACACGTATTGAACAAGGGTTAACCTTCATCCAAAAGAGCGATTTTTGTGATCCCACTCACTGATTTTATTTAGGGTTTTTGCAATTAGGTCATCAAAGTTCCTGACGTTATTTTTTATTACAATGACAGCTCCCAAATATTTGAAGGGAAGGCTGCTGTTCTTGAAACCCATTTGAGTCTCCAAATTTCTGACATAGTTGATACACCTTCTAGCTGATGTAATAACCAAAGATTTCCCTTTATTGACAATCTGACCTGAGGTATCCTCATATTGACTAACCTCTCTCATTATTTTGTTTACAACACTTGAAGACCCGTTGCAGAGGATAGTCAGAGTATAAATTGAAGACCCATTCCCTCTCGATTTGTAGTTAACAGTAGGATAGTCAGAGTATAACTTCTTTAAACCCCTTATAAGATATTTTTGACCAAGAATGAACAGACTTGGTGACAATGGGTCACCTTGTCCGATCCCTTTGTTTGACTTGAAATACCCTCTAGATACACCATTAACTACCACCGAAAAGTTGCAATTAACTATGTTTCTTTCGATAAGATTTAGGAAATCATTTCTGAAACCAAACTTAGCAAGAACACTTAGAATAAAGGTGTGGTCAATTCGATCAAACGCCTTATCCATGTCTAATTTTATCATGATATTACCTCCCCTGATTTTGTTAGATAAATCCACAGCCAACTCTTGAGCCACCGTTATATTGTCATGGATACTCCTACCCATGACAAACACCCCTTGCTCAGCTGAAATGAGCTTAGGTAAGATATAATACAGCCTATTGTTTATAGTTTTAGAGATGATCCTACTTAGAAGAGTGGTTAGGCTGATAGGTCTGAAATTAGACCACTTTTTAGGAGCATCCTTTTAATGTATTAAGTAGAGTACCGTAGCATAGATTCACATAGGAAAAGAAGTGCCCTCGGAATAGAACTCCCTAATGGCATTGCAGAGGTCCTCCTTGATAATAGTCCAACAAAACTTGTAGAACTTGTCATTAAACCCGTCAGGCCCTGCCGCTACATTAGAATCCAGCCTGTTGACCACCTTATAGATTTCATTTTTCGTAGGTAAATCCATTAACATATCATTATCCTTAGTAGATACTAGCTTGGGAATGTAGTCTTTAAGAATATTGGGATACCAAGGGTTAAGACAATCCTGGATCAGGCCTTTGAAATGGTCAACTGCAGACTGGCCAATAGCTTCATCATCCTCCAACCATTTATTATCGACCCAAATACGAGAAATTCTTGATCTCCTATGCTTCATTTTCACATAATTCTGGAAGAATGCAGAGTTTCTATCCCCATCCTTAGACCACTGAGTGTGATATTTATGAATCCAGAACTCTTTTTCCTTTTGTAGAAGCTCAATATGTATTTCTTTAGATTTTTTCAATGCTTCCTTATCATCCATTGAATTAGAGAATAAGACTTTATTTTCAAGGTCATTAATAACCCCTTCCTGACTCTTTACAAAGTCAAATACATTACCAAATATATTCATGTTCCAGACCTTTAGAGTAGCTTTTAAATGCTTGAGTATAAACCAAAACTTAAACAAATGAGAACCAGAATAGTCCACGGCCCAACTCTCTTCAACAGTGTTGTTGAAATCCTCATGCAAGCACCACATATTAAGGAATTGGAAGTTGGTCTTTGATTTAGGTATAGACTTGACTATATTAATAAGTAATAGGGAGTGATCGGAACAAGTTTTAGGAAGATGATGAACAATAGTGTTAGCAACAGTACTGATCCAACTATCATTAGCCAGCACCCTATCAAGGCTACGCCATTGACTTCCATTGGACCACGTGAATTTATTACCAGAAAATCTCATATCAACCAAATTGCAACCAAGCATTAATGTATTAAAATATTCTATACTTGCATTAGAACTTGTAGTACAATAAATTTGCTCCTCCGGCCTAGCAATAGTATTAAAATCCCCAAAAAGAATCCAGCCCATATCTTGAGCATCAATCGTTCTGAGACCATCCCAGAGCTGACCCCTAAGACTTTTAGTGCATTTTGCGTATATTACCCTAACTAGGAACTCTTTAGGATCCAAGTTGTGCTTAACTTTAAGATGAACATACTGATCATCATTAACCAGTGTTTCCACCTCAAAATCCTTGCTCCACATTACCCAAACCTTGTTGCTATAGTTATCTGTATAACCATGAAAACCAAGCTTGGTAGAAATGGATTGAAGATTAGAAGCACATACCATGAGCTCTTGGATAGCAAGAAAACAGATTTTCTTGGTTCTCTTGATTGATCTTAACCTGGCTTGAGTCTCCTTGTTGCCAATGCTCTGGGCATTCCAACTTAGGATAGAAATCATCAATTAGGGCTTTTAAGGTTCTTTGCAACATTTTTATGCTACAAAGCTTTTGAGGAGATAATCCCCTTTGTATTAAGTATTCTTACTTTCTTACTCTTTTCAGATCAATCTTCTTATCTCCAGTATGTTTCTTTGCAGGAGACTGTGGAAGGCTACCCGTAGAATCCTTAGTTGGAGAACCTCTTTCAAAAATGTTATTACGAGACTTACTATCAGATGAATCACCCTGATTAGTTGGAGAAAACTCAAGAAGCTGGAGAGCCCGAATTATTTGTTCAGACTCTACACCAGTCGGAAGAAGTTTAGGTAATTCCTTTCCCGATTTGTCTTCCTCAGTAATATAATTTTCTTTTTTATTAACAATTACTGATTTTATTTTATTTTTTTTCCTCACAATTTGGAATTGTGGAATCAATAAATCATCCAATTGTATGTTGGGGTTGAACTTTTCATTAGATGCCCTCTGCTTGGTCTTCTTGCATTGACTTGATGAATGGCCCAGGTGAGAACACTTAGTAAGTAGCAAGGATATTTCTGATATACTAGTTCTTGCAAGTAGAAATAAGTACCAAACTTAATCTTGATCTTTTTAGGGAGATCCTTAGAAACATCAAGAACATCCCATAACCTGCAGTAGTTAGCCCTAGCTCTGTTTATAGTTGGAACCCGTACACTTAATGGTTTTCCAAGAGATTTCGCAATCTCCATTAACGTTTCCTCATTGTATATAAAATGTGGCATATTAGGTAAATCAATAGAAACTGTTGTTGCTGGATTATCAATACTAGGTTTAAAGTTTGGAGCCCAATCCAGCAGCCGCATCACTTTTTCTCCGATCTGCCAGACATTTCTCTTTCATAGCTTTAGGAGGTCTTCTTTGAGTGAAAGTTCGATAAATATATGTCTGTAATCCCAGCTAGTAACATTGCATTCACCTTTGAATCTGAACTTATCCAAGAACGCTTTAACAACTGTATAGCTTGGCTTCCCTGTTGCGAACTTACCCACCAATGTGAATTTCGACCTTTGTTTTAGAAGAATCAGATCATCTGGATCAAAACTGATCTCAGGTTCACCATATTCCAGTTTCCTGGTAATCTTCCTGTGATCAAGCTTCTCAGTCTTATTCTTAAATAAATCAGCAAATGAACTCTTGGTTATTGAATCTTTGATGTTACTCTTTGCAGGTTCGAAAACAGGATTTTCTCTAATGTTTTGACGTTCTGAGAACGAGACTAAAGCCGGAAAGCTCGCCTGATAATCAGCAAGACGCTGATGTGCAGTAGAACTCTCGAGCGAGATGAGAAATCAGTATGATATTAGTTTAGGATATGTCTCCATTCTTGGAGCTTTCTTGAAAATGTAACCACTTTTGTTTTTGGAGAAACTATGTATTGTGTCTTATTTTGTTCACGTAAATCGAATCGAAACCAATTATGTTAAAGCGTATCATTTTTAAAAAAATGCTTATCAATCTTCGACTATTCTGTTACTTTAAATTCATATTTTTTACATAATTTTATAAATAAATATTTAATTAATTATATTTTTTATCCAATTATCATTATCTTCCTATAATTTATTCAATAAAATTATGAACCCAGTGATTTTTTTATATTGATTTTTATTAACCATATTGATTTATTTATATTGATTTTTAATTTCCAGATAGATTAATACATAAATTAATTAATTAGTCATTTAAATTCATATTGTTTTACATAATTTTATAAATAAATATTTAATTAATTATATTTTTTACCCAATCTTCATTATTTTCGTATAGTTATTAAGTAAATTATTTAACCCATTGATTTATTCATATTTATTTTTATTAACCAGATTTTTTATCACATAGATTAATACATAAATTAATCCCCCCAAGGGGGTAGCCGAGTTGGTTGAGTATGACATTCTTATAACCAAAAGGTCATGAGTTCGAGTCCCTCTACATACGCTTTCTCGGCTGAGCCTGTCACCTTGTGTGGTTTACCTTCTGGCGTTGGTTTGCAGGCTATCGCGTCAGACTGAGGGTTTACCCTGTGCGCACTCATTGCACTCTGAGTAGCGGCTGCGGGTTCCCTCCGAAAAAAAAATAATAATAATTAATTAATTAATTAACTTCATCAAGCTGCCTATACTAAATTACAAATTAAATTAAGCATATATACAGCTGAATATTGATATAAACAGCCGGATTCATAAAACAACCCGATTCATATAAGCTACATTATAGGGTGAATAGATTAAATTGTTTAAATAAAAATATGAGTTTGTGTACGTCGCTAACTATACATTTAAATGATATAATTTTTTACGTGTAATATTCAACTTCACGTTTTAAACTACTAAAGGTGTAGACAAATGCACTCACTTGTAAGTTTTAGACTGGACTCGCCGCTTTTCCGAGATATCCAAAACAAAGCCGTGGGGAAATGTAGTGAGAAAGGGTTAGAGAGCTTCATGTCGTGAGTATCCGCCGCCTCTTTCTTTTTATGGGTCCTCACTTATTTTTTATGGTTCATTCTTTTTTTTTTGATTCGTCCTTTTTTTATTAGAAGTTATAAATTATATAAGAAATAAAATGTACAAGCATTTTAAGAGGTCCGGAGCCAGAGTACAAGAAGTTCATGCCATGGAGGCTACATATAGAATGGGGAAGAGACTGAGCGAGAAAGCGTCGAATATAGATTATAGTAATGTTATATTTATCTTGGTGATATTGAATCGATATCTCAGGTGAGAGATGATTCAGTGAGCGATATTTGAGTTGAAAGATGTCGTATTCTTGTATATTCAAGCATTTTTTTATCTCAAGATGTGGTAGATAGTGGCGCACAAGGCAATTTTCCACATGAATGATCTTTTAGATGAACTGGAGGCCCAGTTACTGGCTGCAGATAGCCAGTCTTCCCATGCTGAGCGGCAGAAGGGGAGAGGAATTTTTAGGGAAAGGTTTTCCCAAATAGCATTGGAGTAGGGGCACAAGACGAGAATATGCTCTATTGTTTCATCGTGGGAGGAGCACAGCACGCAATTTGGCGGCTAGTCCAGTCCCCAAGCTAACAACTTGTCTCAAGTGATAAGTGATGAAAGATTGTCTGGGGATGGAGTATTTATGCCATACTAAATTGGCTCAATGAGATTCGGGACAACGCGGCCGAAGGGCTTCGTAGGTACTACCAATGGTAAAGAGGGGTTGAGACTTGTTAGGGATCCGGAGGAAGGAGTCTTCAGAGTCAGAAGCCGGGGGGAAAGAACTGAGGGCAACAAAGATCTCAGAGAGGTGCTATAGAGTCTTCTGTTAGAAGCTCTAGTATGCGAGGGTCAGACCCATCTTCCATTTTCATGGAGGTCGACAAATTTCTTTAAGTTTCTAAGTCTGGAAAGATTTAAGATGTTCGGGCCAAAAAGGTTCACGAGAAAGTTTGGGAAGAGCCAAGGGCCATGCCAAATGAAGGTGGATTTCCCATTTCCAATGCTGACCTTATAAAGGGTTGAGGCCTGATTACGAAGCTTGAGGATTTTCCTTCACCTCGAGCTGGTCGAAGCGGGAATCAGGTTAGTCCAGAGGAAGTGACGATTGAGTTTTTCCTTGATCTTCCATTGGGACCATATGGAATTCTTATTATCTGTGAGGATGAACCAGAAGAGTTTAAGGGTGGCCGTCTGATTCTAGATTTTTAGGTTTGGAATCTCAAGGCCGCCCTCCTCTTTAGGCAAAGTAACTTTGTCCCAAGCGAGCTTAACTCCCATGGACTTCATTTGCGATCCTCACGAGAGGAAGTAACGAAGTAGCTAGGAGGGCTCATTTAGAACGTAGGCAGGGAGGATGAAGATGGCTGACTAATAGACTTGGCTAGCAAAAAATACTGAGGAGATGAGTTGAAGACGGCCGACGTAGGATATGTTCTTGGAGGTCCAAGAGTTGTTCAGACCCAGGAGTTTGAGGAAGAGAGGACTACAATTTTTGTAGGAGAGTCTGGAGGTGATGATGGGAACCCCTAAGTAACGGACCGGAAGGGATCCTTCGGAGAAACTGAGAATGCTGATGATATCAAGCTTGGTGTTAGGCGCAGTACGGAAGAATTAGATATGGCTCTTTGAAGGATTTAGTAAAAGGCCGAAGATATTTGTAAATTCCTTGAGGCCATCGTTGATTAGGCGGATTGACTGTGTATTGGCACGGTAGAAGATCATAAGATCATCCGCAAAGCATAAGTTGATGATCTTTAGGTTGTGACATTTCAAGTGGAATCCAAATGTAGGTTCCTTGATTTTCTTTTGGAGGATACTCGAAAGAGCCTGCATGACAATGCCAAAAATATACGGGGAGAGATGGTCCCTTTGGCGGAGGCCTCTAGCTCTAGAGAAATGGCCCGAGGAATGGTCATTGATCCAGATGGAGTATGAAGGGGTGGTGATGCATTGGATAATCCAGTTAATCATGACTAAAGGGAAGATCATAGCTACAAGGATGTCAATGACTGCTTCCCACCTAATGTTGTCGAATGCTTTTAAAAGGTCAATCTTAAGGGCATATCCGGGCCCTTTAACGTTGGTGTGGTAATCATCCAAAAGGTTATGAGTAAGGAGGATATAGTCCAAGATCGACCTACCAGGGACGAAGGCCGACTAGGAAGGTTAAATAAGCATGGGCAGGGCGGGCTTAATTTTGTTGGCAATGATTTTGGAAATGATTTTCTAAGTCACATTACAACAGGCGATCGGGTGGTAATCAGAGGGGAGTGAAGAGGAGGAGGTCTTGGGAATAATGGCTATTAAGGTTTTGTTCCACTCGGGGTTCATTTGGAAATTCTCAAAGAAATTCTCAATCCTGGCACAAACGTCAGGGCCCACAGAGTCCCAACAGGACTTGAAGAAGTCGGCGCTGAAACCATCAGGGCCACGGGCTTTATCGCTGTTGATAGCATAAAGGGAAGCTTTTATTTCCCCATCAAGGATTGGCTTGGTCATCTCAGTCTGAAGGTCAGAGGGGATAGTGGTCTGGATTAGTGTTGAAATGCGCATGAGACCCGAGTGATTATCTTTTCCAAGGGATCCTAGGAGGTTCTTAAAGTGGCTAAGGAAGGTGGCGGATATAACATGAGGGTTAGAACTAACTTGGCCGTCCGGGGTAGCAATAGTAAGGATCTTATTCATGGCTCTACGAACTAGGATACTATTATGAAAGAATTTAAATTTTTTATCCCCCAAGATTCAGCCACGTTTCTCTGGATTTTTGTTTCAGGAAATACTCTTCCGCGCGGCTAAAATGGATAAAGAAACTAGCCGCCTCTCTCTCAATGGAGATTAAGTATTTGTCAAGAGGGTTGGTGGAAAGGTTATCATGGGCTAAGGCGAGCGCTTTTGGGCCTCGTCGACTATATGACTGAGGGGGCGGTAAATCTTGCTAGCTTAGAGTTAATAGCCTTCATGGGGCTATCAAAGCAAGGCGAGTTCCAACTTGCCAAGACAATGTTCTGGAAGCTCGAGTGAAGCTTCCACATATTAGAGTACTTGAAAGGTTTTGGGGAGGGGATGAAAGGAGTGGTGAGGAATATGATAAAAGGGGTGTGGTCTGAGCTTCGAGGGCGGTCAAAGTGTGCTGACGAAGACAGGAAGTGGTCATCCCAAGGGCCATTCACAAGGGCTCTATCAATTCTCGAGGAAATGGGATTGTCCACTTAGCGGTTAAACTAAGAGAATCAGAAGCCAAAGGAGCGAAGGTTCTCGAGGTCACAGGAAGGACAGTATTCATTGAATGAAATGATGGAATCATTCCAACATGGTTAGGGGGAGATTTCTCGAGGGGATTGAGAATGGCATTAAAGTCCCCAAATACAATCGAATGATTGGGGCCTATAGATTGCACAAAGGAGCAGATGTCATTCCGAAGGGGCCGTCGGTCTAAGGGATTGTTGAAGTTTTAGACAACGGTACGATTGAAGGTAAGATTTTTGGCAAGCCAGCCTATGACACAATGCAAAGATTGAGCGTAGGAGCCTCTAGAAGAGATATTTAAGACATTTGGGTTCCAAGCAATCCAAATTCGACCTAGGTGATGGTTATTGGGTTGGTTAGGAAATGCCAGTAGGGCACCATGGAGCCCATGATGGGAGCGATAATGTTAATTTTAAATTTGGTTTCTAAAAGGCATATAACATTAATACTATTCAAGAAAACGAAATCTCAGACATCTTTCTAGCGCACAGGGTCATTTAGAATGCGAACATTCCAATATGCAATTTTCATATATAAGGATAAAATTAAGGATAAGAAAAACTAGTACAGCCTTGGGGAGTCCCCATACATACTCAAAGACACCGAGATATTTGCAGTTTGATTTCTTGGCAAAGTTATCTCCGTAGAGGAAGGTTCGCCTTCGTTAAGTCCTATCTGGGCGGCTGCGGAGCAAATATTTCATACATTTTTTTTGTCTTAATAGGTTGTTATTTGTCCAGGTTTGGGTTTTGACGAACCAGATTGGACCATTAAGTTTATCGGTTCAGGCATGACCAGATCGTTAAGTTTTGGAACCAGACCGACCGTTAAGTTTTCGGTTTGGTTTGGTCTAGTCTATTCGGTCCGATTTGGTTCGGCTTCGATTCTGGTTCGGTCGGAGTTCGATTCGGTCAAAATTCAATTCCGTCTCGTTTTGGTTCGGTCTTATTTCGGTTCGGTGCGGTCCTGTCTATTTAAAAATATATATAATTTAATTTTCAATTTTTTTACTTCAATAAATAACATAAAAATTAATCTTTATAAGTTAATCTTTGTTTTTATTAAAAATTGGTAATTAATAATTAATTTTGGCAATATAATGTATAAAAAAATCGGTTCAACGATTTTATTGGTTCGATTCTTTATCAGTTCTACCGTTTATCGATTTTATCAGTTCGGTTCCTATTGTTTCTATCCGTTTGCCGGTTTTACCAGTTCGGTTCCTAATCGGTTCTATTGGTTTGGTTCTGAACTGGTTTTATTGCTTTGGTTCCTTATCAGTTTTGATTTTTAAAATAAAAGGACAAATCGTACCGTTAAAGTTTGGTCCAGTTCTCGTCCGGTTCTTACCGATTCAGTTCGGTTCTCCAAAACGACTGACAGTCCTCGTTCTCTTAATCCAATTTTGTTCTTTGGTGGGAGGCCGGTATGTACATAATAAAACATTTAAATAATTAGACTATAAGATCTATTTTTTTCACTCAAATTTTATTGCTTTTAATAATAAAACTTTGAAATTACAAGGACTTAGATGAAAAGTCTAAAATGATAAGGGCATCTATTACAAAACTAAAAACAATTTTGAGAAGAAATTCGCCGCATTTGAAGAAAGAGTAGGGGAGTTTAGGTCACAATTTGAGGAAGGAGACGATTCATTTCAGGAACAAGAAATTGAAAAGGAATTCACCAATTTTGAAGCTTTATCATAAGATGAGATTACTCAAACCGTTGGTTAATGAGTGAAGGAAGATATTAGGTAGCCAATTTCCAGTCTCTCAAGCAGGGTTCTAGCTCTCAAAGGATTCGAGGAGTAATCTTGACTAAAGTTCATCACTTTCCTTTCCCCTAAGACGTGCTTGGAGATCCAGTTTGCTGCGTTGTTCTATTCTCGATAGATATGTATGATGGTCATAGAAGAGTCGCTAAATTTTTTGTAGCAGATGATAAGAGGGTTTAAATACCACGTAGCCTTTCCACAAAGAAGAAGATCCATAATGATTTTTGAGTTGATTTCAATATCTAGATTGGTTATATTCAACAAGGGACAGATTTGGAGGCCATCAAGCCAAGCTCTACACTTGGCAACGATTGGGAGTTTTTTACCATATACTCAGCCAAAACCCATAAGGATGTTGCCTTCATGTTATCTAACAAGACCACCTCCACTGACTTCTCCAGAATAGTCACAAGCTCCATCTGTGTTTAGTTTGAAACGATTTACTTTTGGATTTTTCCATTTAAGGTATAATAGAATTCTGTTATTTTAAAGATGATTTACGCATCCTAAGCTTAGTGAAGCTTTGAAGTCTTTACCCCATTGAGAGATTTTGAGAAGTCTTGCATTGTCCAAGCCAGAGAGGATGTAAATTACATGATTAATCATGGAAGACGTACTATCACTCTGGTTCTGGTGTTTCTTTTACTACAAGCTGCCCAGATTACCCATGTTATGATTGAGGGTAATATCTTACGAACATCACATTTTTTGAGGTGGACTAGTACCATCGATCTTATAATGTTAGAGAGAATCATTTTCTGGGAGATATGGATCTTGAAGAAGATACTGAAGAAAATCCAGACAACCCAAGATTAAAGGCACTGAACAAGGATGTGCTGAGTTGTTTCTTTATTGTTGCAGAATTAGAACTTGGAAGCCAATTGAAAGCGGTTCCTTTGAAGGACGAAGGCAGTAGGTATCCAGTTGGAGAGAGCTCTCCAAAGAAAAAACGAGCATTTCCTTGGAGTGATAGTGTTCTAGGTCGTGGAGAATAAATTGGATTTATCACCCTTCTTTTTGATAGCCTTCCAAGTGTCTTTAACAAGATTTTCCTGATTTTGTCAATCTTAGTTGAGGTAACTGAGTGTTTGAGTCTATCAATGTTCCACACACCCTCAACCTAAAAGCTATTGACTTTATCTCTATTGGAACCCCATAACTAGCTTATATCGTCGAAGTAATTGAAATAAATGAATAGGTTTTTGGAGCACCAACATTCAAGCCTAAAATCCATATTACCATGACCAGGATTCCAGAAGATATACTTCTCTGCTATGTCCCTAACATTCCTGATTCTAGTCAAGATTTTAGACTTTCTAATAGGGGAAGGGGCTAAGATTGGATGAAACTTGCTGCAATATATAGAGGAAGTAAGCTTAGCCCATAAAGAGTTTTGAGCTCTAAATATAAACTAGAGCTTCAAGAAAAATATTAGCTGCACATCTTCAAGCTTCTTTAAGTTCAGACCTCCCTCATCATGGGGCTTAAATAGTCTATCCCATTTGGACCTGGTAATGGTATGATTACTGTATTTGTTCCCCCATAAAAATTTGTTGTAAGTCTCTTTCTCTTCATAATTATAGATCTGGGAAGGATAGTGTGTTGGATCAAGAAGGTGGGATAGGTAGACATGATGGTTTGGATTAACGTCAGTCTACCAGCAAAGGAAAGAGAAGCCTTGTCCCATTCTGAAATTTTGTTCCTTATCTTTGAAACAATATCTTCAAAATTGTTGATCCTGATTGAATAGCTAATAGTTGAGCCCAAGTATTTGAATGGTAAGTTGATATGCTTAAGCCTCATAATATTTTACACTAAATAAATTATCTGTATAGGCATGTTAGCTAGAACAAATATCTTTGATTTTTTGTTGTTTATTAATAGGGCTGATACTCTTTGGTAGTGGGTTAGGAAATTATTTTTTTGTTGAATTGAGGAGACTGCTCTATTGCTAAATATCATAAATTCGCCAGCAAATGCTAGACAAGTTATGTTAAGATTAAATCTACATTTGAATCTTGAGCTAGGTTTCTCATCAGAAATCTTCTTAATCCCTCTAATTAAGTATTCCTCAGCCACAATAAGAGACTTGCAGATAGTGAATCTCCTTGTTTTAGGCCCCGAGTGTTGCTCAAAATTCCCTTCATTTCTCCGTTAATGATTGTTGATGAATGAATGTTTCTTATGCATTTATTCACCAAAGATAGAAAGTTAGTATTAAACCCAAATGAAGAGAGATATTTTAAGAGAAACATGTGGTTTAACCTATCAAAGGCTTTGGCCATGTTTGTCTTTAGGATTACATTAGGTCTTGACTAAGCTCTTGAGCTGTCATGATGGTTTCATGTATACTCCTACCTCTCACGAATGCACCTTGCTCTTCAAAGACTAGATTAGGCAGAATAGCTGCTAGCCTATTGTTGATAATTTTTGCAATGATTCTACTCAACATTGTAGTAAGACTTATGGTTCTGAACTTATACTAGGTATTAGGATGAGGAGTCTTAGGGATAAGACAAATAACTGTGGCTTGAATACCAGTTGGCAGATGACAGCCATTGAAAACACCCTGAATTGCTTCACATAGGTCCTTGGAGATGATGGGATAACCTGTTTTATAAAATTCACCATCAAAGCTATGTGGACCTGCAATGAAAACTGACTTAAGAGATTTAATGATACCATATATTTCATTATTTTTAAGAATAGCCAACAGTTTTGAGTTGTCATCATCTTTGACCAGATTAGGAATAAGATCCCTTAGGTTATTAATATCATTATCACCCGTATTAACAGGCAATAAAGATTGAAAATAGTTCACAACAGAGTTGCTGATATCCTCATGCCATTCAAGCCATTTGTCACCATCCCAGATTCTATTCATCCTTATCTTTTTAGCCTTTTTTTACAAAGTTATGGTAAGAAGCAGTGTTCCTATCGATGTCCTTGAACGACAAAGAGTGAGATTTCCGTCTCCAATAAACTTCTTCTCTATCAAGTAATGATAGATGAGTGTTACTAGCATCCTCAAGAAGATCTTTATCATTAGTAGAGTGAGAGATTTGATAGATAGACTCTTTAAAGTTGATTTCTTCTTCAGAATTCTCTATAGCATCGAAAACATTACCAAAAATCTTCTTGTTCCACTCTCTTAGGTTAGCTTTAATCTTTTTTTATTGAATCAGAATCTTTGTGAAGTGTTCCCATCAATTTCCTCAACCAAACTCTTATCAACTATCTCCATAAAACCAGGGTGCATCACCCACATATTTATAAAAATTGAATGAGGATTTAATTTTTTCAATGTTGGATGAAATCAAGATAGAAATAGGTGAGTGATCAGAACAATTTCTTGCTAGATGATTAACAACAGTGTTATCAAAGTAATTCATCTAGGGAATTTTGAACACCACTCTGTCTAACCGTTTCCATTTCCTGCCGATAGACCAGGTAAATGTACAGGAAATGAATCCAGCATCATGGAGATTGCAATCCATGATAGCATTGTTGAAGTCTTCAATGCTTCTTAGGTTAGTAGATGTGCATGATAGCTGCTCTTGAAGGTTTGTAGTAGTATTGAAATCACCAAATACGATCCATTCTTTTGATGGAATATCAATATATTTGAGAGTATCCCAAATAGACATTATGAGTTCTCTTCTACATTTAGTATAAATTACAGAGGCTCTGAAATCATTGTCAAGAGAGGGATGATGGATATTTTAATACAGAATCTGATCTTCATTTAATAACATCTCCACCTTGAAATCCTGATGCCACATGACCCATATTTTGTTGCTAATATTACTAGTAAAGCAACTGAAATTCAGCTTCTGTGATACAATTCGAAGATTGGAAAGATATATAATGAGTTCTTGAATGGCTAAAAAACTAGGTTTAATAGACTTTATTAGAGATGTAAGCCTCCTCATTGTGTTTTTATTTCCTAACCCTCTCACATTCCAGTTTAGAACAGAAATACTCATTTGGTGGATGAAGAGAGTTTGGTGGATCTCTTAAGCTTGATCTGTTTAGATGAAGATGGACCAGTGGCATTCCAGCTTTTAATTTTCTTATTTCTTCTTGTTTCAATCTTCTTGAAATCAACTTCTTTATATTTTTTTACATGGACAGAAGAACCAAGCAGACTACCAACATTCTCTTTAGTTGGAGATATTGTACCATCATGAGTTTGTTGCTCAGCAAAAAAAGATCTTCTGTTTATTTTTCGTAAAGCCTCGATGATTTTAGAATCTTTCAGTAAGGATATGAAGTTTGAATCATTGGATCTTGAAGATGTTTCTTCATTTTCAGAGGTTGAACTAATATTTCCCAGATTAGTCTGTAAAGTACTTCCTTCTGCAGGATCAGTATTGTTAGTAATATAGTCCTCCTTGTGGTTGGAATTATCATCATTATGGACTATAATAGATTTTAGTTTCGAAGTGGTTTCCTTCACAGCTTTAGGATTAGAAGATAATTGGTTCACTGTAACATTGGTTTGAGAAGTTAGACTTTTTTTACAGTATGGTTTGGAATGACAAATGTGAGAACAAATGTTTCAATAGTTAGGATGATCATCATAGATAATCTTAAACCATAGACTTTCTTCCTCGCCAAATTTGATCAAAATATTATGGATTAGAGGTTTAGAAATATCTATTTCAACCCTTATTTTGCAGCAATTTTGTTTTGCTCTATTAACTGAAGAAACCCAGATTCTGCGAGGGGAGCCAATAGCTTTTGCTATTTCACATATTATAGATTCATTAAACAAAAATTTAGGGAGGTTAGGAAGGGTAACCCAGACTGGGGGTGAAAGGACATTCTTGTTAAGATTGAAATGTGGAGTCCATTTCAGGAGCCTCATGGTTTTATTGCTAACTGCCCAAACGTTTCTATACCACAATTTCTTGAGATCCTCCTAATTTTCAAATTCGACAAACATGTGCATGTAATCCTATATTGAGAGATTATAATTGCCAGAAAACTTGAATTTCCCCAGAAAGTTTCTAATGGTGTCCAACGAAGGTTTGCCAGTTGCAAACTTCCTTATTAACGTGTGTTTTGATAGTCTGAGCAGAGAATCTTTATCTTTGGCCTCAAAATTAATAACTGAATGATCAATGTTATGAGAGATGGTTACATTATTATGTTGGGAATCTTGAAACTTTGGTTTCTGAGTATCTGCATATGAAGGATTAGGGACTAGAGGTTCCCTGATTTTTGCGTTTTCTTTGTTTGATTCTTCAAATGCAAGATTGATTCTAATGCTGGCATTGTCTCCAAACATTGTGTAAGACGGATTTTTATTTCTTGAGGGATCACAATGCGAAGAATATGGTGAGGCTTTCCTGAACAGAGAAAAATCAGAGTCAAACGAAGCCAAATTTCCCGGAAGATATCTTATTAAGTGAGTCGAGTTATTTAGGGATGTGATATCGCCTTCCTCCATGGAATTGAAATGATTAGTTGATTAGAGAAAGGCTGAAGGCTTCCATTAGAGACGCATAATCAAGCTTTCAATACTCTGTCTGTGGAGAGTAAGAATAGGGTCCTCCATTAGACTATAAGATCTATACATACTAAACAATATAATTTTAGGAGAAGATATGCTAAAAAAATTCAATGTCATGTAATGAAATAAAACAAAATTTATATAATTAAACTAAACGAAACAACATAGTTATAATAAAATATATAATAACAAATCTGATTAATTATAAAATTATTGTTGTGGATATATAATACGTATATCGAAAGAAAAAGGGTCTTATAAAGTATGAAAAAGACCGAAAGAAACTATATTGGAAAAATTCACATAAAAATAAAATAAAAGATATCATATTCACATTTTACATTTGAAATTAAAAAATTGTTTAGTTCAAAAACTATATCATCATATAGATAAAACTTATTCAAATTCACTAATTATGAAAAAATATAACTTTTAAATAGAAAGAAAAATAATTTACAATAATTTAAAAACATTAAGATACTTTATTTCATATTTGCTGTTAAAGTTTTTTGTCCAATTGTTTGGGAGAGGAGCATAAGTAAGAGTTTTATTAATATTTAGTGGAATGTTGTACATTTTCATTAAATGATGCCATTAAATCAGATTTAAAATACTGAAATTATTTTTTTTGAATAAATCAGATTCAATACGATTAAAATAGTAAACAACCTAACCATTCACATAAATAACATAAATTTTCTAAACAAATTCCAAATCAAAAGAGAAAAACCGATGTAACTTTAAAAAAATTGAATTACGTTATTTTGTTTGATGTTTAAGAGTCTTTGAACAATAGTTCGTCCTTGTACTATGATGTAGGCGGAACGCCTCTGCAAAATAATATTTAAATATTTTATAATATTTAAATGTTTTAGTTTTAGTTTTATTTTATTTTTTTATATTTGAAGGATCTATTTAAGATATCAAATTAAATCTGATTAGATTCAGATTTAAAGTGATATTATTTTATTACGTTTACTTTTGTTTCTATATTTTGTTTAGGGATTTGAGCGATTCTTATTTAAGGTGCCTCAAACCCTATTTTTAGGAGAGTTGTTTTTATTGAATAAAATTAGGCTTTTATCCCTTTTGGCTTCTCTAGCGTTTCACTCTGAGTCATAGTGGTATCAGAGCCAGGCAGTCCTGCGAGATAGTGCGAGGAAGAACCAGCCGTCGCGGTGGCGCTGCAGTGACTAGAGATACAAGTGATCTCGGTGATCGTGAAGTTGCTGACCTACGCCGTCAGGTGGCTGATCTTACCCGTCAGATGGCTGATCTTAACGCCAGGCAAGCAGTCGCTGACCTACGCCGTCAGGTGGCTGATCTTACCCGTCAGATGGCTGATCTTAACGCCAGGAAACAAGGCACAGAGGTTGAAAGTATTGATAACCCTTTTGGGGAGGGGTTAGAACAAAATACTTATCACGGCCGCCGCTGGAAGCTTGGATTTAAGGTAGACATTCCTGACTATGCTGGTGACATGGAAGAGTCGCTGATACTCAACCATCCACTCTTTGATGAGTATGAGGCTGACTACCAGGATGAAATTTTTGTTGAAACTTGGTCGGACTATGGAGATCCGATTTATGATGTCTACGGTGATGAGGATGAAGACGATCCAATTTATGATATTTACGAAGATGAGGATGAAGATTGGGTAACACCAAAAACTGTCTTGTGCTCTTTCAATAATGTAAACAATAATTCTTTCTCTAATCCTTGAAGAAAATCTAAAATTAAGAATAAAAAATTAAAACCTTTGAAACCAAATTTTTGGTCCAATGAAAAACAAAAAAAATTGGAATCGAAATTTTCAACGACAGCGGATAATTTTGGAGATTATTCAACACTGTTCTTGCCGCCATCCAGACCTCCTGAAGACACTCACTCATTCTTTATCTTGCCACGGATAACCACCATGACCGACTCAATCGACCCACCTGCATCGGATTCATGGCAAGAACTTGACCCAGACCTTATTCTGATATCGAATTTGCTAATCCTCCCGCACGAGTCTTTCGATCACGGACTTCTTCCAATACCCAAGCCTATTTTCACAAACACGACCAAAAATTTAGCACCACTCCGGAGAAAACTCGTGGTTGGGTCGAGCAGTCGTGACGATGCAGAGGAAGAGAAGTACAATATATTTTTTCGTAGTTTCTCAAAAAACGAAATGGAGCTGTTCAACGCTTCTCGAAAACTAAAACTCAAACCGAGGTTTTGGAAAATCATTGCATCAGCAGGACAATTAGATGGAGCAGCAGTAAAAATCATAAAGGAAGATAAGGTTGATGCGACTCAAGCTATACGTCAAGACTGTAACCTATTCGATGAAATGTCTGAGATAGCGAATAGAAGGATTCAAACCAAGCAACAAAAAGAAGCGAGAATCAAACCAGACCCTGAGTTGGATGCGTGTTTGGTATATAATCAGATTTTTTATAGTGTTTTGGTTGTTGGTTATTGGAGAGAAAGTAGGATTGCGGGAGCAAGTAAATGGCTGAGTAAAAGGATAGAGAAAGGTTTCAATGTTGAAAGTGCTGAACCAGCTTTAGAGCTCGTGAGTCTGTTTCAGCTTCAGATTCTTAAAGTACTGAGTCTTGAACTGCACAATCTGACAGGAAAACTAAATGATGGAATAGGTAAGATCTTAAACCTTTTCAAACTGGAAATCTCCAATAATTTGTTCTTAGGAGTTCTTGCCGATATATTTGCGAAGCTACAAAATCTTGAAAGTTTTGATGGCAGTTCTAATAACTTTACTGGATCTTTGCTTGCTTCATTGGTTAACTACCCGTGTATTATGACTCTTGATTTACGTAATAAATCTCTTAATGGTCTATTCGATTTCAATTATTCGGTAATAGTTAATCTCAGTTATCTCTATCCTGGGAAGAATAAATTCTGTGGTCCGATCCCAGAGAGTATATCCGTCTGCCAGATTCCAAAGACTTTAAGTTTCGGATTTAACAATCTTGGCGGTCGGCTTCCAATCAACTTGAAGAATCTGCAGTACCTCGAATATGTTGCACTCGTAAGCCCTAAACCTGTAAACATATCAGCAGCTCTCGACACCCTAAGTCGGTGCAAGTACCTCTCCACGATAATTCTCACGGAAAACTTTAAGGATGAAGAAATGCAGGGTGGTATGAATTTTCAGTTCAGAAACGGTAAGGTTCTTGAAATTTTCAGTTCAGGGTGGTATGAGAGTTTAAACCCTAAATTGGAAACAGACTCACTAGTGAAATCTCGCATCGAGTTTTCTCAACAAAACAAAACCAAAATGTGTAGTAATAGGCACTTATATGAGGCTAATCATCCATTTTCAGACTACCATATTGAGGCATTTTACTATGTGTCATGGAATAGTGTAAAGTACCTAGAAATTAAGACTGGGAAGATGAGCATGCACTTTTTAGATCGTAGTTGCTCTCAGGAGGAGGAAACTTCATCTCAAAAGCTTCATGATAAGTCGAGGAGGGCAAATTTAACAGACTGTACCTATTTATTGAGGCATAGCATTGATGTTTGCATCCTAACATCTCCAAAGACAGTCTTTGACGCTTTGACAATTGAGCAACGCCGCGCTTACAAAATCGAACTCCAGGAAGGTATATCTCTTTTTAATCAGACAGTTAAAATGGGAATCGAAATTTTAATCGAAGAAAATAAGGTGGGAACCTCGCCATTAAGTACGGTGAATCGATCGAACGTGTATGAATTAGCTCAGTGTTGGAAATTCGTGAGAGGTAGTGGTTGCCAAGAACGCTTACAGGATGAGAAATTTATTTTGACAGCTGATCTTTTTAGGAGGCTACTGAGTTTTGCTGAATGGCTGAAGGAATTGGACAGTTCTTGCTTTCATACGCGGGGCACGCTGATTTCCATTAACCATAGTGCTTTTCTTTCCGCTGCTCGGAGTTACTAGACTTCAGAATTACTTTCTGTGGGCATAAATATGCTGGAAACTCTTGAATCGATATACAACTTGTCTACCAAGAGTGTGTGTTCTATCTATCGCAAAAGTAACTACTTGATTCATATCTTTGAGGCTGCAAAGTTTCTCTTAAAGCCAGAGTTTCTTAATGGTGGGTTGTATACTGAGAGGTTGTAAGGTTTTGTGCTTATAGCGACAAAGAACATAGTTGATTATATATGTCCCTTAAAGTGGTATGAATCGCTGATAAGGCATGTTATTCGGTTGGGAGGAACTGAGGCTATGCAGAATTTACTTGAGGAGGTCATACTTGGAATCCTCAACTCGAAGAATAAGATGTCCTACATGGAAATAGGAAAGCTGGTAGTAGTTGTTGTCGGGGCAGGTAAGCTTAATAATGCATTGTATTTGAGGATTGCTGAGAGATTGAAGTGGAATGAACCCTGGAGTGCTTTTATTGGGAATCTCTATGAGGGTCTTAATCTTTGCATGTTTTATGAAGCTCTTTGTGAAACTTCTAATGCCAACTAGAGTAATATCGATTATATCTCACCCGAATGCTTTTTGTATCTTCTTGAGCGCTTTGTGTTTTTGTTATTTTTGAAAGAGGAGTACTTGTTCTTTACAAAGCATTCTTTTATTGACTGGCTTACATATCGTGAAGAGAATACAGGACCGGTGTCAGGTTTAATTATGGAGGATTCAGAATTGGTAGAAGAGATGTTTGACTTCATTGCAAATTATGTTCAACGTTTTCTCTATTATATGGGCGATGCGGCTCGATGGATCAAGAACTTCCACTCAAATGTTGAAAACTGCCATCTTCTCATGGCGTCAAGAATGGTTTCCTTACTTTGTTTACTTATTTTTAACTCAAATAGGTACTTCCGGGTTCTTTGTGAATTAGGGAATTGGCCTATGTTTAGTTTCTACGGTGATATAAGGAATGGAGAAAGGAAATTTTCTGAATTAGCGGGTTGCTCTAGGTTGAGTTCCGGTGGTGATATAAGTACTGGACAATCGGAGCTTTCAAAAGCCATTTCTTATGTACTTGCACTCTGTGAAGCCATTCAGAATATTGGGACTCCTATTGTTACATTGGTCTGGGGTACTCGGTCACAGTTTGCCTATCCGGGCATCACCTGTATCAACTTAGAAGTGTACAGAAGCAAGGAAGAATTATTAAAGATTTTATTTCCTAAGAAAATCATCCAGGCTGCCCGAAGTGGCAATGATGAACCTGTGAAGCATTCTAAAAGTTATTCTCTAGTTTTGCTGGTTAATGAAAACAGAAGCCAGAGTGGTCTCCAGTTGAACAAGGACAAAGGTTCTCAAGTTCTCGATGAGAAAGTATGTTTGATGAAATGTATTACATGCATGTTTTGGACCTTCAATGTTTCCCAAAAATCGGAAGGGATAATGGTGTTTTCGGCAGCTCAGATGTAGATGTCGCTAGTGTGCGAGTTCTGGTAGATTTGAAGTTTACATATGTTGTTCTTGATGAATTTCGACGTTTTGAATTCGAGGACGGATTCTGTCCAACCGGGAAAGGATAATGTAGGCGGAAGGCCTCTGCAAAATAATATTTAAATATTTTATAATATTTAAATGTTTTAGTTTTAGTTTTTTTTTATTTTTTTTATATTTTAAGGATCTATTTAAGATATCAAATTAAATCTGATTAGATTTAGATTTAAAGTGATATTATTTTATTACGTTTACTTTTGTTTCCATATTTTGTATTAGGGATTTGAGCGATTCTTATTTAAGCTGCCTCAAACTCCTATTTTTAGGAGAGTTGTTTTTATTGAATAAAATTAGGGTTTTATCCCTTTTGGCTTCTCTTCCGTTTCACTCTGAGTCATACTATCAATTTTCGGGAGAGATAGTCTCTAGACGATCAAAAGTACGCGGACAGATCTTTGACTATCCAGTTTGGATAAAATTAGTCCACATCATCCGTTGATGAACGTAAAATTTCCACGTAGAAACTTGTATCACCAATGATCTCTCGTCTTTAGGTCGAACTTCAAATGTAGTCAAGGTGAAAGTCGAGAGACCATTGGTGAAACAAGTTTCTGTTGAATATGGTGTCACGTCGCAACTTTATATTAATCAGCAGATCTAGAGGACTAACTTTATCCAAACTCGATAGTCCATGGTCTACCAATGGACTTTTGAAAGTCCAGAGACTATCTGTCACTAATATCGATAGTCCAATGCCGAATTATTGACCAAATCATGTCTAAGATCTCAAAATATTTGGTAATTTATCATATATTCATTTTAGTGGCCGTCTATTTTCTAAAATAATAAGAATAAACAAGCATAAAAAAATTATAACTAAATAATTTTCTGGTTTAATAAAAAAATCTTTAAGATGACATGTGTTTTAAATGAAACAATATAAAAAATTATATCATTTATTAATGCTATAAGAGAAAGAGAAAACTACACATAAATACCTTCACAAGTATCCAATTTCCAACTACCCAAAAATAGGATAGTACCCCAAATTGACTAAAATCCACTTTTTCCCCTTTAAGACCGAACTTTTGGTTTTTCATTCCCTCTCAAATTTGAGTTGCCTAATTTTGGACAGAGACACCAAAACCCATACAGGAGACCCATAAACCCTTTTTCTTAACCCACTTGACTTGTGAACTGGCAAAACTACCCACGACAACCGTAAGTTGCTCCGATCAAATACTCAAACACTTTTTGGCTTGATTTTCTTCGCCGGTGAAGTCCGTTCATAGACTGAATTGTGGTTCTGACGTAAATAGAGAAGTACATGTAAATATTTTTTGAATTGATTAACGAAAACCATTGTATTGAAGATGTTAGATGTTGAAGTTGTTTATGTAGTTGTGTTTGAGTTTATATATTGTTGATTACATCGTTTGGTATGATATTCAGTCTGTCCCGTTTCGTTTCTGGGTTTGTTATGATATTTATATATGTGGTTGATTTTCATTTATGGGTGTGGTTGGTGAAAGTTCTTTGGTCGTTAATAATTTGTGTTGGTTAGTACTGATTGAATATATATTTCATGGATCGTGCATGTGTAGTTAAATCACATCCTCTTCGTATGTTGTTTGTAGTGTGTAACAATGTGTACATATATGGTAGGCGTAACATATCCTTTTTTATAGTTTGTCATCGCATTCGTAATGTGATTCGTAGTTCTTTGTAACACGCTATCTGTATTAGGTGTTTGAAAGCAATCACATTTTCTGGCTGTTAGTTTGCTAGAAAACTTAACGCACTAGTGTTTAGAGGAATAAAACGCACATACGATCTATGTTTGACTGTTGTAGTGTAAGTGCAACATAAATTTCAATGGTGTTGTGTGCATGCAACATGACTGCTAAAGGTGTCTTCTATAGGTTTGGTTTAGTGAGTATCGTAAACCTTCTAAGATGAAATATTATTACGGCCCAACATATAAAAGCTAATAGAAACACTCCTTTCTATACCTTTTAAAAGCATCGTTCAATCTCCGGAACGAAGAATTGAGAATAAAAAAGTTACATATACTTATCGAGGAAATTGTAAGTACTTATTCGGTGGAGGAAAAGGCTTTCAAAATAGGAGCTAAGTTTGTGAAGCTAACTAGTGGAGGAAAAATCTTTCAAAATAAGAGCTAAGTTTGTGAAGCTAACTAAAACATATTCGAATGCCATATTTGGGATGAAACAAGGAACAAAGAAAATGCCTTTGAATAAAGTTGGAGCTTTCATTGATCGGTTCGCTGATGGTGGAAAAATGATTTTGTTGTGAAAACTATTGATAATCAAGATCAATTTATGCATTTGAACTTTTCATATAATCTCAACTTTTTTTGTGGTCTTTAAAATATACATATGAAATAAATATGATATATATAGATAGCTAGTTAGCTAGCTCTAAATTAATCGTATTTAGATTTATCTTATAAGACTGACACTCGTTGAATCAAGTATTTTAAAGTAGATTTTAGAATTTTGCAAAAAAGAAGTTTACTAAAAAAAATTGAAATAGAAAAAAAAGCAGAATCACAGGTCATGAATATGCCATGCTGCTAGAATAAGATCAAGAAGATTCAGAACCAAAACTCAATAGGGATATTGTGGCTAAACCTAAACCATACCCAAAGAAAAATTATTAACTGGTGAATTTGTTTTAGGAATCATACAAAAGTATTACCTGTAATGACTTCACGACAGGGACTCTTGTCAAGCTTTGATGGAGTGACCCACCAGATAAAGCTTCAAGGAAATCAAGGTGAAATCTCCAGAAAGCTGTCGATGCTATTAAAGCTTAAATTCTATCAAAACGAAAAAATGATTGTATAAGACTTGTTGTCTCAAATTCCAAAGATACTTTACTTATTCCGAATCACTCAAATTATCGTTATCTCTTCGGCAAAATGTTAGGTTGAACAACTAGTCTCGTGGTTCTGGGATTTTATCTGAAGAGCTATAATGACTTAATGAAGATGAAAGACCCATAGAAGAAGATATAGTCGAGATACTCCTTATTTATAGATTTCTGTTTGAAGGAATTCAATTAAGATACAATGGCTTACTCAAGAACTTGCAATGCTAAAGATGTTAATTGATCGATCCAATGAAAAATGATGGCGCAAAAAAATTGGATGAGTACCTTGAAAGAAAGGAGCTGCTTGAAAATCTCGAGGAACAGACAATTGCTGGATAAGATTCAAGAAATTATTGGTGAGGACTTACAAGTGAAACTTGCACCAGAGGAGTCCTAATTTTGTGGACTACAAAGACACTTCCCAACCATCATCTTCTGTCATGGCAGCTCCAGTGATTTTTGCGACTACAAAACAAACACTTGAAACTTTGATATCATTTGGCAAAGGTTTAGCTGATACCAATCATCCTTTCCAACTTTTAAACTTTGAGCAAATCCTTTCACTCAGAAGTTTATGCGATAGGAAGTGGAATTATCTACGCCCCCAAACACTTGCCCTGATACCGATGGAGCTAAAGAGATGATTCGTAGAGGAAATTGAGAGGAGAATAAGTTTGGTTGGGAGGTGCTTTATGAAGATCGAAATTACGGAGGCGGAATATGCTTTATCCCATGAAGTTTATGTGATAGATCTTTGTTTGGACCAAATGTAAAGTCGTGAGGGCTTTCGAGTGGGCCCGAAGCGGACAATATCATACTAGTGTCGAGATCGGGTTGTTCTTACTTATATACGGAGGTGGAATATGTGGTATCTGAGCGAGTGGTTGTGTACTTGTCTTGTATCAAATATGGAGGTGAATACAAGCAGAATGGTGACGATGAATGGTTCGAATTATCATATATGGAAATCGAAGATGGAAGATTTTCTTTATGTTAAAAGTTTTCATTTACCAGTGTTCGGTGATGAAAAACCTAAAGATAAGTCTGATGCAAAATGGATAATTATTCATCGACAGGTTTGTGGCTTTATTCGGCAATGGGTTGATGATAATGTGTTGAATTATGTTGTAGACGAAACAGATGCAAGGAAATCGTGGAGTAAACTTGAGGAGTTATATGCTCGGAAGACAGGAAACAGTAAGTTACTTTTGTTCAAACAGTTGATGTATTTGAGGTATCAAGATGGATCACCTCTTACAGATCACTTGAGTACCTTTCAAGGCTTGATTAAATAGTTGGCTGCTATGGATATCAAATTTGATGACGAGGTTTTGGCGTTATGGTTGCTTGGTTCGCTGCCAGACTCATGGGATACTTTCAGAATGTCTCTTTCTAATTCAGCTCCTGAAGGTAATATCTCAATGGCATTAGCTAAAATTAGTGTGTTGAATGAAGATATGAGAAGAAAAACAGTTGGCTTTTCTTGACATTCAGAAACTCTAGTCGTTGAGAAACGTGGTAGAAATGAAAATCGCGGTTGGAAAACTAGAGGTAAAAGTAGAAGCAAGAGTCGGAACAAGTCTAATAAATTTGCAGATTGGGAGTGCTACTACTATCATGAGATCGGGCACACTAAGAAATTTTGTCCTAAGTTGAGAAAGAAGAATAATTTTGGAAAAGCCAACAATGGTAAAGAAGAAAAGAATAAGGAGAAACTTTATGATGAAAGTGGTGACGAGAAACATGTTCCTGCAGTTTCAGAGAGCTACTTCGTTGTTATTGATGATGCTGTTGTGAATTCTGTGTCCGATGAAAATGGTTGGGTAGTTGACAGTGGTGCTACGATTCATGCCACTTCCCCTAGAGAATTTTTCTCATCTTACACCTCTGGTGACTTTGGTTCTGCAAAGATGGGAAATAATGATTTGTCTAAAATGGTTGGTATTGGTGATGTTTATCTAGAAACAAGCATGGGTGAAAGATTGATTTTGAAGGGTGTTAAACATATACCCGATCTTCGATTGAATTTGATATCTACAGGGAAGCTAGATGATGAAGGCTATTGCAGTATTTTTGCGAATGAGCAGTGGAAACTTATTAAGGACTCGTTGGTTGTGGCAAGAGGACAAAAATATTCAACCCTCTACATCATGTCTACAAGGGTGCCTGCTGAGAAAATCAATGTTGTTAATGATGAAGCAATTGTTGATTTGTGGCATAAAAGACTCAGTCACATTAGCGAAAAAGGATTAGATATTCTGAGGAAGAAGCAGTACATTCGTGGGATACATAAAGCTCATTTAAAGAAATGCGTACATTGTTTGGCTGGAAAGCAGAATAGAGTATCTTTCAAGAGCTCGACTCCTTCAAGAAAACCAAGTTTGCTTGACTTGGTACATACCGATGTTTGTGGTCCTTTCAAAACAAGAACACTTAGTGGTTGTCTGTACTTTGTTACTTTTGCTGATGATCATTCCAGGAAATTTTGGGCTTACACTTTGAAAACAAAAGATCAAGTGTTAGATGTCTTTAAGTAGTTTCAAGCTTCAGTTGAGAGACAGACTGTGAAACAATTGAAGTGTGTTACAAGTGATAATGGAGGAGAATACAATGGTCCTTTTGATGATTATTTTAGGCAGCAAGGTATTCGGCATCAAAAGACACCTCCCAAGACCCCTCAGTTAAATGGCGTAGTAGAGAGACTAAACCAAACATTAACTGAAAGGGTAAGATGTCTTCTTTCACAGTTACAACTCCCTAAATAATTTTCGGGTGAAGTTTTGAATACAGTGGTACATGTCTTGAATCTTAGTCCTTCTGTACCTTTAGATGAAGATATCCCAAATAGAGTTTGGACATGTAAAGATGTTTCTTATGATCATTTGTGTGTCTTTGGGTGCAAAGCTTATGTGCATATTCCTAAAGATGAGAGATCTAAACTCAGTTCGAAGACAAGACAGTGTATTCATTGGTTATGGTCTTGATGAGTTCGGCTACAGATTTCATGATCCAATTAATAAGAAGCTTATTAGGAGCAGAGATGCCTTGTTTATGGAAGATCATATAGTTCATGATATTGATAAGAGTCCAAATTCAGTGCTTATGTCTCAGAATGACTTGGTAGATTTGGGGCATATTCCGCTTGCACATACTCCTACAGAAGTTGAAGAAAATTCGGATGGTGACTCACCTACTTCAAGAGGTTCAAATATTTTTTATACTGGTGATCATGATAATGATTTCGTGCATGAACAAGAGAATGAAGAAGATGTTGAACAACTTGAAGTTCCAGCGCGGAGATCTACTAGAGATAGACAACCCTCTACTAAATATCCTTCTGATCAATATATTTTGTTAACCGATACAGGTGAGCCTGAGTGTTATGATGAGGATATTAGTGGTGTGTGTAAAAATTAATGGATTGAAGCAATGAATGAAGAGATGCAATCACTTCATGAGAATCATACATTTGAGTTAGTGAAGATACTTGAAGGGAGAAAATCCTTGAGTAACAAGTGGATGTATAGGTTGAAGCAAGATGATAGTTCTCTGCAACCTCGGTACAAAGCAAGATTGGTAGTCAAAGGCTTTGGTCAGAAAAAAGGTATTGATTTTGATGAAATATTTTCTCCAGTTGTAAAAATGTCTTCTATTCGTGTGGTTCTAGGCATTGCAGCGAGTCTAGACTTGGAAGTTAAGCAAATAGATGTAAAAACAACATTCTTGCATGGTGACTTGGAAGAAGAGATTTTTATGAAACAACCTCAAGGTTTTGTGGTTGAAGGAAAAGAAGATTATGTATGCAGACAAAGAGTCGTATTTGGTTTGAAGCAAGCTCTGAGACAGTGGTATAAGAACTTCATGTCAGTTATGGGGAGCAGGACTATAAGAAGACTTCTTCTGATAATTGTGTATTTGTGAAGAAATTTTCCGATGCCGATTTTATTGTTCTCTTACTTTACGTGGATGATATGCTTATTGTTGGGAAGAATACTTTGCGGATTGATTCTTTGAAGAAAAACTTAAGTAAGTCTTTCGCAATGAAAGATTTAGGCCCAGCAAAGAAGATTCTTGGCAATCGAATTACAAGAGACAGAGATTTGAAGAAGTTGTTCTTATCATAAGAAAAATACATTGAGAAAAGTATTCAGAAGTTTAATATGGACAAAGCTAAAGTGGTTAGCTCACCACTTTCCGGTCACTTCAAGTTAAGCAAGAAACAATGTCCTTCAACTAATGAAGAAAATAGAGATATGGCTAATATTCCATATGCATCTGCAGTTGGAAGTCTCATGTATGCCATGGTATGTACTCGTGTGAGAAATTTTTTGTCAAACCTGGGTAGAGAGCATTGGGAAGCCGTGAAATGGATTATGAGGTATCTGCGAGGAACCTCTTATTTGAAGCTCAGTTTTGGGATGAAGAAACTTGAGTTGTTGGCATATTCTGATTCAGAATTGGCTGGAGATGTTGATACTCGCAAGTCTACTTCTGGATATTTGATTAACTTTTGTGGTGGTGTTGTTTCATGGAAATCAAGCGAGTAAAGAGTTACTATGGATGAAGAAGTTCTTGAGAGAACTTGGATTTGAGCAACACACGTATGTACTGTTATGTGATAATCAGAGAACACATGTTGGGAATATGGGGTCCAGTCCACATATTCCACCTCCGTATATAAGTAAGAACACAACCGATCTCAACACTAGTATGATATTGTCCGCTTTGGTACCCAAAGGCCCTCACGACTTTGCATTTGGTCCAGTACCAAAAGGCCTCATACTAGTTGAGGTATATTCTTACTTATATACCACTAATCCTTCCCATGTATTACCAATGTGGGATGTGGAACTTTGGTCGCTACCCTAACAGACACTTCCCAACCATCATCTTCTGTCATGGCAGCTCCAGTGATTTTTTGTGACTACAAAACAAATACTTGAAACTTTGATATCATTTGGCAAAGGTTTAGTTGATACCAATCATCCTTCCAAACTTTTAAACATTGAGCAAATCCTTTCGCTCAAAATTTTATGTGATAGGAAGTGGAATTATCTACGCCCTCAAATACCTGTCCTGATACAGATGGAGCTAAAGAGATGATTCGTAGAGGAAATTGAGAGGAGATTAAGTTTGGTTGGGAGGTCCTTTATGAAGATCCAAATGAGGCTCCAAAGAGCCTGATAAGAGCAAGAAGACGATTTTCTTAGGTAATAAGGAGGTGATCAATTTGAGTCATAAAAAAGATAATTGGACATTAGATGATAAAGTAAAACCAATTTGACCTAAAAAATAGTAATGAGGATGTTTGTTGGGTAAGCGAATTAAAGATTATATAAAGTTGGATTTTTTATTTATTTTAATTAAAGAGAAACTTTATTTGATGGGTCCAGAAATTAGGTATGAGATAGTGTACACAATATTTAATCCGATACAATTTAGATTTTAATCACACTAAACTATTAATCCATTTTCGAGGAATGTTTAGAACTTTAGATTGGGAAAACCAGTGAATCATCCAGTTTACAGAGAAAACACATGCGAGCTTGAGGGAAGCCTTCGACTAGCAATTGACAACCAATAACAAATCTGGTCTTAAATTAAAAAACACTTTCCAACAGGATTGATTGATAGCTCGAATAGATGAACAATATTGTTTCCAAGCAAAAAGGTATCTTGATTTTTCCCAAATGAAGCTTTCCCGAGATTGAACCTCGATTTCAGCTCCACAAGTTTGAGGAAGAAATCCATAACTCTTGAAGAGAACAGTAGCGCATAGACGAGTCTTTCATCTCCAAATCTATAAAGCAACCGCAAGGAAACAGATGGTGTTCGTCAAGCAATGCTTGCTGCCTATGGATTACAATCAATTTAATTTACTAACTGAACCTGCAGAGAATGCTCGAAAAGGAGAAGATAGTTAAATCAAGACCAAAATGGATCTTCCCAAGATAAGAGCCCAAACAACAGTTCACAAGCTATCCAAGAGACTCTCGATATCTTGAAAGGATAGAAGATTTACCGAACAAGGCTTCCATCTCTAATCAGAATAAGAAGAAGGGAGATAGAGACTTCAGAGACTAAATTCAGCTACAATGTCAACCGAGGTGGAACTAGACCAAAAATAAAATATTTATGGCACCGATCGTTTCGGAAAATACTTTAGGGCTCGATTAGCAGTCGACAATAGCTTACCCAGACGCTTAATAAGTCAATCACAAATTTATTTAGATAAAGATATGATGATTATGTGCATAAAGTTACGATTTCATAATCGAAGATTTATCAGATCTTCACACCTAACTTGTCAAAAAAGACCAATGATGGTGATTTCAAGCAGTGCTTGCTGCCCAACATTAGACTCGGTCAATCATCCACATTCAGGTAAGCCAGATTCATGCCTTCTAAGATTGTAATAGCCTTTTTCTTTTTTTCTTTTTTTAAAGTACTCATCATAAAAGAGAACATTAAAAATCGAAATAAAGGGAATCATTTTCCCCTCTTGAAATAGGAGGCCAAAATTAAGGTGCCACAACTAAAACCCAAATTCAGAAGAACCCGCCATTGAAGAGGCCCAAAAATTCAACTTTAGCATCAAATCCAAGAAGGAAATGAATGAAACAAATGAATTATGACAACAAGATGAATTTCAAATGCCCAAACTTCCTTTTAATTGAAGCATCATGCACTACAAACCACCATTTCAAAATCGAACAGAGCATCAGGTAAAGAAAATTAGTCCGAGTTATGGTTTATATAACCCAAACCCAAACTTTCAAGAAACGAAATCGCAATGAGCTGATTTGGAGCATTATCACGAGGGAATCTAGTTTTGGAAGTAGAATTCATGGACCGTTTAGCTAACAAATAAGCCGCTTGATTCTGGATGCGGGAGATGTGATTGATACTCATGTTAGAGGTAATGAGATTTCTGCAGATCTTGATAAGAGGACTCAGAAACCATGGAGAGTTCCTTTAAGGTCCCAGATTGATTAATAGCAAGCAATCCAATTCGATATCAACATTTACCCAATTGTTCTTTTTTTCAGATAATTAAACCTTCTATCAAAACTTTGGCTTCGGCCAAAATGGGGGAAAGCGTTCTGTAGGTGTTTCCCGAGTAGTGAATGATTTCGCCTTTATAGTTTCGAATCAAAATTCCTCCACTGGATTCGTCATTACTTAAACAGGTAGCGTATACATATTTATCTTCAGTCTCTGTTTCTCAAGAGCAGTCCATTTCAGGTATTTTACTTTTTTGTTCTTGTTGAAAACAGATAAACAACCTAAATTAGAACCTGCTTTCAAAGTGTTTTTCCAATGCTTGCTTTTAAGCTTGCTAGATACATCAAAACCAGAAATGATTGTATACATATATTGTGAATTTGTTTTATCAACAGAGTCATATTCACCATTGTACTTAGAATTATTTCGATTTTTTCAAATCGTATAGCATATAATAGATGGGATTACATGAGTAATATGCACTTTAGATTTCGAAAACCAAAACCAGTTTCTCACTATGTGAGTTAAAGTCGTGTATTTTTCAATGTAAATATTGAATAAACTACTGTAATGCATCCAGATACTCCAAGAGTAATCACAATTAACAAAAAGGTGATTATTGTTTTTTTAGTTTGAGCAAAATTGGCATTTCGAAGCTAGATGAACATGTGTTTTCTGTTAATTGGAATCAGTAGATATGTAATTCTTAAGTAATTTCAACATATGAAAAGAATACTTCCTGAGGGTAAGGTGATTCTAGAATTTCTTGAATAAACTTGACTTGTTGAAGTGCTTCCTTATGCTATTCCATGTAAGCTTTGTGTTGAATTTATTGTCCCTAGAAAGACTCAAGATCAACCTGCCATCCTTATTGCAATCTATCTTAAAAATCTGTATATGGTTTATTCTGTCAGTATCCCACTAACCATTCTTCCAGAATGTGTTGACCTTGGCCTCCAAATACCAATTATTACTATCTTTGTTGTTATGGTTGAGAATGGGGGGGGGGGTGATTGTGCCAATCATCCCTCCAGAAATTCATTTCTCATTTCCCAAGCCGCCATTTCATATTACATTCTGCAGTCTTTTTCAAACCATCAATTCTTTTCCAGACTAGAGAAGAGTTTTTATTAACATTAGACATTAAAGGGTGCTTTTAATTACATTATATGTTATGAAGAATATTAGCCCATAATATATCCTGAAGTTAGACCATAGTTTTTAAGAACAGGTGTGTTGTATATCAGATAATTTTTTGATGTTAAGCCCACCTTTCTCAAAAGGTCTACAAAGCTTACCCCAGGAAGACCAATGCACATTATTATTATTATAATTAGATCTCCAGAAAAAATTATTGAAAATTAACTCCAGTCTTTTCATGATGCATGAACGGATGAACATCAGAACTGAAGTGATCAATGTGAGCCTTCCCCCATAAGTTAAGTGTTTGTCATTCCATTACTGAATTTTAGCATTTACTTTATCAAGAATACCATAGTAATTTCTAGAAAAATGTTGTTACTTATGATAACACCAAGATAGTTAATAAGATGAAGATCAGAGGAAAAACCAGTTTGACATTCAATATTGTGGACTCTGATTTGTTGAAGCTTCTTAGAGGTAATTATATTACCTATATTTGTCTTCTCCTTATTTATAGTCTGTCAAGAAACAGCTTGGTATCTGTCAAGAAACTTACTCAAGAGATCAACTAAAGTATGCAGGCTATTAGTAAACACAAGGATATCATCAGCAAAAGCCAAACATAGAATCAAATAATCTGATCTTGAAGATAATTTCATTTTTTGATTTGTATTAATAAGCTTATACATGCATCTTGTTAAGACTTCTTCCCCAATAATGAAGAGACTTGGGGACATGGGATCACCCTGCCTCAGTCCTCTTTTGGGGTGGAAGTATCCTAAAATCTCTCCATTAATTAGATTTTGAATTAAAGAAAAAAATTTATTTGAAAAACCAAAAAGAGATAGGACTTTTGTTATAAATGAGTGAGACATCCCGTTGAAAGCTTTCGACATGTCCAACTTTACAACAATATTTCCAGTCTTGGGTTTTCTATCTAAATCACGAAACATTTCCTTTACTATCATTAGGTTTTCATGAATCTGCCTCCCTTTAACAAAATCAGCCTGGTTCTTATAGATTATATTAGGGAGAACATGAGAGAGCCTTGAATTTATAAGCTTAGATAGGATTATATTTATCATTGTGCAAAGGCTTTTTGGCCTGTAGTTTCTCCAATAAATACGATTTTTTTATTTAGGGATAAGGCAAATTCCAGTAGTAAATATGCCACTAGGAATGTTTTGACCCTTGAGATAGGAGTTAATAGCAAGGCACAAGTCCTCTTTGATTATATGCCAATAAACTTTGTAAAAAAATGTTGTACCCATCAAGTCCTGCAGCACTAGCATGACTTATACTATTGATAACATTCCAGAGCTCCTTCTCATCAGTAGCCCTGAGTAACATTAAGTTTTCTTCTTTGGTGACAATTCTAGGAATGGCATTACGGACTTCATCATTCAGAAGATCAAACTCCTCCTCCCTGCTGTTATAAGGGATTTGAGTTAAGCAATATTTGAAAAAATTGACAGCTGACTTCCCAATCTTGTCATGGTCCAGAACCCATGTATTACTCTCTTTGGTGCCTTTAATCTTGTTTTTCTTCATCTTCTGGGATACATAATCATGAAAAGTCTTAGTGTTTATGTCACCATGTTTAATCCAGTTATTAAAGAATTTTTGTCTCCAATAAATCTCCTCATTTCTTAGAGCTTGCATATAGAGACAACTAGCATGATCCAGCTCAGATTTAGTGGTATGATTGTTTTGATTAAGATGTTTCTCCTACAGGCTTTTCACCTCCATTTGAGTTTCTCTGACCTTAATAAAGATATTCCCAAAGTGATTATAGTTCCACTCTTTGAGACAGAATTTTAGCCTCTTCATTTTAAACCAGAAGATTTGCTTAGGATGCCCAGTAATTTTTAATTTATAGTTCTTCTCAACAATACTTAAGAAATTATCATCATTGGTCCACATGTTCAGGAACTTAAACCCATTCTTTTTGTTAGTAGTAGCATTGGTATTAAGGTAAACTGAAATAAGGAAGGACGCATGGTCAGAACAAGTTCTGGCCATGTGAATGACCTGAGTTTCATTAAAGGTATCAGCCCAGATGTTGTTTATCATAGCACGATCTAACATTTTCCACTTGTTTGTTTTGTTCCCTGTGAATTTGGAGCCAATGTAGCCAGCATCTTTAAGATTGAAGCTACTGATCATTTCATTGAAGTCTTCCATGCTATTTTGACAAAGAGCAGTACAACCAATTTTCTCTTCAGTGGAGGAAATCACATTGAAATCACCAACAGTAAGCCATCCTTTTTCAGTAGTAGATATGCCTTTAAGTAAGTCCCATAAATCCTTCCTATTGATCCTTTGGTATTTAACATAAATCATAGAAAAATCAAAAAAAAAATTGTTAGCATTTATATCAGTAACATAACAGTGCAAACATTTCTCATGATTGGTAAAACCCAGAGTTACTAAAACCCAGCTTAGAAAAAATCCAATTCTCTTATCCTATTTCACCATAGGCTCCTGAATAGCAAGTATTTTGATTTTTTCATTTTTTATAATTGAAATCAGTCTATTGACTGTTGAGATGTTTTGAATACCACACAGATTCCAATCAAATATCTTTATCATTATCTGAGAAAGACTTATGAATTTGTTTGTTCTCTGTAAATTTTAGAGATTTGATTATAGTTTTATTTGGCCTTTTCATTTTTCTCCCAGACTTTAACTTGCTTTTGAGGAGGATATTGAAACCATGATCATTACAATCAGTATTGTTCCCAGCTGGAGTAATAGGGGTGCTTCCTATATTTTATTGTTGAGGGGAGATAGTTCCAGTGCTCACTCTACCAAGATTATTTAGATTGTACTGAGAATAACCATGTTCAGGCATTTGAAGAGCCCCAATGTTTTCAGGATCTTCAGCAGTTGATAAATCTTCTCTGTTTTCCTTTGTCATTGTAGTGTCTAGGGTGTCTTCATTGTAAACAGTCTCTTTTTGCTGAGCATATTGATTTTGTATCAAAATCGACTTCACTTTAGGTTTGTAAATAAGATTATTAATTGACTTTTACTTGTTCTTGTTTTGGAAGATCTTCCCCAAATTTCCAGAATTTTTTTCAATTTCTGTTTTCGTTTTCCAAGACCTTCTTAGAGTAATCCTTTTGGTTCTTTTTGCAATTCGAACTTTTGTGACCCATGTGAAAACAACATTCACAATAATCAGGGAGATTTTTGTAGTGAATGTTTAACCAAATACCTTCATTGGATCTAAAGCAATTCCAGATCCTATTTTGGAGTTTTTTCTGAACATCGATTTCGATTAAAGCATGAAAAGCATTTGATAATGCTCTTTTTTGTCTGGAATTTCGATTTTATATAATGTTCCTAGAGAGGCAGCTATATCATTAGGATCTTCGAGCTGTTTAGATTTTCTGGTAATTTTTCTATGGTAATCCAGATTAAGGCAATAAAACTTTCTTTCTTCATGCTGAACTCAGGAGACCAACGCAGAAGCCTCATCACATTAGTTTCTAAATTCCACACCTTTCTTTTCCAGATTATGCATACATCCTCTTTTAAATCAAATTCAAGGAATATATATCTTAAATCCCAGATATGAACACTATAATTTCCCTTAAACTTGAAAGAATTGAGGAAATTATTCAAGATGTTTTTTCGGAATCCATGTTGCGAATTTCCCCACCAAATTAATCTTCATTTCGTGAATCAGGACATTCTTGACTGATTTTCCATATTAAAAAGATACCATCATCTTCCTTCACATTTATGGTATCTGGATATAAATGAGATATTTGAAAATTTTGGTTGAAATTCGGCTTTACTGCTTCAAGATAAGATTTCTTGGCCAGATTTCTATCGATTTCATGAAATCTGTTTTTATAAGGAAAAACTGGGTAGTCGTCTTCTTCAAACATAATATATTGTATATTGACTCAAACGTTAATCGAAGAACAGAATCATTGATCGGGAAACAATTAGATTCAGATGATGAATCACGAAGAAATCAAAACTAACGATCAAATCAGAATCAATGAGGATAAATGACAAAAAAGTTTCTTGAATCAATCTTGAAGGATTGTTGAGATTCTTTCTTGATCTACTTTCATAATTTAAAGCCACATCTTTGATGAAGATAGATTTAACCAAGGACCATTTCTTTCCAGAGATTATTTCCCCTTAAATGTTATATAAACTTGGATTTTTAACCTTAAAAAAGTAATTATATTGAAATGAACTATTTTAAAATAATATAATTTATTAGGAAAAAATAAAAAATAAAAAATTTAAAAAATCTATTTTGAGATTAATTATTATATGTTGTAATCTTATGCAATTAATATAAATTTTAGGATAATTTTTTTATTAAAATAAATTTAGTTTTTTCATAATTAAATAATTTTTGTTTCAGGCCTAATTATAATCATAATAATAAATAATAATACTTAATTTGCCTTGATGGGTGATATTAATATCAAAATTTTGTCCAATTTTCTTTTGCTTACGAAAATAAAATAACACATCTAGAATATATATTTTATAATAAAATGGTTTCCAGATTTTATATAACTTAGACATAGTTGAATATCAACAACAAAATTGTTTTGCAAGACAAAGATATGTATAATTAAAGAGAAGCATATCATACTAGCGAAGCGTGTGCTAATTCTTCTTTCAATAGACCTTGTCTTGTCATCAGTGTACTCATTCTTCCACCAATGGACCTTGCTCGACAAACAGTGTAAATAATATAAATTTATATAGTAAATTAAATTATGAATTAAAAAAAAACAAATTATGAATAAAAAAATCCAAACATTAATGAGAGGAAGAAACAAAAATAAAACCCAAAAATTATATGAATAAATAAACACATACTTATCTTTTATGCTAATATTTTAAATTTTACGAGTTAATGAATTTGTTTTAATTTTGTTAAAAAATTAATAAAATAAAAGAAAATATCTATAAAACAATAGAAAAGTAGAAGAAAACCATAAGACATATTTGGTTTTCAACAAAAAAAAACAAAAAAATAGATTTGATCGAGACAAAATAAAAATAAAAGTAGAAAAACATAATATGAACACATTATCAAAGAAATCCAAAATAGAAACGAAATTACTTTAAAATATCGCTTTGCACATGCTAAAAATAGAAAGGTGTGTAAAGATTGTTATAAAATTTTAGAAGAGAGTGACACACACAGTTTTTAACGTGTCAATAGAAAGTTGGGTAAAGATGTTTATTGAATTTTTGAAGAGAGTGACACACATAGTTTTTAACGTGTCACCCGTTAACTATATGATTTAAATTATGCTCTAAGCGTTTCTAATTCTATTTATTTAAATTTATTGTAAAAAAAATGAAAACATTAGTCCCAAAATTAAATAGAAAGTTGAGCCCATAAAAGCCCAAAATCCGATACAAATCTAGGAATAAATATGTAAATAAGGTATTTACAATTTATAACCACATTAAACATGTTTTTTACTTTTTTATAATATATATAACTAATAAAAAATTAAAAAAATTATCAAATAGTAACTAATTAATTCAATATTAGATTTAGATTTAGTGTAAATTTTATATTAAATTAGTATTAGTTTATTTTAGTATATGTTTTAAATTAATATAAATGTTATATTAAATAATTTTCCATTAAATTATCTATTAAAAGTTTACTAAAAAAGTTTTTTCTAGAGAAGGAAACAAACTAAAAAACAACCCATTTGTCTTTTTTTGTCCCATTTGTTTTTGCTTTTTTTTAGATTTGAATCTTTCAAACCGTAGTTTAAAACAAATCTGAAAGCACCATCAATTTTATTTCTTTTACTAAGACCAAAATTAGATCTACGAATGATATTTTTAAATTTTGTTTTTCGCGAAGCCTAGTTATGTTGGTTTCGCATCTCATATCATCAAGTAGTACATATCTCGCATATCTTCATTTAATCATCTCGTCCCTCGTCTTATCTCTCGTCTCTCCATTACATCATGTATAGTCTCGCATCTCTGTAGTAATACATGTATAACATATCTCCATTACATCATACCTTGTCTCGTATGTCTTCATTACACCATGTCTTGTCTCACATCTCTCCATTTCATCATGCATTGTCTCCCGTATCTCTCTCCCTCCACATCCGCATGAATTATCTCTCGTCTCTCCATTTCATCATGTTTGGTCTTGCATCTCTCTATTCAATTATGTATTGTGTCTTGTCTCTCATCTTGTTTTGTATCTTTCCATTACATCATATTTGGTCTTGAATCTCTCTATTAATATATGTCTCACATCTCTCCATTATATCATATTTTGTCTCGCATCTCATCATGCATTATCTCCCGTCTCATGTCTCTCTAATTCATAATGTCTTATCTCTTGTCTCTCTATTTTATCATGCTTGGTCTAGCATTTTTCCAGTATATTATACATGGTTTTGTATTTATTTATTACATCATGCGAGACCATGGAATATTTAAGTGCAATATGCGAGACTAGACTAATATAGTTTGAGACTAGGTTAACGAGTGCAAGACCAACCTACTCGCAAAAAATAACATTTATGGATCTAGTTTTCTTTGTCTTAAAAAAATAAAGCTTATGGTACTTTTAGATTATTTTTCTTGAAGCTACAATTTGAAAAATGCGAACTGTAAGAAAACAAAGAAAAAGAAAAATAATGAAAAATATTAGACAGTTGATGTAAGTTAAGTAATAAACTTGTATATATGATAGGTATTATTGATAGTTTGAGTATTAGGTGGTAGTAACATTTAGATTTAGATACATTGGATGTCATATCCTAATTTTATATGAAAATAGACGTGATATAATAAAAAAAATTAACATTTAAATTGATTTTATTGTTCAAAACATGATAAATGATAATCGGTTCAAAATAATATTTTCACTATAGTATTATATAATTGATAATGAGGTTGTGAAACTAAGGTTTATTTTGAGATTTGGTTAAACTAAGGTTTACTATGTTAAGATTTATTGTGTGATTTTAATAAAATGAAGTCTATTTTGAAAGGGTTATGATGTAATGATCATATGATATATGATGTGTACTTATTCTAATGAGATATGCGAAATGTGAAATATTTTAGTATGTATCGTGTCAAATATTATGTGTATCTATTTTTTGGGGAAAAATGTGATTGGTATGATAACGTTTTTAAATTATGTTATTAACAAGTACCCAAGATGATTGGGTAAGGTATTCATATAAATAAATTGCATTTTGTTAGCTGAATGCTTTGTTGCGTTTAACAACTTTGAAAGAAACAAAAAAAAAGTTTAATTTTTAAAGAAATAATATTTATTAAGAGATGTTGAATCATACTAGAAGTTGTTGGAAATATGTATTAAATATGGTTCATCAAAAGATGATTTCAAATCATCAAAGTTGGTGAAATTGTCAATAAGGTTGGACAAACCTGAAAATAGTTAGCCCTAAGCTACCGAAGCTTTGTCCAGTGTTCGCGACCAACATGTTGCTTATCGTGGCAAAATTTTTGATCTTACAATTTTATGTGATGAATTCAAACATAATACAACAACCAAAGTTTTATACACTGTATATATCTATATGTAAATGACTTGCTTATACAAAGTAATGATGTGAATGAGATTATTGGGACAAATAAGTTTATATCCTCTACTTTTAATATCGTAAGGAAGTAGAAAATATTTTAGGAATTAAAGATTCAAAAATAGTGGGGGTTATGCCCTAAGTCAACCCCATTATATTGAGAAATTATTTGATAAGTTCAAACATGTGAAATTCAAAGAAGAACATAACCATTTGATCATAGTTTGTAACTTGAAAATAATGAAGAAATATCAATAGCTCAATTAGAATATGATAGTACAATAGAAAGTTTAATGTATGCAGATGTATGAAGTAGGTAATATGTATATATTTTTTATTGTAAGTAAGTATGGAACTTTGGAATGCAATTGGAATAGTCTTAAGGCACTTTAAAAAGATGAAATAATTTTGTATCTCTAATATTCTAATTTTTTGAGGGTATTTGAGGGATACACGAATGCAAGTTAGATCACAAGTCTAGCTAATAAAAAATCCACTATGGGATGAGTGTTCACCTTTTCTGATGGTGTTGTTTCTTAGGGATCAGATAAACAAATGTCTATATCACATTCGACTATGGAGTCAGAGTTCTTAACATTGGCTGAAGTGGATAAAAAGGCTCAATGGTTGATAATTCTCTTGTTGGAAATAATATTCACGTTTAAGTGGAATATGACGATACATATACATTATAACACTCAAGAAACATGAGGTAAAATATGAAATATAGTCTATAATGAGAATTCTAAACATATAATTCTAAGACACGAGTATATTAGACAATTAGTTCAAATTGAAAATATATCGATCTCATACATATGTTCTAGTGAGAACTTAACAAATCCGTTTACCAAACAATTAGCTCAAGAATTAGTATACTCTACATCTAGAGAGATGGGACTAAAAATGTTAAAATAATATTTTATAAACAAATGTTAACACAATTCGGCTGTAAAGAACCTAAACACCAGATTTACAGTGTGTAACAACCAGTTGTTGATGAAAGGTTTAGCATATATATAAATTATAGGTCCATATGTTATGTGTGTGCAATATGCTAGTGGTTATCATGGAGGGATAAGTTCAAAATATTTTTTAATACAATTAGGTCTGCATGTGATATGTCTTTCTAACGATAACAAAAATACTATAAGAATCGTACATATGAGAATATAAGGATGGTGTCGTCTCTCGTGAGAAAATGAATTCTTCTTATGTTCTGGTTCTGAAAATTAATAGAGCAGACAACCACAATAATTTTCAATCTAATAGAGAAAAAATATGTTTTACCTTTCGTAAATAGAGGTCATTTAATCAAGTAGGGAATTTTTGTAAATATTCATTAAATTTGGTTGATCTAAAGAGGAAACTTGGTCATTTAATCAACGAGAGCTTTGGAGAAACCTCAAAATAGTCAGGTTAAAGCTACCAGAGCTTCAACCCAATGTTTGTCACGATCAACATGTTGTTGATTACAGCAAAGTAGCCAAATCGAAGCAAAACATGATTTAGCCCAGTGCTTTTTGTAATCAGCCACACTCACTGATTGTTGTATAATGGTGAGGCCAAAGTAACATGTAGTTGAACCCAATGTTCATCGCGATCCATCATATGTTGATTGCGGCAAAGTCGACTTCGTAGCAATGAGCATTTCCTTGCTGCAATCAGCTCGACAAAATTTAGTTTTTATATAACAATTATTTTAGTTAACTTTATAATTTTTAAAAGTTCATTGCAATCACAAACTGTAGCGAATGTCAAACAGTGTTTCTTTTCTAAAGGTTGTTTCACTGAATTTTAGTTTGAAAATGCATGGCTCTACCTATAGGTCTATGAATATCTACAACTCTTTGAAAGGGTTTAATACATTGATAACTGGGTAAGTGTTTCAATAAGTAAGAACATACAATCTGAAAATTCTCCTAAAGTCTTTCAAGAATAAATATATCTAATTTATCTTACTTTAACAAATTTGAAATTAGATTTTTTGTTGGTAGTATTCAAGTTTATAAAGATTAATATATTCTAAAAAGGGTTCCAATATCAAAAAATATAGTGATAATTATTTTTAGAAAACATAACTTTAAAATCTCAAGTTTCACCATTTTTTTCGCCAACTTCCCGACGAATCTTTTCATCATCTACTGTTGTAAGTGTTTTTTTTTCTAGACTAGTTTTTAATAGAGGCTTGTCATATAATTACGGATTGTTAAAGTGCAAAATTTATGATTATAAAAATACATATGGAAAGCATTATTTATTTTAATTACCATAAATATGAAGAATATAGTGAAAGTTAAGCATTCAAAAAAAGATAACCATCAACAAAAACCGTGAACAAAAGAATGTTATAATTACCATAAGAATAACAAAGAAGAGCATATGGTATAATTTCTAAGTATGTTATGTCGAAGATACATTACATCTTTATAATTGTTATGTATATATCAGTATGAATAATAGTAACTATTGAATTAATATTAGAGAAAAGATACTTTTCGGCTAATTTTATCTTCACTAACTCGTTTTGTTGTAATTATCAGTATGAATTGGTTGAATATTTTTCATACTATTCTAAATTGTCATACTAAAACCATCATATTTTTAATACATGGAGAAAAATTACTCTTATTTCGTTGTAATCAAATACACAATTCTTAAATAATTGGTTTTCTTTCCCAACTAGACAAAAGTGAAAATTACTTAATTTTAATAAAAAATGAATTTGAAAATATATTCATATTTATATCTAATTTACTCTCAACACCAAGAAATTGGTTTTTGTATTGATTCAATCCGTGCAAATATCCAAATCACCCTATCCAATTATAGTCATATAAATGTAATAAATTAAAAGACAATTGCAAGAGAAAAAGAGTTAATGAATGATAAGATAAAAGATATTATATTGAGGAGCTCATGTGTTATTTGTAAAGAAAAAAATAATAGATCCTTAACATTTTATACCGGTTACGATGATATATTTTTTCTTATAATTGATCATCTTTTCGGTCACCTTTGAAAAGAAAATGTATTTTTCAAGATTGATTTAAGATTAAGATGATAACTTACTCGTAATAAAATATAATACATCTAAAATATATTTTAGAGTATAATATGGACATTACAGATTTTTAGTGATGTCGACTAACGAATGAATCAATAATTTTCATAAATTTGATGAACCAAATTTTAAGATAATTTTTATCATCGCCTAAATTGTTGATATCCTTATTTAGTAAAAAACTATAGAGTATAAATAACATATAGACTGACATTATAAATATTACAAGATCATAAGTTATATAGAAAGTTCGAAAATATGAGTTTCATTAAAATAAAACATGAAATTGCTAGCACCAAACTTTCTCTCTCTATATATATATATATTATAAAAAAACTTAAAGGTTGTTTAAAATTCAACCAACTACATCAATATAAATATAACTCTTTCTCTTACTTATAAAAACTGGTTGAGAACCACATCAAAACTGAAAGGTTGTTAGACTTGATGAACCATTTACTAACTTGATGTAAAACAAATTATATAAAACATGGTCATTCTCAAAAAGAATTTAATCAATTACAAAAATGGTTGAGAACAACATTTATTCTTACGATTTTAAAAAATAAACGAAAAATTTCAAATTTATAATTAAACAGCGTATAAACAAATATGTGATTTTAGAAGACGAAGTAATCATGTACACACCTTATAATCATGAGAAACACTAACCAACCCATGATTTATAGTTAGTTTTTAGATTTTTCGCTATGAGTATATAGAGATGCTAGTTATATGGTGAGAAATTTGACGTTTTGTTTCACCATAACAATTTCAAAATTTTATTTTCTCATAAAGTATTAAGCACGCGAAATAAAAAATAAATGAAACTTTTTAAATAATTATTGATGCGCTAAGTCTTATGAGGATTACATCTTTAATAAATAAAAAATAATATACATTTGAGGCATTGTGTGAGTTTAATTCAAAGTCATAAACCCTTCACAAAATCTTCACATGTGTATTATAACAATTTAACAAGCCATAATTTCTAAGATCATAAAAGCAGATAAATGATAAAAAAACGACATAAATATATTTGTAAAATATTAAACACTTTATAAGTTATTGAATTGAAAGAAACAAGTCAATGAAGAATGTCAATTTTAAGAAAGACTTTGCATTCTGGATACGGAAGATTCAAGTACATGATTATTAAACAAATTGTATATATGCAAACTAATCGTCCATTGGAGAATTATAGAATGCATAAAGATCTTAAATGTTACTTTTGGTAGAAAGGAATTATGAAACATAAAATCTAATTTGTTGCACGATATTTACTTATTAAAATATAAAAATAGAGCAACAAAACATTCATGAATCTTACAACTACTACAATTGTTGAGTGGAAATAGGAATACATACCCATTGATTTTATTATGGGATGACTAAAATTGCAACAAAGTTATTACCCTATATTGATCATTTTGGATCGATTAACAAAGTTTACCACTTTATTCTTTATTATATATCTACGAAATATAATACGAGTACACAGAGTATTATTGACTATTGTATCGGATCGTGATGAACAATTTAATTCCAAATTTTTGAAAAGTTTTCGAAATAAAAAAGCTTTGAGAGCAACACTTAATATGAGTATTACTTGTTATTCTAAAACTGAATGACAAACTAAATGCACAAATAGATTTTTCAAAATATATTACGAGTTTGTATCCTAGACTTTAGAAGTATGTGGAAAGTTCCATATCTACCATAGAGTTTTAAAAACAATAGTTACCATACTATTATTGATATGACAACTTTTAATTGTTTTTTACGGTGAACCGTATATTTCACCGATTTGTTAGACAAATATTAGAAAATATGAATAAGTTGGACCTGATTTAACTCAAACGACAATATTTGAAGTATAAGTGATTAAAAATAGATTTCATACCACCAAAAAGATTGGCATACAAGTTATTTTGATAAAAAAATAATTATTTAAATTTCGATATCACTAGCAAGGTATTTCGTACAGTAATACCTACACATGGATTTATTCCCTTGAGAAAAACGAAACAAAAACTATGACCAATATACATTTCGTCATTTAATATTTAAGAAAGAATTAGAAATATAATAAGATGATTGGATTTGTTGTATCTTATATCTAACATACACAATGCGTTCCATGCGTCAATTATCATTCTCACATTATCTAGTGTTACGATGTGAAATTAAAAGATATTTTTGTTTAAAATGAGCAACATGTTCGCCTTTTAAATCATAATATCAAATAGTTACGAAATAAAATAATTTTATTGTTCAATGCTTGGAACTACCATGATAAAAATCAAAATTTATGAGACTCAAAAGTGAAAATATATAAAAATTATTCTCAAATTTTCAAGATATATTTACTTAAATTTCAGAGTTACAATTTATTTTGAAGATGAAATAATGTGACAATCTTATTATATATATAATTAAACCTGATAATGATAGAATTCATATAGGTTGAAGCTCATTGTAAATGTTATACACTTAATAATACACAAGGCCTCTAATATAACACTAAGAAACTTACGCCAAAAGCCTAATTATACATTTGGCGTAAGTCTCTGCCTATAAATAGAGCAAGATTTCATATTGAAAATGATTTGAATCTTCCTAAAAATAAAATTATCTTCTTAACTCTTACGCTCTCTCTAGTCTAAAATATATTCTTATTTAACCACCTCTTTATTTTCTCTCCAACAACTATAACTTCATTTTTAGTTTTTGTCCAAGTTATAATATCACTCATGCATCTCCTGTCAAGGTTCTACCGACTTCTCCTAAGTCTCAATCATCCTCCAAAAAATTTAACCAACCACTTTATTCACCATAGTGATTACCTGAGCTTAACAAATAACACTATAAAATAAATTAACCTCACCAAATTGGTGTCAGCTTTGGGAAATGATTAGTACCATGACTTTTCCTTTTAAAAAGTAAGTAATCAACTTGTGAAGAAATAACAATGGTGAATTTAGATGTAGAAATCGATCACTCTTTGATGAGGAAATACCTAAGCGACCATCGACTCCTCCCGCTACCACAACCTCTCCGCTCATGGGTGTTGATCAATTAGTAAAGGAAATGACTAAACAGCAGGCTGATAATTTTGGATGTTGCAAAATATAATAAACACTTATGCTCCATGGCTAAGATCTAGTATCTAATGTCCAAATAACAAAAACGAAGAGGAATGCGATGATGCTACTAGCTTTATAATGAGAGACCGTTATCAAAATGTTACAAATAGGCACAATGTTTCGTTGAGAATTAGATATGATGATGCCAAAGAAAAATCAGATCAAGAGTCATATAGCATGAGTCAGAAGCGTTATCGTTGTCGTTGCAACCGGAGGATGAGCATAATATTAAACTCTAATCATTACCATGAGAAGAGACATGAGGGATATATCTCAAACCATCCTATAATGCAACACCATGTGAATGGTATCAGGGGAGGCTAGGCTAACCCCCAAGAAAAAATGCATAATCCTGACACATGTATGCCTAATTATCCATATACTCAGCATGTACCTTCGAAATAGAACACTCCTTTACAAAATGATAAATAACTCCTTATTTACCAAAAATGAAACAAATAAATTTTCACCAAGCCCTCATAAAACATCAAATGCATCAGCCGAACTTCACTCTAGCTCATCCAATCTCTCCAAAACTTCCACCAACTCAACAATAAAGTTATCTTATCACTCCGTCATAATATCATAAAATATTCACATGTTATCCTTCAAACAAACCACTAATGAATAGTATCCAATAAAAGTATCCTCTCCAACAGTATATGAATAAGCAAGACCCTATGGGGCTCACTTCATCAACTCAGCCAAGACCTTATTAGGTGATTCCATAATAACAATAAGTCCCTCAGGGCTATCCACCAATAATACCTCAAAATAGCTACCTCCAACCTTCGCCTACGCAATAGAAGAAACATGGTCATTAAAAAGTATATCTCTTGATGATGATGACGTCCATAATGAAGATTATTTATTGGTTCTAGATATATTTTATAGAGAGCTACCATATAAAATTCACGAATCACAAAAAAGATAATCACAAAATGGATATAATAATGGTAAATGATAAGATGAAGTATCAAGCTTTCTCCATGATCTTTGGGATGAGTTTTAACTTGGTTTAATAGTCCCAATGATGTATCAAGTGTTTCAAAATATTACATACAATATTCATGAATCAACGTATTGGTTCTAAAGTTATAAAAAAGATGTAAATTATATAATATAGTGCAAACAAATCTATAATAAAGTTTGAGAAACTGTACATGGAGGTTTAGAGACTTTGGAATGATTTATAAGTGTAAAAGTATAAAATAGATTTTTTATTATTGGCATATTATTTTGTACAGACTAAAGCCATATATATAGGCTAGGAATATATTCTAATAATATACAATAATAATGTCTAGTCTACCATAATAATGTATATTATATATTATAATTGACTATTGACTATAATAAACTATGTAGTCAAATACCTTCTATTATTTCCATTAACACTCCCCATCAAGCTTGTGCGAAAGTACTTGAAACTGTCATGGTTTGAAGTCTTTTGAACTTGTACATAAGTACTTGAAGTGCAAGCTTGATCGAAAGGCTGAAACGAAATCACTCCCCCTCCAGTTGGAGCATATATATTAAGCATGCCTAGCTTGTTGCAAATATAATTAATATGTGATCCATTGAGGGATTTTGTGAATATATCTCCTAATTGTTCTCCTGTTTTGACATATTCTGTATGAATGAGATTTTGTTGAATCTTTTTCGCGGATAAAATGACAATCAATTTTAATATGTTTCATTCTTTCATGAAAGACAGGATTAGACACAATGTGCAACACCGCTTGATTGTCACACCATAACTTTGCAGGCATGGTAGTTTTTATGCCAATATCATTCAAAAATTGAGAAATCTAAATTATCTCACAAGTAGATTGAGCCATGGCTATATATATTCAGTTTCAACACTCGATCTTGATACAACATTTTGCTTCTTACTTTTCCAAGATACTAAGTTACCCCTACAAACACATAGTAACCAGTGGTTGATCTTCTATCAGCTTTAGATCCAGCCCAATCTGCATCTGCAAAATACTCTATATTAGTATGACCATTACTGCCATACCACAATTCGAGTCCAAGAGCTGATTTGAGATAACACAAGATATGTTTTAGTGCTGCCCAATGATTAACCTATGGTGATGACATAAATTGACTCTCAATACTAACTGGATACGCAATGTCTGGTCGAGTTACTGTAAGATAATTAAGTTTTCCTTTTAATCGACAATATTTTTCTGGATCACGAAATAATTCTCCATCATCTTTTACTAGCTGCAAATTAGGAACCATCGGTGTATTACATGGTTTTGCTCACAACTTTCATGTTTCCATCAATAAATCCAAAACATATTTTCTATACGATAGGAGAATACCTTTCTTACTTGTTGTTATTTTCATTCCCAAAAAGAACTTCAATGCTCCTAAATCTTTTGTTTGAAATTTTGAATGTAGAAATGTTTTGAGTAAAGAAATTCCTTCACTGTCACTACCAGTAATGATGATGTTATCAACATACACAACCACAAGTATAATGCCATTTCCAAAACTTTTATAAAATACAGAATGATCACAACTACTTTTCTTTAACCCAAATTCACTGAGTGCCTCACTAAACTTGCCAAACCAAGCATGTGGACTTTGTTTCAACCCATATAAGGATTTGTACAAACGACATACCTTTCCTCTCTCCCATGAGCAACAAACCCAGGTGGTTGCTCCATATACACTTCTTCTTGGAGATCTCCATGTAATAATGCACTTTTAATGTATAACTGATGCAATGACCAATCATTTGAAACTGCTAAAGAAATAAATAAACGAATAGAGGTAAACTTTGCTACCGGAGAAAATGTCTCAGAATAGTCAACACCATAAATTTGAGCATATCCATTTACTACAAATCTTGCTTTAAGTCGAGCTATCGTCCCATCTGGATTCACTTTGACATGAAATACCCATCTACAACCAATATCTTGCTTTCCTGCAAGTAAATTAACCAACTTCCAAGTACCAGTATCTTCTAGTGCTTTTATCTCTTCAAACATTGCAACTTTCCAACCAGAATGACATAAAGCTTTACAAACAGTTTTCAGAATAGAAATAGAATCAAGAGTTGCAATAAAAGCTTTTGTAAAAGGTGAAAAATGATCATTTTTTGCAAAAGATGAAATTGGATAAGTACATTGTCTTTTACCTTTTCGATGAGCAATAGGAAGGTCAATATCAGATTGATTATCGTTCGTAACAGGATCCGAACACGAATAATTGGCAATGGGCATCTTGGAGGAGGTTTAAGACGTCGGGAATAAACATGTGTAATGGGAGGCCGAGATGGTGGAGGAAGTGCAACAGATTGCGTAACATAATCAGTTTTAGTAATGCTAGGGGACTGAACTACGGAATAAATGAGGAGGTCATCGTCCTCTTTATCTGTTTGAAGGTTCACACTAGGCCCAATTGGAAAAAATGAAACATGCTCTAAAAATGTAACATATCTAGACATGACATACCGGTTAAGTGAGGGAGAAAAACACTTGTATCCCTTATGAACTCTTGAATATCCAAGAAAAATACATTTTAAAGATTTGGGATCTAACTTTGTACGATTAAGACTAACATCCCTAACGAAACAAGTACAACCAAATATGCGGGGTTCAATTTGAAATAAAGGTTTTGAAGAAAAAAACACAGAATATGGAATTTTATTATGGAGAATAGAAGACGGAATTCGATTTATTAAATAACAAGCAGTGGAAACAACATCTGCCCAAAATGTTTTTGGCACTTTCATTTGAAAAAGAAGTGCACGAGCAACTTCTAGAAGATGTCTATTTTTTCTTTCAGCGATACCATTTTGAGATGGTGTGTCTACACAAGAGGTTTGATGCAAAATTCCATGTTGTTTTGATAAAATATTGAAATGCAGTTGAACAATATTATTTACCATTATCACTTCTTAAAATACGAAGCAGACAATTAAATTGAGTATTAATTTCTGCATAAAATTTGGAAAATATAGAAAATAATTCTGAAGGATTTTTCATGAAATAAATCCATGCAACTCGAGAATGATCATCGACAAAACTAACAAAATACTTAAAACCCGTTTTAGATATGACTGAACAAGGACCCCAAACATCTGAATGGACTAATTCAAAATGAGACTCAACTCGTTTATTTACACGAGGATATGATGGAAGACGATGATGTTTAGAAAATTGACACGACTCAGATTCCAATGAGATTATATGTTTAAATTGGGGATACAGTTGTTTAAGAGAGGCTAAAGATGGATGACCCATACAGCAATGAGCTTTAAATGGAGATTGGACACTAGAACATGCAATTGAATTATTGATATGTTTATTGAGATAATAGAGACCTCCAGACTTATACCCTTTACCAATTATACTTTTCATCGTAAGATCCTGAAACAAACAATAATTAGAATTAAATGTGGCAAAATAATTTAAATCTTTAGTGATTTTGCTCACAGAGATTAGGTTAAATGAAAATTGAGGAAGATTTAAAATGGAAGTCAAAGAAATATTTTCGTTTAAATGAACAGTTCCAGAGCCTAAAAAAGTAGATGATGATCCATCTGCCAATGTCACATCTGAATGATGTGTGTTTGTAAAAGTTGAAATAAGTTTTGGATTACCCGTCATATGTTATGTGGCAGCGGTATCAATAACCCAATCTGATGATGAAGAAAGAAAATAATTTGAATTACCTGATCCGGAATCTGCACTATTTGTAAGATTAAAAAAATTCAATGATTCCTGGTACTTGGAAAACTGAGCATATTCTTCCGTAGAAAGCACAACCGGTGCTCTGAAATATTTCTTAGTAAACTGGGGTGATCGTTGTGTTTGTTGTTGTTGTTTTGTATTTTGTGATTGTTGTGTTTGTTGTGGTTGTTGTGTACAGTTCCATTTTGTATGACCGAATTCATGACAACAGAAACACTTTATATGGTTGGAATTTCGAAAACCACATCTTAATCTATTTTCTTCTATCAGATAAAATTAAGAACACGGGTATGAAAAAAAAAGTTGTAAAAACCCTAAAACCCTGGAGGGATCTGAAACCATGTAAAAGTATAAACTAGATTTTTTATTACTGGCATATTATTCTATACAGACTAAAGCCATATATATAGGCTGGGAATATATTCTAATAATATACTATAATAATGTCTAGTCTACCATAATAATGTATATAATATTTTATAATTGACTATAATAAACTATGTAGTCAAATATCTTCTATTATTTCTATTAACAATAAGAAAGCCAAAGATGTGATAAAGTATCGCCGACCATAAAATATGTTCACTACAAAAGAACTTAAAAACAAAATAAAATTCATAATATATAATGACAATATGCATTACATGAGTCTAGAATATGATATATAAGGGGAAACTCTTAGAGTTTGTGAAAAGAAAGCAGAGACATGATAAAGTTGATCATTCAACAGTATAGAGAGGACAAGCTGCAAAAACCTATGATAAACCAAAGGGTTTGGAATACAACACCCTTATAGATTTAAAATAAAAAGGATTGGATTCATATCCAAATAGACAAACAATTGGTGTAATTACAAAAAAAGACTCAATCTACGACATCTCCTGGAATTCCAAAAAGAGAAACATGGAGCATCTGGAAGGGCACTTCACTTGTACATGAATCTATATCTAGTGCTAAAAACTTTCTGAAGATTATTTAAGAAGAGTGGCATCATCTCATTAGGTTGTAATGCTCATTATAGTCGAATTGGAAGGAGTAGAAATAAAAATTGCAATAATTGATATAAGATGTTCAACATATATCTTGTATAAAACACATATGGTAAAATGAGAGGAACCCTAGCTCTTATACCACCACAAATAATTATTACTGGGTTCACTAGGGTATATGTTAAGTTAGTATGAGAGTTAAATTTGAATGTAGTATTTAAAAGCTAGGAGTTTAGAAACAAGGTCCAATATTTATTCAAAATAGTTGATAAAAATTCTCCATACATTATAATTTTATGAATGTCAGGGCTAGATCAAATGGATGATATGGCATCAACATGTTAAAATCTACTTAAGCCGAGGTTGAGTTACAACTTGGTAAGACAACTAAAATCGTCAGATCCGACAACGGTGGTGAATATTAGGAAAAATATGATAGTTCTGGTGAATAACTTCCTGACCCATTTTCACTATACCAAGAGGACTGTGGTATTATTCCTTAATACATCATGTTTGGTTTGTCTACTATAATGATGTATTTAAACAATGCAACTGCACATTTAAAAGAAGTTGTTAGGAGAACGATTACCCTTACATCACTACTCATTTCACTATGGGAGGGATCTCTTAAGTGTACATCTTACATCCTTAACAATCTACCTACTCCAGCAACAACTAAATGCCACATAAACACTTTAAAGAGACAAAACCAGATTTAGACATTTTTTGTATATGGTGATGGTCATCTAAATCAATGACCTATAGGTAAAACGGACATAATATTAATCTATAATAGTTAGCTACCATTTTATAGTTTATCTAGTCCGCTCACAAGGTTACAAATTTTATTCTCCTAATAAACATTAAATTTTGTAAATATTATTTGCTATATGTTTTTATGATGAAAATGTCGAAGGGAATGATTCAGATAACAATATTATTTTTGAAGAATAATTGGAACCAATTCATTCAGTCTTTGAGAATGATGATCCAATTATAGTTAGTTTGCCCGTCATCTACAATATGTCAAGGAATTCATTAACTCATACAAATGTTATGATTCCCCCTTAAATGGACAATATTAATATTGTTTATGATGTATAAAATTAATAACCTCAAGAAATTGAGCAATATATTGAGCTTACATTGTGTAGAACTACTAAAGAGAGAATAAGTGTTTTACCTTCATATGATGTGATATTTCTTAGTGAACATGAATAGTCTTCAAATAATCTGGAAGATGATCCAATCACCTTTCAAGATACTATAAAACTTTTAAACTCCGCATTATGGATTGAAGTTATGAATGAAGAGTATAAATTTATGTAAGATTATCCAGTGTTGTATCTTGCCACCTAACCTAAAGGGGGTAAACCGATTGATTGTAAATGTATATTTAAAATCAAATAAAATTCTAGAGGGAAGATGAAAAAAAATATAAAGTATGCCTTCTAGCGAAATATTACACTCAAAATGAAGACATTGACTATTTTGAGATTGTTTTCCAATTTAATGAAATGACTCGTTTAGGAAAATAATGACAATTTAATCGTTTCTTATTTATAGATTCATTGGATGGATATTAAAAAAACATTTCTCAATAAGTACACTGAAGAAATAATTTACATGACGTAACCGTAAAATGTATTTCCTGGAGATTCAAAGTCGATAATGAGTAAACTAGAGAAATTTATTTATGGGCTCTATTAGGTGTAGGCTAAAAGTAATATGAGTAGAGTACGACCAAACTTAAAGGATAAAGATGGACAATCGAATCTTAAGGGTCAAATGCATTGAACCTCTAAACATAAGTGAATGAAGCTCAACTAAACACTTAGGTACATATATGTATGGTGGAACCTAATCGTGCGATTGACCGAAGAAAAATGTATTATTAGTGTTGAAACTGAATGTGTAGGTTGATCTTATGCTGGACCGAAGGTGCAGAAGTTTATTATGAAATACTTCTAGATATTCTTCTTTGATCCTGGAAAGAACTTTCACACTTATATGAAATATTAAGAATTGGTTTAAATATTTTTGTTGTTGATTAAAAGAATTAGTCTGGAACATACATTTAAAGGAAAAAATAGTAGAATAATACTGGTGAGTTCCATTATTAAGAGTTGTCTTTGAGAAAAAGTAATACACGAGTTTTAGTAAGAGAGAGAAAGAGAGTTTTTAGAGAGAGAAAGTCAGAGAATAATTGAGTTAGATCAAAAAGTGTCCAACCCCATTTATTAGTTCAGCCCTGGTCTTTATATAGAGGCGTTGGGACTTTGCTCTAAACTGAAAACGGTTACATAAAATGATAAATTACCCTCAGTCCTTTATAGAAATACATAATCATAATTGTTCCATTAAACTTACATTATTTACATTTTAGTCGCTAAATTTATAATTCCATATCAGTAGCCCCCTAGTTCTCATGTTAGTAAGTGAATGAGAACTAAATGTCTTGGAATCCTGCCAGAAGCCATATCAGAAACTCGAAGTCACAAAATCAATAACATCTTTTCTTTGTCCTCGAAACTTTTTAGACGCAAATTTAGAATATAATCATCGGATTTTTCCAAACGTGGCCACATATCAGAATTTGAGTGTTCAAATATATAATCATCGGATTTTGCCAAACGTACCCACACATCAGAACTCTCAAAGAAATAACTAGTCTTCGAAATCGCTTCGAAGTAAATCTTTAAAAAATCTAACCGTCGAGATTCATCATGAATAACTAGCTACTAGACTTATACCTAGTTAGGTAGTCTGACAGATGTCGAACTCATAACCCTATCATCGTTTCGTACTAGGCCCAATCATTACAAAGTCTTTTCCACTTCTACACATCTTCTCATCATCCTATAAATTCGTTAATAACTTCATTCTCTAATTCACAATCCAAATTTCTTGAGAGAGAAACAACACACCCTTGGCTACCTTCAACTTGTTCTTCAACTTCCTAGTAATCTTTGCTGGAAAATCCATACTTTCCGCTCAATCTTCATCCAGATACAATTTTCATATTTGTATTGTTGTTTCATATTGTATTAATGAATTTATTTTAATAATACGGTTGTGGATGTCAATTGAGTCAAAGAAGACCAACTGGAAGTCGGCGCGTAATGATTATATAGCTGTTTCACTCCATGAGAAGTCAAAGTTCGGATAAGTGTGCACCATTTTTCTAAGTTCTAAGAAAATAGAATAAGTTGAACTAGACTCTATAATGTGACGAACCCTTTAAAAAAATAGAAGAATATTTATGCTTTATAGAATATTTAACTAAGCCTATTGTAGGAGAGAACCTATTTAACTACATATATATTTCAAACTATGCGGTAAGTACAATTTTAGTCAGAGAAATTGAAAGTTATCCACAACAGGTTTATTACGTCAGTAAAAGTGTAATGGATGCTAAAAAAGATATTGAAAGTTGAAAAACGTAGTTTTGGCTCTAATAATGGCTGCACGAAAAATGAGACCATATTTCCAAGCCCATTCCATTATGGTTCAAACATCATTTCCACTAAAACGTATGCTGTAAAAAACAGTTTTTTCGGGTCTGATGACCAAATGATCAGCGAAATTATAAGACTATGATATCGCATTTGAACCTCGAATAACAATTAAAGCACAAACTTTAGCAGAATTTCTAATTGAGATTAATTCCGAACAACCTCATGATGGTCGTATATTGATAAGTCTTAAGACAAGTGGGTAATCTGAATCAATGGGGGCTCATGATTTTAGGTTGTGGGGTAGGGGTTCAGTTAGTATCTCATTCTGGAGACTCAATAAACCAAACAATACACTTTGGTTCCAAAGAATCAAATAATGGGGCAGAATACGAAGCAACATTGGCATGGCTACGACTAGCACAAATATGTGATGCCAAGAAATTTTGTCTGATAGTTGATTCATAACTTCTTATTAACCATGCATCGAGTCAGGTCGAACCAAGAAAATACCATTTTGTATAATATCTAATAGTAGAGAAAGAGTTGACAACGTTTTTTTAGGGCACTAAATAAGAACACGTTTACCGGACAAAGAAGTTTATTACAAATTCCTTAGCTACTATTGCATATAGTGAATGGTATCCGTAGATAATGCAACAAGAGCACCATTTGATAATATCAATTGGCAGAAAAAAATAAACATCAAAGAAACATTTCAAATTTTGATAAGCTTGGAGAAAGACTAGAGATATGAGATTAATAATTTATTTTGAGGGAATTTGCTAGTTGATACAGCCCTGGCTAAAAGGTTAAGGTTCAAAGCACATGGTTTCCCGGTCCTCGTAAACATACTTTATAAAAATTCTTTAAGTCAACCACTATTTTGGTGCCTCAGAACTAACGAATTAAAAATAGTGTTATCTAAATTGCACGACATAAAAGGGATATGTCCATTGTGGCTCTAAAACATTTACAATTGAAAAGATATTATTTTCCTTCTATCATGAAGATACCAAAGACTTAGTACAAAGATGCAACCCATGTCAACGATTTGACAATGCAATACATATACCAATTGTACCAGTTGAGTCAATATTTGAGGCATCACCTTTTGATATATGTGGGCTAGACCTGATTGGACCTTTGTCTATGACATCCGGGGGATCTCAAACTATCATCGTGGTTGTCGGTTATTCTATAAAATGGGTGGAACCAAAGCCTCTATCCAGAAATATATAAAACATTGTCATTAAATTCATCTTATCTAGCATATGTTGTAGGTTCAAAATTCCAAGAACAATTAGCACAAATTATGGCCCTTAATTTGAAACAAAAGTATATAAGCATTTTATTCGTCAAGGATACTCAACATTGTGTTTTATGACTTTTTCATCCTCAATCTAATGGGAAAGTATAAGTGATAAACATAACGATCCTCGATGGCTTGAGAAAAAAGTTGGATGGGCTGTCGGAAAATGGTCGAATTATTTACATACACTATTATGGGCTTACTGAACCACACCCTAGGGGTATATGAGATGTATGTGGTAACCCTAGCCAAGTCTATGCTACCATATTTCTTAATAATAAATTATTCTAAAGTGGGTAAAGATGAGGGCCGAAGAGCTGAGTTAGATTTAATTGAGGAAAAAAGAATATGAGACGTACTGAATATCTTTTTATTATCAAACTCTGATAAGAAGCAAGTATGCATCACGAGTCCGAAGAAGAAAATTTGAGATGGGGGGACACAATTTTGAAAACTTTCTTCATGTATATTAAAGATAAACAGATAGGAAAGGTAATGCCGCATTGGGAATGGTCTTATTTGGTTATTAAAAGGGTTAATCCTTGCATCATATTTATAACCCATGGAATATCATACACTTAAGGCTGTATTTGGAATAATTGTAAAAAATCGTGTATATTCGTTGATTTTATATTATAATGTCTAAAGACACACTATTTCTTACATTGGTGGGAAGAGAGGTTTTAATGAGGTGTCCGAATAAGTTATCTTTAAAAGATTATTTTTCCTTTTGATATTCCAATCTCATTGTTGATTGATTAAGATAATTTTGACCCAAAATTTAAAAATTATTAAAAGTTTCCAACATTAGTTGGTCAAGTGTCAACGATCCAACATTAGTTGGTCATAATTTAAAGGTTCCACCATTAGTTGGTCAAGTGTAAGTGATCAAACATTAGTTGGTTGCACCTGAAAAGTTCCAATATGAGTTGGTGAAGTTCGATGTCTGTTTTATTTACTGGTCAATGACTAATGGTGAAGTTCGAAATTTGTTTCGCTGAGCGATTGGCGATTGATCACCCTCAACTAGGAATTCGTTGATTACGCTATTTATGATTAATAATAAAAAATCAAATATAAGAAGTAAAAAAAATCATATTGATAGATTACGAATACGATTACAAAACACAATACCCATACTAGAGACTTTAATAAAAAAATAGAAAACGGTGTTAAATGGATATAATTTAACTTCATTCGAACTCGTTTCTTTATAACTTTTTGGCTTCTAATCTTACTCAAAATTTCCATATTTGAAATCCCTATTTTGATTCACATTCCCAAAATTGCTATTATTACCCTTCATATACGGAGTTTCCAGTTCATCTGCGAACGAAATATAAACAGATATTTCCCCTTCAGATACAAAATCCCAAAAAGATCCAAAATTAAGATTGATGAACATTTTTTGAAAGTTAATAACCAATTCAGGTTTAATCTTAGCATCTTGCTTGTCAAGGGAGCTTAAGCATTTCTCAACATACACATCTATTGCATCATCTTGGTTTTTGGTAGTCTGTTCCTTGAATGTTTCTAGATCATTATCGGCTTTCTAAGTGTCCGTTTTCTTCCCATCTAATGTATTTTGCAAGACATTTATCTGAATGTTATGCTCATTTTCCTAAGCTTTGTACGTTTGAGCTTCCTCTATCCAGGAGGCCTTTAGCTCATCAATCTTGGCTTCATGAACAAATTGTTTCCTCTTAAACGGTTCTTAAGCCTATGCAAATTGATGTCATGGTCTCCTTGTGCTTTAGTATTTTTGTTTCCAACTATGCAATGAGCACAAGAGTTCTCTTCGTCAAACTGGAAGGGTGGAGGCTCAACAGAGCCCTCTGGATTTGGAGACTTATCTTTCATGTTCTCAATACCCAGCTTTATCGTATTTGGAGACTTTACTCCTAGGTTTTCAATACGCATCCCTTTCGGACTATCTACTAGACTTTGACCTTCAACTGCATTTGCATCTATCCACAGAAGATAGGAGGAATAAATCTTAAATGTTTTAGCAATATGAAGCTCAAACATTTGAGGAATTATCGTTTGATTTGTGGCATAAACAATTTGCAAGTTTGTCATCATCTTCTTCTTACTGATTAATTTTTCCTTTTATGATCCTTTGATGCTCTTGATTTTTTATTCCTTTTTAAGGTCAGAGTTTGACTATGGTATTTGGCTTACTATAGCCTTAACACCTTCTTTCGTTGGCCCATTGGATTGCTTCGTGTCTGCGGTACTAATATTTAAGTTTTTTATGCCCAACCCACCAACATCATCTTTCTTTTCTTTATGGCTTGAAGACCTCTTCTTGGTCAGAAGATACATCTACCATCAACAACCTCTACTCGATTGAGTACTTCCATCGTAAACAGAGTAGTAATGAATTGTTGCCATAATAAGTAAAGCTTCGAGTGCATTCTCCAAAAGTGACTCTGAACTCATATGTATATAGAATATTAGGGGCTTAAATATAATAAACCAAAGACTTATATGACAAATTATATAGTTGAAGGATGGATTTTGGACTATTTGTAAATATAGAGGACTGAAGTGCAATTAACCCGTTTGTATAACTAATTCTGTTATACCATGTCCGAACACCTATAAATAATGGCTACTCTTGTGAATAAGCGATGACTACATTTTCATTAGTTCAATCTTACTTTTACTTTTAATTTCTATCTCTATAATCAATCTCTCTATTTCTCTCTCAAAAATTATATTTACACTCATCAAATTGGGGACCATAGTGGGAGAAACAGTCGATCGGCACTTTCATTTTATAATAAAAAAACCAGACGCAATTAAATCTTTGATCTTTTATAGTTGTTTTTGATCGATCACTGAGCCTAAAAATGAAAATGATCATTCGGTTCGAAAGGAAATCGAGACGTGGAGATATGATTTGCAAATAGGAGAAAGTAAGCAAGATGATCAAATTTTGCTTCAACAGACTCATTCAAACATCGAACCTTGAATGAACAAATTTTTGGATAAAATCATAGCTCTAAATGAGAATTATTTAAAAAGAGAACAAATATTCAATCAGGTAGGATAAAATCTGAGGTGCAACAAGTGGAGGAGAAGTATGATCTGGAAAGTCAATCTGATCGATCTAATACAACTCGACAGATTTGAAGTGATTGGAGGAAAAAATATTTTGAGTCTTATAAAGAGCATCATACTTTGAAAAAAGAAAAAAAATAGGTATATTGCATCTTGTGATGATGGATTTAAGAGCTCAAATCTAAGGAAGGGTCATCTCTGAAAAATAGGTATCGGGAATCTTCGAAATGAGAAAGAAGACGTCCTCGAAAATCATGTAAGGAAAATAAGTCGAAAATGGATAGTATGCCTTATTGTTTAAGGGAATACATCTAACCAATACACAAGTATAGACTATCAAAATTTATATGTTGTTATGGGAAAATGAGGAGAGGACCAGTATGTACAAGGAATAGACCGAATAAATTCACCTTTAACAGTTGCGATAAGGTGTATTACTCTTTTGAAGCATTATGACATTTCTAAGGTAGAGAAATTTGATGGGATGCAAGATCCAGATGATCACATCTAACAATTCAAGAACTATATGATGAACTTCGAATATGATGATAGACTGGTATGTAGAGCCTTTTCTCAAATATTTAAAGGCACAAAATTAAAATGGTACAATAGGATTCTGAGGGAATCTATTTCCAATTTTAGAGATTTTTATACAACGTTTCCACGAAATTTTGTGGGCAGTAAAGAAATTTGAGCAAATGGTGACACTATAATACAGTTTAAGGAGGCTGTGGGAGAGAAGTTAAAGGATTATACAAAATGTTATGTGTTGACAAAAACAGGATTATATAATTGTGAAGAGTTGGTGGTTATGGCTGCATTTCGATAAGGTTTATTACCAGGTGATTTAGCAAATGAAACAACAAAAACAAGATCCTTGACTTTTGGAGCACTCATGGCTCAAGTCGATGATCAAATTAAAGCGGAAGAATCAACTAGGGTTCGAGGAGTGGTTGGACCTATTCAAAAGAATTTAGGGCATGTGTCAAGTAATCAAGGACACTCTTCGAATTATCAGCTACCTCGTCCAAGAAATAACAACAACTTTCCTGCTCGAAGTGGTGGGTATCCATCTCATGCTATTGAATATAAGTTTCAAAGACCAAGGCCAAATAAGTGGATAAGGTTAGAGTATTATGTTGATTTAATTGAGAATGTTGTTGCAATTTATGAAAAAGGCCAACGGATATGTATGCTTTAAGAAACCAGCTCCGATCAGTACATTAAGAGAAGAGCACAACAAGAGGTTGTGTAAGTATCATAATGATATTGGATATGATACCGCCGATTGTATGGATTTGAAAAATGAGGTGCACATTTTAATAGAAAATGACACGTTAGTTGCTTTTGTTAAATGGCAAAGCAGTGGATCAAAGGCTCCAAGTACATCGACTTCACAAGCAGCTAATCCGAATTCGAAAAAAGAAAGTGTGTTGATAATTATGGACTCTAAGTTTGATGAGTTTGACGCAGCCTCGAAATATTTGGATACATATCCAGATCGATTAATTTTGATGGTTGTGGATGAACAGGTATAACATGGACGCATTTGAAGCTTATGTGAGTATTTTGAGTCCTTCGCAATCTTTGGGGGAGATTCTATGACTGGTAACACTAATATCTTCAGGAAAAGACATGTGGTAAGTTTATCTACTTAAATAAAAGGAATGATGTCTACTCACTTGTATGGAAACAAAATTCCTTTTATTCTTTTTTATTAACATTATTTGAGAGGCATTGCAAGTCCTCATGAAAATGTAGTGGTTATTGGAGCAGATATAGCTGGGATTAAAATCCAATGTGTTTTGATAGATACATCAAGCTATGTGAATGTTTTGTTTAAGTTAACATACAATAGGATAAGTAATCCACCTCAACTTTGTCAATCAGACCGTACTATAATTGGGTTTACAGGTGTGACAACTTTGGTGATTAGAGAATTCGACGGTGAAGTGTGTTTAAAAAAAGGTCATTTAAAAATAACGTTCAAGTTTTATTTTTGGTGGTGGATTGTCCGGCCATCTATAATGCTATTTTTGGAAGATATTGGATTTTGAGGATGTATGCAATTGTATCCATTGTTCATCAGTGTTTGAAGTATGTCATCGGAGACTGTGTTGGCATGGTCTAAAATGATTAAAAGGTAACCAGAGAATGTGATGCAACAAATCTTCATATAAGAGGTCCTAACTGTGAAAATTGAATGGCTGAATAATAATCAGGGGGTTGACCTCAGAAGAAAAAGAGAGAATTGATGATCTGAGGGAGACCCCAGGTTCTTTAACAATGAGAGGAACTATAGAGGAGTATTTTACGCCTATAGAAAGACTCTTCGAATTGAAACTTTCCTGTCACCAACCTTGCTTCATTAATTCTTACAATTTTGGTTTGCTAATTTGGATGTTTTTGCTTGGAAAATAAAGGATTTATTGGGGTGTCCATCTGAAGTGATATGTCACATCTTAGCTATTAATTTGAAGATCAAGCCTTTTATTACAAAAAGACGTGTTTTTTCTGTTGAAAAATAAAAGACTATTATGGTGGAAGTGGATCTTTTGTCTAAGGTCGGACATATTAGGGAGGCGCAATATCCTTTATGGACAGCAAACACGATGTTGGTTAGAATAGGAAATATATAATGTGTGTTGACTTCACAGATTTGAATCGAGCCTGTCATAAAGATCCATTTCATGTTCCTCGAATAGATCAGCTGGTTGATTATATTTGAGGAAATAAATTTTTGTCTTTTATGGATGCTTTTGTACGGTATAACCAGATTCAGATGGATCCAAAATATCAAGAAAGCACTATGTTCATTATTGATCGAGGGTTACATTGTTATAGGGTTATGCCCTTTAGGTTGAAGAATACTGGAGCAACATATAAGAGGTTGGTGAATATAGCTTTTGCTTCTCAGATTGGGAGAAATATGGAGGTATATATTGATTAATTCGTGGTTAAAAGTCTACCTAATGATAGACACTTTGACGATTTGAAGGAGACTTTTCTAAATTTAAGGGTTATTCGATTGAAACAAAATCCTGAGAAATGTACCTTTGGAGTTTGATGAGGGAACTTCTTGGGGTATATGATTAGTGAAAAAGGGAAAGAGGCTTATCGAGAGCAGTTAAATTTTTTAGCCTCAATGACATAACCTCGAACTATTGAGGAGGTGTAAATCTTGACAGGAAGGTTAGCTTCCCTTAATCAATTTATTTCAAGGTTTTTTTACAAGTGTTTTCCTTTTTTCCAAGTGTTACGAAGACTAAAGAAGTTTGAATGGACATCAGATTGTGAAGTAGTAATTTCAAGGATTTAGGTACTTTTTTTTATCACCAGAGATATTGTCTAAGCCTCGAACTGGAGAGCAGTTGTTTTTATACATAGCAGTGTTTGAATTTGTTGTCAGTGTTGTTTTGATAAGTAAAGGTAAGGGAGTTTCGATGCCAGTCTACTATGTTAGTAAACGTTTGTTTGCATCGGAGAAAATATATTTGAGACTTGAAAAATTGTCTTTGGCTTTAGTGGTGGCTGCTAGGAAGATGCATCTTTATTTTTAAGCTCACACTATTGTTGTTCGAACTTCTTTTCCATTAAAGAATGTGTTATAACGCCCATATATTTTTGGTAGGATGACCAAGTGGCCAGTAAAGTTGGGAGATTTTGATATCATTGTTTCTCCTCGAACATCTATTAAGGCTAAAGATTTAGCTGATATTCTTGTTGAATTTAATTCTAGCAGATCAGATAAGGAGACAAATTAAGAGTTCTTATTAGAAAATTTGATGTGGGTGGTGGTTCGAATTGATCGTGGTTCTAGGATTTTGGGATCTGGTGCAGGAGTTCAGTTAGTTTCTCCTTCTGGGGAGGCAATATTTCAAGCTATTCATTTGGTTTAATGCATCAAATAATGAGGCTGAGTATGAAGTTGCGTTGGATGGTTTAAGGCTTGCGAATATTTGTGGGGAAACTACACTTTGTTTAAAAACAGGTTCACAATTAGTGGCAAGTCATATGGTAGGTGCTTCTAAGGCTAAGAAGGATCATTTAATTTTGTATCTTCGAGAGCTTCAAATAAAGAAAGTCCCCCTAGAATATTGGATGACTTTACAACTTGGGCAAAAAAAGGGAAACAATAATTAATTTTCTTCGGTTTTCTCTTTGGAAGAATCTCCTTGTTCCGTAGCATTTTCTTTGGATTCTGTCTCTTTGGAGGAATCAGCCAGGATAGGATCGAAGGTTTCCCTAGTAAAATTATGCATGAGGATTAATTCCTAAAATTTTGACAAATTTTCTTTTGGGAACATTGCGTAGATTTCACGGAGCAAGTTAATTGTTTGTTGTTTCTCGTCATTTTTTATTGCAACACGTGTGTCTACTCCACATTGAGTCTTAGAAATTTCCACAACAACTTTTTTCCTCTTTGAATGTTGTCTTGAGAGAAGCCATATAATTTCTCAGCCTTTTCTTTTCTTCCTCATTCTTATTTAAAGATTCTTGAAGAGTTGGATACTTTTGTTGCTCATCGGATAATTCTTTAACATACTTGGCCTTAAGATCATCTATCCTATTGATCAGAAGTCTTGAGTTCTTCCATTTGTTGATCATGTCTAGAGAGTAAATGGCATTTGAGTTGGATGGCTCCATGAATATATTGTGATTAAATCTGTTTCAAAACTAACTATGGTCAAAGCCTTGGATCCATATCTTTGTAGAGATATTGAAGCTTTTTTCACTAATGGAATCATCAGGAAAGGGGTGATCATCTCCTCGGTAGTGATCCACTGCCATTTCCATTTGATTATCTTCTACTGTAGTTCCTCCTATTTGATCCTCAATTGGAGTTTCTTCAGCCTGGGTAGGAGGAACTTCAGAGACAGCTTCTTCAGAATTCATTTCTTCTATTTTAGCAGGTGAAGTTTTCGAAGTGCTCTTTTACTTATTCGAGGCAATAATTTTCTTTCTCTTTGAAGGAGGTTCAGCCTGGATTCCTTCTTCAATTTTAGGAAGGCTGTTAATTGTCTTCCTTTTTGTCTTCTTCTGAGGGCTTGGATTTTCTGAAGGTCTAGCACCAAATGTACTAGTTGTTTTTTTCTTTTTCCCTTTATTTTTTCAGGGAAGATGGTTGTCAGATCTGTTCCTCACAGCTTGAGTCACCTTACCATCAGCTGTGTATCAGTCTCTTCACAACCAAATTTAGATTTGGTGGGTCCATCGGATTTTTTGGGAGGTCAGCACCCAAAGTGATCCTCCAAAAGTGGTTGTTGATAAATTTATAGGCAAAAACGTTGAGTGGAACCCGTTGCCCCATTCTTTTTCTAACTAGGTGGCCAATTTCACAAAAATATCTTTTTTATCATTCTTGTAACCCTTGAACCTCTTCGAAATTTCTGAGTACAGTAACCATACACATGAAAAATTAAGTATAAGTTATGTAGAGTAAATGAGAACATGAAAAGATAAAAAAATGATTATTGTTGCTCCTCCAGACGAGGTTGAGTTTGGAAGGATTCTCCTCGGATATCTTCTTCCCATTTTCCCAAGCTCCATAAAAAAAGATAAATATTTGCTTCCAGAATTTTTTAACTTCGAACCGATCATCGATTATTTTGATGTCATCTAGAAGTGTTAGATAATAACAGAGAGATAATGGTCCCTTCGAAAGCTCAGTCATGGCAATGACGTATTTGATGGAGATAGGGGTTTGTCTTACTCTTGAAGCCAAAGTTACCGATACAAGTGTGAACAAAAGATTTGGTGTTGCTTGTGTATGGCAGAGGTCCAAGAATTCGAAGTACTCCACTAGCATCAGATCTAACGGTAACCAAAGACCCAAATTGATGATCTCTGGATAGACCACCAGTTCATTTACTCCACAATCAAGTGAAGTCTCCCCTTCTTTTGACAGTCAAAGTGTAATGTTATCTGACATTCCCTATTGTTTTTCAAACGATCAACTTGAGCTTCACTATAATAAAAATGTATGGTACATTTTTTAATGCCATGACATATTTGGGGAGGAATGGTTTCAGGTTTACCTAGATTGAGGCAGCAACGTCCTCGGGAATAGCAACTGTAGTCTTATCTTTTTTTTCCAGCTTCTCGTTGTTTCGAAGTTTCGTCTTTTATATCAGACACAATTCCACTTTCTTTAGCCCCAATATTAGAATGAGTTGCTTCCGAATTCGCTTCTTCCACTGAAGCTTCATCTATTAATCGAGGTTGGTTGGAGGTTTAAATTGCGTTTTCCTCTTGTGTATTCGAGGGAGTTTGTTATGATCCAGTGATAGTCTCAACAATCTCTCTCGGGGGAAGAGCTGGTGGTGTAGGGTTAATTGCAGTGCTTTGGGAAGTGTTTTGGAGAAGTATTGTAAGCATCGATATCTCCCATAGCTATAAACGTTTATTTTTTGGTAGGTAGACTCAGAGAGAGGTGAGTTTTTGATTGAATCTAAGGAGTTTCTTTGCATAAGGTCTGACATGGATCAACAATGGTTAGGGATGTAGTTTCTTTTTGTGAGTAGATATGCTTTGAGTTACTTTTCCATTCTTTCGAGTAGATGTAGTTGTAGAGTTAGAGGGTCGTGGAGGAGGATTACGAGGTGTTGATTGAGGCGGTGATGATGATTTTTAAATAAATTCTGGTAAATGGTTATTTTCTGGGTTTGATGAACCTTGAAGCCCGGAAAAGCTTAATTTGGGATCAAAATTACCGTATACACTAGTTTTAGTAGAGAAAAAATGCGAATTTTCTATTACTAATACAGTTTTATACTCAGCAGCCCTTTCGCTGATAAACAAGTAATCGTAAGTGCCAAAAAATGGTTTTTTAGTAGTTGGGGATTTTTCCATAAATTAAGTTGAAGAAAAATATTCAAATCAGTTTATAAAGGCTGAATGTTGACTATGAAGTATGAATGTTTTGGTGAATGTAGCCAAGAAATCGGGTGTTCAGGTGGAAGTTGCTAATAGTTTTCTAGGTTGGATAAGCTTTCTCTCACTAGAAAGTGTTTGCAAAACACAAAAAATGAGTGAGAGAAGTATTTATAGAAGAAAATAATTAGATAAAAAGGTTAGAGAAGTGGGAGAAGTGGTAACGGTGATTCGACATAAAGATGGAATATCAAGCGGTTGCTTGTAAAAAAGATAACGTGACACTTGTTCACTCTCAGACCTAGTTACAGGCCTTGTTTCTAATCAATTATCGCACGCGTTTTGTACCATTCCAAACATTTCTGACCTTTATAAGAATGCCATATCATGTTTCCATATATGAATGTTCGAAGCGCGAAAAAAGCGTCAGGTTAATTTCGAGGTAATACGCATACAAGTTTATCCAAAAATGATAAGTATGAGGTTAAGTAATTTTGAAATGATATACATTCGAAGCAGCATTAGGAAATGTATTTGTTTGAGGACAAAATATGTTGTCAAAAATTATTTTGACAAGAAAACGGAAAGAACTAATTCAAAGCAGTTTGAACTTTGGCAATAAACATTTTCTGCCTATTATGATTTCTAATAATTAATAGTCATTATTTATTATCTTTCCTATAAACTAAGGGGGCTATTAATAAGGATACAAAATATTGGGGGTGCTTAAATATAATAAACCAAAGTCATATATGACAAATTAAATAATTGAATGATAGTTTTTTTACTATTTGTAAATATGAGAGACTGAGGTGCAATTAACTCATTTGTATAACTAATTTACTTATACCAAGTGTGAACACCTATAAATAACGGCTAAGGGTGTGAGTAAACGACGACCAAATTTTCATTAGTTCAATATTACTTCTGCCTTTAATTTCTCTCTCTATAATCAATATCTCTCTTTCTCTCTCAAGAATTAGATCTACACTCATCAAGAACGAGCTTGGTTGGAGTGATGAAATTGTGAAACCCATTCGACCAGTTCTCTTCAACCAACTACTTTAACTTTTTGAAAGTCTCTTTTACCTGCACTTGGCCACTCCATCGGCAGTCTGCCGAATTGCTCTTCCTAAAGATTTTTTGGCCATTCTCCCAGCTGCGAGTTACGTAGAAGAATTGATGCTTCCAGAAATTTTTCATCCTCTTGAAGGTCACTTACTACTTTATACTTATTTCTAAAGTAATAAAGTAGAAGAGGATCCGAGGATTTCTTAATATCTGGGTGATCATTACAAATTTCTCAATTGGCATCTTGATCTTTGATATCCTAGATGCCATGATACATAACATCAAGGTATACCATGTATTTGGGCCGGCTTGACTATGACACAAGCTAACTAGTTTGAAATATCAAACTACTTTTGGGTCCAACGGGAACCGAAGCCCGCAATTTAGCACTTTGAGGTAGACAAACAATTCTTTTTATGCACAACTGAGTGGTGTCTCTCCTGGCTTTGGTAGTTATATTTCCATCTCATTTGGGATTCCCCATCTAGCCCGCAACTCACCTACCTAAGTTTTTAAATAATAATTATAAGTGATTTCATAGACAGAAATCTAGTTATTCTTGACAATTGAAAATTGGGCCCAACTACCTCGACTATCAAATGAGGTAATTCAGCATCTGATCCTTTGCTATTACAACCTTTTATGTTGGTGTATGCTTTTCACCTTCCTTTTGGATTTATGCTCCCCTCTCACAATCACATCTTGATGGGACTAACACACCAACTACTGATCTCACATTAGTAAGCATTTCTTCCTCGTCAACCAACCACATCATATTGCCTTCTGAAAATAGCAGTCTGTTTTGAGACAGATGTGTCACTTGAGGAACAAAAGCCCTTTGAGTAACATCAACATCATCCCCTATCCAATTGTTCCGAGGTTGTCTCTAGGACTCCTAGATTATCTTTGATTTGTTTCTTCTTTTTTGCATGATGGTCCGAATGATGCTTTGTTTTTACCGGAGTTATTATGAATTTATGTACAATCGATATTTACTTGGTATCTGAACACCCTATTGTGATAGAACATGGTTGGTATTTATTTCTAGTATCTCTTTGGGCATGAGGTAGCCTAGGATGGTTGATGAAGAGGGATTCCCCAAATAAGCATCTGCACAAACAGAAAAGGCAAGTGACGAGCTCGGATTGAGACAATAGACAAATAAGAAGTAAAAGAGCCAAGCGAGCAGCAAAGGCAGAAGAGTCAACAAAAATCTGAGGGATAAGTTAAGCGACCAAGCCAAGGACACAATAACTAAATAGAGAACGCACTCGTGCATAGCTGACTGACCTCGAACGAAGACAATGAGACTCTAACTAAAATCGACCGGAGACAATTGAGTGAGCTCGAAGATATGAAGCTCTGCCCGAGTCTTACCGTGATCAAAAGCCAAACAACAACGACAAACGAAGAGGTCCTCGGTTAGATCAGTTCGAGCCAAACCAGCGCAGACTGGCATGCATTTCCAGTCAAAGCAAAAAATTTGAGAATAAAGCGTTTCCTCATTCGTCATTTAATAACGTTATCAATTTCGAGTCAAACTGTTTAAGCAGTCTGTCCGAAATTATAAGAGAAGTGATGTAAGTGAATTAGCGGGGAATTAAGTGGAATAAAACCCAAATGTAACTACCCACTAACAGGGATGACTATAAGTAGAGAAATTCTCTAGATGAATGATATGTTCTTTTTCCTTTCTATTTCTGACTATACGTGTATTTCTACTCTGGAAATATTTGTATTCCCGTAACAAATTTTGGCCCGTCTGTGGGAAAACGACAACAATCACTAACCATGGTAGTCACAAGGTCGGGAATCGAGAGGGATAACCAGGAAACGAATGAAGCAACAATGAGCAGGAGGGGGGCAATGATTCACCCACACGGGCAAAGTACCCTATACCCAGTCTCTGTCGTATCTTATGGGGGCGATCCCATGGCACCCCTTTCGAAAGTCAATCTGGAGGAACTGCCGCCTTTGCCTGCAATCATTTCTCGGGTTGAAGTACAACCCCGCCAGCTAGTGGACGTCCTTGTGGCCCAAGAAGCGATGGAATCCAATCCTTCCGTTGATCCGGTGGTCCAACAACTGGAGAAAAAAATCCAACATCTCCAAGATGAGAAATTGAAGGTGGCGTTTGAGCGAGACGCAGAAGAACAAGCTATGCATGCCACCGTAGCCGGGATGAATGATGCTATTCACACCCTCACAACTAAGTTCAAGGGGACAAGCCGAGTCAATCAACAATCCGGTCCATAGGCCAACAAGGTTAACAAGGCGGAGTGATTGTACAGGCGGGACGACAAACATGAAGGTGAAGGTGAGAGCGGAGGCAAGAATCAGAGCAAATGTCCTAGAGAGGAGGCGAAGCAAACATCCTCCAAACAATCTCGAGAGAATTATTATCTCCGCTACAACCAAGTTCGCCCAAGGTTGTCAGCCTACATACTCAAAGAATCTTTGTTCTCCGAGAAGATTCTCGAAGCCCAGCTCCTAAGGAAATTCGATCATTTTCGAATGAAGGCTTACGTTGGAACAGGAGACCCAGAAAACATCTTGAGCAGTTCCGAAAAATTATGATGGCGTTCAACCCCGACAATGCAATGTTGTGCCGAACTCTTTCTTTGACCCTTAAAGGTAATACAATAGAGTGATTTAGTAGCTTACCAAAATGATCCATCTACGACTTTACAGGATTGTGGAAAGCGTTCAGAGAAAGGTTTGTTGGAAACAAGGAGCTCAAGCGAGAGCCAGACTCGACCATGGACCTTTACCAACGATAGTAATAGAGCCAAACGAGTAGCAAAGGAAGAAGAGTCAACGAAAATCTGAGGGATAAGTTCACCGACCAGGTTGAGGACAAAATAACTAAATAGAGAACGAACTAGTGCATAGCTGAACGACCTCGAACTAAATAGAGAGTGAGCTCGTGCATAGCTGACCGACCTCGAGCAAAGAAAAAAAACTCCAACTAAAAGTGACCGGAGATGACTGAGTGAGCTCGGAGATATGAATCTTTGCACGAGTCTTTCCGTGCTCAAAACCCAAACAACAAGGAAAAACGAATTAGATCAGACCGAGCCAAACCAGCTCGGACTAGCATGCGTTTCCAGTCAAAGAAACAAATTAGAGAATAAAGCGTTTCCTCAATCGTCATTTAATAGCGTTATCAATTTTAAGTCAAACTGTTTAAGTAGTTTGTCCAAAATTATAGGAGAAATGATGTAAGTGAATTAGTGATGCATTAAGTGGAATTAAACACGAATTTAACCGCCCAGTAACAGGGAGGACTATAGGTAGAGAGTTCTCTAGATGAATGATATCTTCTTTTTTCTTTTCTCTTTTTTAACTGTACATGTATTTCTACTCTGGAAATATTTGTTATTCCCGTAACAATTATGAGTTTTCTTTGCTGAAGGATGGGTGTTAGAATGTGGGGATCAACTGGTATTGAATTCCTATTTATGGAACCTCTTCTACGTTGTTTCTTCTCTTCAGCTTTATCTGAGATACACAATCAATCGGTTAGGGCATTGTCGGCACGAAACATGCAAGTCTGAAGGGAAGCCTTAGAGTACCATTAGAGAAATCGTTTGTGGTGGCTATTAGAGTGAAAACTAAAAGTCATGGTGAGAGAAATGTAGAACTTCTCTCTCTTAAGAAATGTTTAAGGAATAAAATAATACTAAGAGAGGGGAATGCATATTAATAGAAGACAGCATTTTTCTTCTCATAACCCATTGAATATAAGCTTTGGAAGGTGTAAAAGTCTCCGCCAATGGATCCTTGCATAAGAATCGGAACCGCTTTAAAAAATATATCATGATTTGCCACTCAAAGAGTAGGTTGTGGGTCCAATGTCTCTATGACATATGTACTAGATTGAAATTGCATGTAGGAGTTTCTTAATGAATAATGGTAAAAAAGAGGTTATCTAACCTTAGGTTGTTTGATAAGACAATTGATGGCTAAAACTCAAAGTGTATCAGTAGTTATATCTGAGATAGTCCCATAATTAGTCAAAATATTCGAGTATGAGGTGTAAAGATGGACGAATGTTGGTTAAAATATAAATATCTTGCATGATCTAATATGAAGCACCCTCAGAGTTGAGTCACCCCAAAACCTTTGCAAGGATTAAAGGGGCTACTAATAATGATTGGATTATCAGACCCCACGAGTCGGACCGATAAACTACTAGAACGGACTTTACTTTGTGGTACCAATGTGATATTTTATATAATATTAAGTTTATTTCATATAATAAAATACAGTAAAGGACTGGGTTTATCGGAATGGGTCCATGGACCATGTAAGCTCACCTAGGACCAAAAGGCTTTGAAAAGACTTGTTTTAGGCTTTTGAACATTTAATAAATTTTATACTCTTCAAATATTTTTACAAACTTTCCCTCTCTACAATTAATGACCAATTTGATATTTTATATAATATTAAAATTATTTCATGTAACAAATATATTTATAGGCTTATTTATTGGAATAGATTTGTGGACCATGTAAACCCACTTTGGCCCAAAAGTCTTTGAAAAGCCTTGGTTTAGGCTTTAGAACATTTAATACATTTTTTACTCTCCAACTATTTTTACAGACTTTCCTTGTCTACAATTATAAAACCACCATCTTTATCGTCTCTTTAAACACTACTTTGAGTTTTGGATGCCCTTAAGAAATTTATAGAACTATCCACAATAAGAGCTTTGGATGCAATAAAACAAAATAAGAAATAAGAAAAAAATATATTGAAACCATACTGAACAAAACTCAAAATCAACCAACCAAGCCTAAACTCATAATCAAAATTTAGAAACTAACCTCGAAACCACCCAGACCAAAACCAAAAATCAATATGATTCAACCATCTAAACCTACACGCATAATCAAAATTCGTAAAATAAACCCTCGAAACCACGAAAGAGCAAAACCAAAAATCAATATGATTCAGCCATCTAAACCTAAACGCATAATCAAAATTCGTAAAATAAACCCTCGAAACCACCTAGACCGAAACCCAAAATCAATACTTTTTAACCACCAAAACCTAAACCCATTATCAAAGTTTAAAAAAATAACCTCGAAACTGATTAGATCAGAATCCATACGATTCAACCACCCAAACATAAATCCATAATTAAATGTTTGAACCTCGAAACCACTCAGACCACAACCTAAAATTAGTATTGTTCAACCACCCAAACCTAAACTCATAATCGATAAAATACTAAAATTTAATCTCGAACCATAAAACTAGAAAAAAGCTTAAGTAAAATATGAAACCAGCAAATTATAATCAAGATCTTCTTCCAATGGACAACTAACATAATTTCCCGCCGATACAACTAGAATAACTAGACATCGGCGCAATAAAAAATATGAAAGAAGAACTTTAAACTGGCTTTCATACCATGTTAGAGGAAATAAGCCTATTAAGAGAAAAGGGTTGTTTATTTATTTTATACACTACAAACTAAGAGTACCCAAACGATATAGGATAACCCTTTGATATCCACAATCGACACTAGAGACTGGACTCACTAGGAAATATCCTTCCCCTATACGCAATACTTGGGTCAAATAGCATACAACAACAATCATGAACAACCAAATTCTAATACCATGTAGAAGTCAAAGATGATTTATTATTGGTTTAAGTTAGAACTAGAATATGTAGAATAATATACATATATAGACAAAAAATAATGATGTAGGATAAACACATAATATATAAAAACTATATATGCTGACATGGTATCCATAATGTGAAAAAACATATTATACTTTATAAATGGTAGTCAAAAGATAAATCTAGTCAATGTCTATTATTCTATTCATATACTATCTTATAAGATAATATATTATTAAAATGGATTTATTCAATGGTTTATTTTAATTAGTCAAATAATTAGGTTAGATTATTCTTTTACCTTGTTTCTATAAAGTTATATCTAAATATTTTATTTGTACTTGTAAAACAAAAACTTTTAATAATAATAATAATAATATTTCAATTTTCTACAAGGTATGAGAGTATTGAGTTTAGCTTTTCATTTTGTGTATTCGACTATGCTCACCGATAGTTGTTTGCTGTGTGTCGAAAGGAAAAAATATAGTTATATTTTGTTTATTGTAAGCATTTTTTATGAGGAAGTTAAAACAAAGATATGGTATGTTAGGTCAATTTTTGTTTTTGTTAAATTATTATTGTTAGTTTTATCAGAAGTATTGTTTGGATTGTTCAGCTATTATTGTTAGAATTGTTGTTAGTCTTTTGTTTGGGGTTTGGATTGTTCAGCTATTATTGTTAGAACTGTCGTTAGTCTTTTGTTTGTTGTTTCGCAGTATTTATTGGATTTTGATTTGGATTGCTATTTGGATTTGGATTTGATTATATGTTTTGGATTTGGATTTGATTTTAGGTTTTGTTTTTGTAGTTGAATTCGGATTTGAATTAATTTTGGTTTTGGTTTTGGTTTATATATCAACAAAAAATTTGGAGAATTGAAAATTTGAAAAATTGGAAAATTAAAAAATTATGAATTATAAACTGAAAAATTAAAATTGGATATTGTGAATTGGAAATTTAAAATTGTGAATTTAAAATTTAAGATTTGAATTGGAATTTAGAATTGAAATTTGAAATTTGAAATTTGAAATTAGGAATAAGGAATCGATAACTTCAAATTGGTAATTGGGAATCTAGGATTGAATATTTAAGGTTTGGGATTGGGATTAAAGATTTGGTTGAAAATGCTGAAGTAAAAGAAATATGATATAAAATATGGGAAAAAGAATTTGCTTGAAAGTTATGAAGAATATGACATTCGAAGGTTGCTTGTTGTATTTCACTAAACCATCATGAGTTTGAGATAGTGTATTAGCATATATAGTCCTTCTATATTTTGTTTTTATCCCACAACTTTATTTTTTTATTTGTTGTTGGTGTCGTTATCTGATATATAGATACCAGCTAAACACCTTATTTAGTCACCAGAATTGGTCACTTGTTGTAAAATAGCCACTGAGGGTCATTCGTTCCCCAAACTAGTCACTTTTGTTAATAAGTCTTGTATACATGGTCACTGATGCATGCAATTAACCAGAATGTGACATACGACATCCAAATCGACCCATTTTGTTGTAAACATGATCATTCCAAATTCCAGACCTAAAAAATATCACTTTATTTATCTATTTAACTCTTTAACCATATTACTTTTATTTTAATCATTTTCCACATTAAACTAAATAATTACGATTTTTTACTTTCTACTAATTTACCATATATCTTAACTAAATTATTATTTACATTAATGTTTTTACTTTTAATCCAAATGATTAAAATCTGACTAAACCGGGCCGGTTCATTTAACTTATTTGGCCAATTTTTACTTTGTATATTGGCTTAATGTGCAACATATTTTCGCTTTACCATATGTTTTTTTTCTTAACTAAGAAATAAAACGAAAAATTTACAAAAAATATTCAAAGTTGTAATAGTTTACTATATTTTAATAAATTGAATCTTCAAAAAAGAATTCACATACCAGGTTCCGAGTTCAAGAGAGAGAGTTCTAACACGGTTCGGTTTATAAGTTGATGTTTCTCTCACCGTCTTTATTGTTCTCTTTTTTACTGACGATCTTTGTATGTCTCGTCTGTTTAAATGAATAAACAATGTCATTGGTTTCTCTTTTTCTTTTTCTTTTAAAGGTAGTACTTAAAGGTGGCAAACGTGATGGCTCAGCCCATCCCACGACCCATTTAAAAGCTTCTGACATGACAACCCATTTAAAAGCTTCTGACATGACGTGACGTGACAAATTAATATGCACGATAACATTTCTACATGACGTGACGTGACGAATTATCTTGCATGACAGAGTTCCACATAATAGACTGTCATGAATGACAGCTGAAACGTGATAAACAATATAGTTGTGCATTGCATGACACATTTCGTTATCTCATGCATGATAGTTGTGATGTGTCGCATTTCATTTATCGTTAACTACATTTTTTTATACCTTTATTGAAAATTAATTTGTATGCGTTAATTTATTCTAGTTTCAATAATTAAGATATGTAGGTATTTGTAATATTTATTTGATATTTTTTAATTATATTTTGATATTATAAATATTTTATTTTCAATATTAAAAAAATATTTATACTATCTAACCCTTAAATCTTTGATATTTTTTTATATTTATATTTACATATATTTTATATGTGATGATTTATTTGAGTTTGATATGTATATCATGAATGAAATATTTTATATCTTTTGTAATTTATTTGGATATTATAAATAGTTTAATTCAAATATTCGAAAAACTATTTATAATATAAATAGATATTTGATTTTTTTAGTTATATTTAGATATATTAGAAATTCACATAACTCCCCTTCCTCTCTCAAATCTTATTTTAAACTATCTAATTATACTAAAATCTCTTAAATTAATTAGGTTTTTTATTTTTATTTAATTTCTATAGAATATTTTTTCTACTTTCTCTTATTTTCTTTTTCGGTCATAATTTGCAATCGATAAAATCAATCAAATTTGGTTGAGTTAAGATTGTTCTCGTTGATTTAATAACTTTGTATAATTTTTTCATTTATTTAGTTGTAATATTTTTTATATTAATTTTAATTTTCATTTCATTAATTTGTTTAATATTAGATTTTATTGTTATTAGTTTTGTTTAATATTTTTTTAAATCAATTTTTTTAATTTATTTATAATCAAAATATAATAACACTTGTAATATTTATAAAAAAATATAGTAATAATCAATGTCTAATAAGAAATTTATAGTCATCTTATAATATTTTAAAATTTTAATATATATACTTTATATAATAATTAGTTTATAAAATAATAACAACACTTACTAATAATAAAAAATATCAAAATATAACAATACATATAATATTTATCATCAACCATAATAATAATCAAAGTCTACAAATATAATTATAATAGACTTATAATATTTTAAAATTAGAAAATATGATTTATATAATAATTAGTTTATGAAATAATAACAACATTTTAGTAGTAAATAATATCAAAATATAAAAACACTTCAATATTAATAATCAAACCATTATAATAATTAAGGTCTAATAATAAAATATATAATAACCCCGTTCTATTATTTTTAAATTGTAGTATATAATATATATAACAAATTATTTATTATACAATAATAATACTTACATAAGAGGAAAGTACCCATAAATACATAGTCAACTTTGAAATACCAAATTGGTATCCACTTTTAGACTAGTTTCATAAAATACCTAGAGCCATATTTTGAACAAAAATAACCTCTAGGGTATAAAAAGGAGCGATTTGGTTGCAACCCACCTTTTCACCTTCTAAACCTAACTTTTGGGTTCCAATTCCCCCATTTTCCTATTTCTAATTTTAAGGAGAGAGAAACACAATAACCGAGAGCAAACCGAAAAATGAAACTCAACCTAACCGTGAACCAACCGAAATCGACGATTCAACTTTCGAGTCCGATCAACGGCCAGAAGCAGAGGTTACATGCGACGCACTGTTTTTTCGATACAGATCCCGACGCCGTTGAACTCGAAGAGGTTAGTTTCTAATCGATTGTGGTTTTTATGTCACCGGAATATGCAATGTAACCTACCGATTTCCGTTCCTACCATTTCGGTAGAATAACTAAGGAAAATTACAAATAACTTCAGTGACAAGTCTTTGATAGGCGAGGGTTCGTATGGGAGAGTATATCATGATATTCTGGAAAATGGTACCGCCACAGTTATCAAAAAGTTGGATTCGAGTAGGCAATCGGCTCAGGAATTCATGATCCAGGTTAGTGTCTTGTATATGTTCAGTACTAAATTATCGTGCCTTTACTGTTCTTCCAAAATGATTGACGTGTAAGTTTACAAGTTTCCATGGTTTCAAGATTGAAACATGAAAATTTTGTTGGGCTTGTTGGTTACTGTGTTGATGTCCCTCTTCGTGTCCTTGCTTATGACGGCAAGTAACCCACCACCAACTGTCGTATTTTTGGCCGGACAGAAGAAGCCGACGTCGGTAAGTGCAGGATTCTGTTGTTTATTGTTCGGTAAACACATTAGAGACAATATTCAGACGTTCAAGGGGGTTGCAGTATGAAAGTTCGATATTTTTTTATGTTCAGTTAAGCATGTATTTTTTATGTCGATGTAATTTTAGAATTTTGGCGTGGTTGTAGGTGTAGAAGGTAATGGTTGGGGATGGTTTTGTGTGAATGTTGGTGTTAGGTTACTGAAGATATTTATATGTGAACAGGTCGAAGTAAGACATTGACGTTCATGATATATGCACACGAATCACAAGCTTGACATGTTCTGTTTGCCTTATCTAGCAATGTGTCGTAGTTCTGTTTGTATTTGAAAACAATTACTGATTGTGTGTTTTAATTTTTTTGGATGTTGTTTGTATGGATCTTTTAAATTAACGTGATACAAGAAATTTCATATAGCTTGTATCTAGCAGTGTGAAATGAATGCTAACCTGAATGCATCGAATTACACGTGTCTAGCAATGTCTATAAATCCTATCTAGCAATGTCAAGTGAATGAACATTTGAATGCAAATTATCTCGTGTCTAGCAATGTCAACCTACTCGTGTATAGAAATGTCAAATTAACTCGTGTCTAGCAATGTCAACCTACTCGTTTCTAGCAATGTCAAATAACTCGTGTCTAGCAATGTCTAGCAATTTCAAATAACTCGTGTCCAGTAGTGTCGTGTCTAGCAATATGAAATGAATGCTAATCTGAATGCACATTTACTTGTATCAAGCAGTGTCAAATTACTCATGTCTAGGAATGTCATATTACTCATATTTAGCAATGTCAAATTGAATGAAAATTTGAATGCAAATTATAAAGTGTCTAGCAATGTCAAATAACGTGTGTATAGCAATGTCAAGTTCAACATGTGTAGCAATGTCAAATAACTCGTGTCTAGCAATGTCAAGTTAGTCGTGTCTAGCAAGGTTAAATGAATGCAAACCTGAATACACATTTACTCGTGTCAAGCAGTGTCCAATTACTCGTGTCTAGCAATGGCGTATTACTCCTATCTAGCAATGTCAAATTGAATGAAAATCTGAATGTAAATTAACTCGTGTCTATCAATGTCAACTTACTCCTTTCAATCAATGTCAAATTAACTTGTGTCTAACAATGTCAATTTACTCATTTCTAGCAATGTCAAATAAACTCGTGTCTAGCAATGTCAAATAACTCTTGTCTAGCAATGTCATATATGTCATACAGCGCAATGTTATATTGATGAAAATATAAATGAAATACAACTCGTATCTACCAATGTGCATTAACTGATGTCTAGCAATGTAATGAAACTTAAAATCGTAACGACACTAAACATGGGCCAGATGGTTGGTAAATGGCGCCAACTATATTAAATGTCAATTAGTTTAGCTACCTCTGTAAATGTGACTATTCTTTAATCTGACATGTGAGTCTATCAATGTAAGGGGTGTGGTTAACTAGTAACTCGCAACGTCATTAGCAGTTTACTAGTACCACAGAACTGATGATTTCAAATAACTAGCAATGGCATTTTCAGCACTATCTAGCAACCTCATGTCAACGTATCAAGCAAAGTCATCTTAGAATTCAAATGACAATATGGTCCTTATATTGAATCTTGTTCATGACTAGCAATATGTATGAAGTAAGCCTGATGTTGTTGTTTGGTTATAAATTGAATGTTGTTTGTACGAATCTTATTTAGATGTTAGTGTTGGGACAATAATTCATTATTGTTATTTTCAAAGCATCTAACAATGCAGTAGTGAATTAGTTTTTTTTGGGTGTTCAATGGATGTTTACAGTAGCAATGCCTTTATTTACAGTATCACCGAGGATTAGAGAGTCAGTAGTTATAGGAAGCAGTTGTAAAGGCAGTTATCAAACACAATCGCAATGTAAGAAGTGAGATTAGTGCATCTAGCAAGCTTATATCAATGTATCTAGCAATGGGATATTTGAATTACAATCGCAGTAACAATTCCCATATCTAGCAATGTTGTATTTGTGTGTGTATCAATGTTAAACTATTAAGTCTAGCAATGTGGTATTAGTGTATCTAGAACTGTTGTATTAGTGTGTCTAGCAATGTCTTCTGAGTGCATCTGGAAATCCAATAAAATGTATCTAGCAATCTTATTATACCGTATCTAACAATGTTTAAATAGAAGCCAAAAATCGCAACCTGTTCGCTAAATCTTCAGATCCTTGTAAAATGTCTTCTGAGTGAATCTGGAAATCCAACCTATCGAATTCAGGACCTGTAATTAAAATGAATACATTGACGCAATAAAAAATAATAATAGCAGTTGTTGCTCAAGAAATTCTGTAAGACTAATCTTTCCAACCAATGCAAATACAAGTCTTGTAGAGTTCTCATAGAAAGAAAAACATGTATGAGAATCTAGACACCTCAGATCAAAGCCTTTTCACATTACTCTCTATCAATCACAAGAACACCATGAAACTAACTGAATGTAAACCAAATTGAAACCAAATTTCATATAAAGTAGACTTCATCTTCCTTTTCAATTACAATTTCTGATCGGTTGCAAACCAAAATCAATTGACCTCAAAGCTGCTAAACACATATTACTAAATGAAAATAACATCACAATCAGTTGTGGAAAGTCATCTATTTAAGTTCAGAGTCCAGCAAAATCAACAGATCCGGTGAGTATCAGTAATAAAGCGTTCGTACGAGGGACGTCAATAGCCGAAGCATGATACTTGCAAAACTCCTTTTTCCCTTGGCCATCCTGTTGCCAATCGAAACGCCAAAATCCGAACCACGCGGGTAGCCTCCGATGAACGCCTCCAGAAACAACACAAGCTGAGCTACGTAACTGGCAGCCTCCGCCAATAATCTTTTCGCCTTATCTGTTTACTTACACATTCCGTCAAATCAAAGTCAGTAGTACAAACACAGGTATATATTCTAAGGTAAGAAGTAGAAGACTGTAGATGCCTGGACGACGGTGACATGGATGGTGGGGGCAGAGGAGTCGGTGCCCATATCGACCTCAGCGATGAGAGGTCTGTCGTTAACGACGGCTGGTACGATAGCCATTTGTGAGAATGAGGTAATTAACTGTTTATTTTGCATTTAGGCCGAGACTGGAGAGTGTATAAGAAAGATAAACAATTCAAATTTTCATGTATTGTCATTTTTTATGTTCTATATAGGAATACACGCAGTTATCTAGAGAGAGTCATAAATTCAAATTTCAAATTTCAATTTTTTTGGTGGCCGAAAAGACCTCTTTTCCCAAATTACTAGGTTGAGGGTAGTTGTGGTATTAAAAAAAGAATAGGTCTTCATAGATAATTGATTTATAGAACTGGGTATTAAGTGAATATTAACCCAATTTTAGGTACTAGATAGTAATATGTTTGGCAAATAGGTACTTAGTGTGTCATTTCCCCTTAAATAATATCAGAATATAATAAAAATGATAGAATTTACAATCAAATCATATTAATAATTAAATTTTCATTATAAAAATATAAAAACTTTATTTAGTATTTTTAAGTTATAATATATAATGTATATAACAATTTTATTATCAAATAATATTGTTTATTATTAAATATAATGCGAAATTGATTCACGTGACTAACATGTCATTAATCTAAACGTGTGTGACTTAAACGTAAATGTCACAAACGTTTGAGTGACTTAAATGTAAATGTGACATTTACGTGTTCTATCGTGATGTTTTTGCATGATCTCATTTAATTTCTGGCATGATCCTGCACCCAATTGAAAAAATATTCTGATGTTAAAATTTTACGGTTATCCAGACAAAACAACTAAAAATGTGCTTTCCATTCTTGTCGTTGTTTCAAAAAAATAAAAATTCTTTTAGTTCTTATGAGACCTATGTAGATTTAAATAAAAAACCCCCTTTTCGTATTCCACCACCTAAGATCTAAAAACATTATAATGGTGGATTTGAAGAAACTTGTGATATTTATGATGGAAAATTAGCAAGGGATGATTCAAAATCTTTTTACCTTGCTCGTTCATGTCATTACATCAATAAGAAAATTAAATTAGGGTTTAAATTTAATTGTAACCGGTTATTAATTAAATGGGTTGATCCGTTTAGGATTAAGTAATTTGGCTAAAAGGTAAAAATGTTAAAGATAAAAAATTATTTAGTTAAAGTAAATAATAAGCTCGTAAAGTATAAATAATAATTATTTAAGTTAAATAGTAAAATAGTTAAAGTAAAATAAAATAGTAAAAGGGTATGGCTAAATTAGGGTCCAAAAAATGTTAAACATTTCCAAAATTTAGAGAATCTTTTTAATTCAATAGTCAAAGACGTTTTTACCCTTTGACCAAGAATCTTTATTTTTGTCTTGTAGTGGAATGTGGGTATGGTTAGCCAAATGTGGAAGAACACAAAATTTCTCCTCCAAACAACCCTCTTATACTCTAGTCTTAACAAAAATTTCAAAAACTCCCAAAAATTCAAAAACTCCTAAAATTTCAAAAACTTTAAAAACTCACAAATAAACACTTCAACCTCTAAAAATCATTACTTTTTTTTATAAATTCGAAATAATCGAAGGATGGATTCTGAATGTGAGAAGCTTGCTGAGGAGCATGGGACTCCAAATATGGTAGTTGTTCTAACCAATTTGTTTTATAAAAGTTTCCATTTTGGTAGACCTTCTACATTTAGAAAGGTAGAACCCGAACTACCCCGCCGGTTTCAACTATCCAAACCGGCGGGGAGTAAGAACATTCATATTAAACGATGAAGGTTCCCCGCCGGGGCACGCCTTGTCCAACGGGCGGGTTCGTCGAGTCCCACCCACTGGGTGGGACACCCTTACCCGACGGGGTTGTTACCCTGTATCCGGTGGGGAGACCTCCCTTGTTTTGTCCAGAATGGAAGATTTAATTTGTGTTTCGTCCCCGTCGGGGTTTAGTATTTGAACCGCCGAGATATGTATGTAAAACCGGCGGGGTGGGTATATGAACCCGCCGGGGTCAACCCCTGTGTTTAAACTCCAATGGAGTTTGAATTAGGCCCTGACCCCCGGCGGGTAGGGAATTGTCAACCGGCGGTTGACAATATCTCCACCGGTTTGGGACATTTTCAACCGCCGGTTGACAATGTCCCCGCCGGTTGGAACCATATAGAACCGGCGGGGAACGAACCTTCATTGTGTGAATTTTATAACCCTTGGGTTAAGGTTTTGGCTTATTTTATCTATGGGCGTATTTGATGCTTCTTTTTTAACATGCATAGCGTGAAGAGTTAAAGAGCGGAGATGGAGGTTAAAGGATGAGTCAAAGGATTATTTGACTAGTTCGTGCATGGCGAAGGCGGAGGAGGAGGAAATACCGGTGCCTTGCTCCATCGATTATAGCGAGTTGTTCAACACCAAATCCCAGTACTACTCCCGAGGAGACCTTATTGAATGGGTTAAGGAAACCGCATCAGATAACGGGTTTGTGATTATTTTACACTGATGCGATAGACACGATTGTAAAACTCCGAGAGTAGAGTTTGTGTGCGAAAGATCTGGAGTTTACACAAAACTGGTAGACCCCAAGGATCTGAAGAGGAAGTCTACCAGAACGAAAAAATGCGGATGCCCGTTCGCGCTTAAAGGAAAGAAGATGGGTGATGATTTGTGCGGAATAGAGGTTGTGTGCGGCGTTCACAATCACAATACTACATCCTACAAAGAAGGTCATTCCTACGTGGGACGCTTTCAAAAAACAGAGATGGATTTCGTGGTTAGTTCGACGAAAATGGGATCCCGTCGTCGTGATATTCTTGGTGGAGTGAAGAAATTGAACCCTAAGAATTCTTCTACAATGCGCACCGTGTACAACGCAATACTAAAACACCGGAAGCTCGAGAAAGGCGGTCAGTCGCAATTCCAATACTTGTTGGGTGAACTAAAGCGACTAAACTACTACGAATTCCATAGAAAGTCCAAAGACGGAAGCGATATCATAGGCGAGCTTTTTTTTGCGCACCCGGTTAGTTTGGATTTGTGGCGGACATTTCCGAACGTCATTTTAATGGATAACACGTACAAGGTGATCAAATACGGGATGGCGTTGTACGAGGTCGTGGGTGCGACTTGTACGGGGAAAACATTCTACATTGGATTTTCTTTTATGTCGAGTGAAAAAATCGAGGCCTACAAGTGGGTGTTAGGATGCTTACATTCGTTGATGGTAACTCACTCCATCGAATTACCATCCATTGTTTTGACGGATAGAGACTTGGCGCTTGTGAATGCGGTGGAGGAAGTGTTCCCCAATGCAACGCACATGTTGTGTCGATGGCACATCAACATGAACGTCCTAGCAAAAACAAAAAAGATCATAAAGGAGAAGATAGTGTCCAATGCCTTTTTGAAAGTGTGGAACGGAATGATGTTGGCGGAAACGGAGTTAGCGTACGAGAACTACCAGTCGGAATTGCACCGCGACTTCAAAGAGTATCCGGAAGCGATTGAGTATACCGAAAGTTGGGTAGGGACGTACGGTGACAAGTTTGTCACGTGGAGAACTAACAAGTGGATGCATTTTGGTAACCAAACCACAAACCGCGTGGAGAGCGCTCATTCGAGCCTCAAGTGTTTCATCGGTACGAGCAAAGGTATTTTTGAATCTTTTTGGTTGAAGTTGCATACGTTGATCGAATTGCAACACGGGGACATCAAGGCTTCCTTCGAAAAGAGCTGGTTGTTGGCCCTACATAAATTCACAAGTATTGTGTACGGTCAACTAAAAAACAACATCTCCCACCATGCAATGTAAATTTTGGCCGACGAAGTCGAATGTGCCCGGAACATGACAATCGCACCAGATATGCCTTGCGGTTGTGCCATACGAACTACGCACGACATGCCTTGCACCCACGAAATCTATGAGTTTGTTGCGAAATGGATAGAGGTGCCGCTTGAGTTGTTTCATGAACATTGGAAGAAGTTAGACATCCTAGTTCGTACCAACGTCTCGATGAATGAGCAACTTAAAGCCAAGCTTGACAAACTAGTATGCGATGTCATGGCGTCCAATGACGAAGCACAAATAGAGCACGTTTATAAACAATGGTTTGTCGTCGTCCATCCCGAAACAACTAACATTTTGGAGCCATTGGTTAAGCAAAAAGCGCGCGGTCGTCCACCTAACAAACGTAAGTTATCTATTACCGCTGATAATACATCCACTAAACGCGACAAAAATTGGCACAAACATGTGCTTAAGGAAGAACATGATAGTACGCCATCCTTACTTGGAGACTTCAAACTTCCTACCGAAACCTCAAGTAAAGGGAAAAAGAAGAAGGAGCCTAAATGTGGTTCGGGGACCACCCCCGCTCGTATGAAAAGTAGCGCTATTCCAACGCAAGCAAGTGGGACAATGCTTAGTAGTGGAACGGTGGGTTGTAGGTCAAGCTCTACGATGCCGGTGAAGGCAAGTTTTGTAGACCCCAAAGGATACATGAACCAATTCCCCATATATTTTAGGCCTTTCGTAGAGTCCATTAGCGATATTAAATCCGATGGGCATTGCGGGTACCGCTCGATAGCGTACGCCTTGAACGGGCAACAAGATGGGTGGAGGTTGATAAGGGATGCCCTTTACAACGAGCTGATGGATTACACATCGGTCTACGTAAATATTTTTACTAGCATGGAGGATTTGATTGATGTTGCGGAGCGTGTGAAATGTTCTAGCGATGTGGGAACTAAGGACCATTGGATGTCCATGCCCGAGATGTGAGTGGCAATTGCATCTGCGTTTAACTGCATACTCCATTTTGTTGGGCTATCCCGAAATATGGATGTCGGCTTCACTTTTCTTCCGCTAAGAGGTGCACCTCCTCAAATGCCAAACCGGTTGGAAATCGGATTGGGTTGGGTCAACTCCAACCATTTCGTGAACGTAAGTATTCATACAAGGGGTATGTTAATGGTAATTTTAATATCAAGAAATTTATTTTATCGTGTTTTCGTTTTGTAGCTTGGGATTAAGGCGGAGGCCCCATGTGCTAGGATACATCCTTGTTGCTTAAAGTTGCGTTCACCAGAAGCTGAAGGTTGGGCATTGCCGATTGCATCTCGTTGCAAGAAATACGAAGAGCTTAAAAATAATTACCCCGAAGTAACCGATTTATCCGCTTTTGCTTGATGACTAGACGATTGTAACGAATGTAAACCCTGGATGGTTTTTATGCTTTTATGGTTTTTATGTTTGGATGTTTTTTATGTTGAAAACAATAACACTTAAGCTTCTTAATATGATGATTGCATTAAAACATTGAAAACATTGCATTAAAACATTACACTTTAATTTAAAGCATTGCATAATTAGAAATACATAAGCACATAACGTAAACCAAATGATAGATAAGCTAACTCCGAGTTAGCATTACACGTTCAGTTTTACGGGGTCGGATAGTTCATCCCGAATCCATCAGAGTCATTACTTCCCTCGGGAGTTGAGTACGTTTCAACGGCGCTGGCTATTGCATCGGCTATTTCTAGCTCCACCCGCTCTATCACTTCTGACACCATCTCCTGCGTAATTGTACTCTGCAATCCCATGTCGAATACCTTTCAGACTTTGGTTCGGTCTTCCCAAGGAAGTGACTCGATATGTATAGTCATTGTTTTAAGATAAGCTAACCTATCGGCGACTTCTTCGCGAGCACGTGGTCAGGGCATTAAACATCCTGGACACGATGCCTCCCTACCGTGGTTGAAGAACATTCTGCACAGAACCGCATCGACGAAACCAGGAAACTCCTCTTGCATCGTAGCTTTGACGAAGTCGAATGCGCATAGTAGGCTTGCATCTTCGTACACATTCCAGCCGGAATCACCCATTGTTTTAACTTAAGTGTTTAGTTTCATAGTCGGGTTACAGTATTTATAGAGTACATGCATGTGGCTCAATCATAAAAATAGTGAGCGGGAAATGGTGTTGTTTTCGCCGCTTATTATTTGTTTATTGGCGGGAGTCTCATTAGGTAGGTGTTTGAATTTGGCGGGAAATTAAAAACGGCGGGACTTATTTTGGCGGGAGTTTATGTGGCAAAGTATTTGGCGGGAGTTTAATATCTATAAAATAAATGTCCTGCCCACACAACAAGATAAACCCTAAAATAATGTGTCTCTGGAACGAGTTAGAAGATCAATATCTGATTAAAGCATCAATCGAACTTGGCAACACTCACATAGAAGAGGGGCGTAAAGCGTATTGGGAGGCATTGCTATGCCAAATGTACTTATTATAAGGGAGGGATGGTGTCCAACCGCCAAAAATTTCAAGGCGTGTTGATGAGGTGAAGGCTAGGTGGTCAGTCCTACTCACACACCGCCTCCATCCGGTTTCTGGCCTCACCGATTTAGAACGTCTTGTTGCCAGTAACTTGTTCAAATGTCAAGACACGGATTCGATAATGGAGGATCAACTGGATAGGGTTCGTTCTGACATTATAGACATCCGCATACAGGAAATGAGTGATTAACTTGATAGTGCCTGTTTGTATCAGTTTGTATTTCGGTTTAATTTTCTTTAGATGAATGTATGTTCAATTGTATGAGGTTGAGGTTTAATGAATGAATATCCTTACAAGAATGTATGTTCAGCTCGAATACAGTGCTATGTAAAATACAGTAACATTGAACAACAACTAGAAACCCAAACATAACAACTTAACATTACATAAACAACTTAACACATATAATAAAAACATAACAAGTTACAACAACATTACGCAACATAAATAATAAAAACACGTTCGAGCCGTACGACAGATTGCACTATTAGTAGTCGTAACGCAAGCTGTGTAAAACATCGTCGCCATCCTCCCTTGCCATAACCATATCCTCCACATATGCTACCATATCCCTAGTGATATAGTCGCAGACGGTCATGTCCCAGACCTTTACCGCCTCCTCTTTTATTCTTCGCGGCATGAACAACAACTTCGTGAGGGGCTGGACAAAAAGGTACCGTGCCTTGATTTCATCACGGCTGCGCACAACGACACCTCCAGTTTCTAAATAACCGTAGTTGTAATACATATGACACAAAAACCTTTCAAAAAATGCATCACTCCTATCTTCACCCAACTCAGCCCGGGAATCCTTGACTGCTACAAGCATATAGTAGTCTTCATTAGCGGTAAACTCCATTTGTTTCTAAGTGTTTGATGGATGCCATGTTGCTCGTTAACACTTGTATATTTATAATGGAAGTTTATTGTTGGCGGAAGTTTCATTTGGCGGGAGAGTCATATGGCGGGAATTATTTTTTGGCGGGGCAATAATTGTCTTAGGTCCCCGCCGGTCCATGACTTGTCACCCGCCGGTTGACCAAGCCAGCTACTACAGAAAGGAAGAAACATAAAACGATAACCGACCCCGCCGGTTCAGATATTTTCGACCGACGGGTGACAACTTTCCCGGCGGGGAGGAAACGTCCCGGGCGGTGCTGAATTTTAACCCCGGGGGGGGGGGGGGGGGGAGTTGGCCCATCCTAAAAAAATGTGAGGATGGAATGTGGTAGGGTTCCCCGCCGGTTGACAATGTCCCCGGCGGTGGAATATTTGTCAACCGGTGGGGTGATCGAGTGGAAAAACATAATTTCCACTCGATATCAACCGGCGGTGTGAGGGACTACACCTGCCGGTTGACAATTCCCCCCGGCAGTGGAGCTATTTTCATCCGCCGGGGAAGTATTCACCCGCCGGTCGAAAAGTGTTGACCCGGTGGGGAAGGGGTTATGTTTGAAAAAAAAAGGTACTAGCACTATGTTTTTTTTGGTTGAAACTATAACATGTTCTACTTGTTTAAGACTAGAGTGTGAGTGGGCATATTGAATTAAATAACTTAAATTAAACAAACTTAATCGTGTCAAACTTAAATTAAACGCAAACCACAAGAACAAACTTAAATTAAACAAACAGCAAATGGGATAACTTGAAACTAAAATACAACAACAAAGTTACGGGTTATAATAACAAAGCTAAACCAAATGTCAACAATTAAAAATAGAGGTAATGTTCACAACTAGAATAACATGCAAATCAAAAATCCAACCATAATAATAAAAAGCCACGGTCCGGTAAGCTCCATAACCTTCCTCCCAAAAGAGACTATCTCGTTAGTCGAGTCGTCTAACGGCCGAATACGATTAATCGTGTTCACCACATCGATCGTCGACGCCTCCGTTAGAATCCGAGGTGTGATATTAAACCACCCGTACTTCTTCACGTACGCCTTGTACTGTGGGGATGCGGTGTGAGTACTCCCTTCCAAGGGCCTCGAATACCTATCGATCACGTATAGGTGCTCCCTCCAGTTCGTCCAATGCCTAACCTGAAGCGCATACCGAAGATGGTCTCCTCTACCAAGACCGGTTCTAGCAACGAGGGGGTCGAGCGGCTTTTCTTGGATCCAAATGAACTGGCGCATCACTCGGTCGGGGTGATATGTCTCACTCACCATCATTAGGCGAATAGGGTTTCGGTACAACCCTATTGCCTGCTCCGGCCATACCTCACAGACATCCTCGTAAGGTCGGAAAATAACCTACAAAAAAATTATTTACTCGGCAAACATTTTATATAGAGTAGATGTATATTAGTAAACGTAAAGAAGATAACTTACATCCATTTCTCCTTGAGCCGCGAGGATGTCACGGTAGTACAGCTTCCCCAGAGCTAATGATACCGGGATCTTTTTGGGCAACCACGCCAACATCTTCTGATTCGTTTTGCTATAGCCACTATTCACTGGCGCGCGGAAGACGGGGAAGTGGTCATAGACCCAACACTCGAACAAGGCCGAGAAGCCCACCAAGGTCTTCAAGGAGTGCTTCGAAATGCCTCCCAAACTCTTGTACAACCACACCAACGCACAAGTCCCCCATGCGTACTGACCAACCTTCTCTAAGTCCTCGAGATGGTGGAGAAAATCGCACGGGATGTTCTTCTTGCTCGTGTTGGTGAAGATAGTACACCCGAGGAAGAACAAGATATATGCCCTAGCTGCTGCCTTCTTCATCTCCGGAGTGCAGGCGGCGTTGGAATCTAAGTACACTTCCCCTGAGAATGTGGTTGTAAGCCATCGGAGGCCGAATCCGCTCCCGTCATGCGCCTCCATTTCCTGTTGCACATCAGCAGCCGAAACTCCCAACAGCTCCGCATACCGTGCGTACGTCGCCTTTAGAGGATCCGGCCTATAGAGGTCAATAATTCTCCCCTCAACCGGGAGGCCCGTAATCACGTAGACGTCGTCTAGTGTCAGCGTCATCTCTACAAAAGAGAACTGGAACGTGTTCGTCTCCTGGTGCCACCTCTCACCGAACACCTCCGGCAACTGGACGTGGTTGTTGAACCTCGGTAAATGCCGCATCAACGGCCAAAATGGTGTCTCCTCGAGGTAAGCCCTAACCCCTAGTTGTTTGCTAAGGTCCCACTGACCAAGCAAACCGTATTTCGACTGCTCGTGATGCCCGAGCGCGACTGTAAAAAAATTCAAAAATATATACAATGTTAAAACAAAAATTTAACTAATCAAAAAAATAATAAATTAGATAACTTACATCGTTTTTGAAGGCGTAGTACGCCTCATGCTGCGCATAGTCGGGGAAGAGAAGTACGCTATTTTGGGATCGAAAAAGATTTTTCCATCCCTCCGCATCGGTTGGACGCCCTTCGGCACGGACCTCTCTTCGAGGTGGTGGCAATGGGACCTCCGTTTCCTCCTCCTCCGTATCCTCCTCCTCCTCGTCCACTAGGGCATGCTGCCGTCGGAGGGGGAGCACCTCTCGTGGAGGAGAAGATCGTCGACGGAGGGCCTCCCTTGTGGCATCGAATTTCCGATGCCGCAACGATCGTTCCGTCGGGTCCTCGCGCACCTCGCGGTCGGGGCGAACACGCTCTGTCCGATCCCCACGTTCCGGCCTAGCGGCGACCACCGGCCGTCGGCTACTACCTTCACCCTTTCTTGCCGCCTTGGCCGCCTTCTCCTTGGTTAAGCGAGGTGCCTCGTGTTGTCTGCAAAAACATTAAGAAAATATACAAGTTAGAATTTTCAACAATTTTTCTACATAACAGGTCTTCCCTGCCGGTTGACCAATTTTCACCCGGCGGGTGAAATTATTTAATTTAAATTGGAGTTTTCACCCGCCGGGTGAATCAGGACCCAACCGACGGGGACGAAGAACACCTGCAAAAAAATTATCTCCACCGCCTGGTGAATCCCGTGAAACCCGGCGGGGGATGAAGAACACCTGCAAAAAACCAGCTTCCCCCGCCGGGTAACCACCAACTGACCCGGCGGGGGAAGCACGAAACAGCCATTGACGAGCTCTAAAAACCTCGAACAACTACCTAAATCACCAAATCAGTCAAAAACAAGCATACCCTAGCATCACTAGACAACTATAAACAACTTCATAAGCAAAAATAACACCAAATCAGCCACAAACAAACCTACCCTAGCATCAAAATAAAAAAAACCTAACCAAAACCAAATATAGAAACAAAGTACATTTAAGAGTAAAAACTTACTCTTTTCCTTTGCCCATTGTAGTTCTTGCCTTGTTGTTGATGTGGTAGAGATCTTCGGATTTGAATTTGGGGCTGATTTTGCAAGATTGTAGAAGTTTGGAGTTTGGAGAGGTTTTAGGGTTTTGGGGCTGATTTTGGGTTGGGGCTGTTTTAGAAATGGAAATGGTTATTGTTTAGGGTCTTGACTTAGTAAAAAACGAAAGGGCTTTTTGGGTATTAGGTTGGGGCTACTTAAATTTAAGTTGGGTATGGTTAAAATTGGGGCTGGTTAGCCAATTGGGCCCCAATTTAGCCACACCCATAGTAAAAACGTTAAGTAGTATGATATTTTAAATTTCAAATATGGAAAGACCATATTTGCAACAAAACAAATATCAATTTGGATATCGTGTCACTATCTGTTTAAATTGCACATGCCAGTGATCATGCATGCACAATTTGTTAACAAAAGTAATCGGTTTTGGGTACGAAAGAACTTGAGCGGGTATTTTACATTTTAAGAGAGTACATATTTTTGTCGAGAGATTCATAAACCGTGGATGAAAAAAAAAACAAATGAGATGGTCTTTTAACATATAATTGTATAATTAACATAAAAAAGAAGACCTCTTTATAATTTAGGAAGTATTATTCTTAGAATTTAATGAAATTACAAATTAGTTATAATGGAATTGCTGAAAATACTAAAGAAATTATTTATTTTTTTATTGAACAATACATACTTTTTTTTAAATATAAAGTATATAGTTTCACAATTAGTGAGATAAAACTCACATGAAATATTTAAACTTTAAATATAAAATGCAAACAAGATTGAAGCATTAGATATTATAAAAACTCCACCAACATTTCTTAAAAAAACACTTGTATTTATTTCTAAGAAGGATTACAATTGTTATGATTATTTGATTGTGTTGTGAATGAGTCGAATAGTGCCCTGACAGTGTACTGTGTCCGGCAGTACAGTTTTGTGTTGTGATAGTGATATTGTCCAATTACTTGAGTTAGTCTTGTGGTATGAGCCCATTAGGCCCAAAGTCTAGTAAGTCTATTAATTCCCTACAAATATATTACTAGAGCGACACAAAACACAATCTGAAATCTGTAACCTTTTCTATCATAGTGAAACTCTTTTCTCTGGCGGCGCCCGTGGACGTAGACAATTGTCGAACCACGTTAAATCCTGTGTTTCATTTAAATCTTTCATTCGCATATATTTTGTGCTTGAGCCATTTTGTGATAATTGCATAGTATTTTATAACAAAATTGATATAAGAGCCACGTGGTGAAATTAGGGCTTTTGCAATTAGGGTTTCACAATGGCGTCTACAGCAACAAAATACATGATTGAAAAATTTGATGGGGGATCCAGCTTTGCATTGTGGAAGATTAAACTGAAATCTTCATTGGTACTGCAAGGGCTGTGGAAGGCTGTGGAGAAATAAGTTACCAGAAGAGATGAAAGAAGAGTAGAAACAAGATCTTCAAGAAAGGGATTTGTGCTGGATTTCAATGCGTGTGAAAGACAATGTGCTTCGCGAGATTAGTGGTGAGAAGACTTCTTCCTGCGCATGGAGAAAGCTAGGAGATCTTTACTCAGAGAAATCAGTAGTAACCCGATTATATTTGAAGAAACGTTTGTATGATTTCAGATTGAAAGAAGGTATGTCCATAACAGAGCACCTAGATAATTTTAAATCAATTATAATGGACTTGGAGAACATAGATATCAATATTGAGGATGAGGATCAAGCTTTGTTTGTATTGAGATCGTTACCAGCTCCCTATGAAAACTTCGTAGATACCATTATGAATAGGGGAAGATCTAAAAGCAAAGCGAGTTCTTTAAGAAGAAAGAACTTGAGGTCCATGTCAAGGGTGAAGCACTCAAACTGTTATGAATGCGGTGAGCAGGGTCATTATAGGAGAGATTGTCCGAAACTGAATGGTAAGAAGGGAAATCAAAAGGAAAATGCAGCAAACATTGTTGAAGGTGTGAACGATTCCGACGATAGTGAAAATAGTGGTAAAGGAGATGTATTGTCCGTGAGTTCATATTTTGGGCAAAACTCTTGGGTACTTGATACTGGTGCTACATATCACATGTGTCAGTTCAAGCAGTGGTTTGATACGTACAAGCCAATGCAGGGAACTGTCAATTTAGGGAACAATTATTCGTTGACTGTTGGTGGTATTGGTAACGTCAGAATCAGAATGTTTGACGGGGTTGTTAGAATCTTTACGTGCTGGCATGTTCCTGGGTTAAAAAGAAACCTGATTTCTCTTGGGACTCTAGACTCTCGAGGTTACAAGTACCATGCAGAAAATGGTGTAATCAAAGTGAGAAAAGGCTCAATGGTATGCATGAAAGGTAGTTTGCAGAAAAGTCTTTACATTCTCCAGGGGAGTGTTGTTATGGGCGATGCTGCAGTAGCATCATCAGGGAGTAATAGCCAAAGTAGGCAGGATCAAAATAAGTTGTGGCATTGGCGTCTTGGTCACATGAGTGACAGAGGATTAGCTGTTTTGGGAAAGAGAGATTTGTTGAAAGGGTATAAAGCAGAATCATTGGGATTTTGTGAGCACTGTGTGTTTAGTAAACAAACTAGAGTCAAATTCAGCAAATCGACTGTAAGAAAGACTAAAGGCACAATGGACTACATTCACTCAGATCTTTGGGGTCCAAACAGAATTCCATCCAAGAGCGGAGCCAGATACTACATGAGTTTGATTGATGATTATTCAAGGATGGTGTGGGTTTACTTTCTGAAAACGAAAGATGAGGCATATTCAACCTTTTTCAAATGGAAGACGATGATTGAGAAGCAAACAGGAAGAAAAATCAAACGTCTTAGGACAAATAATGGGTTAGAATATTGCAGCCGTGAGTTCAACGAGTTCTGCGAAGCTGAGGGAATAGTGCGCCATCGCACTTGTTCTAGAACACCACAACAGAATGGAGTCGCATAAGAACAGAACACTTTGTGACAAGGCACGAAGTATACTCTCACATTCCGGTGTGGGAAAGGATTTTTGGGATGAAGCTATCAATACAGCGTGTTACTTGGTGAATCGGTCTCCATCAACGGCTATCGATTGTAAAACTCCTTTTGAGATTTGGTCTGGATCGTCGGCTGATTATGAACATTTGAGGGTGTTTGGTTGTCCTGCGTATGCTCATGTGAGAGATGGTAAGCTTGGGCCGAGGGAAAAGAGATGCATATTTCTAGGATATGCTACTGGAGTGAAGGGATATAGGTTATGGTGTACCTCTCCAAAGTCTCCAGGTTTTATCATCAGTAGGGACATTGCTTTTAATGAGTTTGCTTCGATAGACAGTCAAAAGGAAGTAGGAGAAATGTTCGAATCAGGCTCGTTTGTGAGTAAACAGACGGAGCTTGAAGTAGAATCAGTTCCTAGCAAGTCCAATAATTCAAGTGGTTCTGAGGTGGATCCAGAATCAGGAGGTGAAGCGTCAGCATCGGATGATAGTGACGATGATGTGCCCGAACCAGAGCAACAACCTTATAGCATAGCATTGGGCAGAGAAAGAAGAGATATTAGACTTCCAAAAAGGTATGTGAATCTAGTTGCATATGCTCTGTCAGTTGCAGAAGAAGTTGAGATGCAGGAACCTAGTAGCTACAAATAAGCTATAGCAAGTTCAGAGGCAAATCGATGGATTGGTGCTATGGGAGAAGAGATTGAATCTCTTCTTAAGAATCAAACATGGAAGCTTGTTGACTTGCCTAAAGGACAGAAGATAGTAGGCAGTAAATGGGTGTTCAAGAAAAAGGAAGGTAATCCAGGGGTTGAGGCATCTCAATTCAAAGCAAGACTGGTCGCTAAGGGTTTTACTCAAAGGGAAGGAATCGACTTCAATGAAGTGTTTTCTCCAGTGGTGAAGCATAGTTCGATTCGAGTTTTGTTAGCCATAGTAGTTTTGCAAGATTTAGAGCTTGAGCAGTTGGATGTGAAGACTGCATTTCTACATGGTGAATTGGAGGAGAAAATCTACATGAGACAACCAGAGGGATTTATCGAACCTAATATGGAGGACAAAGTTTGTCTGGTGAAAAAGCCACTGTATGGTTTGAAACAGTCACCTAGGCAATGGTACAAACGTTTTGATACATTCATGGTGTCAAAAGGGTTCACGAGGAGTCCATATGATAGTTGTGTGTATCATCAAAAGATGTCAGATGATTCTTATGTTTACTTGTTGTTGTATGTGGATGATATGCTTATTGCTGCTTGTAGTATGTCACACATTGTGTAGTTAAAGAAGCAGCTTAGTGCCGAGTTTGAGATGAAGGATCTGGGTAGAGCAAAGAAAATTCTTGGTATGGAGATTATCAGGAACAGAAATTTAGGAACATTACACTTGTCTCAACGAAGCTATATTGAGAAAGTGTTAAAACGATTCAACATGTTTGATGCTAAAGCAGTTAACATTCCTTTTGCTACTCATTTCAAGTTGTCTGCAGTAGAAGCGGCCAAGGACGATGATGAGTTGGAACAAATGTCGAAGGTTCCATATGCAAGTGCAGTTGGTAGTATCATGTATGCTATGGTATGCACACGTCCTGATATTTCACATGCGGTTAGTGTAGTTAGCAGGTACATGGGATGTCCTGGGAAAGAACACTGGCAGGCAGTGAAATGGATACTTCGGTATATGAAGAATACAGTGAACGTTGGCTTAACATTTAACAAAACCGATATTGGTGAATCGCTGAATGATGTTGCAGGATCATTGGTTGGTTTTGTTGATTCTGATTTTGCAGGTGATATGGATAAAAGAAGATCTCTGACAGGATATGTATTTACTCTAGCTGGGAGTGCGATCAGTTGGAAAGCACAGTTGCAAGCTACTGTAGCTTTGTCTACAACAGAGGCAGAGTACATGGCGGTAATAGAAGCAGTTAAAGAGGCAATATGGTTGCAAGGTTTGGTGACAGATTTTGGCTTGGATTGGACTACTACAAAAGTGTTTTGTGACAGTCAAAGCGCCATACACCTTACAGGGAACCAGATGTACCATGAGCGTACAAAGCACATAGATGTCAGATATCATTTTATTCGTGATGTAATATCAAAGGGAATTGTTGATGTGAAGAAAGTGTCTACACACGATAATCCAGCAGATATAATGACCAATGCAGTATCAGTTCGAAAGTTTAGGGAATGCCTAAACTGGATCGGTGTTCGCAGTATAGAGTGAATGTCTTAAGGGCATTTGGTGAGTCAGAAGAAGAGAAGATTCTTTGTTGATAGTGAAGAAAGGATATTCGCCTCAAGGGGAAGATTTGTTTTGAATGAGTCGAATAGTTCCTTGACAGTGTATTGTGTCCGGCAGTACAGTTTTGTGTTGTGATAGTGATATTGTCCAATTACTTGAGCTAGTCTTGTGGTATGAGCCCATTAGGCCCATAGTCTAGTAAGTCTATTAATTCCCTATAAATAAATTACTAGGGCGACACAAAACACAATCTGAAATCTGTAACATTTTCTATCATAGTGAAACTCTTTTCTCTGGCGGCGCCCGTGAACGTAGACAATTGTCGAACCACGTTAAATCATGTGTTTCATTCGCATATATTCTGTGCTTGAGCCATTTTGTGATAATTGCATAGTATTTTATAACAGATTGTATTATTCACTTTAACTTTTCCTTAACTTGATTCAGTTACTCTTTATAGAGTAACTTCAGTTTGGGGTGTCCTAGGAAGATGCCTCGTCCTTGGTTCAACTTTGTCTGGCCTCATTGTTGCTCTATCGGATCTTTGTCCGTACCATGTAAGATGCAATCTATGTATGAGGTGTAGTGAGATCTATGTAATGTTTATGGTGTGGGGAGGGAAAAAATCCGCTTGAGACCCTCGCCTTTACCTTGCGCGCTTCGCTGTTTTGTTCCAGCGATGGTGTGCACCCATGTCCAAGACAACCTATAAAATGAGCTTTATTAGATGGTTGGGTTTGGGGTCATGCTGGTCACTAAGCCAACTTGTTATATCGAACTTGGCTATATGGCCATCACGCAGGACGTATAGCGCGATCATGTATTATGCAGGACTTGGTAGAATGGTTCTGGTCCAAATTTGTGATCATCAGTTGCGGCCGAGTGGCTACGTTACACCTCCTCAGTTTGGTCGTTGTGGGTGTTGGTTGTAATCATTCCTCCGGACGCGGGGGAGGGGGTGGTGGCCCTGGTTGATCGGTGTCCTCTTGAGCAGCGATGATTCTCTGTGCTATTTGAGCCATCTTACTTACTTAGTGGGCTAATTCATCGATACTCCCAAGCCCATTTATCTTGGTGATATTAGTTAGAGTGTTGGCATTATTTCTCAAGTTGCTGACATCCTTCTTGATTTTAAATTCATTGTGGGAGAGAGAATGGAATGGCTGAACTAGTGACTTAGGATATTAGTTGAACATTTTTCCGACATGGTGAGGTAAAAACTAACCTAACAAATCGAACTATGAATATAATATGCAAACAATATTGAAAAGACAAATATGATTGAACTCCACAAACTTTCCTGATGAACACTTGTATTTATTCCGTAAAAATGATACATTTGCTATGTTTTTGTTTTTTTTACTATTCACTCTTACTTTGACCTAACTTTGGAATAATTCCATTATTTTTTATTTAGTGGCCTATATTTAGAGTTATCCTAAGTAGATGCCTCCTCGTTGGTTCACCCTATTCTGGCATCCTTGTTGCTTTATTAGAATCGGGCACGTCATTTTTCAGTTCACTTTCAAACAGTCAGTTGATTGATCCAAATTATGTCAAATGCAATCTTCGGAAGGTGTCAGGTGTAATCTTTGTAGTTTATATGGTGAGGAGATGGGAAAACTAATCTTGAGGCCCTCGGTCTTCCCTTGCGCGCTTGCTTGTTTTGGCCCAATGAAGGATCACACCTCCATTCATAGCTAGGGTAAAATTGCCTGTTTTGGCCCAATGATGGATCACACCTCCATTCATGGCTAGGGTAAAATGAGCCTGAACATATGGCTGGGTTTAGGGCGGCGCAAGGTAGTATGACCTCTTGTTATGTCAAATTTGGTTGTTTCACAATGCAAAGGGTTCCATATGTCAGTGTGATCCTATATATATTCATGACTTGGCTAAATGGTGAGGCCGCCGCCCGTATGACGCCGCATTACCCATCATTGGGATGGTCTTGGCCAAATGGCCAAGCCAAGGGATGCTAAGCGTAACTTCGAGTTGGTATTGGCTGTCTGGCTAAGTTAGGATTTTCAACATTCTGCACGACCAATCATCACGCTATTCTTGTCCAAATTCCAAAATAGGGGATGCTTGGCATAGTGCAACCCAACATCGAGTTGGTCTTGGCCAAATGGCCAAGATAGGAGGTTATTCGGCGCAACATGACCCAACATCCAGTTCGACTTCGCCAATTTTCGAAGCCCTGGGTAGCATAGCATAACACGACCCATCATTGAGCTTGTCTTGGCCAAATATCCAAGATAGAGGGCGTTCGACACAACATAACCCAATATCGAGTTGGTCTTTGCCAAATAACAATATATAATAACGCAACTAACTAAACATCAAGCTGATCTTGGTTAAATGGACATGACAACGGGAGCTCGGTGCAGCACGATTAAGTTGGTTATAGCCAAATGGCCAAGACAGGGGAACTCGACATAACACGATCCAACATAGACCTAGACTTGGCTATCCGGACAAGTTTGGGTCCTACAACATAGTGAGACCTATCATCGAGCTTTTCTTGGCCAAATGGCCAAACCAGAGGACACTCAGCGGAACACGACCCAATATTGAAAGTGTCACGATGATCTGCGTGACCCCCGACTAATTGTCACTTTGTTATTTAGCCAAGTACCCAGTGTTAACTAACTAGGCCGTCTGGGAAAGTGAGAGGTCATGACGATAATTGCGAGCTGGTATTTATTATGACTTGGACGTTGTAGGGACTAGATCCTCCTATTAAACAAACAATGCACAGACAGCAAGTGTGAAAATGATAACTGTCATTTCTAAGATCAACATGGAAATGATATCTGTCATTTCATGATATCTGGAAATGATAACGGTCATTTCATGATTAATATGGAAATGATAACGGTCATTTCCAAGATCATTGTGGAAATGATAACGGTCATTTCATGATCAATGTGAAAATGATAACGGTCATTTCATGATGTGGAAATGATAACGGTCATTTCAAAAATCAAATGTACATTGTTTGTCTCTTATATAGAGAAATTACTAACGGTTTGATCTTATCTTACTAATTGACTTAATAACATGTGTATGTTGAATGTTTATCCAACATTCTCCCCCTTAACATTGAACTCGACTCCTGTCTTCTTCGTCCTCTGCCTGATCTTCCTCTTTATCTGAAGAGTTGTTGAAGATCTTGTTGCCATCTGTTTCTCCGCCT